>CM075766.1:53959068-55271568 GCA_037974665.1 Ehretia macrophylla
GCAATGGCTGCAGTTGTAGGCATATTCATTGGCCAGGCCTGGAGCGGTGTTCCATGGTTTGAAGCTGGTGCTGACCCTGGTGCCATTGCACCCTTCTCATTCGGTTCACTGCTCGGCACTCAGCTCCTCCTCATGGGATGGGTTGAGAGCAAAAGATGGGCAGATTTCTTCAACCCTGAGTCACAGTCTGTGGAATGGGCTACTCCTTGGTCTAGAACAGCAGAAAACTTCGCCAATGCAACCGGTGAGCAGGGCTACCCTGGTGGCAAATTCTTCGATCCATTGGGCTTTGCTGGAACAATTAATGATGGAGTTTACATACCTGACAATGAGAAGCTTGACAGACTAAAGTTAGCAGAGATTAAACATGCTAGAATTGCCATGTTGGCCATGCTAATCTTCTATTTTGAAGCTGGGCAAGGGAAGACACCCCTTGGAGCTCTGGGTTTGTAAAGAATTTGATTGGATTGATGTAAAAAGTAATTCAATGTAGAGAGAATCAATCAAAGCTGGATTGGTTTAACCAATTGCTTTGAGTGGCTAATGATTAAAGGAGAGTTAATTTTTCTAATCTAAGGCCTAAGCCTGAACTGCATTGCAGCAATACAAAGTGTTAAGCAATACAAAGTTGACTTTGATGGAATGGCCACCATAGATAGCAAGGCTTAGGCCGATATCAAATCTCAGAGAAACAACACATAATGATTATATGCAGAAGGCTAAATGAGCAGCGTCCCAAAGCCGTGGTTCATTAACGCAAATTCTGGTAATAGAAGTTACCATCTACAATTAAAAAGGCATAACTATTGATAGCAGACAAGGAAATGCAAAGCCATGGTTCACTAAGTCATGATAAGGATGCATAAACCAATGGTTGGAGGGGAAGATATAGTCCAGACACAACAATTTTCAAAACCATTAAAAAAGAACTTATTATTCACTGCCCATGGCCATCAAAAACTCTCCTTCACAGACTAAATCACCGCCTACATATGCCTTCCCATCCATCTTGGCTATTCCAAAGCGTTTCTGCAGTTTGGTAAGAGTCATTCGCATTACTAAAGTGTCTCCTGCAACCACTGGCTTCCTAAAGCGCACTTTGTCGACTCCAGCAAAGAAGAAATTTTCACGGGAGCCTCCCACTTCGGGTTGCAGCATCACTATTCCACCAACTTGTGCCATTGCCTGTACCAACAGTGAACAACAATCCACCTTTAGTTCTTCCAAATCCAGAGAGGCATCCATGCATTTAGCAATTTTAGAGATATAATTGCAAGACGAAATAATGGGAAACTCCAGGTCTCGAGAAAAGATAATTTTTGTGCCATACATTAATTACATACGCTAATAAATCATACATTACTTACATATGCCTAAAACAAATTATACTATATTTTCTATTTTGTACGAAAAATAATGGGAAATCGACATAATAAGTGTTCTGGTTAGACACTAACTATAAAGACTTAAAAGTAGATCACAACAGAAAAAGATTCAAAGCAAGAATAGTATTTGCAATTTTATGGAAAAAAATTCCCTTGTAAGCAGATATATCAGTTAATAACATTTAAATTTCATTTGAACAAATAGAACACTTCTCCATTCTGGATTAGGTTAGTCTTTCTATTCAAAAGAACAAGAGGTCCAAGTATTTGATCAATTAACTAGAAACTTAAGGGCAAATATCAAAAAGCTGAAGACATGAAGGTCATGAATCAGTTACAACATTCAAATTCCATATGGACGATAGAAGGAACTTTTCCATTATGGATTAAATTAGTTTTTGTATACGAAAGAATATGAGGTCCAAGTATTTCATCAATTAACTAGAAACTTATGCTCAAATATCAGAAGGGTGAAGACATTGAAGGTCAGGAAACAGTTAGTGTTCTCTCGGTAGGCATAGAGTTAGAAACACACTCACCAATCACCATCACTACACAAATTGCAAATCTTCTTACACTCAACTGTAGCTGCTAATAGTTAGCAGGATGATAATATCATTATAATCAACGAGACAGCATTCCAAACTACACAATTAATATAAGATCACAGCTTATAAGTTCGGAATAGGCAACAGAAAGAAGACATGACTCAACTTTTAGAGTAATGTGGATGCATATAAAGGGCAGCGCAATCTTTCCAACAAAGAAGAAGAATAAAGTATTACCTCAACCATGAGCACACCAGGCATAATTGGCCTCTCAGGAAAATGGCCTGGAAAGAAATTATCGTTTATGGTAACATTCTTGATGGCCACTGCTGACACTCCTGGATTGTACTCAATCACTCTATCCACGAGCAAAAACGGAAACCTAACCGCGGAAATACACCAGATAGCAACAAAAACCACCACATCAAATTAGTAAAAATGACAAATTTACAAACAAACATAATCAAAGGGAGCCAAAAAAAGGTAAATTTGCAAAACACCTCCCGTGTTTCTTGAAAATTGCATGTTACACCCTGTGCTACTATGTATTACTGTAATAAATCTAATAAGGCTTATCAAATATAAAAATATCATTTATAAGAGCATGACTAACTTTTTTTTTTCCTTTTTTTTTTTTTGGGTCAAAAGAATGTGGCTAAATGGTCCTCTATGTAATGGCAATTTTTTTTTCCTCATATTCAATTTATAAGATGTTATTAGCTTATTATAGTAATACGGTATTCAACGTGCAACTTTTTCAAAAACATTTAAGAATTTTCTGCTCAATACCCAAGACAATACAGCGCGAAAAAAGTTTAAAACTTTACGAACCTGTGAGGCAGAATTTCACGAATCTGATTGATGTCCATCACTGTTGGAAATGCTGGATAGTCTGCACAAAAATCACAAATAGAAAAAAAAAATTAAAATTTAAAAAAACTCAAAACTTTAAGATAAATTACACACAAATGTAAGCAAATATATCACACACACACACACACATATATATATATAGCAAAAAAAAGATAATAAATGTGCAATATTTGGAAAGATAACGCAGAGGAGCATACTCAATTCAATGGGAGTAGGAGCTTTTGCAGTATCAGTGCCAACTGGTGCAGTGCAGTTGGTGATGAGAGTAGTATGTTGAGCCTTCTTCAGTAAAAGGTAAGATTTTTTCATAGAAGAAGAAGAAGAGGTCAATGGGCAATGATGATGCAGAGAAAGAGAAGCATTGTGAGAGATGGGTGTGTGAGAATTGAGTGTGGGGAATACAGAAGATTGTGAGAGAGTTGTTGTTGAAGCCATTGATTGACTGATTGATGCTGTGTGATGAAATGATTGAAAGCTTTTGCCTTTTATGGCTGTGGAGAGTGTTCCAAGTAGTGCAGAGAGGGGGGCGGAGCTAACAACGTTTGTATCTGTTTTCTTGTTGGGCCATTAAAAACTGTCCCCTAAATATAAGTAGTTGGAAACAACCCGGTTGCAGTAGCCGCATGAGTTTCACTTAAACTTTTAAATGGGTGAAGGTCAATTTTGTAACGGTGTGATTTTTACTTGAATTTTTTAATGGGTAACGGTTAATTTTAAACCTGAAATTTTTTGGTATTTGTTATGTTAAATATTATATTAAATCATCACCTCATCTGTATATATATATATATATATATGGGTGACGGTTAATTTTAAATCCAAAATTAAATATAAGTAGTTGGAAACAACCCAGTTGCAGTAGCCGCATGATTTTCACTTAAACTTTTAAATGGGTGAAGGTCAATTTTGTAACGGTGTGATTTTTACTTGAATTTTTTAATGGGTGACAGTTAATTTTAAACCCGAAATTTTTTGGTACTTGTTATGTTAAATATTATATTAAATCATCACTTCATCTGTATATATATATATATATATATATATATATGGGTGACGGTTAATTTTAAATCCAAAATTAAATATAAGTAGTTGGAAACAACCCGGTTGCAGTAGCCGCATGATTTTCACTTAAACTTTTAAATGGGTGAAGGTCAATTTTGTAACGGTGTGATTTTTACTTAAATTTTTAAATGGGTGACGGTTAATTTTAAACCCGAAATTTTTTGGTACTTGTTATGTTAAATACCATATTAAATTATCACCTCATCTGCATATATATATATATATATGAACGAACAAAAATAGGTAATAATTAAAATCATCTTGACTACCATGACCCCCGCTCACCGTGGGATTCGAACCCACAACCACAAGGTTATGAGCCTTTGCGCTCTACCAATTGAGCTAGACGAGCTTGGTTTGTTCAAAAGATTTGGCCTCACAATCACCAACCGATAACTTTCTTTTGATTGAGCAATTTCTTTTGAGTGTCCAAATTTTTTATTTTTTTTAAAAAAACAAAACATATCAAATATAGTAGAACCTCTTTAAATTAATAACGTTAGAACTACCAAATTTTATTAATTTAGCTAGATATTAATTTATCAATAAATTAATAACCATTAATTTATAGATAAATTTTTATTTTTTTTGGTATTATAGTAAACATATTATGATTATAATATCTTTTTTTTTAAAGTGACTTGTATTTTTTGGTACAATTTAAAAAGATAAGTAATGAGAATATAAGATAAAATTTAATTTAATAGGATTAAAACAAAGTTTCTCTAATCTCGTATCCAAGTTCTTATAGGATTATGATGTGAACTAATTTATCTAATCTTGTATCATAATTCTTGTAGAATTATCTCAATTTTTTCTCTTTAAATAATTAAATATGAATTTCAACTAGATTTGAAGTTTAACAAAACACAAGCTAATCTTAATTCATATTTTAAAAAAACTTCATAGTCAATGTATTATATACTTTTTAACTAATTATTAATTTATAAAATATTTGAGTCAATAAAATACAAAAGAAAATTTTTAAATGTATTATCTTATAATTTTATAAAATTTATCAACTTTTTACACTGGTCCCAAGTCGGGACATAATATTTTTATTAATTAAAAGAGATTATTAATTTATTAAGTATTAATTTAAACAGATCCTACTGCATTTATTTTAATTTATAAAATAAATATAATATTTAAAAAAATAAAACATATGACCACCAACTTTAAATTTTTATTAAATAGCTCCCAACAGGGACTGCAAACCAGCTCATGTTTTCACTTTAGGCTCATCAGATTGACTTGGTTCTGCATGTCCAAATTCAGAAATGACAATTATAATGTCGCTGATTTCGCAAAAAGAACATTCTCAAATGACAAGCGATTCGTCGAAAGTGTAAAAAAAAAAAAAAAAATTCAGTAGAAAGGGCATTGCATAATGCATTCTGATTAAACATCAAAAGGTAACAATTCTAATTCAACCTCTCTGCTACAGTATAGCAACACAGCAGTTTCTACATTGAACCAAAAAAATCCTACAGCAACATTGCACCTTTGCTAATCAAATTGCTGTCGAAGCTGCATCTCCGTCTCACTTTTCCATGAAGCATGAGAAGATTGACCCTTCATTCTCTTGATCTTCTCCTTGTCTTTAATTGTGGATCCCTTCTTTTTCATCGCCTCATTGTCCGCATCTGCAGGACGGTCACCGCATACGGGGCAGACAATCCCTCTTGCATTCGAGTATGTTTTAGGTATTCCACACTTTGCGCACATTCTGTAGAGACAGAGACCGATATTGAGTTCACTTTTCACAATATACTCAAAAATAGAGAACAACTGGAAATAATACTTTTTCCCTTCCTTGGGCGGGGGCAGCGAGGACAAGTACAAAACTACTACTGTTGGAAGTGTTTAAAAACTCAATAATATTAAGAGTAGGTAATGATGCAATTAAGCTCCAAAATAGAGGTGCCATTCATTACAGCAACCACCAAAAGAATCTAATTGTCCTCTAAACTAATCAAAAATCAGTGTCCAGGGTTGAATCATCAAATAACCTTAAAGACGGAAAAAGTCTTCCCGTGAAAGATAAATCACTGAACCTTCCTGGCATACCTTTGTGCTACTACAATAAAACTCTTTAATTTCCTTCCAAATTGATCACTTACCTTTCCACTGTATTATGGAATTAGTCTTAGACATTTCTAACTAAATGATTCAGTACGAAATTCAGTTTGTCAATCTAATGTTTGGTTCAAAACGGGCTACTAATTTACATTAGAATGGAGGCTAAGCACAATACAATTGCCCATTTAGTTAGCTGCCTTTTAAAAAATAATCTTGTGCATCGGCTATGACATGCATATTTCATTACTTTGTGTATGCACTGCAATAGTCAAATAACACCAGTATATCAAATAATTCACTAAACTGTAAAACAAACCGAACATGATCTCTATAGTTTAGGGGTTTGGACTGGCAATACTTTCGAGAAAGGAGACAGGAAGCAACAAAGCGAGGGGCCAAGCGCCCCACTCCACAACCTCAGTACTGAACCATACACATCAGGGTGCACATATATATCTTATAAGACTTAAATGCTTTTAACATAATAAATAATCAAATCCATATGGTGTTCATTTTTCTTTATTTACTGAAGCACTTGACCCATAGAATCTGGTCAAGTGCCGACATTCAACAAGCTTGTTGTTTCCATTGTCTGCTTCTTTTATCCATATTCTAGAAATGATAGATCGTCTATTGCTGGAAGAAAATAGCTTACTCTGTAACACTGTTTTTAGATAAAACTTATGGCATTCTTAAGGAAAAAATAGCAACTACAGAACTAATGGATTAATATTTCTGAATTATAGGTATCAACAGAGTGTGATCCAAATTTGACCTGGTTCTACGTATCATAAATTTGAATGATACTTGTACTCATTCATGAAGCATCCCGACTACTGGATCATTTGCATATTATCTTTGCAGTAAAAGGTGCTTTTCTCTTTTCTTACTTTCGCTTTTAATCAGGAGGAAAGGAAGGGGAAGAAAGAAGGAATGATACTGAAGGCTTTTAGTCTTCAAATTATTCAAAGTATGAATGTATATACCTCAGAAGCTCTGCTGCATCTTCTGCATTTGGGTTGCTTACAGTTGCCACACGCTTGCCATCTTGAGCAGTGCCCACAGAATTGGATTGTTGACCAGATGCGCCCCCAACATCACTTCTCACTCTCTCATGGATCCCAACTAATTGAGCTTTAGACTCAACTACAGCACCTATAAGCAACATAATAGCAGACATGGGAATACACAAATTTGAGACAAGTTAACAAACTCCATAGAGCAGAATAAGACACAAAACAAGTTTATATAAAGTTTCAATTTTTAGGTAAAAACAAAATATATGCTTGCTTAATTCCCACATATATTCATCTTCTGTCCCAACTCTCAAATGAGTCCCATGTTTCCAATTTACCCAAAATATCTTACATGTAAATATTCACTAGACTTGTTTCCTTGTTCTTATTCACTTTGCAATCCTGGATCATGATATTTTAATAAGCGCATCAAGAATAACTATATGCTTCCTTATTTCTCAAAAAAACTATATGCTGCCTTAATTCCACATACATTCATCTTGTGGCCCAACTCCCAAATGAGTCCCATGTGTCTCCAATTTAGCCAAAACCCTTACACATAAGATTTGCTAGACTTGATTCCTTGTTCTTAATTAATTTGGGATCCTAGAATAAGATATTTGACTTAACTTAAAAGACAGATGCCGCCACTGGCAGCCCAGCCAACTAAGCCAAGGATACCTACAAGGGCAAAAACCAGTCCCTCACCACCTGGTTAATTATTTTAATTAAGTGCATCTATTTTGTCCCTGAAAAAAGAGAAATAAAGAAAAATGAAGCATGTGCTTGTTATTTGTTTACTGTTTCACATATTCAGTAGAGGTAATTTTACGACTGCAGTGTTTAGTGGTACCCTCTTGTTCATATTATGCAACAGTGCTTCATATCCTTTTTACCTAGTCCTTTGTTTTATGTTGTTTCACAATTTCTAAATGGTCCAGTCTCATAAAAAAATCATATTTTTTTCTCAATGATTTGGATTGTTTATCACAAATCATTAAGTTATTAGTGTCTATGCAACAGTTCAACCAAAAATTTTGCCACACTATTGCAACAGTTCAAGAGTATATGGTTGTCCCAGCACCGCACTCACCACCCTTGTAAAATTCCCGACTGTATATGAAAACAGCCACCAATGAGGAGGTGGACGAGAAGAGTAGTTTTTGAACCCACGTCTTTCTTTTCCCCAGTATTTACACCTAGTGCCGTAGCGTTCAACACCTTAGACAATTAATACCTGGTTCAGAAATAAGCTCAGCAGTCAAGATATTCACTAATGACTATACAGCCACCTAATCAACCTTCTCTTCTGGGTTTTGCAAAAGAAGAAGTATTACAATTGGGTGACTTGTGACTGCAGGCATTCAAAACTTGGACAAGTCCATAAGGATTCCGCAAATCAGCTTATGGGACGAAACCAAAGAATATATCAAGCTCAATATGCATAGTTCTCTGTGTGGTGACTGGTGAATGAAAATATCAGACCAAACAAAGGTAAATATAAATAAAAATAGAAATAAAGACTAGGAAACACGAGCAATTTCAACATATAGCGTCAAACTTACGAGCATTATAGTCAATTGATCAATTGAAAGCTATATATATATATGGCGCAACGATAAAGTTATTCCCGTGTAACTCGGGCGCGAATTTCATGAACCGGTTGCCCTTATACATGTATTTGTGGGTGAAAAAAAGAAATTTACCAGACGGCAAATCCTTCTTATCTCTACTACGATTCCTCCGACCGTGACGCCACCGCGGCTCGTCGCCATCTTTCGCCGCTTCCTCAACTGCATTGTTCAGAAACTCCGGCGGCCCTGAAACCTTCAATATTTTTCCCAAAAAGAAAAATAATAATAATTTACCAATCAAAGATTAATTTTTTTTTTTTAAATTAATTCTTTTAATGAATTTTATGAGAATTGAAGCTAGATCTTACTTCGGAGAAGGCGTCGAGAGCCGAAGGAAGCAAAGACGAAGAAGGGGGGTTAGGGTCAAACAAGGGTTTGTTGCTGATTAAACGAGTTGTCCTCGAAACGTCGCCGTTTTCGTCGTCCGATGAGTTTTCGTATTGTGGTTCTTCTTCTTCTTCCTCTTCCTCTGCTGACGAGTAGCTTTGCAGGAGGGATAAGCTCATCGTGAATTATGCTATCAACCCTTTTCCTTTCTTAATCACTCTTCTGAGCTCAGATTACAAATGGCTGCACGGATTGCGTGGATTGTTCGGGTACCGATATTTTTTTTTTTGTCGTCATAAGTTTTTGAGTTTAAATTAGGGTTAAATTCACTTTTTACCCCTATTTTATATATATTGTTATATTTATTACTTTTATTTTTAAAAATACTCACTTATTAATCTTCTTCTTAATTTAATGTTAAAAAATTAATTAATTGTGTTACTGTTTATATTTTCTGCCAAAAACACCCCTACCATCTAAACACCCACAAACAACGAAAAACACTCTTCCACACCTCTTTCATCATCAATACCCCGCACACATACCCCTTTTTTAGTATCAACATCCATACACAACCTTCAAAAACACACAGTGAGACACCAAACACACACACATACACAGTGACAACACGCCCATAAACATAATCACATGCAAACACGCACATATACACAATTACAAATACGTACAAACACAAACAACAAGAACAAAAGATGCAAATTTTGGTAAAAGAATGGCAAAATCCTAGTTGATTTTTGATCTTATATTGTCTTGCAACATCAAAAAAATTATAACATAAAATTAAATAATAAAAAAAAGCAAAAAACACACACGCAAACATTCACAAGCACACGCACACACATAATCAAAAGCACACACACAGAGTACCACACAGTGGGGGTGGTGGTCTGCGTGAGCTGCGGCTATGGAGGTGGTGGTCAGCGTGGGGTGGGACTGTGGTGGGTAAGGTCCGCATGGGGTGGAGGTCATCAGATTTTGGGGTTAGGGTTTAGTCGTAGAAGGGGTTAGGGTTAGAGTTAAGGTTGGGGGTAGGGGTGTATGGGGTTAGGTTGGGATTGGAGATGAAAGGTGTAGGGTTTTGTTATTTTTTTATTTAAGGGTAAATTTGTGTTTATAAATAGTTGATAAGGGTCATTTAGTAATTGTGCATTTATGTTAACATAATTTAAAATTGACCAAAGTCAAAGGTTAATAAGTGGGTGTTTTTAAAGGTGAGTGCTAGTAAGTGTCACAATATGTATAAGATAGGGGTACAAAGTAGATTTAACCCTTTAAATTATGACTTAGATGTTTATTGAATTAAAAGAAAAAAAAATTATTTATGGGTAATATGTATTTTTCTACTTTTTCTATTCTTTTTATTTTTTTCTTTTCTTTGTAGGTATATTATTAAGTTTTGGATGTTTTAGATATAAATTTTTTATTTAAGTTTTGCTAAAATTTTAAATGAATAGGACTCTTATTTGCTTGAGAGAAAGTATTTTTTTAATACTTTAAAATGTGTTTTTAATTTCATATTAATTTGTTATTGGTAAACCTATAGCAAAAGAACTATTAATTTTGCATGTGACTGAGACTTGGTGGTGATATTAATAAGTATTTATGCCAAGAAAAAATATTTATGTGCTTGAATGTGATAATTAAATTAAATAAAATGCCAACACGAGTTATTATATATAAGACTTTATACAAGTCCATACAAGAAAATAAATTTGATGATAATAAGAAAATTGGAGATTGAACAAGGATCTATTGGGAAGCATGGATGATACCATTGTGAATATCAACAAACCATTTTCTAAGTTTCTAGAGGCATGGAAATTGAAAATCCCTATTTTTGTTTTTTGCATATTTTAGTAAAGATGAACATGGACATTATCGTGAGTAAGGATCTATTCAAAATAATTATTATTTGTCAAATCCAAAGAAATATTATATCATCGGTTCACTAGGAGTCTCTATCCAATCAAGTAACTTTTACTTTGTCACATGAACTATTATATGACTTATGAACAAAATTAATTATTATGTGATTTATACATGAGGGGAATCATTTTCTAGTCAATTTGCATGGTTTATTTTGCACCATTATAGTATTTTTTTTTTCAAAATTATATTAATTATTTATTCCCCTATTCAGAGATACATATCCTTTTAATTGTTGCGAATAAATGCAAAATGTTTGGCAGTGCATCTCCTATATTATAAACGAAAAATCTTGATTATTTATTCCCATATTCAGAAATAAGTTAAAATTCTCGCTTTAAGTGAAAAAAGTCTCAAAATTCTCTGAGTTAATATTTTAAGTGATGTAATATTTATTGAAAAGACTCCTAAATTTTTAAAAAAAAAAAAAATCAGAAATAGAGTTGTAGAGTGTGCATTCCACACAAAGGCCACAAACTCTTTCTCATGAATCTGATATGATCATTTTCTGGGAAACAAAAGAAACTTGGAGGGTGATATTTCATGAGTAAACTTTTAAAGAAAGATTTGATCTTGTCAAGCAAGATCATCAAGAGCATTTTAGTACATCTTTCAACTTTATTCAAGATTAAACACAGTGGTCATACAGATGTTAAACTAAGATTGAGTTACATTTTCAGTGCACTAGTGCTAATCAACTTAGTCAGCCCATAGGTAATGGCCATGGCCATACACCCTCCAACAAGCACCCTAGCACAAGACTTCACCATAGGAGTCCTGCCAAGAACTGCTCCTATCACTCCAAACACAACCAGTGCCACGCTCACTGCAGCGACCACCACGCCTAGCCTCACTTTGTGGTTTGTTATGAAGGCAGCTGCAAGAAGTGGCACTAAAGCTCCTAAAGAAAATGCAATGGCTGAAGCCATGGCTGCTTGAAATGGATTTGGAAGCTGTTCATTCTCATCTTCTTCACCATTCTGTTCCGTGTCTCTCGTTCTTTTATCCCTCTTGATTTGAGCCTTCTCTATGTCGAGTTGAGAGTAGACAGAGACAAACTCTCCTATTGCCATGCTACAAGCACCAGCAAAGATACCAGCAAAGCCAGTGAGAATCATAGCTTTGACATCTTTGTTAACAGCACCAACACCCATCATCAATGATGCAACTGTAACCAGTCCATCATTGGCTCCCAATACAGCAGCTCGAAGCCACTGCGCCCTCTGTGTGTAATCAAAATCCCCTTCAGGTGCTTGGCGATGGTTTTGTTCTGCATTGTCCTTAGGAATTGAAATTTGGACGTGAGTTGGGTTAGCCATGGATAAGATCAGAGTGAAGTAAGTATTACTAGCTATCACGATGAGGCCGGGTTTTCGTTGAAGAAATGATCTCCAGATGAAGGCTATATATAGAGCGCGATAAATAAAAAATTAATCAGACTATATGGTGATGTGGTGATATAAGTGGTGGCCGAAGGAAAAATAAATAAAAAATGATAGTGTGGGAAGCACTAGCTTTCGTGATTGTTTGTTTGTTTCTTTTGATCAATGTAACTTTGTCTGCAGAATTGAATTGTAGTTTGCTTATAGAGCGATCTGCATAGTATTTCACAGCTCAAAGCAAGAATATCACCAGTCTGAACTATATTACAACCCGTTTTTTTTTTTGGCTATGCAAGTAATCATTTCATTCCACCAAAAAAACATGTAACAAGTAACTGCGGAGTAGCCAAGTCCCTACATCAATATGTTGTTAAGTTTCCAAGCTTGATACAACCCTTTTTTCTTCACAATATAAATTGATATTTTACCTGACTACTGAAATTTTCAGCAAATGGCATAGAGTTGATTAGTACAATTTGCAGCCAAGCTTGAACGGATTGAGATTCTGTAGTAACAGAATAATATTATTAGAGAGATCAATGATGATGAAATGTGATGCAGTTATTTGATCTTTACACTCAATAATCTAAATTATATCAATATAACCAAATTATTACTTTACTATTATTGATCTCTAACGTTATTATGGAGTCTAAATCCCACGTGTACAGAAAACTTAATGGAGATGGATTGCAGGATACGAGATCACTACACAAGAGAAGATTCTACTGAGATTTGTTGAGAGTATAAAATTCCAGGAGTGTGTAATCCACGCAAAAAGTGAGAAATATGAGATTAAAGTAATAGGAGGAGTGTGGATTCCACACAAAGGCCACACGCTCATCATTATTATATACTACCCATTGCAGATAAAGAACCACTTCGCAGTTCCATTGAAAGGAAAAACAAAACAAATGTTCTTATTCAACTTTCATGTTTTTCTGGTCACAGCAGCACTCAAGGATCGTGTGGCTTTTCATTTCCGTGATTGTTGCAAACTTGCAATGTCCCTTGATGATGTCTTCGGTGAATATAATAATATTATGTCCTTGATGTATCATCCTTCAAAATCCCTATTTTTCTTCTCTCTGATCTCTTTGAATGTGTTTGGCTAAACCACAAAGATTATAAAGTAAATCCAAAATGATTAGCTTAGCGATGCAATGCTTGGAGCGTGGATAGGAGTCTTTTTTACATTAAAATCAACTAAGAGGCTAACTAACCTAAATCATGTCTTTTCTAAATAGGGTCATGTGTCTCGCAGATTGGACTTCAGTGTGCACCAAAAGGGCCTCCCAAAAGTATTCCCCCACCATAAAAAAAGAAAGAAAAAATGGAAGGATAAGAACATTCAGTTAGCATTCTACTCCATCATACTCCTATTGTTTCACTTTAAGTGAAGCCTTGAGAGAAGAAAATGGCCAAAGACCCTTCGGTCATGACACTTGTTTCTGTGAGAGATTTGAGAGTTTGAGTTCGAATCTCGCTAGCTAAATATATTTAACTGCCTTAACCCTCCCTTAATTAAAAAAAAACAATCAAACAAACCTATTTCCCGCAAATTTACACAATGGAAATTGTTTTACTTCAAAGAACCCTGTAATGCCATGAGGTTGGTTGTACAAGAGCTAGCAAAAATTATAACCTGAAATTTTCAATGCACTAAAACTAGATTCTACATGCTTGCTCATGTTTCTTTTTTTTCCTACCTTAAATAAATGAGGAACACAGAGCTTCAGAAAACAATGGCTCAAGTGATGGAGAGCCCCAACTTGCAGAAACAGAAAAAGCCTCCAAGGGGTTACACACAGAGAGAATTCTGTTGCATCATTCTCAATCAAGACCATTCTCAAAATTTACAATATTTGCATCTGAGAAATTACAATAGTTGCTAAAATTTACATTTGTACAAATCTTTCTTACATTTGTACGTTCTCTAAGAGAGGATTGAAAATCCGCCAACAAAATTTTGTCACTGAATCCAGAACTAATATGTGCTATGGCTGCCCCTATTGTTAATTAAAAGCAATTCAGATACTCAAAAGCTACTCCCCCTCAACAGGCTACAAAATCTCCTCGCCTTTGTGCTATCTGGATCTCTTCATCTCCGAATCATAAGAAAGATTTGTTACATCCCTCCTCATAAACATATCATCTTTCAGCAGAAGGGAAAAATGTGTCCGGTCAAAAGTAAGAAAGAAGCAGCCGATGGAGTCTACATGCTTCAATATACACGATCAGCAATTCTTTGAATGACAGTTCTTCAAACCACTTCTTCCTTATCCACTTGCCGTCTCTATAACTTGATAATTGAATGTTGGAGGAACACATTGTACATAAGTGTCTGATACACGTTCATGTGAAGTGAACTCAAGCCCCTATATTCTTGATACCTTTGAACCCAGCAACCCTTGCATCATCTGGAGAAGAGGTAAGTGCCATGTTAGAGGATGATACTCAGAGGGAATGAGGAAGAGGGATGCGTACATGTATCTACATGGACTTAAATAAGAAGCACGCATACATGTATCTACATGGACTTAAATAAGAAGTACCTTGTCAAATAGACCATTCAAAAACCAAAAAAAAGGGAAAAAGAGAGAAATTAAAGAAACTGGCATAAATATACAAGCATTTGTAATTCTTCTCCTTCAAATATTGATTAGGTTTTGTTCTCCCAATGTTTTGCAAACCAAACTAAACATTGGATCTCCTGATGACAGACATCATTGTTCATTTATGAGAAGAATAAAGAACAAAGTGTGATCCCATTCAAGAAAACAAAAGAGCTCCACCGGTATAATTTAAAGGAGTACACGATCGAGATATTAAAAGGATCCAGGCAAGAGGTGTAATACTACGGCACTGGCTAGTTACAGGACCTAACGACACTAAATTTCATCATCCATTGCTACCATCTTCACAATTGTTGCCGCCTTCTTATCCTATCTGGCAACTAAAGTAGGCAATTCACTTAAACCAAACCAAACCAAACTAAGCCTAGTTGGTTCAGCTAGGCACATCACTTCGATTACTGCAGTTTTTCCACCATTGCCTTCTCCATTGCTATCCCCAAACCTCCCTCACCGAAACCAGAAAGTGTCTCCATCATACTATTCACATCTTTCACAAAAAAATTCAGAAGTTCTACAACATTCTTGAGAGGTTATCCATTCCCTGTTTATTAAAGACAAAAATTACATGCACCAAAGAAAAAGAAAGACCAGAGGATCGTAAGCACCCCGGGACTGCTGTCTTGAGACTCTGAGTGATCTTGCAACCAGAGGCTGTAAATGTACAATCAACCATCATCAACATGTTCTGCTAAAGTTTTCCTAGCCATGTTCCATATAGAACTTAATGTACCAAATATAGTTTACCCAGACATAAAAGCTGAACTCTCAATCCCATAAGCCAATGTCACCAATAGGAATTAACAACCAATAACTCACTATAAAGCTTTGCTGGAACTTTCGAGCCGTTTTCTCAGCATTTATATGGAAGAAAGAATTGTGATATTTCTGATGGTATAGAATGAGACAAGATGTTTAAAGTTTTTGCTTCATAAACTCCCAGGATGGCACAAATGTGACGGAATAAACAGCATGAGTGATAAATTTACAAACAAGAACATTCGAAACTCAGACATGGTAAACTACTTTTCATGCTGTAATGATCCATGCTTTTAGGAATATTTTCAGTTCATTTCTACTATTATTATTTTTCATGAATATGCATGTGCCAACAAACTAATAAAACATAGAGAAGATATGAAGCGCTTGTAAATATTGAAACAAGAAACTATCCCGTATAATTACTTTTCCGTCAATAAAAGCAAAGCTTAAAAGCTGGATGTTAACTATACCTATTAAACTCAGGGCTCTTCTCCTGATGTACCCGAACACAAGCATTAGCTTGCAGATCAACAACATAAGAGTTAAGTGAAGAATCAGATAATGTCCTTGATTCAATAGAACAGTCCATTGGCACTTCAGTAGCAGAACCTTGATTTTCATTTTGACAAGTGTCATGACTTATACCGGTTTCATAACTTGATCGTGGTCTACAGCCCTTCAGCCTCTTGCTATATTTTAACAAATAGCGGTCTGTCTTCTCATCACAAATCCCACTTTGCTTAGTATCATCACCAGCAAACTTCTGTGAAGAATCAGATAATGTCCTTAATTCAATAGAACAATTCATATGCACTTTGGTAGCAGAAACTTGAGTAGCAGAACCTTGATTTTCCTTTTGACAAATATCATGAACTATACCGATTTCATGAGTTAATCGTGATTTACAGCCCTTCGGCCTCTTGCTATATTTTAACAAATAGTAGTCAGTCTTCTCATCACAAATCCCCCTCCCCCTCTGCTTAGCATCACCACCATCACACTTCGCTAAAAAGGCAATGGCACCATCATCGTGCTTCATCTCACCTTGCTGATTACAGCAAGAATCAGAGTCTATTTTGCTATTGCCACCAGAATTGTTTCCAACAACACCAGCAGAAGAACCCACATCACTATTTTCTACGTATCTCTTCCTCTTTAGACAACCACGCTTGTAAGTTTTTAACTCCTTTTTCCATTTCCTCCTCCTGTAAGTTATGAGTCCTGGTTTCAAACTACCGAACCCAATTTCATCCCTTGATTTTGAAAAAACATCAATACAGCTAGTATTTAACGAGCCCAAGTTCTTTAAATTCCTCGATGAACTATTCATTGCACGATGCAATTGGAATGCCAATTCCGCATCACCAACAGCCTTACTCACACTCGTATTCTCACCACATTTTGTACCACTAGAGCTGTTACTCCTATCTAATCCTTCAATCTTCTTCTTTTTACCATCCTTAGCTCTCCTATCTAATCCTTCAATCTTCTTCTTTTTACCATCCTCAGCTTTATTTGCCACAATATTCACTGCCCCATTCGCAAACTCTTTAGCCTTTCTCCGTACCTCAGCCTTCGTCAACCCCCTTTTCCGCTGCGCCCTCAATGCCAACACAATCTCCCTACCCACCAAACAGTTCGCATCTATTAGTGTCCTACCACCATTCTTTGGACCCTTAGAATCATTGAAGCTCAATTTTTTCGAACCCTTCCAACTCTTTTTCCTCCTACGAATCCTAATCGACTTCCTAAACACTTTCGGCACCCAACAATCTACACACACTGTAAACCCTAACCCTAATTCACTCTCACAAAGCGACCACGGCGACGAATGGTCGTGCTTTACAACACAATCCTTGTGAATTAGCCGTTCGCAATCACGACACTTAAAGCACTCGGCATTTGCCGATTCTTTGAAGCAGTAAGGACATGTTTGGCCCAATTCAACACGCTTAATGCATTTTTTGCACAAGAGGACTATACGCCAAACGCTGTCTAGGGTTTGGAGGCGGTCCTTAGGGTTCGTGTGATTGATGTGGAGGTTGCAGCCATGGCAGTCAGATAAATTAGGCAAATCTCTAGTCTTTTTGGGGGGTAAAAGTAATTGATCATCTGGTGGTATGATGGGCGGGCCGGGCCTCGGGTTTGGGGCTTGTTTGGGCTTTTGGTGGGCAGAGAGAAGGCGTTTCTTGGAGGTGGATTGGTGTTGCTGAGGAGTCATTTTTCTGTGGTTTCTATGAAAAAAGATTGGATCTTTATCTAGGGTTTTGATATCTTGGTGATTTTTGCCGATTCGAGAAGATGAAAAATTTTTCCGGTGGAAACGGCATAGGGTCCGAAACGGGAACATCCTGTTTCCGTAATTTACGTATCTTACTCATAGTATATTTAAACTATTAATTTTGTTTGACAAAAAAAATATTAATTGTGTAATTAAATAAATTACTTCTATTTTATTTTATATTATCAAATTTTTTATTCCTATTTGTTGTTATGATGTTTTATATTCAAACTACAAAATAGTATTGCGATATTTACCAATGAATGATATTATTAAACTGATCTTTTTGGGGGAAATGTTCATAGTTATTTCTTGGCCCTTTAGTAAACCTGCATGATCTAGGATTAGGCAATTTTTTTGCAAACTATGCTACATTTAATAGGATGAATTAAGTAATCCCTACCACTAGTCAAATTAAAGTTGGTGCAAATCTATACGAAGAAAGAAAAAAACTCATTTTGGCTTGTGTCTTTTTTTTTTTTTTAGGATTCAAGGAACGTAAAGTTGTGGACAATTACAAAATAGATCATTGGGATATTTTCGTCCGTTTTATCTCGCTCAATGAGAGACAAGAGCTGCTTTTGGCTTGTGTCTTTTCCTAAATCAACCTTAAGTTTTAATTGAAATTGCAAATATCTTGAAAAGAATACCATTTTTCAAACATCCCTCTTACCTCTAGTGTGTAGGTTCTATGTACAAGTAGGACCCACACAACTATTTGAGAAACATCCAAAATGTCATTTTGTTTTTAATTTTTTTTCTTAAAAAGGAAAATTTTCAATCAGACTAGCTAATTTCGATCGGTTGAGTGTGGAATGAGCCCCAATTTCGGCCATAAGCAAGCCAGATTGAATTGTTTCCTAGAGGCTAGAAGTGGTCATTATCTCTCTCTGTTTTTCTAATACGGTATCCTCTTGTGTGGCCTCTGATCCTTTACTTTCTCATTTTTCTTCTTTTAATTCAAGAAGGTCTAAGATCGAACAAATGTAACTAACACGACTCGAGCAACCTCTCGCATACATTGCACAGCCCGGTAAAACGATACTCATTTTTCGAAACAATGGATAGATCAAATGAAATAATTTCTAGACTCACAGAGTGAAATTTGGAAATGATAAAACTTCTAATCCGGCTGGTGCCTTTGATGGTAATCAACATATATGCAAGACTGATAGAAACGAGAAACTTTGACTTCAGCTGGCTGAAACTTTTATCATCATTGGGTTTCAATATGAATACCAAATCAAGCTGAGCTGATCATAACAAAAAAAGCCATAGAAAATATATCAGCTATGGCAACCTAGCTAGCTATAGCAGTGTTATAAGATCACTAAGGCACCCTAAAAGCCCAGCTGCATGCATCATTCTAATTTCTAATCAAGTCTAAATGGAAACTTTTACAGATTTTGTAGTTGTCTATATATATGCGGTAGTGTGAAGATCAAAATCTCTGAAAAACTTGAATATTTGTTGTCTGAATCCAGTTTGATTATAATCTTCAAAAAGCTGCTCCTATCGATGCATTTCTATTCTCACTGTATTTCTACCACATGCAAGATACGTTGAAGTCTTCTTCTCTGACAAATCTGCAGGCACAAAATTTATTGCTGTAAACAAAGTGAATTTCTGAATATGTATGGGCACTGTGTATCAACATTGAATCTCAGAAACTTAGCATTTTTTAATTAGTTCTGCATATCAATATGAATAATGAGGCACATCTCAATTCTACTAGTTGTGTATGATTTAATATATGTTTCACTACTCTAAAGTAAATATTACGTTCGTCACTGATAAACGTCCAGTTCTCACATTGATGTGGAGCCCAAACAGAACGTTTGTCATGAGAAAAAACAATTGGGCACCTCTTGGATAAATAGTACCAGTTCTCATCTATATAGCATACAATGAATTAACAAAGTGCTAAACAGAACAAATCAGATATCTCTCAAAGCTACATTACTAAGATTATGAAGATTGAAATTTAATTTAACTCTGTCATGGTTATAAACAATGAGCAACAACTGCATTCGAATCATCAAAACTGGAAATTAGACACAAGCATGCCTAGAATTTTTCTTGTTTTCTTGATCCTTTATAATCCTAAATTGCTACGCTACATATAAATTTATCTTCATGAGATCAAGTTCTACATGCAGATCTAACGACATGCACATGAAACCAAAAGATCACAAGAAAAAAACTAAAGAACAGTTGCATGCATGTCAAATTAGTCACATGAACTATGATCAAATTCTATATCAATATAAAGAAACTTGCAACTATAACATCAAGATCAGAAACTGTAACAGTCCGCATACATGCCTTCCGAAGCCACATTAACTATGATAAAGTTATGGAAAATGCTTTAAAATGTGTGTGTCCACTCTCCCTCAGTCGAATAATCCGGCTATATATGATATATACCATGCATGCATTACCTGAAAAATCAAGCGTTTTGTGGAGGGCCCTGAAGATCAGAGGCGAACAAAGGTGTACGCACGTCATGAAAAACCTCGGCCAGCCCAATATTTGTTACATATCCTTTAAGAGGAAACTTGACCTTGAACACTAATTTCAGCGCCTGCACCAACTTATCATCTGGCACAGCAAACCCTACGGGACAAAGAGGAACCCAAGAACCTTTAACATCAACAGCAAATATTTCCTTCAACTTTTCACAGAAGTCTTCATGAAAGTTAAGCAGTGTCTTCGATGGAACTGGTTCAAGAAACAGTGAATTGAGGCCTTTGCCTCCTCTTGGCTTAACCGAAAGCGATGATGCGGAGAAGGATATCGGGAAAGGCGCGCGAGTAGACGCGAAGTTTCTGAGGAAATTCTCGAAATCTTGAAGGTTGATGTGCTTCAGTTTGACGAAGAAAATGCATGGTAGCCAGTGTTGATCGGCAAGCTTGGTGATGTTGTGCCTGATGAAGTAGTTGACTGGTAAGAGAAGCAGGTTTTCTAGTCGGACTTCGAAGTAGACCTCCACTTCATATTCCTTCTCTGAAGAAGTTGAGAGCTGCAGGCTTTTATTGGCGGCTTTTTCATCCGTAGGTGGTTCTTCTGAAGCCATTGGTGCTTTCTTCTTGGCCTTTGATGAGCGTTTTTTACGGCCCATATTATACAGTTTCAAGATCAAGAAAAGAAAATTAACAGAGACGTGAAGAGTGAAAAGGAATTGATTGCTAAACAACACAGAGAGCAGAACGAGATGGAGATGATCTTGATGACAGGAAGTTATGGTGGTTGAAAGTCTAACAAATTAACAATATATATATATATATATATATATATCGCAAGATATATGAGTAATGTTATGTATTACTATATTTTTATCACATGATATATGAATACTTAGTTGGGATTCTAAAATAATAAATATTTTTATTTGTATCTTCTTTTAACATGCTAATTAGGCATCGAGAAGATAAATTAGCAATAAAAATAGGATGGAATCTAGAATTACTCCTAATAAAAATAGCTTCCATTTTAACAAATTGCTATTTTCTTTTAGAACCATGAATCAAGGCGCTCTCGGTTCGATATCATTTATTCTAATTCACAAGAACTCCCCTTTTTTGTTGTTTAGCAACCAAAATAATTTGTTATTGAGCTCGTGTCACCAAGTATATATGTATATATATAGATTATTTCATGCAGGAAGGATATAAGGTTGATGCGAATCAATAAATGAACAACTTTGTAAATATATGTTTGATATAAAAATAAGAAGAATTCAATTCAAAATGAAAATCAAAGTTTTTGGATCGACCATAATAAGAATTTAATAGAATTTAGTAGTTAAGTCGGGGGAAGAAAAAAAAAACATGTTTATTTGTCAATGAAAGATGAGTTACGTTTTGAAGAAAAAAAAAAAAAGAGAGATGAGTTACGTTACTTTGAGCATTTAGTAAACCTTCATGATCTAGGATTAGCTTTTTTTTTTCTGCAACCTATGCTACATTTAATAGGATGAATTAAGTAATCCCTACCACTTGTCAAATCAAAGTTGTTACAAATCTATACGAAGAAAGAAAAAAACTCATTTTGCCTTGTGTCTTTTTTTCTTTTTTTTTTTTGGATTTAAGGGATGTAAAGTTATGGACAATTACAAGATAAATCACACGGATGTTTTTGCCCCTTTCATCTTGCTCAATGAGAGACAGGAGTTGCTTTTGGCTTGTCTTTTAGAATCAACCTCAAATTTTAATTGAAATTGCAATTATGATAAGATTGCAAATATCTTGAAAATTAAGGGGATCCGTCTTTCAAACATCCATCCTATATCTAGCGTGTAGATCTCTTATACAGGTAGAGCCTAAACAATTATTTAAGAAACATTCAAAACATCATTCCGTTTTTAAAAAATTTCCTTAAAAAGGAAAATTTTCAATCAAACTAGCTAGTTCCAATCGGTTGAGTGTGGAATGAGTCCCAATTTCGGCCATCAGCAAGCCGGATTGAATTGTTTCCTAGAAGTAGTCATTATCTCCCTTGTTTTCCTAATAAGTATCCTCTTGTGATTGCCCCTGGTCCTTTGCTTTCTCCTTTTTCGTTTTCTTTTTTTTCTTTTGATTTAAAGAAGGTTTAAAATTAATTTTTTAGAATATATATAACGTAAACAGTGAGACTCGAGCACCCTCTCACATACATATATAGCACAGTCCAGTAAAACGACACCCATTTTTCAAAACAATGGATATAAATTAATGAATTTCTAGACCTGCGGAGTGAAATTTGGAAATGATGAAACCCCTAATCCCTTAATAAGATAGCTAGTGCCTTTGATGGTAATCAGCATAGGTGCAAAGACTGATATATAGAGATGAGAAACATTTGACTTCAGCTGGCTGAAACTTTTATCATCATTGGGTTTTAATATGAATACCAAATCAAGCTGAGCTCATAACAAAAAAACCATAGGAAATATATCAGATATGGCAACCTAGCTAGCTATAGCAGTGTGAAGAAAATCTGAAAAACTTGAATTGTTGTCTGAATCCAGGTTGATTATAATCTTCGAAAAGCTGCTCCTATCCATGCATTTCTATTCTCTCTGTAGTTCTACCACATGCAAGATACGTTCGTGAAGTCTTCTTCTCTAACTAATCTGCAGGCACCAAATATATTGTTGTAAACAAAGTGAGTTTCTGAATATATATGGGCACTGTATATCAACATTGATGCTCAGAAACTTAGTATTAGTTCTGCATATCAATATGAAAAATGAGGCGCACCTCAATTCTACTAGATGTATATGGTTTAGTATCTATTTTATTACTGTAAAAATATTGTGTTTATCACTAACAAGCGTCTATTCTCACAATGATCTGGAGCCCACATGTACGAACGTTCATCAGTGACCTATGAATGAGCTGCCCCTCAAACTTCTATGCTTTGCAAGTATATTTTTTATTGTTTTTCGTTTGTCAAATGCAAGTACTCCGATCCTACTTGGGTATGCAATGTCTACTATGAACATTTTAGTACATTGAGGCCTCAACTTTAAGGTGTGCACACATCAAGTTTGGAGAATTAGCAGAAGCCAAGAGGTCTGGAGTCTGGACCAAAATCAACTGGTACTATTCAACTAAAGATTGAGAGGATCAATTGGGCACGTACTGCCCAAGGGTTGGGTAGATTATTATACTCGGTAGTGATTTGTTGGGGTTAAAGATCTTAAGTTTATCCTTAGACTGATTTAGAATATGTATTGAGGCACACCATTATATTACGAGATTTAACTTTAACCTTAGAAGGATGTAATGTGGTTCTTCCTAAGTTGAGTTTAGTTCACTAGTGCCGGTTATGCCTGTTATCTTATCTATATAGCATACAATGAACAAAGTGCTAAACAGAACAAATCAGATATCTCTCAAAGCTACATTACTAAGATTGTGAAGATTGAAATTTAATTTAACTCTGTCATGGTTATAAACAATGAGCAGCAACTCATGCATTCGAACAATCAAAACTGGAAATTAGACACAAGCATGCCTAGAATTTCTTTGTTTTCTTGATCCTTAATTTATAATCCTAACTTGCTAGGCAACATATAAATTTATCTTCATGATCAAGTTCTACATGCAGAACTCACGACATGCACATGAAACCAAAAGAACAAGAAAAAACTAAAGAACAGTTGCATGCATGTCAAATTAAAGTCACATTAATTATGATCAAATTCTACATTCAATATAAAGAAGCTTGCAACTAAAACAAACAAGATCAGAAACTGAAACACGCATACATGCCTTCCGGAGCCATATTAACTATATATGACAAAGTTATGAAAAATGCTTAAAAACATGTGTATTCACTCTCCACTAAGTCGGATAATTAATCGGGCTATATATACGGTATACCATGCATGCATTACCTGAAAATCAAGCGTTTTGTGGAGGGCCCTGAAGAGCAAAGGAGAACAAAGGTGTACGCACGTCGATGTCATGAGAAAACTCAGCCAGCCCAATCTTTTTTACATACCCTTTAAGAGGAAAGTTGAGCTTGAACACTAATTTCAGAGCCTGCAACAACTTATCATCTGGCACAGCAAACCCTATAGGAACAAGAGGAACCCAAGAACCAGCTTCCACATCAACAACAAATGTTTCCTTCAACTTTTCACACAATTCTTCATGAAAGTTAAGCAGTGTCTTCGATGGAACTGGTGCAAGAGACAGTGAATGGCCTTTGTCTCCTCTTGACGTAACCCTAAGCGATAATGAGGAGAAGGATATCGGGAAAGGCTCGCGAGTAGACGCGAAGTTTCTGATGAAATTCTCGTAATCTTGAAGGTTGATGTGCTTCATTTTGACGAGGAAAATGCATGGTGGCCACTGTTGGTAAGCATACTCGGCGATGTTGCGCCTCATGAAGTAAATGACTGGTGAGAAAAGCTGGTTCTCTAGTAGGGTTTCGAAGTAGATCTCCACTGCATATTCCTTCTCTGAAGAAGTTGAGAGCTGCAGGCTTTCAATGGCGGCGGCTTTTTCATCTGTAGGTGGTTCTTCTGAAGCCATTGGTGCTTTCTTCTTGGCCTTTGGTGCTTTCTTCTTGGCCTTTGATGAGCGTTTTTTACGGCCCATATTGTTTCAAGATCAAGAAAAGAAAATTAACAGAGACGTGAAGAGTGAAAAGGACTTGATTGCTAAACAACACAGAGAGCAGAACGAGATGGAGATGATGTTGATGGCAGGAAGTTATGGTGGTTGAAAGCCTAAAGAGCAATAATATATATATATATATACTCCTTGCTTTGTAATTGGTTGGAGAAAATATGTGATTAGGGATGATTATATGTTAAATAAGCTTCTAAACTAATGAACAATGAATTCCTTTTGCCAATTATCTCGTTTTATCCCGTGAGTGATGTTATATGTGACTCTATTTTTATCACCAATATATCATTTCGTATATAAATACTTAGTTAACATTTTAAAATAACAAACATTTTTATTTTTTTTTTCTTTTAGCATACTAACTACTACCAATAAAAATAGGGTAGTATTTAGAAATTAGAATTACTCGTCGTAAAAATAGCTTCCATTTTAACAACTTGCTATTTTCTTTTAGAACCATGAATGAAGGTGCTCTCGGCTTAACATTATTTTATTCTAATTCACAAGAAGTCCCCATTTTGGTTGTGTAGCAACCAAAATAATTTGTTATTGAGCTCGAGTCAGGAAAAAAAAAAAAACTTTTTAGATTATTTCATGCAGGAAGGATCTAAAGTTGATGCGAATCAATAAATGAACAACTTTGTAAATATATTTTGGATATAAAAATAAGAAGAATTCAATTCAAAAGGAAATTTATAGAATTAGATCAAAGTTTTTGGATCCTAAGTGTAAGTATCACGCAAAATCAACCGTAATAAGAATTTAATAGAATTTAGTAGTTAAGTGGGAAAAAAAAAACATTTTATTTTGTCAATGAAAGTTGAATTATTTACTCAGGTGGATACAAGGCTAATTCGGCCGAACCAAACAATAGTAAAATTAATATGACTTAGAAAAGAAAAAGAGAAAATGAATCAAAAGCATAGCAAAATTTGCTCTTTTCCACTGGTCCAAAAACGATTAACCCAACTTATTTATAAACCACTCATAAATACAATCTTCCACTGATGTGGAATGTTAGAATTTTCTTTTTTCTTTTTTCTTTTTTTTCTTCGTTTTTTTTTCTCCCATTTTCCCTTTAACACGTTAAAAAATCTAAGGGATGTTATGTGGTAATTGTTAGAAATAAGAGATTCGTATGTTGGGTAGGAGAATGGGTAGTCTCTTGATAGTTCTTTGCAAATAGGACTTTGTTCTAGTGGTAATGTTACTTGTTGTGTACGTGAGAGATTATGAGCTCGAATTTTGCTAATTACGTTTTACAGCTTTATGCCTCACTTGAATAAAAAAAATCACACTTGAAGAATTTTTCTTTTTTTAATTTTATAGGACTAGATTAGCAAAAGAAATGCTAGGATGTCAGGTAGATAAAAGGGTAATCTTTCAAAAGATGATAACAAATCGCAATTAATTTGTTCCTTTTTTAAAAAATTCAAGAAAATTATTTATTTCGTAGTTATAATTTTTTTTTCTTTCTTTCTTTCTTTCTTACATTACGTCTCTCGATATTTACTTTGTTTGCAAGTATTACTTGAAGGTTAATTAAGATTTGGACTTAATGGGCAAACCCATCAAAATTTATGAAAAAAGTTTTTTGCAGACTTCATGGAGTCCTTACTTTAAACTTTCATTGGTCTTCGATTCTAAAGCTCCGTTTGTTTGTTGTAAAATTATTTACTGGTGGAAAATATTTATAAAGGAATATGATTTTTAAAAAATAAAATATTTTCTGGTGTTTAGTCGCCACACTAGAAAATATTTTCTGCTTTGGATGTAATACTGAAAAATTGATTAAAATTATTATTTTATTATTTTTTAAAAAATTATTAATTATTATTAATTAATAATAAAATTAGTTGAATAATTTATTAATAGTTAACAAATGAATAAAAATCATAAATTAATTGAATAGTTAATTAGTTAGTTAATTATTTTATATTATTAATATTAAAATAATATTATTTAGTAATTTAATTTATTATTCATTACATTAAAATTAATTAATTTTTAATTTAATAATAAAAAATAATTAAAAATGTGATGTGAGTGGGGTTGGGGTGGGGGTGGGGGTGGGGGTCAGGGCGGGGCGGGGCGGGGCGGGGCTGGGGTCGGGGGTTGGGTTGGGATGGGTGAAGGTGGGGTGGAGTGAAAGAAAAATATTTTCTTCTTCTAAAAGATATAAAAATATTTTTCACTGTCGTTATATTATGATATTATAAGATCATTATGTGGAATTGTTAAATTCTCGAATGTTCGTTATATTGTAAAGTTATTAAACGATCATTTTTCTAGAAAGTAAGGTTGTTGGGTTTTGCTTTTGCCTTCAAAAGGTGTACTAATACCATTGATTTTCGACAATGGATGAATGCTCATTAATCGCTCAATAATTTTGATAATTATGATATTCTTGTAAAAATTTGCAAATATTTTCAAGGATTTATTCGTAAAATTATAAACTTAAACGTTAATGAAAAAAGATTATAGAATGATAAATGCGCTCCAAAAGTCTTTAATTTTCTTGATACGCTTGCTGTCATCTTAAACTGCTTTCTACCTTTGTTTTTGTATCAACGAAGTTTCGGTTATCCCAAAAAAAAATAAAAATAAAAATACAAAGTTATTTATTGAATATTACGTATTATCAAACTTATGTAAAAAAACCCAAAAAAAAAAAAAAGCGCGGGCAAATCTCCTCCTACGCTTAGACACGCAGACAAAGCATTAGTCTCTCATTGAGCGATTTGATCGCCTCAGATCCACATTTTCTCCAACTAAGACAATATAAATTCTCTTGTTCAAATGTATGAACAAAAAGAAAAAGCAGATTGTGTAAATCCTTTGACACATTTTGATCAAGTTGGCCAACATAGCAAGCAATGTCTGTAGCAGTGGACGTTCTCAAGCTCAAAAATGTGGACCCGTTGCCCGGGAAATTGCTGGTGGCAGTTAAGGACAAAGCGGAGAGAGACGAGAAGAAGGAGAAGGAGAAAAAGGAGATTGTGCTTGGAAAAAACGTGCACGCTATGAGTTATGACATCACAGAGCCCGATCCGGACGATGATGTCACAGGAGAAAAGGAGGCGTACATGGCTAGTGTCTTGGCTAGGTACCGAAAGTCCTTGCTTGAGAGGACTAAGCATCATCTAGGTATATATTTTTTAGATTTGTTTCAGTAATTTATATGCGGTTTTAGTTTGATAGTTTGTTGCTACGTAATTTATAACGCGACACACACAGTTATTAGACTATTACGGTATTAGGCCAGTCCCCAGTCTAATGCCCCCTACATTAATCTACGCACGCGCACATACAGATAAGTCATTTGATCATGCACACACTGGCGAAGGCACATGCTTGTCAGTGGGGGCTGCAGCCCCCACTGACCTATAAAAATCGTTAAAATTTTTATGTATTTTTTAAAAAAAAGTTAGATATCTATGCATTTTTAGTTAAAAAAAAATTAATTAGCCCCCATTGAAAAATAAAAGTACTTGTATAGTTTAAAAATTATGAATTTTAGCCCTGCTGGCCCATAAAAATGTTAACATTTCTATATATTTTTTGAAAAAAAATTAGATATCTATGTATTTTTAGTTAAAAAAAATTAATTAGCCCCCACTAAAAAATAAAAGTACTCGTATAGTTTATAAATTATAGATTTTAGCCCCTATTGGCCCATAAAAACCTTAAAATTTCTATGTATTTTTTAAAAAAAAATTAAATATCTATGTATTTTTAGTTAAAAAAATTAATTAACTTCACTGGAAAAAAAAAAAAAAAAACTCGTATAGTTTAAAAATTATAAATTTTAGCCCCCACTTACATGAAATCCTGGCTCCGCCCCTGCATGCACATATCAGTCTCTTATGCAAA
Source organism: Ehretia macrophylla (assembly GCA_037974665.1). Taxonomy (NCBI): domain Eukaryota; kingdom Viridiplantae; phylum Streptophyta; class Magnoliopsida; order Boraginales; family Ehretiaceae; genus Ehretia; species Ehretia macrophylla. The sequence goes on from CM075766.1 coordinate 53,987,995, forward strand.
TCACAGTATTGGATTGGTTTGCGCGATTGTGGGAATTGAAGAAGGATGAATACTGGGGTTATATGACAAATTGTGGAACAGAAGGAAATCTTCATGGTATATTGGTCGGGTTAGTAGTTACAAGCTAAGCTTCAGCTCTGCAACTCTCTTTAGTAATATGATCATATCTGATGAAGTTTTTGCAATTTCCTGTTGAAAACTAGCTCGGGTCGTTACGACATTGTTTGATTTGATTGAATTCTGGATTTTGCAGGAGGGAAGTGTTTCCAGACGGGATTTTGTATGCTTCTAAAGAGATAGATTATTCGGTTTTCAAAGCAGCGCGAATGTACAGAATGGAGAGATTGATTGCGAAGATTTCAAGGCTAAACTCCTCCTGCAATTATCAATGTATATATAGGTATCATCTCTGTCTGTCTATCTCTCTCTGTCCTCTCGCGCGCGCTCGTATAGTACTGTGTCAGTCAATTTTCTTGTCAATTGTAGGAACAACTGTGAAAGGAGCTGTAGACGATCTTGATCTGGTGATCAAAACTCTCGAAGAAGCAGGATTCAGACACGACAGATTCTTTATCCACTGTGATGGAGCGCTGTTTGGCCTCATGATGCCATTTGTCAAACAGGTAATTAGATCAAGGATTTCATCAATCAAATGACTACTTTTCTGGCTTCAAAATCTTGATAGACCTCAGAACAATACGTTTTTGTTACCACGAGATATAACTCTTTGACTTTGTGTACAACATTGTGTTCAGAGAGCAGCCAATTGTTGGTGTCTGCTGCTGATGGTATAAAATGTGCTTATTTCTGATTTCCAGGCACCAATAGTTACTTTCAAGAAACCTATCGGGAGTGTGAGTGTCTCAGGCCATAAGTTCGTGGGATGTCCAATGCCGTGTGGTGTCCAGATAACAAGATTGGAGCATATCAACGCGCTCGCGAGAAATGTAGAATACCTTGCATCTAGAGATGCTACGATCATGGGAAGCCGCAATGGCCACGCTCCAATCTTCCTCTGCCAAGGAGGTCCAGAAATGCCTAAAAAACGCGCATTATTTGAAAGACCGGCTTATAGCTGCTGGTATCGGGGCAATGCTGAATGAACTCAGCAGCACGGTGGTGTTTGAGCGGCCGCGTGACCAAGAGTTTGTTCGTAAGTGGCAGCTTGCTTGCCAGGGGAATATTGCTCATGCTGTGGTGATGCCTAATGTCACTGTTGAGAAGATTGATTATTTCTTGAATGAACTCACTCAGCAACGTAAGATATGGTATGGTGATGGGAAGCTTCAGCCTCCTTGTCTTGCATCTGAAATAGGTAAAGAGAATTGTCTTTGTGCTTCACACAAGTGATCAAGGCTGGACTTAAATGGAGACTCAGTGTTGTTTTTGTTTCAGCAGTACCATTACATTGTTGTCTCAGATATCAGATGCATTTTGATTTTCCTTTTATGTTTTTGGCCAAAGGGTGATTTTTTTCCCGTATATTAATGAGAATGTTTTTTATACACTGATTTTGTCTTAAAATCAATTAGTGTTAGATAGAATAGTTTAGAATCTATGTATTAATTTTAAAAATCTTAATTTATTTATGTTGGACTATGGATTCTCCAATACCCTCTTTGATTGTTGTAGAAGCAACATCTAGTTTAGTTGCGTACTGAATTCAATGTCTTAACTAAGAATGGATAGAATGTGGATAGATAATATCATCCCATGGTCCAACTAATATGATATTAGGAATTATAGGATCTACCAAAGGTAGAGATATTTGTGTCCCCCAAAAAAGCATTTAAATCCATGTATTTTTTTCCAGAAAAAATTAAAATATTAATTTATTTTTAGTTAAAGAAAACTAATTAACCCCACTAAACATGCCTTTGTATTGTTAAAAGATAATGTATTAAAGAGTTATATCTCGTACTGACATTGTCGAGCTCATGAAGAAAGAACGTAAGATAAAACTACTACAACAAAAAAATGTATGTAATATGCAACAATTCGATCTAATCATTGTATTTTAAGAAAGGAAAAAGAAACTGAAAACCACCTGGCCTTTAGTTTAGGGGTATAGCAAGAGAAATTATAAGATCAATTCTCGTAAGTAATATCTTTTGATTTGTATTGTACGATTTATTCTTCCGTTGAAACCAAAAAAAAAAACTGAAATGGTGAGTTCTATTATTGAAGTCAAGTTTCACCAATCGTCTTTTGAAGCCGAAGGTGATGCCCATGGCCAGCCGCCCTCCAACCAACCCCCTTTTAATGCAGACTGAACCAAAGGGAGAACTTTTTTAGTAAACCCAAGCTGACAATTAGTCCACTAACATACAAGTAAAGCTCATTCATTATCTTTAGGACTGATGGTCAGTCCGGTCTGATCAAAGAATTTTCACACCAAAGGAGTCCTCCCTAGAAATGCAACTAATCCTCCAAACCCTAACAACAACCAGACTAAAAGGTCTGCCCCCGCCACCACACTTAACCTCGCAAAGAGAGTTAAATCTCCACATAAGATCATAACATTACAAGTGAGATTGTAAATTATTCACGTTATTTCTTTATAACGTTACTAATAATTCACAACTATTATATCTCACTCATAACATTATGGGAAGATCTATTCCCTCCCAAAATAGTCCTGAGCCACTGTGATCGTTTATTCAACAACTTCAACTTCAACTTCAAGCTGGTTCTTATCACATCATTTGTTAGCATTGATTAAACAGGTTCTTATCTCCTCAATTAGTTTAGCATTGTCTGACATGTTTGGGCTCAATTATGAATTACTCCTATACAATAATCTATAATCAAATTTCCGTGGATTATGGCAAATTGGCAATAGCCAATTTTTATATTTTTCATGTTTATAGGATCTAACCATTAAGCAACAATCGCTGCCTTAGCACGGGAAAATAGAGTAATGATTTCAACAAGAGCTGCCAGACGAAGTACTATAATAAAGTAACTACTAGAGTCACTATAGTAGTCTATTTGGTTGATCTTGCTGAAATCATTACTCTGCATTCTCCCGTGCACTCATTATGTTTTTTCCTTTTTTTTTCCCAGAGAAGCTCTTAAGCTCTTTGACGTGCTAAAACCTTTTAGTATAAAACCAATTGGTTCCGTAGTTTTAGAATTCTCAACCATTATATGTACTGGCATCGGTCAGTAGCTAACTTAAGAAAACCAATCAAGCAATGAAATCAGCAGTGCAAGAAGAGAGCGTATAAAACAAAATTTGGCTCCAACCAAAAGATAAATAATCCATAATTTGCCATAACAATCATGTAAGCAGCATAAATTTATCAAACTCGACCAATACATGTTCTTTATTGATTCGATTTAGTCTTCACAGCCAAAAAAAATCCCAGGCGGCTAAGAAGTTGCATACAAGCATATAATGAGCTGTAAGCGAGACGGAATATAACAAGCCAGATCAGGTGTTATTGTTGCCCCCAGTCTCCTCTTTTGTCATTTAAGTTTAGGAAATAGATCAGGAGCAACCTGCATTATGCAACGATTACATGAGCTTATTCATCGAGTCTCAAACCCCCATTTCTTTGTATACAAAAGAAAGAGGAACATGGTATTCCGATAGAAGAAAGAAGGTTGAAACAGGAAAAAGGAAACAGAACTGGAAAGAAAGAAAAGATTAAGACTTACACATTTGTCAACACAATGCCAATAATCAAAGTATTGTCCAGTGCAGTGCTTGGCCCCTGTGTCGTCATCTTTGATCCTTTCAACACATGCCTGTAGGAGATGGGATGTTTTGATTTTAGCAATACAAGACCAAGAAAGTAAAGAAATATTACTCAGAAAATTGGAAAAACTAATTGAAGTTCGATTGCCCCCTTCCCCCAGCCCACGTATGTGCACATCAAAAGAAACGGAACACAATACAGCTAAGAACTGTTTTACACTGTAATACTTTACATATACACGTCCCTTCAAAGAGCGTCGGTCACCAAAAAACATAATTTATTACTATACAGAGCTTGTGACCATTGTGTTAATAACTTATGCAGAAGCAATACATATATCAATGTAACATACAAATTAATAACAATGATGAATTATATCAACAGGAAAAAAAATGAAAATTAAATAAAAAGAAAGGACACAAAGTAATTCAGGAAGGTAGCATGCTCGAAGTTCACCTCATATGACCGCAATTGCTTAACACATTTAGACTTGCATCTATCTTCAAGGATCGCCTTTGGGTCTACTGGTTCCTCATCCGACCTAAATAGATAATCAAATTTAAAAGCTTAAGAGCATATTAAAAATTTGAAGTCATTGTATGAAACATAGCTTAAAAAATTATATCACAATTCAAAAAGTATTGCAAGAGGTCATCTCGATAGCTTAAATTTTAGCACACTTTGTTTAACCAATTTTTTCTCATATAGATGTAACTCTTGTGTACTAAGATTTATTTAGCTCTTTTTCCAACCACAACCATTCTTCTGATAGTGAAAGGCAAGCATGATGCAATCTAATAAGCTAAAGTTCAACACTAAGCTTTGCATTTAATTATGATACATGTCAAACTATATATGACACTGACTCATATATGCGACGAACTTCATAAAACATGTACATAATATACTGACATGTTTTGTTTCACTATAAATTAAAAAGATTTTCCCGTAAAGATTACTAATAGCATATATATACTGGAAGTTGTACTATCAAGTTTAGGGAGGTAGAATGAAATTGGCTGAAAATAGTATCAATAATTTCATATCATTGGGATATGAGATACAACTACAAGAGTGTCAAAACATGAATTGTGAAGTTGCGAGTCTTGAAGAAACAACTGGTTGAGAACAAAGGTTAGTAGTATAAAACAGCAAAATATCAATTTTCTCGGCTTTGTCATCTATTGCGCATAAGATTTTGTATCGATATAATGACACTAAAAACATGATTACCAACTAGATGTAATTCTGGGAACCCATGCAGACATAAGCTAAGATTTTGGAATTACTTCTCAATATTTAAGAGTTGAGGGAGATCAAACTGAGTCAGCATTCAGGCCACAGTTAATGTACAATGTCCTTTGCAGGGTTCCCTTGCAATTCCACTAAAAGTACACATTTCAACTCACGCTGCATAATTAGCGTAAGACTTCTGAAGGTACGCATTACGTCCATTTCCCCTTTTAGGATAAAACTAAAGCGCACAAGAATATTTAACCGTGAAAACTGTGATTTAAATATATCAAAAATTTCGAACCAAATGTCTAATTACTAGTCATCAAAAACTAGTTTAAATTATAGATTCTTGATTCACATAAGGCCATCGTACCTAAATGCCAAAGCAGAACCTCAAATGACTTGACTAAGCTCAGGTTCCAATTACACTATTCCATATATATTCCAAATATTCCTCTACATTCATCAATTTTCTCAAATGATAATTCACTGTGATTCCTAAATCTGATGTATAATTTATCATTTCTTCTATATATATACACAATCACACATACACACATACATACACACACACACCGCGAGAGACATATATATATATATATATATATATATATATATATATATATATACATATGCGCTTAATTAGGTAACATAAAATGGCACAAAACATATTCAGCAAAAACGAATAAAAATTCAGAAAAAAAAAATAAAAGGTGAATAAATGATAAAAATAAACACACAAAAATAATTCTCACATTGTGAAAGCAGTATGAGAGATAACGAGGTCGACGCAGCTGAGATCACCTGTACGGATAAGATTCCAAAAAGATTAAAAAATCCACACAAAAAAAACTACTGAAATAATTATTATTGCGTATAAAAAGAAGTAATCACCGATCGGAGAAAATGACGGATCTGAAAATAGAAAAGTGAAATTAAAAAAAATAAATTACAAGAGATGAAGAAGCTGCTTACTTTGTGTGTGAAAATCTCACAGAGATGCAAAGCTGCGGAAGCGAGAGAGTAATACTATTGGGCGTGCCCTTTGGGCTTTGGGCTTTGGGCTTTGTTCGTTGACTCCAACAGATTTGCGCTGGGTGCGTTTGGGTGGGCCCTCATGGGTCTTATTGACGAAATTACTAAAAGACCTCTCTAGTTTAAATCTATTACGTTTAAGTCAAAAGGAATTTTTTTTTTTTTTTTGTCAAGAATTTAAAAGGATAATCATCTAATTATACGATTATTTCTTGAAGTGGTTATTCAAAATTTTTAACATATAATTACAAATATGTGCCTTTTCAAAAAAAGAAAAAGTTATTTTTTATTGTGATGTGAAAGTAATAAGAATAAAAACTAGTTCATATAGAGTGTCACAAAAATACGTGTATAGTTAAACAAAATAACATATTTGTAATACTTTAATCTAGACCAAAATTACATCGATATTTTGACCCAAAAAAAATCAAATTGACATAATTAATTTTATTAGTAAACTATACCATTTATTATTCACATAGAAAGATTTAAATTACAATTTATATTCAGAATAAAATAGATGACTTAATATAGTCGGTTAAACGTTGAGATGATGACATTTACATTTGAATCATAATTATAAAACAAACAAATGTTATGTAGCAAGATTTGTTGACAAGATAAAAAAGAAAGTTATGTTGCAAGATTTGAATACTTAATGTGAGAGCCTATGTCACTTTGATAAATTTTCAACTTTCAATTTATGTTGCAAGATTTGAATATTCAATGTGAGGGCCTATATCACTTTGATTAATTTTCAACCTTCAATTTCTGTATATATGGAATAAAGACATGCGTATGAATGAACTTATTAATGCACGTGTCATGGACGAGTAGATTTTGAAATTTAAGGAAGAAAAAAAAAATGCATATGACATTATTAAGTTTCATAAAATATCCTCTGAGGATTGACAATTGCACTTCACCAAGAAAAAATTAATCTCGTTCAATTAAAAGAGAATACATATTTATCGCCAAAATAATCATCTACTTCAATTGAAGACCAAACATAATTTCAAAAAAAGGAGGTAGCAAATCCCAAATGAAAACGTTATCAACAAAACAATTCAGCACATCGAGGATTTCTAGACTTTACACATCATGTTGTTGCATATCTCCTGCATCTTGGAAAGCAAAATGCCATGATGATGATATCCTACCGTTAGGAGATCATCCCTCGCCCAAATCAGCTAATGAGAAATTGCTATACAAATCCTAAATTTTACACCGTTGTCTAAGTTTATGAATTTTTATTAAAGTTCTTTCAAAACTTTTCAACTAACTGACCATCTCAATTGTTACTAATTTCTTATTTCTTGCAAATTCAAAACACCCTTTTACAACTTTCCATGAAATATGCAATATTAAATCGTCTAAGTTAAGAATCGACAACACTTCGCATAAGCAACTTCAGCATCATCATCAATCTCTGTCAAAGTTTGTGTTCTAATGAGGAAAAATTTTACATTTAGTCCTTATTATTTATAAAGTGTCTCAATTTAGTTCTTATTGTTTAAAATGTTTTAATTTAATCTCTATTATTTCACCAAAAATTTTAATTTCATCCCTATTATTTAATATGTCTTAATTTAGTCTTTATTATTTTTTAAAAAGTTTCAACTTCGTCCCTATTATTTTTAAAAAGTTTTAAATTTGTCTTTATTATTTTCTTAAAGTTTTAAATTCTTCTCTATTATTCAAGGACTAAATTGAAATTTTTTGACAAATAATACGGATGAATTTGAAATTTTTTAAAAAAAGAGGGATGAAATTAATTTTTTTTTAAAACAATAAAAATGAAATTAAAATTTTTAAAAAAATAATAAAGACTAAATTAAAATATTTTAAATAATAAAAATTAAATTGAGATACTTTATAAATAATAAGGATTAAATGTAAGATTTTTCCTTCTAATGAAATCATCATAATGGTCTGGCTTCTGATAGATAAGTCTAGTCAATAATTCATTTCAAATAGAAACTATTCGCTCGTGAATGATAAGTTTCATGAACAATAATAATAATAATAATAAGTTTGGAAAAAATGGACCAGATTGGACGGGGCCTGGCCTAACTTGGCAAACTTTTCCAAAGACGTGGTGGGCACTCACCATGACTAGCCAACCGCCCACTATGGCCGCCCCTTGAAACCCACTCCCCCTGACGTGGAATTTCCATTATAAAGACCGAATCTAGATTCCAGATTGTATAACTATTATTTATTTATTTATAACTAATTTCAAACGAAGTATTTTTTTTTGGTCAAAAAAAGTATTTTATAATTGAGAAAAGCATACAAATTAACCAATTTTAATGGGATAAAAATCTAAGTTCAATACTTAATACAAGCTATAAAAGACATTAGAAGTCCAATTAAGAATAAAAATTCTTTCAATTTCTCTTTTACAACTCAATCAATGTCTTTTTCTCAAACAAAGTACTTGAGATGTCCTTTTTTTCTTTTTTTGTGTGAGATCAAGAACAATTGGGTTTCATTTCATTTAAATTTGCATTTCATTTCGATGACGGCCCCGCACACACACAACACACTGCTATATGTACACACCCATCTCATGATCATCGTCAATTTCGCGTCTCTCTTTGCTCACACTCATATTGTGGGCAAAGCAAAAGCAGAAAAGCTAGCTGGCTGTAGCCTTACAGATCAATCCTCTCAGTGCTTCCTCTAATCAACTCGTATTTTCTTTTTCTGAATCTTTTATTTAGCTTTTATTAATCTAGATCTGTTGTATTGATAATTGCAGATGTTAATTTGTAATTTTGTGATGTTTTATTTATTTACATATTTATATGAGTATACTTGTTACTTTAAGTAGATGTTCAACTGTGAATTTAAATTGAGCACAGGTAAATTAAGTAATTATATGAGTTAAACAATTTGGTAACTTCAATTAAGTTCAGATTTATGCTCTTTTTGCTATTTAAGAGGTGATCTAGCTCGTATTTTCCGATAATCTGAAGTGGGTATTTAAGGTGATTTTGATACATATATATGTGTGTGTGTGTGTAAAGAAAAGGATTTATACAACTATTTGGTTTTAAGTTTAGAAGTGGAAGTTTGGATTGTGATTGTTTTGAGGACAAGTTACCGTAACATTAATTTGAGATTGTCTGTGATATAAAGATCAGATTTTGTTAGCTAGCTCGAAGTTCCTTGCTGTGGCTGTTTTCGTGTTGAACTTGTTTTTTAAGAGTTAAGGATGCAGCCCTTGATGACTGGATTTTGATATCTAACAAATGAAGCTGATTTGAATGGGGTAGCCGGTTGGTGTTTTATCAAGTAAATCGATAATTTTTGTTGGTTAGGATGAATAGTTTGGAGCTATACTCTTATCTGAATAGGTTCTTTTTCGTGTAAGAAGTTATTTTCATTGTGTTCAACTATATCTTATTGCTGATGAGTCGATACTTGAGTTTCATGTAGTAAGTTATACATGTTCTGTGTAATTTCCCTTTAAACTCACCATTTATTTCAGTTTTATGAGTTCACGAATTAGACCAATCTTTTCTCATGCCAGGTTGAACTATGGCTGATGCTGAGGATATTCAACCCCTTGTTTGTGACAATGGAACTGGAATGGTTAAAGTGAGTAACCGCATTATGCTTATTAGATTCCAATTGATTATAGTTTTCTCTGGAGTTATTTTAATTTCCATTTCATCATCATGATCACTCCTCCTTTGGAATATGCAGGCTGGATTTGCTGGTGATGATGCTCCCAGGGCTGTGTTCCCTAGTATTGTAGGCCGACCTCGACACACTGGTGTGATGGTTGGTATGGGTCAAAAAGATGCTTATGTTGGTGATGAAGCCCAGTCAAAGAGAGGTATTCTCACCTTGAAATACCCAATCGAACATGGAATTGTCAGCAATTGGGATGATATGGAGAAAATTTGGCATCACACTTTCTACAATGAGCTTCGTGTTTCTCCAGAAGAACACCCTATTCTACTCACTGAAGCACCATTGAACCCCAAGGCTAACAGGGAGAAGATGACCCAAATCATGTTCGAAACCTTCAACGTTCCTGCTATGTATGTTGCTATTCAGGCTGTCTTATCTCTTTATGCCAGTGGTCGTACAACAGGTTTGTGTTATCACCTAACTTGATTTTTTAAGTGGTTCTCAATTGAATTCTCTACTGTTGGCTTCTGGTTTTTAAGTAGTTGTATAATGGAAAAAGTGCTTGATAATGTCATTCTGTCTTTAATTGTTCCTTGCTCAATTCTATTTTATTTTTTGGTCATCTGTTTAGGTATTGTGTTGGATTCTGGTGATGGTGTCAGCCACACAGTGCCAATCTATGAAGGATATGCCCTTCCCCATGCAATTCTCCGGTTGGACCTTGCCGGTCGTGATCTAACTGATACCTTGATGAAGATCCTCACTGAAAGAGGATATTCCTTCACTACAACTGCAGAGCGGGAAATTGTTCGTGATATAAAGGAGAAACTGGCTTACGTTGCTCTCGATTATGAGCAGGAGTTGGAGACTGCAAAGAGCAGCTCTGCGATTGAGAAAAGCTACGAGTTGCCAGATGGGCAGGTGATCACGATCGGAGCAGAAAGGTTCCGCTGTCCAGAAGTCCTATTCCAGCCATCACTCATTGGAATGGAAGCTGCTGGTATCCACGAGACAACCTACAACTCCATCATGAAGTGTGATGTTGATATTAGGAAGGATCTTTATGGAAACATCGTCCTTAGTGGTGGCTCAACCATGTTCCCTGGAATTGCTGATCGCATGAGCAAGGAAATTTCTGCTCTTGCTCCTAGCAGCATGAAGATCAAGGTGGTGGCACCTCCTGAAAGAAAATACAGTGTCTGGATCGGAGGATCAATTTTAGCTTCCCTTAGCACTTTCCAGCAGGTAACGTGTTACTCCTGTTTGCTTGACAGTTGCTTGCCCACATGCTTATGTCTACTTGTGTTGATCATTTTCCTCCGGCCTCTTTGCTTTTGAATCTTATTACCTACTTCTCTTACCGTTTTTGAATTGCCTTCAATATTTTTATTTTGCAGATGTGGATTACCAAGGGTGAATATGATGAGTCTGGTCCTGCCATAGTTCACCGAAAATGCTTCTGAGGTGGGAAACAGATCAGGGGTCGTGAGAAGTCATCTTCTTTGCCCAGTCTGGTGTCATATGGGATTTTCACTTGGTCGAGATTTGATTCCCTGGCCCTTGGAGAAGGGCATATATAGTTATGACAAAATGGTCGAGCGAATGAGTGAGTATGTTTTTCTATAGGTCTTAGAAGCCAAACTATCGTTGGCGATGGATGGCTTGAGGTGGTCTCTAGGTAATACATCTTTGTTTCTCGGACATTTCTGTGGCCGTAGGTTCTTCAAGTTAGGAGAGAAAATCAAGTTTTTTTTTTGTCTTTTTTCTCCCTGTTGCTGTGAATTTTGAGTTATTTATGTTGATATTTGTTGTATGAGTAATTTGATTTTCGATGCAGTTTTCTATTATATTATACTCTTGCATGGTCTGGGCTTTGTATTAATACCTTTTGCCCCTTATCACAGCTCACATGTGCCAATATGCTTCTTGCCCAGCTTGGCATCGGTCACTGGGGTTATTGTTTCTTTGTATATTCTGATGCTCAACATTCTTTTTATACCGAAGAACTCCCGGATTACATTGTTTTGCGGTTTAACAACGCTTATTAACACATGTTTTAGGTCAGTTAAGAATTGAGTAAACAATGCTCCTGTGGTTTCTGACAACTATTCGAAATTAATTTATCTTGGGGAGCAAGGTCAGTTGGGATTATTGTGGAGGGATACAACTATTTGGTTCAAAGATGAAAAGGCGCTTGATGCAGGAGAAGTGTTTGGTATCTACTATTTAACCATATTCGTTTTTGATTTTGTGAAAGAGGAAAAAGGCGGTGGTGGCGGATGTGTCACGGTCATATTCCGCCAAAAGTGCACAGCTCCGACCGAACCACACCATCTCATTACAGCTTGTGCTGACTGAGAGTGCCGTAGGTTGAAAAAGGGAAAGTAAGAAAGAAGGGACTTGAAAATTGAAATAGATAAGCGGTTGAATATCTTCTAGATGGATTGTACCGGTTAATTTTATAATTAGGACTTTGTCTTCTTTTAATTAAATAATAATAATGAAACTGTGCCCTACAAAATAGGATTTGGATCCCTATAATATATATATATATATATATATATATATATATGATTATGAGATAAATTCAATAGTTGTTCATGTTAATGTTATTTTATTAGAATTGCATAAATAATTTATTATCATAAATCTTTTTGTATATCTTATAATTGAATCTTTTGCATAATGTTATAACAAAAATTAAATTCCAACAAAATCTTTCTCGTAATACTAAGTCCTTCAAAATGACCCACTTTTCCTCGAGGTGTGTCTCACCGTTGCACTCTCAGCTAACACACTCTCACGAAGCAAACATTTCTGAGTCCAAAAGATTCAATTTTGATATCAGATCTTAGATAATGCTTTTTCAGGGTCTTGTCTCTACTTCACGAATCATCTATCGTGGTAAGAGCGGTTAAATTCGACGTTTTTAGATTTTGCAATTAATCTTCAGAAAAGTCTATAGAAAAAGATGCATTATTTACTTAAAATATGTTAAGATACTATAATTTACATGGATGTGTGTGGTGTCATCAAATCCACTAGAGGACATAGTCCACAAAATGTCTGAAAGATCTATGTATTTCTCTTTTCAAAAAAATTATATATATATATATATTCTTAGTTAAAAAAATTAGTTAGCGGGCACTGAAAAAAAAATTCATATAATTAAAAATAATGTATTTTAGTCTCCAGGGGGAAGGATTTCTGAACCCGTCTGATGAAATCATTATAGGTGTTTAGTTTGGTTTGATTTAGTATAATTCATTCGGATACGGACATGCAATGGGTTGTTTTCTATATATGGGAGCATTTAACAAAGACACATAATAAGCTTGCTGTTATTTTCTTTGGAACGCATTTGAAACTAGAAAAAAGATTGCTCCTTTAATGGGTGAAGGGAGAATTCTGATTGGGTTTTGATAATTAAGTTGTTATATGGAGTAAAGAAGAAAGGAATATTCAATAGCTAGCAATGATTTGAGCTCATGTAGGGGTGCAGAGCTTATGGTTTTAAGGAAATTGAACACCTGCAAGGCCTATCATTGATATCAAAGAATCTTGGTTGCTTTTACCCGAAAAGATTGGAGTTTTATGCCATTGAGTGTTGGGATTTAGAAATATGCAGAATTTGATCAACCAATTTGGGTTCTTGGTTGTGATAACAAGGGTGAGATATTAAAGAATTCTGTTGGTGATGTCCGAAGTCCAGTGTGTTGGAGGTGTTTATGTGCGTGATGAAGTCGGAGGAGATGAAATGGATTCACTATCGTGACGAGACCATGAGAAATGCACGGGGCGCTGGAGTTGTTATGACAAAATAAAAGGTTTATATCCTTTCTCATTTTTTCGACGAATATCCTCCAATGGCATACTTCTCTTGTTTGTAGCATAGAATACTCCATGGCGAGTGAAAAAATGGTAAAGCATTTAATTACTGATGTTATTTAAATCGAAGAGATGTGTCTCTTGATTGGAATGACGGTAGAAGAAGGTAGGTCATTACTCTTGCCTGGAAAGGAAAGTGGAAGGCTATTCCAAAGGTCATGGCTGAGACTTCATTTTATGCTGTCACAGTGAGTGTAAATTTGATAATTAAAATGAAAGGTATAACGGACAGAATGATATTCTTGTGAGAATGTTGAAAACCTCTTGCTTTTGAATACTGTGGGCCTTCAGGACAATGCAAAGGAGGATCTGAAGAAGATTTTAGGCTCAAAACAGTTGATCTGCCAAATATTTTGCGCATTTCAAAATAAGCGGCAGTATCTTCTATGTGATCACTCTCTTCAGTGATCATTACAGTTGGCTCTTAAAAGTAAAGATATTTATGAGCCTCATGATTCACGACCCACCAACCTCACAACCTTGACAAAGAAGATGACGATGCAGCAACTCATGGTGAATATGATGACAACAAAGAGGTCCATGCTTTGCATATGAGTCTTGATACTTTGAGAGTATCCGCGAAGAGAAAAAATTAGTGAGAAGAACATAATAGAATGGCTTCTGAGAGTGCTTACGAGTTCTTGTGCTGCAACTGAATATCTGATCTCATGATGATAATACGGATCAAGTTTTTATCGAGTCTACTGTGGAAGAACTGCGACAGGATCATTGGTTTATGGTTCACTCACTCGAATTAGAGAGGTGAAAGTTACAGGTTCAGGCTCAGATAGTGGAATTGGGAACATGCGTCTCAGATGGTTGAATTTGGGCCAAATTGAAGATAGGATTGCACAAGATGAGACTTGAAAGTGAGTATATGAAGACCCGGGATCAGCGGTTTACTTTGGAGATTACACACTGAGAATACGGTATGGAGTACAGCTAACGGTATGTGGTTGCTGTAATAGCACTTCCCCGTCAGGTGCATGCTGTCCAACTTAGTTTCTCCTTTCCCATTTTTACTCTATTTATAAGGCTCTTTTTGCACAAAAAATAATCTTGGATGGTAGGATCACCATGTGCATGTTATAGGCCTTGATAGACAGTGCCTAGTCACATTGCTTTGAAAGCCATAAATTATTTTGGTGTATTTTCTTTCTATTTATGGTGATGCTTTTCTTCTGAACGGAAGCCATGTATTTGTCAGTCTGGATTGCTAAGATCTGGATGTGGTGTGTATTCTTTGCATCTTTTTCGAACTGTTTCATTCTAACTGGGTAGATTTTGTACTTAAGTAGGGTGTCGTGTGATAAAAAGGTATTACGAAAGGTGGTCTTAGGGACTAGGGATGGATTGCAGAAATATTGAATAAAAATTTTATCCGTTATTCTCTTTTTTTTTTTTGAAAATTTATACCTTAAGCACTGGAAGCAATTGATTTTACAATCTCTCTGATTCATTGAGTGCAAAATTGTTGGTAAAAGAATTAGCTACATTAAACTGCAGAAAGTTGCATCCTGTCTTAGGCATATCTCTTTAGTTGTTAGAAGAGGCGTGGTCTGTGTGGAAGCTTGGGAGATAAAGTGATAGCATGATGAGTGGAGTGTGGAAGATATATCAAACGTCACGTGTTAGGTACTTGGAAAATGCCACTACTGCCCGAAGCAGCTGGCCAAATTACTCTCTCATAAGAGAGGTTTTGATGCTGAAAATTTTGTTCTTTTGCCGTTCTGAATTCAAAATGACACCATATATATCATTTCCCTTTAGCTTTTCTGCTGATGTTGATACCAGTTTTCCCTCATGTTAATTTGTACTCGTGAAATAAAAACTTCACTTTTGTCTGTTGAATATTCTGTGCTCTCTGTTAAAAAACTTAGTTAACACAGGGTAGTTTTTCTTTGACCATCATAACGTGAACAGGCTGTATGGTTTTTTTCTTCTGATTATTTCCTTTCAGGCCTTTTAAGTTTATAGAACCCCCTGCCTTGTAAGTCTCACCTGTTCCTTTCCCTATCACCCACCTTATCTGTCTTTGAAAGATCCTCTGTGAGTGCTGGCGAACAAAGAGACTCAAGAGTTGGCAAGATGCAGAGTCTCACCATTCAGATTAGAGTCATGGTTCTCCCAAGGCAAAGAGTAAAGCATTCTCCAGGTAGAACTTACATGGTTATGCGAATGGGCCTGTCAGTCTCTCTTCTTTAATAATGCAGTCAGACAAATGCTCATCATTCTAAGTTATGTATGTCAGTTGACTGATAGGGGTTTCCAAAAGAGAGAAACTCTTTGGTCCGTCCAGATTGACTGTCGGTCACTCACATATTTGGTGGGCCCCACACATGTGGGTCTCACTTGCAATGTTGAACCAACTTGAACCTTATTAAGGCTACCCATTTCTGATGATTTAACTTAATTTTTGATTTCTCGATGACTGTTCTTAGTTCAGCATATCATCTTTCATATTTTGGTAGTTTATTTCTATTTATTTCTGATAATACATGTTATCAAAAGTGAGACATAAAGGATATTTCTTCTTTAGAAAGCTTTACATGCCTCCATGTAATACAGTTGTTTATTTGATGAAGATTAAGAATGGCAACCAGGATTAGAGATTAATGGTATCATAAGTTAAAACAATTGCAAATATGGCAGTTGCTGGACCAAAGGGTGTGTGCAATAATTGACAATCTTCTGTTGCTATGGCACCCACTATATGCTACTCTACTCACCCAAATTTTAGTATTACCAGTCTGCTTAAAGTGACCTCCATTCTGTATGCTGCTACTCATCCACAATCTCCAAGCATTGGTTTACTTGGAAAAGGTGCAACTCGTAGTGTATTGAGTCTTATATGTATTCTTTGTTAATTAATAAAATCTTTAAAAATATTGAAATGTGTCTCTCTTTCTTCCTCTCTATAGATGTGCAGATGTCCACACCTGCCCCCCATGAACAAAAAAAAAAAAAAAGGAAAGAAAAAGAAAAAGAAAAAAGTATCTTGCAGTAAAAGATAACTTGTGGGCGTAATAGGCAATAAATCAAAATGGTAAGTATATCAATGAAATTGCTTTCTCCGTATACCATATCTGTGTGCATGTATACGCAAAAGAATGTCTAATATGCTATTTCTCACTTAAACTTTGCTTTATGGGCATTAAAATGGCCACCATAGACTGTTAATCTGTTATTGGCTCTTAAGTGATTGACAGAAGTGATTTAAACTAAGACTAAAGTGGTTAGAGATTAGAACTAAAGCTGACACAGTTTGCTTAGAAAACCAGATTAAAGAAACTGCCTAAGTTGCTTGTCAGCTTAATCAAAACATAGAACTCTGTTTATGCTGAGGCTTCAGTTCCTTGAGCCATTCCATAAACTGATTTCTGTTCCCGAATCTCTGGGGTATTAGTCCCCTGGTTGAAAAATCAAGGGACCATTTGCAAACTTGATCTCCTGAAGTTCTTGTATCACCATCAGATTCAGTATGCAATAGGTGACTATTACTTCTCCACAATGTTTTATCTATCCTAAGTAATCTTCTAAGAAGAAAAACATAAAATTGGCTAAAGATTTTATCTCATAACAATTCCTATTTTGGGTTTTAGTTATAACTTTCACCAATATTTTGTCATTTTCATACAGATGCAAGTATATTTTGAAACCATAACTCAACTCGCTACTGGAAAAGTTTAGTCGCAAATCCCAAAGCTGAACCAGCTGGATGACACTTGGTTGCAATGGCTTTAGGCCATCTGTCAAATGCAATAACGCGCATTTGCAATTTTACTTGTTTTTACCATCATTGTCCCTTTTTTAGGGCGACTACAACAAGGTGGTTCGATAAAGCGCTTTCATGATTTTCACTCAGCTTCCTTGCATTTTCGGTATGTGAGCCAGAATTAATGTCTCAAGGGTCGTGAGATTTGGTCTAGATTTGAGATCTGGAAGTTGCACACAAATCCAATTCTGGGTAATTCTTTCTTTCCCTGAAATTTTTGTATCCATTGCCCAAATCACTCCATTCTGCATTCCTGATTCTTTTATTGATTGACATAATGATGGGCGTCTGACTTGTCCTAGCCACATCTGCATTAATCTGCCAATTATTCAGATTTACAGATGTTCATAGGAAGACAACCTTGATAATTTTGTTTTACGTATCTTGATTTCCTCTACGCTTTTTTATCCCGCAGCATGTGACAGAAAAAAAAAAAAAAACTGTTTAGTTGTTCTTTTCTGGTTATGTGTTTAGAAGGTCTTATCTTTCTTAAAATTTGATAAACCATAACTATTGAGTGCTTTGTGGTAAAAAAATTTGGCATTTGATATGGATGATCCTTGTCTAACAGAAAATTATTAGAGTCTCAGTTTGCAGAGATATGATGCCGAATGGAATGTGCAGTTCTCTAGATTTGCAAGGACATATGCAAGGTAATAACCAACAAACCCCTTTTGGGGACCGGGAGGGAGTAGTTCATCCTCGTCATGTTACAGATGCTAACTCCTTTCGCGGTAGCAGCATACAAGCATTTCTTCCACCTTTTCCGTCACTTGAAAGTAAAGCAGCTGAGAGGTTGAGCAATTATGTGGGTGATGGTATATCACCGAAAGCTGTTGAAGGAAAAGTTGATAAGAATTTTGATGGTGGCAGGGGAAAAGAAGGTATCATATGGCACCGCACGAAATGGACTGATGAAATGGTGAAAGTTCTGATTACTGCTCTTTCCTATGTTGGAGAGGATGGTTCCGCTCTTTGTAGTAATAGTGAAGGAAGGAAATCGTTACTTTGTCCAAGGAAAGGTAAATGGAGAACTATTTCTGATGTCATGGTTGAAAGAGGTTATTATGTATCACCCCAGCAGTGTGAGGATAAGTTCAATGATCTGAATAAGAAGTATAAGAGATTAAATGCCATACTTGGGAAGGGCAATGCATGTAAGGTGGTTGAGAACCCCGTGCTTATGGAATCGATAGACCTCTCTGATGAAGCAAAGGAAGAAGCCAAAAAAATCTTAAGTTGCAAACAATTGTTTTATGAAGAAATGTGTTCATTTCACAATGGAAATAGTTTATCCCTTCCCAATGATCAGGTCCTCCAAAAGTCTCTTCTATTTTCTCTTAAAGGCAAAGATAACTATGAATCTGAAAGGCTGGTTCAAGGGATGCCTGCAAAGAGGATGAGACTGGGAGAAGAGCATGAAGTTTTAAGGTTGGCTAGTCCCTCAAATTATAAAGATTTAAACACGAGCTCTGATTCTCATGCACCTAATGGGCATACTAGTCTGATTGACATCAACACTACTGGTGGAGAGGGAGCAAAGCTTCGGGGTGAACAGTTGACGTCTCGTTCACTAAAGTTGGAAGAAGAGAAGTTAAAGCTACAGGCACAAATGCTGGAACTGGAGAAGGAGCGCTTTGAGTGGCTAAGATACCGCCATCAAAAAGACAGGGAGCTGCAAAAGATGAGGCTGAAAATTGAGCTCATGAAGCTTGAGAATGAACGCTTGGCATATGAACTTAAACGCAAAGCAAATGGTGCTAATGACAACTGAATGACGTTGACATGCTTGTGTGACTATGTCTTTTCCTTTTTTCTTTTTTTCTTCTTTTTTTAAAAATAAATTTGTTTGTGATTGCTGCAGAACTTTCTGACTTGACCAGTTTTCAGTGTGATGGTTGTTAAAATACTTCGTTATCTGTCGCCTTGTCTTTCTTAAATGAATGAATGAGATCAAGAATGATGGTAATTGACGAGCTTGCTATTTTTTGCCATGAGATGTGGCACGGGCTGCTGTAGATTGCATCATCACATACTACACATTGTTATTTGACATCTACCCTGAGGAGTGGTGACTTATGTGGTGATAAACTTTTTAATTCTCCGAATAAGTTTGTGGATGCTCGTCCAAAAGCAGTTTAGCCTGCATTGAGAATAGGTCTGTCATGCCTGAAATACCAAGGATGGTTGTTTTGTTCCCAAATAGCAGATTTGTTACTTGTTAGTTTGAATGGTAGAGGTATCTGGTTCTGTTGTTCCTTATCGATGATATTTTGTCAATTTTAAGGTTGTTTTATTTGCTTCTTATCATTGTCATGCGTGTGCAAGTTTGTGAAGTGTCAAAGATCTTTTAGGAATTTAAGTGTGTCGAATACCACTTGGGATACAAACTTGGTTTATATTGCTTTTATGATCAGGTTGATGTTACTCCTATGCAATACTATTGTTCCCAAGCTTGAGACACTCCTCTGAGAGGATGCCTTTGGCATCGCGCTTCGGGGATCTACAGCTTAGAACTGTGAAACTGATTTTCTGAATACCATCTATAGTTAATGCATGTATGACTGCAGCCTTAGGATCATTGATTTTTGTCACATTTCGAGAGTTCACATGAAACTGTTGCTATAAACTACGGTGTCGGTGGTTCGAATCCCTCCTCGCGCACAACAGGTAATTCCTCCCTTTAGCTTTTGTTTTCTCCTACTGTACATAATCTTGTGTATGAGTTCTGCTTCCGATGTCTTTTCCATGCTGGTGTTACCATGACCAGGCTGTGCTAGAATTGTTCTTCTCTCATCTGTACCTGATTGTTCAAAGTGGGGAATAGTGTCAATCATTTTTTGACGCATCATTGCTCTAATTACGAAAGTGGTATTTTTGTAATTATCAACAATGTGACAAAAAATGATTAAAATTTAAACCGACCACCAGTAAAGCCAAGATATTGGTCCATAAAATAATGTCAACTCGCTTTCTGCTCCTACAGTTGAATTGTTCAAAGCAAGCAAGCAAGAAGATGGATTTTGTATACTTTCCAGCGAGTCTATTACAATATTTTAGTCTTCCTTTTCTAAAATTATAATGAGTTCAAGTCTCCTAAGTTCTCGATTAATTTGGTGCATATATTTAGTTTACCTTATTAAAAAGGAATTTAGCTTTTTCAATTGGTGCACAGGAACATACTTCCGTTTTCTTTTTACTGATTGGCGATTACTAGTGATTTCGGCTTCATGCAGACGAGTTGTAGCTTGCACTCCGAACTGAGGATGGGGTTTTGGGATTGGCTCACCCTCGTGGGATCGCAACCCTTTGTCTCGGCTATTGTAACACGTGTATTGCCCAAGTCGTAAGGGGCATGATGACTTGACATCATCCTCACCTTCCTCCGACTCATCTCCGGCAGTCTGTTTAAGATTTCAAACTCAATGATGGCAACTAAACACAAGGGTTGCTCTCGTTTGCGGGATTTAACCCAACACCATAAATCTCCTTAAGATGAATCCCTCGTTATCAAAACAACATTATATAAATCCAGAATTTAGTTGTTAAACCATCTTCGAAGAAAAGTTTTATTGAACACAAAACGCGCAGCAGTGGGGATGATAAAAAAGATCAATGAATGAATATTTAATACTACTAAAAAGACTATAAAATTAGATTGTTTCAGAACATATCATTCACAGATGAAATCTAGCACACCCCCATACAAGTTTAACAAAGTCGACCCTTCTTCATTCTCTGGCTGTGTAACCTCAGATGTCAGCTGCAGCAAACCATTAATGGCCAAATGATCATTTCTTTGCAGCCTCTTCTGCTTTCTTCTCCTCTTTAGGGGCTTCTTCAGCAGCTGCTGCTGTATCTGCAGATGTCTTCTCAGGTTCAGAAGTTACTGTATCAGCAGAAGCTGTCTCAGCCTCTGGCTCTTCTGGCTTTACGCTTGTTGATGATGATTCATCTTTTGGTGACTCCTTGTTTGCTTCTTTCTGCATGCCATAGAGTGACACAAAAATGGGGGTGAATAATCAAATCTCAAAAAGGATAAGTTTTTCAAGGGCCGCCGGAGGACGTATTATCGGAGGAGAGAATGTAGATAATGGTACAAAGTTAGTGATATTTATTACTCAGATACCATCATTGCTCTTCTTTGAAAAAAAGGAAGCTCTTGTCTGATCTTTGGAGAAAAAGAGAAAAAGAAAAAAAATCTAACCATTTTTCAGATGGTCAAATCTTAAAATTTCATTAATGATTCAAAACATTTAATTTCTGAAAAGGAAAATTTGACAGTTTAGACATTGTAGATCCATTCCTATGTATATATACTATGAAGCCACTTGCATCTGTCCCTCAAGATCCAATGGAGAAAAAGGAACTATGAGGGTGTATAGGTGTGCTCATATACGTATTACATGTAACAATAGAATCTGATAATCAAAATATTATCATGTATGAGACGTATTTATATGCATTCTGGTGTCCCTCATAATATTAGCATAACGTTATGTTGAAAATTCAATAGTAATTAGTTATTCAAATTATTTTATTTTTTTATAATTAAATAGACGATTCACAATTATTAAATTACGTTATAAAGTTATCTCGGTGAATATCGATACTAGCCTCGTATAATCTAGAGGTGTTGCCATGCAGAAACACAATGGTAAACCTATCAAGACATTGCAAAGGAGCAGTCATGCAATAATATATCATAAATCAAATTTTCACCTCGCTGAGCAAAGATCCAAGTGATTGTTTCTTGTCATTATCATCAACTGCCTTACTCTCTTCCTCTTTTGGTTTATCCTCACCGCCTTCCACCTTCTTCTCCTCTTGCTCCACCTCAACCTCGTTGTTTTCTACCTTAACTTCTGCTACATCAGTGGTGGTCTCCTCCTTTGGTGGCTCAGGTGGTGGCGCCGCGGTGGCTTCAGCTCTCATGGCCTTAGGTACACTAGCACAGGCACCCATTTTTTTTCTTTTTTCTTTTTTGTCGAAAAATACTTGAATTCAAAGCAATTCCACCCCTTTCTCTCGCAAGAGAAAGATGGATGAATGCCAAGAAAAGAAAGAAAATTGCTCAAATGATTGTTAATAATTTTGCATAATTTTATGAGGGTATATATAGAGGAATCTTCATGGAGCCGACATTTTCTCCCTGGCATAGAGAAATTTAAGGAAGTCAATGGTAAGCAAACGTTTGTTCTTCTTAGATTCGATTAATTATGAATTCAACAATTCAAAATTAAACGGAAATATAGTCATGCTGTCACTTCCATATTAACCGCTTGTTGGTCAATGGTTAGAGGAACCCATAAATGAAACTTCTTCAAAACGTATCGTATGTTACATGATCTCGATACAAATGCTCGAATTCCAACTGTACGTAGGATCCATCATCTAAAAGAGAGGGACCCTTTTTTAGATGGTCGCGCCCTTAAATTAAATTCTCTGTAAATTACTCCCAAGATCCCAATTTTGATTGGTCATTCACTACAAGAAAACAGCCTTGAGGCTACCAAAAATGGCGACGAAAAAAATTTGGTAGCCATTTTCAATGAATGGCGACGAAAGGGCGACGAAATGAAATATTTCGTCACCGTTTGGTGGCTAAAATGTGCGAAAAATTGGAAAATTACAAATGGTCGCCATTTGGTAGCGAAACGGCGACGAAATAGCGACAAACAAAGATAATTTTTGATTAATTAGTTTTTGGTCGCCATTAGGTCGCCAAATGGCGACCACATGGCTACCGTTATCATTAGTTTTTGTTCGTATCTTAATTGCATTTTCAATGAATGGCAACGAAAGGGCGACGAAATGAAATATTTCGTCACCGTTTGGTGCCTAAAATGTGCGAAAAATTGGAAAATTACAAATGGTCGCCATTTGGTAGCGAAACGGCGACGAAATAGCGACAAACAAAGATAATTTTTGATTAATTAGTTTTTGGTCGCCATTAGGTCACCAAATGGCGACCACATGGCTACCGATATCATTAATTTTTGTGCGTATCTTAATTGCATTTTCAATGAATGGCGACGAAAGGGCGACGAAATGAAATATTTCGTCACCGTTTGGTGGCTAAAATGTGTGAAAAATTGGAAAATTACAAATGGTCGCCATTTGGTAGCGAAACGGTGACGAAATAGCGACAAACAAAGATAATTTTTGATTAATTAATTTTTGGTCGCCATTAGGTCGCCAAATGGCGACCACATGGCTACCGTTTTCATTAATTTTTGTTCGTATCTTAATTGCCAAAAATAATTTATAAAAAATAATTATAAAATAGAAAAAATATAAATATGGTATCCATATAGCGACCAAATGGCAACCAAAAAATAAAAATTTATAAAAGTAAAAATTATAAAAAAAATAATTTAGCAACCAAACGGCGACCAAAAATAAAAGTTTGGTCGCCCTTTGGTCGCCAATAGCCACCAAAGGGCTACGAAATACTCATGTTCATGAAAATTTAAGTTGATTTAGAACATAAGAATTAATAATAACAAATACATTACAAGTTTGTGTAAGATCTCTTTTGTTTTGATTGAAAATATATTATAAGATTTACTCAATGATATAAAATTGTATATATTTAATGACTATAATAAAACATAATATTTAGCTTAAAAGATCTACTTAAAATAAAAGAATTGATTACATTAAATAAATTTTATTTTTTGCAAGGTAGTTCGTAGCCTCGTGGTGGCTATTGGCTACCAAACGGCGACCAAAAATAAAAGTTTGGTCGCCCTTTGGTCGCCAATAGCCACCAAAGGGCTACGAAATACTCATGTTCATGAAAATTTAAGTTGATTTAGAACATAAGAATTAATAATAACAAATACATTACAAGTTTGTGTAAGATCTCTTTTGTTTTGATTGAAAATATATTATAAGATTTACTCAATGATATAAAATTGTATATATTTAATGACTATAATAAAACATAATATTTAGCTTAAAAGATCTACTTAAAATAAAAGAATTGATTACATTAAATAAGTTTTATTTTTTGCAAGGTAGTTCGTAGCCTCGTGGTGGCTATTGGCCACCAAACGGCGACCAAAAATAAAAGTTTGGTCGCCCTTTGGTCACCAATAGCCACCAAAGGGCTACGAAATACTCATTTCATGAAAATTTAAGTTGATTTAGAACATAAGAATTAATAATAACAAATACATTACAAGTTTGTGTAAGATCTCTTTTGTTTTGATTGAAAATATATTATAAGATTTACTCAATGATATAAAATTGTATATATTTAATGACTATAATAAAACATAATATTTAGCTTAAAAGATCTACTTAAAATAAAAAAATTGATTACATTAAATAAGTTTTATTTTTTGCAAGGTAGTTCGTAGCCTCGTGGTGGCTATTGGCCACCAAACGGCGACCAAAAATAAAAGTTTGGTCGCCCTTTGGTCGCCAATAGCCACCAAAGGGCTACGAAATACTCATGTTCATGAAAATTTAAGTTGATTTAGAACATAAGAATTAATAATAACAAATACATTACAAGTTTGTGTAAGATCTCTTTTGTTTTGATTGAAAATATATTATAAGATTTACTCAATGATATAAAATTGTATATATTTAATGACTATAATAAAACATAATATTTAGCTTAAAAGATCTACTTAAAATAAAAGAATTGATTACATTAAATAAGTTTTATTTTTTGCAAGGTAGTTCGTAGCCTCGTGGTGGCTATTGGCCACCAAACGGCGACCAAAAATAAAAGTTTGGTCGCCCTTTGGTCGCCAATAGCCACCAAAGGGCTACGAAATACTCATGTTCATGAAAATTTAAGTTGATTTAGAACATAAGAATTAATAATAACAAATACATTACAAGTTTGTGTAAGATCTCTTTTGTTTTGATTGAAAATATATTATAAGATTTACTCAATGATATAAAATTGTATATATTTAATGACTATAATAAAACATAATATTTAGCTTAAAAGATCTACTTAAAATAAAAGAATTGATTACATTAAATAAGTTTTATTTTTTGCAAGGTAGTTCGTAGCCTCGTGGTGGCTATTGGCCACCAAACGGCGACCAAAAATAAAAGTTTGGTCGCCCTTTGGTCGCCAATAGCCACCAAAGGGCTACGAAATACTCATGTTCATGAAAATTTAAGTTGATTTAGAACATAAGAATTAATAATAATAAATACATTACAAGTTTGTGTAAGATCTCTTTTGTTTTGATTGAAAATATATTATAAGATTTACTCAATGATATAAAATTGTATATATTTAATGACTATAATAAAACATAATATTTAGCTTAAAAGATCTACTTAAAATAAAAGAATTGATTACATTAAATAAGTTTTATTTTTTGCAAGGTAGTTCGTAGCCTCGTGGTGGCTATTGGCCACCAAACGGCGACCAAAAATAAAAGTTTGGTCGCCCTTTGGTCGCCAATAGCCACCAAAGGGCTACGAAATACTCATGTTCATGAAAATTTAAGTTGATTTAGAACATAAGAATTAATAATAACAAATACATTACAAGTTTGTGTAAGATCTCTTTTGTTTTGATTGAAAATATATTATAAGATTTACTCAATGATATAAAATTGTATATATTTAATGACTATAATAAAACATAATATTTAGCTTAAAAGATCTACTTAAAATAAAAAAAATGATTACATTAAATAAGTTTTATTTTTTGCAAGGTAGTTCGTAGCCTCGTGGTGGCTATTGGCCACCAAACGGCGACCAAAAATAAAAGTTTGGTCGCCCTTTGGTCGCCAATAGCCACCAAAGGGCTACGAAATACTCATGTTCATGAAAATTTAAGTTGATTTAGAACATAAGAATTAATAATAACAAATACATTACAAGTTTGTGTAAGATCTCTTTTGTTTTGATTGAAAATATATTATAAGATTTACTCAATGATATAAAATTGTATATATTTAATGACTATAATAAAACATAATATTTAGCTTAAAAGATCTACTTAAAATAAAAGAATTGATTACATTAAATAAGTTTTATTTTTTGCAAGGTAGTTCGTAGCCTCGTGGTGGCTATTGGCCACCAAACGGCGACCAAAAATAAAAGTTTGGTCGCCCTTTGGTCGCCAATAGCCACCAAAGGGCTACGAAATACTCATGTTCATGAAAATTTAAGTTGATTTAGAACATAAGAATTAATAATAACAAATACATTACAAGTTTGTGTAAGATCTTTTTTGTTTTGATTGAAAATATATTATAAGATTTACTCAATGATATAAAATTGTATATATTTAATGACTATAATAAAACATAATATTTAGCTTAAAAGATCTACTTAAAATAAAAGAATTGATTACATTAAATAAGTTTTATTTTTTGCAAGGTAGTTCGTAGCCTCGTGGTGGCTATTGGCCACCAAACGGCGACCAAAAATAAAAGTTTGGTCGCCCTTTGGTCGCCAATAGCCACCAAAGGGCTACGAAATACTCATGTTCATGAAAATTTAAGTTGATTTAGAACATAAGAATTAATAATAACAAATACATTACAAGTTTGTGTAAGATCTCTTTTGTTTTGATTGAAAATATATTATAAGATTTACTCAATGATATAAAATTGTATATATTTAATGACTATAATAAAACATAATATTTAGCTTAAAAGATCTACTTAAAATAAAAGAATTGATTACATTAAATAATTTTTATTTTTTGCAAGGTAGTTCGTAGCCTCGTGGTGGCTATTGGCCACCAAACGGCGACCAAAAATAAAAGTTTGGTCGCCCTTTGGTCGCCAATAGCCACCAAAGGGCTACGAAATACTCATGTTCATGAAAATTTAAGTTGATTTAGAACATAAGAATTAATAATAACAAATACATTACAAGTTTGTGTAAGATCTCTTTTGTTTTGATTGAAAATATATTATAAGATTTACTCAATGATATAAAATTGTATATATTTAATGACTATAATAAAACATAATATTTAGCTTAAAAGATCTACTTAAAACAAAAGAATTTATTATATGAAATAAGTTTTATTTTTTGCAAGGTAGTTCGTAGCCTCGTGGTGGCTATTAGCCACCAAACGGCGACCAAAAATAAAAGTTTGGTCGCCCTTTGGTCGCCAATAGCCACCAAAGGGCTACGAAATACTCATGTTCATGAAAATTTAAGTTGATTTAGAACATAAGAATTAATAATAACAAATACATTACAAGTTTGTGTAAGATCTCTTTTGTTTTGATTGAAAATATATTATAAGATTTACTCAATGGTATAAAGTTGTATATATTTAATGACTATAATAAAAGATAATATTTAGCTTAAAAGATCTACTTAAAATAAAAGAATTGATTATATGAAATAAGTTTTATTTTTTGCATGGTAGTTCGTAGCCTCGTGGTGGCTATTGGCCACCAAACGGCGACCAAAAATAAAAGTTTGGTCGCCCTTTGGTCGCCAATAGCCACCAAAGGGCTACGAAATACTCATGTTCATGAAAATTTAAGTTGATTTAGAACATAAGAATTAATAATAACAAATACATTACAAGTTTGTGTAAGATCTCTTTTGTTTTGATTGAAAATATATTATAAGATTTACTCAATGGTATAAAGTTGTATATATTTAATGACTATAATAAAAGATAATATTTAGCTTAAAAGATCTACTTAAAATAAAAGAATTGATTATATGAAATAAGTTTTATTTTTTGCATGGTAGTTCGTAGCCTCGTGGTGGCTATTGGCCACCAAACGGCGACCAAAAATAAAAGTTTGGTCGCCCTTTGGTCGCCAATAGCCACCAAGGGGCTACGAAATATTCATATTCATGAAAATTTAAGTTGGTTTCTAATATATATGAAGGGGCTACAAATTAAAAATATAAATTAAATTATTTATATAAATAAAAAAATTTCTTTATTTAGAACATGCATGTCTTTATTTGCAATGAATGGCGACGAAAGGGCGACGAAATAAAATATTTCGTCACTGTTTGGTGGCTAAAATGTGCGAAAAAAATATGTTAATTGAAAAATTACAAATGGTCGCCATTTGGTAGCCAAATGGCGACGAAATAGCGACAAACATATATAATTTTTGATTAATTAGTTTTTGGTCGCCATTAGGTCGCCAAATGGCGACCACATGGCCACCGTTATCATTAATTTTTGTTTGTATCTTAATTATCAAAAATAAATTATAAAAAATAATTATAAAATAGAAACAATATAAATATGGTATCCATTTGGTCGCTATTTAGCGACCAAATGGCGACCAAAAAATATAAAAATTTATAGAAGTAAAAATTATAAAAAAATAAATTGAGAAAAAAAATTTAAATAAATAAATAAATAAAATAAAAATTGATGATTAATACTTCTATATTCTAATTAACAAAAAGTAGTGTTACTGAAATACCAAGTGAAAAACAATGAAGATTTTATGCATTGTCATTAGTTTTTCGTATACTAATCAAATTCTAACTTCGCACTAGTATCAATGAATTAGCGTAAATTGAAGATTGACTATAATAAAAGATAATATTTAGTTTAGAAGAGCCATTTAAAACAAAAGAAGTGATTATATGAAATAAATTCCATATTTTGCATAATAGTTCGTAGCATCGTGGTGGCCATTGGCTACCAAATGGCGACGAAAAGTAAAATTTTGGTCGCCCTTTGGTCGCCAATGGCTACGAAAGGGCGACGAAATTAGAAATATATAAATTAAAAATAAAAAATTATAAAAATAAAATTAAAAAAAATTAGGGTTTTTGGGCGACCAAAGTGTTCGTCGCCCTTTGGTCGCGAGAACCACTTAAATTAGAGGGCAGCGCCGCTGCCCTCTAATTTAAGAGGGCGACCAAAGGGCTTGGTGGCCTTTTGGTCGCCCCCTTTTACTAAAAACAGGGGGCAGAACGTTGCCCCCTAGTTTTAGTAAGACTTATATTTTTTTTTCTTTCAAAAACCCCACCCCATCCCACCTTATCCCACCCCTCACCCCACCCCACCCCCCCCCCACCCACCCCACCCCACCACCCTACCCGACCCCTCAAAGGTATGTATTATTTTTTACTTTATTTATTACATTATGAATATAGTATGTATGTATATGTATATATATATATATATATGTGTGTGTGTGTGTGTGTATGTATTTGCACATATATATATATATATATATATATATATATATATATATATATATATATATATATGTATATATATAGCTTAAAATAGATATATGTATAGCTTAAACTTTATACATATAGGTATATGCATTCTTTTTTTCTGTTTTTTTTTATTTTTGTTTTTGCATTTTTTTTTTTATATATATGTAGATCATACTTTTTATATAGATCATATATAAATATGTATAATATATATATATGCATTTTGTTTTTTCTGCTTTTTTTTATTTTCGTTTTTCCCTTTTTTCTATTTTTTTTTATTTTTGCTTTTCTCTTTTTTTATATATAGATCCTATATATATATATATATATATATATATATTTATATATTTGCTTTTAGCTTCTTTTTTAATGTTATTTTTTTATTTTCATTTTTTTCAGATTTTTATTTTCAGTTTTTTTTATTTTCGTTTTTCCCTTTTTTCTATTTGTTTTATTTTCGCTTTTCCCTTTTTTTATATATATAGATCCTATATATATATATGTGTGTGTGTGTGTGCATTTAGCTTTTATTTTACTGTTTTTTTTTTCATTTTTTTCATATTTTTTTTATATACATTTTCCCTTTTTTCTGTTTTATTTTATTTAATTGTAGAATTTTTTTTCTTTTTTTATTAATGTTGGATCTTTGAAATATTTTTTTGCAGGATTGGAGTTTGTTTTGTGTGATAGACCAAACTATTACAGCTCAAGTTAGTCTTCTAATTCACTATCTTTTATATTCGTGTTGAGATATTATATTTGAAATAATGTTGTAGGTGAGATATTATTATGATGTTTGTTGAGATAATAATTGCGTATATAATTGATTATTTATGATTGTTGTTGAGATATTTAGCTAAAATTTAAGTTGATTCTTGAGTTATTTATTGTATATGAAGTGTGTATGCGTACTTCGTTTAGGTGCATGCTTCGTTGGTTAATTGATAGGTAGTTGTTTGGGTGTTGTTTGATTGAGTAATTGCGGAATGTGTTCCTAAAAAGTTGAAGTATTGTTAAAAAAAGTTAGTTTAAGTGTTGTTTTACATTCTTTTGTGTTATGCTGTTAGAGCTTGAGTTGGAATCAAGTAGAGTCGGAATTGGTTAATATATGGACATATATGCTTGAGGTTAGGTAACTTACTTCGTTACCTAATCAATGTGTTTTAAGTGATTTTTACATATAGAATTACTAAGTGTTGCATTATTTAAAGTGTTGAAGTGCCGAGGGGCATCCTCTTTGAGTCGTGGAAACTCACCCTCATTTACTAACATTAATTTCAGGTGAGGCAGAGTTGGGATTCATGGCTCAAGAGGCTGAGGTCGAGCCATTTGATGTCGTGCATTATGTGAATGAGTCTTATGCTCAAGAGCCCCATCGTTGTTAGTGCTTTCTTGGATATTTCTTATGTTATCTTTGTGTTTATGGTTATAATGTATGAAATACTTGCACTTATGTAATATGTAATGTTGTAGCTTTACTTTAAGTTAGTAGTTTATAGTATTTTTGTTGAATGATCAAAGTAAGCATGACTTGAGGAGCAGCAACTGGCGCACTCGAAATTGCTGAGCATCGTGACGCAATTGTAGGATAACATGACCCGGATGCGAGACAAGCGCCCATCCCCTGATCCAGACCAACACGATAATTAGTAGGTTTTAATTTGTTTTAAAAAAAAAATTCTAAACCTAATATTATGTACTTTATTTTAAAGATCTTTTAAATATTTAAATATGCATATATTAAATTAATTTTAGTTTTGTAAATATTAAATTAAATTTTTATTTTTTTTAAAATTATTGTGTGGCGACGAAATGGCGACAAAAACTTAGCTACCACATGGCGACTATTATTGACTACCACATGGAGATGAAAATTAATGAATAAAAAAAAATAATTAAAAAATTTGGCTACCTAGTGGCGACGATAAAATAGCCACCATATGGCCACCAAAATCGGCTAAAAATTTTGTCTACCAAATAGTGACGAACGTAAATAACTAATAAAAAAAAAATTAAATTTTTTGGCTACCTAGTGGCGACAATAAAATAGCCACCATATGGCCACCAAAATCGGCTAAAAATTTTGGCTACCAAATGGCCACCAACGTAAATAATTAATAAAAAAAAATTAAAATTTTTGGCTACCTAGTGGCGACGATAAAATAGCCACCATATGGCCACCAAAATCGGCTAAAAATTTTGGCTACCAAATGGCGACCAACGTAAATAATTAATAAAAAAAAATTAAAATTTTTGGCTACCTAATGGTGACGAAAGCATCGCCACCACATGGCCACCAAATTGTTGCTACAAAAATTGGCTACCACATGGCCACCAAATTAAATAATTAACAAAAAAATATTAAAAATAATTTGCGACCTAATGGCGACAAAAAATGGCCACCAAGGGGCGACCATGCATAATTAATTGATAAAAAAATTAACGAATTAATTAATAAAATTGCTAATTATAAAAATTAACTAATAATTTATTTTTCTAAATATTGCGACCAAGGGGCTACGAAATGTAAAAAAATTACATATATATATATTTTTCCGATTTGGCCACCAAAATGCGACCAAATGATAAAATGGCGACAAGGGTTTTCTCGACGCTCGGTTTTTGGTCGCCCTTTGGTCGCCCAATGGGTGTAGGCGACGAAAGGGCGACGAGAAACCTTCGTCGCCCCAGACCAATTTTCTTGTAGTGATTGATTTGTTTTTACAATCAGAAAAGAACTCTAAATAAAAATAAGTGATGTTATTAAATTCACTGCACTGTTGTATAACACTTGTTCATTCGGGTCAGATCAAATGATATTTTCGACACCAATAGTGACATATTTTTCTTTGTAATGATAACATAAGGTGTTTAGAGTGAACTGGTCATGTAGCAAATTACTGCAAGGGCTAAAATCAATACCACCCTTAATTAACTCATTAAGTTATCATTAAATTTAAATAATATCCATAGCGCAATCTTTAATCTAAGGCAGGTTTAAGGTGGCCTTGGAGTGAAAGAATCACTGAAACAAAGATGGAATAACTAAGATATGCAATAATTCACTAGTGCAGTCTTTGCCCTTAATTGATCCAACATTGTATGCCATACCCTTCAATTCAATATCTAAGATACAAATTCACCATCTTTTAATTATATTCCTTCTCACTCCAGTACCCCCTAACACCCCCAATCTTGCAAATAGTTCCCGTCAACCCCCCGCCCCCCCAACCCCTTACTCCTAATCTCGTGTGAGTGTGTGTGTAAGATTTTGCGATGTGTGTGTTGTGTGTACATGAATGGTGTGTGTTGTGTGTTGTATGCAGATAGAGCAAGAGAGGAAGGTAGGGTAGTAGGGATTATAGGCGAATTGTTGGGAGGGGGCCTAGTGGCATGCTTGCCCTTATTGGTTGGTTAATTTCATAATGATCATAATATCTCAATTGTTAAAATTGAATAACACAATTAAGTTTGAGGTACTTAATGAGAAAATTGACTAACATAATAATCATAATGATCAAAATATTTCATGGTGTGTGGACTTCACAAACATTCCGAACCCACGCTCACAAGGCCAGATGTTCCGCCTGCTCGTTAAAAAGATTTATCTTTTATAAAAAGAAGAGTAATGCTAGACGTTATCCTCTTACTTAATTTTTCTCTCTCTTTATTTTTCTTTCTTTTTTTCTCTCCCTTAATTAAGGTTTTGTATCTTCTCTTTCTTTCTCCTTTGTTTGGCCCTACCAGACCTTCGCTTTTCTCTGTGTACCATTCACTGCATTTTTTTTATAAATATTTTTTCTCTATTGATAGTTGCTGAAAATGGAAAAAATTATTGATATTGAAGCATCAAATAGTTTGGCCAAAATCTCATAGCCATACCCTTTGTTTTCAATGATATTGGTAAGACTTGTAGAGATAGCACTCCTAATTAAAGGAAAAATCGAACCAAAAAATTGTTGAAGAATTCTGCATACAGAATGCTAAGAAAAATATTAGAGAGGGATGCCTCAACTTTTATATGAAGTTGTCACTTTACATGAATGAAACTCTTTTTCATACGATGCCTTCGCCTTGTGTTGTTTATAGTAACTTTATATTATTTTTCTTCAATAGATGGTCTAAGATCGCTGTAAGATTGCTAGGAAGGACTAGGGATGGCAACAAGTCGGTTAATCGCAAAAATTGAAAAATCCGAAATCGAAACCGAAACCGATTACCTAAACCGAAAACCAAAACCCTATGGGTTTAAAAATCACCAACCAAAACTGAAACCGATAAGTTTAAAAAATCTGCGGTTAACCGAAACTGAATCCGATAATTTAATCAAATTTATAAAAATTCATTTAAACAAAAAATAACTTGAGAATCTACAAAATTTCAATTTAAAATTATTAAAAAAATAAAAAAAAAAGAAAATGATTCAAAAGTCATAAACAATAAAATTTAAAATAAAACCACATAATCATTACAAATTTGCCTATAATAAGTATTCATCCCCCAAAAAATCTAAAGATGACAAAATACTATTAAAAGAAATACTGAAAAAATCATCTAAATGAAGATAAAAAATCTAAAACATGGTTATAATATATGTATGAGACCGGTTTTAAGGAGCCTTTACGTAATCTAAATCCACAACTGCAAGTGACAATTCAAAGTAACTCTGTTTAAGGAGAATAATAAGATCATTGTGCTATCAACTTCAAGGTAAATAATAAGCTAATTGTAATAGCATTCTTTTGATATTACTTTTGGTATGAGCATCTACAATTTAAGAAATAATCTCAATGTTTTAAATTATAAAAATAAATATATTACAGTACCATTGAACAGCCAGCCACGACTTTCTTATATTCCCCAACATGATGCTCTGGAGGGAAGAGAAAAGCGAAGAACACAAAAGAAAGAAGAATGAAAAAAGAGGAGTTGGAAAAAAAATAGAGAAAGAAATAAGTTGGAGACCGTTGCCTTGCTGTAGAGAGTGAAGAAAGAAAGGAACAAATGAGGGTTAGGGCTAATACATGAGATGAAGAAATGGGAAAGTAGTCTGAGAGTGAAAAGAAAAAGGTAAGAAAGAAAAAGTAAAAAGGTGAAGCGGAAAAGTTAAAAAGTAAAAAGGAGATAGGTATTATATTATATTATAGTGTATTTATACATATTATATTATTAGTAGTACTACTAAAATATAGTCCATTAAATATATATATATATATATATATATATATATATATATATATATATATATATATATATATATATATAATTGGTTTTCGGATTTTGATTTTTTTAATGTAAAAAATCAAAACTTATTGATTTATCTATCGGTTTTCACTTATAAAATCCAAACCCTAATGGATTTTCCGTTGATTTTTGTTATCGGGTTTTTATCGAGCGGCTATCCGTCGGTTTCGGATAGAACGGATATCCATTGTCATCCCTAGGAAGGACAGGCAATAAGATAAAAAAATTATTAAAACACGTACATCAAGGAAATTTTGTTAAAATGAGAATGGATCTCACCACACATAAAGCCCTCACGAAGGAGGAAAGCAAAGGGATGTGGCTCTGAGAATTATGCCAAGCTATTTAATGCGTCAATATTAAGAATTTCTTTCATTTTCGGCAACTATCAATTCATCAAGAAGAAGAGAAGAAATATGAAAAAGTATGCAGTGAAGAGGAGTAGAAAGAGAGAAGCGAATGTCTAGTAGAGTTAAATAAAAGAGAAGGAAAAAGAAGATATGAAACTTAATTAAGGGAGATGAAAAATGAAAAATAAAGAGAGAGAAAACTTATAAAAATAAGAGAGTGAAATAAAATTAATTTATCTAGTTGGTATGCCAATTAAGCATGCTAGCTAGGATGTGATTATTAAGTGATGAAAAGAGGGTGACGTCCCTTTGCTTTTTAGAGCCCCATTTAAAACTCTATATGTTTTTTAGGGGCTCTAAAAAAAATTTATCACCAGTGAGGGCTCTAAATTTAAAGATCTATGGTAGGACCCGCCATCCCTTCTATTTTTCTGAGCCTAAGTTGCCAATTTCTTTTTATTTTTTTGGTTAAAGTTGTCAGTAGATGTCAAATCTGATTTGTTGAAAAGACCCATGTGGTCAAATCTGATTTAAAAGTGACCCATGTGGGCTCTAAATTTTTTTTATCTTTTTCTTGGAGCTCCATTTTGTTCAACAAATTTGTTGAACAAAATAGAGCTCGGGTTCTAAATTTGTTGAAACATGACAACTTTGCATAAAAAAAATTGGATTTGGGGCTCTATATGTATAATTGGTGTTGTTTTTTTTCTTTTAAAGTCTCTATATTTTTTTAAAAAATTATAATTATTATGTTTTAAAACTTTTATTGAGGATGCCGGATAGAGACCATATCACCATACAATCAATGCACACGGTCAACTACAGTGCCAAGTTTGTTATAGTGTTCAATTTTCCACACGAGCTCTAAAGCTATTATTTATATAAGGAAAAATATCACATTTAGTCCTTATTGTTTATAAAGTATTTTAATTTAGTTTTTTTTATTTAAAATATCTCAATTTAGTCTCTATTGTTTCTCTAAAAGTTTCAATTTCATCCCTATTGTTTAAAATTTTTAATTTCGTTCTTTTTGTTTTCTAAGAAGTTTCAATTTCGTCCTTATTATTTTTAAAAAGTTTCAAATTCATCTCTATTGTTTCTCAAAAAAATTTAATTTAGTCCTTAGATAATAGAGACGGATTTGAAATTTTAAGAAAATAATAAAAATGAAATTGAACATTTTTAAAAATAATAAGGACTAAATTGAGACATATTAAATAATAGGGATAAAATTAAATTTTTTGTTAAAATAATAAAGATTAAATTAAAATATTTTAAATAATAAAAACTAAATTAAAATATTTTATAAATAATAGGAACTAAATGTAAAATTTTTCCATTTATATAACCATAGATGACGATGACAATTGGCAAACCCTAATTTTCCACGTTGCCCTCCATGCAAAAAATGCGTTGAGAACAGCACCACACCCCTCGAAACCTTTAATTATAATAATAAATGCCCCCCTTGAATTACGTTTGAACTTCCCCTTTTTACCTCTATGCCAACTGTACATGCACACACATCTCTCTCCCTCTCTCTCCTCTCTCCTCTCTATACAGAAATATGGCGACTGTTTATGAGTCTTGTTTTATTTGAACAACAATCGCCAAAAGACTAGCTCTCTCTTTGTTTCCATCTCTCTCTCTCTCTTTTTGTTTTTCTTCTTCTTTTCAACACATTTTTTACACTGTTTCTTTCCTTGAAAACTCGATTCTTTAACTTTTTTTCCCCAAGAAATTAACAAAAAATATAATATCTTTTATTTTCTTTATTTGAAAGTGTGTATTGTATAGTACTTCAAAGCTGGGTTTTAAAGAGGGATATATATTTGAAGATTGATTAAAAAAAAAAAATGGTGACGATGGAGAAAACATGCAGCATTATACATGGGTTGAAGCCAACGTTGTTAATGGTGTTAGTGCAGACAACATTTGCAGGTGTAAATATCTTGTACAAATTGGCAGCAAATGATGGGATGAATTTGAGGGTTTTGGTGGCTTACAGGTTTCTATTTGGGGCTGCTTTTATATCTCCTGTTGCATTCTTCGTTGAAAGGTAAATTTTATATATATATATACGTGTGTGTGTGTTCAATTACTTTCTTTAAGATGATTATTTCCTAATGCTGTGAATGTCTTTTTTT
Organism: Ehretia macrophylla; assembly: GCA_037974665.1. NCBI lineage: Eukaryota > Viridiplantae > Streptophyta > Magnoliopsida > Boraginales > Ehretiaceae > Ehretia > Ehretia macrophylla. Next base: position 54,025,181 of record CM075766.1, read on the forward strand.
TTTTTTTTACCAAATCAGACACCACAAAGAGCTCATTTCAGATGTTGATCGTCAAAACTCTTCATTTAGAAAGTTTTTGAACTTCAAAGATTTGATTATCTGAAATTTATGTACTTTTGAATATTAATTATGTTCGGGTTATTGATGAGAAACGTAAAGTTTGATACTAAAATCAATTAATATTAGGTGAAACGAATATAACAGTCCATTTATTAGAGTCTTTTCATCATATTTATCGTCATGCATGTCTTTGAATATTTACAACTCGATTTTTTGTTTATAGAATAACTTTTTTCTGGAATTTTTCTCCTATCTTTTTCAGAATAGCTCTGTGTGTTGTCCATTAGATATCTAGAAGGCTCTCCAAATTCTGAACAAAAAATCAAGCGCAAATGGAAAATATTGAAGAAATTAAACATTAGATATATATAATTAGTTAATATGCATACAACAAACGCGTCCAAAACTGGACCTCCTAGTGCTTAACGAGAGTTTCATGCATGGGACTGAATGCCTTGTATGCTTACAACAATTGTTATATACATTATTCTAATACAGTGATATGTTCATTTCAGGAAAAAGAGGCCAAAGCTAACATGGACGGTGGTCTTCTATGCTTTACTTTGTGGATTACTTGGGTGAGTTGAGATATCTTTCTGTAATCGAGACTAGAACACTTCTGGAAAAATGCATGTGATCATGGCGAAGATTAACAATCTAGTCACAGAAAAGAGCTGTGTGGATGTACGTGTAATAGGTTAGCCAACTATATAACATGGAGCTTCAATTAAGAGCCATGCAACACTTTGACTTTGCTTTTCTGCTTTAACGTGACACTTGTGTTTTTACTGGAGCTGTCTATAAAGTTGCTAAGCTTTAAATGATGCTTCCGTTGACTGGGTCATATTCAAAGACATGTTTCAGTTAGCTCTTTCTAGAGCTGGAAAATTTATCAGTTTTCTGAGATGATACTAATGTCCAGAAATCAAATGAAATTTAACTTTTACTTGCCCCTGGGTATTCTTTTCGAGCCTGAAGGCAGTGGCGAATTTAAGATTTGTACCTTGAATAACAAGAGAATAATATTATACGTTTAATTGAATTAGTTCTGATCGAACTAATTCAATTGAACATGTTCAGAGCTAGCTAGATGGACTTATAACGCCTATTGCTACTCCTATTCCATGCCGCCTATGGAATCCAAAAGTAGCCCAAGTAAAAATTAAACATGATTTTTTTTATAAAAAAAAAAAAATTCTCAAACAGATAATTTTCTTATTTCAGAGGAGCTCTAGGACAAAATTTGTACTTACAGAGCTTGGTATTTACCTCAGCAACCTTTGCCTCAGCTATGACAAATCTCATCCCTGCCATGACCTTTATTGTGGCTGTCTCATTGAGGTAACTTCATATATATACACTCAACTTTAATTTTATTACTTCTCATAAGCCAAGATCAGTCATATGTTGTTTACTCTCTTTACATAATTAGGCATTTAATCGCGATTCTGGATGTGTTGTAGGTTGGAGAGACTAGGATGGCATTCGCCGGCAGGTAAAGCGAAGGTGTTAGGAACAATAATGGGCATAGGTGGAGCAATGCTTTTTACATTTTACAAAGGTCCAGAGATCAACATCTGGAAGACAGATATTAACCTTTTGCGAACGACTCAACATCAGGGTGCACCCACAGGGAAGACGACTGAAGGTGGTAACTTACTGCTCGGCGCTCTTTTAGCGCTAGCCGCGTGTGTATGTTATTCGCTGTGGTTAATTCTTCAGGTAAGCTGATGATACAGATCATTTGATACGGCTCTGTATTAATTTGGCATTTGAATGTCCTGTACGTAATTTGAAGCGGGGCATCAAGTTCATGTATCTTTACCGATTAACTAATTTCTAACTCTGGAGTGTGCTGTTAATTGTTCAGGCTAAGGCAGCTGAGCGATATCCGTGTTCTTACTCGTTTACTGCTCTAATGACATGGATGGCATCGATTCAAGGTGTTACTTTTGCACTCTGCACAGAGAGGGACTGGAACCAGTGGAAATTGGGATGGAATATTAGACTCTTTGCAGTTGCTTTCACAGTATGAAATAAATCTGTAAAGTCTTTTAATTAACAAAACGGCTTCGGTTTGAGATTTATAATTAATCTTGATGATGTTCTTAATTAATTTGCAGGGAATTTTAGGTTCTGGAATGATATTCACCTTGGTTGCGTGGTGCGTCCGTATGCGAGGTCCGTTGTTTGTCTCAGTATTCAACCCTCTTCTGCTTGTACTCGTCGCCATTGCCGGATCTTTATTTCTGGAAGAGAAACTACATTTAGGAAGGTATGTATATATCATCTCTCGATCGCTAATATGTGCTTGATATATACATCTATATAAGAATATTGAGAAATTATGAGACTAAATAACAGGTGATTAGTGAATAATTAATATTTTCGACGATGATTAACTTAACATTAATAACACTTTTGCATGCGTACATCTCGACAGTGTGTTAGGAGCTATTTTGATAGTTTGCGGGCTATACGTGGTGTTATGGGGCAAAGGCAAGGAGATAAAGAGAATCTCCCAATTGATGCCTGCAGAAGATCAGGCTAGTTGTGAAGATGATGATCAACCAAATCAAGTTCGGATTTCGATTAGTTCTTCAGCTCAAGACAATGAAGTAATTAGTGATGGTAGCATTCATAGGAAGGAGGAAAAGGAAGAAGAGAGAAGAGATTCACATGCTAGTTCTGAAATTGTAGGAGGCTTATACATGTATACCTAGCTAGTAAAGTCTTCAATTCTGAGTAGTAATCTTGAAAATCTCATATCAGAATAGAAGAAATGAATGCCGGTTGATAGATGTAGTTCCTTTGACTTTTTCTTTTTTGTTGTTGTTGACTTTCGGTCGTGTTACTTTTGCTACTCTAAATGTACATTTCATTTAGAGTTGTTATTAATATTAAGTTCACCCGGAAACATCCATTCGTTGGGCAATCCCTTGCTCATGTTCTGAGTGTTCTTCTTTCATAGCTAAGATTGTGTCTCTTCTGTTTGTCCTTTCATATATATTTTCTTGTCCTTTATGAGGATTAAAATTTTTGACTCTATATATATGTAAGGTAGTTGTTCGACCCTTCTACATTTTAGTTTTATTCAAAATGAAAGCTTGCTTTGAAAATTATGAGTATCTTTTCAGAACACATCACACACCATTACCAATTCGATCCGATTTGATCCGAGCTCTCTTATTAAATTGCTTGAGCATTCTTCTAAAGACGATGTTTGATCTTTTGCGATCATCTATCTTAAGCACCATCAGCAACAAGTGCAAAATTGGAACACTATTAACAGATGATTGATTCATACCAAACTTTTCAAAGACTGTAAAGTTAACATTAATATTATATATTACTCGGATTGTATCATGCGAACTACTATACATCTTCTAATTGTTATTATATGAATGTGACCTATTTGTTCAAAAAAATAAATATGTGACATTGATAAGAGGTAAAGAGTAGGGGGCGATGCCTCTTATAAAGTGATATATAAAGTTTATCGATCTTTGTTACCAAGAAATAGGTTCTTTTAAAATAATAGACTGCCAATTTGCCTGGATTTGGTACACATGATGATAGCATGCGGGGTGTTTTCCATTTCAGTTCGCTCACTTTTCAGAGATTAAAATTAGTCCTCTTAAATCTTTATTCATTGGTGATAACTTTTATTTAACAAAGCAGCCAATTAAAAACTTCAAACATCTCAGGGCACTTAGGTACCAAATCCAGTTTCAATTACCATGAGTATGCTGACTTTGGTTTCCACTCAGCCCCGTATTATACAAAGGTAAGTCAAATAATTGGAAAAAGTCAATTGCACTACACTCAAAGTTGGGTGAAACCACTAGGGTTACAGTTTGAACAATAATTTTGACCTGAATTATATATATATTTTTTTTTAAATTGATTGCAGTAATTACTAAGAATATGAAAATTTTTGATTTTGTGTCTTCAAAATTGAGTGAAATTGTTGGATATTAACTTCTTCTAACTAAAAATTTTAAATTTGAATTATACCATTTGATTACAAATATTATTAGTTCTTGAGTGATATATCACAAACATTGAGATGCAATCTTATACTACGAAATTTTTAACCTTAAAATTAAGTTTAATGATGACTTCCACGTGCTGGTTCAATGTAGTCAAAGTTGTCGACCTCACCGACTTGATTAATGGTTGATAATGATCACACAACTTCGACCACCTAGCGGAGCATTAACTAATATCACGCCTATAAAAAAAACTAATATAATGCCTATTAAAAGCAATCCGCCAGCTTTGAAGATTTATACTCCATACTGCAATAGAAAAAAGAGAAACCATGGAGAAGAAGATTGTTCTTGTAATAGGCTTGGTTCTGTTCGTAATGTGTGCAAACATGGAGGGCGTTGCTTCAGATGCCTTCGATTGCCTTGATGCTTGTTACACAGGCTGCGTCAATCCTGATAGTAATCTTTCTTTTCTTGTCTCTTTTTCCTGTTACAATTCATTTTTTACTTTTGTTTTTTTAATTCAAGAGGAGACTTAAACGGTATAACACTAATGAATCTTACCTATAAGAATTGATCTCGGACGATCTAGAACATTGTCTGGTGTTACCATTTATTTAGCCATCAATGAGTTTTCATTTTGATCTAATATAAGTAACCCTTTCGTTTTTTTTCGATAATTCAGCGAGGCTTATGCAACGTTGCGAGGGCAAGTGCCGGATAAAATGCGGTCCAGGTATTTTCCGCCATCAAGAAATACAACAATTTTTTTTCCCTTTGTTTTAGTTTCCTATAAATCGTTTTCACCCAACACCAAGGGGTTGTTAGTGGTGGAGTGCTTGGGGCTTGAGGTGTGAGTGGAGATTTGTTCACTTCTCAAATTCAAAATTAATTAAGAATGTTAATTTTTATGAGCTTTTAACTTGGATTATATTCCATCCCGATAAGGTTATGACTTTTGGTGTGAGTTTGAAGAACTGAATTTCAGGTCATAAAGAGAAAATCATTTTTACCCTTTGAGGTTTTATAATATTCTTTCTGCTAAAGTAGACATTGGTTGAAGAGTTCTATAACTTCAAATTTGACAAACCCATATGCGTTTAGATCTCCACCTGCAAGAAACCCATCATATTTTTCCTTCATTTGAGTTTTACATAGATCTTTTTCACCCAACACTAAGGGGTTCCTAGTGGTGGAGTACTCGGCGTGAGAGATTTGCTCACTTCTTAGGTTCAACATCAATCAAGAATGTTAATTTCTGTGAACTTTAACCTGAATCACATTTCGTCTCGATAAGGTTATGACTCCCTTAAATTAAGAACTCTTACCGGGACATTTGGATCACAAAAAAAAAATCATTTTTACCCTTAATTTGAGGTTTTATAATATCCTTTCTGCTAAAGTAGATATTGATTGAACTATGAGTTCTATAACTTCCAATCTGACAAATCCATATGCGTTTCCATTTTCTTCCACAGATCTTGTTGCTGATGAGCATCTGCGCCAAAATTCTGCAGCAGAACATCCTTGAGCCATAGGGCTAAAGTAGAGAACAGGGATCGACATCAATGTCATTTTAATTATGTGTTGCATTACTTTTAGTTTGTATCCTGATATTTAAAGAGTTGTATGAAAGTGTGCGGTAGCATCGCTGCACTGGGATATTTATCAGTTAATGGTCGGATTCCGCCACCTGATCCCCACTTCATCCAAAAGAAGTTGTATGTAAATGTTACAGTTAATAACACTGAATAACATGGGATGAATTGTTATTATAGTAGCATCATGTAACCTCATGTGCAATTACCACGAAACTATAGCACACTAGCTGAATCAATATCCATAGTCTCCGAAGTGTCAATCGCTGTGACCCATATAAGTCCAAAGTAGTGATTTTGATTTTCACGAGGCAATTAGATTTTCAACAAAAGATGATTGTATTTTCTCAAACTGATGAGAAACATGATAAGTGAGTATTATTAAGCCGCTTTGCAAGCTCGGGACATGACATTAATCATTTCTATACTTGTCTGAACACTACTACATTTCAACGTCATTACAATCAGTTAGTAGTAACTATGAAAGGCACATTTAAAACATGCACAATCGCAACCCCCTTTGCATTAGTATAGATGATGTATTAACTAAACTATCTGAGGCAACAAAATCTTTTCGATCCATATCCAAGTTTTCCCCTCAAAACATCAAATCAGATAGAATGTGCATTTTATTGTTACAATAATCACTTAAACAATCAGAGACATGAAGGATGTGCACAGCAGTATCAACAGCTGGTTTCATTAGCCTATACCACGCAATGTTTTACTCTATCGCCTGCCATCCACGAGATGAATATCTGACGCAATTCTCAAATTGGATAAAATTTTCTTCAGCATTTTTTGAATTAAATAATTAAGACCCGAAATTAAAACGAGAAGAGTCAATCAGTAATCGTTTTCTCAATTCATAGTGAAAAAAGAAAAGCCAACATAAATACATAACAAGCTTGAATTAGAGAGAGGAAAAATATCAATATTTAAGATCCAGAATTGAATTCTCTGGCAAAGGACTATATATGCTCTCTTAAAGGCCAAGGCCATACACACTGAAAATATTCAAAAGAATCCCTTTTGCTTTCTGCGCATCACCACACTGCCTATCTTTTTTCTTTTCTCTTTTCTTTTTCTCTTTTTTTTTTTTTTTTTCTTTTCAAAAGTCAAGGAAAGAATCACGACCCACAGAAACAACATAATAGAGTAGCAAAGTTTTCTTTCTTTTAACAATTCTTTGAAAACTTGGAATAGGGTTGACATTTCTGATTAAAATCAAATTGTGCTTTCTAAAAAACTAATTTTTTTTTCTTTTTCCTGCAAAATGTGTTTTATAAATTTATATAACAATATATGATTATCAAGTTAATGAATTGCACTCTTGTAAGAGAATACTACATATATAAATAAGGTCCAAACTTCAAATGATCAGTTAGCCAAATGGTAAAACGCTTAAAATGTGGGTTGGATATTTAATCAGTTTTTGAATTTAAATCAGTTAAGAGATTATTTTTCTTGAAATTAGTTTTAGTAAGATTTGTACTTGTTGGGTTGTGGCCCATATTTGTAGTTAATGCAAATTGTCTTATAAGCCTACTACCTAAAACCCTAAGGATTATCTATAAATATGCCATATGGCTATTGTAATAGGTGTAACAAAATAAAAAGATGTGAGAGACTTTGTAAGAGAGTGCTTGTAACGTGGAATTTATCATATAGTGAAATATTCTTCTGCTGTTCGTGGACATAGGCTTTAGGCCGAACCAAGTAAATTATTGTGTCCGTTAAATTTCTTGTTTCTATGCGTTATCACCCTAGACTGTCATAACAAACTGATATCGAGAGTTAGGTTGAGGGTGGATTAATGCGAAAATTAACTTTTTGAAGAAAAAGACTCGGAAAGCTCGCGAAAAGCAATAAAATTTTTTATGAGGAAAACCTAACAAATTATATACGGTTGGACTCATCTCATCGCAAGGATTCTAATCGTGGTGGTCACGCATCCCAAAACTAACCGAAAAAATTGTAAAAAAGGGAAAACCAAAGTGGGTCTTGTTGGAGTCGTTTTCGTCGGAGTTCGTTTCGTGAAGCGTGAAGCATATCAAAAGTTTCATCTCGGAGAGAGGAGTCTTTTGGTGGTGGTTTCGTCAAAATCAGAGGTCTGTGGTGGCCGAAATCACGACTTGAAGTTAACGAGTTTGTTTGCTTTTATTTTGGAAGGTGACGGGTCTGCTACGTTTTTTTTTGGGGGTTGTTGTGTTGTTGGTGACGGGTTGAAGGCTAATTTGGTGTGGTGCTTGGTTGCTGGGTCAACTACTTTTGTTTGGTCAAAATTAGTATTTTTTCTCTCGAGTTGTTTTTTGATTTTGTTTATGTTTGCTTTTTCTTTCATATATTAAAAAAAATATAGAACAACAAAACAAAAACAAAAAAAAGGAAGAAGGAAAAGTTGACCAAACTAGTTGACTGGAGTTGACCAGATCGTTGATTGGGGTTGATCAAGTCGTTGACTAAGGGTTGACTTTGACCAGAGTTGACCAAAAAAAATTGACCAATGCATTCCCAAGGTTTTTGGACATGCTGAATCCAAATTCATAGTCTGTTTTATCAAATTCCAGCTCAAAGTTTGTGTTTTGAGCAAATCAAGATGGCTACAACCTCAGGAAAGTTTGAAATCAAGAAATTTGACAGGAGGAGTAGTTTCAGTCTCTGGAAAATCAAGTTCAAGCCATTCATGGTGATGCAAGGTCTATGGAATGTTGTTGAAGGAAAGATTTCGGAAAAGATGAAACTCGAGAAGAATGAAGAGTTACAAGCGAGAGCTATTAGCGCAATACACATGACAGTGACAAATGATGTATTGTTGGAGATTACTGAGAAGGCAACAGCTGTCAAGGCTTGGAAGGCTCTGACGGATCTTTATGCATCCAAATCTCTTACAAATTGTCTCTACCTGAAGAAGAGATTGTATAATCTCAAGATTAAATAAGGTACGCCCATCAAGGAACACCTTGATGTATTTAATTCCACTGTGATGGAACTGAAGAACATAGGAATCAAAGTTGATGATGAAGATCAAGCTCTTGTATTATTGTGTTCTTTATCTCCCTCATATGAGAATTTTGTCGATACTCTATTATATGGACGGGATAAAATTAGTTTGGATGATGTGAATTCTGTACTAAAATTCAAAGATCTTCAGAAGCAATTCCCAAGGAATAGAATGGAAGTTCTAGGGGAGGGTTTAGTGAGTAAAGGGGAAACAATAGGAGAGGGAGATCTTCGGGGAAGTCAAAATCAAAATCAAGAGAGAAAATACACTGTTATGAGTGTGGGGAACTGGGTCACTTGAGAAAGGATTGTCCGAAGAGAGAAAGAGGTAAGAGTTCAGCAAATGTGGTGAATGCTGCTGAGGGTGAGAGTTCTAGTGATGCGGAGGTTTTGTCTGTCAGTACTGGACAATGGCAAAATCAATGGATTCTTGATACAGGTGTTAGAGATATGCCCTAATGCAGTATAGTTAGATGACCTATGTAGGGCATTTTAATGTAAATATATGTTTTATTAATGGCATTTTGAGTTGACATTCATATTCTCCGTCTTATATTGTATGAATGTGTCCTTATGTTTTTTCTTAGAAGAAATATATTCTAAAAGTTGTTTAGAATATCTTGGCGTATTTCTTTAATATGATTAACATTAAAAGTTATTCATAGTCCTTAGATTATTCAACCAGGACTAGAATAATCAATTATGGACTATCATATGTAGTTACTTTTGATTAATATATGATATTAATGATAAAGGATGGCGAGCCTCGAGCCATAATAGTATGGGATGCGATTAACTTACATATAAATGATTATTAGTGGAATAGATCATTTAATGTGGCATGAGTAATAAACTACATGACTTTGGATTAATAGTTTTATTACACGTTGCGATTGTGCAAGTAATCCTCTGACTTGAGAAATTACGGTTGTCTGATATATCGGGGTTTAGATTTTAGCATTAGGACAATGCTTGTCTTTGTTTATAAAGATGGGTTACGGCCTTTTTGCAGTTTACTCCTTCGGTATAGAGATTGACAGGTAATTGTCAACACAGGATCTGTTAACTTCCGATAGGAAGCGATGTCCTATGCGATCTAATTTCGGTAATTGAATGAGGAAGTCCTTGGCCAAGGCGTGATGATGGAAAGGAGTATTTCCATGAATGTCATCTCTCATTCTACCGTTTAGATCTAAGCGTAGAATCGAACCAATGGACTTAATCATATCATGGTCCTTATTCGATCGGGACATATTAACGAAAGGATCGGACTGCACGTTAATTTGCGACTGTAAATAGATTCACAAGAGATTGACTTCATTACCGTATATATTATCTTGATATGTTACTAGACGTCACTCTAGAACGTGAGGGTATTCCGAGAAAGGGTTTAATGCTATACGGTGGTGAATCTAGAGAGTCACATACGTTTGTGTATCATGAATAGAGTTTCTATAATGAGCTTACAAAAGGTTTGGAAACGTTAAGGAGTTAACGTTATTGTATTTGGTCATTAAGTTGTAATGGGCTAAAAATATAATTATTGAAAGTATTGGGGCCAAAGTATAAATATGGAAAGTTAGTTTCCAATAAATTAATCTAATATAGATTAGGATTAATTTAATCATATGTATATATATATATATATATATATATATATATATATATATATATATAATTAACAAAAGATGATGACATCCAAAGGGCAAGATTTGATCTTGATTAGAATCTATGGCTAGGATTAATACTTGGCAAGTTAGTGGAAAAATATATATTTTAGCCCAATAAATGTATATATTAATAGTTACACAAGACACAAAGTTGCATAGAAGACATAAATGCATAGAAGACTACAATTTCATGACACAAGGTTGTCTTGAAAGCTTGATTGCATGGAAGACTTCAAAGGCACAAGACACAAGTATGCATAGATAACATATATGCATAGAAAGCAAGAATGAAAAATCAGAATTTTAACACAACAAAAAGAGCAAGAAAAATCAGATTTTAAGATGTGAACACACAAGAGCAAAAATCTGAATTTTTTCTCTCTCTCTTTTTCTCTCCATTTTCGTCCATTGCTTGGGGCAGATTTTTTTCTTGCTTTCAACCCTTGTGTAAGCTCATATTTCCATCCAAATAGGTAGTACATACATTTGGTTTGTGGAGGAGAAGCTCTTGGATGCTTGTGTGGACAAACTAGTGCTTTTGCAAGGTGTGAAAGGCTTGTCATCATTCTTGTAGTGCTTCTTCATCTTCTTGGCTGAATCTTCAAGAGGTATACCTTGATAACTCTTGTTAATTCATATATATAGTTATATATTTAGTAGATTTGTTGATTACATAGACTAGACATAAGCTATTATGGTGAATACAAATGTTATGATGCTGAAAATTTTTTGAAATCATGTTTTTGCTTCCACCTAGCTCATTATGTATGTTGTGATTCACCTATTGCAATGGTCCTTTCAACAGGTGCACCGTTCCACATGTGTCCTAGGAGGGACTAGTTTTCTTTTTACTTTAAGAAGAATGGGAGGGTATACCTAGGCAATGGTTTCACTTTGAAGGTGGTCGGAATAGGTATCGTAAAAGTCAAGATGTTTGATGGCATCGTTAGATCTTTCGAGTGTTGGCATGTCCCGAGGCTGAAAAAGAACCTAATTTCTCTTGGGCGGTTAAATTCTCATGGTTGCAAATTTAGTAGCGAGAATGGAGTTCTGGAGGTGACAAAGGGTTCCGAGGTGCTCTTGAAATGGATTTTTGAAGAGAGGGCTATATGTTCTTCAAGGGAATTGGGGGCGGTAACTACTGGTTCAAACTGCGATGTCAGGGAACAGGTAGAGCTAGGTGATACAGTTCCAGAGGTTCTGAATTGTGACAGACATAGCAGTTCAGTTCAGCTGGTTGAGGTACATGAGAAATTTGTATCTTAGGGTACGCGCAGTGCAGTTTTGAGAAGCTGGGATGACAAGTTGAAGAATCTCACAGAGATGGGAATGACGATTTGATAGCTTATGTTTTGTCTGTTGCAGAGACGGGTGTGCATAAGTTGGGCTCCCAAGGTGAGGTTGGTTGTCCAGGTGCATCTCAGTGGGTTGGTGCTGCGGGTGAAATGAATATTCTTCACAAAGGTTTATCTGAGAACAAGGTGGAACATTTATCACGTGTTTCGTGTTCAAGTGTTGGTAGCATTGGAGGTGCTATGGGCTGCACTCGTGGTGATATTTCACAGGTAGACAATGTTGGTAGCGGAGACATAGCGCTACGGGGACATTGAAGTGCTGTGAAGGAGTTTCTCAGATATCTGTAGGGCATAGCAGGTATTGGTTTGGTTTTCGGTGTGACCAAGGTGATACCGAGAAGCAGGTTCAGTCAGCATGGTTAGACTTGGAATGGTATGTGTAGTGCAGAGCAGTGAGCCCTCGTGAGGGGGCTAAGTCTTGATAGGGACTGTTTGGCAGGGAAAGGAGAATGGATGACGTTCTTATATGACGATGGAGCAAATACGGTCCAAGGTAGAGTTTTGTTGGGCTATGACCCGTATTTGTAATTAATGCTTATTGTTTTATAAGCTCATTGCCTAGAACCCTAATAATTACCTATAAATATGCCCTATGACTATTGTAATAGGTGTAGCAAACAAGAGAAGCGAGAGGCTTTGTAAGAGAGTGTTTGTAACGTATTCATCATATAGTTAAATATTCTCCTACTGCCCGTGGATTAGATCGAACCACGTAAATTCTTGTGTCCGTTAAATTTATTGTTTTTATGCGTTATCACCCTAGATATCATAACAGTACTTAATCAATCTGAATTATACATTGTTTCAAAAAAAAAAAAACTGAACTATACATCTTTTAAAGAGAGTCATGTGTCTGAAAATTGCACTTTTTTTTTGTCCAAAAATGTGATGGTTTTCTAGAGTGTTAACCTCGTAAAGGGAATGCAGCCAAAAGTAATAGCAGGATTGGTATCCGTTTGTGGCTTCATTTATCTGCAGCAATATGCTTTGGTCTAAACAAGCACTAGTGGCGAAGAAAAATTCGACCATCCCATCCAAAAGGAACAAGATTGAGTCGTGAAAACAGTTTTATATAAAGTGTAAGATAAAAATTTGAGTAAAATGCATAATACCCCCCTGTGTTATATGAAAGTTGCATAATAAACCCTATATTTTAAAAAGTGGTAAATACCCCTTTGTGTTATAATAAATGTTGCACACTCTCCCCAATCTTAAATTCTGTTAATATCTATTAACAATAAGTATAAAATGACCTTATTGTCCTTTATTTAATTTTATTTTCTCTTTTTTTTTAATTATTCATTTTTCTCAAAAAGTGACCAATGACATAGTTCCACGTGTTACATGTGAATGACAAAATTTAAAATAACTTGCATGTATGAAGATTCGAACCCCTGACCTTGAGCTTGGACAAAAGCAATCCAACCACTGTGCTGTCTATCCGTCTTTTGATTTTAAATGCACGAAAAGTCTTTATCCCATCTTCAACTCTAGTAACACCCCAACAGCCACCATCTTCACCCTTCCTCAAACCAAATCCACAAACCACCTCCGCCACTTCCACCCACCACCTTCGCCGCCTCCACCCACCACCAGGCTTGAGGAGTCCATTAGCATGAAAGATTCATCTACCTAATACACAACAATAAAATGTTGAAAAACTTAGGGTTTAATTTAAAACCAATCCCAAGGTTAAATTTTTATTTAGAAATGATTTATAGGCTATAAAGATTTTCAAAAGATTATTAATGGTGAGTTTATAAAATAATTTATAGTAGAGAGATATAGTGGTGGTGGGATGTGTTAATGGTGAGGAAGAAGAAGGGTGAAAAAAAATGATAAATGAAAGAAAGAAAATGAGAAAAAATGTGAGGGTATTTTGGTGAATTCAAATATCTTTTGAGGTTTTGTGTGATTCTCAGTTGCATTACAAGCGAGTGTATGTCACTCTCCGTTAACTTTGACAGAAAATTGGATGGAGGGGGCATTATAAAAAACACAGGGGGTTTCGCGCTACTTTTCAAAACACAAGGTTTATTATGCAATTTTTATGAAATACAAGGGAATACTGTGCATTTTACTCTAAAATTTTGTATAATTGACGTAAAAAAAATATGATCCTTCTCTAGATCCACACATAGGAAGAGATTTGATGATGGGGTTGTCCTTTATGACTATGTATATGCCGTGATATATCTATTCCTTCTTCAAATATTTAGTTTCTTTGAATTGTTGTTCCTGCGTCATGAAGAGCTCTGTAATTCATCTAATTAGTGGTCTAGAAGCAAGTGGACATTTATTTATTTATTTGTAATTTAAAGGAAATTTAAACAATATACCACGTATTAAAAAATATTACTTACAAAAATTAATCTCATAACCTCTCGCACTTTAGCATTACTTGTATTACTTATCAGGACCTCACCTGGAACAATTTAAGTTGGAGTAACTTTTGTTTCATTCTTTTCATTAATGGAGCTGAACTTAATGTAATATGTTTCTAAAAATTTGAATTAATGGATTTTCAATAATTGCGTAGAAAGACTTCATTCAAGCTTTTTCATTCTCGTTTTACATGTTTGAGGTTTATATAATTCCAGGTACTCGTCTTAAGAATGTTCACATACTAGACAACTTTAAATGATTATCTCTATTCTTATTATCTTTAACACTATATTATGAATATTACTTATTGATGAGATGGCAATATATCCTCAAAGGAAAAAAAGAAAAACCCCACTCATCAATTATGCTCGTATACTAACTCAAAACAAAGCTACTTATTTTTGTTATGTTGTATTACTACTAATAATACAAGATTCTACATATTATGAGCCCATATATACATATAAAAAATAGTATATACACTAGATTAACATTTTTCAATTTTGTTTGGGTAAATAGCATATTACCCCCTGTGTTTTGCTAAAAATGCACAATACCCCCCTGTATTTTAAAAATTAGCTGATTACCCCCCTGTGTTTTGATTTTTCCAAGATGCAATTCTTTTATCTTTGGTGTTGGCTTAATTATTATCCTATGGTAGTTCTTTTTGATCCAAAACTCATTCAGAGACATGTTCGTGTATTCCCGTAGTTCCTCTTTATCAAGCTATTCTCACAGGTATTCCAGTCATTTGATCCTTCAACACTCATCATCGGTCAAATTATTCAGCACCAGCAGGTTTTCATCATTCGCTTTACAGATGTTTGAAATCATGCCATTCCGCCAACCATCATCCCAATCAACTATTTCCACCTCTGACAAGAGCCTTGGGAATATTTTATTTCTTAGGAACAATGTCTTACTGTCAAGAGAGCTACTGCTAGAGCCCATGGTCTAGATGTTTCTGATCCCCGAGAATTTTGGCACGTTCGCTTTCCGGATAGCCTCACTTTTCATGAACATCTTCTCGCCTTCCAGAATTTTTTGCAAGAAGATGGCTATTCCACTACAGACCTTGGGTCTGACTACGACCCGTGGAGGGAAGATCTTAGCCAAAACAGTCAGGAATGGGATGATATTGATCTCAATAATGACAGATGGTGACTCATTGCAGACAGGATTCCAGGAATCCCGGGTGGACCCCATGACGAAGCTTCGTGTCATGTAAATAGGTTTGTCATGTTGTAATAATAGGATATGACAGGAATCATTTGTCACTTTAGATTCCCTTTTAGTCATGTCTTGTTTGTCTGTTTGCAATAAGTGAGATTTCCTTTATTAAAACAAACCGCATTAGTCGCGTCAGGTTTGTCTTATTGTGAATTATTAGGAATCTCTTTTTGCCATGTCAGCTTTTCCTTTATTAAAGGAAGCTGCCTTAGTCCTTGTCAGGAATAGTGAAGATTCCGCCTTGTATTATTAGGCTTTGTAATGGTTTACCTATAAATAATGAAGAACCCCTGACTAAAAGGGCAGAGTCAGATTTGGATTGCAATACATCTTTCTTTCTCTCAAATCTTATCAGAATTAGAGTTAGAGTCAGATTTGGATTGAAACACATCTTTCTTTCTCTCAAACAACTTACATCTTCCTTCTTTCTACCCTTAGCCTTTAGTCATGTCTTCCGCCTCCCGCTTCCTGCCTTTCCGTTAGTGGTCTTAGAGCCTAGTTAACTGTAGCATTTTCCTACTCTGGTATTGAAGGTCTTAAACTATACTTGTGTGTTGAACACTAAAATCTTTTGTAATAGGGCAATAGCCGTTAAAGAGTGAATGAAATGCGCAGTAAGTCCCGCAGTAAGTCCAGTTGTGACCAGTGTATCTACCATGGCTGATCTTCCCCTGCCAGAACAAGAAGCTGTTACTAACAACTCTGAAGTCACTTCCTTTGATCCTTCCACATCTCACTATGAGGTAGACATAACCCAAACACCCCCATCTACCAAATCAGGAGAACTCTTCAAACTCTCTCCGTTAAACCCCTACTCATATTACCAAACCTCCCAACTCACACAAAAGTTCAAATCTTTATTACCTATCAAGCCAGCAGCCCTTACAGCCGTGTACAAATCCTCTAGAGTCTCTGTATAATCCGTATCCTCTTCCCGCTCAGAAACCTATCTTCTCATACTTTCTGAACCTGATCTTCGTAGATATAGACAGAAAGGTTGCAAACCTTGGAGCCATTCGTTTAGCCTTACAACCTAGCTTCCTTGCCGAAAAAAATGTTTCATGTCTAGTCTCTTTACTGGATACCAGGTGGCGTAAGTTTGATGATGCACTCATCTATGCCGTTGAAGCAGGTCTTCATAATGGCCATGTTCTCATCCAGGTTGAACCAAACTTCACCATTGATCTTTCCCGTCCTACCCATTCTCAAACCATACAGGTCCTTATCCAACTTTATGGAGCTGATATGAACCCAAATGAAAATGTTGTTGCACTCTATCATTCCATGACCTATAAAGTCCAAACCCATCTCTTTTCCATGGACCACAACTATAAGCCTCGAGTCCACGTGTTAGGTGATAGTAATGTTACCCAACCAAAGATCTACACCAAACATGAACTCACTTTCCCTCCTCGTTGGAAAAATGATTATGAAAGAAGCCATAACTGACCAATCATCCATGATTCACCAAGAATCTCTAGACATCCTCTAGAACCAGGTCGTGTCGCCATATCATTTCCCACAGAATCCCAACCAGCTGAATCATGTGAAAAATGCCAACTTGCTGGACATCTTCAGTCCTGTCCACACTGTGTCAGAAAACCCTTTGCTACCAGATCTAGATCTTCTAGATTTGTTAGTTCTATCAACTTTCCAGAAGACATTTATTGCACAGGAGAAACAACCAATGCTTATGTTGGTAAATGACAAGTTACCAAAACCAGGCCAGAAGATGTTGGACCAATTGAGTCAGCAATCAATTGGAGCAACATGAATGCAAAAGCTCAGAATGCTGCCATTCAAAAAATATGGTCAGATCTCAGGGAACATGTTGCATGGACAAAAGAAGCCCATGATCATCTCAGACAAGGTTGTTATGACTAATATAATGACCTCCACAAGGCTTTCCACAGAAACCACACATATCACCAACAGACTCCTATTAACTGGAAAAAGCTTCAGAAGGCTGCTCCAGTTTGGAACCCTTCCGGACAAGTTCGTTCTTGGAACAACGTCAACATGATCAACTTGGAGAAATCTTCTTCCGAGAAGCATTATCTTGATTCAGACGAGTTCAAGAGGAAAAGAGAATGACTTACTGAAAAACTCAGAAAGCCAGTTAAGCCGAAGAAGCAGTCCTCTCATCCTTGGAAGCATAATCCAAAGCCAGATCATGCAGTCTGGATACCAAGTGGAAATTGTGAAAAAGCCTATTGGGTTGATCTCACACCTCATCCTCATTATCTCTCCAAAGAAAAAATAATCCCAACTAGGTGGGGTGATGAAGACGAGAAAGAAGGTCCTAGTGAAATTTCCTCCGTCATTTCGTCCTTTGATTCATTCGATCCATTTGAAAAGGATTCATCATCTCAGACGATTCCACCATACAAAGGGCCAGTTCTTATGCAGACCCCTGTGACACCGTTCTACACGGACACCACAAGGACACGTACACACAACTCTGTACAAACTAATCCTGATGATTCAGAAACAACCAGTGACCAAGGAGAAACTTCCTAAGCAGGAGAACACCGGAACCAAACACAAGCACAAGTCCTACAGGTTCCACAACAACAACCTCAAAGACAACAAAACATTGAAGGAAAAGTTTCCATCCCATATGCTCCAGATCACAAGCAATTCTGGAACATTGATGCAATTCCTCCTGATGATAGACTCAAATATCTTGAGAAAATGGATGCATGGATAAATGAAGAATCTCTCCGAAATCCTACTCTTGAGATAAGAGATATCATTGACCGTCTTGTTGCTGCTTTTATAGGATCACTCCGTAGTTGGTGGACAAGAATGCTGTCAGATGAAGAAAGACAGATCATCCTGACATATGCAGATCATATTCAGATATTCCTAAGATGTCTACGAAACATTTTCGGAGGATAAACAACCCAAGAGATTGAGAAAGCAGAAAATGAGTTCTTACTCAACAAATGCTGTGATGTTGCAAAACTTGGAGATTACTATCTCAAACAGGAAGCTCTGTATTTTATCTTTGAAAAAAATACATAAGCTATCAAGAAGGCGTTCATCTTTAACATGCCACAACCTCTTCCTGAATTGCTCGAAATAGAGTTCAAACGAGCCAATATTGCAGATCTAAGACAAGTGAGTCTTGCTCACTTGTACCAGATGGCCAGAAAGCTCATTCAGGATCAGTGCGAGTCCAAACGACTTGGCAAACTTCTCAAAAGCAACGAGCAGAAAACAATGGATATCTTTTGCAGAAAAGATTTCCAAAAGTTTGGTTGTCACACTCACAACTACTCTCCATGTTCGTGTCACAAATACAAGAAGCACAAACATAAAAAAAGGTTTCACAAATCCAGAAAACCTTTCAAGAAGTTCAGATTTGTAAAGAAAATAGCAAAACCTTCCTTTTCCACTAAATGTTTTCTTTGTGGAAAGAAAGGACATTTTGCAAAAGATTGTTACCTCAAAAAGTCCAAGAAGCTACCAGCAAAGCTTGTTCAGTTCATTTCAACTCAAAACTTTGATGACCAGCTATACACATGGACTTCTGAACCAGATCAAGCCGTCCTTAACCTTGATACAGCCTCACCTCAGAATCCGAATCCTCTGATTCAGAACCAAACCTCTCCATAGCCAAAATACACAAAACCACTGAACAACCAATCCTTACTACTTCCAAAGCTACCTTTACCCCAGGACAAATCTATAAGTCATACATAAAGCTTGTTGTAAACCCTCCAGGATATATTCCTATCACTATTACTGCACTTCTAGACACAAGTTCATGTATTTCTTTCATGAAATCCAAGTGTCTTCCTCCTGAATTTTGGATATCCTCCAGAGCAACCTTTACCACTGCTTCTGGTAGTGGATTTGCCAGTGAAGCACATTCCATGACCATTCTCATACACTTATCCCTACATGTCTCAGTTCGATACAAATTTTACCAGTATGATCAATGCTGTGAATATATTCTTTTAGGAATAGATTTTCTCACCTTACTTGCTTCATTCTCATTTCAGTCAGATGGTTTCCAATTCCTGCATAATCAGTATACCCCTTGGGTATCCTTACAGAAATTTCCCTCACAGGTTTCAGCCATTCAAGATGATGAATTTGCTGAAGAAAGAAGCCTCCTCATTTCCTGTTGCGGTGATCTTCCAAACAAGTTTTGGGAAAGAGAGAAACACTTTGTCTCTCTACCTTACCGAGAAAATTGACAGATGCCACACCAAACTGCCTCTCATCTAAGAATGCCAAAAGATGGAGATCTTTGTCAAGCTGAAATTCAGACACTACTTGAGCAAGGTCTCATCCGACCATCCAGATCTCCATGGGCAAGTCATATCTTTTATGTCAACAAAAGATCTGAACAAGTCCGAGGAAAAAAAAGATTGGTGATAGATCATCGCCAACTCAATGATCAATTGCAGGACATCAGATACCCTCTTCCAAGAAAGGAACAACTCCTTCAGGAGCTATCTAAAGCCAAATTATTCTCTAAATTTGATATGAAATTTGGGTTTTAGCAAATTGTTATTATTGAAGCTGATAGATTGAAAACTGCTTTTGTTGTTCCACAGGGTCACGCCCCAACTCGACCCCACCTATAATCAGTCAGGACGCAACGGAATTTCGGCGACATAACGACAGTAAACAGATTTCCGAGGTTCTAAACCACCCTCATTAAACATCATACATCCAGTAATTCCTCAATACAAACAACAACATACAACACAACCATATTATACAATAAAACATCCTCGTTATACGCCTCCGTTCCAACATGACATACAATACCTCAACTTTATCATACATTTCAAAAGTAAGTTGAGACACAACTACAATTTAACCATAGACAAAAGGAAGCCACTAAATATTAACATCGTTTGGATCATCATCTTATCAACAACTATTACACTAAGAACCGTAAAGCATATAAAAGTCTATTAAACTAATATACATGACGTTTAACAACATAGAATCATGGATAAGACTCAGGGACATATGACTCATCCACGAAAGGCACGTTTTCCACATTCTCCTCTTCAGGAGGCACGTACCCGTAATCTTGTGAAAGTACACCTGAAACATGCATTAATAGAGAGTGAGCTTATATACATAAGCCCAGTGAGGATCCGATAGATCTCGACAGTATTCACTACGCTCCTTGGATTTAGTCCTTTGAGCAAGTAAACACACAACAACAATAATAACATAAATAAAGCTATCATCACATAACTATATGACCATTCAATAAGGATACTCTATTTGGTGTAGCTCCAAACTCCATCACGATCTCAACCGTTCTTCTTATAACTCCCCATTACTCACGCACCCGAGGTACCTCACTAGCCCCTTCCCTCCATGACATCTCCGTCATGCGAGCTGGGGGTAGCCTATGGCAGTCATGCCGTTATCAACCCGACAGCCCGACGCTGCCCGAGAGGTGGCACACACATACCAAGACTCCATATTCATCAATCATCATGCAAGCATAAATCAATCAATCAATTGGGAGATCAGCAACAAGAGTGCCCGATTCCCGCATTCAATAATAATCAATCAATAACATCAATATAACATCAATATTAAATTAAACAACAAACAACGTAGTTAGATGACAAAGTAGGCCATCTAACCGGACATGCATAATATACATAATTAAACCCTAAATTACTCAACAACGACTCACCATTCATCACTCGAACACTACCCAACCATCTAAGGCATCGTTCAAGAAATTAAAGAATGACAACCTAAACTTCTAAAATTCATAACTTACAATCTACTAATCCAAACATTGCCAAATCAGTTCCTATCACTCACCCATTCAACCTACTACATTAGCCCTCTCGGAAATCCACCATAACACCTCCAAATCATGCCCGATAACCCTAAAACCCTATGACGTCCTGGCTGGATTTTCCGGATTTTCACACAAACAATGTAATCGAAAATTCGGCATTACAACAGCGCTAATACGTAATTATCAAGTATTTAGAAATCGACGGCAATCGATTTCGATCAACACAACTCAATTAAATCAACTTTGAACATTTTAATCAAAATTAAATACCCGGAAAATAAAAATTATGCTATATCCGACAGAAACTCGTAGTATTAGTATATAATGATCCCTAGCATGCAAGGAGCAATAATCTATCATCAGATTTCAATTCTAACGGTTCAATCTTCATTTATACGCAAAAACACAAAAATGACATTTTGAGATCTAGAATTTTTCTCTCACCTTAGATGCGATATAAGCCTAGGAATGCGTGCTATGCGTGCCCAACAAGCAGAATCCAAGTCGGTGCGAAGTTTCACGGACAAAAACTAGGTTTTTCTTTGAAAAATTGGATTGAAAGCTTGAGTTTTCTTTCTTCTCTTTTCTCCCTCAACCCCTCGGCAATGTGTGTGTGTGTGATGGTGTTTTTGTGTTGTGTGAGTGTGTGTTGAGGACATTAGCTTATAAGGTCAATTATTTAATTAAAGTCAAAGTTATTTTAATAGGTATTTTTGTGTTTTTAATGACTTTAATTGCATTTTAGTGCTCACCAAGTTAAAAATAATTATGCAACCCCCAAGATATCTCAAGTGTATTATTTTTAGGTGACAAGAAGTTTTACATTCAAAGAATTCCACCCGAGTCGGCTTAAAACTCGATTTTCGCAAAAGTCGGTGTAAAAACCCTAATAAATTCTTAAGCCGATTTTAAAACCGTTTTCATCAAACACAGGTCTATTAAAGTCCGTGGACTAGGTCTAGAAGGGTTAAAAAGACCAGTTTCAAAATTATAGCGGACGTGTTTCGAAAACACTATTCACTGAAAATCGACGATAAAATTTCTGACTCCGTTTTTGATGAAAATTTCATGAATGCACATTTAGCACGTATTAGGAGTATTGAAATCAAAATTATAACTTTCTAGGTCCTATAGCACATAAACAGATCATATGCACGCAAAACGAGGTAAAACACGTAAAACGAGATAAGCAGGAAAAGTGGGGTTTCACATTCTCCCCCCCTTATAGAAATTTCGTCCTCGAAATTCTTACTTGATGTACGGAATAGATCTGGGTATTGTTGCTGCATCTGATCTCGTCTCTCCCATGTAGCTTCCTCAATGCCGTGATGCTTCCACAACACCTTAACCATCGGAATCCTCTTCGACCTCAACTCTCGGTCCATCTGATCTAGAATACGAATCGGACGCTCGTCATAAGTCAAATTCTCACGAAGCTGTAACGGCTCTGGCTCAAGAATATGAGAAGGATCCGGATTATATTTCCGCAAATTAGACACGTGAAACACATCGTGGACATTAGAGAAGTTCTCCGGTAAAGCCAACCGATATGCCAACTTACCAACCCTGCCAGTAATCTCAAACGGCCCAACAAATCTCGGACTCAGCTTACCACCTTTACCATAACGAACAAACCCTTTTCGAGGAGACAATCTCAAGAAAACCCGATCTCCAACTGCAAACTCCAAGTCTCGACGACGCTTATCAGCATAACTCTTGAATCTACTCTGCGCCGTAAGCATTCTCTGCCTGATCAACTGAACATTCTCAATCTTCTCAAGAAATTCTGGCATGATAGTCGGATCAAAAGTCTTCATCTCTCCTACCTCGTCCCAATATAAAGGTGAACGGCACTTACGACCGTAAAGAGCTGCAAAAGGTGCCATTCCAATAGTAGCTTGATAACTATTGTTATAGGCAAACTCGGCAAGAGGTAGATGTTTCTCCCAATTCTTCCCGAAGTCCAGAACACAAGCCCTAAGCATATCTTCCAGAATCTGAATAGTCCGCTCAGACTGACCGTCGGTCTGTGGATGATACGCGGTACTGAAGTTCAACTGAGTACCTAAGGTCTCCTGAAGTTTCTCCCACAAACGAGAAGTAAATCGAGGATCTCGATCAGAGACAATACTAGATGGAATACCGTGAAGTCTAACAATCTGATCCAGATAGAGATCCGTCAGCTTTGTAACCTCATCTCCTAACCTCATGGCAATAAAATGAGCTGTCTTCGTCAAACGATCCACGACAACCCAAACTGCATCATTACCCCTCGGTGATCTAGGCAAACCAGTGACGAAGTCCATCGTAATATGCTCCCATTTCCACTCTGGTATAGCCAACGGCTGAAGCAAACTTGCTGGTCGTTGATGCTCGGCTTTCACTCTCTGACAAGTCAAACATCTAGACACAAACTGAGCAACCTCCCTCTTCATGTTGTTCCACCAGAAATGTTGTTTCAAATCCCGATACATCTTGGTTCCACCGGGATGAATAGTATATTTAGAATTATGAGCTTCCTCCAGAATACCTCGCCTCAAGCCCGGTTCATCGGGAACACAAACCCTGTTCCGAAACCGAAGAATACCATCCTCATGCACTTTAAAGTCAGACTGATCATCAGTGATCTGATCCTTGATCTTCTGAAGTTTAACGTCAAGCTGCTGAGCTTCCCTGATCTGAGACAACAATAAAGGCTGAATACGGAGATGTGAACACATCACCCCAACCTGAGTGAACTCTGGTCTCCAATAACTAAACTCCTCAAGAACCTCCCACTTCTTGACAGCCAAACAAGAAATACTAGCCTTCCTGCTGAGAGCATCTGCTACAACATTTGCCTTTCCAGGCAGATAATTGATAGAACAATTATAATCTCCAAGAAGCTCCATCCACCTCCGCTGGCGCATATTCAACTCCTTCTGTGAGAATAAATACTTTAGACTCTTATGATCAGTGAAAATCTCGAACTTACTGCCCCACAGATAATGACGCCACTTTTTCAGTGCGAAGACAACTGCTGCCAACTCAAGATCATGAGTCGGATAATTCACCTCATAAGGCTTCAACTTCCTGGAAGCATAGGCAATAACTCGGCCATCCTGCATAAGAACACATCCCAAGCCCTCCTTGGATGCATCGCTGTAAATGACCATATTATCGGTCCCCTCTGGTAGAGCAAGTACTGGAGCGGTAGTCAACCTCTTTTTCAACTCCTGAAACCCACTCTCACACTTCTCGTCCCAATTAAAGATAGTCCGTTTCTGAGTCAACTTAGATAGTGGCCCCGCAATCTTTGAGAAGTCCTTGACAAACCTACGGTAATAACCCGCCAAGCCAAGAAAACTACGGACATCAGTAACACTCTCTGGCCGCTTCCAAGACATCACCGATTCAATCTTAGTGGGATCTACAGAAATACCACTCTGTGTAATAACATGGCCAAGAAAAGAAATCCGTTGCAGCCAAAATTCACATTTGCTGAACTTGGCAAACAACTGATGCTCCTGCAACTTCTCTAATACAAGCCGTAGATGTTGCTCGTGCTCCAATTCAGATTTAGAATAGACCAAGATATCATCAATAAAAATCACCACGAACTGGTCCAAGTACGGCTGAAAGACTCGATGCATAAGATCCATGAATGCTGCCGGTGCATTAGTCAAACCAAAGGGCATAACAACAAACTCATAATGCCCGTACCGAGTTCTGAAGGCAGACTTCGGAACATCCTCCGTACGAATCCGAAGCTGATAATACCCCTGCCTCAAATCAAACTTAGAGTAGACTTTGGCTCCCTGAAGTTGATCAAACAACTCATCAATCAGTGGCAAAGGATATTTATTCTTGATAGTCACCTGATTCAAACCACGGTAATCAATACATAACCTCAAAGTACCATCCTTCTTCTTCACAAACAAAACAGGAGCTCCCCAAGGTGAAGAACTCTGCTGAATAAATCCTTTCTCCAACAACTCCTGTAACTGAGTCTTCAACTCCTTCAACTCAGCTGGTGCCATCCGGTACGCCGATTTAGAAATAGGTTGAGTACCGGGAACAAGATTAATCACAAACTCGATATCCCTCTCAGGCGGCAATCCTGGCAACTCCTCGGGAAATACATTAGGATATTCCCGGATAATAGGGACTTCCTCTAGCTGTAGCTTATCAGATGGCTTGTTGATCAAATAAGCTAGATAACCCGAACACCCCTTACTCACCAACTTAACGGCTTTAGTTGCTGAGATAACAAAACTCGTCTTAGCACCCCGGTTACCCGCTACCTCAACTACTGGCTGATCTGGCAAACGAAACTGTACTACCTTGGTTCTACAGTTCAACTGGGCATCATACTTAGAAAGCCAATCCATACCCAGAATAACATCATACCCCCGGATAGGAAATAAAATAAGGTCCGAAGGAAAATTATGCCCCTTAACATGTATTATACAATCCTTACATACTAAGCCAGTAACATACTTATCAGTCAAAGAGGTACTAATTTCAACCACATAAGGCAATCTTTCAGGTTGCAATTTAACACGTTGCACACAAGCAGGAGTAATGAAAGAATGCGTAGCACCAGAATCAATCAACACTTTAACAAGTTGATCAAGTATAAGGAAGTTACCTTCCACAACTGCAGTCTCCTCAGGCATCTCCTCTAAGTCAAATGCATAAGCCCGAGCCTGAACCCGCTGCTGTTGTGGTACACTGCCCGTAGGCCTACCCTGGTAACCCTGAGTCGCTGCCCGACCCTCAGTCCTCGCATATTTAGGGCAATCCTTCGCCCTATGATCGATGCTACCACAACCCAAACATGTCCCTGCCTTTACCCTGCAGTCGGACTCTACATCCCGTGGCCGCTTGCAGTAATTACACTGCGATGATGTGGCACTAACACTGCCCCTAGAATAACCAGAAGCTGAAGAAGCAGCTGATACAGCCTGCTGCTGAGGTCTCACCACACTAGGCCTGTACTGACCCTGAGACTGGGCTGGCCTATACTGAGTCTGAACCTGATATGGCCTCTGCTGAAACTGGGGCCGATAGTAACTCTGCTGACCCTGTGGCCTATAAGAACCCTGCTGGGCAGGTGGCCTGTAGACAACCTGCTGTACTGGAGGCCTATATAAAACCTGCTGGCCCTGCGGCTGATACGACCTCTTACTAGGCTGACTGGAGACAATCTGATCCCCTTTCCTCTTCTCTAACCTAGAAGCTGCCTCAAAAGCCTCAGTGAAAATATCATAACGATTCAGAGCCATCACATCCTGAATCTCGGGCCGCAACCCCAACATAAACCTGCGAGTCCTCCGCTCCTCGTCTGCCACATACTCCGGTGCATACCGGGACAATCGAGTAAATGTGGCCTCATATTGAGCCACTGTAGCATCTCCCTGGACCAAGGCTAGAAACTCGTTCTTTCTCCGTTCCCTGCAAATCCTCGGGACATACTTTGCTCGGAAAGCCATCAGAAAGGTACCCCAAATATAAGGAATACCCTGTGCCGCCCAGCTAGTCCTTACCGTGCGCCACCACTCCTCTGCCTCGTCATCTAACAAATACACGGCAAAAGAGACTTTCTGCTCATCAGTATAGCCAAGTGGATCATAAATCTTCTCCAACTTGCTAATCCATACCTCCGCCTTCCTATCATCCGGCTCCCCCTGAAATCTCGGTGGGTGATATCCTAAAAAATCCTTCAGGGTACCACGCCCGTGGTTACCACCCTGAATATTCAGAAGCTGAGCCTGCATAGCCTGATTCTGGGCAGCCTGCCCTGCTAATAACTGTGCCTGACTAGCCACTAACTCTGCAATCCGCTCCATAGCTGCTCCAAATCGGCCATCACCCCTGTCACGGCCCGGTGCCACATTACTCGGAGTCTCATCAGTCAACTCAGACCTACCTCTGGTTCTCGGTCGACCGGCCATTCTACTAATCAAAGAGTTAGCACAGTTATAGCACGTAGACAGGTTATAAACAACTATTAACACATAAATAACAAACTCATATAAAACACATAAACAAATTGATCACATAATCACATAAGCACTTAAATCACATAATCACTTAATCAATTAATCATACCAATACATATTTCATTTTTTTCTTTCCTTTCATACATATTTCATGCTAAGACCATTACCCACATTCCGAGAATACCCCGGCTGACAACTAACATGAGCTCTGATACCACTTAAACTGTCACGCCCCAACTCGACCCCACCTATAATCAGTCAGGACGCAACGGAATTTCGGCGCCATAACGACAGTAAACACATTTCCGAGCTTCTAAACCAACCTCATTAAACATCATACATCCAGTAATTCCTCAATACAAACAACAACATACAACACAACCATATTATACAATAAAACATCCTCGTTATACGCCTCCGTTCCAACATGACATACAATACCTCAACTTTATTATACATTTCAAAAGTAAGTTGAGACACAACTACAATTTAACCATAGACAAAAGGAAGCCACTAAATATTAACATCGTTTAGATCATTATCTTTTCAACAACTATTACACTAAGAACCGTAAAGCATATAAAAGTCCATTAAACTAATATACATGACGTTTAACAACATAGAATCATGGATAAGACTCAGGGACATATGACTCATCCACGAAAGGCACGTTTTCCACATTCTCCTCTTCAGGAGGCACGTACCCGTAATCTTGTGAAAGTACACCTGAAACATGCATTAATAGAGAGTGAGCTTATATACATAAGCCCAGTGAGGATCCGATAGATCTCGACAGTATTCACTACGCTCCTTGGATTTAGTCCTTTGAGCAAGTAAACACACAACAACAATAATAACATAAATAAAGCTATCATCACATAACTATATGACCATTCAATAAGGATACTCTATTTGGTGTAGCTCCAAACGCCATCACGATCTCAACCGTTCTTCTTATAACTCCCTATTACTCACGCACCCGAGGTACCTCACTAGCCCCTTCCCTCCATGACATCTCCGTCATGCGAGCTGGGGGTAGCCTATGGC
Source organism: Ehretia macrophylla (assembly GCA_037974665.1). NCBI lineage: Eukaryota > Viridiplantae > Streptophyta > Magnoliopsida > Boraginales > Ehretiaceae > Ehretia > Ehretia macrophylla. The sequence goes on from CM075766.1 coordinate 54,053,302, forward strand.
AGTCATGCCGTTATCAACCCGACAGCCCGACGCTGCCCGAGAGGTGGCACACACATACCAAGACTCCATATTCATCAATCATCATGCAAGCATAAATCAATCAATCAATTGGGAGATCAGCAACAAGAGTGCCCGATTCCCGTATTCAATAATAATCAATCAATAACATCAATATAACATCAATATTAAATTAAACAACAAACAACGTAGTTAGATGACAAAGTAGGCCATCTAACCGGACATGCATAATATACATAATTAAACCCTAAATTACTCAACAACGACTCACCATTCATCACTCGAACACTACCCAACCATCTAAGGCATCGTTCAAGAAATTAAAGAATGACAACCTAAACTTCTAAAATTCATAACTTACAATCTACTAATCCAAACATTGCCAAATCAGTTCCTATCACTCACCCATTCAACCTACTACATTAGCCCTCTCGGAAATCCACCATAACACCTCCAAATCATGCCCGATAACCCTAAAACCCTATGACGTCCTGGCTGGATTTTCCGGATTTTCACACAAACAATGTAATCGAAAATTCGGCATTACAACAGCGCTAATACGTAATTATCAAGTATTTAGAAATCGACGGCAATCGATTTCGATCAACACAACTCAATTAAATCAACTTTGAACATTTTAATCAAAATTAAATACCCGGAAAATAAAAATTATGCTATATCCGACAGAAACTCGTAGTATTAGTATATAATGATCCCTAGCATGCAAGGAGCAATAATCTATCATCAGATTTCAATTCTAACGGTTCAATCTTCATTTATACGCAAAAATACAAAAATGACATTTTGAGATCTAGAATTTTTCTCTCACCTTAGATGCGATATAAGCCTAGGAATGCGTGCTATGCGTGCCCAACAAGCAGAATCCAAGTCGGTGCGAAGTTTCACGGACAAAAACTAGGTTTTTCTTTGAAAAATTGGATTGAAAGCTTGAGTTTTCTTTCTTCTCTTTTCTCCCTCAACCCCTCGGCAATGTGTGTGTGTGTGATGGTGTTTTTGTGTTGTGTGAGTGTGTGTTGAGGACATTAGCTTATAAGGTCAATTATTTAATTAAAGTCAAAGTTATTTTAATAGGTATTTTTGTGTTTTTAATGACTTTAATTGCATTTTAGTGCTCACCAAGTTAAAAATAATTATGCCACCCCCAAGATATCTCAAGTGGATTATTTTTAGGTGACAAGAAGTTTTACATTCAAAGAATTCCACCCGAGTCGGCTTAAAACTCGATTTTCGCAAAAGTCGGTGTAAAAACCCTAATAAATTCTTAAGCCGATTTTAAAACCGTTTTCATCAAACACAGGTCTATTAAAGTCCGTGGACTAGGTCTAGAAGGGTTAAAAAGACCAGTTTCAAAATTATAGCGGACGTGTTTCGAAAACACTATTCACTGAAAATCGACGATAAAATTTCTGACTCCGTTTTTGATGAAAATTTCATGAATGCACATTTAGCTCGTATTAGGAGTATTGAAATCAAAATTATAACTTTCTAGGTCCTATAGCACATAAACAGATCATATGCACGCAAAACGAGGTAAAGCACGTAAAACGAGATAAGCAGAAAAAGTGGGGTTTCACACACAGGGACATTATGAATGGAACGTTATGTCATTCGCTCTAAAAAATGCACCATCCGAGTTCCAGCATAGAATGGATGATGTGTACCGACCCCTTGCGCAACACTATATTGTCTACAATGATGATGTTTTGGTATTCAGTAACACAACTGAAGAACACCACCAACATCTCTGACAATTGCAGGAGCTAACCTACCAGCATGGATTAGTTCTTGCTGAATCTAAGATGAAAATTGGTCTAAATGCTATTGATTTTCTTGGTTTGCAGATAAGAGAAGGACACATTCTTTTACAGGACCATATATTAAGCAAAGTCCTCGACTTTCCTGATGAACTCAGAACTGTCACTCAGATCCAGCAGTTCCTTGGATTGATCAATTATGCCTCATCGCATGTTCCATCCTTGGCTAACTACACCAGCCAGATTTCCAAATACCTCCGAAAATCCAACACTGGAAATTGGTCTCCAGAAGCCACAGTTGCAATTCAGAAGCTAAAGGAGTTATGCAAAGCACTTCCTCCTCTCAAGATCCCAGGTCTAGGATAACTCATTTTGCAGACTGATACTTCCCTTGATTTTTGGGCAGTAATTCTCATTGAAGAAGACAGTGGACACAGACAAGTCTGTGGTTACAAGTTAGGATCTTTCACACCAGCACAGCGCAATTATCCCTCTTTTAAAAAAGAAGTTCTTACAGTTATTCAAGGAATCAAAAAATTCAAGTTTTATCTTGCTTAGAATTCTTTTATTATTGAAATAGATTTTAAAGGATTTCAGGGAGTTCTCAAAAGAAAGCAAAATGATATTCTAGATCCACAACTTATCCGATGGACAGAATGGATTTCCCAGTTCAATTGGACAATGCGACACATCCCAGGCAAAGAGAATATCCTTGCTGATTTTCTCTCTCGCACACCACCATCAAAGCTGTATACATGGTAAATCCAGATGGTCGTACACTCCCATCTTCCCTTGTTCCAGGTCTTATTCCTGGCAGTTCCAGCTCAAATCCAAATCCCATTGATGGCCAGTCTCGCAGCTCTTCCTGAGGAGCTTCAACTCAAAATCCTACGAGCGTTGGCACGTAGCCAGAACACTGATTTCTTTGAAGAATTCGTTGAGACCAAGCTCAGACGAATTATTGATCTATTAAGCTCTGTCTATTATGTTCGCAACGTTGTTCGTTACACTCCCCAGCATGAAGAACCATGGGATACAGCTCTTGATTTCAATAATTATGACTTTTCCAAGATACAATTCTTGTATCTTTGGTATTGGCTTAATTATTATCCTATGGCGATTCTTTTTGATCCAGAACTCATTCAGAGACATGTTCGTGTATGCCCACAGTCCCGCTTTATCAAGCTATTCTCACAGGTATTCCAGTCATTTGATCCTCCAACACTCATCACTGGTCAAATTATTCAGCACCAGCAGGTTTTCATCATTCGCCTCACAGATGTTTGGAATCGTGCCATTCCGCCAACCATCATCCCAATCAACCATTTCCACCTCCGACAAGAGCCTTGGGAATATTTTATTTCTTGGAAACAATGTCTTACTGTCAAGAGAGCCACTGTTAGAGTCCATGGTCTAGATGTTTCTGATCCCCGAGAATTTTGGCACGTTCGCTTCCCGGATAGCCCCAATTTTCATGAACATCTTCTCGCCTTCCAGAATTTTTCGCAAGAAGATGGCTATTCCACTGCAGACCTTGGGTCTGACTACGACCAGTGGGAGGGAGATCTTAGCCAGAACAGTCAGGAATGGGATGATATTGATCTCAATAATGACAGATGGTGACTCATTGCAGACAGGATTCCAGGAATCCCGGGTGGACCCCATGACGAAACTTCGTGTCATGTAAATAGGTTTGTCATGTTGTAATAATAGGATATGACATGAATCTTTTGTCACTTTAGATTCTCTTTTAGTCATGTCTCGTTTGTCTGTTTGTAATAAGTGAGTTTTCCTTTATTAAAGGAAACCGCTTTAGTCGCGTCAGGTTTGTCTTATTGTGAATTATTAGGAATCTCTTTTTGTCATGTCAGCTTTTCCTTTATTAAAGGAAGTTTCCTTAGTCCTTGTTAGGAATAGTGAAGATTCTGCTTTGTATTATTAGGCTTTGTAATGGTTTGCCTATAAATAATGAAGAACCCCTGACTAAAGGGGCAGAGTCAGATTTGGATTGCAATACATCTTTCTTTCTCTCAAATCTTATCAGAATTAGAGTTAGAGTCAGATTTGGATTGAAACATATCTTCCTTCTTTCTTTCTCTCAAACAGTCTACATCTTCCTTCTTTCTACTCTTAGCCTTTAGTCAAATCTTCCGCCTCACGGCTATTGCCCTATTGCCAAAGACTCTAGTGGGGTGAAGTTTGGTTCAACCTGGATGAGAACATGACCATTATGAAGACCTGCTTCAACGGCATAGATGAGTGCATCATCAAACTTATGCCACCTGGTATCCAGTAAAGAGACTAGACATGAAACATTTTTTCCGGCAAGGAAGCTAGGTTGTAAGGCTAAACGAATGGCTCCAATGTGTAAACCTTTGTAACCTTTCTGTCTATATCTACGAAGATCAGGTTCAGAAAGTATGGAAAGATAGGTTTTTGAGCGGGAAGAGGATACGGATTGTACAGAGACTGTAGAGAATTTGTACACGGCTGTAAGGGCTGCTGGCTTGATAGGTAATAAAGATTTGAACTTTTGTGTGAGTTGGGAGGTTTGGTAATATGAGTAGGGGTTTAACAGAGAGAGTTTGAAGAGTTCTCCTGATTTGGTAGATGGAGGTGTTTGGGTTATGTCTACCTCATAGTGAGATGCGAAAGGATCAAATGAAGTGACTTCAGAGTTGTTAGCAACAACTTCTTGTTCTGATAGGGGAAAATCAGCATGGTGGATACACTAGTCACAACTGGACTTACTGCGGAACTTACTGCGCATTTCATTCACTCTTTAACGGCTATTGCCCTATTGCCAAATACTCTAGTGTTCAACACACAAGTGAGCAAGGTCTCATCCGACCATCTAGATCTCCAACTCAGAAAGCCAGTTAAGCCGAAGAAGCAGTTCTCTCATCCTTTGGTTGGCGGAATGACACGATTCCAAATATCACTGATGGCTAGTCTCAGACATTTTATGACAATGCGACAAATCCCAGACAAAGAGAATATCCTTGCTGATTTTCTCTCCAAGTTTTGCAACATCACAGCATTTGTTGAGTAAGAACTCATTTTCTGCTAAACACGAATAATATATGTTTTCCAAATTATATAGCCCAAAATTTATTTTTTTATTAATTTTTTATGTAATTTTATGTGACAAATATCATGTTTAAACCAGACCCATTTATACGAATAAGTAAATAACTTAAGGTTTATTAAAGAATAGGTGAATGGTATATTAATACCATGTAAGAACCATATAAAAAAAAAATAGTCAAAATGAGTACATTCTTTCTAACACCCACCAAAAAGTCAAAAACACCAACCTTCGTTAGTTGCTTCCTAGCCTCGGTTTTGGTCACGTAGCGGCCATTATTGCTACACATTAAACAAATCCCATTAAAGCATTCAATGTAGACTTTACATTTAATTTCCACTATCTTTTCTTCTATCTTCAAAACTTGTCTGAAAATTTTTCTCCTCTCAAAAAGTAAAACACACACACAACACACAACACACAACACACACATTTATATACATTTTCATTTACTTGGGTGTTGCTTGCTGAGTTTTTTTTGTTTGAGGTACAGATCTGTTTGTCATCTTAGTTATTTTTCTTGTAGATTTAGATTCTTGTTTACACTTGTAGTCATTGTATGGATAGATTTGGTTTTGGTCAAAGGTGTAGTTGTTGTTGTACTTTTGATCTTTATTTTCCTCCTTTTCAGATTCTTGTTGCTGTAGTGTGTGGAAATATTGTGCTTGTAGTTCAGTTTTTGGGTTTTTCATTTTTAATTTTTTTTTTTTTTGGCTCTTTCTGATGTGGGATGGACTATAACGTATGAAAAGATTTCTGGGTTGTTTTGTTATTTTTTTTCCTTGCTTTTTAGTGAGTTTTTGGTGTAAATATTGGTGAAAGTTTGAGTATTTATGATGTGGGCTGGACTATAAGGTCAGAAATGATTTGTGGGTCGTTTTATGACGATTGTTTCTTTTGATTTTTAGTGAATTTTTGGAGTCTATATTGGTAAAGTTTGAGTCTTTATGGATTTCATAGCTTCCAGTTCTGTTTCTGCTAAGAAATTTATGTGCTTTCTGTGATTTTGCTTAGAAATTTATGTGATTTTTTTTGGTGTCAATATTGTTAAAGTTTGAGTCTTAATGGATTTTTTAGCTTCAAGTTTTTATTTTGCTTAGGAATTTTTGTGCTTTCTGTGGTCATTATAGATCTCTCAGAGCAAACGTGGGGCTTTCATCAGCCTACAGCATAATTGTGTATTGGATTTGCATTAGGTGCCCTTGTGATTGTGCTAAAGATTAGAGTAGATGTAATGTTAGTTAGAAGCATTGACAAAGATAAAGATAATTAGATGAAGCAGGACACCACAACTACATTTGCAGGTCCAAATTTTCTCAGGCCTAAGATCCACTGGCTCAAAATAGTCAACCCGAGTTATTTTTAAACCTGCCATAATAAACCACCCTCACAGAAACATTAAAGTAGAGACCTTCATCGGAACTTTTGTTTACTATTGTGTATTGATTTGTACACCAAAAATGGAATAGCATTGTAGGAGTATATGGTAAATAATTAATTCTGATTAACTAGTTCCCTTTTTCTCTTTTGCAACCATGGCTATGATAATTAACTTAGCTTGACTTTTAAGAACCTAATAAAGTTGTGGCTGATAAAGTTTTTGTTATTACTTTGCTTTAAGGGCCATGTGAATCTGTCCCTATCCACTCACCCATTTTTCTTTCTTTTCTTTTCTTTACTTCATTTTTTTGTTATCTTTTCTCTTTAATGCCTTTTCTCCTTTTCTCCTTCTCTTTTCTTTTCTTTATTTATTTTGGTATTAAGATATGTTTGCTTTTGTTCATTTACAGCCATATTCACATGTCAACAATTTATTGCAGAAGTACTATCCAATAAAAAGGGTCATAGGAGACAGTATAACTCATTCTGGTGTTTTGCTTCACAACCATCAAATCTGGGAATGTCGTTTCGCAGTATAGTTCGTGATGTGAGAGATAGTATAGGGAGCTTATCCAGGCGTCGTTTTGATGTAAGGCTGCCAGGACATCACAAGGGAAAATCATATGGTTCAATTCATGACTTGGATGACCAGCCTCTGGTTGTACAGAACAGTTGCTGGGCTAACCTCCCACCGGAGCTACTTTTTGATGTGATTAAACGATTGGAGGAGAGCGAGAGCACATGGCCTGCGCGTAAGCACGTTGTTGCGTGTGCAGCCGTTTGCAGGTCATGGAGGAGTGTGTGTAAGGAAATTGTTAAAAGTCCAGAAATTTGTGGGAAGCTCACTTTTCCAGTTTCCCTCAAGCAGGTAGCTTCCTTTCCTTCTATGTCGTGCTCATAAGCTAGACCAATTGTTGATACTTATGTCTTATTGATCCTTTTTTCAGCCGGGTCCTCGTGATGGAACTGTTCAATGCTTCATCAAGAGGGACAAATCTAACTTGACTTATCATCTTTTCTTATGTCTTAGTCCTGGTAAGTATTTTGCAAACCTTGTGTTTAAGTGTCTGGTTCTGGTGGCAATATAATTTTATTCATGGTTGTGTATGCTTCTGGAGGAGGTTTAACATAATGCGATTTGGCCTGCTCTGTTTGTAATTGACAAAGGTCCAATTTTGGCAACTTAACTTAGGCACTTATTGTGTACGTGGGTCGGAAACTTTACATTGTTAACTTGTAATTTTGTAAAATAAACAAGGTTCTTGGTTAACATTCGTTTTCTGAAAATTGTTCTTAAACCATGCTGGTTCTTTTTTTTTTTTTGCAATTATAGATCTCTATCTTTCGATCAATCGACAAATATATAAATTAAAAAAGAAAAACAATACACTGATACAGGTTGAGCCTGCTGGAGACTTCATTTTCAACTTTCCCTAACATACATGAATAATGGCGTCTCATATGTCTGTGTAATTATGGGTATATTGCCACAAATATTAAGGCATACTATATCTGAATTAGAAATCACTACTCTGAGTACGAGATTCAAGCATGATGACTTTATAGCACCTCTTCCTTTTCCTTTGTAATTGAACTGTTTCACTTTCTAAGAAATACGCCTGCTGCACTAAAATGTCTAAAATCATCTTGCAAAACCATTTCCAGCTTTGCTCGTGGAGAATGGGAAGTTCCTTCTTTCTGCAAAAAGAACTCGACGAACAACCTGCACAGAGTATGTAATCTCAATGGATGCAGACCACATATCAAGATCAAGCAGAACATATATTGGAAAACTGAGGTATATTCTATTTTTTTCCCATTACATTTTATATTTAGATCTCCTTTTAACTTCCTTGAAATTTCTTCTTGTTATCCTTAGTTATCATGAGACTTCACTGTACAAGGGCTGTTGTATCCAATTTTCATAGTCTGTGCTCGGATTGTGTTTATAGAGGCAAAGACCGAATCTCTTAAGTGAAAAATTGTTCTGACTGAACTTTGTTATTCATTAGTAGCTGAAGATCGAGTACTTTCAGCTAAATGTCTTTCTAAAAAGTGGTAACGAATAACTCTTGGTATGAGAGTAGGCTTTGCACTCCATCATAATTGGAACTTCATGAATGATTCGACAAGTTCTTGTTTGCAAGTCACAAGATATTATAGTCTGGACACTTGTGGGAAAAAAACTGGTACATCATATCCTTGTTTTTCATGGACTTCACACCAAGACTCCCTAACATATATGGACACTTTAGAAGAATATATATGATGTTTCTAGTGGAAGTGTATTTCAGACATTGGGGCGTTTTATGTGATTTCTGTCACTTTTTGGATGAGAATAAGTTGTATGTATATATTTGCAATATCATATGTTTATCAGCGATAAAATGTTTCTCTCTGTTGAATAGTTTAGTTATTCTCTTTGGTAATTTTGTTTTTGTTGCTTGCCAGCCTTCTTTTCCTTATTGTCCTTCAAGCTTGAGGCAGCTTTTCTTTGATTTTTTGACGCAATAAAGTTTACTTGTAGCATTTCAACTTGCAATTATATGCTACAAGAGTGATATAGAATTTGTTCTCGCAGTTATTAAAGACAAAATATTTATCTTCGGTGCAGGTCAAATTTTCTTGGTACGAAATTCATAATATATGACACGCAGCCTCCATATATTAGTGCCCACATCCCTCCTCCAGGCACAAGCCGTAGGTTTTCTTCAAAGAAAGTCTCTCCAAAAGTCCCAACTGGCAGCTACAACATAGCTCAGATCTCATATGAGCTGAATGTACTTGGTACACGTGGTCCACGAAGGATGCACTGCATCATGCACTCAATTCCTACTTCAGCACTTGATGTTGGTGGCACTGTTCCTGGTCAGCCGGAGTTACTTCCAAGTTCACTAGAGGATTCATTCCGGAGCATTTCTTTCTCAAAGTCTCTTGATCACTCTACTGAATTCAGTAGCGCAAGATTCTCTGATATTGGCGGATTATACAATGAGGATGAGGACAGCAAGGTGAAACCCCTCATTCTTAAAAACAAGGCGCCAAGATGGCATGAACAGTTACAATGCTGGTGCCTAAATTTCCGTGGACGGGTAACCGTTGCATCAGTAAAGAATTTTCAGTTAGTTGCTGCCACACAGCCAGCTGCTGGTGCACCAACTACCTCCCAGCCAACGCAGTCAGAACACGACAAAGTCATCCTTCAGTTTGGCAAGGTTGGGAAAGATATGTTCACCATGGATTACCGGTATCCTCTCTCTGCATTTCAGGCTTTTGCAATCTGCTTGAGCAGCTTTGACACCAAATTAGCTTGTGAATAGTGGAGAATGCTGTAACATTAGGATGTTAACAAATTGCTATAATCCTGTAACTTCATTCTTAGTATTAACACTATTTCATTCGTAAAACTTGGTTATAATTTTGGCTCCATCCGCGTTTTGGGGCTGCCACATTGTAAACCAATTCTTAGAATTCATTAGCCTCTTTCATGTTATTTTAAAAAATTGGTTATGAAATTTCTTTTTATGCAACTTCAGTGGCATACATTTTGTTGACATAATTTCAGTAGCAGTTATCAAAGCATGGACTGCATTCCTTTTATAAGGAATTATCGAGCAGAGTCGTCTACCATGTCATTCATTAGCGACACTTTTAAACGGTATGGTTCATAATATGACATTACTTGTCATGTAATTTACCAGATGATGGTTCAAATATTTGGTTGTGGGGTTCATATTTTCTCTCACGTTCGACCGTATGAATTGAAATGTTTTTTTTATGCTATTTATATGCGTGATCCGGTATTGTGATGCGAGTGAGGACATCATGTGTAGCCATACAGTGGACCACCTTATTTTATCCAAGACAGCCAACATGTTTCTCCAACGTTACAACATATTGTCACGCTGCCTGAAGTCCCACGAAGTAATATAACAGTCCTCTTGCCATATAAATAAATAAATCAATAAACTGTGGCAAAACATGCTTTGCTGATCTGCCATTCAAGTGTAGGTCCTATAATTGTTTGATGAATTTTTGTTTCATTGGTTATATCAACGATAATGTCTTCTCCATTGCCATTAGAGCACGACATTTCTCCGAGGCATCACGTGTGTTTTTCAAAACGAATTTATTGAACATCGTGATGAGTTTTTCGTAAATTTTTGTTTGAGAAAAACTATTTCATTAATTCGGACTAACATTCGTCAATAAGAGAGAATGAAATAATGAGTACTAATTAATATAGCATTGAGCTTTGCTCGAGGCTTATCTATAATTCATTATTTGTACTAGCAATAAGATTTTGACAAAAAAAAAAAAATAGCAATAAATATCAATGATTGAATGTTAGTTGAATAATCATATCAAATTTTTCATTTTTTTTTCTTCCTCCAATTAATGAGCTTCACTAGTAATTTGTAACTTTTGGATAATATTCTTCCATAATAGATGGACCGAATTTAAACTATGTTGCTATTCATTTTCACAATAAGTATAAAGTTCAAACTACATAAAATATTTTGGAACCCTTAATGTAGATTAAAATCAGAGAAAAATCGATTATAGTTGAATATAAAACCTTCATATTTTAATTTTCAACAAAAAAAATATTGTCTTATTATTTCTTTATAGGTTTATCAACCTCTGTCTAAAATCCTAAAAATATTATTTGTCAATTATCGTGACATTTACCAAAATGTAAAGTTGACAACCAAACACTAAAAGAAACACCCTAAGTAATATCTTAGTTAGATTCTCCGTTCGAAAAAGAAAACACAATATAAAAATTTGAGTGGCATGCACGAAAGAGATTAAAATATGAACAAAATATTGGGTGAAAATTAAATTGTGACGAGTTTTTTTTGTTGTTTACAATTTACAACTTCGTGTAACGACCTGCCTATTTTTAGGCAATCTGCCCTATTTCTGATTGAATTGTATAGTTGGTAGGCATGATGTAATAAATGATGTAAGCTAACAGCTAGTGTATAGAGAATGCTGGACAACTAGCTTAGTGGAATATGAGGTGCAATTTTGGCCCTTCAGCTGAGATGATCTCACCCTTTATTTTGAATTTAACCCCTATAAAAGGAGGGGGAGATGTCTCATTGTAACTATCCCATATTTTCTGAGTTATAGAGCAACATACATCTCTTCTGTCAAACTCTTGCTTATATTTCTGCTTTCAAGTTCATATATTCAAGGCTTAGCTTAGCCAAGTCCATTATTTGCTCAGTTAAGCGCCGCACGGCAGTCAAGTTTCGGTCTCAACCCCTGATTCCGTGACAGGTGGTATCAGAGCCAAGGACTTAGTGCCTGGCTCAACCACATTGTCTACATTCTGATTCGTGGTATTTTTGAAGTATGGCAGGAATAGAAAGAGATGTTGTTGGCCCTAATACCCAGGCTATGGAAATTTCGAAGAAGCGGGCGAGGGAACCAAGTAGGTCCAAACCCTCCTCGCGTGCTGGCTCAATGGATCAACTTTCCTCACTGGAATCCCGAGTTGGACGCAATGAACAAATTGTTCTACGGAATGTGTCGCAATGGAGGATATTATTGCTCGGTTGGGACAAGTGGAAGCAAGGGACGAGATCGCCCTTCCTGAACGCTTGCAAGAAGTAGAGGACCAAGTAGAGGATCTGCGTGGACAGACCCTTGCAACCCTCAACACTTTCGCCGATGAAATGCGAAAGACCCTGGATAACTTTCAGTCACAAATTTCCGCTACGATTGAAGAAATGAAGATTGTCAAGGCTGACTTGGCCTTGTGCAAGATAGCTGTAAGCACTGGAGCTGTTGCAGCTGCCCCTTCTGCCCAAAGGATCGATGTCCCTAAGCCCAAACCTTTCAGTGGCTAGAGGAGCGCAAGAGAGTTGGATAATTTCTTGTGGAACTTGGAGCAATACTTCTCGGTAGTAAATCTTGTCGATGATGCTGCGAAGATTCGAACTATGCCACTCTATCTAACAAATGTGGCCACCCTTTGGTGGGGGCGTCGTTCCACAAATATCTAACGTGGCCTCTGCACCATGGAATCGTGGGATGATTTCAAGAAAGAAATCAAATGATAGTTTTATCCGGAGAACGTGGAGTATGAAGCTCGTGGTAAGCTTTGCCGGCTCAAATACCAAAATAATATATGAGAATACATTAGGGAGTTTCAGGAAGTGATGCTTGAAATTCCTGAAATGTCCGACAAGGATGGTCTCTTTGCTTTCCTCGATGGACTCCAAGCGTGGGCAAAAGTAGAAGTTCAACATCGCGGTGTCCAGGACCTTGCTTCTGCCATTGTTGTTGCTGAAGGCCTAATTGAGTTCACCAACCGAAATGATGGAAAGAAGAATGCTTCTTCGTCCAACAATAAGAAACCAAGTGGTGGAGGTAATCAAAGTAAAGGTATCAATTCTAACCCTACTGATATTGCTTCTAATTAGGAGGGATCATTCAAACCACCCTTTAACAGGGAAAAGCTCCAATGGAGAATCGGGGAAACAACCAAGCTCTCCCGAGACAGTATGAATGTTTCATATGGGCAGGCAAGGATCACAAGGTTTATAATTGTCCCTATCGGGGCAAGATGGCGTCCCTCCTCAAACAGGACGACCAAGAATCACAAGACGAAGAAGATACTCAATTGGGGTCTCTTCAACTCCTCAATGCTGTGAAGGCTGAGATCAAGACCTCTAAGGATCCAAGGAAAGGGTCTCTGTATGTTGCTGCTATGATAAAAGGGTGTCCCTTCAAAGCCTTGGTAGACACGGGTGCTACCAAGAATTTCATTGGTGTTGATACTGCAAGAAAGCTTGGCTTGTAGATCAACAAGTCTGAAGGAATGATCAAGGCTGCCAACTCAAAAGCCATCCCTATCATTGGTGTTGCCCATGGTGTCAAGACAATAATCGGTGAGTGGACTGGTACTGTTACTTTTACAGTCGTTCCTTTAGATGATTATGATGTCGTCCTTGGATTGGAATGGTTGGACGAAGTAAAGGCCTTCCTCATGCCTTGTGGGAACTCTATCTTGGTAATGGGCAACTCTACTCCTTGTATTGTGCCCATGACTCGAGAAACCAGACCTGGTGTCAAGGTCTTTTCAGCCATGCAGTTAGTAAAGGGAGTCAAACGCAACGAAGATACCTATCTTGTTGCAATGCGAGAGAAAGAACCAGAACATCCAGAACAAAATCCTCTTCCCTCGCCTATCCAGAAAGTGCTAAACGAGTTCAAAGATGTCATGCCCCCAGAACTTCCAAATAATCTGCCACCACGAAGAGAAATCGACCACCGGATTGACTTGGTGGAAGGTGCAAAGCCCCTGTCATGGTCCCTTATTGCATGACACCTCCAGAACTGGCTGAATTGAGGAGACAACTCCAAGAATTGCTGGATGCTGGTATGATTCAACCATCCAGTTGCCTATTCGGTGCCCCAGTCTTGTTCCAGAAGAAAGCTGATGGCTCATTGAGGATGTGCATAGATTATCGTGCACTAAATAAGGTAACTATAAAGAACAAATACCTTATACCTTTGATTGCAGATTTGTTCGACCAACTTGGAGATGCTCAATACTTCTCAAAGATTGATTTGAGGTCGGGATATTGGCAAGTTAGAATTGCGGGATGAGACGAGCCAAAAACTACTTGTGTAATGAGGTATGATGTTTTTGAATTCCTTGTTATGCCTTTTGGCCTAACCAATGCTCCTGCTACCTTTTGTACTCTGATAAACAAGGTATTCAGACCTTTCCTCGACAAATTTGTCGTGGAATACTTGGATGATATTGTGGTCTATAGCTCCTGCCTTCAAGACCACGTTGAACACTTGAAGTTAGTACTGCAGAAACTTCGGGAGCATGACTTGTACGCCAAACCAGAGAAATGCAGTTTTGCCAAGGAAGAGGTGCAATTCTTTGGTCATATCATCGGTGGAGGAAGGATTCGGATGGACAATGCCAAGGTAAAAGCTATCAATGAATGGGAAGCTCCCAATGACGTTCCCAAGTTACAATCGTTTTTGGGCTTGGCTAATTACTATCGTCGCTTTATCAAAAGATATTCAGCCATTGGCACGCCTCTGACAGAATTATTGAAGAAAAACAAGGCCTGGATGTGGGATGAAACATGTCAAAGGGCATTTGACGCACTCAAGGCTGCTGTAACTGCCGAACCTGTTCTCGCATTGCCTGATCAGACCAAACCATACGAGGTACAGACTGATGCTTATGATTTTGCAATTGGTGGGGTATTGATGCAGGATGGACATCCAATTGTTTTCAAGAGTCAAAAACTCAACAAAGCAGAACGGCGGTACTCAACCCTCGAGAAAGAAATGACGGCGGTGATGCACTGCCTCCGTACTTGGCGCCACCATCTGTTGGGCGCCCATTTTGGAGTAAAGACTAACAATGTTGCTGCGAGTTATTTCCAGACACAAAAGAAGCTTACTCCTAAGTAGGCGAGATGGCAAGGATTCCTTGCAGAGTTTGATTTCACCATGGAGTACAAACCTGGCCGAGACAACCGAGTAGCTGATGCCTTAAGTCGCAAGGCTTAACTTATGGCAATCAGTTATCCTGTGAGCCCTCTCACTGATCAAATACGTGAGGGCCTGGACCATGACCTTATGGCCAAGGCATTGTTGGGATATACAAAATAAGGGAAGACCCGAAGGTTTTGGGTGAAGGAAGATTTGTTGCTGACCAAAAGAGACAAATTGTTCGTGCCAAAATGGAACAATCTAAGGCGGAAGATCTTGAAAGAGTGTCACGACTCTTTGTAGGCAGGGCACCCTGGGATGCACCGTACCATGGCACTCGTGGAAGATTCTTACTACTGGCCAAAGATGCGAGGCGATATTGAGACATATGTTCGGACTTGTCTTGTGTGCCAACAAGACAAGATCGAGACCAAGCATCCAGCCGGACTACTCCAACCACTGCCTATCCCCGAACATCCTTTTGACAGTATCTCAATGGATTTCATCACATGTTTGCCGAAGTCGGAAGGATGTGGTACCATACTGGTTGTCGTGGACAAAATTTCCAAGTATAGGATTTTCATCCCTACACCACCGGACCTGATGACCGTCGATGCTGCTATGCTTTTTCTGAGGTACGTTGTAAAGTGGTGGGTGTTCCTAAATCTATTGTGAGTGACCGAGATCCCGGTTTCACGGGAAAGTTTTGGTCTGAACTTTTTAAGTTACTGGGTTCCGAATTGGCATTTTTTACAAGCTTTCACCCACAAACTGATTGACAGACGAAAAGTGTGAATGCCTTACTAGAGTTGTATCTTCGGCACTTTGTCAGTGCCAACCAGCGGGATTGGGTCAAGTTGATGGATGTTGCTCAATTCTCCTACGACCTCTAACAAAGTGAATCCACAGGTCGGAGCCCCTTTGAATTAGCCACGGGAAGACAACCCCTCACCCCTCACATGGTTGCCTCTGGATACACGGGCAAGGCCCCTACTGCATACAAATTTTTCAAAGAACTTCAAGAAGAACGAGACATGGCCCGTACGATACTTGAAAATGAGGCAAAGAAAATGAAGAAGTGGGCAGACAAGAAAAGAAGAAACTTGGAGTTCAATGATGGTGATTCAGTGATGGTAAAACTTTAACCCCAACAATTTTGTGTCTTCCGCACGTCGGTACACAAGGCCTTGCTGCGCAAATATGAAGGACCATTCAAGGTAATCCGTCGGGTAGGCAAGGTCTCTTACCTGCTGGAACTACCCTCGAAGTTGAAGATCTATCCAGTCTTTCATGTAAGCCTCCTAAAGCCTTATTATGCTGACACGGAAGACCCAAGCCGGGGGGAATCAAGTCGAGCCCCTGCTGCCGTGGTAACCTCTTTCGAACGTGAAGCAGAAGCCATCCTGGCAGGCTGCATCATCCGCAAGAGGGGAAAACCAAATAACACGGAGTATCTTGTGAAGTGGAAAGGAACCCCGGATAGTGAAAACAGTTGGGAACACGAAGGTTTACTGTGGCAATTCAACAAGCTTATTGAGGAATTTCGACAACAACAGGCTTCGAGGTCGATGCCTGATTAGGTGGGGGGAGGGGGGGGTGTAACGACCTGCCCGTTTCCAGGCAGTCTGTCCCATTTCTGACTGAATTGTATAGTTGGTAGGCATGATGTAATAAATAATGTAAGCTACCAACTAGTGTATAGAGAATGTTGGACAGCTAGCTTAGTGGAATATGAGGTGCAATCTTGGCCCTGCAGCTGAGATGATTCTCACCCTTTATTTTGAATTTAACCCCTATAAAATGAGGGGAAGATGTCTCATTATAACCATCCCATATTTTCTGAGTTATAGAGTAATATACATCTCTTCTTTCAAACTCTAGCTTATATTTCTGCTTTCAAGTTCATATCTTCAAGGCTTAGTTTAGCCAAATTCCTTATTTGCTCGGTTAAGCGTCGCACAGTGGTCAAGTTTCGATCTCAATCCCTGATCCCTTGACATCCATCTATCTTCCTCGTCCGGCTACTCTTGACTCTGACTCATCCATGTGTCAAGTTGGGTTGTTCCTGCAATTATTATAAGTTGTTTCCCCATGACTGGTTTTTTTTTCCGTTTTAACTTTATTTTTGTTGGTTTTGTATCTACAGTTGTTAAAACATGTAGAATTAGGTGAACCATTTATACTTTTATTGTATCTATATCAACGATAAAAAAATAAATAAATAAATAAAACTGCAAAAATAGCAATAGCCAATAGATGCCATTTATTTAAATAAATAAACAGATGCCATTTATGATCTTTCTATTTCTTTCAACTTTTTCTTTTTTCTTTTAATTTTTTCTTTACTTTTACCCCCAATTTGGATTGCACATGGGAAAGGAAAGGAAAGTAAAGTAGAGGAAGAAAAATAAAGGAAAGGAAAGGAAAATAAATCTCTTGTTTGGATTGTAAAAAAATAATAAAGGAAAGGAAATGAAAGAAATTTATAATTTGTTGTTTGGATTGGAGGAGTAAAGGAAAGGAAAGGATAATTTTAGATGAAAAATTAATTTATTATCCTTTCTTATAAGATACTCATAGAAAGAATTAAGGATAAATTAGTCTTTTTATTTATTTTCCTTTCCTTTCCCTCTATTTTACCCCAAATTAAAAAGATTGTAAAATCCTTCTCATTAAAAGAAATGAAGGGATTTTAGAACCCCTCCAATTCCGTTATTGAAACTGAAAATACAATCCAAACAGGGAGAGGGATTCCCTAATCCCTCCCATTCCTTTACTTTCCTTTAAAAAAACCAATCCAAACAAGCTGTTAAATTGATTTCGTTCTATATAAACCCTCTTTTTGGTCAGCCTAGAGTATTTGTTATAGGGTTGCATGTATGCTCTTTCTTTGCCTTTGAACACCTCCTATGTGTATCTATATCACATAAAGGTACTAGCTTTTTGTGGCCTGTGTACTCTATTCTTTTTTTTTTTTACCAATATGCTGAAAAAAATAATTAAGTGGTATTTTGTAGAAATTTTGTTAAATATCTGATTTTTTGTGGTAGTTTTGATCTGGGTTTTGCATGTTATTCAGTTCGAGGCTTTCTGTTGTGTGTTTGATAGAATTGTGCATAGTTTATGACTAATCTTGATCTGGGCTTTGAGAATGTATAATATTTTGCATGCTGGTGATTGAAATATCATTTTATTGTGTAGTCTTTGGATTTTTTGATTTGTTGTTTGATGAGCTTTGTTAAACTGTTATAGGTTTTGTGGATGCTATCAACACTAGGAAGGGGTTGATTGAACAGTAGGAAGGGGTTGATTGGCTTTGTTGTTTGATACTGTAATTTTTTTTTGATTTAAGTGAGGCTTATAAGCTAATATTGCGTCCCTTAGATGTTAACTATGAAAATCAATCTCGGAACCTCTCTCACACTTTAAGTGAGAATCATACCACTAGACCAAATGCCTAGTGTTTGATACTGTAATTTGGATTGCAGAGTGTTTTTTAGTTGGTTTGTTGTTTTGGATTTTGGTCGATAAAGTGGTTAAAGGAAGTGGTATGTTGATCTGTTGAAGTCAGTTGCATTGAGGATTCTGAGGTGATTAGTATCTTGAAACAATGCCTTCCTCAGATAGTCATGGTTCGCCTATGTCTTTTGTCTCATTTCGTCGGTCAATTTTAAGTACTAGAAGTGATGAGGTTCATTCCGTGGAAGCGAATGAAGATTTTAATGCTCAGAATGCAGAGCTTGAGTCATTTCAAAAACAAGTTTTTAGTCAATTTCATGACCTCTCAGTAGCCAAGGATGATGAATTCCTTTCAATTTCATGGGTTCGGAAGCTATTAGATGCATTTACCAGTTGTCAGGAGGAGTTCCAAGTTATCTTGAGCAAGAACCGAGGCCAGTTCTCAAAACCACCTTTGGATAAGATTGTTTCTGAGTTGTTTGATCGCAGCATAAAGGCACTTGATATTTGCAATGCAACTCGTGATGGGATTGAGAAGATTCGACAATGGCAGAAGCATTTGGAGATTGTCCTATGTGCTCTAGATTCTCAGCAGAGGATGATGGGAGAAGGTCAGTTCCGTCGCGCAAGAAAAGCATTGATGGATTTGGCTCTGGTGATGCTAGATGAAAAGGATACCGGGTCTGTCTTTTCACGCCGGAATCGATCATTTGGACGCCATTTTAAAAGCAAGGATCCTCATCATCATCAGTCAAGGCACTCAAGGTCTCTGTCTTGGAGTGTATCTCATTCTTGGTCAGCAGCTAAGCAGCTCCAGTCAATTGCAAACAACTTGGTTCCTCCTCGAGCGAATGAAGTTGCAGCCACTAATGGATTTGCAATCTTTGTCTATACTATGAGTTTTGTTCAGATGTTCGTCCTATGGACTCTTGTTGCCACAATACCATGTCAAGACCGAAGCCTCCAAATTCAATTTGCAATCCCACGGCAATTCTTGTGGAGTACACCACTATACTTGCTTCATAATCGGATAATGGACGAACCCAAGAAGCATGATCGGCAGAATTCTAGTGGATTACTGAAGGAAATTTATCTGCTTGAAAAGCGTGTTCATCATGTCACTGACCTGGTAGATTCTGCCCAGTTCCCACTGCCAGAGGAAAAAAAGGAAGAAGTAAGATGCGCTGGAAAGGAGTTATCTTCGGTCTGTGAAGTTTTTAAGACTGGACTTGATCCTCTTGAACGCCAATTAAGAGAAGTATTTCGGAAGATTATGAGCTGCCGAACTGAGGGTCTCGGATTCTTGGGCAGCGCAAGTCAACCTTAGTTTCAAGTCGGTGGACTAGTGAGGAACAATTAAATGTGGCAATTTGTTTGTTGTTGTAGTTCTCACCTGGCAACTTGAAGGAAGAAAGCCCTTGGATTGGCAGGTGTTAAATGGTTGATTTAGCAGGTAAACTTTTGTACTTGTTATATACTTTAAAACACAGAGTGCATATAGGATCATCCTATTTCCATGGTTTTCACCACCATTCTTGGTTTGGTTCTAATTCCATGTCTTTCCTCGTAATCCTAAATGTATCAAGCTACTATTTATAGCAGTTATGTTAGCCATCACATTCTTTTATGTAATCTACAGATTGATTTACTAGTTCATGTCTTTACCTAGTGAGAGCTCTTATTTTGTAACGTTTTCTTTATCAGCTCATGCATACTTTCAATACGCTTATGATTTCTAAGAAAGTCTTCTGATCACGAAAATTGAGGTTGGACTATTTTATACTCTCTGCTCAATGCAAGTGTTTTAGCAAATGCAAAAGCCAGAGAGTGAAAAAGCTACTTAAAAAGTACAAAATTTGTAGCATATCAGATCCGGGTGCTTATCAGTGTCTTTTGCCTTTGAGTTATTGTAAACAGTAGTGTCCTGGCAAAATCAGTACGAATTTTCCTAGCCACCTAGACTTTCTCCCTCATCGTGATCTGGTCAAATTATTCTTCTATTGAGAGATTTGCCTATCCTTTTTATATGCCTCGTAACTAACTACATATAAGAACACTTAAAGGGTTCGTTTCCAACTTGATAGTCTGCTTCTTGAAAATATCTGCCGATGGCTATACTTATGACCGTTACTGCTTTGACTAACATCTCTGACTGTGTTCAACGTAGAGAAGTATCCGTTTGGAACTTATTTTTGCTTCATTGAATTCTATATATTTCATCCTGCTGTTACATAAATTATAGACTATCGAATTTTAGTACTTTTAGTCACCTAGAAGACATGGATGCAAGTGTGAAGACAACTACAGCTTTGCTAAAGCTTTTGCAGGTTGTTCCTGTGTGGTCCTCCAAATAACATGGCATGACCTCACTATCATGTTGATAATTTACTTCATGCATAGCTTTGTGTATGCAGCACAGCTCAAATGCACGAACGATATAGCGACATTGATCGAGTCAGATTCTGCGCAACAATGGTGAATCTACCATATCCTGGAAGAAGTTAATGGCACATGAGATTCATTATTGAATCAGCAGAATTATAGAAGCAGCCAGCCTCAGGTATGCATGCACAGGTTAACTAGTTATGGCAATTGTATGGGTTGCCATTAGTTAGACTAGTTATCTTTGTCCCCAGCATTGCTTGATGGCTGTTGAGAAGCCATGTGAAAAACAGGCTGGAGAATGTGGAATAAGATAAGGTGTACAGAAACAAATAGAATAATCGCATTCCATGAAGCCAAGCCTTTAAGGAACATCACAGCCTGATGATTCTGACACGAGCTTCTATCATAACGGGGATATCTTAGTGTGTGTGTGTGTGTGTGTTTTTCCTTCTTTTCCCCACTTCCAATGAGGTTCGAATTCTAGTCTCCCAACTGTTTCACCACTTGGACGTGGACGGGAATTTATTCATATCTCTACTTTGAACCAGTCAGGAAAGTAATTTTTCTTGAGCCAATTTTGGAAGGCCTTGTATCTGATTAGGATAAATTTCACATTTAATCCTTATAGTTCCTTAATGTTCTAAAAGGTTCATAGTAGTGCTTAATGTTTACAAAAGTGATTCAAAATGGTCCCTATAGTTCAATATTAACTAATTTGGCCTTTATTTATTTTTTAAATTCTATTTAGTCTCTATTGTTTTCTTAAAAAAAAAAATCAATTTAGTCCCTACACGCGAGTTCTATTTGGGGATTAATTTGAAATTTTCTGAAAACAATAAGGATTAAATTGGTTAGTTTTGAACAATAAAAATAATTTTGAATCACGTTTATAAACATTAAGAACTAATATGATCTTTTTGAAACATTAAGATCCAATTTGAAAAAATGTATAAACAATTGAGATTATATGCATAATTTACCCTATCTGATTAACTTGAACCGTATTTCTTCTAAGACCATTTGTATTTCCTAAGCCAATTTTGATAGGCTTTGTATCTTATTAGTTTGAACCACTTGAACCATATTTCTTCTAAGACCATATGCATTTCCTAAGCCAATTTTAATAGGCCTTGTATCTTATTAGTTTGAACCACGTTTCCTCTGAGGCCATATGTATCAGAATTTAGCACTCTTAGTGTGAACCTGAAAGGTTTCTCAGGAAGAGTTTCTAGTCACCAAGAAAACGGCAATATATGTTAGTAGAAGCCTGGTTAAAGTGGTTTCACATCACAATTATATGGATTTTTTTATTTATTATTAAAGTGGGTTTTTTTTACTTATCCATCGCATCTACGTTTGACATTTTTTTTTTTTCACTCGCCACAGATTTCTCATCGTGTTCCTCCATGTGAGCCATCTTACATAGTGATTCCATGTCCAACAGACGACACTGTCTTACACGCAAATTAGCTTTTTATAGCTCACATCTTTTTTTTTTTGGTTTTTTTTTTTTTTCATTTTTTTCTGGACTAAGAGAAGCGAATCTTATTCCACCAGTAGTATGATAAGACAACATGAACATTAAATAACTCCTATAGAGGATTAGCCATCCAATTTAAACGAAGAAAGCGGCTCTATATAACCAGTAAATAAATAAGGAAATGAACTACATTATTAACAAATATATACCAATCCAAATCCAAATTGGAAGTTGTAGTTGTGTATAAAAGAAAAGGATTTCATTTTCTACAACACCTAACTGTGCATCTGCCTCATGATGTGCATACACCATATTTATATCTTCAAACCTGATAAATTAGTACAACTCATAGAAGGCCATCAAGTTCCTATACAATGACAGACTCAATTAGCTCCATTAGATGATTTTCCACTCACCTCTGGATTTCTTCTTGCTACTCAGTTTCGCGCTTAACTTGATCAAGACCAGGAACCACTTTCTTCCAACTTTATTGTTCACTATGTATAAGATGTTTACCAACTCATGGAATTCACTCTGCGCAGGACTCTTGGTGGTCTTCGCTGCTCTACGACTGGTATCAGGTTCTCCATAAGCTGCGTGAATAGTTAGAATATTAAATGCACACGGGATTTAGATTGTTTCAAGCTGTAAAAGTTTAAATGCGTGTTCAAAATGCATCAAAATCTTTGCAAGGGCACAACATTGTAATATACATGCCAGAAATAATTGCCTCCACGAGCAGCATGAGAATCCTTATTACGCTTTCTATTAATATGTCGACTCTTCTTTGACATATCAATGTCAACTTATCCATCGTGTATTCTATCAAGACCTGCAATTTATGTGTAATGCAGGACAATTACTAAGCAACTAGGTGGTCTTGGGTGTATTTCAGATTCCTCATCTCTAAGTCAAATTCAGAACTTGTAAGTTACCAGACACCCAACACACGATAAGCATCCTATAGGTATTTGACAGAAACATGTCTTGTTTATATGTTGAATCTCCTATGGACATAAAATCAAGTTAATTCAAAAATTCTATCATGTACAACGAGCTATTTAACAGAGGATGTATACCAAGCGACCAACTACTTGGTCTTAGGTGAAGCACAGATTGTTTTCCTAGAATCTCAGTACTGTCTCCAGCAACAAACTGCTATGTTGTCTCGGAAACATAAAATCAACTTAGACTGCTCTAAATTCAAGTAAGAACAATTATAAACAATTTGGCAATGAATAAGCATGGATGTGCCATATTGTGTATCAATCCTAGTAAGTCACTGTGAACTGGCATCAATAATCTTCACACTGCCATATACAGTAGCAAATATATTGTGTGCAGAGGCTATGGTGAAACCTAGAACTCATTCAACTAAATAAACATGTTCTTCGATCAAGGCTGCCCATAGTCTGGCTAATACCAAATTCAACCAAATAAACATGTTCTTTGATCTAGGTGGATGTGATCATAGAAGGGACTAACACATGTTCAACTTCAGAACAAATACCACAAATTCACATTGGACAAGACTCTTTCAATTTGAAATCAAAACATCCCGTCACTTGAAACTGTGAAGATCAAATTTTACTGATCTTACATTTATCTACAAGTGGAGGAGATTAGTGCACATAAAATTCAAGATACTGTTAAAGAAAGAAAAAGATTTTGCCAAAGGGACTATATTGCGAATATAGGTAAATGTAATGGGAACATAAGAACTTGAAACCTGGCAGTGACGTTCGTCCCCTTCTCCCCCGCCCTCCCAATGGCATCTGCCTTCACCATTGATATCATTTACTAAACTAGCTTTTTTTAAACTACACCTAGTTCTTACTGTTTGTTATTGATTAGACTAACAACCATGATGAGTACACTTGGGCCATGCAAAAATACTAATATATCATAAGGAAGCAATCTTCAAAGGCTAGTGGGTGGAAATTATTTATAAAGAAATTTATTTGTTACACAACACATGAAAGTGACACAGGATCCGCTAGTTGCTCCTTTCATTCCTTTAATTAGAAAGAAATGAAAAACCATCTCTTAACTTTGATGGCTAAATCCATACAGGAAGTAATGAAGATATCCCTCCACAAGCAAAATAAATAAGAAAAGCAGCAGGCGACATGTAGCTAAGAACGGATAGACGAGGCTAAAAGGATTTGCAATGGAAAGGCAATCTTAAAAAATTTAACAAACATTTAGATGACACGAAACAGCAATAAAGTAAATTAAGAGAGTGCCAAGGGAGGTGATCACATGAAGAAAGCAGATGCATGTATGGAAGTCAAAGGGTCGATTTTTACCTGCTTATACCTTTGCTTGTTCCGCTCAACCTGCATCAATAACACATCATTCTTTAGGAACTTCTGAAAATGATGATCTAAACTGTAAAAGTTATAATATTAAACTCTTGGTCAGAAGTTTCACATTTCCAGTTTGGTTTTGCTGGCTCAATGTGTATGTCTACTTGCAGGTGAACATGTCAACCAAAAAGAAAAGAGTTGATAATTTCAAACACAAAAAGTGTCTCAATCTACCTAGCAATTTAAAATGCCAGTGAACCGTCTATCAACCATTGACACCATTTATGAGTAATAACACAATGACCCAAAGTTCACTTGCTGGCGGAGATATCAACCGGTAAGGAAATTAGTTAATAAATTCAAACAAAAAAGATGCAAAGAAACTTCGAGTCTTCTTCAACATGTCTCAATCAACCGAGAAATTTCAAACGCCAGTGAGCCATTGAACAGCCACTGACACCATTTATAGGCAATGATGCAATGACCTAAACAATTGTTTACACAAATATCTCAATGTATGAACTCCCATATTTGCATGCTCATAACTAATTGTTTTTCTCTTTTTTTGCCAATTATTACTCCACCTAGTGGGATAAGACTTCGTTTTGTATGGTTTTGGCCAATTATGGAGGGGCAAGGGTAGGGTGATTTTGAAAGTTGGGGGAGAGTGACTTTTGCCACCAGAAATTGTCCCCTTTCGAACGCATGCTAACAATTAAGTCCCGTATGTAAAAATTACAAACTCATTCACTAATGAGAATCTGAACATTATTGGAGAAGTTCTTTTAGGGCCACTGGTTGAGTTTATTGTCTAATTACGGCACTACAAAAGTAAGTTAAAGAAAATTCAGTGAAATATGGCTGTCGTTCTTATTACAATAAAATCTGATCCCTACACTAAACAAAAATCAGAACTGCCTTCACCGGACAGCAGAAACACCTCCTCGGTTCAAAAGAATCAATTTTTTCGATAATTCTCATATATGGACTTAAGACATTGTAATTAAGATGAGGATCATATGCAACATACCTCTTCTTTCAAAAGCCTTGCATTTTCCTCCTCTAATTGCGTTACCAGCGACTCCAATTCAACAGTATACGCCTATGATTTTTTCAATCAAAACACGCGCACATTCATAAATTAGCACCCCTAATAGTTGTAAATCAATAAATAACAAGATTTTGTATATGTGTGTGCGTATATATATACACATAGACACGCACTCACACTCACACATAGAGAGAGACTTACCTGCTTTCGCTCTCTAGACCTGGCGGCAGACTCTCTGTTCTTGATCATCCTCCTCTGCTTCTGCTGAGTGGCCTTGTCAAGCGGCACATCCTCCACCGCCCTCCTTTTCCCTCTACCACCACCACTGACGACAATAGCACCACCGGCAACTCCACTGCCTCTTCCCACAGCCACCACTCCATTCCCAAACCCCAACGGCGTGGCCTCCACTCCAAACCCTCCAGGAGGAACATTCTGCATGTGCGGCATCCCAGGCTGAAACGGAACTGCAGAATTCATCATCGTCTCCACTCCAAACCCCGCCGCCGGAACTCCCGTCACCGGCTGTACCGCCACAGGAACCCTAACATCCTCCTCCGCCACAGCTCCCGCCTTCGTCAAAAAATCCTCCAACGTCATCTCCGGCTCCCTATTAGCCCCTCCTCCTCCTCCACCACTCACAATCTCCCTCCAAACCTCATCCACCGTCTTCCCCTTCCCTCCACCGTCCACGGCGGCACCGCCGTGGACGTCAGTCGTGGTCGGAAAGTTGTCGGAATCGGAATAAATATTTTTCAGAATTTCTTCCATGTTCATGGAGCCAAAGCTTCGGCTTCGATCGTTGGAAGAGTGAAGAAGAAGCTGATTATGATTATGATTATGATGTTGATGTTGTTGATGTTGTTGATTTTGAGAGGTCGAAGCAGCGGAAGAAGAATGATGTTGATGATGATGATGTATAGTTGAAGTAGACTGGCGTGGCAGATCCGGATTGGGCGGTGATCTAGACGCCATCACCTTCGACGACGCCATACTTGCCGATTTTCTCGGCCTCTCCTCTTTTTCTTCTTCTTCTTCTTCTTTTTTTCTCCAAAAATTTTCTCGTTTCTGTTTTTCTTTTTCAGACTTTTTCTCCTCAAACAAAAATCTGTTTTTGTTTCTGAAGAGCTTTCTCAAGAGCGTGAAGTGAGAACAAACACTGTGAGGAAAGAAAGAGGAGAGAGCGTGAGACTCGGCAGACAGTTTTTTTCCGAATTTATCAAAAAGCATATGCCGAGCAGATAATGGTGAAGTGAATAAAGTTAAACTCGCGGGGGGTATGTTTGTCATTGTATTCTAAGACTGTGCATGTGCTGGTCCTATAAGGCGAGTGTGTTTGAGAGAATGAGTGCTTGTGGATTACTTTTCTGCTTCCTTTGTCTTTTCCTTTTTTTTTTTTTAACTACTTCTTTTTTCATTGAACAATTTGGGGTTGATTTTCTGACTTTTTTTTCTCCTTTTTTGGTCGAAAGAGTGATCGACTCGTGAAGGCTTTATGTGTTAGGTTCAATTCATTGGCTTGGTGTGCGAAATTCCGTGTTTGGTTTGTAAACTGCCAAAAAATGTACTGTGCACGAGTATGGACAACACTTCAATACTACCGACGTTAGTCGCTATGGGATATAAAGCAATTTCTTTAAGCACAAATTTTTAAAATATTAAAAACTTTTATTACTCTCAGAAAAAAAAAAAAAATTGTGTCATTTTGGCCATCTGACATATGAAGGAATGCTATTATGGTTTAGGAAAGAAAATAATAAAACCAGAATAGATAGTTTTTTTTTTTTTTTTTTTTTTTGTCATTACCAGAATAGATAGTTTAAGAAATGGATTATGCATTGAACGGGTATAGTAAACTTAGGACGATAACATTTGGGAGTGATACGAGGTATTTTATTGAATTTCGTTTTATATTAGCTTAAAATTAATTTTGGAGCCAAAATGTTATCTTTTAGGTTTAGAATTTTGAGTGCGTAAGTAAGACTAATATTATGGATTTATAAACCATACTTTCATTATATCTCCACTAATATTAAACATTAAGCAAACACTTTAGCCATGTACAGACTAGCTACTGGAGAGAGGTTTTACATTGCATAAGCAATTGAGAATTGGAAATTTTGTGATATTTATTCCACTATATTTTATCTTGAGGCTTTTCTTCTTTTTTTTTCCATTCAAACAACAAAAAATTTACCATAAACAGTACCGTATTGATTCACTTCAAAATTACAATTTTTAGTATACAACACAGCATTCAACACAAACTCTAAATTAATTAAGAACCAAATAATATTTATGGTACTAGACCATATGTTTGATTTGAGTCTTTAATTATAAAGAATCATTCGAGTTTTAAAAATTTTTTTTTTTAGATAACATGAAAATTCAACTATCGAATTATTTGACGAAATTTAATCATTAATTAAAAAACTCTATATTTTTATATATACATCAAATTAATTAAAAATAAAACTATCAAAAAATAAAAAATATTAAATTTATAATTTTACAAAAATAATTTTATCTCACTACCGTTTAATAATACTCCGAGACCACGTGACTCAAAGTTGTATAGTCGATTAGCTGGGAATTAGGATGGCACTAGAAACATCTGCTTTTTCTCAAGTAAAAGTTGGAAGAAAAAGAAAAGCCGCCTTATTCTATTTGCACTTGCTTTTAACTTCTCTGTACTAGTGAAAAGCCGCCACGCGCCAAAGAGGACAGCCATGACGAAATTGCACGTAACCCATAAATAGAATAAAAAACAGTATATGCAATGCAATGGTACTTTGCCATTTTGGGTTGACTTGATTCTATTCAAAACATTTTTAGTTCAGTGCCGGCCCAATACCAGCCGGTTGGGTTGGCGAAACAAAACATTTACAAATACCCTAAAAAAAAATTACAAATTATTATTCCCCCAACACTTTCTACTATTTCAATCTATGCCTTTTTGTCGTTTGCAAAACCTAACATTCATCCTCGGATCCGACAAGGCTAGATTTCTCTGGAGACAGCAGTTAAAAAGGGTGGAAGTAATGTTTTTCTTACATCAACACACATCTTGGCCGTTGGATCTTTCTTGATCTACGGCTTCAACTGGTAGTAAGATTTAAGAAGCTTAAAAAAAAAAAATGCATCCATAATCGCTTTTCCCACTTACCACCTTAGAATCTTCATTTGTCGTGACATGGAAACTTTTTGAAATTGTTAGGCATTATTCTAAGGGTCAATTTCATTTTGTCCCTAAACTTTAGTCACCTGAAAGTTTGTCCCTAAATTTTAACGAGTTTCAAAAAATCAACATAAAGGATAAGGGCGAAACTTCTTTTCAATTCACCAAGTTTTAATGAGCCACGCTTTTCTTTGCCTTTCGAATCTACCAACTATGGTTAATGTAGATCTCGAAATCTATAATTACGAATTTCGATAGACATCAGTAACCTGCAAGGTCAAAAGGCAAAAGAACGAAGTGAGTCTTGGGATACCGGTGTTGTGCCGGTCGAAGACACTCCGATGCTTAAGTTAGTATCTATAGGATGATGTATGAATAGGACATAAATGATAAGGTGATTAGGGGAGACTATCGTAGTGAGAGCGGCTGGAGATGCGAAGATTGGTTGATAGAGAGGGGAAGGGCCAGTATGGCCGAAGGTGTCTGATATTAGATGCCCTCCCCTTGAGTAGGTGCAGCCTATTTATAACTGCTGGTTGACTAGAATCTATGAGCCCTAAGGACTCGCATCCCTAGAGGACTGTGACGACCAAGAACCTCTTCATATTCATTTTAAATTGTTGAATGTCTTATTTAAGCATTAAATGTACATTTATTCAATTTTTAGCATAAGACACTATTCATAAGGAAAATTTATTGTTTAATTTTTCTTAAACTGTATATTTCTCCTATTACATATCATGTAGGAGGAATGTGAAAAATATTATTTTGTGTATTTAATGTTAGGAGTATACATTTAGAAAATAGTTTTCGTCTTGAATGAATAGTGTTACGAAAGAATAGTAACTTTTTGTAGAATTTTTATTTGGTCTTCTAGAGAATTAGCTAGACTTTAGATTTTTATTAGACCCTTAAATATGTTTAATTAGACCCAATTTACTAACTCAAACTCATTATTTCCTTAGTCTATTATTTATATAACATAATAAGAGCCAAAACAAAAAAAACAGATAAGAAAAGCTGAAAACACTATAGCAAATCCGAAAATGGCATAGGAGGAGAATTTCTTCATCAAACCTTGGAGTTGAGCTCTTGGCTTGCTTAGGGAGGATTCTAGAGCACCTAGAAGCTTCACCACCTTGCCTACATCTTCATACAAGTGAGGGAGTTGCATTTTTATAACTATCAAAGTTTATGTTCATATATTGAAATTTTTGATTTGTTGATTATTGCTATAATACTTGTTATAAATGCTTAATATGTGTTTATTAGAGCCTATAGAGTAGACTTTTAAAGCTTATTAGCAAATTTTATGGTAGAATGCATAGATTGATTGAAAGAGATGATGAATAGTGCTCATTTTAGGGTTTTGAATAAAATTTGCTAATTAGCTTGAATTGAGACTCTAAATAGATGCTCTAGGCCCTAGTGAAGTTTGTTGAAAAGCCACGTGAAGTTGACTCAACCAAAATCGAGCTAAATTGCATAATTAGTCGACTTTAAAAATGGGACTTTTCTCGTTGAGCAATCCGGGCAAGTTTGGGCTATGATTTGGGTATCCTTGGGGTAAGGAAGCACTTTTGGTGCTTTCGTTATGCGAAATTGGGGCTCGAATAGTATAGTTATAGTTAAAACCCGCTCGAGGCCTTCCTGAGTTTTTACTTCTAAAATGGATTTTTTATGATCTTAATAGGTGTATTTGGGCTTAAGTAAGAATATAGTATGATTAGGATGTGGTTTGAAAATTTTAAAACAAGCATAGGAGAAAGAAATATTGGTTAAAGAAAGGGAAAAAGTAGTTTTTAGCCATTCTTGTTGCATTGAGAACTTGTTGTTGAGTTGATTTGTATTGTATTAACTATCTAAAGTACAATGAAGTTAATTAAGTTGATTGTGAGAAAAGATTTGGTTGATTGCTACTTTTAATTCTCTAAAGCCAATTTGTGCTATTGTGAACTTATATTGTGCATATATGTGAGGGCGGCCTACTTTGTCGACCCTCTTATGTGTTATTTGATATCTTGAATACTTGTGACTTATCTCGGTGTTGCGCAACCTTATCGGACATGATAGCGTCGAGAAACACGGGCGGCATCGGGCTTACCGTGCTCCCTCGACTACCATGGTGCCTATTCCCTTCTCGTTGAGGCATACTCCACTACCCCTGAGGCGTGGTTCACCTGCTGGGCATGGACCTACCTCAGGAGAAAGGGTCGTAGGATCGGGATACATCCGGAGTATCCCAACTTGTTGGTGTATGGGTTTGCCGGCACTTGCGTAAAGTTCGTGGCTCGTGGTTCGAGATCGAAGATTTGAAGTGGAACTGTATCCTTTTTAATGTGGTTAATTACTTGACTATTGATCTTGTTGTTTTATGTTATATATGACTTCCTGTTATTGCATATCATATTGCACGCCCCAGTATGCTGCATCACCTCCCTCACTGAGTAACTTAGGTTACTCATTCCTCATTTTAATATGTTACAGGGGCAGTTAGAATAACTACCTTAAGTGTCGTGTTGCGGGTTGCCTATCGCGCTAAGGTTGGATGCCTACATGTGAATTGTGTGAAGTTGCTGTTATATGATATACTTTGAAGCCTGGCCTTGTATGTATTTGTTAGGTTTGAAGGAGTTTGTGTTGTAATTTAAAATTTAAGCTCATGTTATTGGTAGTTGGGATGTAATATTTGAAGTTAGGCTTTACCGCTTTGAATGCATGCTTGTGTGGACGATAAAAACTAATTAGTTGGTTGGACACAAATTATAAGAAAGCTTGTTTGTTAATATAGAGTGGTATGATAAGTGGATTAAAAGATAGAATTTCAATGGATTTAATTTTGTATGCTTGTGTGATATGTTGTTGGGTTCCAAGGCTCGGATGGTCTTGATAAGCTAGTTGACTTTATGAATCTTGTAAACTAGGTTGTATGAATGGTTGATTGTGGTCCAAGACTTGTATGTGATTGTTGGGAGGTTTCTAGATAGTCCTATATATAGGGGAAACTCCGTCCGTTTTTCCCTAAATTTCGTGCCCGGGGTTTGGAATTGGGTAAGAATAGTATGATAAATAGGAGTCCCGGTCTCATGAGGGATCGGGGCATTACAGAAGTGGTATCAGAGCTTAGCTAGTTAGCTAGGCGCAAGCCGGGATAGGGTCTTTGGCTTGTGGGGTAGTGGCTTTAGTGTCAATGTGTTTAGAAAGTGTATGTGCATGTCTTATGTGATAAGAGAGTTAATGTGGTCAATGTGCTTATGTGATCAACATGTTTTATTTGTTGAGTAAACTAGTTGTGTTTTATGTGCTTGTGTGATAAGTGAAATGGATGTGGTTAACGTGCTTGATGTGTTTATATGTTCAATGTGTGCATGTGATTAATGTGAGCTATGTGATTAACGTGTCTTGTGTGAATTATGTGTTTTGTGTACTTGAGTGCTCGATATGCTTTATATGACTAATGTGAATATGTGATTAACTTGTTTTATGTGAAGTTGTTGTTTAAATGACTTAGTCGTTTATAATTTGTGTATGTGAACTTGTTGCTTATGTGACTTTACTTGTTATAAATTGCTAACGTGATCAATGTGTTTTATGTGTTAAGCATGCTTACGTGAAACAATGTGTTTTATGTATGAGGGTAACTCGCTTGTATGTGTAAGAACTTGCGAGGACGCAATTTTTGTAAGGAGGGGAGAGTGTGACGACCGAGAACCTCTTCATATTCATTTTAAATTGTTAAATGTCTTATTTAAGCATTAAATGTACATTTATTCAATTTTTAGCATAAGACACTATTCATAAGGAAAATTTACTGTTTAATTTTTCTTAAACTGTATTTTTCTCCTATTACATATCATGTAGGAGGAATGTGAAAAATATTATTTTGTGTATTTAATGTTAGGAGTATACATTTAGAAAATAGTTTTCGTCTTGAATGAATAGTGTTACGAAAGAATAGTAACTTTTTGTAGAATTTTTATTTGGTCTTCTAGAGAATTAGCTAGACTTTAGATTTTTATTAGACCCTTAAATATGTTTAATTAGACCCAATTTACTAACTCAAACCCATTATTTCCTTAGTCTATTATTTATATAACATAATAAGAGCCAAAACAAAAACAAAAAAAAAGAAGAGAAAAACTTAAAACACTGTAGCAAATCCGAAAATGGCATAGGAGGAGAATTTCTTCATCAAACCTTGGAGTTGAGCTCTTGGCTTGCTTAGGGAGGATTCTAGAGCACCTAGGAGCTTCACCACCTTGCCTACATCTTCATACAAGTGAGGGAGTTGCATTTTTATAACTATCAAAATTTATGTTCATATATTGAAATTTTTGATTTGTTGATTATTGCTATAATACTTGTTATAAATGCTTAATATGTGTTTATTAGAGCCTATAGAGTAGACTTTTAAAGCTTATTAGCAAATTTTATGGTAGAATGCATAGATTGATTGAAAGAGATGATGAATAGTGCTCATTTTAGGGTTTTGAATAAAATTTGCTAATTAGCTTGAATTGAGACTCTAAATAGATGCTCTAGGACCTAGTGAAGCTTGTTGAAAAGCCACGTGAAGTTGAATCAACCAAAACCGAGCTAAATTGCGTAATTAGTCGACTTTAAAAAGAGGAATTTTCTCGTTGAGCAATCCGGGCAAGTTTGGGCTATGATTTAGGTATCCTTGGGGTAAGGAAGCACTTTTGGTGCTTTCGTTACGCGAAATTGGAGCTCGGATAGTATAGTTATAGTTAAAACCCGCTCGAGGCCTTTTCGACTTTTTACTTCTAAAATGGATTTTTATGATCTTAATAGGTGTCTTTGGGCTTAATTAAGAATATAGTATGATTAGGATGTGGTTTGAAAACTTTAAAACATGCATAGGAGAAAGAAATCTTGGTTAAAGAAACGGAAAAAGCAGTTTTTAGCCATTCTTCGTTCATTGAGAATTTGTTGTTAAGTTGATTTGTATTGTATTGACTATCCAAAGTATAATGAAGTTAATTAAGTTGATTATGAGGAAAGATTTGGTTGATTGCTACTTTTAATTCTCTAAAGCCAATTCGTGCTATTGTGAACTTATATTGTGCATATATGTGAGGGCGGCCTACTTTGTCGACCCTCTTATGTGTTATTTGATATCTTGAATGCTTGTGACTTGTCTCGGGGTTGCGCAACCTTATCGGACATGGTAGCGTCGAGAAACACGGGCTGTATCGGGCTTGCCGTGCTCCCTCGACTACCATGGTGCCTATTCCCTTCTCGCTGAGGCATACTCCACTACCCCAGAGGCGTGGTTCACCTGCTGGGCATGGACCTACCTCAGGAGAAAGGGTCGTAGGATCGGGATACATCCGGAGTATCCCAACTTGTTGATGTATGGGTTTGCCTGCACTTGCGTAAAGTTCGTGGCTCATGGTTCGAGATCGAAGACTTGAAGTGGAACCATATCCTTTTTAATGTGGCTAATTACTTGACTATTGATCTTGTTGTTTTATGTTATATATGACTTCCTATGATTGCATATCATATTGCACGCCCCGGCATGCTGCATCACCTCCCTCACTGAGTAACTTAAGTTACTCATTCCTCATTTTAATATGTTACAGGGGCAGTTAGAATAACTACCTTGAGTGTCGTGTTGCGAGTTGCCTATCGCGCTGAGGTTGGATGCCTACATGTGAATTGTGTGAAGTTGCTGTTATATGATCTACTTTGAAGCCTGGCCTTGTATGTATTTGTTAGGCTTGAAGGAGTTTGTGTTGTAATTTAAAATTTAAGCTCGTGTTATTGGTAGTTGGGATGTAATATTTGAAGTTAGGCTTTACCGCTTTGAATGCATGCTTGTGTGGACGATGAAAACTAATTAGTTGGTTGGACACAAATTATAAGACAACTTATTTGTTAATATAGAGTGGTATGATAAGTAGATTAAAAGATAGAATTTCAATGGATTTAATTTTGTATACTTGTGTGATATGTTGTTGGGTTCCAAGGCTCGGATGGTCTTGATGAACTAGTTGGCTTTATGAATCTTGTAAACTAGGTTGTATGAATGGTTGATTGTGGTTCAAGACTTGTATGTGATTGTTGGCAGGTTTCTAGATAGTCTTATATATAGGGGAAACTCCGTCCGTTTTTTCCTAAATTTCGTGCCCGGGGTTTGGAATTGCGTGAGAATAGCATGATAAATAGGAGTCCCGGTCTCGTGAAGGATTGGGGCGTTACGAGGACTGTGGTCCCTATCCCTCAAGATCTGATAAGGCCGAAGCCTACTCTAGCTTGTCGTCGTCATCCACTCACGAGGGGTTGGATATCAGAGCTATCTCGCAGTTGCTTGTCCCTTAAGTCTTGATAAGGCCGGATCTTCATCAACTATCCATATGTGGTAGTACCAAACGTTGGGCTCTCTCAAAAGCCTAGGGCTCGAGCAGAGCCTACCGTAGAGGTAGTTAGAGTATAATTGGACCTTACATGGGACGTAGCCCCAGTATCATGAGTTGGGTGAGACCAAACGACTAGTCACGGTAAGACCATAGGTCCAAGCCCAATTTTTACCACTACAGCTATCACTTTTGGTGAAAAGCCCACCCCAAATTCTACATCAAAATATTAATTATGTTGTAAAAATTAATTAACACAAATCTCATGTTGTATTGGAGTGATTTTGGGTTTCTTAAAAAATTTCTTATGATTTAATCTCTAATTTTAGAATTTATCTTTTATCTTTTCACTGTCTTCCTATTTTTACGACACGAGTATCTCGCATGGTCTATAATACACTCAATACAAGTGAAATGTGAAAAAAAGTAACTGGAGTGCCATTTTCAATAAAAGATAAGTGAGCAAGATGGTAAGAGAGAAACAGGAAGGGGTTACAGGTCCTAGGTTATGTTTTATCTAATTGTGAAATTTTAACTTTTGAGCTGTAAAACTTTTAAAGTAGAGTTTTTGTTAGAAGTGTTGTTGAACAAAAACTGTTGACTGTTTGGCCTGTGTTAAGCAACACTAAGCTTTTAAAAATTTTGAGGGTAATATCGGACTCTAAACAATATAGAGAGGTATATTTGAGAAGAAAAAAAAAGAAGTTTCCGGCATTATACAAAACAGCTTCACAAAAGTCTTTTATGAGAAGTTCTAATTTGGAGCTTCTTATTTTTTAATTTTTTTCAACTTCAACTTTTACCTAAAAACACTTTAAAAAATGGGTCAAACAGATTAATTTAGGTTTTAAACTCACAAAAAATACTTTTAAACGTAAAAAACTTAAGCCAAACAGAGCCCTAATATAACACTACTTTGAATGATGAATTATTGAGTTTGAGGGCCTGTAATACTTACATTTTGATGTCCATTGTTATTTTCATAACATTATTATTGAAAATAAAACACTTAAATCATCTTTAAAATCACCACTTTTCAAGACTTTGTGATGAATTGGGATGTCAACCTAGATATTAATGATATTTACCCAGTTTCTTTAAGTTCGATTTCGACTTGACAAGAGAAATGAAAATGGGCCAATAGATTGGCTTGTGAAGAGTGATGCTCGCGGATCATTACTTCTAGACTGAATGATTAATATTTTCCAATGCCTTATTAACTTGCTAGTTTATCATTTCAATCTTACTAGTGTAAGATAACTATAAATTTCCTAACTTTAAATAATAAAACTTACTTATTTTCTTTTTTTGTTTACACTCAATTGTCAACCATATTTACTTACTTGCAACTATTTTTCCTCAAATTTGATTCCAACTTCAAAAAATAAATGAAAATAGGCCAACAAATTGGATTGTAATGAGTGATGCTCATGGAGTATTACTTGTAGACCCGATGACTAATATTTCTCAGTGTCTTATTAACTTTTTTGGTGGTTTACGATACCAATCCTACTAATATATGATTACATTTTATAACGTTTGATGAACAGAACTTACTTATTTTCTTTTTCTTTTTTAATTGATGATAAAAAAATCACCGCAAAACATGATTATGTCAAATCCACTCGTACAAACTGTTTGAAATAAATGAATTCTACAAAATTGGAATTTATTTACAAATCTAATTTTTTGTGTTTGATTACACTTTTTTAAAAAAATTGAAATTCAAAATTTATAATTATTGAATCTGCACAAACCTTACTCAAATCCGAGACCAATAGGTAGAATTTGTAAATTCACGTTTTCTAAATCTGTTGTTAATCTTTTGAGGGCAAAACTACCCCCAAGTTTAAGTGATTGACTTTTATAGATTGCACAGTAAAAAACCCCTCCCAAAAAAAAAACGTTTATTCCTACTTCTCTTTGATGACAGAAAAAAAAGTCGACATCTTCCATTATTTATCTTTTGAACATTTCAAGCATACGTTTCACTTTTTATCTTTAAAGTATTTGTTTGATTTTCCTTGCAATTTTTTTTCGCAATTTCTCTTTTATTATCAAATATATATATATATAGGTACTAAGTAGCTTTAGTTCAGAAGATAAATATATATATATATGGGACCCTAGCACACACCCCCAACTGCACCCATCTATGCATCACATAAACCCACCTCATCTATCAACATTTTTCTCTTTTTCTAAAACCCTTATTAAACCCTAAAAAATCCCAATTAACATTTCTTCACAAACCCAAATCATTTTCATCCCAAAAATGGTATAAAAATAATTCTGGGATTTTCATTGATTGAAACCAATAATGCCATTTTGGATTCCCCCAACTGCACCCATCTATGCATCACATAAACCCACCTCATCTATCAACATTTTTCTCTTTTTCTAAAACCCTTATTAAACCCTAAAAAATCCCAATTAACATTTCTTCACAAACCCAAATCATTTTCATCCCAAAAATGGTATAAAAATAATTCTGGGATTTTCATTAATTGAAACCAATAATGCCATTTTGGATTCAAAGGGCATCGAAAATCGCCTCCATTGCTCGTTTCCACAGTCATGCCCACATAGAATCTTGCTCCTCCGCTTCGACTCTTTGGTTCATCAAAGTTGTATGCACTCTCTGTATCTATCGTGCTGCCACGTCGTCGTTTAACATATTCGGCTCTGATTATTTTCGTAAAAATTTGAATCCTTATATTACTTTTAGTGTTGCATGTAATTTGAATAATAAGTTTCATGACCCGAGATTGGCTT
The DNA here is from genome assembly GCA_037974665.1 of Ehretia macrophylla. NCBI lineage: Eukaryota > Viridiplantae > Streptophyta > Magnoliopsida > Boraginales > Ehretiaceae > Ehretia > Ehretia macrophylla. Next base: position 54,091,058 of record CM075766.1, read on the forward strand.
TTGGTTTTTTTCAATACACGCGGATTAATTTGACTATTGTTTATTCTGTCTCGGCTTTTAATTTGCTTATAAGGTCACTCTGTGAAAAGGGTCTTCACGATTCGGCTAAATTAGTGTTTGATTATATGATTGCGGATGGATTTTTACCTGATAATTCGATTTTGGAGTTGTTAGTTAGGTCATTCGCGAATGCTGGGATGTTTAGGTTTGCGAAAGAAGTTTTGGTTTCACAAGCTTGGTTGAGTGATGAGAAAGAGGGGGTAGTTAGTCCTTTTGTGTATAATGAGTTCTTGAATTTGTTAATGAAGAGAAAACATGTAGACGAGGCTGTTAGTTTCTTTAGAGATCATATTTTGAAATTACAGAGCTTTTCTCCGGATACGAGTAGCTTTAACATTGTTATACAAGGATTGTGCAGTGTGAGACGGATTGAAAAGGCTTTCGAGATTTTCGACAATATGGGAAGTTTTGGTTGTTTTCCCGATACTATTACTTATAATTCTCTTATTAATGGGTTGTGTAAAGTTGGTAATGTGGATAGAGCGCGAGAGGTATTGAACGATATGCAATCACAAGATGGGGTTTCACCAGATGTTGTAAGTTATACATCGATTATTTCTGGTTACTGCAAGTTGGGAAAGATGGAGGAGGCTGTAAATCATTTTGATGAGACGATCACTTTTGGGATCAGACCTAATTCATTTACGTTTAATGCTCTTATTGATGGATTTGGCAAGACCAGAGACATGGTTTCAGCATTGAAGATGCACCGGAGAATGCTTCTTCTTGGTTGTCCTCCGGATGTTGTAACCTATACTTCACTCATTAATGGTCATTGTCATGTTGGAGAGTTGGACAAGGGTTTGAAGCTCTGGAATGAATTAGATGCAAAGAAATTATATCCCAATTTATATACTTTTTCCGTTCTTATCAATGCTTTGTGCAAGGAGAACAGACTACTTGAGGCTCGTAATTTGTTGAGGCAATTACAGCGGAGGGATGATATTGTTCCCCAACCTTTCATTTATAACCCCGTGATTGATGGGTTTTGTAAGGCGGGCAATGTTGACGAGGCAAATGTGATATTTACTGAAATGGAGGCGAAAAAATGTTATCCTGATAAGCTGACATTCACCATTCTCATTCTGGGGCATTGTATGAAAGGGAGAATGTTTGAGGCAATATCCATTTTTAATAAGATGTTAGCAGTCGGTTGTGCTCCAGACAAAATTACTGTGAACTCTCTAGCATCTTGCCTTCTGAAGGCCGGCATGGCAAAAGAAGCATATAGAATAAAGCAAATTGCATTTGAGAGCTTGTCATCTGGTTCATCTTCAATAAGAACCATGAGACCCAGCACAAATATGGACATTCCAGTGGCTGTTTAACTGAAATGTTCCTGTTGTTTGGTACTGGGTTTTGCTGACTTCACAATTCCCTGCAATCCCTTCTGCAAACATCGAGGAATAAATTTGGAGCCTGTTGCATTATGATCAGCAGGTGGTAAGTGTATTTCCCTTCTTTGCCCTACCATTTTTATATACCCTTAACTCCAGACGGGTATCTTATTTGTTTTTATCCTCCTTTTTTTTTTTTTTTTTGGCGTTGTAGTAAATAATCTGATTAATTGGAGTAGAAAAGGATATATCAGGGGAGAAAAAAACAAAAGGATGTACAAAAGGAACAAAAGTTGGAAGGAAAGGCAATGAAGAATTATTTCTGGTGGAACAGAAACTAATAAAGATCACATTTCTTGACAGGATGGCAATGCAGAGAATAAACTGGATAAACTATAAACTCATTGGAGAAAAAGGATGAAGTTTATATTAAAAAGATGCCAGAATGAGGTATTCCAGGAGAAAGAACAACCCTTCTGCAGTCATTCGTTGAAGCTCATGACAGAGTCTAATTGATATAAAGAAATGGATTGATCGCTACTTATTGAGAAGACATTTTACTCTTTGAAATTAATAAGTAGATTTCCTTTGAGCAACTTCTCTATGCTACTCAGTTTTTCTTCCTTGTGAACTGTTTAGAGTCTAGTGTTGGCCTACTAGGGCACTCAGCTTGATTTTTTTGGGCACATGTTGTAACTTTGGTTCCTCGTGCATCATGCAACAGCTTAGATTCCTCTTAGGGGCCTCCACCACATGGGAGATTTGCTTTCAGAACCCAAAATTTGGTGTGCATTAGTCACCTTATGTTTTATCTATCTTTTTTGACACACCAATGCATATGACAGCATGGTGTTAATGCTATCTCATCAAGTGTATGAGTAGGATGAAACTGCAATCATTGGCATATGGTTCCGAATGCAAGCTGAAGAGGAGCATGATCCCATGTACATATACTCTTACAAAGGAATTAGAAGAGGCCAACTGACACGACCTATCTTTACTTGCTTTTCTAATTGTCAGTTGTTCGTGAATTTGCCAAGTCCTCAATAAATATAATTTCTAGGTCTTCTGCAGAACCTGCGTATAACATATCTGAATTTTCTGAGACTTCCTGCACATTGCACCAGCAGTAATTTGCTGATAGCTGTCAACCGACAACCCAGATTTATTATTAAATGTTTCTTTTTTATTTTTTATTTTATTGTTCTATTTGGCTTAATATCTTTGTATGTGCTTACAGTCTCTTCCTCGCTGCCTGCATCTCAACGGCGATCGACATTCTCGGTGTCCTTTTCCTCGCCAATGGGGATTAGATTGTGAAGCTGAGGTTCTATTCCATCTTTTGTATTTCCACTCATGCATTTATATTTTCATGATGACCAGACTTTCTTCCTTTCATCTTCCAAATTCATGTTGTATCATAAATTATATGTCATTATTATGGATTTATCCATGTTTTGTTTCTAGTGTTTGTAGTGTCATGTCGTGTTTTTGGTCCAGGAGATTGTATCTCGTGTTGCAACTTTGCTGAAGTTGCAGAACTGCATTAAAAAAAAAAAAAATCATTTGAGATCCTGTGTCCTATGGCATTGAGAATTTTCATCATGACCGCTGAACCCAAAATGCTTTACTTTTTGTGGTGTGGCAACGTGACTTCAACATGGAGCCACTACAATTTTTATAATATCACCATTTGCATTTTCTCATGTGAAGTGGATCCAACCTTTCTTGATGCAGTACTTTCACTTCCATTTGGTTAGGTTATACTCGAAAGCTAACTTTTTTTCTGAAGCTACATAACATAATATTGTTCTAACATGTAAATCTTAAGAATATAGAAAGTTAAATGGGGGGAGCAGAAGTGGGATGGAGGGAGTAGAGATCGTTATCACCAAAGTGTGTTTACTTTCTTTGCTCTAAATCTAAATTTTGTCCGCTTGTTTTTGTTTATGTTTATCATGTCTAGGATAGAGACATCAAATGGAGGAGTATGCTGCTTGATGGCATGATTTTAGTTGTACACAAACAGCTATCGCATAGAAGGTTGTTCAACTGTGAATATTACTGACAGAGGCTTTACAGATGTGTCTCATTTTGTTTGCTAAGTGTTGCATTGGCATTTTATCTGCTGTTGTTTATGAGATGCATTGGTTGATGCTTCCATGTACAAAGAATTCGTATTGATAGCGACTCTTAGTTTTATGTGAATTCCTTGACTTTTGCCCCTTCCTGCAGGCACGCGCTTATGCTGAGCGAGCACAAATTTGAGAAAGTCTTCAGTTCCTGTCGCAGAGTTTTCACCTTCAAGCAGGCACGCTCGTGTACTGACTGGATTCGGTGAGCTCAAATTTGAGACGGTACTTGTCGCATAGATCAAGGTTCCAAGTAGCTGGATTGTTGCGGTGGTGTTGCTTTAGGGGTTCTGCAGCTCCTTCTTTGTGGTGACTGGTTCGTAAACAGCCTTAAGATATCTAGGTTCTATGGTCTAACAAGATGGGGAGATTAATGCAGATATTGATCACAAAATTAAGGCGGGGTGGACGAAATGGAAAAGTGTGTGAAGAAAGCTGTGTGATCGGAAGATACTACTAAAATTACAAGGGAAGTGTTATAAGAGTGCTATGAGACCAATATTGCTGTATGTTTTAGAGCGTTCGACGGTGAAGTATTAACATGTTAAAGGACAAAATTAGAAATGAAGTAATTCGAAAAAGAGTGAGAGGGATCCCGATTGAAGCTAAAATAAGGGAGAATATTTTGAGATGGTTTGGGCATGCTCAAATGCGACATGTAGAGACACTTGTTATAGAAGGTATGAAAGTATGGATGTAGGATATTATAAGAGGGACAATGGAAGAACTAAAATGATGTGAATGGAAACATTCGAGTTAGATTTCACGTGTGCCGTTAGAATCATATTTAGCCGATTCTATTGATTTGGGCTAGATATCAATAAAATATGGTTCTCTATTACCAGTTATTAATATTTCCAAAACTTGTACCTTCAGATAGATACGCCCAGATGACAATGTCTACACTTTGCTCTTTTCTGCATTGAGTTATCTACAAAGGAAAGAAATGATTAAAAATTTTGTCCGCTGAATCCGTGGCTTATGCTGCATAGTGAGCCCGGTTTTTGCTGGACTGTGAGCTCCTAAAGTCCGAAGTTTTATCTGATAGTGGGGCAGCTATTGGGTCCGGCAAGTTGTTTTCATATACACCGTAAATCACGGGGTTTTACATATTAAGAGAACTTGACTTAACAATTTTTCTGTAATGTGAAAATTCGAATGTTATAACGATAGAGTCCAATTTCAATGGGGTAATTAATATGTCTCATCATGTCACATCCCACGAGGTAATGCCAAACACATTTTATCCATGGGTGTCTCTAAAGAAATAAATTATAAACATGTCATTTCTCCTGTAAATAATGGGAAATACGTTTCGTACTCTAAATAAGTTTAAGTTTTTAAGTTTTGAGATGTGTGATATTATTGAAAAAAAATATAATTTTAACTAGTCAAGTACAAGGTTAATTGGGATTGGAATAAGAAAAATAATTTTTTAACTAATTTAAATTTAAGACAATTATTTATACGTAAGGCCTTCACAATTAGACTAATCTCTCGAGTTCAAACATATTGAGTTTCTATAAACTCATCAGGCTTGGTACATATTTGTAAGATTTATACCGAATCCCACCAAAAAAAAAAAAAGATCGTAAATTTTCACTGGAAATGAGATCCGACGGGAATAGAAAAAGGATTTATCCGTAGGAAAAATAAATTCAACATATAATTGCAAATATCAATTAGGGAAAATTTTACATTTACTTCCTATTGTTTGCAAAGTGTCTTAATTTAGTCTCAATTATTTAAAATGTCTCAATTTAGTTCTTATTGTTTTCATCAAAAGTTTCAATTTCATCTCTATTATTTAATATGTCTCAATTTAGTCCCTATTATTTTTTTAAAATGTTTCATTTTCTTCCCTATTATCTTTAAAAAGCTTCAATTTTATCCCTATTGTTTTCTTAAAGTTTCAAATTCGGCCCTTTATCCAAGGACTAAATTAAATTTTTTTGAAAACAATAAGGATAAATTTGAAACTTTTTAAAAATATTAGGGACGAAATTGAAATTTTTTGAAAAATAATAAGGACGAAATTGAAAACTTTAAACAATAGGGATGAAATTAATTTTTTTTAAAAAACAATAAAGACTAAATTGAGATATTTTAAATAATAAAAATTAAACTGAAACACTTTACAAATAATAAAGATTAAATGTGAAAATTTTCCCAATCAATTATATAAACATTCATTGCAGTCTCCCATTTACCAAATCAACGGATGACCCAAAAAAAAAAAAAAAAACCTCCATGTATGACTTTATCCAAAAATTATAGCTTGACCTGAATGACTATTTTGTCGATTCTCAATAATAATAATTGGACCAAGTCAACACAGATCGAGATTCATTTCCTATAAGTGCCCTAGCCCAAAACTAAATGGGCTCTAATTAATTACCAATTTTGCTAATAATTTTTTTTGATCGAGTGAGAAAATTTTCATAACATAATAACGTTTCATAAAGAGCGAAATTTAATAGTTAATTCTTTTTTTTATTATTGTTTTGAAATAATATTAATAATTTATAGATTTTGATCTAATTTATAATTACTTAACATCCTGAATATATCTACTTCCTTCAAGTGGGACCCACAAAAACTCAAAATCCTTGTTCGTGAAGGATAAGTTGTTGATCAAGCATAAGGCGGTGAATTAAGACCAGTGCATATATACACGTTAACGTGCTAAAATTACTAACTTCTCCCTGAAAAAATCTGGGTTACAAAACCAAATTAAATATTACTTAACACAAACATCAATAGAAATCTGTAGAAGATATTTTTGTCATTCCATATCATCAAAAGTACTTTGCCCGTTTCGTGTCCCCTTGGTCTCAACAATCCTAGTATTAAGCATCCCACAATTCTTTCACACACACAACACACACTGCACATCACACACACCCTTTTCGTCTCTCTCTTTCTATATATATATATATAGGTTTCTTGATATACACACACATAGAATGAAGAAATCATCAACTAAAAGAGGATTATCAAACAGTGAAAGGAGGAGCCATCATCATCAAATGGACTCATCAAACTTAACAGACCCGGAAATGGATGCAGCTTTGCAGCTGATTCAACTCAGTGGCGATTCTTCTGAAAGCAAAACCGATGGCGGCGTTGATGTGAGGAAGCTAACAGAAGAAGAAGAAGTTTATGGAGAAGAAAGCGTTGGAGATAGTACAGAGATATCATCAACCTTGATCATCAAGCCATGGTTTTCGAGGAAGAGAAAGGTGAGGTCTATTGTTGATTTGTATAACCAGACTAAGCCTGTGGTGGTGATGGTTAGGAAGAAAGGCAAGAAAGGTAAGAATTGAAACATCATCATCTAATGTAGAAAATGACTAAGATATAGCCTATAGGTAGACAAAGGTGATCTTGTTGTGTATATTATAATGTTAACAACATCGTACATGTAACTTTTAATACTTTTGGGACTGGTTTAGATACACTAATCGAAAACATTGCCTTTTATCGTCTTGATTGTTTGTTTTGTTGTTTTCTTACTTTTAAACCGTAAGTTATAATCTCTAATTATAATAAATTATTATCCGATCATTTTACTCAACTCTTAGTTCATAAATCAATTTTCATAGATAAGAAACTCAGCCAATACTGCAAATTTATTTATTTATTTATTTTTATTTTTTTGGGGGTGGGGGTTTGGTGTAGGACGATAAAAGATTGACAAGGTTCTAGAGAGTTCTTATGCATTCTAGAATTTATGTACACTCAATAGGTTTGAAGCAGGTCTATTTTAAAGAAGTGGTGCTGCATTAAACTTAGAGAGCGATCAACATTTACAAATGAATGAAGTTGTAGGGTTGTGCCAGGTTAGATGGAGTGGTCGGGTAGTATTCGGTTGAGGTTAAAAATTTTGAATTTGAATTTTTATTTTTTTATCACAAATATTCTCTTATCCGTAATTAATTTGCAACATGCATTGAGATGCATCTCCGTCCTGCAAATTTATTACTTTAGAATAAATTTAATATGATCCTCGCCTCGTTATCACGAAGGAAATATTGTAGGGTTGCATCAAGGAGTCCAGAGATGCAGCCTCTTTTCACTAGGATGCGAGGTTGCTTGCCCCAGTAAACTAATTGTAGCATGCATGCAAAACGGGTTTCTGAACCAAAATGCAATTCGTAGAGATTATCGCTTTCCTATTCTTGTAATTATAAATATTCCCTTGTCCAGACTCGGCAGCATTCCAAAATTTCAACCCTTTAAACAGTACAGAAATAGTTTTTGAGCAATGTTAATTAAGTAAACAAAAGCTCATTCAAGTTCTCATCGACAAAAAAGTTGATGCTATTTGGTTTAGTAATAGCAACAACAGTGGAAGATAAATTCTTTTACGAGCTGCAGCAACTGCTAATAGGTAATTGCTATGTTCATAACGTTATGATGTTACGAGAGATCCTCACACCCGAGTTGATAGGGTAAAAAATTGTAAAATCGACCATAAATTAGAGTAACATCAACATCATATTTCTCTGTGAGGTAAAATCAAAGGCATATATTTATATAACAGAAATTAACCAAATCTGCACCTTAAAGAGTAAAAAATTTCCCTGCGCTATTGATGATGTCTATAGCCAAGCAAGATATAGAAGAAGAAACAGATTCACTAGTAACATATGCCCTGATGTTTTGCCATCCACCAAATAGCGGTAAAAAGCTATTACAAGCATGCAATATCTGTGTAGTTAATGTTCAAGATGGAATACGTATTCAGTCAAGCGCTGTAATTTACTCTGATCTACTTTCTGCTCCGTTGAGACAGCTTGTTTCTTCACAGTTAGCATCCGAGAATCAGGATCCACAATCCACCCCTGCTGCAGCACGTCTGCACACAACCAACAACCATCGTCACTACTAATAGGCTGCCAAGTGTAGATCAATAATCAATTTCTTACATTTAGGAAGGGGGGGAATCTTGTTAGTTATGCATTTAAACGTGACTTCACTAGCATGCAGTTGAATCAGGTGGATTATGCATTTAAACGTAACTTGAAATGGGTTCCTTTTTTCTTTTCCTTCAATTTTGTGTGCGGGTGTGGGTGTGGGTCTGTGTTTTGGTGGCGGGGGGAGAGCACAAATGAAGTTGAAGGCGAGCATAAGTGGAAAATGAAGAGGAGGATATAACACTTTACAGAAGAAAGATAGAATAAGAGAGAAAGGTAGTAGTAAACTTGAAGCTTACAGATAGTAGCACTATCCTCACTCATTCCCAGGAACAAAGCAGCATCTTGCACGCTTATTGTTGAATAAGCAGAGATCAGGAGCTCAAGCATCCTCCTAGCGTAAATTTCTGCATTAATTCAAAAGAAAGTTAATAATAAAGAACAAGCTTTATGAAGTAAAACTTTCAACCAAAACGTCCACCACCGCACAAGTTATATAAAAAGATTATAGGGATAATACTAATATATAATTTAAACAAATAACGACCGAGATATGAGAAAATTCAAATGTCTGCATTCGACACAACTGGTTCCCTTATTATCTACAGTTTCTGTGGCAAAGATCCCGAACAATTTATATCTGATGCCTGCCTTTATGTTTCCCACATACAAGATCAATGGAATTGCTGCCAATGACTATTTCTAATCCACTTCAACAACACTCCACCCCTCCAAGAATCAATCATCTTTTAGGTCCAAAAGTAGTATCCAGTATCCACTCCAACAACACTCCATGCTCTAGAACAAATCATCTTGTTAGGTCCAAAAATACTATTCACTCCAATAACACTCCAACCTACTCTCCGCCCCCAACCCCATGCCCACACGAAAAAAAAAAAAAAAGACCAAATCATGTTATTGCAGGAGCATTGTCCACTACCTATGACAAAGATATAATTCCATAGTCGATTCACAAGCACCCAAAAGTATTGAAATTAAACACAAGTTAAATAACATATATCAGGATGTTTTATCAGTGAGCGATCTAAGTGGTGTTAGATTCTTGGTCACCAAAATTAGTAGGACCCTGGCAACTAGGATTAAAATTTCAAAAGTATTTCCAACCATTTTGTTTGGGTTAGTCCCATAACCGAGAGTGTGCACCTGCCCTTGCATGCATATACAGATACACTATCCTTCAAAGCATATATTAGTAATTAGAGGCTACAAAAATCTTGCCTGCGAAGGCGGCTACAATGCCCTGCATCTCCGGGCTCCAATTGAACTCACGAAGCACCTCATGGACACCTGCGTAGTCCCTCGTCCACAGCTTCTGACCAATTTTCCAAACAGCCACCAGCTCTGGCCGGCTCTCCTTGATCGCCACCGGTATAGACTTCCACAAAAACCTCGCACTGTTACTGTATTACACAAGACCAAATATAACATCATAGTCTTCATACCCCAAATATAGCAAAAATTAAGATTTCTTTTTTGTTATGACGCCACAAATGGCGTAATCCACATACTATTGGTGTTGCTGAAAATTCATCAAATACTCGCACTTCTAAAACTTCTTTTTTTCCCAATTTGTGGGTCAAGTACACTTCTAAAGCCGGATTAGTATCCTCTCCTAACTAAAAATCATTCTAACATTCTAATATTATATCATAACCATTCAGTTGAATTTTAAATTATAAATATTGGAGGAAAAATACTTTTATTAAGTGAATGAATAGTTAAGATGCAATGATAAAAAATTAAAACAAACTTCTAATTAAAAGATGATTCAAATCCTCTTCAACTAATTTGATCTAAATTGAGCGTCGAAACTTTTTCCAAAAAAAATCTCAGGGTGGTCCCATCATTTTGATCTCGCAAACTGTCACACCTTTTGGACTAAGCCAGGAGTTAAATAATGTAACTGAACTAATCGTGTGACACGTGAACTGGACCATTTTTCAACGTCATCGTTTTAAAAGAGAAAATAACACAAAACTTACATGTCATTGACGTAAATGTGGCCTAACAGATGAATCGCATACGGCCATTCATCTTGAAAAGCAATGCCCTCAGCCGCAACCTATGCAAATAGAACGCAAAAAAAAAGGTCGGGTTAAAAATTGAAAATTGAGAAAATTCAGGCGGGGGGGGGGGGGTTTGGAAATTTACCTGGAGCATGAGGTTGTCGCAGATATCGGCAATCTTGTCGTATGATTTGGACGCTAAGGCGTCGGAGAGTGGTGAGAAATCCATCGCCGGAAAATATGATGTTCACCGCCGGCTGCTGCTTTTTCCGTCACTGTGTTTGTAGTGTAGCTTTTGGCGTTTTGTGTTCTAGTTAATGGGTCTTGGCTTGCTTGTACATTGGGTCTGTTAGTGGACTGTCTATTTGGATACGTGAAGCCCACTGGGCCCATATTTCTTAGACAATTTTTTCTGCTTTTGTTTTTGCCAACACATTGACACTCTTTTGTACATTTTATAAAACTTTTTGACTCGTTAATTTGTAGTATCTTACTTTCATATAATTTATGTGAGTTTAATAAGCAATTGATATTTTACAATCAAAGAGTAATACTATTTGTAGCCGAGGTCCTTATATATGTATTAACAATCTAAATATGATCGAAAGAAAAAATCTCTATTTGATAGGGTTTCGTCCAATTTTTATTAAATATTTTATTTTTACAAAAAAAAATCATAGATTCATTCAAATTCTTGGTAAAATAACAAGGTTCACCTCCTTGTGTTTAACTTTCTATCAATCAAATAACACGATTAGCGAGTGAGATAATTTAGTTGCGATTTTGATAATGCATGGAAAGCTAAAATGTCTCTTTTAACACTAGATCGAATATTGTGTACTAACCTACAACTATTAAATTGTCCTCATAAAATATTAACAAATATGACAATCAAACTATACAGCTTCAATAAAAAACTAACAACTTAAAATAGGTTGCTAGCATCTCGAAAATGAGAATCGACATTAAAAATAGTCTCTTTATGTCAAAAATAAGAATCAATGTAAAATGAGAATTCAAAGAGATGCTAGGAACACATTTTACATATAAAAATCTCAATTGTCTATGTATAATCACATTTGTTCATTCCATTTTAAGCAAGCTCAAGTTCAGATTTTGGCCTATCCAAAATTCCATGACCCTCTTTTGTTTATCTCAAGGGTCCATCCAAAAATCGTGTTGTCTAACCCATAAACTCATAAGTGAGACTCATATAACTTTTTCATAGATGCTCATGTGAGGCCCATAAAAGAAACTACTTCCTTGACTACATGGGCTTTGACCTAAAAACAAAAAAAAAAAAAAACAAGACTACATGGGCCTCGTATGCAACCATTGGGTCAATAAAGCCTAGTATTCAAGTCCACAGCCCAAACCCACTACGTATATATAAACATTCGAATTCAGTAGGGTTTTTTCTCAGTAAGGCTGCAGCATAGCTCAACATAGACGCCGTTCCTCCTGAGGTACCCCTTACGTGCTGGATTGAATTTTCGTTTATCTGCTTTTTTGTTAAAATGATGTTCTTCTGTTTGCAAATTATCAATGAATATGTGTGAAATGCGCATACTTGGCTCGATGTTTGAGTGCTCACTTATTGAATATTTCGTGTCGGGTTTAACTTTTATGGACTGGAAACACATGTTGTAATACTACTACTGGGTTAGACGTTTTAGAAGTGGTATGTATGAGTGTGAAATGGATAAAATGGATAACTCGTTGTACGAAACTCTTTCGAGCAAAGTGTTCCATCCATTTGGCTCTATTGTACGAGTCTTACCTTGCATGTATTTTGTGGAATGGGAAATTCTGTATATTGATGCATGGAACCGTGATCTTTTGTGGACTATGGAATGCTTGGTTGAAGTCATGAAGGCAACAGTCTATTTGAGTTGTGTCGATTTATTGGTTGAATATATTTGTAATTTTCAATCGGTGTTTGATGTCAAATTATTGTACTTTTTTGGCTGAGTAATCGTGTATTTTTCACGGCAATTTATATTCTATAAATGATTCTTTCAGGGTGAAGGAGAGGAAAGATGTCTCACAGAAAGTTCGAGCACCCAAGGCATGGTTCCCTTGGCTTTCTCCCAAGGAAGCGAGCTAATCGACACAGGGGAAAAGGTATGATATATCTGTATTTAATCAAATTAAACTAAGCTGGTTAATTATATGGATCTCGTCTATTCCAAATGATAAGCCGATACCTGATATGGTTTTATGGGAACGCAATGCTCCTCCTTAATTTGGGCTTGGGACAGTCCTGCAAAATGCCCATCATTTTGTTTATCGATAACTATATCCTAATTGTGTTTATGTAGATTTTTCTAATGATCCTTATGATAGTATAGACTAGTTGAGATCAAATTTTTAGGATGATGAAAATTGCGATATATCTTTGCTGCATATTTTGATCAATATCGCTTGATGTCTTCTTTTGGAAGAATTCTTTAGAAATTATATTTTGTTGGACTATTTAGTTTCTACTTTTGTTATGTGGCATTTGGTCAAAATAATTAGTTAATATTTGTGTTTTCTTTTGTTCATTGATGCAGTGAAGGCTTTCCCCAAGGATGATCCTAGCAAGCCCTGCAAGTTAACTGCCTTCCTTGGGTATAAGGCTGGGATGACTCACATTGTCAGAGAAGTCGAAAAACCTGGATCAAGTAATTTCCGCTTCCTTATATGTACTCTCAAACTAATTTCATCAGAGTTTCATTTTCCTCCTATTATTATAAATTGCTGTACATTTTCTGACTACTCACACGCCATCATAGAGTATTGTTTTTAGTACATTTATATCCATGCGTGCATCTTGGAGGGTCATGTTATAAGGTTTTTCAAACTGTATCATAGTTTTTTTCACATTGCTACAAGTTTTTTTTTTAGATTTTTAGTTTACACTTTCTCTTTAAAATACAACTCTGTTGAATGTTCTATAAGAACAACTGTCTGATTTTTCACTTTTTTTTGAGAAATTTTTGCTTTCTCCTGAAAGATTATACCTTTTTGACTCATTGGTGATTGCTTGGTTGGCTCGTTGATGTTACCTCTGAAATTTCATGTAATGCTTTTTACTAGTTGCATCATGTGTGCTTGCTTTTGACCAACTTGTGGCTGCCTCAAAAATATCTGGTCTTTTAACAATGTATGGTACTGAATGGTAGCTATTTTTCGCGATCTCGATAGTTGTGTCTCTTTAGTTGTATGAATTGGTATTGCTTTGCTATGGGGTCAGCATCATTTGAAATTTTATGTTGAGTCTTTTCTAATTCTCATTTATGACTGCTGATGGTAGAACTTCACAAGAAGGAGACATGCGAGGCTGTGACTATAATTGAAACACCCCCCATGGTGGTGGTTGGAGTGGTTGCATACGTGAAGACACCTCGTGGTCTTCGTTGCCTTAACACGGTTTGGGCTCAGCATTTGAGTGAGGAAATTAGGAGGAGGTTTTACAAGAACTGGTGCAAGTCTAAGAAGAAGGCCTTTACAAAGTATTCTAAGAAATATGAAACTGAGGAAGGGAAAAAGGATATTCAGGCACAGCTAGAGAAAATGAAGAAGTATGCCTGTGTCATTCGTGTTTTGGCTCACACCCAGGTACTATGTCCTAATTTTTCTATATTCAGCTGTTATAGGTTTGAATTGTAGATAAAGAGGAAAACGATAACTAACGCTAGTGTCTTAAAATGGCATTAATTTTTCTTTATAAACAGATAAGGAAGATGAAGGGGTTGAAACAAAAGAAGGCACACATCATGGAGGTCCAAGTTAATGGTGGGACTATTGCCCAGAAGGTCGACTATGCGTATGGTTTCTTTGAGAAGCAGGTTCCAGTGGATGCTATTTTCCAGAAAGATGAAATGATAGACATAATTGGTGTTACTAAGGGAAAAGGTTATGAAGGCGTTGTTACTCGTTGGGGTGTCACACGTCTTCCCCGGAAAACCCACAGGGGTCTTAGGAAGGTTGCTTGTATTGGTGCATGGCACCCTGCTAGAGTTTCTTTCACAGTTGCCCGTGCTGGTCAGAATGGTTACCATCACCGTACTGAAATGAACAAAAAGATTTACAAGCTTGGCAAGGCTGGCCAAGAATCACATACCGCCAGTACTGAGTTTGACAGGTTGCGCACTATATCCTTTCCCCTACCTTTTCTTTTTCACAAGTGAATTAATGTTGCAAGTTACTTTACCTTGCTTAATGTTGCTTTCTTTTTGATCTCAGAACTGAGAAGGATATTACTCCTATTGGTGGATTCCCCCACTATGGTATAGTGAAAGATGACTACATCTTGATCAAGGGTTGTTGTGTTGGTCCTAAGAAAAGGGTTGTAACACTTCGCCAGACTCTGCTTAACCAGACATCTCGTGTTGCCCTTGAAGAGATTAAACTCAAGTTCATCGATACCTCCTCAAAGTTTGGACATGGTCGCTTCCAGACCACCGAAGAGAAGCAGAAGTTTTATGGTCGTCTGAAGGCTTAATTCCTTTCTTTTGATATGCAAGGAACTCAAATTGATGATTATCTCCTTCTGTACGTCTAAATTTGACCGGCATCGTATTCAATTTTGGAATTCTTAATATTTCTGTGGTTCTGAATTTGATACTCTTGTTTGAATTTTTCCGAAGAACTTGCCTTATGCATGTACCTTTTGATTTTATGAGGTTTTGTGGAAGTTGTCTTTGCGTATTTGATCCCAATAGCTCCCTTTGAATGTTATTGGGCTGAATGATCACAGTCAGCTTCTGCAAGCTTTTGGACAATGTTTGGCCGTACAGGTCTATAGGGTTTGAAGGAGCAGATTACTACAATTCACCAACTGCTCGTGGGATGTTTTATCTCTTCTATCTTTTTTCGAAAATAATTTGCAAAGCCACTGGTGCTTGGTCTAAATGTTGCTCTCCAAAGGGCGCTATCTATTTATTTTCGGACCTATAGTTTCATATGTTTGAATTTGAAACGGTTTTACCCGATCACTCTACCTAACCTTGAGGCAGGGTGTTTTTTAAATTGTTAACCCCAAAAAAGGGGAAAAAATGAACTGATCTTTGCGGCCCCGCATATTTATATTTTTACCATCACTAATTATAGTCGTGGATCAAAATTTAAAAGAGCCAATTTACAAATTAATCTCAGTGTTAACAAATAAAAGAAATTTAAATACTAAGCAAACGGAAATGAGGCTTCATATAGATATACATTCTTGATAAATATAATGAGTACACATAATAGTACAATATAACCTTATGGCCATTGATACTTATCATTTATTAAGTAATCCCACAGGTCACAAAATAGTACTACAAGATCATTAAACCACAAAATATTGATTAGAAATTGGCTCATAATTATAAGCTTATCTTAAATCGTTTCTCTTAGAAAACAAGTCAAGCTTCAACATATTTTGATGCTCTTTTATTTGTAAGCTTGATTCTTTCATGTTAATACAATATATGGAAATAGTCTATACTAAAAAGCTCGCATGATGGAAACTTTCAAGTACCATTCATCAATGAATTAGTCACTCTTATTGAAGAAATTGAGCGAAATTCGGACTTTATTCAAGATGTTTAAAATCGCGAAAAATATATGTATTATAATATATTGTTCGCTTTGATTTCGATCTTTATAGTGCCATCACACACACACACACACACACACACACATATATATATATATATATATATATATATATATATTGGGTGAAAATTTGGAGCCAATATTCGTGCATTTCCTTTCTTCAATATTGCTCTTTGAATGTATGTACTATTTCAATTTGTTGGCATTTTAAGAGACCAAAAATAATATGCGACATATATAATTGTTTTCTTCCCAAGAAAGCACTTAGTGCAATCGCTAAATAATGTTCTAGTACAAGTACTAATATATTTAAATGGAAGAAAAAGTGCATAAAAAATAAGAAGAACAATGCATATATGTGATAAATTAATTATAGTAAGGGTAACTTACTCGTTGCACTACATTATCATGCAATAGACATACCCATCCGCACGTAAAGAAGAAGCAAAAGAAAAGGAAAAGAAATGAGATTGTCGAAAAAACAAATTTAGGTTCAATTCTCCATGGGAAAATACGAGGGCCTACAACGCAAATTAACAAACTTTTTAGATGTCCTCAAGTTTTACAACAGTCAAAAAAGTCACATGGAACTTCTATCAAACAAAAATAAATTATGGATGAATGTTGTTTCTCGAAGAAAATTTGGCTTACTTGTTCTTTTTATGTTATTTTTCAAAGAAAAATTGGCTCAAATGTTTGAGATACTCTTGTTGCTCATAGCTTCCTATTGTATGGGGTGATATTGTTGAATGCGAACGAGACAGTTTACAATCCCTAGTGCTCAAATATATTTTTACAGCTTCGATTTACTATATCTGTTGTGAAAGAAACAAAAGACTCTATGACCATGTGTCTCACGATGAAGATATAATCTTTGATAAAATTTGTTTCGTAGTAAAAAATAGAGTTAGAAATGTCTATAAATTTAGAAGAAATCTTACAAATTTCATTATTTGTACTTTTTGGAACTTAGATAGCAACCTACTTGTGAATGACTGATTGTTGAGAGGTGCCGTGGTTATTTTTATAAGGTTGGTATATGTTTTGTTGAGTTTAATAGAAACACTTGCTAAATTAGCAAAAAATAAACTATGGCCTATTATAATTATTATGTATGCATGATTAGCAAATATATATATATATATAATGTATTCATAAGTTAAAATAATGTTATCACAAGAGCATACAATTCAAATACGAATCTCATTGGCTTCGAATTTTCTTTTACAAATCTCTAAAAGTATATAAATTAGTACAAACAGACTCTATAGTGATCTCTTCACGGGGATTGCCGTGTCGGCTTACCATTCGTGGGGGAAGATTCTAGAACCCAATTGTTGTTACTTGATGAGCCACCATTGTCCCTATTTTTAGGGACTAGAGAAGGCAATGTAGGATGCGCAGTTGGCTTGCTTTCTTTATTAATGAGTGTGGAAATGGCAGCTGCAACAGCAACCCTAAACTTAGGATCAGAAGCAATTGCGCTCACATTATCACTTAAAGCTTTGTTTCCTTCAACTTTCGACCCAAAAACATTAATATTATTGCCACTAAAATTGCCAATTTTTGGCATATTCCAAGAAAAATTCATGTGTGTTGAAGATTGCGAAGAGCTAGCACTGTTTGTGAGGTCAAATATTACACCCTTTGAAGGGTCGTGATGAGGGTTAAGGCTTCTTGGATTTGATGTGTATGGAGACGATAATGGACTCATCATATGAGGAGGGCTAGGGTATGGAAATAGTAATGTTTGGTTAAAATTGGATATGCCATGATCTGAAAGAGGATGACTTGAATCCATTAACATAAATGATGCTCCTGCCGTTGCCGTCGACGCCATTGCCGTTGCACCCACCGGCAATGGATGATTATGTGTTCCTTCATATGTTGTTATCAATATCGACATGTCCTCCAGACATCTTTGTACCTGATGACATGTCATAATTTCAGACCCGTCATAAAATATATAAACGCTAGTATCAAATCAAACCAAATTAAACAGTAATATAAAAAAAAAATGTCGAATTCATATATAAGAAGATTCAAACAATTTTACGCTAATTATCCACTACCCTGTTTACGTACCTGTTTCCTTACGGGGCATCCAGGAGCCACAGTGCAACGATAATAGGCTCGTGGACAAGGATTTCCTTTGGAAATTTTTTGACCATATTTTCTCCATTGGCATCCATCATTCATCTGCAATATACTTCTATAGTTAGTTATACATCTTTTTCATATCATTGACAACAAAGAAAAATCTTTCAAAAAATTTAAGCATTGCTTAAATTTTACAATAGGTAGAATACTCGGCTAGTGACGTGTAGTATTATGAAATTCTAAGTTTGAACCAGTATAACTTCAGTTTCATTGTACCAAAAGCAAAAAAGGAAAATATAAGGAAAAAAAGTTGAATTTCACTTACTGTGGCTGCTTCACATCTAGCCCTGACTGAAACCCTATCTTTTCTATTAGGCGGAGAAGTAACACGGCTTGTTATTCCAGCGAAGCTGCCCACCAATGGCTTACTTTGAATAGGTGCAAACCCTTTATAAGTGTCTTCTTTCTTCTCCTTCTTGTCTTCCTCGTTTTCTGGTTTGCTTGTATTGCTTTGCAGCGTCAATGACAACCCTAATTCACCACCTTCATCATCATCTTCTCGTGACGCCGACAAGGGTGTTCGACGATTATTCTCAATTTGAGGATCTTTACTTGGGTCTTGAATGGCATCGTCATTTCCATATAGCGAAAGAATAAGTTTGGGATCCTATACGAATTACGAAAAGTTTAATTATAACGTATAAGAGCTAGACGGGGATTAGAAGCACCTCCTCGTGGGCCCGATCCATGACAAAATTCATCACTTTACATTTAATACAACAGTAAGATGCAAATTCATGGTTTACCTTGTTCTGCATATGATTTTGTTGGATGGCAGAAAGTTTCATTTGTAGATCATAGTAATCTTTCATGGTTTGCTCCACCGCCTTTCTTAATGCCTTGTTCTCCTCTTTCATGTGATTCATCTCCTTTTGCAACACAGATAACTGATACACAACAGAAATATTTAGTCAACAAGCAAATATATATAAGAAGCCAAAATCATTGATAAACATCAAAGCATGTAGAGACATATGCATGCATATATAATATCTTAGGCGACAAAAGTAAGTGCTGGATTGCAAACATCTTCAATAGAAGAACCCGTGTGAGTGAGAAGCGATAGAATTGTTTATTCATGGGATATGTCTTCTTTGGTGATTCATTTCATGTCATCTATAATTAGTTATCAAAAGACCTACTTTACAAGGGAACAATAATTTTCTACCTCGTTTGTCTTCAAGTTATCTGGCAAGGAATTATCTATGGCTTCAAAATCTTCAGCTTGTTTAGATTTTGAATCTTCTTTTTCATTTGAATCCAATCGTTCATGATCTTCTTTTGCATCTTCTTGAGTGTCCAGCTTGAGTGATAGATCAATTTCCATTTCACCTTCTTCTTCTTCTTCTGATCTCCCCATAGAATACAAACTGTGGTCAGTCTCTCTCTCTCTCTCTTGATTTTTTGTGCTGCTTTTGAGGCACCAAGGTCAATTCCCTTCTCTCAAAGACATACAAGAACGCATCTGAGTTTTGACTTTAATTGGATCTAGACGTAAACTCCATTTGTATATATAATTAGCTACATAAATAAATAATTCTAGGAATAGCAATGCCACTTTGCCACTCTACTTTTATTTTCTCTACTTGCTTTGAAAGACTAAATTATCCCTCAACATTTTGAAGGGGTATTTTTTTCTTTTTTTTTATAAATTAAAGTAGGCCGACGCTATAATTTGAATTTAAAACTTCTGATTATTATAATAAATTATTATTTGACTATTTCAATCAAACACTTGAGATAGAGTGCTTCTTTTGCTGTGACCTAAATTTATAGGATAGCCCCTTAGTCACATCTTGTTTTGCCCTTTCCTAGTTAGCTGCAAAAGAAAGATAACCTTCTAAGTTTATTTTTTTATTTTTTATTTTTGAAGCCATTGACCTATCTGACAGTATTATATGACTTTCTGTCATGTCGGCCTTGTATAACACTTATCTCTGTTAGCCACTCTTTGTTTTGTGAAGAAGTTGCATGTTTTGACATTTCGTATTTTCTAATAAAATGTCACGTATGATTATGAACAAATGGATCATGATAGACATACAATCAGAAAAATGGAATGTAACGCATCTCATTCATAAATATGATCATAACTTTTAAGGAATTAGTCTAGTGATTAACTAAACGTTTGACGTGTGAATAAAATAATTACTTACTTATCGATATTGTAGTCCGATAATTTTATACTTAACTAACCAGACTATATCTATTCTAAATAGGGTTATATATTCGAAAATTTAAACCCTAATATAATTCGATTGAAATTTCAAAAGTGTTTGCGGTCATTAAAATAATATGCATATTACGCCTACCAAAAGGGAAATTAACATGCATGTCAATGCTGAAAGATAAAACTAATGAATCCAAAAACTTCGAGGGCCAAATTTGATAAAAACAAGTGTGTGTAACTTGATCTATGAGAAAACAACCGATGTTGATTATTAATTTTTCATTTATCTTCAAAAGTCGAGTGGCCATTCACATTTAGGCTGACCTATGCTTGTTGTGGTATCATTTGTACGTTTTTTTTTTTTTTTTATATCATGATTATATATATAGAATCAATAAATAAATAAAAAAGTGTTGACATCATGCTCTTATGGAATATGAGCCTTGTACGAAATCCCAAAACTAGAGAGCCTTGGGATCAGATCTTGAAATAGTCAACTGGAAGACCTCACTTGCTCACACACTTTTTCCACTCTTTATGTTTAAACAATCTAATTATATAAGACCTTGTTTCACTTGTGAAGAATATATTATCTTTATGTGTATTGATTTCCTCAGTCTGGAGGATGAGATAAGACCCTAAGAGCATGTTAGACTTTCAAGAATTTCAAGGACTTAGTTTAGTAGCAGAACATTAAGAATTCGGATATAAAATTTATACACTTGTTTTTAAAAAAAGACAAAATTTAATATATTTAAAAGGCTAAGTTAGGTAAATTTTATGTTTAACTAAATTGGATCATGGTTTTTTTGAGTAAGATTGTAAGTATCGAGATTTAACACTTCTAGAATAAACGAAAAAGCTTCTCAATGAAGTTTCCCGTCAATCCAAAAGCATGTTAGACTTCCTGCTGTGGATATGGAAAAATTGCATCAATTGTTTACATATAGGTTTTATTTACCCGGCCGTTAGTCTTTCTTTAATTTCTATAAAATTGAAAAAAAAGGAAGAAACATGTGTGTTGCACATGACTACCCTTACTACTTTAACAAAAACTCATGTTTTTAACGGAGATAAATGAAAGGACTAACGGTTATACGATTTTAAAACATATAAAACCAAAATCACTTATAAACATAAGAGATTAACTTGACAAAATCGATAGATTATAAAAGACCAACGGCGTACTAAATCCTGTACATATATTTAATATATCCAAAACTTTAATAGCCAGATCGCGGATATCTTAGTTCTTTTTTTTTTTTTTTGGGTCAAAGTATGGACCACGTAAAACGAATTTGATTGAGAATTGAAAATTGAAGCTCAACTTGCGGAAAGAAAAAAACAAAAGAACGAACACTAGACTAATATTGTACAACAACATTATATCCAAAGCATTACAAAAATATACCAGTAGTCATTATCTGATTAAAATTTTCGTAAAATACTGTGTGAAAAAGAAAGGGAGACTTAAGAATTCCATCGAGGAAAAGAAAGAGAAAATTCAAAAGAATTTATATTTATTATCGTTTATGTGATATATTATTCATCTTGACCTAAATATATTTTATGCCATGTGTATCAAGTGTTGCACAAATATATAGTTTTTTAGATCTGAAAATTAAGTTTTAAATATTTCAAACATTAGTCCTCGGGAGCATGGTTCAGCAGTAGCGGGGTGAAATCACTTTTACGAGATTGTAAGTTTGACATTCCCCATTACTTTAGAGTTATGCCCTTTACTGACATGTTGCATATGTAGGGGCGCACCGCTACACCCGAAGGTTTATCAAATAGTAATTGAGTTTCGCCGGATAATCCGACAGTCAAACTCCGTCAGTTGAGTTCCTACATCATCAAAAAAAATATTTCTAGCATTAATTCTGTAGAAACATGACACATCATATTTCACAGTGACTAGTGAGATTCAAGGTATGTAGGAACCACACATACTTATATTAATTAATTCACAGTAATAAATAAATCTGAGTTAATTTTGTTTCGAATCTCTCTTTAATTTTTTCCCCCAATTACCCTTTCCAGGAACCAACCTTCCAACCACAAGAGATATGCAGGCCTGGACTTATGGAAGAGCTAGCAAACCTCACCGCCACAAATTCTCTAGTTGGTTCTTAAATTCAATAACAAAATAAATCAAATGCGTTAATCTAGTGATGAAATATTTGGTATGTAAATGAGAGACTTGTTTATATATGCCTTTGCTATGAATCAATTTCGGAGTCTAATTTTCTTAAGACCAGTCTTGATCAATGGTGGAGTCCTTCATGACTAGCAGGAGTAAGTTGGTGCTGCATTTTTATAAAGCATGTATGTATATTTTGAAAGTATTTTTAGGCAAAAAATCAATTTAATCTAGCTCTACTGAAAAATAAAAAAAATTATCTATATGTGAGTACTAAATTTTTATACATTTAACCCCTACTGAATTATAACCCTGGATCTACACCTAATTCTAATAGGTTTTATGCTTCACTAATATAAATTATATCTCTTTTGAATAAGATTATGTATCCCCAGGTTCTCTCTCTATATCTCTCTTACACACTTACATTAGATCATGCATATGAAAATTTGGTCATTAACTAGTAAAAGCATCATATAGTATGGCACTATGGCTCTTGGTATTTTAGCAATTCTAGAGTTTCCTAATGCCCTCACTGTTAATCTAAAGCCATGTCTGAATATGTTCCACCTACCATATTCTAAACATAACAAAAATATCTAGTTTTACATTACAAATTTATAGGTTTAGGTAACATATGCAATGAACTACATATTCACTTCTCTTCATTTTAAAAATTTATTAGTCAACTTCTTTCTGACAATGAAGCTCTATATAATTCCAAACGACTTGATCTTCCTTTCCTTTCGGCAATGTTTTGTCACGATGACGACAATAGGAATGAAGAGATTGCTAAGATATTATTAACTAATTGTTTGGTGTGCTTCAGTTTAATCTTACTCACACATTTCCTTTGCTTTATCTCTTTCGCAAGATTACAGATTTGGATCCCTTTATAATATTAGAAATAAAGATCAATATGATGAAATAATGTGGTTATTTAATCTCACACGCACGCGATTGTCCACATCATTTAAACATAAATATATCACTACTTAATTTGTTGTAATTAATTTCTCTTAATATTACGAAAGAATTCAAATTCACGAACAAATACGTCACACCCACAAATTGATATAGCTTATACTATGAGTCTTGTTTAATTAAAAGATGTAGCTAGCTTAGTATAATATGTTGAGGTAATCGAGGACCAATCGACTCTTGGAGATGGTGATGAATTAGCTAGCAAATGAGTCTATAAACTATAGAATTGACCCGACATTAGTTTTCTTTAATTTCCTCTAACTTGACCTTCTCCATCTCGCATATGTAGACTCTAAAATGACACATTTGGCTGCACATGGGGGATCGGACTTATAACACAAATATTGACAACTAGTCAACTATATCTTTAACCATATATTCATGAACGAGCCAACCCTATTTTTGACAAAACCATGGTCACCATTTTCGGCTTTGAGCTAGGTCATGATTTATTTGGGATTTGTCAAATTTCTAAGGTCACCAACTATAGAAGAAGAAATTTTCATTGTCTAACTAGTTGATGCTTTTTTTTTTTTTGGTATAATGGAAGCAAAAGTCATTATGCAAACTCAGAATCTTTAATTATAATTAATATATAGTTACTCGTTTGTTTGCATGAGGTTGCGGGATCAATTCTATTATATATGTATTGTACATCTAATAGGCTTCTCTTAAATCAAAATATATATATATATATAGCTATTCGATCACTTCATCTAATTCTGGGGTGTAAATCGGTTGATGAACTAATAAATGAGAAAGACAAAAAAGAGAATAATGTAGAAGACAAATCTTATTGATGAGATATAAATCACAAGATCATGCAAGATATATCTTTTGTGTTTTTTTTTTTTTTTTTGGCTCTTTTCAAAGTACTCTTTTCAATTTGTTAGGTAGAGTCTATAGATCCACAGTAGCCCTTTTCTTTCCTACCAAGCTAGGGTTTCCTTCATTAATAAAAGATGAGGCGCACACGTTTGGAGATTGATGGGCAACTATATATGTATGCAAGCATCTACTAGTTAGAAATAGGGTTGTGGCCAACTATGTATGTATGCAAGCATCTACTAGTACTTTTTTTTTATATTATAGCAGACTTATAAATGTATACATTGATCTCTCTTTGCACGATTGTACATCCTAAGTTTAGGTGCCTAAATCTACTCCTATGTCTACATAATCGATTTCAGTTTGATTTGTTTTTTCATTACTGTATAGACAATGGCATAAAGATAATGAGCTAAAGCTAGAGGATTAATTGGAAGTACTATTTCTATGTGAATAAAAGTACTTTGCGTGTCTGAAAGGA
The DNA here is from genome assembly GCA_037974665.1 of Ehretia macrophylla. NCBI lineage: Eukaryota > Viridiplantae > Streptophyta > Magnoliopsida > Boraginales > Ehretiaceae > Ehretia > Ehretia macrophylla. The sequence continues at coordinate 54,115,885 of CM075766.1, forward strand.
ATGTTGTCAATTTAGGAGGGCCGAGTCACCAATTATAGACGATTATAGGACTCATAGCAACAAGCTAATAATTAAAAAGCTACTAAACCCCTAACTTATATATAAAGCATTCCACTCCACCTCAAGGCACTCTAACTAATGATATTGCTGCAAATGGGATTGGATAGCTTGTAATTTTTTTTTGTTTTTAATGGACAGTTTTATTGAACACCAAAAAAAAAATGCTGAGCTGGCCCCTAGAAAGTAACATGATTTGCATGCAGCAATCAATCTTCACACTTTGAAATCACGATGATAAACCGACATGTGTTACATCATATATTATATTAACATTACGAAATTTGTAATCTTTAAATAAATTTGACATAATCCTATTTAAAATAAATTTTTCATTATTAAACGAAAAAAAAAAACATGCAACGGCATGGACCAACTCCACTAACTAATTGGTGCTCGTAGTTATGCATTGCTGCATAACGACATTGTTTAAACCTTAAATTTTGGTTGCATATCACATTAATACTTAATATATGTCACACATACACCGTTCTTCTCGATTATAATACCATCATTAGTGTGCCCACCACCTAAAATTTGGGACGATTAAACTCTTGATGACCACCAATTTAGAAGCATTAACTTTTGAACGTCTAGACAACAACACAGCCTATTCTACATGCAAAAAGCATTTACACTTTCTAACATCGATCACCAAATTGGAACAGATCCTGTCAACAATTACAGTAACTTTTCCCATCAAAGGGCAGCCCAATACCGCCCAATACCCTAAGCTCCTGTTATGCACGGAATTCAAAGAAGAATCAAATTTCTACTTTGAAATCTATTATACGCAACATTCTCGTATAGATACTGGATTATTTAGAATTGTACACCATTTTCTGGTCCCAAACAAATAGGCATAAGGTGATCTGCAGTCAGATTTAGCCATAAAACCTTTCTCAAACGCTTGATAACGTAAAACTTCTTTCAGAATATATAGCTCTTGTGAGAATCAAGAGACAACCAATATAATTTGAAAAATTCAGCACCAAAAGAAAACGAGAGATATAAAATTCTAGCTATTTTGCTCTTCATTTCTATTTTTCTTTTCCAATGGGTTAAAAGAAACCACAAGCTATCTATCTAATTGAATTAAGCCCCCTATTTATAAAAATCCAAAACTCACTGACCCAGATTTAGCACACAAAGCAATTTCAGTAACCAGCTTCAACCTATTCCTATTCACTTATCGCAAATTTTCGCCCTCGGAAACTTCTAGCAGGAAAGCAAAAATCAGAAGTCATCATCCTCACTGAACCATCTGTAACTTATTCCTATATACTTTCAGGACAAGGTGAACAATGTCAGCACCAGACTCGACAGAAAATGCTGGTCAAACAGTTCTGACCATAGAACTTGTCAAACCCCTCAAGGAATTCTAGCGATCAAGATCCAGCTTAGACTCCGATGAGTTTAATCCAGAGGAGATGCCAGTGATGCTCCCAAGTGACAATAATCTAGGCTGCGTCCCTTGTAGAGTCTTCCATGATGGCTTCGAGTTGATGTACTGCATAAAAAGATTAAAGCTCATTAAAGGATGATAACAAATTTAATTTTACGTATGAGGTACTACATAACATTGCATGTCGAAAAGGTCAAAAGATGAAAAATAAGTCACTCACATAGCATACACAAGCTTAACTCCAAACAATTTCAAGTATACAAGGTACTAGGTACTGCATAATATTGCCCAACCAAAAGCCAATTTTGGAAGATGAGAAAGGAATAATAGAATATCGAAATGTAATTCTGACATCAACTACATTCCTCCCATATGACTATGTTACCGTGGAAGCGGCTTTACCTTAGTTACGTCCCTGTAGAAAGCATTGATCTCCTCTTCTGTAAGACCACCTTCATCGGCATTTTCCTCCCAGCCCAATGAGCGTAGAAACGCAGCCTCTTCCTCCTCTGAGAAAAAATTTGAATCAAAGCTTGAATTACTTTTCCTGTTGTCCAGACACTCCTGCCCAAAGCAAGAGTTACCATTGCACGTCCTATCACCTTTATCCTCAGGTGTGTGCTTCCGACTACAATTATCAGATAACACAGCATCTCCACTCTGCTGAATAGCAGGAAAAGTTGCATCTTCTATTTTGTCAGGCTTATTCGGAGCAGATGGTGAACCAGCTGGGGCCACATCAGGGACAGAGGAAGAATTTGCAACAGAATTCTTTCTCACAAGATTGAAGAAATCATTTCGGCTCTGAGCTTGAGCTGTGGGTCTCTTCTCCAACAATGGCAAGACAGACTTGCGTTCAGTGGTAGGATGACCAGAAATATGTGCTGAGCTCTTCACAGTCGGTGATCCAGCAACCAATGGAGCAGCCCCCGTTGAATGTGCTACTTTGCTACCATTTGTAGGGCTCAAGCTATCTTTTGCAGCAGAAGAAACACCATTTCTTTCCCATGTAGGTTTGAGAACATGAAGCTTTCCCACACTAGATGTCCTTGAAAGATCAGGCTTCACAGGCCCACCACGAGGAGAGTGATTAGCCGGATTCGAGGACGATATCGGGTGCTGCTGCTGAACCTTGGTCTTCAGTTTATCTGAGGGATTCAGAACCTGAAGACATAATAGGATATATGAAAACTTGTCTGAGCTGGATGTGAATTTAATGATTTGGCACATAATTCAATGAGAATAGCAGTGTAAGAGCTCTAATGTTATGAGGCCTCTTGTTAGTAGTATATGTAGCGAAATATAACCAGCAAGCATTACAATATTTTTCTCGACAAAGAACGTCTTTTGAAGTACACGTCAACCAATGCATTATTTATCCAGACAATATGCCTATTAAAAGGCAAACTCCTAATTGCTGATATATAGTTTCTTTAACAGTGAAAGAGCCATTCAAGAGAAAGATGCAATACTGAGATCAGTGATCCTTAAAGCTCTCCCAGGACAAAGAAATAAACCTAATGTTCAGTAGAGAAAAACTTCTTTCTGTTAAACTGTCATCAAGCAGATGGAAGGTGGGCTAGAGGAACGCTAGCGTTCTTAAAGAAAAGATTGGTAATACAAAAGGCATAACTGGGTAAAGTATGTATTCTACCAAATCCACACTCAACTGCTTCAGTATGATACATGTTTACAATGGACATCTTCAAAACGGGTGGGGAGAAGGACAGTAACTGCACAACTTTAACTTTTCAAAGCAGAGGGAGAGAGTGGACAGAAAATATCTGCTTATACGGTGACAGAATTGATAGCATATGCCATTTAAGGGAAACTCTCAATATCTATTCATGGTACTTAACAAATACAACCACAGGCTCCATGTTGGCCAACAACCAGATAGAGACTTCAAACACAAAGAAATGTTCAAAGGGATGAACTTAAACATAAACATAGGCACCCTGACACTAGTCCAAAATCATACGGCATTTGAGAGGCCAACATATACTTCATCAGAACTTCTCATAACAGTCTCTTTAAAGCAAATTAAGAATTTACAGGACAAAAACAACATCTCAAAAGCTTAAGGGGAAGCATCAAAATTTAACCATCCTAGGAGGAAAACAATTATATATAGAATGTTTGGCCTTCATCAGTTGACCTAATTGCATGAAACAGGTTATAAAATTGAAAATATCAGTAGAAAGATAAAAAAGAGAGAAAAGGTTTCATGCCCATCAATGCTGGCAAGTCAAATGTTCACATACAAAGATCCACATCTTGGATGTACAGCTTACTAACAAATTTCTCGTTGAACTTCTTACACTTTATGATCTAGACATGTCTTAGATTTTAGGCTATCAAAATTTGATTGCTTATAGATATAAATCTTTGATTAAGTAGATGAAACTGCAATACTGATCTAACTTCCACCTTAGGAAATAAAAAGTTCTGATATCTACTTCATGCATATTGATGAATATTTATCACAGATGTGTCCTTTTGGATTTAATCTCCTAACATCCATATCACTCAACTTTTCAAGTTTAGACGAAGTAATAGCAAAATCATAATATACGGTGTAAATGAAACTAGAGCAGCTTTAACTTCTCCTTTTTTAGCCTGATCATATATCTCTCCAAGAATTTCCACGTGTCTCTCATAATAAACCGGTCTAATTGAACCACGCACAACCATTATGTGAACATTTAGGTGCAAATAATAGATGCATCCATGCAAGTCATCAAACATAACAATGATGTAAATATTGTCATATTTGTGAACCAAATAAACAAAGCACAACCTCAATCTAACAATATTTAACCGTTTCTTGAGTGTGTGAGTGAATGAATGCGTGTACACGTGAAAAGTGAAGTTCTACTCCCTCTGCATGGAATTAAATGTCCATTTTGATATGAGTTGTCGTTTTGGGAGATAACTTAAAACCAACTCAGTTCTTTTATGACGAGAAAGAAAGAATCGTCTAAATCTTAGAACTATGACCCAAGCTTTAATTTTTTCTCATCAGATAAAAACTAGATAAAGATCTTGTGATTAATCATCCAGAAAAGCACAGGCAGTCATGGTAACAGAGGTACAAAATTTTAAAGGTGATGAAATAACTATAATTCAAATAGTTTATTAACTAACAGCTTACCAATGCCTTGGGTACGGATGGTGTCACAGGAATCAATTGCCTAGATTGTTTAATAGCCAGCTCTTCGAGCCTCTGGGTTTCAGTAGACAACTAGAATAAAAGAATACAGCATTGTGAGCTTAACTTCATTTAAGTTCTTGATCAAAATTATTCTGCAATAAGAAAGGAATCTAAGCTACCTGGGGAGTAGTCTGAGCACGAGGAGGACCCTGAGCCACAGTTTCAGCCATATTAAGAACAGTAAGTTTGCTTAAAGGCACAGAGGCAGAAGTAGGAGTAGCAGTTGCTTTTCCAGACGAGATGCTAGTGCCATTATTTCCAACTGTTGGATGCACTACTGCCAGAGCTGATTTCCAGTTATTATCACCACCTATCATAGCTGAGGCAGACACTGGTAAGCTTTGAATGGCTGAACTCAACCCAGGAGACGGGACTCTTCCAATCTCAGAAGCTGCTAACTTCTCTTTTTCTCCAAGAGAGGGAAAGCCTCTTCCAAATGCAGCTTTATGTGTATCGCCCTTTGCCAACCGGCCATTACCATCAATATTACCATTTTTGTCAGCTACTACTTTCCTAGACCATATCTCTCCTCGTCCCTCATAAACCATTGACTGTGAACGCCTTAACCCTTCCTTCCCAACCCTACTTGATAAAATGTTCTCCAAAGGATCAGAGTAATCCCGGTGCCTATGGTCACTAAAAATTGACTCACCTTTATTACGAAATTCATATACATCCTTATCCCAGTCCTTATCACGCTGGTTTCTAACAAAACTACTGGAATCCCGCGAGTTGGCAGAACTATTACTACTGGAACTCCGGCGAAAATATGAGGAAGTTGTTCTATCCAAAACAGATGAACGCCCTAAACTGTGATCATTCTTGTTAACAAATGATTTATTTCTTGCCAGCTTTGATGAACCGCGATCATCTACAATTACAAACACAAATTACAAAACCTAAATTAGCTTAATTTAAAACTGTTCCATTTTGAAAACTCAATAGTCTCATAAACATTACCTGAATGCAATGAAGATGATGATGCTAAGGGGTGGATTACAGTGCCACCACCAGTTGAACTTCCACTGCTTCTCAACCATTGCGGTACAAGTGTGGGCTCACTTCTCTCCATAACTAGCGGCAAACATCATCATACGGTTATAAAAAGGAAAAATTCAACTTGGTGTCTGCTTTATTAATATCCGCTATCAACTTCCACACGTCAATCCTCAATAACCGGCGCTCCACCTCCCAAAAAGTTGCAATGTGTCCGCAAACACTTAATGCAAAAGCTACTCAGAATCTTAATTCTCTTTACACCAAAATTGTCAACGAACTACCACAAACAACTAACCACTCCTCTCGTCAACCAAGAACTCAAAAATAACTTCCAATCCTTCAAAACTCACAATCAAATAAAAGAATTGGAACAGTTAAACGATTCTATATGCGTTAACTAATCTTTCATTCTCTCTACACAATATATACTTTTAACTCAATCAATCACAACTTCACTCAGTCAATAAATCCATACTCGTACGCAATTTCTGTACCTAAAAATCAATAATGCCAACACTGCCCTCTCAAGACCCTAGCTTTTCAACAAAAACTCACCAAATATATCCTTTATACCCTCATCTCAGAAAGCAAAAACTTCAACAACAAACCTAATTCTCAATAACAAAGGGGAATAGCCCGGTCCATAAGGCCCGAGTCAGAAACGCATTGGTGTCTAGTATATGCAATCTTGCCTTATATTTTTGCAATACCAATATAGCCAAAATTTCAAAAAATAATAGATAATCAGACCCTGTAATCAAAAGGCCAAAATTTACTAATACCCACGATTAAATAACCCAAAATAATAAAAATTAGTTAATTATAGCAGTGAGTATATCAAATACGAGGCCAAAAAAATGGGGAAAAATTAACTAACCCTCAAAGAAAATATACCCAAAAAAGTCTTCTAATATCCAAAAAAAAAACCCTAGACCTTTCAGCCGCCGCCTTTTTCTTTATGCAAATTTTTCGTTATATTTATATATATGTATATATATATATATATAACGAAGATTCGAGAGAGAGAGAAAAAAGGTTATTTTTTTCCAATTCTCTTCTGAGTATTTTTTATGTAAAGGGAGAGAACAATATTTTTTATGTAAAGGGAGAGAACAATAGGGTTGCTATGATTGTGTTGGGTAGAAGAAGAGAGAGTTTTATCTGTGTGTATATTTGTGGTGTTTGTGTGTGTGAGGAAACGAAGGGGAGAAGATTATTATGAAGATATATATATATATATATCAGGCAAGAACAGTTGTGTGTTGTGTTGTGTTTGTAGTAGTGTTGGTGGAGTAGTGGAATTAAGAAGGAAGTCTATTCTGTGTGGGCAAAGGATTTGTAGTGTGTGTGTGTGTGATGTACACCTTTGGGCTTTTTCAGAAAATTTCTTTTTTGAGAAGTTCTTCTAATCTTAGACCTAGAGAAAACTTTGTCGCTTTGTTTTGTGTGTGAGTACAAGTGTATGTATAAAATAATAATTATATTATATATTTAGTTTGTTTATTTCTTGTCTTTGAAAATTCCAACACCACCCCCACCATGATACAGTGTGTTTGGATTGGGAGAAATGGAAGGAAGGGAGTGATAATGGAGGGGAGGCAGTGGTCCTTTCTATTATTTGGTTTGGAAGTTGACGGGTGGTGAGAGTAGAGAGGGGAGGGTGTTAGCTCCTTCATTATCTTCAAACATCATCTCTTAATTTGGAGTAAAATGAAATGAGAGGAAAATATCATTTTATGTGAAGACTATATTACCCTTCATCATTACATAAATTATATTAAAACCAATTATATGAAAATTTATATAATTTAAGAAAAGGTTATAAAAGTCATTTTACAAAAAAAAAAATTATCTTCCTTCCATTTTCGTTCTAATCCAAACAAAGAATACTCAGCATCCTTTATGATACTCTCTTTTATAAAATTATACAATTTAAACATTATTTGACCCCCTCCACTCATTTTCTTTATGATACTCTCCCTTCATCTCATTTATTAAATTTCCTCCCCCTCAATCCAAACACACCATTAAAGGTTTGTTTGGATTGAGGGATTTGGAGAGAAGGGAATGGTTTTGGGGTGATTTTTAAATCAGTTTCCTTGTTTGGATTGGGGAGGTTTAGGGGATAAATAATTTGGAAAGAAAAGCAAAATTAGTCATTGTGTTAAATTTGAAATCACCCCAAATTGGGGTCAAAGCAGGTGAAGGAAAAATTGAAGCAACCAAATGACAATATAACCCTTTAGCTATTTTGAAAATTACACTGCTGCCATTCTTAACCTAGTCTTTTCGTTTCTCTGTTTTTTTTTTCTTTTTTGTCATTTTTTTCCATGTCTCGTTGATCATACCTTTTTTTTAAAAAAAAAAAAAAGATCAAATCTTTTTTAAAAAAATCCAGCTCTATGGACATCAAAAGAGGGCGTATTTGTCAATGTAGTTATAAAATTTATTCATCTCTTTTATTTTTTCTCCAATCCAAATAAATAATACACATAATCCTTTATAAAATTTTCCTTTACAATTTTATCCAATCCAAACAAGAGTTAATCATCTCTTTTCATTTCCTTTATTATTAAATCATCTCATTTCCTTTATTATTTTTTTCCTCTAAATCCAAACAATACCTAAAGGTTAGTTTAAATTTAATTAATTATCATTTCTTATATTATTTTGTCCTTATTGAGTTGAGGTGAGGAAGATTGTATTTATAAATTTATAAGTTACTCGACTTCTAATTGAATTAGTTGGATGAGTATTAGGAAGAAAATAACAACTTCGTATTTGGTTAAAATTCAGGAGTAACCTAGTCTTACAAACAGTTGGGAAATTAGGATTAAAATTTTATGAGAGTTGGGGCGGATGGTTGGGGTGTAAAAAAAAAAAAAGTTCCCATTTCCCATTTGGTTATTGAATAGCATTAAGTAGTAAATTGTTGAATTTTCTTCTACACATCACACTTCTTGCATTTATTTCATTGTTGCTCTTCTTTTTTTTTTTTTTTTTTCCTTTCTTGCTTTCTTCTTCTTTCTCTTAAGAATTAGCCAAAGTGAGGATAAGTATTCTTCAACTCTCGCATGCTTGCCTCACTCGTGATTCTTCAATATATAATAGAGGGATGACTACTACAATTTTCAATACCTCAAAAATAGGACTAATATAAATTTCGTATTTTTGTTTTTGGAAAAAGGATGCTTCCCCATGACATAGATGACTCTTCACAAGTTTTAATCTACCTAACATTAGAATTTATAGACCAGAGAGTCACAAGATACGTATTCCTATAAGGGTGTCATTACCTTGAAATTTGTAGTTTAGCTAATGTCAATTGAAGAACATTGTCCACCACCACGGTAAGTTTTTATATGAGAGTGAGTCGGGTATAAATTATCTTATTAGTCGGATCACATAGTTATCAAAATCAAAATTAATAAGAATTTGGGATAAAATAAAGACAAAATGATTTTGGTGACTAAACATATAACAACATTTTAAAGTATTTGGTCAAATAAGTGAGGATTATAATTCTTACATTCCAAAAAATAGATCTGTCTCATCTCCATTTATCTTTTCCAAAAAATTAAGAAAGAAAGAGGAGTATTAGATGCCCGGCAGATGTACAATGACCCAATGAAGTAACATTGTGACGTTTCATATTGACCTAAAACATGATAAATTAATATTATAGCTTTAAATAATAACTCGAGTTAACATTTGAAATTAATATATTTGAAGTTCAAATTATTAACTTTTATATTATGACGGTAGTCCTCAAAATCGGGGCATGAAAAGTATCTTATCCGAGTGTGTAATACACACGCTTCTAACCCCCTGAAGATACTATGATTAAGGTATTGCCTTAGCCGTTTATCAATATCTTAAACAAACAAATAAACATTGCCACTAATGTACAAAGCAACTTTAACATACAATATGAACACCACGAATTTGAATCTTCTCATATCATATAATATAATAAGATAAATTTAATAGTAATGATATGTTCCGATCATTTTATCATAACTACATAGATATATTATACTATTAAATCTCTCATAACATAGTAATAATATAAGATGACCTAAAGCTCGAACACCAGAGTATAATTACATTTGCCATAAGACACAAGGCCTAACATACTAGCACAAAAATATACATAAGCTGTAAAGAGCAACACGCACATGAAAATGGAAAAATCTTTGAATCAGCCTCTCACAATGTTAGTGGGACATACTCGTATATCTTATGTGAGTTTCACTAATACGTAAGAGAACAATACCATCCCAGCACCACCATATCATCTATGTATCTTCTGCTCAGATAATTTTGCAGCAAATCTTGTGATCATTTCAGTGGCGCGGAAATGGGGGGCGATCTTCATCTGGATAGCTGCGATGATTCCCACCTCTACCACTTTGGTTTCTATCAGTTGATGAACCTGATGGATTCCCAGTAGCTCCATAGCTTTCGTTAGTATCATCTTCTTTCTTCTCAGTTTCATTATCAGTTATGTTGCTTGGATCATTATTTTCTGTATTGCCATCTACTGCTTGCACTGAACTAGTGCTGCTTGCACCATTCAGGCTTGTTTGTGCTTCTGCTACAGGCTGATTGTTGGAACTTTCTTGCTTTGAATCATCTGAAAGTAATCTTCTGCTATCTGTTTGAAGGCAGAGGATGAGCAGTGATCCAACAAGGATTAAGGGCATCACTGAAACCTTCATGATGAATCTGTATCGAAACATTAACAATTAACAGACTGAAAGTGTCGAAAACACAAGTCTTGTCACTATAAATCCCATTTGTCACGTGTAATTCAAAAACTCCAATTATACGTGAGGGAACGTTTTTGAGACGTCAAACTAATTAAGTATATAATATCTAAAAGTTTAAACTTTTAGATTAAGTGGACATTTAAGATATGAAATCAATTACGATTTAAGCAAATAGGAAAAAGGAGAAAAATAACTAGTGCTGCACTTCAATTTAGATAGAATGTGGTAGGAGTTGACATACCTGATTTTCTTTCTCCTGAGCTTTTTGGTGTGGTTTATACTAATTCAGGAAACAGAATTTATAGAGGATGTTTATTCTGTTAACTCTTATTATTGTGGCAAGATTACGTATGAGCACTATAAACACAAGGATACAGGGCAAAAATGTCATGCCCTATTCAGGACTAACGAGAGTTTAAATATTCACTTATTATATTTTGTGGGACATCACAATAGTAGATTTTAAAATCAATACAATTATTTTTAAATTTGTGACAATAATATAACTTATGAGCCTATAATTTTAGACCAAGGTATTACAAATAATCACTAGTGAGCTTAATTGTGGGATTTGGCGTGCATCACTTGCTAATAAAGTGGCTGACAGTGTTTTTTTTATCTGTAGATTGTGCGTCCAAAGTAGGATTTTATGAATGAGATGGCATGTTCTTCAACTCTTTTCTTGTTTTACATTGATTATGTTTCCATTTAAGGGTTTTCGCAACTGAGTTACCACCGTACTATGAACTTTTTCACTAGTTGCCAGCAGGAGTAATGACTGGTGGGTGACCGAATTACAACGTCATTATTAAGTTAATCACCTTTGGGCTAAAACTATGCTAGACTTGGAAAAATAATTCTAAACGTAACGACATTCTTTTTTATGATGAGAAACTTCATTTGAGAAACGTTTCGATTCACTCCAATAATATTACATCTGAAAACATATGACTCTATTTGAAAGAAATATAATCTACAAAGTCTATCAAGAACCGGCACCAACAAAGTTAGCAGCCAATAGAATCCAAGATGTAAACAATTCCCTAGCTTACACCCCAAGCTACACCACTAGGACAATCTAAAGATGCCCAAGAACAAGACATGAACTGAAACAATGATACAAGGTGATTGAGAAGATGTAGACGAGGAATACATAAACGGTTGCAGAATGTTCTCTACAAGGCTTGTTACAGTGAGTCCAATGCTCTTACCTTTTAGCTTGCATATAAGGCTTCTATACCATACACAAAAAGACCAAATAAGAAACAATCAGAAATAAATTTGTGTTAACACATTCATCACCAGCGGAATGCCCAAAACTAGCAGAAATTTTACCAATTTGATAAAGAGATAAATAATATTAGTGGCTGTCGTCAGAAGCGACGCTCAATTGTGCAGGCAAAGATCCTCTGTGAATGTCTGCTACAGCACCAGCAGTTTCTAAAAGATCATTTCTCATCTCAGCAATTTTTGATGCCACATATTCTTTATATTTTGAAATTGAATCGACCACAGCAAAGAGATCTCGAGCACATGTCTGGACTTCTTCTTCAATTTGCAGAACTGCTTCCTGCAACTTTACCTTGGAAACCTTCCAAAAATACATACCATTGTTATTCATAAATTTACCATTAGAAGGGAAGATCAAAGTAGATACATGCATCTTTTTATATGGATATATCATTTACAACATGGAGACCCATAATTACATGCTTAACATCAAAGTGATGAAGGAAATGGACGTACCTTCAAGTACTCTGCCACTTCTTTTTCAACGATATCCAAGTTACGAGCTTCGACTTCAACTTCCTCTACCATCTTTCTGGCTTCGGCTGCACATCTAGAAGTGTAATCCTGTGTTTCCTTTCTAATTAAGTCCAGTTGAGCTTCAACCTGTAAAATTGATTGAAGGATTATCTCAAATTGCTATCCAAATAACAAAACACAACAGAATTGTCCTTCAGAACATAGTGAACAAACTAGATAGATCAATAGAAATCGGAAATAATCACAGGTCCTAACCCATCAAGGGTCATCTGTATCTACACTTTTATAAAGCTTGCTGTATGGCCAATTGAAGCCATGTACATTAAACAGCTGGTGAGTAAATTTAAGAATAAGCCAATGCATTTAGATACAATCATAGAAAAAGGTCAGGCATTTGATTATATTTATCAAGAGTGTTACCCACTAGAATCCTTAGTTCCTTACTTAGAACTGGCATTCAAATAGGCAGAAAGGCAGAAAAATCAGAAAACATTGATAGGTACCCTCAAGCAAATGACCTCACCAAGCTGCCGAAAAGGGTGTTTTGCCAAACAGTCGCAAGGAGGTCCAATTCTTCCTCCTTCCCTCAAGCAAATGACGTCACCAAGCTATATTATGTAGAGAAGATAGAGTGACAAAGGAACTGCACACTGGTTTAAAATAAAATCCTGATTGTGATAAGCCTCCCTAAACAGCTTTTGTGCTGCCTCCCTTATTTCTGTTTTTTAAGTATTCCAAACCTGTTTTACTTTTTTGTTTGCCACTATATCTCTGCAAAGGGTTTCTCTGACATGCTCATGCAACAATATTGCCTAATACTAAAATATAACAAGGCCTCTGACTGCACTTACTTCGTCAATATGGGATTCGAGAGCGGAAATACGGTTTCTTTTTGCCTCAATTTTGGCTGCACTCTCAGCTGCCTGTTTCTGAAGTGATATCAACTCCTCCAATTTCTCCACAGAAGTTCTCTTTATCTCCTCAGAAAAGGAAGCAAGTGCAGGCTTTAGTGTCGTCTTGTAACCTATCCCCAACACTTCGTCAGGTGTTGACCCCTTGGCATTCAACTGATACTGAAAACCATTGCCAAGCTTTAACCTGTTGAGCAAAGACGAGTTGATAATGTTAAAATCCTCGAAACAGAATCATGGAATTACCTGTGTTTCTTGTAGGACTAACAAACTAACCAAAGGAAAACATCCCTCTCTATCTAAGGATAAAAAGATCCAATGCGTCAGATCATGAAGAATTGCGAAATTAAGACGATGAAGTCAGATTTCACGTCTCGGCTCCATTGGATCTACATTTTCATGTCAACTAGAAGGCCCCGCGCGATTGATATAGTTATATGATCAACTAACATTCAAAAGGTGACAGAAAGAATTAAGAAGCATGAACAGACTCTGCAACTATCTATAATAGGACTAAACAATTTGGTGACCATTGTTTATTGAAATTCTGAATTCTTCATCAACATGAAATCTGAATTACCAGCGGCCGAAATGTGCCAGATAGCTCAGAGATAGATGTATCTCATGATTTAAGACATTCTTTGTGCACGCTAACTAAATGTTACTTGTTATGTGCCAGCATTAGCAACTCTACATCTAAGCTGTTTCACCTTTTGGAAAAGCAATCTCCTTAATTTACATGTTATGCTGCAATGAGCTACGTATACGGATGAGTACGTAATAAATCTGGATTACCTTAAGCTAATAATTCTAAAAAGGAAAAGTGACAAGAAAGCACAGATTTGTAACACGCTACGCATATTTAGATCCACGGATCAAAAGATAATTTACTAGAATCCAAAAACGAGATGTAAATAAGGCTCAAGGCAAAGAGCACTAACCTCCTGATAGCCTGATTGCACTCAATCGTAAGCGCCTCGAGCTCCTTGAACTTATGTCCAATGGTAGAGTCAAGATCCCAAGACTTCTCCTCCCACTCATTCCTCGCAACTTCAGTCTCCGCAATATCTCTCTCCACAGCCTGCAACTCACGCTTCATCCTCTCGGCATCCCTAGCATTAATCCCTTGCTCCTCCACCTGCTTCTTCAACTCCTCATTCTCCTCGCAAATCCTCTTATTCTCCAAAGCCTTAGCCTCCAATTCCTTCTCTTTATCCGCCACGCCCTTCTCCATCACCACAATATGCGACTCCAATTGCTCAATTATCGTATGAAACTTCTTTATATCCTCTTCCAACACTCCTTTCTCCTTCTCCAACACCTCCTTCTTACTCGGCCCTGCCTTTAACGCCTCCAGTTTTGTCTCCACTTCCTTCACATCCCCTTCCAATGTCTTCACATTCTCCGCCATCACATCCCTCTCTTTGCGTAACTTGTTCATAAACTCCTCGTCTAAAGCATCCACCGCATCGTCATCTCCCCTAATGTAATGCAAATAACTATTAATCGCGTACTCAGACATCCCATTATCCACCAAAAACGACCTCGTTTCGGAATTACTAATCAAGTGATCATTGTACATACAAATTTGAACAAGCCAGTGCATCACGCCAAGCAAACTAGGCCACGTGTGAGGCGTACTAGGGGCACGAAGTGCAGATTTATTCAACTTGATAGGACAATTTAGGGATTTTAGCAACAAGTAGAAGTCATCGTCGAGTTTTGGCGACAAATGAAGTCCTAGGCGAGAGAGGATGAACTTTAGGGTTTCGATGATGTCTTTGGCGGAAGGGAGAGGGGATTTGAGGGAGAATGGGAGGGAATGGGAGGATAGGTAGGCGTTGATGGTGCGAAGGGCGGAGTGCTGGTAGGATTTGTCATTGATAGGGATGCCGGAGGAGGCGCGAGGGTTTAGGCCGATTGAGGAGTTGGATGGGCGGCTGCTGGCGAAGCTGGCGTCGGAGTCTCGGCCGGTGGCGGAGGAGAGGTGTTGCCATGGGTCGTTGAATCCGGAGGTCGGTGTTGGTGGTGGTGGTCTAGCGCGTTCCGGTGCTGCAGATTCTCTCACGCGGCGGCGCCCGGCGGCTCTCATCGTCGGAGCTTTTTGCAAGTGTGTGTGTGGAAATTGTGATGTATGGATTTTCCCGCCTAGGTGCTATTGGGTGAGTTTAAAAAAAACAGACCGATAAATTGGGCCATTCCTTATCCCTTCTAATATTAGCAAAAGAAAAATATATAAAGAAAAAAATAGAAGTTTAGGTAGTCGAATGGGCTCGGCGACTCATACTAGATAATCTCTTAACTAATAAAGTTACCGTATATTTTTTGGACGCAAAGTGAGAATTATATTACGAGAGCAGATGTCTGATAGTTTTTATTGTATTATTTTAATATTACTTTTTAATTAAAATGAATGGTGGAGATGCAATATATAAATAAGATATTAGTTAATAAATTTTAATATTTGCTGAATAAAATGGAATTTAGGACTCTATTTTAATATTTTTTAAGTTAAAAGTGGTAGATCTCACATATTTTTTTTATGAATAGTGTTATTTTTAAGAATATGAGGCTCGAAAAATATTCAAAAATAAAAAAATTTACATTTTAGAGCCCTTATTGAGTTTGTCCTTATATGTAAGAATTTAAATAATTACTAATGTAGACAAATTTTCTTTTTTGGGTCAATCTAGTGTAAACTCATTAAGAATAACTAAATTTGATTATGGGAAGTAAGAGTTACAATTTGTTTTATTTATTTCCATTAAGCTATACGAAAAATAAGATGGGCATATTTTTTTTGTTTTGCATAATTTATTTGTGAATTTATATTTTTTGGATGTAACATGTGGAAACATCTTGAAAAATTTTAGTTGGTTCTAAACTTATGGTAATTAAATTCTTTTTTTTCATAGTTTACAAAACTTAATGAGACGTTTGATTCGTGGATTAATTTTTTATTCATGAGCATGTGATTCCTATGATTGTGATTTTCATGAATGTTGTAAAATCTGTTTGGTATGTCAAAAATATTTTTGTAAATATTTTTTCAAATTATTGGAAATATTGTAATATTGTGTTTGGTTTGCACTTGATATTCCCGAAAATCTTGATTAGTTTTTTAAAAATATCCATAATTGAAAAAACAACTCCAATATCATATTCAAGGCATTTTGTCTTGTATCTGCACAATCAACTTATTGATGATATCACAAATATTTATCATTGAAAAAAAAAAATACCAGTTAATAATAGATTATAAGTTAGGGTGTAAATAGATTATATCACATTTCTGCCTTATAGATGTATACACATCTAAATATGCTAACACAAAATTATTTTATCTTTTTGCACTCACTACAAGGATATGTTACTAATCCAGTTCTGACACAGAGAGGTAGTAACAATAAATAATAATAATGAGCTAAAAGTGTCTAGTAATTGAAATTAGTATAATCTAAATCCCTTAACAAAGATTCATTAGAGGGAGACCTCCTCCGATGATCTAATTATGCTAACCCAAAATGACTTTATCTTTTTGCACTTACTACAAGGATGTTTTGGTGGATTGGATTGGAAAAAAGCTGATATTGCTTTTAATATTTAATTTTTCATAATCCCTTAAGCTAAATTTCATAACTCAAGATTTTCGGTATTTGGATTAAGTTATATTCACTTTTTTTCATGAGTGATGAAATTAATCAAAACTAGATTAACTAATTGAACGTAATCATCAACAATTGTAACTCCAAACTTAATCATTAAAAACTATCAATAAATTTGTAGATGACTATAATTATAGACACAATCATCAATAACTGTGATATCGAGTATTCTTGAAGATTGTAACTCTAAATGTAAGAATTTATGACCATAACAATCATTTATATGCAATACATAATATTTTTTTCAAAGAATGCTACCATCTTTTCGAATAATCTGACTTCTTAAGAATTACTAACATATTATTTTTAGAAGAATTAGTCTCTAATAAATTTCACCTTGTATCTCAAAAACTCATTCAATAATAATCACTCTATTATAATGTTTAACTATAACAATCAGTTACACTTATACCTTTTCTTTATGTCAATCAAACATGTACTTGAATAAAACAATCTTATTTGTAACACACTACTATTAATTAAGAATCGTATTTAAAACGAATCTCCTTTCTAATCTTTTATATTCAATATAAATGATGGATTTTAAAACTCCACCTCTTTTGAGACTCATATTAAGATTATCATTCGAAAATGCTAAGCAACACCTTGAGTGAAATTGATTGTTTAATTTGAAGTATTTATGATTTTTTTTTTCTTTCCAAAAGCAAAATTACCTCCCTCTTTTTTATTTGTGATTTTTTTTTCTTACTTTTTTTAATTGAAATTTAAAGACAAAAACTTTAATTATAATGTGCCGATAACATATCAAGCGCCTTTCACTCTAATTATGAAAATCACTATTAAAGCCCTTATGCTCTAGCACAATATAAACTCCCTGCCCATAAATCTGCCACTTTCCCTCCATTTTCCCCCAAAAAAAACCCCACCAAAAAAATCAAGCCACGTCCCACAAACCAAACAAAGCAACAACAAACCCTTCCAATCCCTCTAAACCCACCAAAAAAACAAAGAAAAAAAGCCGAAAAAATCCTAAAAAAATGGGAAAAGATGAAGATGAAATGAGGGGAGAGATAGAGGAACGATTAATAAACGAAGAGTACAAGATCTGGAAGAAAAACACACCTTTTTTATACGACTTGGTGATAACCCATGCTCTAGAATGGCCTTCCCTCACCGTTGAGTGGTTGCCGGACCGGGAAGAGCCGCCGGGGAAGGATTACTCCGTCCAGAAGCTCATTCTTGGGACCCACACCTCCGAGAATGAGCCTAACTACCTTATGCTCGCTCAGGTTCAGCTGCCGCTTGAAGACGCCGAAAACGATGCTCGCCATTATGATGATGATCGGTCTGAGTTTGGTGGCTTCGGCTGCGCCAATGGCAAGGTTTAATTTTTTTTTTAAACTATATTTTATTTTATTTTATGGGTTAAAGTTTAATTAGGTTAATTTAGTGTGTAATTAGTTTTATGTTTTAGAGTAAAAGTGGGTCCGACCTTTTCGGGGAACTCGTGCATCGTGAGAGCTTCGTGTGCACCAGGCTGCTCCCCTTTAGAAAGTACTGGAATTTTTGCTGTTTATAATGTGTGCTGAAGTTGGGATTTTGTGTAGTTCGTTTTTTCTTTTAACGTATTTGGTTTTTATATTTTCTAAATTCTTCTGGTTAGAGTTTAATTGGGTTAATTTTGTGTGTAATTATTGGGATATTTTTCACCCTAAAATGGCTATGGCACTTCCTTGCGTGCACCGAGCTGCCCCTTCGCTGATTTTATTTATAAAGTTGTGATATTTTTGCTGTTTGCATGTGTATTGAAGTTGGAAATTTGTGTATTTTGTTTTTCTTTTAATGTGTTTTTGTTATTTTTAAATAAGAAAAATTATGTACTTGTATTTGCTCTTTATGTACGCTTGCAACTGGAGATGAAGCAGTCTTTCTTGGGCTTGTTTGAGGTGGCAAATTGTAAGTTTATTTGATCCTGGAAGTGAGAAGGTTGCGAGTTTATTGTTGCACAAGGACTTGGTGGGTTGATTTAGAGCTTGGTGATTGATGAAATTGAAATTTAGGTGAATCGTACCGAATTGAAACGAATGTAAATTGTGAGTCAACATAAATCATATGTGAATCGTACCGAATTGAAACGAATCGTACGATTCACTGAATCGTTCGCGATTTAGGCCAGACTCAGAAACTGCAATCACATCTTCCACTCTGATAACAATCAAGACACAGATGAAAGGTGTCTTGAGGGCTTTCATAGCACCCAACACAAGTGAAGAACTTTTGTGATATAAACGTTTGACAAAAATCACAAAATGGCCTTCCACTTTTGATTATATAGTAAAGTGTTATTACCTCCCAGAAGTCGAGGGTGCCATTTCCATCGCTGTCAAGCTCCCTAAACACATAGCGACCCCTCATCTTTTGATATCCTTCTTGTGTCATGAAGTCCAAGAACTCATTATGGTCTACTTCACCATCTCCATCAAAATCTAAGGCATCAAAGAATTCGTGTGCCAAAGCCCGAACTTTGTCAGAGCCAGCTGCATAATGGGCTAAAGCAATCTCTCTTAATCTTTCCATCTCACTTTCTTTTGCTCAGATTTGATAAGAATAGTATGTAAGTTTCAGCTTGCAAAGCACTGATCTGACCTTGCTTATATTAGCTTGTTTTATTTTATTCTTTATCACAAGCAATGGTACTATATAAATATTTTTTTATTGTTAGATTCACAAGCAATCGTATGTGGTCTTTGTAGTTTGGACATAAATTGCTTTGGAATTTAGTTTGCAAGATAGTGATTATTAGAAAAGTAACAAAAAACATATATTAATACAACTAAAAACGTTAATAGAAACATTATATATCAAATTAATCTAGTTTTAAATTTGTGACCGAATCGGTACGATTCACGATTCAAAAAAATGACATTTCGATTCACAATACAGTTCACGATTTGACAACTATGCTCTGCGCTATGAGGCCTTCATTATGCTAAACTTGTCTTTTGCAGGTACAAATTATTCAGCAAATAAATCATGATGGAGAGGTCAACCGTGCACGTTACATGCCCCAAAACCCATTTATCATCGCAACCAAGACAGTTAGTGCAGAAGTTTATGTATTTGATTACAGCAAACATCCATCTAAACCGCCTCTGGACGGAACATGCAATCCTGATTTGAGATTGAGGGGCCACAGTACTGAAGGTTATGGTTTATCTTGGAGTCATTTTAAGCAGGGCCATTTACTGAGTGGTTCTGATGATGCCCAAATATGCTTGTGGGATATCAATGCAACTCCAAAGAATAAGGCTCTAGATGCCATGCAGATATTTAAGGTTTGTACTTTTATGTGTTGGAAAAGTAATAAACTAAATGACAAACAACAACTAGCCGATTCTTTCAGAATGAAGAACATAATGACAAAGCTCATACTGAAGAATAATTCTACGATAGAGGAAAACAGTGAACTCGAATTTAGTCGCAGTTAAAATTGTGTGGTTTCTCTATTTTGATTAACAGTATTGAAAATTTGCAATAACAGATTCATGAAGGAGTTGTAGAGGATGTTGCATGGCATCTGAGACATGAATACTTATTTGGTTCAGTTGGAGATGATCAATATCTGCACGTATGGGATCTGCGAACTCCATCAGTCACCAAGCCTATTCAATCTGTGGTTGCTCATCAAAGTGAGGTAGATTCCAAAGTTTCCCAATTCATGCCAGAGTTCCAAAAAATTTTCTTAGCTGGATCCTTGCATGTTATTATGTTTAAGCTTTGTACTTGAGAGATAAATAATATGGAGTATGCCTGCTGCTCATTTCCTTGCACACGGTTTACATCACATGGTTGGCAGGACAAGGACATATCTGATTGTGTCCTGGACCTGTATGGCCCTTTTAGAATATGTTTTCCAGCTCTTCAAATCTATTGTACCAGATGTGCGTATTATGCTCTGAACAATTGAAGTCACTTTGTTATCTTTTGAACAACATAAGGGGCTTTATTGCTAATCCGGAAGAAAAGTTGGATTGATGTTGAATTGCATGCATGAGTTATTGAGTACGAGGATACACCATTTTGAACATTATATTGGTGGTGTGAATCTTGTCAATTATTGGCTTCCAGCATTCTGTATCTACTTACCACTCTTGATACATTTGTTTGCATGATCTTTTTGCTTTTGTGGCTACATGTAGTTTATATTATGTGACTAAAGATAGTCAGTGTTTACTGTACTCTTGATAACTAAATGCTGTGTTTGGTTTCTTGAAGGTTAATTGCTTGGCCTTTAATCCATTTAATGAGTGGGTTGTAGCAACTGGATCTACCGATAAGACTGTCAAATTGTTTGACCTACGCAAGATTTCCACAGCTCTCCACACTTTTGATTGCCACAAGTAAGTGGTCTTCCTTGCATTTGGTTGAAAGAACTATTTGGAATTCTTGTAAACCAGTTTAGCATATTTAGACAGTAGGAGCAAATATCAAATTTATTTTTGGTGTTAAATAACAGAGAAGAGGTTTTCCAAGTTGGCTGGAATCCAAAGAATGAAACTATCTTGGCATCTTGTTGTCTTGGTCGGAGACTCATGGTGTGGGATCTTAGCAGGTACGTTAACTCACATTTAAGATGAGTTGTGCCCTTTGTTTGGTATGGTGTATAATTCTGTTGTGTGATGTTCCCAGCATTTTGAGCCCTGTGGTCGGACAGAAGACAATACCCACAGAAATAATGCATGTACAAAATAGACACTTATATGTACATTCTACAAACGCATTCATATTTCCATCTCCCATGACATATTAATACAGATGCATGAATACATGTTTATCCTTGATACGTATTCTCTCTTTTCTATTTCATCTCCCAGGATTGACGAAGAGCAGACCCCAGAGGATGCTGAAGATGGGCCACCGGAGTTGCTCTTTATTCATGGCGGTCATACAAGTAAAGTTTCAGACTTCTCATGGAACCCATGTGAAGACTGGGTCATAGCTAGCGTAGCCGAGGATAACATACTACAGATATGGCAGATGGCAGAGAACATCTATCATGATGAAGATGATTTACCGGGCGATGACTCCACAAAAGGTTCCTAGTCCAGGTTTCCTGTCCGAGCCCAAGGAGTCGCCACAATGTATGATCTATTAGGGGGGAGAAGCCTCTAGGTCCTGGTCCTTTTTCTTTTCTTTGCTTTGCTTTCGGGTGGGTTTAAAAGCTGTAATCTTGTTTCCTCAAGTTGTTCTCTACACCATACCTGGTATAGCAAGTTTAAGTCATAATTTGCTGCTTAGATTAAACTGCTTTGGTTATTATAATGCATGCAGTATTTATTGCGCAATCTGGTCTCTTTTCACTAGGCTGCAGAGCATTCTTTACTGGAAAATTCGTTTGCTATGATCAAGTGTGGACAGTGGACAATATTTGTCTGTTGAAACTTTCTAACATCTCTAACCGGTTGGGGGTGTCGTTGCATAATGAGATTTATAGTTTTGGAATGAATTTAACGTGATCTTGTTTAAGGTGAATTTTTCGTCGTTAAAAGAATAAATATTTACCTGGCATTCAGTTTCTTTTGAATGAAAGAGGCGCTTGTAGTGTAAGAGGGATGCCCGCTCGTGAAGACAGCAGCACATTAGCTATCTGGTGCATTCACGTGATACGGGTAGGAGCCTATAAAGGAATCGTGATCTATGAGCTCCTATTTGCATGGAGGATACCAAATTTCTACGTTAGTTGGATGCATGTGATCCCTTGTGAATGTTAAGATCTGACAAGCCAAGACGAAGGTAATTGATTTGTTCATAATGTTATAATGTTATGAACGACATTTAATAATTATAAATTGTTAATATAATTATAATGAAATAATTTGGATATTTTATAATTATTAAACTTCGCTTGTAAGATTATAATGTTATAAAATAATCTTTACTCAATAATGAGAAGTGACAAACAACAAAAAGCTTTAATTCAATTTGGCTTGGACTAAAATTGGAGGTCATTTGCATTTAACAAACTTAGCTTCGTTGGATGGGGAGTTTTTAATTAAAAGTGAGTTCAATTTTTTTTTTGAACTCATCGTATAACAAGCGTTTTATGTATTAAATTATTGGTTCGAACTTTAATGATGAGTTGAAGATTAGTTAGCATTACGAAATGATTTTCAGCTTAAAAGAGCACACCTTGACAAATTTGCTAGAAAGTTGGATTTGGCTACTACTTCTTAATTGTCGAGGCTGCTCCAGAAATTGCATATAAAATTAGTCCACATGTTAACACGACATGTTGTCAACATTTTGTAGCCATAAACTTTGATTATACTCTGAAATTTTAATTTGTTTTTTTTCTTATGAGACCTTTGAAACTTGAAAAGTAGACGAATAACCACTATCGTCACGCCTTCCCCCCCCACGTTGCTATTGAAAAGCTCACGTTAAATATTCTTAACTCACCCTCACACCTCGTAACAGCGCGTGTACAACACTCTCATTACTAATCCCATTTATCAACTTTCTTTCTTTTTTGTTATTATTTTTTTTATAAAAAGAGAGGGATTACCTCTCGGTATTTTATCATTTTTCTTTCTTTCTATTCCTTAAAAAGCACTATTTTAGAGTTTCAAGTAACTTTAATACGTCCGATTAAAAAAAAGTAACTTTACTACTGGCCTTATACTCTCCTTCTATACTAATAGACCATTATTTTTTATCAAAATCTCGAAAGTGTTATGATTTAGCAAACAATTATGATACTGAATAAATGAAAAGTTTAAACTCCAAACACTCATAAATTTCACACACACATTTGACATGATAACGTGGGAAATGATCATCTCATTTTTTGATTCTTTTATTTTTTAAATGAGGTATATTATAAATTATCAAATTTAATAATTTTAAATTTTAACTATAAAATTTAGAATAATATACTAATCACTTATAAAAAAGACATTTTAATTTTTTTTTTAAATAAATAACTAAAATTTAAAAATACCAAATTCAATAATTCATAATAAATCTCATCTAGACGAGAATCCACAAAGGAAATGATCTAAACCCGAACTATCCTAAGGGGGGCACTTATATTATATTAACCAACTTTACACCCTCCGCTCACTCAGGTGCGTGTTCTTCAATTTGCTAAAACCGCAACGACACAAACCCATCTTTTTCTCCGCTCCACAGCGAGAGTAGCGTACAAAACAAACTCTCGACGAATCCCATAAAAGATTGTCACAATTACATCATCTCCCATCTTTTCTTTTCTTTTAAAATAATAAATAAAGGGAGAATCGTAAAATTAAAAAAATGCCCGCGCATATATAAACAAACCCTACCTTTCTTTCTTTCTCTTAAAATTATTTTTCTCTCTCTTTCTAGATAGTATTCATTTTACAGCAAAATTCTCTGGTACGAAGCCTTTCGACTTCTGTTATTATTATTATTATTTAATTTTTATATTATTTTTTAATTTTTATTGTGAATAAAATATTCGTAAATTACTGAAGTAGAGGTCTAGCGTCATGTGCTTAGATGATTTTACTAATTGTGATTAATTATTCATTTAAAAAAAAAAAATTGAAAAAGTGTTGTGCTTTTAGCTTTGTTTGTATTATTGCGTATTATTTATTGATTTTTTAACAGTCAAGTCGCGTGATTCTTCGCGTGAGCCACGTTGTTCGTGTATTGGATGCATTGCTTATCTATCTCAAATCTCTCTCTCTCTCTCTCTACATATATACACACATACACACACTAGCGCACGCACAAGTTGGGTCAATTTGCAATCTGGTCTCTTGCGAACTAGTTTTTATCCGATCCAGATTTGCGACAAGCGAAAGGTTGGTTTGTTGTCTATGTTTTCGATGAATTGCCTGAATGAGAATTGCTGAATTTTGTTGTTTAATTTTGCGAATTGTCTTAATCGCCGTCGTTATGGATTCTGTTGGGAATGTTTTGAGGTTGAATTGTGTTTAGTATTGATGGGTTTCTTTAATTTGATTATTGATAAAACTATACTGGTTCAAGTTTGTGCATCGGGTTGCGCTTTTTTCATTAGATCATTTAGAGTGCTTTATTTACTGCTTGTGATCGCTAATTTATTGTTATGTTGTAAATGGAAAAAGTCAATATAGTTGAATATTTTTCGGTATGTACATGTGTTGAGGTTGTCTTGGATGATCATGACTTGTAGTTTGTGAGTTGTTCGTGACACATTTTTGTAAAATGCAGTTTTAAATATGCTTTTTTTCTTTTGTCTCTGGAGGAATGATATTCGCAGTTTGTTCCGATTTATGGAACTTCTTGATGAAAATCTTCTCAATTTTTGGTAGTGATGTTGTTATTGTATGTAGTGCTACTGTTCAATTGTTTATGTTATTTGCCTGGAACCAATATGTATTCGTGATCTACTGGTTTGTCTCGTTAGCATGATGGTTGCTAAGTTAGGTAATTAATTTACTTTTATGTTATATTCGGGAACTTAGATACCAACTACTTTCTTTGAAACTTGAAGCAACCTGTGGGATTCAGGCATTCACCAACACTCTCACATCCTTGCTAGTTTTGCCTTTCTAACAATATGTGCATTTGCATTTGTTCTGTGACTTTTTAGAAGTTTTTAGTAATCCAGAATTCCACATTCATTCG
Source organism: Ehretia macrophylla (assembly GCA_037974665.1). Classification (NCBI taxonomy): domain Eukaryota; kingdom Viridiplantae; phylum Streptophyta; class Magnoliopsida; order Boraginales; family Ehretiaceae; genus Ehretia; species Ehretia macrophylla. The sequence continues at coordinate 54,141,291 of CM075766.1, forward strand.
CTACCTCCAATGATATCGTATTCTTTAATCATTTTCAAAATTCTTATTTTCAACTCTTTCAGTATTAGATCTGATCAGATGTGTTAATAGCTATTAGCTTTATAATTAACTTTAAAAGAAATAGGGTTGGGAGAGGCCCCTTTTCTTTTGAATCAACTTTTAAAGTAAAATGGCTGGGACGCCTCTTTATTCTTTCTGTACAGAATCTTGTATTTGGACTTTACAACTTAGTGACTATCGCCTGATTGATTGCAGTAGATCATGTTTCTAATTCCTCAGTCCTCAGTCCTTGAGTATTTCAAGGGTAATTTTAAACTGTTTTCATGATGGGAGCAATAATGGTTCTGGAATTCGGTTCTGTGTTATTCTTTTATCTTTACTGCTGTGTGAAGGCGTTTTCTTCCTGGATCTCTCGCGTAAGCCTCTGAAGAACATTTTTCGCCGTCTGTGATAGTTAAGATTTATGTCTACATGGAGTCTTTGCTTATTTCATTGTAACTTATTCAGTACTTTTTGTTTTGTACATGACCATCTGATTTTGTTTTTCAGGATTAAATTGAATTGAATGTAGAAACATGCGGTGAATGTTTGATATCTGTGAACAGCTTTAGCAGATATGTACTACTTGTAGTAAAAACTGACACTATTGCTGTATTGATTGGAATTGGTACTCTCTTACAATTACTCTTTAAAACCGGCCTCATAACTCGCTTGTGTTTTATAAGCTGATCTTTTTTGCTTCAAATTGATATGTTGGAAGTCCCCGTTACGACAACAAGAACTCAAATTTTTCTTTGATCATGTTCACTTTGTGATTGTTCTCTTATACTTTAAAACTGTGAAGAGCTGTCAGCCATATATTACTCTGGGTATCTATTTAAGAAGTTGATAAGTGCTATGTGCAGTAAAGCTGTTTAGACGACTATTTGCTCCATTGTTGCTGGTGAACAAGATAAGAAAAGACATATATCATTTCTTTATTGCGCGTGCCTGCCTTATTTCCTGAGAATTGTAAAGCTTGTAATGCAATTTATAAGATTGGCTATTTTCCCCTTTGGAGTTACAGGTTGATTTAGGAAATGGCCAAAGGCACCAGGGGAAGACGCAGAATTGCTTCAAGACAGTGCAGACCTACCCCTTACCCCTTGCCATCTGTTAACAACTCAAAGGACATGCACACAATGAATTGCCCCAAAACCATGAAGAAAGACTGGGAAGATACAACCTGTTCTGTATGCATGGAGTATCCTCATAATGCTGTTCTCCTCCTATGTTCCTCCCATGATAAGGGTTGCCGTCCCTACATGTGTGGAACTAGCTCCCGCTATTCTAACTGCCTCGACCAATACAAGAAAGCCTATACAAAAGTAACATCATCACATCACTCTCAGCCTCATCACGACTCGGTGGACAGTCCAGCTGTTGGTCCATTATCCAGTTGGCCTGTTGAGAAATGTGAGTTTGCAGAGATCGCTTGCCCTCTTTGCCGGGGCCAGGTGAAAGGATGGACTGTGGTGGAACCTGCACGGCAATATCTAAACACCAAGAAGCGAAACTGTATGCAGGAAAAATGCTCGTTTGTTGGAACCTACAAGGAGCTGCGGAAACATGTTAAGGCAGAGCACCCATCTGCCAGGCCACGTGAAGTGGATCCTCTTCTTGAGCAAAAGTGGAGAAGGCTTGAGCATGAGCGAGAGAGGGATGATGTGATCAGTACAATAAGATCATCGATGCCAGGTGCAGTGGTTTTTGGGGATTACGTGATTGAAGGAAGTCATTATGGCTTTGATTCAGATGAGGAGGATGGTTTCGACGCAAATGCCATGGAGCGGAATGAACTTGGGATTGACAGCATGGAGAGCAATTTGATGAATGTCTTTCTCTTTCTGCAGAGGATTGGTTCTGCTGGTACCATTGGCTCAAATAGAGGTACAAGATGGCATGACAGAGACTCCAACCAAGCAGTGGATGGAGGTGCTATGGGAATCAGTCGTGCTACGGCGATTGGTGGGTTTGACTACTCTGATGAAGATAGTGATAGTGATGGTGATGGTCATGGCGATGAAGGTGTATCGCTTGTAAACCGTCTCCGGCGTCAGGGTAGAGTCCTGTTGGGGCGTTCTGGAAGGAGACGAAGGCGTAGGGAGACTAGTGGAAGCCGGAGATGATCTTATTGATGTAAGATATGGTTTGGAATGGGGAAAGGTAAAGCTTTTAGGTTTTATGTTAGGGTAGAAAGAAGAATTTAACTTGTAGGGTTCGTGCAAATTTGCTTTTCATTGATGTCCCATACTCTTGATGGGGTTTGTATAACAGGCTTACTCAGGATTGTTTGAAGCTTGAGGAAAGCTGACAAGCTGTTTCTTTGTAATCTTTGTTCTGAATTTCCTGATCCCTTGTCCATACTATTAATTCTGAACATTCGCCTCTGTGAATTTCTCTAATGAAATGTAATTTCTTCAAATCATGTCGTAGTCTTTACCTCTCTCTCGGGTTTAAATCTTTTGTAACATCATAACATAATATTATTTTTTTTTGGGTCAAAATAATATAACATTATGAAGGAGATTTAAGAGTTGTACATTATCATACACTTGTGATAAAATCACTTGACAATTCACCATAATTGGATCTCTTCAAATAACGCGATCCAAACTACCCCCACCCCTCCCTACCCTACCCTACCCTACCCTACCCCTACCCCAACCCCAACCCAAACACTGCACTTGATGTGCCTATCAAATTGTTCCATAAGTAGAACATAAAGGTGTTAGTTCGATGTTTATCCTTATTATAAACTACTAGTTATTTTAAAAAACATTTGTCTTCCCTATTCGTATTTTCACGTGTTATTACCTTGTTTATCACTTCGATATAAGTCGCACATGCATTTTTCTTTCCAAAACCATCCAAAAAATGTCCAACAAATAAAATAAATGAAATCTTATTTTCTTAACATGTTGTGGTACATTAAGATGATATGTATTTCTTTCGATCAAAGTGTATATTTAAAAAGCATTTAAATCTTCTATTTCCATACCTTATAATCATTATCTACCATCAAGAAAACTATACAACCAATGAATTATAAATTCACAATTTCCTCTTGTATATATATATAATGCATAAAGACATTTTATTATAATTTATGATACTATCATTAATTTCAAAGAGTTATAAAAAATATAAAATGTTTAATTAATAAAGTGAGTTTTAGATTTATTTAATTCCCTTTGTTCATATATAGAAAACCAAAAAAATATTAAACGAATAAATGAAGCAAAAAAAGGCTTAACGACCACCCTTAACAAAATTGGCGGGCTTGGAACAATTAAGTTAATGGGCTGACCCATTATACTGTAGGTAAAACAATAAGCAAATAAAGCCCAAACCCATATCTTAAAAACACCACATAAACAGGAAGAATACAACGTTATAATACAGAGGCTTTACTAGGGTTCTAGTTGTTGTTCTTCTTGTTGCAGAGCAGCAAAAACGCACTTTCACATAGCAAGAAAAGCAGCAGCACAAAGCCTTCAAAATTCTATAAAGATGCCTAAGTCAAAGAGAGATAGACCAGGTCGAACCTTCTCTTCCTTTTGCTTTGTGTTTTGTTTAATTGGGAAAAAAAATTGGAACTTTTGTTTTTATTTTTATTTTTTGAGCTACTAAGTAGACCTATTGAAGCATTTTAAGAATTGGGTTTGTGTTGTTTTTGTGTAAAGATTTGATTTTTAGTCAAAGCTCAATAGACCACGTCAAGCTCTTAACTTGCTCTATGTTTCTACTTTTGTTGTTCTCTGTTTGGTAAAGAAAAAGTGTGAAATATTTTTATTCAACTTTTTGAGCTTCTAAGTAGACTTTTTGAAGCGTTTCAAGAAATGGGTATGTGTTGTTTTGTGTAAAAATTTGATTTTTAGTTGTTGTTTTTGGGTGCAGTGACGTTGTCGAAGACGAAGAAGAAGGGGAGGGAGCATAAGGAGAACGTTGTTAATTCGATAAGGGAAGCAGTCGAAAAGTACAATTCGGCTTATGTTTTTACATTTGAGAACATGAGAAATCTCAAGTTTAAGGAGTTTAGAGAGCAGCTCAAGTCTTCTAGCAGGTAACTCTGGAACATGCCCTTCATGATATAATTTTACCAAATTTTATTTTCATATTTTTTTTCGCGTACTTTGATGCTTATGCTAAATGTTATTGGTATGTATTATTTCAATTCATTGCATTTTAGTTGGATGCTTACGCTTTTGGTGTATTTTAATTGGACATCTATTAATTAATTTGTTGAGTTTAGAAGGTTAATTCAATGGTCCACATGATGAATAGTTCTTAGAATGCACTGATTAACGGAAAATTGGAATAGAGGGAATTTTTTCCGATATACTTGAGAATGCTGTAGGTTGACATCAACAATATGTCCTGTATGTCTACCTTTTGTTTTCTCAATTTGTGCAGGATGTTTCTGTCTATGCCATTTCGAAGAGGTTCATGTGCTTTAATGTTCACCTTTTTTTTCACTAGTTAGTTTGCTCTAATAAGATTTTGTTTAGTCTAGAAGTCTTTTTCCAGTAATACATAGGTACATTTGGTTATTTCATGGTAAATTGTTCAACTTGGCACTTTGAATTAATTCTATTCTGTTCGTAATGACATGTCATACCCTTCACCTCTTCTCTCTCTCAATTGCACCGACACATGCTATGGACCAGCTTGAACATTTGGATTATCAGCTGGGTAACAAATTCATAGTACTCTCTTCCTGTGTATCAGATTTTTCCTTGGATCAAACAAAGTCATGCAGGTTGCTCTAGGTCGGTCTGCCGCTGATGAAATCAGGCCAGGCCTTTACAAGATTTCTAAGGTGAGAATCTCATGTTTCATATTCGAATTTTATGATTTCTATTTTTGTTTGTTGCGTCTGTTATCATATCTCATTGCTGCTCATTTTCTCATAGCTTCTACGCGGGGATTCTGGTCTTTTTTTAACTGATCTGCCAAAGGAAGAGGTCCAGAGGTAAATTCTTAAAACTTGCCATAATGCATTCATAGTGCATCACTTGTTTGTATGCTTTTCTTCGATGATTTGTTATAATTTCAGTTTCCAGTTGAAATGATTGCTTTAGAGTTACTGCACCTCCTAATATCACCAAATCCTATGGACTTGATTGAGAGAAAACATAGAACAAAATTTAGTTGGAATTTGCATGTTATATTGCCATTTTTAGTCTCTGTTGGACTGTAATGTACTTGAACTATTGCATGAGCATCGCAGTATCCTGCACTTTCTTTTTTCAGAAAAAGATCATTGTGTAGAATATCATCAATACATTTGTTAGGTGTGCAATGCAAATGCTTGAGTGCTTGGGTTCTCATTTTTAAGCTTTAAATTCATTATTCAAAAAGATTGATTATCTTTCTAAATTTCTTTCAGATTATTTAATGAATATGAAGAATATGACTATGCAAGGACTGGGACTATTGCAACAGAAAAGGTATGCTAGCAGTACCTTTGATTTCAATTTTTATTGTCAAAAGACTGTTGTATGGAGTTTGTACGAGTGAATTTGGTTTTGAATGTCATAATAAAAATAGTGAGGTGTAATATTAGAAGTCCTATGATTTGCTTATCAAGAAACCTTTCTGCCTTGTACTGAGAATGTGGACAAATTGTCTGCTGTTAGATGTTCAGCTATCACCTTACTCTGAGTTGTGTTATTAAGCTGAGTGACTTACTACCCTATATGTCGTAATTCTCTCTAATGATTCAGACAAAGATCTCAAAGACTGTCCACTTGGTTGCTTACACAATATCTAAATTGCCTTTTCTTTTAATCTGTAGAAATTAAGTATGATGAATGCACATTCTTCAACCTTTTCTGCTCGTAACGTCAAAGGTCTTAATTTCTCCCACGCTCTAGTAAGAGCATGTACTTTCTAGTAGCATTATTAGTTTCGTGGAAACAGGAAAAGATCCATGATATCCTTCTTTGCGAGGCCAAAGTTGTTTTTATTAATTCATGTTCTTTGCTTCTCCATTTTTTGATACATTATGAGTTCTATGATCCCTATATGAAGTGCCATTTTATTTCAGGTGGATCTCAAAGAGGGACCTCTTGACCGGTTCACTCATGAAATGGAGCCTTTACTCCGGAAGCAAGGGATGCCAGTTCGATTAAACAAAGGTGTGCATCGCTTTTGTTAAATGTATCAATCAATATACGGGTTAGGTGAGCACACATGGTTTGTATTTGTGAATTCTGATCAGCTTTGTACTCATGGTGAGCAGGTGTGATTGAGCTTGTATCAGACTTTGTTGTATGTGAAGAAGGGAAACCATTATCACCAGAAGCAACTCGCATACTGGTACTACTAAAAATCCTTCCATGTTCACTCTTGTACTCCAAAATCCGTGTTGTCTCTTCTTTAATGGTAATAAACTGAACCGCAAATATATTCTCTCTCTCGTGCAGCGTCTCATGGGCATCAAGATGGCGACCTTCCGGCTTCACTTGATTTGCAGATGGAGTCCTGAGGAATTTGAGGTTTATCAAGAAGGTTTGGAGGATTCAGACATCGAATCCTCATAGTCTGCTTAATGGCATGATGAGGAACATTTACTGTACCAATTACGCGATGATGATGCTGTTGATTGTGTTGTCTGAAGTTCTTACACATCAATGGCCTTTATTTAACAATGTTGATGTTGCACCTAAGTGCTTTCGGGCGAGGCCAATTTTGACTCAAAGCATTTGTCTCTCTTTAATAGTTTGTGTAAAATCTTCAACGAGAAATATAGTGATGTATTTCATTTGATTGCTGAAGAACCCTTGTCAGACCATCTTGATTTGTTATGGTGATTAGTTCTTATGTTTAGAAAAACTAATCGTACGAGTCTCGTCAATATATGAGAGATTAACTTTAGTCTGAAGAGTTTTTCGGTTTGGATCATGCTATGTCCGAAAAACACAACATGTTTCTGGTGAACTTAATAGATTGTTACAAAGAAAGTAAGATATGTATATTTGATTCAAGTTTTGGGTAGTACAATATAAAAGTTGTAGTACAACTTGTCATTATCATATTATTTTATTTTTTCTCGTCTAAAAGAGAAGTGTTGGCATCATATTTTGAGTTATCACTATCGGGATCACATCTAATAAGAATCTCTGTGCTTGGTAGAAAGTTTTTTTTGCTTGGGATAAGGTTTTCTATCAATGCGATATTTTGGATGATTTGGATTATTTTCACTCTATTTATATTGGTCATGGAATCCGATAATGCACTTTCAAATTTCTCGAGAGAAATCTAAAGGGAAAGTCTCAGGGTGGTGGTGCCAATTGGTCGTGTCCGGTTAAAGAAGATTCTGGTTCACGTCATCTGGTAGTAGTGTCTATAGTTTCACTGTCAAAACCAGTCTTGAGGTGACACGTGTAGCTTTTGTGAATTTTTATTCCATCGTCTTGCTTAAGAATTGTTCTGACATCGAATGCAGTGTTGCCACCAAGATATGTTGTGATTGAAGAGAAGACCCATCCATGTCCACAGCGTCGTCCTCTTGATGTTCAATTTTCTCATTGCACACCCGGCCAAGTATTGGAGCATTAGGGCCCGTTTCTCATAGAAGCGAGAGTTGATTTTGAGGATAGTGGCGAACGGATAAACACGAATGTCTTCTCAAAGAGAATTTACTTTAAAAGTTTGAGAAATGTCTTATGTCCTAAATTCTTATATAGATCTTCTTATAATATATATATATATATATATATATATATATAGTGACGAATTGTCTAAATTATTTCATTATAATTACATGAATAATTCATTATTATTGAATTTTTTTATAATGTTATAATATTGTGAAAAAATTCAAGTCTCACGATTAGGATTTTGCTGCTGTCATCCCGCGCATGCATCAGTCATGCTTCAAATAGAAGGTCTTCAATCATATTTAAGATCTATATATTCTAGCAAAACACAAACTGTTAATGTGAATTAGTACATGCATGATCGCATGCGAATAATTTAAGGATCAAGATTTTCTTAAAAATTCACTCAGCTGTTGTTGGACAATTAAAATGAGAGAAGTGCTGTAAATATAAATACAAGATGTGCAATAAAGATTAAAATAACAGAATGTAAAATTAACAATATTAAAATTTAAGGATGTAGAAATAAACCAAATAGATGATATCGAGGCTCGAGTTAGACTCGATGTCCTTAAGATTTTAACGTCCCCCTATGGTGCTTTCGGTTAATTAACGCAAGTCTCTCAGGATACAACGATATTTTCTTCGTAGTAGGAGCACACCAAACTACGAACCTATTGAACTGAATATGACAAACTCTCTCTATTGGACACAATGATAAAATGAAATATTTTTCGTTCTTGTTCTTTCTTGTTTCAGCTAACATACCCAACTATTTATAACCAATTCTTAATGGGAGTTATCATTGCCAACATATTCTGATAGAATAAAAAATTAATATACTAATCAAAACTCATACTTTGAGGCAAGCATGCTCCACGGAAATTAATAAAGCCTGCTGCACAATTTTTTATTTTATTGCAAGCATGCTGAACTTTTACATTGTTTCAAGATTCCTTGCAATAAACTATTTCCATTCACCAACATCAAGATTCCTACAATCCTCCACATGAATGGAAATCAAACAATGCACAAAGTAGAGACACTATGCAGACACTAGAGAGAGTTTAAAAGAATGATACTGCTTCCGGATAGGTAGCTTTTGGCCTTGAACCTTCCGTAGTGAGAGCTATCGGATTTACTTGTTGTCCAGTGAACGCGATGTCTTGAACTGTTCAGCTTTTGTGTAAACCAAGACAATAGAACTTACACAGTATCCTCTTAACCATACTTCAGTTCTTACGGTTGTGTTCAGTTTGGCCCTGAACAATTCCCAGTTTCATGAGTACTCTAGAGAATTCAGCCTTAGAGATTCTCGTAGGAGCGGCCCGCTCCTTACTCACATAGGTGATCACTTATTAAGAGTAACCCTGTAATATCCCACTTGGATTTTCCAAGATATAAGTATCATTAAAAGCATAGCGTATCCTAAACCACATGCAGGCAGCACTGTCTGCTCGTCATAGGAATAGGTGGGAGTATTACCCCCACAGTGTTCCCGATGAATCATTCATAGCTCAGTTTTTCCCTTTGAACCTACTTCCAGGGATCTCCTGTCACGTAGGTAGGGTTTTCCACTATAATGACTCTTTAGTCATAGGCTTTAGACCCATTCCCCTCGACGATTTGTAAACTTGCTCTCTGTTCAAACCTTTAGTAAGTGGATCCGCAATGTTATCTTTTGACTTTACGTAATCAATTGAGATAACCCCATTAGAGAGCAATTGTTTGACGGTATTATGTCTATGACGTATATGTCTAGACTTACCATTGTACATGCTACTCTGTGCCCTTCCAATAGTAGATTGACTATCGCAGTGTATGCAGATAGCTGGCACAGGTTTGGGCCAGTTTGAAATGTCCTCTAAGAATTGTTGAAGCCATTCGGCTTCCTCTGCAGCTTTATCCAAAGCTATAAACTCAGATTCCATCGTGGATCTGGCTATACATGTTTGCTTAGTGGATTTCCAAGACACGGCTGCCCCTCCCAAAGTGAAAATGTATCCACTCGTGGATTTGGAGTCATTAGTATCCGATATCCAGTTGGCATCACTGTATCCCTCTAGTACAGCTGGATATCGGGTATAGTGCAGTCCAAAGTTCAATGTGTATCTCAGATACCTTAGAACTCTTATTATAGCTACCCAATGGTCTCTCCTTGGATTGCTCGTATACCTGCTCAATTTGCTCACAGTTAATGCTATATCGGGCCTCGTGCAATTCATAATGTACATCAAACTACCAATAATCCTTGAATACTCTAATTGAGATATTCCTTCACCAGTATTTTTGGTAAGATGTACATTTGCATCTATAGGTGTCTTCGCGAGACTAGCATCATTTTTATTAAACTTGTCCAGTACTTTCTCTATATAATGGGACTGTGACAAGATTAGTCCGTCAGATGTTCTGGTAATTTTAATACCCAGAATCACATCTGCCATACCCATATCCTTCATATCAAAGTTACTGGATAACATCTTCTTGGTAGACTTAACGACACTATCATTACCCCGATAATAAGCATATCGTCTACATAGAGACAAACAATGACATATTCTTGACCCGTGCCTTTTACATAGACACACTTGTCACATTCATTAATCCTAAAGCCATTTGACAACATGACTTTATCAAATTTCTCATGCCATTGTTTAGGCGCCTGTTTTAGTCCGTAAAGGGATTTTACAAGCTTACAAACCTTTTTCCCTTTCTCAGGAACTACAAATCCTTCAGGTTGTTCCATGTAGATCTCTTCATCTAGATCTCCATTTAAGAATGCTGTTTTTACATCCATTTGATGTATCTCAAGATTATTGATAGCTGCAATAGCTATCAACATCCGTATGGATGTAATTCTCGTGACTGGTGATATGTATCAAAATAATCAAGACCTTCTTTTTGTCTATATCCCTTAATGACAAGCCTGGCCTTATATTTTTCTATTGATCCATCAGCGTTCAACTTCCTCTTAAAAATCCATTTACACCCTAAAGGTTTATTTCCAGGAGGAAGATCCACCAGTTCCCATGTATGATTTTGCATGATGGATTTAATTTCACTGTTTACTACCTCTCTCCATAAAGGAGCTTCAGGAGTAGACATTGCCTCATTAAAAGTGGGAGGCTCATTTTCTAACAAATACGTTAGAAAATCTGGACCGAAAGACTTAGATGTTCTAGCCCTCTTGCTACGTCTTGGTTTATCTTCAATATCTTTAGATATAGCCTCATCATCTATATCTAATTTTTGACTGTCATCATATGTTCTTTTCGTAGAACTTGTTCTTGCGTATTTTTACAAGAAAATTTTTCTTCGAAAAATTCTGCATTCCTTGATTCAATAACTGTATTCACATGTATATCAGTTATTTCTGACTTATACACAAGAAACTTGTATGCACCACTGTTGTGTGCATATCCAATGAAGATACAATCCACAGTCTTTGGTCCTATTTTGACCATTTTAGGAGCTGGAACTCCTACCTTAGCTAGACACCCCCACACTCTTAAGTAATTGTAGGAAGGTAGTCGAACTTTCCACAACTCATAAGGTGTCTTGCTTAATTTCTTGTGGGGTACCTTATTAAGAATATGGTTCGCAGTTAACACTACCTCCCCCCACAAGTTCTGAGGTAAACCCGAATTAATCAACAAAGCATTCATCATCTCTTTAAGAGTTCGGTTTTTGCGTTCAGCAATACCATTCTGTTGAGGAGAGTAAGGAGCCGTCGTTTGATGAACAATTCCATGTTCAACACAGTATTCCTCAAAGGGATATACATATTATCCTCCTCTATCGCTTCTCAACATCTTAATCTTTTTGCCGAGTTGATTTTCTACCTCATTTTTGTATAGTTTAAATACTTCCAGAGCCTCATCTTTGCCTCTGAGTAGATAAACATAACAATATCTTGTGCAATCATCAATAAAAGTAATAAAATCTTTTTCCCACATCTAGTTTGTACAAATTTTAAATCACAAATATTACTGTGAATTAAATCCAGAGGTTCTGAACTCCTTTCTACTGATTTAAAGGAAGTTCTCGTTAATTTTGATTCTACGCATACTTCACATTTTTTATTTATGTTCCAATCAGCTTTAGGTATTAGACCTAAATTGATTAATTTTTGCACAGAATCAAAATTCACATGTCCTAATCTATCATGCCATAAATTAGGAGAATCCAAGACATAAGCAACAGACTTATTCTTATTCATACCAAATTTAGTAGGCTCATTAGCCTTTACAACAGTTGGGGCAATAGTCATTACATTGAGCTTAAATAAGCCATCACACTCATAGCCTTTGCCTATAAACATTCCAAATTTGGTTAACACAAATTGACCAGACTCAAACACCAATTTGAATCCGTTCTTACTCAACAAGGATCCAGAAACCAAATTCTTTCGGATGTCTGGGACATGTAGCACATTGTTGAGTGTCAGCTCCTTTCCAGAGGTAAACTTCAAGATTACCTTTCCAGTTCCTTCCACCTTTGAAGTGGCGGAGTTACCCATGTAAAGGGTTTCAGAAACATTTTGATAGGTAGTGAATATTCTCCTATCAGAGCAAACATGCTTAGTGGCCCCAGTGTCCACCCGCCATTGCTTTGGATTCCCCACCAGATTGACTTCTGACACGACAGCTGACAGATTAATGTCAGAGAGATCATTGCCCAAGTCTTCCACAGCATTTGCCTGAGCTTACCTCTTCTTCAGATTGCCCTGGTTCTTGCGGTGCCTACAGTCTCTTGCCTTGTGCCCCGGCTTGTCACAGACAAAGCAATTCCCACCGAACTGCTGCTTCTTATGTTCTCCCCCTTTTTGACTTTGGTTGGAGAATTTTCTCTTTTTATTGCTCAGACCATGCTCAACCACATTAACCTTTGATTCCAAAGGCGGAAAACCAACTCTTTTTTCAGATTTGCGGTTGTCTGCTTCAATCCTCAATCTCAAAACTAGATCTTCAAGAGTCATATCCTTTCGCTTATGCCTTAAATAACTCTTGAAGTCCTTCCAGTTGGGAGGCAACTTCTCAATAAGTGCACCAGATTCAAAACGTTCTCCCATATTTATACCTTCTGCATGACACTCATGAATGAGTACCTGGTACTCATCTACTTGCGGCATCAAAGGCTTAGAATCTATCATTTTGAAGTCAAGGAATCTGGCTACAACGAATTTCTTTGTGCCCGCATCCTCCGGTTTATACTTCTTCTCTAAAGATTCCCACAGTGCCTTAGCAGTTGTCATTGGGCTATAGACGTTATACAACGCATTGTCCAACCCGTTGAGGATATAGTTTTTGTAAAGGAAGTTTGCATGCTTCCAAGCATCAACAGTAGCAACAGTCTGCATATCAGGATCGTCACCCAACTGTGGTGCATCCTTTTTCAAAAATTGAGCAAGATTCAAGGTGGTCAAGTAGAACAACATTTTCTATTGCCACCTCTTAAAATCCCTCCCGTTGAACTTTTCTGGCCTCTCGCCATGTCCAACAGGAGTTGACGCCACAAATGGCACAACTGAAGCAACAGTCACCGATGGCCTAGCCAAAGGTACATTCTCATGTCCTGTAGATCCACTGGTTGATCCACTTCCAGTCAAGGGCACGTTTGGTTATTAGGTCCAAATGATTGTCCATAATTCAAATTTTCAGTTTTGGTATTCATGATTAATATTATTTATATTAAGTCCAAATACCTGTTTATACACGCTGCACAAAAACAAAGTTAGTCGCAAAATAATTTAATACCAAAATTCATTTTAAAGTAATGACTAAGGAAATAATACTTCTGAAAAAAATATTAAAATTATACAGTCTACTATATGTATATATATATTTATATTAGACAGTCAAGTAAGTAGTTCAAACAAATTAAGTAAAACAATTACTCAAAATAGTTTTTTTTTTTTTTCCGATTCAGTTAGAGAACAGTCTACTAATAATTATTTTGTCACTTAAGAACCAAGAAGTAACATTTGGTTCAATGGTAGACTCTTCTCATTAATAACCTTGAGGTCCTGGGATCAAACCTATGTAGCAGCAAGAACAATTAAAATTTTGTTTCTCAAATGAACAATATATTATAATGCTACTGCATCAAAACCTACAATGACTAATATAATATATCACTAAAATAATATAAAGCTACTGCAACTAATATATATATATATATATTATAATGCAAAGTTGTCTTTCAGCAATAACTTAATATAATATACAATTAATATAATAATATATATTAGTTAATATACAAATAATATATATTATAATATAGTCACTGCAGTTAATATAATATATATATATATTATAATGCAAGATTCCTCTTTCAGCAAACGTACTGCGTATGCAGTAATAGCAAGAAAACGATAACAAAGAAACGTGCAATCAATATTGAACAGTTCAAGATTAGGTCCTTAAAAAATTCATATCTTTCTCATTTTAAGTCCAAATTTGATGAAAATTTCACCATTAACTTCAGAAAATTAAGGGGTATATGGAATTGTAATTTATTTTCCAGTTTGTTATACTTCACAGAATCATATTAAAGGAATTATACCGATTAAAGTCTTAAGATTGTTGGACAATTAAAATGAGAGAAGTGCTGTAAATATAAATACAAGATGTGCAATAAAGATTAAAATAACAGAATGTAAAATTAACAATATTAAAATTTAAGGATGTAGAAATAAACCAAATAGATGATATCGAGGCTCGAGTTAGACTCGACGTCCTTAAGATTTTAACGTCCCGCTATGGTACTTTCGGTTAATTAATGCAAGTCTCCCAGGATACAACAATATTTTCTTCGTAGTAGGAGCACACCAAACTACGAAACTATTGAACTGAATATGACAAACTCTCTCTATTGGACACAATGATAAAATGAAATTATTTTTCGTTCTTGTTCTTTCTTGTTTCAGCTACCATACCCAACTATTTATAGTCACTTCTTAATGGGAGTTATCATTGCCAAAATATTCTGATAGAATAAAAAATTAATATACTAATCAAAACTCATACTTTGAGGCAAGCATGCTCCACGAAAATTAATAAAGCCTGCTGCACAATTTTTTATTTTATTGCAAGCATGCTGAACTTTTACATTGTTTCAAGATTCCTTGCAATAAACTATTTCCATTCACCAACATCAAGATTCCTACAACTGTCACTCATGTAAATCTGTGGCGACACGTATCTCTGTGTTTTATAGTAGTACAAAAAGAGCCTGGGAGCTTCTACAACAGGTATGAATTTTTTTTAGTTCGATGTAATAAGAATTCCGTACGTGAAACGTATCTTTCTTCCAACTTGTCTCGGATTATTCAACATCATTGTTACTTTTCTTCATGATATATGAGTTATTCGCCAAAGTTCAAAGTGTGTTTAACTCTTTCTCAAACTTTTAAAAATTTTGTCGACCAGATTGCCTTTCTCGTTACGAGATACGTTTGCTTAACACTTGCATCTAAGCATCACATACATGTAAGGTTCGCCTCCTCCTTCTCTCAACTTGACATGCAAACGTTGTGGATTTATAATTTTTTGTAAATATTGGGGATAGAAATATAGTTTAGCACTCATATGAGTAATTCTTTCAATGATGACTAAATTGATTTTTCAATCTAAAAATACTTTAAAAATACAGATATTGTTGTGATATTATGGATATTCATGAAAGCTATTTAAGTTGTCTTTAAGGAAAAAGAAAAAACTACTTGGCTGAAAATATGAAGATGTTAGCCCGAATAATTTGGAAGTTTATCTCATTTGATGATGGCTTGTAATGATGATGTTTTGTTGTAATCATTTTCTTTTCTCTTGTTGTCCTTTGTAAGTGTATATGTATTTGTGTCTTGCAATGCAATGGATGAGAGGAAGAAAACAACGAAAAGAATTATCTCTCATTTTTTTTCAGTTTTCACTTATATTAATCTTCTGGCAATTATTTTATATCACGTTATCAGCACAAGCCTCTATCAATTGTTACTACACAAAGAGTTCTTTGGAACAAACGTGAAACGTCATGAATCTACAAGTAAATCTCCTATCACTTCTCTTTTATCAATTATATTCATGAATTTTATCTTTTTATGCAAAATACAACTAGCTTCATAACTGCATCAGTTTTCGTCATATGATTATATAGATGAACATTCAGAACTGACCAACAAGTGAGAACTAACATCTTTGATTAAATATTCTTTTGATATGTTATCCTGAAAATACTCGTCGATGGTACTTTATTTTTATACATATTTATTCCACTTTTGTTTAGGTCTCAGTATTAAAGTATCATATTCTTAAATAATAAAATGTTTTGTGTTTGAATTATCTTTTACTGCTTCATAGTGCTATACCTTTTATGTTGTATCCAAATAAGTAAATAGATACACACTATTTACTTATGCTTTAAAGCACATTTTACAGTATTTTTTAAATATTATGTGTAACGTAATACAAAATGTTAAAATATTATAATCTTATTGTCAGACATCGATTTGGTATTTCAAGTCTTATTTTGTAATCCGAAAAAAAAAATGAGCTGAACAAAGAGCTTACTAGATGCAATCTGTTTCACTTTATTGGAAAGATCCGTTGCATTTTTTATGTTAGTCAAGATTAAAGAAATGTGACAAAAGAAAAGAGAAAGAAAAGTAAACAAAAGATGGTAGACAAAAGTTAAAGGTGACAATAATGATGCTCATAAACATTGGCAAACACTTTGGTGTTCTTTGATCAGTAATCACGAAAAAAAAATTATGGTCTTGTAACATAAAGAGATACACATAGCAGCTTTCATATCATGAGGATAATGTCTCTAAATATTACTCAGCTTCTAAGGTTAGCTACAATTGTTATTGCATATATGTATTTATTTATTAAAATTCACATATATATGAATTAATATAATAAAGGCCATTTCTTTGAAATCCCACTATTGTAATGCCAATAAAAATCCGTAGCGATATAAACAAGAATACTTATCCGAGCCACAAGAACATTGATTTCTCATTTTTTCAGATCTGGTTGGTATATGACATTTTTGTTTGGTCTTTTAGCAAAAGTTCATGTGATCTTTTCTGCAAAGTATCTTCACGTTGCAGAAGCTTCCATATCAATGAAAGGTTTGGTTTGCTTAGTTGAAAGAATATTATATTACCCAATGCATATAAATGACTTTCCCCACCTCAGAATGACCTCATGAACAAGGATTTAGTTTAAATAATATTTACAAGTGATATTCTGGCCTGTTGCTGATCAACTACAGTTGGATTTATTATTTCTTTAATTTTTCGATAACAACTATTTATTGTGGATACTTGATTCATTTTGACGCATAAAAATTGGGGAAATTGTTAAAGAAAGAAAAACACATCTCAGAAAGATTGCGCAAAAGTAATCCACCACTATGTTCAATTGAATCTATTACGATGAAATCCCCAACAAGCTTTTACAAATAATTATCCAACTGTATACTGTACATTATCTTTTCGGCTATTAATGATTTAAATATTCTATCAATATTTATATCATATTTATGTCATATTTCTACACATTATTTTTCATAAATATTTGATCTATCTTGATGCAAAAAATTTATGAAAAAAAAGGAAAAGGGAGATTTGACCGAGCAAATAGGGTTTTGACCCACTACTCTTTTTATTCTCCCTTCCTCCTCTCGCCTTACACTCCATCTTCACTCTTCCATTATTTTTCTCTCTTTCACTTCATCTTCTTCTTTATCCGTAACACCGAAAAAAAAAAATTCAAAAGTTAGTAATGGAGGAGTGCATGGATGTGGTTCTAATTTTTATATGTATATTACTTATAATCCTTGTTTTTTTCTTCATTTTTGTTAAGGTTGTAATTTTAAATATAAATGTAAAGCTTGATTAGAACTGCAACAATAAGGATCTATATCATAGATCTGAATCTTTTGGTAAGAATAATTGTATTTTAGATGGTTGAATTTTGAGATTTCGATTAAACTCTTGTACTTTAATCTTTATTTCTTTTGTAGACCGTTAATCGTTTGGAGCTATTGAACAGTGTCATATTATTCTCAAGATCCCCTTGCAACTTATAACTTGAAGTTATATGATTTTGTGTTCTCATATATTATTTTATTGTGGTATGATGAACAGAATAAATATATCTTACTGGATAAATATATTATTATTCCTATGAATATGAGTTTTCTTATACAAATATATGAGCAGTTGAGAAAAGATATAGTGATCCTAGTTTTTCCACGCATTGAGATGATCACTTGTGCGGTATGAGTGTCACGGTAATAAAAGGAATTCATTAAAAATTCTTATGAACACCCATGAACCATAAGATATTGGAACCAAAGTATTCTATACTTTGACATGATATGAGAAGAATTATTGCAAATTCATATGAACACCGATTAAAGAATCAAATGATTCTGTTACCAAATAACTTTTCATGTGCTACTTGTTCCCAAGGAAAATTGATTAAAAGGCCATCCCCTATTAAATTGATATCAAAAATTCTGTATTTCGAAAAATGATTTAAGGGGATATATGTGAGCCTATTATTATATCATGTGGATCATTTTGATATTTTATGGTATTAATCGATACCCCAATATGATAATCACATGTGAGAATATTATCTAATTCGAATGCAGCATGCAAGAATACATTATTGGAAGATAAATAGTAACCCCTGTGAACAGTGTTGTGAATAGTATTGTTTGAATAGTGGAGTCGCTGGGTACTGTTTGAATAGTAGTGTGTCGGGTACTGTACAAATAGTAATGCGTAAATAATAACTGCATAGTCACTATAGGCACAATTTTCGGATAATATAATCAAGATAACTCATCTTGATAATGAAGAAAAAATTATATCCCACTCATTTAATTATAGTGTATATTGGGATTTGTGTTGAGCATTATGTGACTCACACACATATGGTCTAGTTGAAATATTTATTAAATACTTGCAGCTAATTGTTAGACCAATATTATTTCTGACTAAGTCTGATCCTGTTGAAGACATAGGTATCATATGCTGCAACATTTATTCAAATAAAGCCAATCGTTTGAATTATATACTCCCCATTATTTGAATCTCATCTAAGGATGTTTTGTGCAATGTATGTTTCTATTATTCCCCACAAGCGCATAAAGATGAGTTTATAAAAGAAACTGAGAATTTATGAAACCCAATCAAATATTATATTGAGACATTGAAGGGATCAGTTTTAATAGCATATTTTGCTAATTAATAAAATGATACTTTCAGTATCAAGGGGAGAAAAACAAAAGCTGGAACAGTAAATATTTCTATGACAAGTTTATCATAATGATCCTGGTATAAATATCAAATGTATTTTCGGATACAAAGATTGTGACTAAAGTCACATATACCACATTTAATTGCTCCTATATATTAGAATTGATGTTTCAATTGAGACACATATAAAGAAATAACGTCTACTACACACTGAAATGGTGGTAGACATATCGGTTCCACAGATAAATGAGCAAAATATGCGAGTTGGCATTTTTGGATTATTTCATATCTTGCCGATATCAAAACAAGGAGTTGAAAATATAACTGAGAAATATTACTCCACGAGAGTATTAGATACTTGAAAATCATGTGAATATTGAAGGTATTGAGACTAAAGAGATCTTACTCAGTTAAATTACTCGTAGAAAGGAATGAAACCGACAATAGAAATTGATCATGATCAACTTTTGAGAACTGCAGTAGCTACTCATGTTATGAAAGAAATTGAGGATCTTACATTACAAGTCCACTAAAGAATGTCGACAAATAAATGATTGGCCAATATAATCAATGAGATGCGATCTAGGCATAAAATGAGTGCATATGACATACATATGATTGCTCAAATACTCATTGATATGACATATGTATGGTTAATGAAATACTTATTGAAATGACATATGTCTAGTTGTTGAAATGCACATTGAAATATGTATTGTTGATTGACATCTACATAAAATTTGTATCGTTATTGATGGGATTGAGGTGGAGTATTGTATAAAATCAATCACACATCACTATGAGAAATTTCAAGGAATTAATTATAATAGTTGTCTTTCCCTTAAATTGTTTAAAGGCAAACAATGAATGGGTTAGTACGCTGTGTGATTATACCTTGGTGTATATTTTCCAGAAAAATCATATTGATATTAGTCTGATAATTTTGACAAAGGACTTCATATGCGCCTTATGAATATGATAATAATTTACCTATATAAATCACATGATAATATTATTGAAGTCTCAGAAAGACTCTATATATGCTAGAAGCATTTATTTATGTGATAATGATATTTAAGTATTGGAAGGACTTTATATGCCTGAAACATATATTAACGTGATAATAATATTTATATTGAAATCATAGAAGGACTATATATGTTTGAAGCATATGAATGAAAATCTCGATAAATTTATTTGATTACAAAGATCTTTGTATGGAATAAAATATTCTGGAAGAATGTGATAATTTTTTTTTTTTAGAATATGATGATATCATGACATATTTGCTTCTGATTAATATATGCATTTGTTATATTTGTTGATAAATACTATAATGACTCATCAAGAGTTATTGGTCCCGAAGCACCATATTTGAGTACAATTAATGCACTAATATATCTTGTTAATAATACAATATAGTATATTGTGTTTTGGTTAATTTGTTAGCCAGGTATAGTGCAGTTCCAATATGAAGGATCGTGCTACATATGTGGATTGTGGAACATCACATATGAACTTATCTTATTCAAAAGCATTAAAATCATCATATGTCGACCCTACAGATACCGACTATTTACCTGACCCCCACAAAGTAAGATCACAGACAACCTATGTATTCACTTGTGGTGACAAATATTTCATGGCGATGCATTAAATAGGTCATGAATGTTACATATTGAAATCATGCTGAGATTATGACAATTCATGTGGCTAGTTGAGAATGTATATGATTGAGATTTGTCACCCATGACTCATGTTGCACTGAGACGGAGAAAGTATTTTTGTGATGTATTCTTTTTCTTTCACCAAGGTTTTTTCCCACTGAGTTTTTTCTGGTAAGGTTTTAACGAGGCAGACCAAATACGAGTATGTCACGTTGAGATTCTATTTGAATTCAAGAGAGACGTGATACAAGTTCTCATCAAATTCGGTTAAGTAAAAATGTTACTGGAGTATCCATAAAAAGGCATTGCCCCTGATGAACTAGCTATCAAAATTGACATGTGTCAACTTTGTGATCATTATTGATATATTCACATGAGAGGGAGTCTTATACGCCCTGCACTCTTTTTTACTTTGCACATATTTTGTCCCACAGGATTTTACTGGCAAGGTTTTTAATGAGGCAATACAAGAAACATATACAAGGAATAATGTACTCTTTTTTCCTTGGTCAAGTTTTTATCTCATTGGATTTTCATGACAAAGGTTTTAATGAGGCATATTCTTAAGCGATGAATATCTAAGGGGGAGTGTTGTGATATTATAGATATTCATGAAATCTATTGAAGTTGTCTTTAAAGAAAAAGACAAAACTACTTGGCTGAAAATGTGAAGATGTCAACCCGGATAATTTGGAAGTTTATCTCGTTTGATGATGACTTGTAATGATAATGTTTTGTTGTAATCATTTTGTTTTGTCTTGTTGTTCTTTGTAAGTGTATATGTATTTGTGTATTGCAATGCAATTGGTGAGAAGAGAAAAATAACGAAAAGAATTATCTCTCATTTTCTTTCAGTTTTCACTCATATTAGTCTTCTGACAATTATTTTATAACAGATATATTAAAAAAATATAACACCAACACACTCTTTAATAATTCCGCCATCAGAACTAATGAAGGCTATAGTCTCTGTTGAATCATGAATATACTTACCCACGTGTCCGAATGCAATTTTTTCCCTATTGTTACTTTTCTTAATGATATTTGAGTTCTTTTTCTCCCCCAAAAATTTCTCATACCTATGGCCATTATATTATTGGAATAAGAATTTTTTTTTATAACACCATAATATTACGAGTAGATTCAACGATTGTGAATTTTGTACATTATTTTATTATAATCGTATCAACATTTTATAGCCGTTAACTCTCGCTCATAATATCATAATGTAATAATATTATGAGTAAATTTATTCTCATATTACTACAGGCATGTCGTCAGAGGGTAGCAAAGCCAAGAGCAGCGAGCCCCAAAGCAACGTGACTTTGCTATGTTGTGCCAAAATCAAGTCGAAGCATAACCGCAAGAACATGGATCAATCTGCGGCAAGTGAAAAAGTGAAGGATGACACTTTTGTTTCCGGTGTTTTTGGTGGAGAAAGTAAAAGGCCTCTTCGGACAGGCGCTTTCTGCGTGTACATTGGAGAAGATTCATCATCCAATAGTGCTAAAAATAATGGTGAAATCAATATGTTTTAACTTTGGTTATTTTACTTAGTACCACTAATTTTTATCTTGTTTTTCTCTACGTAAACGATAATTAAGTGATGTCGATCCTTCGATATTACTTGTAGATAAAAAGAACGCAAACAAGAAGAAACTTGATGCGTGCTCGGTAGAAAAGAAAAATAAAGAACCTACAACTTCTACATCATGATAGATATTCTAAATTTGCACCCGCATTTTCGTTTGTAATATGTGCATAAATTTTAGTGGTGCTCACACATATATATATATATATTCAATTGTTCATGACATTTATATGATGTAATATTTTCTTAAATGAATTTGGTATACTTGTTCTCTTAAATTGGTGGTGCTGCTTTTGAATTTAGAGAAAGTGAAAAAATCTGTATATTCAAGCTTCATCTTGTATCATTTATCACCTTCTTAAATGACGATTATGCGTGCAACACCACATAGAAATGGGGTGGGAAATTCTCTATGGCAACAAATATTTTTCATAAATATGGTTATAGCAGGTACACTAAATTTATGTTCATATCATTATATAACCCTTTGACTATATTTGTTTTAACCGAGAAATGGAAGAAAGAAATATATTTCTTTTAAACATTAGTATTCCCTGAATTTAATTATCCAAATAAAATAGAAAGTGAGAGAAAATGCTACAAAATCAAGTTTCATAAAATATTAAATGCTTACATTTTGTACGTAGGAAAATATTAAGTATTACAAGATATTATATGAAAATCTAAATAAAAAAATATTTTTTTTTATACCATCCAAATTTAATTTTAAAAGTAAAATATAAAAGGCAAATAAGAGTCGTTGGAAAAAGAACAAAAAGAGAACTTCAAGGTCCATGATGTGTGTATGAGGGTGATTGCCGGTTTTATTTTTGTATGATGTCTATCCGTCTATCTTTTTGTTGTTTGTGTGATGTTTTCCAAAGTTATCAGAAAAAAAAAGAGTTGTGGAAGAAAAAAAAAAAGGTCCTACTCATTATAAGTAATTTTTTTATTGGGAAAATAGAAATAGTCTCTATTGTTTTCTTAAAATTTTAAATTTATTTATAATATTTAAAATTAGTCAATTTAGTCCATATTATTTTTTAAAAAAATTCAAATTTTACTCAATTGTTTAATATTAGCTAATTTAATCACATTATTTCTCAAAAAAATTTAATTTAGTTCTTATTATTTTGATATGAAATTCAAATTAGTTCTCAATATTTTAAAAAATTGTAACTAAATTTAATTTTTTTGAAAAATAATAAAGACTAAATTGATTAATTTTGAACAATATATAAGAATTTAAATTTTTTAAGAAATAATAGAGACTATTTGTGTAATTATTATTATTATTTTTTTATTGAGAAAAGAAAACCGTCGCGTACGAAATAAGCGCAACTGGCGAAGCGATTCCTTCAGAAATCTTCCAAACTCACACGAGTTTAGCTGAAGTCAAAAGAATACTGGAGACGTGTGACATATTCCAAGCGAAATCGTCCAACCACACTGCTTTTTGGCCTTAAGTCGTGAAACTTGTATCGAAATCGTGGATATGCGAAGTACTTGTCAATGTTGAGCAGGTGAAAGGGTGTGAGTAGACCACTGAGCCTCTGCTCTAGTTACTCGTTATAGGTACAAGAGGTTGTTCGTTGTAGCTGTAGGTGTAGGTGTAAGAGGTTGCTCGTTGTAGGTGCGAGAGATTGCGAAAGTGTGAAAGCCTGGGAGATTAATTTTCGTTACTGACATAAATCACAAAAAAAGAAAAAAAGAAAAAGCGAGTGTGAGTAGGGAGAGTAGAGAACCATGAGGACAAAACCAACAGCCATCTTCATGGCCTTCGGCACCAAAGGCGATGTCTATCCTATTGCCGTAAACACCATGCTCTCTCTCTCTCTCTATATATATATGTGTGTGTGTGTGTGTGTGTGTGTGTTTTATATATTTATATTGTGTATATATATATATATATATATTATATTATATTTATTGTATTTTGCATTAATGGCGCAGGCAATAGCAGCAGCTTTTGCTTGCGATCAAGAAAAATATCAAGTGTTCTTAGTTACTCACTCAGCACACGAGGTTAGCTTTTCCATTTGTTATATGCGATTATTTTTCATTTTTTCTATCTTATTAGATACGATAAATAAATAAAATAAACTCTTAAACTCTTAGATAAGTTAGATAATTTGTACTTTTTTAGAGCTAATTATCAAAAAGTTCATTGTTTGAAGTTTCGCCATCACCTATTTCAAAAACAAAATTTTTACGTGCTGATTGCAAATAAAATAAATGCCGATTCATTTATAATAGTTTGAGTTTTTAGACGAGGTGATCAACTTGTGAAAATGTGAGACAAAGGCATATCATATATGTAGAATTGATTTTTAATTCGATTTTGACTACTTTTAATATGCCATTGAAAAACTGAAATTCACGGGAGTACTATGTAAATGAGTTCATTTTGATCATTTGTTTGGTGACAGGACTTAAGAGTGCATTTCGAAGCAAAAAGAGTTGCATATCTACCTGTTTCATCGCTGCCAGTTCTATCTCCTCATGAAGATAACTATACCTCAGGTTCTTATTGCTAGCCTTATAGTGTACTTGGCATTGCTGGAGAAACAGTTTCTGGAGAAATCGGTTCTCCATGTTCTAAAGATTGTTTCATGTACCAGGCTCCAGGAACGTATCTTTTGCTCACCAGAAAAGGAAAATAACAGACGAACATAGACAAGAATGTGTTACTGTTTTTGAACGGATCTTTGGAGATGATCCAAGCATGAATAGTGACTTTGTTGTAATAAATTTCTTTGCACTGGTAATTTCTCATCTGTTGGTTTTACCTTCTTCGGAGAAAGACTCCTTTAACACTAGTTGATTTTAGAAGTCTAGATGTTCTACTGATTTTATGTTGATAATATCAAACTGCTTTAGCTGTTCGATGCTTGCAAAGGGATGTTTGACAAGAAAGTTGGACTATTTTATAGTGAAGCTATGGGGACAGCAATTTCTAATTATCTAGATATGCACGTAATTTCTTGATGGAAGAAGGTTGACGGATTATATTGGTGATCATCCAAGGGAATGGAGCATATCTCTAGTAAGTAGTGATAAAAGTGCTAGTTTGCTGGGCGTAGCTGGTGTTATGAAAAAATATAATAACCATATTCAGGCATCTGAGAGTATTTTGTAGAAAGAGTGATTAGAACATTGATCAAGAAATGTTGTTCTATTTTTGTATTCTGAAAATAGGTAGAATAGTGCAGGCCTTAAATGGATTTTTCCTTATGATCCAGGAAGGTTGGAGCCTTGCAGAGCTGTATCATGTGCACTGCGTTGTTGCTGCTCCATATGTTGTTCCTTATAGGTAGTAGAAGACTTCCATTTAATTTTACATCATTAAAGCTCTTGCCTTTGACTTGTATATTATTAATCCTAACCTATACCTGTCACATTTTTCATATTTTCTTTTACATGAATAACTTGTTAAAACAAAAAAATTCAGATTAACGAAGAGGTTCTTAGAGATATAAGTTTTAATTTTAAACCTGTGCTTAAGATTTGAGCATTTTGCAGATAATGTAATATCTGAAATTAGTTTTATTAGAATCAATTTGCTGATCAAAGAAGCAAAAAGAGAGAAAAGAAATCGTTTATCCCTATTTAATTGTCAGCTCAATAAACTACTTAAATATATACTCTTCTTTCTTCTTTCCAATTTCCTGAGCGGATAGGTGCTTGAGCTTTATTCGTAGTATCAGAATAGATAGGCTCTGACCAATAGTACCAAGAAGAGGCAACCACATTTTCAAGACGAGCGAACTAATTAACTGGTAGCTTTAAGCCTGATAGGTCGATTATTCCATAAAATCTGTAATAAAAAACTGAACCAGGCCTTAACCCCATATTGGGTTGGTTACATGGATTTGTCTATGCTATTCACTTATGTTGAGAGCACAGGATCTCATTTAAGGGTCTCTATCAAACTTCGTTGGTCTCCTTCCACCTCTGTTGAGGTTTTATCCTTTGTATAGCTGATCGCAAGCCATGATAAAGGAGGAGGGTTTCATTTGGTAGCCAAAAGACTGTAAAACTTTGTTGGATTTTATCGCATATGGATTACAATATAAAACTGAAAATATTTCGATGGTTCCTGCTATACCCTGGGACTTTTGCTCTTCTAACGTCAGGTACCATAGCTTCAACCTAAGTTATCCATTCTCATGATACGAGCAAATTTCTGCAGCCAATTTTTTTGCAATAGATATCCATACCAAGGCTGCTAAATTATAGTAGCGTTAAACAAGTATTAAGTGGCCAAAAATTTTTTACTGTAAAACCCCCTCTATCATCAGACAGCATGCTTTAACTTGTAGAACTTCTAAGAGATGTTGGCTACTTCATCTTGTGATTTTCCAGTACTTATTTAGAAGATTGAAACTGCTGCCACTTAAGATTGTTTGAAATGGTGAGAATATTTCTCACTTTCGTGTCCTCCCCTCTCCTTCTACTTCCATATCCGCATTGTTGCAGTAGTTTGTGTTATTCTAGTGGTCATTATCATATCCAACCAAGAGTTTCCTCTATGCCCCAGATATATCATCTAACGATGGAATCTTTTTATTTAACTTAGTTGACAATTAATGTATAATTCCCCTTAACTGTTTCATGAGATGTGATGCAGTGCTCCAACATCATTTGAAGAGCAATTCAGAAAAGAACTTCCACTTCTTTATAAATATCTTGGGGAAGCTCCCATAGACAAGGTAATTATAAAAACCTTCAAATATTTTTCTACTTTTCAATGAAACAGTTTTCCCTAAATGAGATTTATATTTTCAGGCTTAAATATTTGGGACAAGGCTTTATTGAGCTTTAGTTGTGTTTGTTATATTTCTTTTTAACTGAGTGACGGATCCTGCTCTTCATCTTCCTCTTACCTTCTACCTCGGCTTCTTTTTGCTGTTGGGGTGGGGGGTGTGATGCTTTTATGTTTATTAGCTGATTGTTATCCATATTCTTGGTGGTAGGTCAGCTGGAAAGATGTTATCCACTGGATGTGGCCACTATTCACCGAAGAATGGGGATCATGGAGAAGTCTTCAGCTAAAGCTGAGCCCCTGGCCTTTTACGGTTGGTTTTTTCTGCCAAGGAGAATTTTTCAGATGTGATCTGTGGATGATATGGATAAGACTTGTTTCATTTACCAAGTTCATATGTATCTGTTGACATGATATGTTTGGCCTTAATTTATCTTATTTCGTCCAGGATCCAGTGACGGGGCTACCAGCATGGCATGATAGGCCTTCATCCCCCTTTCTATTGTAAGATTGGGTACCCTCCACAGAAAAGCTATGCCATTTAGGAAAACTGCAATGATTTACTGGGAAGGATAGGGGAATCCAGGATGTATGCATCTAAGATTAGTTGGCCTTATGGAAATTCTTTTCTTGAGTACTCATTGCTTTCTGCTTTCTCATAATTTAGAGAATTTGAGTAGAGGATCTATACGCATTTTGTGTTGCCATGCCATTGATTGAACATACCACTACATATTTGATATCTGTTGTTCAGAAAAAGTCGCTTGAGATTTAATATTTTTCGTTTTTTTTTCTTTTGAAGTAAGAGAAATGTGCATTTAGATCTAGGTTACACCAGAATAAGTTGTCTTGCGCAAACTTTATATCGCCAAATGGCTATTCTGATTCATGTTTGTTATGCTGCTATGGAGGAAATTAGCTACTAGCGAGTAACTATCTGATTTCTTTGTTACCCTGGCATGGCAGGTATGGATTTAGCAAAGAAGTGGTTGAATGCCCTGGTAATTCTGTTTCCCAAAAATATTTTATTTATGTTTTCCAACTCCAAATTTCATTTACCACCTTGATTGCTTTGGCAATGCTTGAGATGACATTTTTTCTTGCCTGTTTGTGTAAGCATAATCATTTGTTAATTGATCGGAATTTTTACATTTATTTTGTTTGTGTTTCTTTAGTACAATTTCAATATGTTTTTTGATTAATGCTTTTTTTAATCAATATACTAGTATTGCATTAGGTTACTGGCCAATGAATGTTCGGGTTTGTGGATTTTGGTTTCTTCCTGTGGAGTGGCAGTTCTCATGCAAGAAATGCATGGACATTTCTTCTTTCATATCTTCAGGGCGTTTGAACACAAAAGACAAGTTGTGTTCAGGTCACAGTTCGTTACAATCTTTTCTGGGTACTGCACCAGAACCACCTGTGTTCATAGGTTTAAGTTCTGTTGGAAGGTGAGTTCTTAACGGACAATGAACACACATCTTATTTGGTTTATGATGCACCATCAGTCAAAATCGTGGCAATCTTTCTTCTTTTAGGTGATTAGGCAAATTATTATCAATGCGTTATTTTGAGAGGCTTTGCATGTTCCTTCTCAAAGATTTGAATACTGAAATGAGTATGTTTTGATCTGATGAATAATTCATTGTCAGAGTTGCATGAAATGTCTTTGGTTAAGATTGCCTTTCTGTCAAGTATGTAGAACAATAAAATAAGTCCTTTTCCCCTAATAAATATTTCTGGAACTTCTTTTTTCGGTCTTCTAGAGGTTTTTTGAAGTTCATGTCATATCAGTAACATCTACCATCACTTCGAAGGCTGCGTTTTATGTATAATATGATTACTTTAGTTTTGGGAGATCCTTTTAGAATATAACACTTGTCTCACATCGGAAATCAGAAACTCTAAGACTAACTTATAAGATCCTGGGTTACTCCACTTTGCACCAATTGGTTTTAAGATGGAACCTCATGCTTCTTAACATGGTATCAGAGCTAGGCCCATGGTCTAGTCTTATTCATCTTCTGTGTGTGACCCATCTTAAATCAAGTTCACTTGTATTCAATCTTTCGCGTGTGTCATGTTCCACGCATCTTCAATCTTCCACATATGTTATCTACCATATGTGTGTTCAATCTTCAATTTCCACATGTGTTATCTACCATATGTGTGTTCAATCTTCCAAGTGTGACCCATCTCAAAAATTCGGTCCACATGTATTCAATCTGTGGCCATCTCAAAATATGATCCACGTGTATTCAATCTTCCACGTGTGACTTCTCAAAAATTAGGTCACACGTGAGGGGGAGTGTTAGAATATAACACTTGTTTCACATCGAAAAATCAAAAACTCTAAAACCACCTTATAAGATCCTGGACTACTCCACTTGGCACTAATTGGTCTTAAGATGGAAACTCAGTTATCTTAACAGATCCCACCCCAGATCTTTAAGTGTGGTTGATTAACAAGTCTTCTTGCGGCATTCCTTTTCTGAGTTTACCTTTGTAGCATTAGGATGCCTAAACATACAGTTCTTGTTGTTAGGATTTGTAACTTAACAAATATATATATATTTTTTTTTCTATTTTTCTAATAGTTGGACTGATGTAAATTTTTCAGACAATCCATCACATAACAGACCCTCCAGATGCTCTAGTTTGTCCATTTCAGTTTTCAATTCCAGCTCTGTTTAGGTGCACATACAGTTGCTCACGTATGAATTTGGTTTTAGTCTTTGTATGCTATTTAATCTGCATTAGCATGGTTGCTGTTTTTTTTTTTTTTTGAGAATCTTTTTAATGCATTATTTTTCCAATCTTTAAATGTTTTTTCCTTCCTCATTTCTGAAATTTGCAGCATGGGTTTTCTGAGGAATTCCAGGGCATTTCTTAAGGTACTTGAATGTGTTCTAAACCTTTCAAGTCATAGATTTATATTGTTCTCAGCTGGCTATGAACCACTAGATGCTGCAATCCATATGTTTGCTCAAGAGGTATCATCAGAACCAAAAGAAAGGCAATCTACTAAAGAAGGAATCTCCCTTTTTGATGGTCAACTCTATTGTTTCTCTGGGTGAGTACTTATTTATTTTTTTGTCATGGGCAGTACTTACTAAAGTGCAAGCCTCTATCTCTACAGATATATATTTGTCTGCAGTTCAGTAAATATGGCGCTTTTTCTCCCCAGATGTTGGTATAAGTTACCATGTGACCATATAATTGTAACAGTTTGATTTTTCACGTGGGGAAACTCTTAAATGTTTAGCGAGTCAAGACTACCTATACTCATATTGTAATTTGTATTAAAGAATTTTCTTGTGATTTCTATGTTTTATTTGGATTTAGGACTTACCATTATTACTGTCACTTTTAAGTAATCTGGCTGCGGCAAGTGCATTCGGACGCCTGATATCTCATGGTAGTATCTTTTAATCTGGAAGCTGCATAACAATATGACCACATAAATATTACAATATGATGATAAGATATATGGGTAATCATATATGTATAGTGAGTCAAGATCATAAGATATATGGGTAATCATACATGTATAGCAAGTCAAGATCATCTTCACTGATGTGAATATTTTACCAGAGAATTGTAATTGATTTCAATTTTTTCGTTGTGTTGTTTTCATTGATTAGTACAATTCCATATAACTGGATGTTTCCGAGATGTGCTCTTGCAATTCATCACGGAGGAAGGTGATGGTTTTCAATTTGAGCTTTTCATCTATTTCTTGACATTCTGGTTTCATTTATAAATCATGCACCATCCCATCTTACAAATACGATGTTTGACACTTCTTCTATTGACATGCCAGTGGATCCACTGCTGCTGCACTACATGCGGGAATCCCTCAGGTTTGTTCCTGAAATGAGCTTATCTTTTCCCTTCTGACGTTTTTATGTGCCATATATGAACACTACAGTTGTGCCTAAAACAGTCCCTCTCTCGCCTTCCTTCTTCCTCTCTCCTGCTCTCCCTATCTTTTCATGACAAGAAGACACATATTTAGGATTGTTCTTTGATGGCAGGTCATCTGTCCATTTATTCTGGACCAGTTTTATTGGGCAGAGAGGATGTTTTGGCTTGGCGTTGCCCCAGAGCCACTGCAAAGAAACCACCTGCTCCCTGAAGACGAAGATGATTTCTGCATCAAGGAATCTGCAAATGTGCTGGCTAGGGCAATAAATTTTGCATTGACTCCCAAAGTGAAAGTGCTAGCTTCAGAGATTGCAAAAAAGATATCCATCGAGGTAATTTTGAATTCAACATTGTTTGCATGCTGTTTGTATCATGGTATTATTTGTGCTACTCAATTCCATTTTTTTGTTTAAAATATTCCCGAATTATATAAAAGAATTATGCTTGGATAAATCTGAATGTCATATTTGAGGGCATCGCAGCATTGTTTTAAAAGCTGATGTAACATGTTTGCTAAGAGCAGATATTATGAGAAAAAGGAAAGCGGCAGAAGAGTTGTACATATTAAAGTCAGAGAAACTTTTTGACGGGTCTGTCAAATTACGGTCATGAATGTACAACTTTCTTTGGAAGCATGATGTCGTCATTGTTATAGCCTGTTTTCGAGAACTTAAGATGGTCTGTCAAATTACGGTCATGAGTGTACAACTTTCTTTGGAAGCATGATCTTGTCATTGTTATAGCCTGTTTTCGAGGACTTAAAGATATTAGACTGCTCATTCTTGGTTTCGTCGAAGGAGAAACTTTATTCTGTATTGGTTTTTACAAAATCTTTTCGTCTTCAATTGAAAAGCAAAATGGTTCTTGACCACTGATTCTTCCAGAAACACATCTCATAAATTTGGTGAATTTCGGTTGAGTTCCAAATAGCTTTAAGATTTTCATTATCTCTCCTTTGGTTCGGCCTATCGTGGTGTCTTCCAAAATGGCGCAGCCTGAGTGTCAGATAACACGAAAACTTCACTGGTCCTCAATTAGAATGCGATCTATGTGACCAGTACTCGTACAGAGTGGAAATGTTCTTCAAGCTTTGCAAAGATTAGGTTGGTGTCGTAACTTTCCAAGTACGATTCTTCAAGATCAATATGTTTTAGGCTATTGTTCAGTGAAGGACCTAGAATTCTTTCCCTTTATGAAAACATATATTGGATAGGTGAAAATCATCAACTACAATGATATGTCTCTTGCTTACGCGTGTAACGAGTTATAGGTATGAGGAAACTCTTGCTATTTTTGCAGGACGGAGTAATGGAAGCTCTGAGGATCTTGAAGGAAGAGATGATGATCTGCTGAAGTTTTATATGGCAATTCTCATGTCAGCTCTCGTGCTTTCTCTCCATTCTCTGTTGGGTAGTGCTTCTATCCGGTAAACAGCCTTCGGTATCACTCACAAACATGCGGGCTCCACATTTACTTCTTATTTCATGGCCCGAAGCGTCGTTTACCTCTCCTTCTCTGTTTTCTCCTGATGGAGTTTCTATCACTGAACTTCTCTGTGCAGTGCATACTAGGTTTTCTGTTTTTTTTTTTTTGGTCAAGCACTGCATACTACGTTGATTTTTTTCACTTTTGTAAGAACTGAACCTATTCTATAAATTTTATTACTAGTGAATGTTACGCATTTTATTGAGGGGAAAGGGAAACCTGAAGTCTTATCTAGTATGTAAAATTTCTCTACTTGTCTCCAAAGGTTTGGCGAAGTGGTAAGACAAGGCTCGTTATGACTAAAGTTTCAAGTTCAAAATTTCTATCCTCTCAAAAAGTTGTCCTACTCTTGACTGACTTGAGCATGCATGTATTGCTTGACGTAAAACAGGTAATGGATTTGTTTCTCTTTTGTTCAACTTTTTT
This sequence comes from Ehretia macrophylla, assembly GCA_037974665.1. Classification (NCBI taxonomy): domain Eukaryota; kingdom Viridiplantae; phylum Streptophyta; class Magnoliopsida; order Boraginales; family Ehretiaceae; genus Ehretia; species Ehretia macrophylla. The sequence continues at coordinate 54,174,073 of CM075766.1, forward strand.
CACAGCTCAATAAATAATTTGATAAACCAATGTTTTTTTTTCCGTGTTTCATAATAAGGCTAATCGACATGTTAATTAATCGATTACAAGAAAGTGAATCCTTTTGCTATTTTTCTTTTTTGTATTACCTTGATGTGATATGAGTATTTGAGGTGTGGAACTGCACTATGAAGTTAGTCTATGATTCTGTTAGTGTGAATTCTTTTCAATTGCATAAAAAAAACAAATCCTTTACCGTAGATGGCACAATGACATGTTTCTGCTTTCTACGCAATAAAGTCTTGCAGGCAAGTGGGCATGAGAAATGACTGTCCAAGTCTTATCCGCGTCCAGGGAAGCAGCAGACCAAGTCAAAAGTCAAGTCGACGGGATGAAGGTTTTTTTAGGTACGTTTTAGGTCAAAGTTGTGATTTAAATTTAAAATATTTAATTTTAATAGATTACTATTTTATTATTCTCCTTAATTTTTAAGTATGAGAAGAAATTTTGTGGAGACACACCAATTGATGTTAGGTGTATAGTTCCCTACCTATTTAATGCACATTGTAGTGGGCTGGTAGCTTACAAAATTGACAATTCAAAAACAGAGACAACTTGACAAAAATTTTCGGGGAAATGCTTCTGATCGGATTTCGGTACTTCAGTATCTTTTACAAAGTATGTGAGCCACTCATATGTGGGGTTTACTTGTTTATTTTTATGGAGTCGAAGGCCGAATTTCGGAGAGAAAAAGTTTCCAAATTTTAGACATTCTGAAACTTCAAACAGTGAAATAATTTCATCACCTTGTAGTGCCTGATGTACTTTTCTGTTTTCCTTTTCATAGTGGGTTTAGAGGAATTTGTCTAGTGCACGTCATGCAATGCATTAAATTGAATTTTACCAACCAAAAGTTGGCTTAAGATTTACTTCTTACAATTCATGCATTAAATTGAATTTTACCAACCAAAAGTTGGCTTAAGATTTACTTCTTACAATTCAGAAATCGCAATTTTATAAAACTTAATTATGAGTCGGCGGTGGTTTAATAATTCGTATCTTGACGTCTCAGTTGAGGCAGTGGGATATATAAGCAAGCGAAAAAATGGTAATGGGTAGGTTTAGGGTGAATATATTTATTCTCATGTCTTGGTTGAGTTCGTCATTTAAGATGTCACTTGAATACTTGTTTCATCCGTACCTTTTTCACCTCAAATTTTCTGTGCCCCACCTTGTCCTTAAACTCACATGGAAAATGGAGATCTCTCAAGTTTTTTCCCCAAAAAAGTAGTGTGACATTTGAATTTAAAGCACATAATTTGAAGACGTAAACTAAAATTATAATAAATTATAATATAATATAGGTATTAGAAAGAGGTGAAACGTGAAAAACAACTCTTGAGTTATGTGTCTCCAATTAGATAGCAAAAATAATTGAGCATCAAGTATTTAAAACAAATTTCTAAGCTTTTTAGCTCTACAGGGAGGAGGCGAGGGGGTATAGCACAATTATTCTTGGAGGCCAAAACCACTACAAATGAGAGTCATATGTCGAAAAGAATGTATTTATTTATTTATTTATGATATTGGATGCGCATTGATTACATTAAAATTTTTCCTTTTGTTATTGGATGTTACTCATTGCAACTCTACCCTTAAAGTTCGAATTTTTGTTTGTTTGTTCCCACATAAATGTTCAAAAAATATACTTAATTATATTTCTTGAACATGGTTGAAGGTTGCTAACAAAATTTCATGTAAAATGATTGTAGATGCTAAATAATGGCATCTAGTTTCTAGTTAAAAGAATAAATATTACTCTTTTAAATAATTATTCTTTTTCTTTGCGGCTCTAAATAAACTTTGTCCCGTGTCATGATTTTTCTTCCTTTAATATACATAACATTAAGATTTTAGTGAATATACAAAAAATAAGTATATTAAGTAATGCCTCATATTCTTGGAGCCCAAATTATGTGATTATATTTTAAAAAAAACAACCAATTTCTATCAACAAACATCCATGTATGGGGATTAAAGATCAATCCCACCTCTCGTTCCATTCCTTTTCCCACCCCCAATAATCTCTCATAGGGGTCGAGAGTAGAATTAGTAGTCGCAAAATCTATCCCCATAGTTATCCCTGGACCATCACCAATAATTGCACATAATAGTGGGTTGGTAGTGTAAATTCTAATAGTAACCATATTCAAAGATGACCCAGTCTTCAATTTTTCTATCCCCTGTATTTTTTCTCCCATCCACTATGCCCAAAGCTTGATTTTTCAACAGACGCTATCAACAATTATGCATTTTTCCACACGTGGGCCCCAAATAAATATCTTCTCATAATATTATTTATTATTGTGATCGAAATTCAATAATTATGAATAAATCCTCTCATAATATTATATTGTTATGATCGGGATTTAACAATTATGAATTGTTCACATATATCATTATAATTGTGTCAACAATTCACATCCGTTAAATCTCACTTATAATATTATAATATTATGAGTAAATTCATTCCCGTCATCAAATTTAAGAAAAGTAATAGCTCATATAGGTTCTATAAATGGTCAGAGGGCCTGTCTTGCAATTGCACCAGTAGCACTTAACACACACACACACACACACACACAGGGCTTGAGTTCACTTTCACTGTCTTAGTCAGTTCTTGTTTTCAGAATGTCTCAGGGAAGAGGCAGTGCAGTCATTGCAGCCATGCTGCTGTGTTTCCTGGTGCTACATAACGGGGTTGCTGAAGCAGCCACCTACACAGTTGGTGGTGCTGGTGGTTGGACTTTCAACGTTGCAGGTTGGCCAAAAGGCAAGCGCTTCAGGGCTGGTGATACACTTGGTGAGTATAGTATGAATAACTTGCTTTTCTTTTCTTGTTCTTTTTTTCTATAATGAGTTCGAAGCTGTATTTCAAACTCAAGAATTCTGATTATAACTGTTACTACTTGATCATTTTACCTAACTGTTGAGTTAAATTACGACTTTGCTCTACATAAAATCAACTGACTTGGTTAGGATCTTATATTGTTTTTGATGCTTGGGATCTCATTTGTTTCTATATTTAACTCCTTAGAACTTAAGAAGGATGTTTGTTTGTTTTAGCTTATAAGCTTCTAAAAATAAGCAGTTTCTTGTTTGTTACCAAACATGTCAAATTTGCTTATGAACACATTTACACTACTTATAAGCTAAGCCAAATATTCTCTAATCCTAACACTCCCTGCAGCATCTACTCAAGAAGGATAAATGAGGGAAAACATCTCCTCGTATTATTAGTGAACAATAATATTAATCGACCTTTCTCTAAATCAAAAAAAAAAAAAGGGTTAAGTCACATAACAGGTCATAATTTAACATAACAATCCATTAGATTTGGCTCGACATATTCACCATACCTTTTGAGGGTGCACTTCACTTGAAAGGGTGAAGGGATGTGTTATAGCAATGCTCTTAATAAAATGACTCATCTAGAGGTGCAATATTGAGTATTATTATATATCACCTGGATAATACTTTACCCATATTTATATAGTAAGCGTTCCGACTATATAAAAAGATATTTGACATTTAATTTATAAATCTTTATCAAAGGGTGAACCATTAATTAAGCGACGTAAAGCATTACCCCGTAACATATATATGTTTGGCAATTTCTTTGCAGTTTTCAACTACAACCCAGGATTCCACAATGTGGTTACTGTGAACAAAGTTGGATACCAATCTTGCACGACCCCTCAAGGTTCAAAAGTGGTTCAGACAGGGAAAGATCGGATCAAGCTTGTCAAAGGACAGAATTTCTTCATCTGTAGTATCCCAGGGCATTGCCAATCACTGATGAAGATAGCAATCACTGCAGTCTGATCAGAGATGTGCACTGATCTGAATGTGGAGCCATATGTTTGAGAGAGTACTCATCAGCAACAGTTATATAGTTTTATCTATTGAATAAAAAACTGGTGAGAGATGCATGATGCATATCCAATGTCAATGTTTTTTTGCTTTTTCTAGTGTCTGGAAGGTTCATGTGAGATAAGCTATGATTCATGGAAAATAGCTATATATGCCTTAAAAGTATTGAGTTAATAAATGAATAAAATATTAAAGTTATAATCTCACTTTTTATGAAATACGTGTTGAGTTAATTAATGGATAAACCTTCTCTAACACAATGTAAATTTTTAGATGCGGTCGTAATCTAGTATAAAGATCCTCAACACCCGTCTCCAACCCAGAGCCATTGTTTGCTGTGCACACCCCGACTTGGATTAAAAAAAAAAAAAATTCTTTTTTGTTCAAAATAACAAATTTATTAGATATATTAAATTTTAATTAAGAATCCTCTCTTACTATATGAATGTTCCATTAATCACGAAATTTTGGATCCGCTATTTTCCCACCGCACCACCACCACCGCACGAAAAATGAAAGATTACAGCCTTACATGATAATGAAGTGATCAATATCATTCCATGCAAGATGAGACAGAATTAGGACATCTGGTGAAATGCTGAGAATTTCTAATAATGCAATCAAGAAGTATTGCAGGTGTAGTGACAAAATCCCAATTTATGGCAGATCTAGTTTTCATCAACATGGTCAAAGCAATTAATGGATGTCAATTTGTTTAATAATCAATTAGACCACGCCAAATATTCTTGTGCAATTATGGCCTTATATCACTTTGAATTTACGAAAGCAGACAACATAATGAATGTATCGTAAGTGATTGCCATTGTCGTATGATGTAAAGTTAAAATCATTATATTATCTTTGCTAAAGGTCCCATCAATTCCGTTGTCGTCCAGCGGTTAGGATATCTGGCTTTCACCCAGGAGACCCGGGTTCGATTCCCGGCAACGGAAACTGATCTATCATTCATTTTTTGTTCTTCCGATCCTTTATCGACTGGATTATGACTTGGAGGGGTGCGCTGGGCCAAGGCTGCGAAAGCAATGGGTACAGAACTTTAACTTCTGGAGAGACCACATGGAGAAATAATTAAGCTAGATTTGGAGGGGTGCGCCAGGCCAAGGCAGTAGTGCAACACCAAGGTGACGCGCAAGAGCCCCCGATAGCAAGCTACCGTGCTGGGCTCTCCCCCTAAAAAAATTAATTTAACATCTTGTGATCCGATGGCTCACGTATCAGATATTAAACTGATAAGAACAGATACTACACTTGATCTTAGCCAAAAGGCCGAGAAAGGTATGCTTAATTCCGTCCTCCGCTGGGCGTTTTATTTGTTGCTACTCTTCTGGCGTTGTGTTTCCAGAAGCGATGTGGGAGGACAAAGCCAACCGTGCCTTTCTCGAGCAGCTCAACAAGATATGTAGAAAGTCTTTCTGCCAATCTTTTCAAGAGAATCAAAGTGAGAATCATGACATTCCCGGGAAAGGAAAAGAGCTTAATTTCCTCGTACAGAAAACTTTCGATGCTTTGAATTATGATGTGCCCTGCAAGACCTAATGAAGCCTCTATTTTATGGTGAAGCTTCCTTGTATCCCAACACAATAGACACTCCCATGGCATCTTTCTCTTCAATCTTTTGTTGCTTTTCACTACTTGTCCCATCTGGAATTTTCTGCCACTTTCTTGTTACACAGCCATATCTGTATTGGATGGTTTTTAGCAGAAGAAAAAGGCTTCTTGATCCTTCCGACCTATCAGAACATAGTTTTCTCCACGCATCGATATTTGCAAACGTTGGATTCTATTTGAAAACAAAGCATCAGCACCTTAGCAGAACCTTCGAAACTATTAGAACAACTCTTGGTTAAGCATTCAAAATTCAACAACCTTTCACAGCTTTTCTTTATGTGGATGAATTAAAATATAATAAGACATTCTCAACCGATTAGACAAATTTATTTACTCACAATCTGTGATCAATCTGGTCTCGACCACTGTTTTTAAGTTTGCGGACATAAACAAAACAGGAGTTTTTTTGGCGTCTTACATTTTGCATAGGTCTCAAATAGCACACAAGAAAATACTACTATTAAACACTCATTAATCTAATGCTAGTGCAATGCAATAGCATTAGTTGGTTTTGAGCAAAATTTTATTAGAATTGGTGGGGTGCGCCAGGCCAAGGCAATAGTGCAACACCAAGGCGACGCACGAGAACCCCAGTAGCAAGCTACCGTTGTGGGCTCTCCCCCTAAAAAAACTAATTTAATATCGTGTGAGCCGATGACCCACGTATCAGATATTAAACTGATAAGAACAGATACTACACTTGATCTTAGCCAAAAGGCCGAGAAAGGTATGCTTTCTAACGAACTGGGCCGTGTGTTTTATAATATTGCTTCTCTGCTCCCATTCACAACCGTAATCGATGTGGGAAGACGATAAACAACCCCCAAAACGTGTAAGAACAATGTAAAGTCTGGCTAGGGTGAAATTCAAATGGCCAAGTGGCTGATAAGCTTCTGCAGTTAAGGATTGCAGTAAAGTCTTCAGCTTGGGGTAATTAGAGATTACTCTTTTACAGGAGCTCAAAGCTCTCTCTTTGACAAAAGGTGGATATAACCGTCTTCTCATTATTAAAGATTTATACCGTTCATTATTTTATTCAAACGTAACGAAGATGATGAAGTATGATGATAATAGAATATAAAAAACTATTTCATTTAAGATTTTATTATTGCCGTTCGTCAAAGTTAATTTAAAAAATTAATTGTCTAAACCTCACTCATAACGTAAAGAAGACAATAAGCTTTACGAAAGAATACATTTCTCAAAGGAGAAAACTCAAGGCCATACATCGTGTGCCACGCAACTGGCAGAAGGAGGAGCTATTATCACCTCAGCTTTATATTTTTGGTGCAAATTATAACGAACTAAAACTAACATTTGAATTAGCCAATCGTCAAATGGCTACCACTTCTTTTTCTTTATTTTCTTCTGGTTTGCAGCATCACAACACCACTAATTGCTTCATTTCACTTTCTTTATCCACTAATATTACATCACGTTCACTTGCCTCCTTAACCAGAAGAGAGAACATCAATATTGCACAGACAAATAGTAAACGAGATTACAATTACAAGACTTTTAAAGTAGCTCAATCTTGGAAATGGAGGACAAAGGCTTCTTTCTTTACATCATTCTTGACCAAAGCTAAAGAGAATACTGAAAGCATCAAGCAAGAGCTTCTTGAAGCCATAGCCCCTCTTGACCGTGGTGCTGAGGCCACTCCTGAAGACCAACACCGAATCGATCAGGTGGGTCCAATACTCCAATTTCATGTGTTGACAGGTAAGTTTCAGCTGCACCTGAATCCATTACATTTTTTGATTTGCGCGTAGCGGGAGTTTCGTGCACGGGGTAGCTTACTGTCGTGACATTTTATGTACGGAGTATCTTGATCTGCCATCTTATGTCAATCTTAATTGGTTGGCTTATAAAGTTAAATTTGAGATTTGAAGTGTGCTGTATTATAGTTAGAAATATGATGTAATTCACCTTTTTCTCAGCCTCTAATTGTTTTGTATGATAGTTAATTCGAGACTTGAATTGTGTGGTATTATAATTAAAAATCTCCACCATGGTCTGATAATGAAACAAATTCACTCATGTTCAGTTAATTTGTCATAAGAGTAATGTTTTATGTCACCCCTTCACCCCTCCTTTGTTTAATAAAAATTTATATATTGGATACCAATTCTCTCTTGTATATGGTAAAAATTATACTATATAAGGAAGGATAATGGGGTGAAGGGGTGATATATATCATTGCTCTTTTTGTAAAATGTATGATCTGTAAATATTGTCTTACTAAGATAGTTAATTGGCTTCTAATTCTCTTTTCTTTATGTATGTTCTCCTTTTGTGCATTTTCTTATCACAACATATCGCGAATTTCTCCAGAAAATTGATTGGAGACAAAAATTGCTTGTTCAAAGTGGAGAAAAGAAATATTCTGAGACATCCTATTGCATTTTATGTGCTTCACTTATATGGTAGTTCTTTAGTCCTGGCATTTTTCACCTTCTTCGTTTATCAGATCGCACGTAAACTTGAAGCGGTTAATACAGTGAAGGAGCCACTCAAGTCGAACCTTCTAAACGGAAAGTAGGAGCTCTTATATACAACTTCCAAATCCATTTGGCAAACCCAGGTTTCATGACATTCTCTCTTCTCACTATTGATTAAACATTTTTCTACTAACTAAGCGTATTCTAGTTGCAGCACACCTGGCCTTATACAATTTAGAGATTGTGTTGTGCTAGTTACTTCTGTTGTTCATGAAGATAATTAGAAACAATCTTCCTGTTATTTTAGAATCTTCAGGGCTAGTATTTTTTCCGATTGTTAAGTTCTCAGATTCTTTGACAAATTTTTCCTTTTAAGAACTTCAGAAGATTCATCAAAGTCTAAATTATCTCCTTGTCCTAAGATGATCACAGATATATACTCACCATCAGTTATCTTTCGTGTCCATGAACAATGATCATCAGCCAAATCTGGAGAAATTTTACAGATAAGTAGAGAAAGAGTTAGTGAAATGGACAAATATGTCACCCTTATACCTTTCCACATTTGGAAGCAAACAGTGCCATTTTGCATTATTCTTTAGATGATTACTTTGGTATGTCATTGTTGGTTCTAAGCAACGGTGTATTTTCTGTTAATATTGTGCCAGAGACCCAAATTATTAAGGCCGAATGGAAAAATCTACCAGGCAATCAATGTGGATACTTTGAGGGCTCAAAACCAGGAAACGTGGCCATTCTTCAATCAGGTGCTTATTCAGATAGGAGCAGTTTTCCTTCTTTTCCATCTCTTCTGTCCATGTAATACAATGCATATCGACATCATTAGTATAGATGACAGGAAGAGAGGAGACATCAAGACTTAACGGCAATAGGAGCCGTGTAACCCCGGCAACATTAAGGTCTTTTGGATTATTTTAGTTGGTTAAATCAGGGAAATGGTTCTGATCAACAGCTTGCATTCTGTAAACTATAGGTTAATGACTTTCTGAAGCAAATTTGCCTAAGAATTCTTTACATTGTAATTACTTGCTTCATACTTCATCATTTCACATTTCACTCATATAATCACTTTCCTAATCTAAACCAAACTCAAATATTTGTTGGTTTTTTGCAAAGTAACATCATATACTTGACATATGATGAAACTTTAACATCATATACTTGACATATGATGAAACTTTGTCCTAAAATTGGCTTGTACAGACATAAGCTTAAGAGGAGGCTTTCCCTCAATATGATCCAAAAGCCAGATACCGGCGTCATCCATCAAATCATGTCTCTTTGATCTATGATGTCACAGATCCTTGTTGTTTTAAAGTAGATAGACAGTGGACATATAGGTTTTTCTGTTTTTCAAAAAGTGTGTTCTTTTATATTTTGCCAATATATATGACTTCAACCTTTTGGATACTTGCAGGTCACTGCAAATTTGGTTCCTCTGAGTGCAAGAAGAGTGGCTGTTAAATTTGATTCTTTCAAGATTGCTGGTTTGGTAAGTGTATTACATTTTGGAAAATATAGTAGGGGTCAGAATATTGAAGGACGTGGAACAGGAGACGAATACTCCTTGTACAGCCTGAAAGTGTTTCCACATACATACTACGATACATTCTGTCTTTTCTCAGAAATTAACAGACAAATGCAAGACTGACTCTTTTCAACTTTACAAACCAAAACTTCCACCCACTGATAAAAGCATCGCAGAAGTCCTTCATGGAAATTAACATCAATTGGATAATCTGTGTTACTTTAGCTATTAAAGATTATTATTCCCCAATCATATTTATGTTCAACCAAATCTTTTTATGGTTGGCTAGATTCCCATAAAGTCACGTGGATCAGGGCGTGGTCAGTTGGAAATCACATACTTGGATGAAGAGTTAAAGTAAGGAATATAAACGACTCACTAACCATTACAGAAATGTTGTAGTGAGATTTTCATGAGTGGAATATTAAGATGAGCTCTATTTTCTTCCTCTTGCACTTTATGAATTTACGTGCTCTATGCAAATATAAAGAGATACAGATCATCAAATCCTTAGTTTTCATTCAATGTTCCTCTTGAAACAGTTAGGAAATTACGAAAATTAACTATTCATTTCTTCATACTAGCTCATTCCAAGTTCGAGGTACCATATGGTTTTCTTCTTTCTTTCTTTGTTGAACTTATAATTGGACTTTCTCATCTTATCATGTGTTAATTTATTTCCTCTTCTTCCTGTTGGCTTGATCTCAATTAGGCTATCAAATATCAGTGACTTGTAGCTACTCTTCCAACCAATATCTGACAGTTTCTTTGAATTCTTTATATTTTATGTTCTGCCTTTGTTTTTATCCTTTTTCTTTTAATAATGTTTGGCTAAAGTGATATTCACAATATTTTCAGGATATCAAGAGGCTACCAAGGAAACTTGTTCATTTTGAGAATGATGGATCCATCATATAGAGTCCCTGTATAATCCAAGTGCCATGAAGGAGATTATGCTCGAGTAAATTTGTGTTTGAAATGAGAACTTTATAGCCTTTTTCCTGGCTTTTTCAATGAAATAAAACCCAATTTCATCACAGCTGCTAAAGCAATGAGTACAGAACTCAAACTTCTGGAGTGACCTAATGGAGGAATAATTAAGCTAGATTTGGAGGGATGCGCCAGGCCAAGGCAGTAGTGCAACACCAGACGACACACAAGAGCCCCGATAGCAAGCTACCGTACTGGGCTCTCCCCCTAAAAATATTAATTTAACATCTTGTGAACCGAGGGCTCACGTATCAGATATTAAACTGATAAGAACAGATACTACACTTGATCTTAGCCAAAAGGCCGAGAAAGGTATGCTTTGAATCGTGCTCCGCTGGGCGTTTTATTTGTTGCTGCACTTCCGTCGTCGTGTTTCCAGAAGCGATGTGGGAGGACAAAGCCAACCGTGCCTTTCTCGAGCAGATCAACAACCTGTATATTTCTTTAAAAAATATGTAGAAAGTCTTTCTGCCAATCTTTTCAAGAGAATCAAAGTGAGAATCATTACATTCCCAGGAAAGGGTTCTTTTATCTATGTGATAATCAACATTAAAGTAACATTTTCTCGAAAGTGAACAAGAATTAAATTTAATGTGTGACCTTATTATTGGATCTTTTTCAGATTTGAGGTGAATGTATCTCTTCATTCTTTGTTGCTCTTCACTACTTGTCCCATCTGGAATTTTCTTGCACTCTCCTAATACAATAGATTTGCAAATCATAGCCATCTTTATTGGATGGTTTTTAGCAAAAGAAAAAGCTTCTTGATCCTTCCGACCTAGCTATCAGAAACAAAGGATCAGAACATAGTTTTCGATATTTGCAAACCTTGGATTCTATTTGAAACAAAGCATCAACACATTAGCAGAAAGCTTCGAAACTATTAGCACCACTCTTGGTTAAGAATTCAAAATTCAATTACCTTTTCTTTAAAGACCCCTTTTCTTATATTTTGCATGTCACATAGGAAGAATGTAGAGCTCACCCTAATATATTCACCACCCATTAAAGTCTTTCTATACTTAGAATTACTAAACAAAATCTTCTAATTCAATTCTGATAAATTTATTCTGGTCGTTGTTAAAACAAATACACGGTATTATATGTCCAGTCGTATTAATGCAGAAACATCACAGGCTTAACAAAAGACCTTACAAATCCCAACCAAAAGCATTTCGAGCACAATTGAACCCCAGTAGCAAGCTACCGTGGTGGGTTCTCCCCCTAAAAAAATTAATTTAATATCGTGTGGGCCGATGACCCACGTATCAGATATTAAACTGATAAGAACAGATACTACACTTGATCTTAGCCAAAAGGCCGAGAAAGGTATGCTTCTCAACGTTCTGGGCCGTGTGTTTTATAATATTGTTTCTCTGCTCCTATTCACAACCGTAATCGATGTGGGATGACGATAAACAACCCCCAAAACGTGTAAACACAATGTAATGTCTGGCTTGGGTGAAATTCAAATGGCCAGGTGGCTGATAAGCTTCTGCAGTTAAGCACTGCAGTAAAGTCTTCAGCTTGCTAGTGAGGCTGCAACTTAATCATAATATTACCCTTCACCTGATTAGAGATTACTCTTTTTTCGGGAGCTCAAAGCTCTCTCTTTGACAAAAGGAGGATATAACCGTCTTCTCATCACAATCGTTAACTCATCGCATTATGAGAGAGATTTATATTGTTCATTATTTTAGTCATTTGTGACAAAGATGGTGAAGTAATGATGATAATTGATTATCTAAAATTACTTTACGTGAGACTTTATTATTACCGTTCGTCATAGTTAAATTAAAAAATTAATAGTCTAAACCTCAGTCATAATGTATAGAAGACAATAAGCTTTACGAAAGAATATGTTTCTCAAAAGAAACATGAAAGGAGAAAACTCAAGCCCATACATCGTGTGCCACGTAACTGGCAGGATGAGGAGCTATTATCACCTCGCTTTATATTTTTGGTGCAAATTATAACGAACTAAAACTAACATTTGAATTAGCCAATCATCAAATGGCTACCACTTCTTTTTCTTTATTTTCTTCGGGTCTGCAGCATCACAACGCCTCTAATTGCTTCATTTCACATTCTTTATCCACTAATATTACATCACGTTCACTTGCCTCCTTACCCAGAAGACAGAACATCAATATTGCAGAGACAAATAGTAAACGATATTACAATTACAAGCCTTTTGAAGTAGTTCAATCTTGGAAATGGAGGACAAAGGCTTCTTTTTTTACATCATTCTTGACAAAAGCCAAAGAGAATACTGAGAGCATCAAGCAGGAGCTTCTTGAAGCCATAGCCCCTCTTGACCGTGGTGCTGAGGCCACTCCTGAAGACCAAGACCGAATCGATCAGGTGGGTCCAATACTCCAATTTCATGTTTTGACAGGTAAGTTTCAGCTGCACCTGAATCCTTAACATTTCTTGATTCACACATAACAGGAGTATCGTGCACGGGTTTAGCAGAGTCAGACTCACATGTCAAGCATACTGTTGTGACATTTTATGTACAGAGTATCTTGTTCTGCCATCTTATGTCAATCTTAACTGGTTGGCTTATAAAATTAAATTTGAGATTTGAAGTGTGCTGTATTATAGTTAGAAATATGATATAAATTCACCTTTTTCTCAGCTTTTAATTGTTTTGTATGATAGTTAATTTGAGACTTGAATTCTGTGGTATTATAGTTAAAAATCTCCACTGTGGTCTATTAACGAAACAAATTCACTCCTGTTCAGTTAATTTTTTATAAAATGTATGATCTGTAAGTTTTAAATATTGTCTTACTAAGATAGTTAGTTGGTTTCTAATTCTCTTTTCTTATGTATGTTCTCCTTTTGTGCATTTTTTGATCACAACATATCGCGATTTTCTCCAGAAAATTGATTGGAGACAAAAATTGCTTGTTCAAAATGGAGAAAAGAAAGACTCTGAGACATCCTATTGCATTTTGAGAAAAGAAAGACTCTGAGACATCTTATTGCATTTTATGTGCCTTCACTTATATGGTATTTCTTTAATCCTGGCATTCTTACACCTTCTTCCTTTTTCAGATAACACGTAAACTTGAAACAGTTAATACAGTGAATCTCACTCAAGTCGAACCTTCTAAACGGAAAGTGGGAGCTCTTATATACAACTTCCAAATCCATTCTGCAAACCCAGGTTTCATGACATTCTCTCTTCTCACTATTGATTGGCCGTAAACATTTTTCACTAATTAAGCGTATTCTGATTAGTTGCAGCACACCTAGCCTTATACATTTTAGAGATTGTGTTGTGCTAGTTACTTCTGTTGTTCACGAAGATGATTAGAAACAAACTTCCTGTTATTTTAGAATCTTCAGGGCTAGTATTTTTTCTGGTTGTCAAGTTCTCAGATTCTTTGGCAAATTTTTCCTTTTAAGAACTTCAGGAGATTCATCAAAGTCTAAATTATCTCCTTATCCTGAGATGATCACAGATATATACTCGCCATCAGTTATCTTTCGTGTCCTTTAACAGTCATCATCAGCCAATCTAGAGAAATTTTACGGTATAAGTAGAGAAAGAGTTAGTGAGATGGACAAATGTGTCACCCTTATACCTTTCCACATTTGGAAGCAAAGAGTGCCATTTTGCATTATTCTTTTGATGATTACTTTAGTATGTCATTGTTGGTTCTAAGCAACGGTGTATTTTCTGTTAATATTGTGCCAGAGACCCAAATTATTAAGGCCAAACGGAAAAATCTACCAGGCAATCAATGTGGATACCTTGAGGGCTCAAAACATGGAAAGGTGGCCGTTCTTCAATCAGGTGTTTATTCATATTAGGAGCAGTTTTCCTTCTTTTCCATCTCTTCTAGCCATGTTATACAATGCATATTGACATCACTAGTACATATGAGGGGAACAAGGCAACATCAAGACTTAACAACAATAGGAGCCGTGTAACCCCAGCAACATTAAGGTCTTTTGGATTAATTGAGTTGGTTAAATCAGGGAAATGGTTATGATCAACAGCTTGTGTTTTGTAAAAGGTCAATAACTTTAGGAAGCAAATTTGCCTAAGAAGTCATTATGTTGTAATTACTTGCTTCATACTTCATCATTTCATATTTCACTCAAATAATCAATTTCCTAATTTAAACCAAACTTGTAATTTACATATTTGCTGGTTTTTCGCGAAATAACATCATATACTCGACTTATAATGAAACTTAGTCCTAAAATTGGCATGTGCAGACATAAGCCAAAGAGGAGGCTTTCCCTCAATATGATATGAAATCCAGATATCAGCGTCATCCATCAAATCATGTCTCTTTGATTTGTGCTGTTGCTGATCCTTGTTGTTTTAGAGTAGATAGACAGTGGACATATAGGTTTTTCTCTTATTCAAAAAATGTGTTCTTTTATATTTTGCCAATATATATGACTTCAAACTTATGGATACTCGCAGGCGACGGCAAATTTGGTTCCTCTGAGTGCAAGAAGAGTGGCCGTTAAATTTGATTCTTTCAAGATTGCTGGTTTGGTAAGTGTATTGCATTTTGGAAAATATAGTAGGGGTCGGAATAATGAAGGACGTGGAACAGGAGACGAATACTCCTTGTACAGTCTGAAAGTGTTTCCACGTACATACTACGATACATTCTGTCTTTTCTCATAAATTAACGGACAAATGCAAGACTGACTCTTTTCAACTTTACAAAACAAAACTTCCACCCGTTGATAAGAGTCTCGCAGAAGTCCTTACTTCATGGAAATTAACATCAATTGGATAATCAGTGTTACTTTAGCTATTAAAGATTATTATTCCCCAATCATATTTATGTTCAACCAAATCTTTTTCTGGTTGGCTAGATTCCCATAAAGTCACGTGGATCGGGGCGTGGTCAGTTGGAAATCACATACTTGGATGAAGAGTTAAGGTAAGGAATATAAACGACTCACTAACCATTATAGAAACATTGTAGTGAGATTTTCATGAGTGGAATATTAAGATGAGCTCTATTTTCTTCCTCCTGCACTTTATGAATTTACCTGCTCTATGCAAATATAAGGAGATACGGATCATCAAATCCTTAGTTTTCATTCAATGTTCCTCTTGAAACAGTTAGAAAATTACAAAAATGAACTATTCATTTCTTTATACTCATTCCAAGTTCGAAGTACCATATGGTTTTCTTCTTTCTTTCTTCTGTTGAACTTATAATTGGACTTTCTCGTCTTATTGTGTGTTAATTTCTTTCCTCTTCTTCCTGTTGGCTTGTTCTCAATTAGGCTATTAAATATCAGTGTCTTGCAGCTACTCTTTCAACCAATATCTGACAATTTCTTTGAATCATTATGTTTTATGTTCTGCCTTTATTTTTATCCTTTTTTCTTTTAATAATGTTTGGCTAAAGTGATATTCAATATTTTCAGGATATCAAGAGGCAACCAAGGAAACTTGTTCATTTTGAGAATGGTGGATCCATCGTATAGAGTCCCTGTATAATCCAAGTGCCATGAAGGAGATCATGATGCTAAAGTAAATTATTGGTGTTTGAAATGAGAAGAACTTTAGCCTTTGGTACATGTTCTCAAGTTGACACAAATCATTTCCCTGTCCTACTCAACATTTAATTTAATATATTGATTGTTGTCAGTTGTTTGAGATGTATGTGATAGGTTTTATTAACTTGTTCTTGTCACTAAAAGGTGTATGTATATAGTGGTTTTTAATCCAATTTTAGTCCAGGCTTAGCACTTTCGTTGTTAAGAAAAATTGAACATGTAAAATATTGTACAATAACAAAAAAATATTATATCTTAACTTTTTTATAACTAGACAAGTTGATTAACGTGCACATAAAAGTGAAACTATGGCTATGATCGGTGTTGGAAACAACAAGGGTTATACTGTAATGACCGTCCAAATCAAATAAAAGAAAAAAAAAATAATGAGTGAAAAATAAAGTATCTTAAAATATGGTAAAGTGGAGTGATTTGGGGAATAAAGGGAAGTGGGGATAATGATGAAAAGCGTTGCTAATGATGGCTTTGGTTAAAAAATAAAATATAATAACAATAAAAAAAAAAAGAGTGAATGCATAAGAGATCAGACATCTCTTTCATTTCTTCTACCGTTCCTTTCATTTCTTTGCTCTAAATCATAGAGACCTTAGACAGAAGGTTCTTTGGGTAAGGTAAGTAACTGAATAAAATTCATAGGCTAGAGGTTTTATCATAAGTTGTGAAATAATTTATAGAATTAATTGTTGATGACTTATTTAGTAATAGAAATTTTGGTTTATGTGTTTAGGAGACTGAAGTGATTACTAAGATTTGCGATATTGTGATTTGAGAATTTTTGCTCTTGGACCAAAGAGTAAGTGGAATTCATCTATCTTCCTCCAAATATTTCTTATGCTAATCCTAATTGTTAGATCCGCGATTTGTTCCCTCTTGTGTTATATCATTCAGTTAATATAAGTTTAATCCGAAAGTGAATTTGATATTTCATTCGTTAAAATCTCTTATTGTTAGTTTTTCCTTTAAAGATTACTCCGGACTTTGAGGTATTTAATGATTAAGTTCATATAGAATTGTTAAATAAAATTATTATTATTTTGAATTTTGTTCTATTAAAATGACCAAATTTAATATATTATGTAATTGTTAGACTTTGTACTTTTAATTATCATTTTCATCCTTATTATATATCCGAATATGAGTTTGGTTGAAACTATTAAAAATTAAAAGATAAATTTTAAACTGTTTGAATATAAAAGATTGATTTAAAAAAAAAAAAAAAGGAAAAGAAAAGAAAAATGAATGTCACTTACAGTGACTTTCGAAAAAGTCACTTATATTTTGGTGACTAACGTCTCTGGTCGACTGACCAGAGACGTTAATATTTTATTAATATTATTTTTAAATTATATATATATATATATATATATATATATATATATATATATATATATATATATATATATATATATTGGTTATTGTATACTTTATTTATTTTATAAGAAAGTCAAAAGTAGTGTTTAAAGAGTTTATATTGTTATTCTATACATTTGAATTGTGGAATTAAATTTTGTTTTATACGTAAATAAAACTTCTTATATTTAGTCGTGGTGTAATTTTGTCTCTAAGTCCGGATAAATTTTTAGAAACGTTATTGTATTGTTCTTTTATTTATGATTATCTATATCAAGAAAAAAAAAAGTTTACTTATAGTTGTGTTATTCTAATAGTACCGATATTGTTACAGTACTACGGTACAGATACTGTTACTGTACCGTTTTAGCGGGTATTGTTACCGCTACTAATGAGTTGGGCCCAAATTTATTATTGAACCGACACTACACAGGTTAAATGCAGTCACAACTAATTCTATATATTTTGTTTATGAGTCATGTTAGTGACTATTTCTTTATGTTCTACTAAATGTATTAATCTGTCAATTATTAACCAACTGTTATATGTATAGCATCTGTTGTGAAATTTGTGAATTACAGTCAGAAATTTCCTGACTCAATCCCCAAGTTGTATTTTTTTATTGTGGATTGAATTCCCTTACTGAGCTTTTGTTCGCTCACCACTTTTGCCTCCGCCTGCTTTCTTTGCAGTTAAAACAGAATAAGCATTACATCGGTGAGCAGGGTAGAGAGACCCGAGCACGACGATTTAGTGGCATGAAATTTACTTTATTGAATGTTATTAGAATTTGGTTTGGAACTTTATTTGTGACATTTGGGTTTGATTGTATTAATTTTGAGGATCTGTTCTTTATGACTATTTGGAGATTTGGTTTGTAATCAAATACGTATGGTTTGATTGGAAGTCTTTAAAATTTATGGTTTAGTGGCTCTGATTTGAGTGATTAATAGATGTGCGCCTAGCGAGCTTTAGGGATTTTATCCTTTTAGCACGCGGCATGTCACGTACCGAGACGATGTACAAGTGTTTAATTTCGGGGCGTGACATATACTCAATTACGTTGTAGTAAATATTTGAAAGAGTAAAATTCTTGTTATGGTAATGGAAAATGAGAGTTGAAGCAAATAAAATCATCTTTTTTATACTAAAGACAAATTCACCATAACCCCATCAACTCTCATGAGCGTATTTAGATAATATGTCAAGTTTGTGGGGCAATTTGAAATATAACCATAAGTTCACGTGGTAAAATAAATTTATTCACATGTTGAATTTGGGTAGTAGTAGGACTCCTTTTTTTTTTTTGGGGGGTCCATAAATATTTAGTGTATGTTGGGTGGTTCATTGCTTTGATTAGACATCTCTTTGTTCTAATCTCTGCCTATTGCCCTCTAATTTCTCTCACTCGGTTTTTGTTTATTCAAAGCATAATAATAATCCAGTGAGAGAAATTAGAGAGTGATGCTCGGAGATTACAAACTTTAGTATTAAAATCTTATACTAATATCTTTGTTCTCTAATGAAATCAGCAATTTTTTCCCCCACTTCTATGTTGATTTTCCAGTAACATTTGTTCTCTTTCTTATGTTTAATCCATCTTATTGTTTGATGATTTTGCATTTTTCTATTTTGTTATTGGGATGTATTCATCACATAGATTTTAGTTATATTTTGTTCCGACTAGTTGATAATGGCGTTGAAGTTTTTCAAGAAGAAAGCTTAAATTTTTTTTGGGTGAAGTGCATCAGAACCTCCTGTATTTTGCCATAAGTGCACAACACCCTCCTATGGTGTAAAAACCCTTAATCACTACCTTGTATTTTTCAAAACTAGCACACTTGCCCCTTACCATCAATAAAAATGTGAATATTAACGGAGCGTGTATACAACATGCCAAAATTGTGACTAGGCGAGTAAAAACAAATTCATGTCAAAAAATAAGTGCATTTGTTGACTTAAATACCCTTGCTCGGGCTTATAAACTCTCAGACACTAAAGTCTTCTGGCATCTCACTCTCACACTATAAGATTCTCCATCAAGACTGCTAAGTGAAGCTCCGACAGCAAGCTCCGACAACAAACTCTGGCAAGAAAGCCAGGTGAGATCATGCCTTGCTTGTAATTTTTTTTTTTTTTTTTTTGTGTTTTGTTTTAAAATGCCTTTAGCATTTATATTGTCCATTAGATTTTGGTTTTAAATGTCTGCTCAAAATTTTCTCTTGGTTTGTTCTAGCAAAATGTCAACAACAAGCAGTAGCAATTCTGAAGGTCCCTTATTAGATTTGCGGTATGTGAACAAAGGTGTTGTTGTAATTGAAAGGCTGAAATTCGAGTTGTGACGACGTATGAGAAACCTACAATAGGTAGGTTGTTCTACACATGCGACACTTGTCATTTTTTTCAAATGGTGCGAACCACAAAAGGCATTGTGAAAAAAGAACTTCCTATACATGGTGAAGAATATGAATATGATAGTGAAGATGAAGTCCCACGGGTGCAAAATATGAAGAAGGGGCAGTGTAGTGATGATGTATTTCTTATCCTTTGTGTGTTATTGGCAATATTAATTGTTGTGTTGATCTTAAAATGAGATGGTGGTTGTTCTCGTAGTACCAATGAGCTGTTATAATATTAAATTATGTTTAACGAGATTAGTCCTCCTGTTTTTTCATATGGTGCATAAGATCCCCTGTGTTTTTGTGGATGGTGCGTAACAACCCCTGTGTTTTGTGGATGGTGCGTAACAGCCTTCTATCTTTTGTGGATGGTGTGTAAAATCCCCTGTGTTTTGTGGATGGTGCGTAAGACACTCCTGTGCAGTCTATATTAAAACCATACGGATTGGGTATCTATTAAACAATAATATATACATATAGAAAACCACACAACTGAACCAAATGTATAGGAACCAACCAAAAGTACACAATGCCTTTACACAGCTTGAACTAAATATAAAGCCAACTATATTTTGATTTTGATTGCAATGTCGAATCGCGAGATAAAATCAGTGTGAGATTAGGACTTCTTTGTGGTAGTAATTTAGGGCTCATGATTTTGAAATTAGGGTTTTTTTTCTTCGTTGGTTGTCTATTTGCAAATAATGTGAGCTTTTGCTTCGTTGGCAGAACAATTTTGTTATTTTTTGAGTTTTGTTAATAAATATGTCAATAAGGGCAAATATGTATTTTTATAAAAATTGTTAGCTCAGTTGACGGAAAACAAAGTTTGGGGCAAGTGTGCTAGTTTTGAAAAACACAGGGTAGTGATTAGAGGGTTTTTAGACTATAGGGGATGTTGTGCACTTATGGCAAAGCACAGGGGGCTTTGGTGTACTTCACCCTTTTTTTTTTTGAGAGAAAAAGTCGTTTATATAATTACTTTTTGACTGGATAATTCACCTTCTTTATCTTAATCAATAGGACAAGCAACGATTGTGGGATATTTTCTATAAGATGAAACCCAAGAAATTGGCTTAATCCAAATTTTGCTAACTAATTTGGACAACAATTTTGAAAGCAAAGAAAAGGTTGCAAGGTTCTTAAATTTTGAATCCTCATCCAAGAGTGGTTTCTGTAGGTATCTTTCTAACCATTATGCTATGTCATCGGTGGCTGGCCGCTGATGTGTTATTTTAGGAGAATCCTCATGGAGAAAACTATGTTCTGATCCTTTGTTTTTCATCCGTTTGAAGATCAAAAAGCCTTTTTATTTTTGCTTAAACCATACAGTATAGAGATGGGTACAATATATTCGCAAATCTAATGAAACAAGAGAGTGCAATAAAATTCAAGATGGGAAAATTGAAAAGCAACATGGAATGAAGCATCACGAGAAGGGGTAAGCTATAAAACTTTCTAAAGAAGATCAAGGGCTGAGAGATGTAGACAATCAAGTTTAGATAATCTTATCAACATCCTATCCTTACATAACTTATATGGCATATCTCGGCAATAGACAATATCTTTTATCTTATTTTGCTTACATGGACAACAATAGACGTGTCTTTCTACTGCTTATGTGCCGAGACCAATAGTTGGTGCGTGATACAATTCTCAAATTGAATCAAGTCATTATATCAATCTCTCCCATGACCAAATAATGACACAAAAGTTGAAGAAAACAACTTTAAAATGTCATAAGCACGCCCATAACGTGCGTTCCAACTACTTGTCATTGCAATAAAATGTTGCACCTTCTTTCGACTCTAAGTTATTCCGTGATGTGAAATATGTCATTGACTAAACAACTATGTTCTCATATAATTTATGTTCTTGGTCCAAACAATATATGATCATAACATGAAGGGTGTCCATTCTTTATTGCCAAACATGCAAGTTTACACTATGTAATTTGAGCGTAATCACTTTTTTTTTTTTTTTTTTCTCTTGTGATTTTAAAAGTAATGTATTCAACATTCAAAGTACTTATAATTTCACCGTTTACTAATTTTACTAAATAGTAAAGAGCATAATTTTTTATAAATGTCTTTTTGAGTGTTTGATACCGAACTGTTCATTTATCACCATGAATACGTAAAATGCACATCTACAAACTTCATGAGGATTAACTGAAAAGCATAAAATCCAATAGCCATGAAAAGTTATTGAATATCATTTGACAAGATAAATTAACCTCAAGTTTTAAAGTGATTCAGTATAAGGTGACATTAAGCTTAATGCTTGTTCACTCCTGTGCAAATTTCTCTTAACATGTAGATTATCATATAGATAAAAGAATCCTTTCCTGGGAATATAATGACTCCACTTTGATTCTCTTGAAAAGATTGGGAGAAAGACTTGTTTTTGCTGGGTGGGAGAAAGACTTGTACATGCAATCGTTTTTGGGAAGAAATAATCAATTGAGTTGCTCAAGAAAGGCACGGTTGCTTTAGTTCTCCCACATCGATTCCAAAAGACAACGCCAGAAGAGCACGAGCATATAAAATGCCCAGCTGAGAACTGTGTTAAGCATACCTTTCTCGGCCTTTTGGCTAAGATCAAGTGTAGTATCTGTTCTTATCAGTTTAATATCTGATACGTAGGCCATCGGCCTACACGATATTAAATTAATTTTTTGAGGGGGAGAGTCCACCAAGGTAGCTTGCTATCTGGGCTTTCGTGCGTCGCCTTGGTGTTGCACTGTTACCTTGGCCTGGCGCACCCCACCAATTCTAAGTTCAATTTTGCGTCAATGTCTTTTGGGCCGACAATCCCAGATATGAAAGTGTTGTTTTGGGCCATGATAAGCAGCTGCTAAACCCCGAAAACCACCAGAATAAGAAATATCGAGGCACGCCTATAATAAAAATATGAAATATGATTTCTTCGAGTTCGTAAAATTATTTTAGTTGTACAAATGATATTACTTCAAGTTTAATTAGTGAATTCTGTTGTATCCAATTAAAACAACTTGGAGCGCTACCCGTTAGGTTCAAGGTTCAATTAAATCAATGAATCAAATTTTGAATCAGATTTCTACTAATTCGCTAAGTTCAATTAAATCAATGAATCAAATTTTTACTATTCCGGTGGGGATAGACTTGTGGGGATAAAGACTATCAAGTCAACCTTCTGAAGAAATTTGCCTTACGATGGAAGGTATGGAAGTAATGGCTTAATTGATAATTTGACAATCAAATCGATTTTCATTCTCAAATAATGCAACTTTAAAACGCAATAGGCATTCATATATTATCGCTTTCTTATGACTAGTTATTGCAATAAATGGTTATTCATTTTTCAAAATTGAAGTCTCAGACTTTGAAAGTATAATAGGTCTTTTATACTAGTGCAATTTTGGTAATTGAACACATGTTGCCTAAGTTGTACAACTCATAATGATGGTTAACTAGTACACAAGTCGTATCCTATAAAGAACTGAAATAATTGAGTATGAAATTCTTTTAAGGGAGGAAGAATATAAAGGGGCTTGGTTCAAATTATTGCTTAAGATTATTGTAAATGTTTTTTAGAAGTTGATTTGAGGTTAATGCAAAATTTTGTTACAATTGATTTTGGGATAGAGTTTGAACAATGAAAAGTTTTGCATGATTTAATAAGGGTTTAAGTACAATATAAAAAATTACTAATACTATAGTATTATTTGGTTGCAGACTTAAATTCAAGTTGGGACATGACAATTAAGTGAGACCATTATGAGAGTTCAACACATGATCTATAACCTTGCAATGTTAAAGCATACATTTACAAACTAAGTTAGGTTATTTGCATATTCGACAAATTACAAATTAAATGAACAAATTAGTTGAAATCATTAGGTTTAATAGCTCATGGAAAATTATTGAACATCATTCGACAAGATAAACTATGCAAATTCTATACATCATAACATACGGCTAAAGGTCGGAACTAATTAAACTTCTCCGGAAATTTGGTGTTGAATCATCACTTGGACATCACTTCTCCTTAAAGTCCGAAAGAGATTGAAGAATAAGGTCACATTGAGCTTAATGCTTGTTCACTTTTGAGAAAATGTCTCTTAACATGTTGATTATCACATAGATGAAAGAACCATTTCCTATACCACCGGGCTTTTAATTTGGTTTTAGTGGTATGTTTCTCGCTATAAGTGTGAGAATTAATTAATCAATTCTCATAGATGCTATTTTTTTTATATTTATTAAATAATTTAAGTCTCTCTTGAATTAAAAAAAAAAAAAACCTTTCCTGTATTAACCACCACTTCTATTCTCTTGAAAAGATTGACTGAAAGGCTCCTGCACGGTTTTGAAAGAAGCTGTTGAGCAGCAGCTGGCTGATCATAAAAGCAGGGGTTGTTTACTCGTCCCATATCGTTTCTGTTCTTATCAGTTTAATATTTGATACGTGGACCATTGGTTCACAAGATGTTAAATTAATTTTTTTTAGGGGGAGAGCCTATCACGGTAGCTTGCTATTGGGGTTCTCGCACGTCGCCTTGGTGTTACACTATTACCTTGACTTGGCGCACCCCACCAATTCAAGTTCAATTATGCTTCTATATTTTTTATCTTTGAAGTAAAGATGAGAATATGACCCAAAAAAAAAAGTAAAGATGAGAAAATAAATCCAATCATATAAATAATTTTTTTAGTGGGGTCTAAATTGATTATGATTAATAATAATTATTTTTATTAATTATTGATTTTTCTCCTATAATAAGTTTCTTGTAATATTTTTTTTTTATTTTTAATTTCACTTGCTAATAATATGATTGAATATGATTTTTCAATCATATTCACTTGCTAATGTGAGAACTAAGCACCGGCCCATGAGTGACTCTACCCACTAATCGATGAAAATTGACCCCATAAATTTGTAGAATTATCATGGAAGTTAAGATGAATTTTTAGGAAAATTATTGCATCGGTTTGAACTGATGAATCAGTTTTTCATATAGCTGGTGGAACGTATACGTATAGATCTCACTAATATATGAGAGACTGATATCGATCCGGACTAATTGAAAAATTTCCCAAATTTTTACACTTTTGCAGGTAATAGGTACAATGGTAGCTATTATTATGCAGAATTACTAGTTATAAAGCGAAACGAAAACAATAAGTCATATGCGAAATGAAATTGCCAAAACTGGTAAACAATGTTAGGTTACTCCAAAAATTCGCCGTGATGAGCTCTACATTCTTGAATCAAAACAGAACACGCGAATTAAAAACTGCCAACACTACCAAAATTAGCATCTGCCATACTTGCGAGAGTGACTTCAGTCCCTTTGCTCCATTACAAGATCGCTCGTTGTCATGGTAGGTGCACTGCGTTTGCGTTTGGTTCCTACAACGGGCACAAACAAATTTAGTGAGTAGATTTATGGTAGACATTGAAACATGAGTAAGACGTGAGTTGAAGTAATATTTTTCGAAAATATTTGTATTTATAAGGTATTTTTTAAGGTTAAAACAAATTTAGACTCCACCGGAAAAAAATTACTTATGTACAAGTAGTGTTAACTATGTAATTTTTATTCTTAGAAAATAAAAAATTTGAATTCGCCTGATCCCTGAGGGCGGAATCATTAAGAAGTAAATTTGCGTTGTATTTCATGAACATATCTATATTTGTAGGTTGAAAATCAATTTAGCCCTATTGAAAAAAATTATCAATAATTAGTGTAAAACTATGTACAAGTCCCGACTGAACACAAATGTTAAATCCCTGCCTGCATTGAAAGAGTAAATTTGTGATGGACTACTTAACATACCTTGACGAACAAAATGTCACTACATAGTCTGTAGTGGTGCAAGTTACTACACTTGTTGGATCATCATAAGCAAAGCTATAAGCTGCAGGGCATGCTGTCTTGAACGTTCTTGAATAATTTGTAGGCAAACATGCCACAGGCGTAGAGTATGTGCCTCTACAACAATACTCATCAGTGTTGAAGACATTACATGCACTCTTGCAAGCAATAGTCTTGCCATCAGATTCTAGAGCTAGCTCGTACGGGCAATTAGACCTCAAGTCACTATCACAACCAACAGCGCTGCAGTTTCCTTTGCCATTAACAGGTTTAACTACTATAGGCAAATTGAAGCCATCGACGAGACTAACATCATAATAATCGATTTCGCCGAGTGTAAATTGAGCAATTGAAGAGGGTGGCTGCCCTGGGCCTGCACATTTGATGTTGCTGCCACAGTCACCTGTGGCGCATGTGCCATTTCCGTTCTTATCAAAATCACAACCAGTTCGGCCCCATATTCGGCCGTGCCACCCTGGTGGAGCCGCGAAAACTGTAGATTGGCCGGGTTTTAAGGCAAAACCATCACCACTGAAGTTGTTTTCTGGTGTTATTCCAGGCCACACTGTCTCATTGCAGTTATTGATAATGGTGAAATTTGTACACTCCGACAATTTTATCCCTGTTCAAATACAAACTTGCTAATGAGAATACAAAGTATCAAAATACAAAACAAATCTAGCAGCATGGAAATTGAGATTCTACTAGAAGTAATTGCCTAGTTCCTATGACAAAAACAAAACATAATAAACAATGTTATAAGGTTAGTCTAGTGGTGAAGTGTTTAGAGTGTGAACAATAGACTTATTCAAATCTCGAGGTCAAAAATCAATCAAAAGATTAATTTCTTTGGCGTCAGTCCCCATAAATCATACCTCATCTGAAAAGGGTTATGTGTTTTAAAGTTTGACATATATTTATGAGCCCTTCATCCGGGGAAGTTTCTCACCATTAAACAAGAGAAAAAAAAAAAAAAAAAACAAGTCTCTGTGGAAACATTTACCTGATGCAGAAACAAGCAAGAAAAACAAGATCTTTGAAACTATGCTATCATTGGAAGCCATTAAAACACTCCACTTCAAGCCTCTATTTGTTGGTACTAAGTAAGTGGAAACTTCTAAGTTTATATGAGTTGAGTATGTAAAGTGTTTGGAAGAATACGTGTTGGTGGAGTGAATATACACAGAGAAGCTGCAGTTTCTAATCAGAGAGGGTTAAGTTCCTTCCTTGTCAAAGCAATCTAAGTGATTATTCCTTACCCTCCAGCATTATCTTGTAAATAGTATTTCTTTTGTATAATCAATCATAAAGTTGTCTCATTTACTCCTTTAATTATCATCCTAATTAACTTCCTTGCCTGTTTCAGCTTTCCCACCTTCTCACCGTTATGATCACATAGAAACTAAAAAGACGCTATTCCTTTCAAGAATTTACTGCTAAAAAAATAAGTTTGTATCATAAAACGCAATCGCCTAACTACAAATGGTGAAAACGGAACCATCGGACCTTTAGTTTAGTGGTATATTCCTTGTTGCGAGTGTTAGAGATCTCAAAATCAGTAAAATATATTAATTTGCGCACGCACAATATGCGATATCCCTCTCCAATGGCATAAAGTAAAACCTCAACCCAACTTCCAGGATCCGACAAGTCATTATATTGATATTCCCTTAATAAAAGGAAATGTTATACCGACATAACAAAATATTTCTCTGAGCATATTGAAATTGGCTGAAAATATTTGATGAATTCAAAAATTATTACAATCAAGAACATCACTTAGAAAATTCAGAAAAATAAAGTTACAAAAGCTTCTATTAGGAATCGTGTTTATTGAAAGATCGAACTCTCTTTAAATCTATAGTACGCAATTTCATCTTACACTTGCTACATCTCAAACTTGTGACCTTTGAGTCATACGGTGACAACTTAAATCACGACTGCTTATCTTTATCCTGACCTTTGCTCTTCTTGGCATAATTCTTGACATGGAAATTAAGGAAGAGAGCTAAAAGCGAGGCATTGAACACAGCATTGAAGGACCAACCCGACATCCCAGAGCAACCCGACCCGGTAAAATGATAATACAACATTAAACCCGAAATCGAAAAGCTAAACACGAACTGGATAATCTGACAGTCTGTGACCAACCGCTTCCACCAAGGACGTATCCCAAGTGCACACAACAAGTAATAGGCGTACATTAGCACATGAACTGATGCATTGGTAACGAGCGCCACAGGGAACAGTGACTGTGACGTAGACAGCCAAAGGTAACACATGACAACCACCACAGCATGGTGGTACACGTGGAGGAACGACAGCCGACGACGAGAATTACTCACAATGATTAAAAGGGTGTCGATAAATTCAAGAATCTTGGAGAAATAGAACACGTGGGCCCAGAAAAATGTTGGTCCACGGGGAGGGGTGTGATTGGGTGGGAAGCAGATGACCCATGAATAATCATTGGTGGGCATTTGGTGGAGGGATGAGAGGATGCAGCCGACGGCCATGATGAGGGAGAGGAGGCAGAGGATGAGGTTGTGGACGGCGGTGATGAGGCGGAGGGTGGTGGGGTGGAGGGTGGGGAGGAGATGGAAGTGGTGGAAGGAAAGGGTGAGGGTGAGGTAAGTGAGGACTGTGAGGGTGAGGAAGAGTGGTGAGGAGCCTATTGTGTGGTGTTTTTTCCACTCATATTGGCTGATGATTGGGTGGTCTACAAGCCAGTAGTGAATGGAGGTGTAGAGGCTATCCATCGTGTGCCCCACGCGCCGCCGCAGATGGAAGAAGAGGAGGTGGTTTAGTCTAGATGATGGGATATATCTCTGGTGATATGGTTTGACTCTTCTGGATTACTTATTTTGATGGTCCCTTATACCCCTATCCCTCTACTTTTTTGCCATACCCATCCCTCTGCTCAAATTTGACTTCATTCTACCAACAACCCTTTCTTTTTTTCTTTATAAAAATAATTGTGAACTTAAAGGCAGGGCCGGCCTATGATGTTTTATTAGTGAGGAATTATTACAGAATTTAAGAAAAAGCTATTACGAAACTAGGAAGAGAATGAGAGTGTGTTTTATCAACGAAGCGTTACTTGGGCGATTTTTGTGACCGCCGGCGACAATTTGGTTGATTATCAAATTATCAAATTATTTAAACAATTTTGTAAGATCCACACAGATTACAAACTCCCCACATGACTCCGCCATTTCTTGTACATAGTGACTTCTTCTTCTGCTTATTGACTTTATTTTGAAATATGTTTTGACACAAGTAATTACAAAGACTCACGTAACTCTCAGTTTATTTGACGATACATTATGTACCTTGCTAAAATGCTAAGATCTTGCTCGACACGAACTTTTCTGGTTCTTCAATTAAGCTTGTGCAAGGGATGGAGAAGTAAAAACGGTGGACATAGTAAAACTGGAAAAGGCGCCACCAAGAGTACAGATGAACCTTCTATTTAACTAGGAATTGTATTCAGCAGAAGTTCAATTTTCAAGCTGATCATCTAATGTTAAGAATCCTAATGAGGAACATATTAAGAAGAACCAAGAGCAATGTTGAGAAAAATCTTTCCCAACATGCCTGCCCGGTATTGAGAGAAATCATCCCAAATGTGTCATTACAGATAAACCACTACCTGCCTAGATATCTGCTTCTGCAAGTATATATACAGTTCCTCAGCCCTCAGCCCTCAGCCCTCAGCCCTCAGCCCTCAGCCTTCAGCCGCTTATCACGCAGGCCGCAATTGTTGCATCATTGGACAGCAAAATTGAATAGTTCGTGGCAGTTGTATAAGGTAGACTATACTTGACTGGTTGCCACCTTTTTCTTCACTTTTCTCTTTCTCCGAGCCTTGGTGGTTGATGCTTCACCCTCAGCCAGAGAGTCACTCTGCCCTTGTTGGATGCCAAGGAGCCCGAGACCAGAAACAATGGCATTTTTGGAGATGAACCACTTTGAAGAAGTCTGATTGACTGAAGGTCGATGGTAAACATTCAAAGGATTGTCTGACTGAGCCATCGGATCCACCTCCACACCTAGCCAAGCCAGCCTTGATGATGTTCCCAACTGAACATTCAACGCTCTACATGCATTTGAATCACAGTTGTCAAATGGTGAATTTTAATCTGAAATTAAAAGAATCTCCAGAAATCCTCTTCAAGTGTATGCACTATCTGTTTTTTGGTTTTGCCCGGAAGGGGGAGGGGGAGGGGGAGGGGGATGTGGGGGAGAAAGAGAGAGAGCAAATTTCGTGCTTAAAACAAGTTTCAGCAACCTAAGACAAAATACTTCCTCATTCTTCTCAGCATTACAAGATAAAAGGACAGAAAACCTTTCCAAGAAGGAAAGAAGCTTTGGAATGATAATCAGCATAAATTATTCAAAATGCACAGAACTATATACCTCAGGGCTGTGCTAAAGAATAGAGCCACTCCAATAACATCAAAACGGTTGATTAATGCTTTGTCAAATCCACACAACAATTGATAACGAAGGTTTGCATAAAGACCAAGGAAGGCTCCATATCCAAGTGCATTAGTTTTCGCAGATGGACGAGTCACAGATAACCTGCCAAGGAAATAGTGTAAAAAGAGACATACAAAAGATATTGCACTATACAAACAGATGAACACATTGAGCTAAAAACATGCTGCAAGAGAAAATGATGAAGGAAAACATCCATATAAATGTAAAAAATTTCACCTTCCCTCCTTTTTACTGGCGACAAGATTTGATAGAGCACTTTGTGCGGCCCCAGCAGTAACTCCAACCATACACAGCTCTGCTGCCTTGTAGAAGAAGGATTGAATTCTCTTTTGCAAGTCAAATTCTCTAAGTGGGTAACTCTGTTCAAAGATATTGTTTGGAAGCTTTTGCAGTTTGTTTTGCAAATCAAAGCGAAATGTGTTCCCATATGAACGGCAAGGAGCAAGTGACCAAACAACAATAGCGTTGCAAACAGATGCAGTAAGCACATTGATGAGCGCAAGATCCCACTCCTGCTTTATCCTAAAATAGCAATATTCATCAGGTCAATACGACAAATGAGCAAAATATAGGGGTTGTTATTTCTGCTGTCAAATTCAGAGTTAAATTATACCTTTCTTTGCGATTTTTTACCTCCCACCAAAGAGAGCAGCCAATAGTAGTTGCCTGCTCTAGAAGAAGCTTGTATAGAAATGCAGGATCTGCAATCATCCTGTCCAAAGAAAGCATATTAGGGAAAGAATCTACAGGCAACTAACAAAGATAATCTACCTGTCAATTCGGGAACATTTCATACCAGGATTCAAATCCCATGGGAGTGGAAAGAAGGGGGGAAAAACAAAAATATTAATGGAATCACAATACTAAGATGTGGTGCAGCATGAAGAGTCCAACGATCGAACTATGTCTGTTGGACACGTAAGAACTAAAAGTCAAGTGCATAAACCTTGTATCAGGAATTACACAAAATAAGAAAC
Organism: Ehretia macrophylla; assembly: GCA_037974665.1. Lineage (NCBI taxonomy): Eukaryota > Viridiplantae > Streptophyta > Magnoliopsida > Boraginales > Ehretiaceae > Ehretia > Ehretia macrophylla. The sequence goes on from CM075766.1 coordinate 54,205,254, forward strand.
ATTTCAGGGCATCGTGCCTCCATTTGGATGAGAATAGAAGTTCATTCTGTAATGTCTAAGTGATACAATAAAATCTCAGACATATACATAAGTTTTGAAAAGAAGATAAAGCAAGCATTTGGTTGCGTATGTTAGCATTTGGAAGGGGTAGGTTCCAATAAAATTGCCTAGTCATCTTCTTCCCTACTCAAATTCCTCTTACTTAAACATAAGACATGGAGAAGAATTCTGAATTCTAAAGTGACTGAGGAAGAGTAACGACCACAAAAAAGACTAATGAAGAGTGGGCCAATAAAAGATTAGACTATAATCACACACATCCATAATTAATTAGAGGTGCCTAACTTCATCATCAGCAACTCAAAAATCTGAGGATGATCTTCAAGCTAAATTCTTATTCCTCCAAATAATTGATGTATGAATCTCAGATAGATCGACAAACTATAACAAAAAGCAGACAACATGACTTATAATGTCTTTTCCACAGTTCCATAGTGCAAAAGTAATGAACTGAAACAATCAGAAAATTGATCGAAAAGTAAAACCCCATTGACAGGGTGAAAAAAGATAGATAACACCTATGTATTAACATAACTGGAATATTGAATTCTTTAGCTGATCCCTCTACATAACGGCTCTAACTAAGTTTTGTTGGACTTAATATTGTACGACAAATTAAAATGAGAGAAGTGCTGTAAATAAAAAATACAAGATGAACAATAAAGATTAAAATAACAGAATGTAAAATTAACAGTATTAAAATTCAAAGATGTAGAAATAAACCAAATACAGATGATATCGAGGCTCGAGTTAGACTCGATGTCCTTAAGACTTTAACGTCCCGCTACGGTGCTTTCGGTTGAATGACGCAAGCCTCCCAAGATACAACGATATTTTCTTCGTAGTAGGAGCACACCAAACTACGAAACTATCGAACTAAATATGACAAACTCTCTCTATTGGACACAATGATAAATGATAATATTTGTTCTGCTTGCTCAATTTTTCGTTCTATTGCCTCTTCTATTTCAGCAAACATACACAACTATTTATAGCCAATTCTTAATGGGAGTTATCATTACCAAAAAATTCTGATAGAATAAAATATTATAATCTAACTCAAACTTTCACACAACCATGTTACTCAAAGTTGATAAAGTCTGCACCACATGGACATGAAATATATTGCACGAATTTACAAGGCAAACATGTTAAACAAGAATGATTGCACCTAATATTTTATTTACATTCACAAGATTCCTACAAGTTTACCTTCCAATAAATTTTCTCGATAGGCCCTTAGGAAGGGCTCGAGAAATGAACCTTGCAGTGGTAGGCCTGGCATTCACTGATAAAAATTTAGCCATTTGAGCAGAGCTGACCAAACCCTGGATGCAAACAGAGATTAAAATTCCAGCCCAAGATGAGCCGCAGATATGCAAGAGAGGAAAAATAATTACCATTTCATACGCTTGCAGGAATCCAGCTGGTAAATCCATCATTGTCTTCTGCCACTCATTCAACACCGCATCAACAAATTTCCGATCAAACAGCTGGATCGGAAGAACATAGAAACTGTCACTAATATAAATATATACTGAGGAAAACCCTACTCTTAGACTTCAAATCAGAAATAAATAATGAATAAAGTAATCAAATTTGTGTGTGAATTTGTCACTCTGTATATAGATAATTAGATTTTTACCTCTGAGAGTATAATCCGTCTCCTAAATAGTCCACCCTCATCTCCATCATCGAAGTCATCGAAGTTATTGAAGTAATCATCATCATCACGGCCGCCATCACCACCATCATTGCCACCACCATTTTCTATATCATTTCCACCAACATCATCTCCTCCCCCAGTTGAGAGCTGCCATATTTGCGCAGTCATTAGTCAACTAGTAATAGTAGAATTTCTTTAAATATACACACATCAAAAGTGTCATATCTACCAGTAAAAAATAGTTCCTCTTCAAAATAAGTTGGAAGGCAAAAATTAAAGTACTTCTTGATTACATATATACGTATAAAAAAAATCCTCCTAAATTTCGAAAACCTATAAAGAAAGAAACAAATCTAACAAATTAAACTATCGAAACTAAAATGTAACAAATTATAACAAATTGTGTAGGATTTGACGTGCAACCAACTTCAGTAACTGCAATTTCGGTACTGTATTAGTATAATAATTTTTCATCAGCGTAAAATTTCATGAGCAACTCCGCATGCACGTAAGGGTTACATGATTATAGTCGTACGTAGTGCAGCCTAACATGAAACTTCGTGCACGAACCTCAGGACTCGACACGGTTTTTTGCTTTTGCGACAATTCAACCTTCGGTTTCACCACAGTTGCAGCACCATGCGCAGAGTAATCTTCCTGTAAAAGCGGCGCATACATAGGAGAAGAAGAAGACGACGATGACAGAACCTCAAAGCACCGCTCCAAGCTGGCAATAACATCGCTATGATCAACCACCGCGGCAGAAGAAGAAGAAGAAGAAGAAGATGAGGAGGAGGCCTTAACAACAAGTGTACGGGTACGGCGGAGATTGCCGCCGAGTGGACGGTGGAATCTGGTAGGTAGTAGAGGTGGCGGAACTGGTGGTGGTTGTTTGTATGATGATGATGATCGTAAGGCTGTTTGGGTAAATGGTAGTGTTTGGATGTTGATCGGCATGATTCGAGCTGTTTGGGAAACGGCGATATACATTTTTCGTTTTTTCAAGTTTGTTTTCTGAATTTTCTCTCTCGAGCGAGAGCGCGCAAGAGGGAGAGAGAATGTGTTTTAGAGAAGGGAATAAGCGATTCTGATGGTGGGCCCGAGAAGGTAGATTACTAGACAGAAACTGAATCTAGGCCCAATGGGTTTATTCATTCAAGGCCACTATCCGCTTTGGTCTAGTCACTAGTGGTATAGTCTTTGTTGCGCTTGTAAAAGATTACAAAATTAATTTTTGTAAAATTATCATTTGGTATTTGTTATATGGTTTAAATTTTTTTTAAATTAAAAAAAAAAATTCAAGGCTTAATTTATTTAAAGTTGAAAATAAAAAAAGGATATATTTGAAGAGACATATTATCCTGGGAGGATCAAGGGCTTAAAAAACTCATCACTTTACAGAATTCTTGATAAAACATTAAATAGATGTAAAAAAAAGATAAACTGACCTTAGAACAGTCCAAATATTGTTAAATATGTTTAAGAATACTATAGAACGAATATCTCACATTCTGGATAATAAGAATTCTATTATATAAAAAAATGTCATTGTTTCTTTTTCTTTTTTTCTTTTTTTATCGTAAGATAACAGTTAAAAGAGTGACATATAATTGTGATGTTTAACAAAAATAAAAATAATTATAATACAAAAAAAAATCGTGCGGATGATTTGGGTTAAGGTAACTAACTAATTCTAACAACTTTTTTATTTTTTTTCCGTGTAAAAATTTTAGATAATTTCTTTATATCTAGAAATTCTCTATTTCATTTTAATTCTAATAACTTTTCTACATTTAATTAATATCTTATTCTGTAAAATCATTATTTCAATTTTACTTCAAAAGTTTCTTTATATTTAATTAATCTTTTTTTTTTTGTGTCAAATGAATTTAGAAAATCGGTAAAGAATTATTTCAGCATCTCTATTAAAATTGAATTTAGTAATTCTAGAAAAGCTGTTGAAGATTAATATCTCTAAAAACTTCGCTATATGTAAGAATTTTGGGGGTTTAGGGCATCTGTTGGAGAGGGGCGTTATAAGTAGTTAATAAGACCAGCAAAATCTAGCTCTGCAACAGCATTGGTCAGCTTTGTTTGTGAAAATTAAGGGGCAAACCCAACTGCAGAAGAAGATAGATAAATGGTGGGTCCCACAACACCCCCATCCGATTTCAACTTCTCTTTCCCAATATCCAAAGTGGGTCCCACACCCGCCCACCTCATCACCACAGCCGCCGCTCTCCGCCTCGGCAACTTCCTCCGCCACCGCCGCCGTCATCTTGGCTTTCTTCTACGATCATCTTTCAAGGTACTTCTAAATGTTTAACATATAAGTCAGTGTAATGTCCCTAAGCATAGACCCGATAGGGATCGTGATTTATAAGTTAGTGTTTTGACTTTAAATACTCATTCAAGTTATTGGTTATGAGCTTAGTTGGATTCTTTGGCATTTTGATAGAGTGTTTTGTGATTGAGAACTAGGGAGTATGTACAAATGTTGAGAAGCATTGTTCCTATACAATTGTTTTTTTATTATTCGGGGAGGTATAAAACCGTACAATTGTTAGTGACACTCACACGGTGTTTCATAATTGACCGCCAGTGGCTAGAGAACGTTTTAAAATATGTGCAAGAACATCTTTTTTTTAGAATAGTGTTTGCTTCTTTTAATTACATGATCTAGATCATTTGTAAATAGATAATGCTAATTAAAACTTAAATGAATAGGGAGGGAGAGAGAGGATGGGAGGGAGGGAGAGAGGGGCAGTGAAAACAAGAAACAAAAAGAAAAAAAAGGCAACGATTTCTGCAAAAATGTTATAGGCAATAGAAAGGTGTGCCATGTGAAAGTAGTGTTGGGCGAAGCTGGAGTTGGATTTCAGAAAGTGTTGAAAAGTTTCGAATGCTCGATCAATTTAATGGGAGTTCGTAGTGACTTATGGCTGAGAACAATACATTCTGTATCTGCGTCAAAGTTGTGTCGCTACTTGGTTCCTCAGTTTGTAAAAATTGGATGTGAGATACAAGTTTTTGAATAGTATGAGATGAAAACTGTTCTACCAGAAATCTAACATATTGCAAATGGATCGGTTGGTTAAATTTGAAAAACTTTGAGTTTGATGCTCCTAAATAAGGAGTCGCTCCTCGTGTTATCCCAAAAACTAAAAGGAGCCTTACCATGATTTCACTTGATGTACAGAATTTATATCATCTTGGTCATGTTCGTCAGTTAAAGGATGAATGGCATAAAAGAGCACTTCAGTTTACTGGTGCTGATTTTCTTCAATGGTCATGTAACATGAGCTTGTTCGACTTCAATGGAGACGAAAGTCAAAACAGCTCCAATGACATTGGGAAATCATATTCAAAGACACCTAGAAGATCCTTATTCAACCGACGGCAATGGACAAACATCTTTCTTGCAATTAATGTGTTGTGAGTATGACTTTCTTTAACTAAGAGTAAGAGAGTAGTTTTGCATATGTGTTGTTTGGTTTATCATGGATCAGTTATCTTTACATTCCATTTTCAAGCCCCGTCCCTGGATTTCCTATGCAGAGCCTATATTGCACAAATTGCAACACAAGGCAAGCTATTACTTTGGGGAGCCAAGGTTAGATTACTGGTTAAAATTGCAAAAACAATGCCCTTAATATCTTATTTTGAAAGTATCTATCTCGTATGTTACTAATTTATGTAGATGCGCAGATCAATAGCCTTATTGACAGAGGACAATTGTGGAGGCTAGCTACTTCTTCGTTCTTGCACGCCAATATCGGGCATCTGATGGTATTTTTTGAACTTTATGAGTTATGAATGTTTCACTTCATATTTCATTTGGTAATTTGATAAGAGATGTCAACGTTGCAGGTTAATTGTTATTCCTTAAACTCAGTTGGTCCTCTTGTCGAGAATATCTGTGGCCCTAGAAGATATGTTGCAATATATATCACCTCTGCGATTGCAAGTAATAGCCATATCCCATCACAACAGACAATGCTTGGCTTATTTTTAAAGAAAGACTTCAACTATGCAATGTTTCTGATTTCAAACGTTTGATTTAAATTAGGTTCAGCAATGAGTTACTGGCTCTCCAAAGGACCTGCAGTTGGTGCATCAGGAGCAATTTTCGGACTGGTAATTGTTTAGAACATGAAAACAGACCAACTGCTATTATGTTAACAGAAGCCAAAAAAGATTTAAATTATTAGTGTTATTAGTGTAACAATTGCAGCTGAGTTTGCAATGGATTGACTCTTGCTGTATTAAGAACCTGCAATTGCTCTTTCTTATCAAGAGCTTCGTAATCATATTGACAATTTCGAGTCAACAACTTTTTTTCAATAAAATTTACCTCGAATTCCGACTTCAAAATGTGATAGTGTATAATATCAGCTTTATTGTAAGTAACAAATTTATAGGATTATCCTGATGTAGCTGTATGACGGGTAATTAATTTTTATTCAGGATTTTAATATCAGTCAGTCGCATTACTGAGGATTTGTGATAGTTCGGAAAACATATATTTTAATTGTAACGTGTATACCAGGATGGAACAATAAGTATCTCTTAATCTCATTCTCCTTCTAATATAAGTGTTATCTCATCTATACATGTTTGGTGGCATGGTCAGTTTGGATCTTTTGCTGTGTTTATCTTGAGGCACAGGGGTGACATTAAAGGCAGTCAGGAAGATCTACAATATATAGTGCGTGTAATCGCTTTAAATATGGTAAGTATGCCGAGTTCAAAAACTCAGTCCTCACTGAGTGAATTTTCTAGTCGTGCCACATAATTATCTCACGCAAGTTATAAAAAGATTTATGTGGTAAATCTTATTACTGTTATTATTTTTTATCATCTGCATTAGGTGATTATATTTCATGTGCCAGTTGCAATGAGCGTTTTTCATGCAGGTTATCGGACTTCTGTCTAAACGCATCGATAACTGGGGACATGTAAGTATGGCGGATTTTATCTCTACGTTCTGTATATATTTTTGATCTCTCACTTTGAATGGCATCCAAGTTACTCATCTGGTTTCATGGCTATTTTCTTATCTTGTTGCCTGATCTTCAGTCTCTTACAGTTAAAATACGGGGAAAAGGAAATTATGTGTACGTAAAGACAAACTATTAGTGGAAAATATAGATCAATTACAACAAAAGTTCTCTCCTTTAGCTCCCGGCAGATCTGGTGCATGATTTGAAACGCCAAATAATTTGGCTAGATATGCAGATAGAAGTACAACACTTTGTGAAAACCCTTATTAGGATATTACTGGTCATGGTCTTATCCATGCAGATGAGTAAAAATTACTGATGATCTACACTCTGTATTCATTAAGTTTGATTGCGGAGTCACATAATGGAGATCCTCAATAAACATGTATCAGATCTCAGAGCTTAGGGGACTTCAATATCCAAGGGATGATATAAACCCGGATATAGCTCGGTCGTTCAAGTTCTATACAGACAAACTTAATGTTTCAGAATCATAAAAGTATAGCTAAATTTTCACAATGCATGTGGTTAGGTTAAACTTCGAATTATTTAAGGTTTACTTATCCGATAAATTGTCAAGTTCAAACTTACACGCAAACGAGAAGTTTCTTTCTCTAACGTTGGACTTTGTTGTTACTATTTTGGTGTTTCGATTGCAGCTAGGAGGCTTAATAGGTGGAGCTGCAACATCATGGCTTGTTGGTCCTGCATGGAAGCTAGAGTCCATCTCATCTGAAGGACACAGAGTTTTCGCAGACAGGCCACCTATATTCTCTCTCATTAACACAAAAAGCTCCAAGTTGTAGTGCATATTCAATTGCATTTAGTTGTCTGGGACAGATTATTTGGATTACAAAATCAAACCAGATTACGCATTTCATAGAGAACCAGCTAACTTTAGGTCGAGAACTTACAAGTTTCCTAAAAGTATAACATTGATGTGGGCCAATTCATCTGTGCATATAATTGGAAAACAATATAGTTATCCTGCCAGCGTTTAGTGGTCTGGAATTTGTAAAACTCTAATCCAAACTTTAGACCCTTTGTAAAACTCTAATTCAAACTTCAGATAAAGTGTTATGGATATGTCTTGCTGTATGTTAATGATATTCATTATATTTATTGTCTTCTATTCTAGGTGCCCTGTAAAAAGCTTGAGTTCTTGATCACCAATAGGTGAGCCCTTCGAATTTCTGACGAAACATTTAACTAGTACAATTTTTTTCATTTTTGAAGTAAATCCAATCCATTCATTCGTAAAGCTATTTACTTGATCCCAAACATAGAAAATGTGTTTCTAGTTAATAATGAAATTAAGAAGTCTGATACTCCTTTTTTCCAATTATTCCTCTGATTAGATCAATGCCTAATTAAGATGGTTGCAATTTGAATTTCATAAGTAAAATGTATGCTCATCTTGAGCATTATACCAAACTAAGTCAAACCAAGCCAAGTAGGTAAAGTTGACGACATGAATATGAATAGACTTGTTTGCTCTGGTAGTTCTATGCACATGAATTATTGCCCGAGTATTTCCATCCAATTCATCTTATAGTTCCATGGTGTCATAAGCACCAGATTTGTGCTGGTTAGACCGAAAAGGAAAATTCTTTCTACCATCAGAAATTGCATTAGACAGCCATAAGCAGAACTCTACTAATAGCAAATGATTTCCCAAAAAGATGACGATTAAAGATTTTAATTACAGATTATAAGCAATTCTTGTATAAATATGTACTGAATCCATGAGATCACAAGTAACCCTTTTGGTTATATATATCTTGCTATGCTGGAGCAGATGTTCAAAAAGATCCTGCACAGTTCAGTTTACAATTGGATCTTCTTGAAAAACTGCAGGCAAGCATGAACTGCGTTAACAGAGTCAGTATTGAGGAGTTAATTCCCTTCGGGAAGAACATCCAAAACGATTTCCATCCATGTGAGTGTCGAACAGAGAGGCCTGCCACCTTTTGGCTTCGACCCGCATCTTTTTCCTCTCGTGTACACTTATAAAAGAGTTGCCTTCACACCCAATAACTTTTTCACCAAAATCTACGAGCCTAGCCATACAAAACTGAAAGCTGGATTCTACTGTGAGAACAGTATTTGACGAGTATATTAACCTAACATATATCAGAATGTCCAACAAAGAAGATGAGACATCAAAACTCCAAATAAGCAGAACCACCACGTCTCCTTACAGAAAGAGCATGCTGCAAGAGAACATACCATGTTAAGTTGCCAGTATATGTAGTAAAGATATCATCACAGTTACGATTCAATCCTTGTATTTTTGTACTACTAAAATGCCAAGAATAAGCATAGCATTGCAGCAATCAACTCAGGTCATATATTTTTGGGCCATACACCCCAAACAAACTCACAATTTTCACAAGCACATGAACATTATTAATTATTACCAATAGTTAAAACTGAGGTCAGCAAAAATGTTAATATGGGGTTAAAAAGCAGTCCAAATGTGGAGGTAACTTACACGACGAGAAGGGTGAGATTGAAGGAGAAACTGGTGGAGGAGCTCCATTCTGTTTCTCTGGACCCCTTCTGGAGCCATACGGTACAACAGGTAAAGGAGATGGACCTGGGGAAATCTTTGATGTGGGACCATTGGAAGGTGGATGATTAGAAGGTTGTGATGGTAAATGAGTAGCATGTAGTGTTGGTGCAGGGCTAGGTGGAAATTGGGAAACACAGTGGGCAGTTGGGGGCCTAGGGAAATTTGATATGGGAGGCGAAGAATGGGGAGGCTTACTTTCTGGATATGGCGGTTGTGTACCATCAGATGGTGCATAACTATCACAATTAACACAAGGAGGTGAATAAGGAAAGCTAGGGGAGGTAGATGGAGAATAAGCTGGTAAAGGGGATAATGATGGCCCCACATAATCATCTTGCACGGGAGATGGAGCAGGAGAGGGGGATGGTGGAGCAGCATGAATTGAATGGTTCAAATAAGAGGATAAACGAACTTCCTTAACTTTACCAAAAACAGAATTATTAAGGCCAAGATTCTTTCCAGAAGGAGAGCCTGTAATTATTTGAGCCAATTGTTTCAACCTCTGTGGCGGCAGATTCCCAAAGTCTGAGGTAATGGAAGCTTCTACTATAACCGGAGGGTCTCTTGATGAGCCATTCTTGTTTGCCACTTGTACATGAACATGCTGCACAAAAACATGGAAGTGGTTAAACACCAAAAAAGAAACGAGGGAGTAAATAGATTAGATGGTCAAAATTGTGAAAATTATATTGAAGCCTAACTAGTGAGGCTTGTAACCAAATCATATGGAGCGCGGATTTATCGACATCAAGTTCGTAAAAAGAACCAAATTCTAAAAAGAAACAGAAGAGTGGCCCTAAATGGAATATATTTCTTGTACTTCCTTGCATTTGGATAACTCCAAATGAATAAATATATTTCTTATCTTCCAATACATGTTAAAGCTTCTTGGATCCTTTTCCGAAAATCTTCCTTCCAATATTAAATAAGGGCTTGGATGAAATAGGAGCAGACTGCTTTGTTTATTGAAGTTCTTGGGTTCATATTTCTGCAACTCTAGCAGTTTAAACTTGATAAGTGCATCTTCTGCAATGTACTGGAATACATTTTACATGTGTATGTGTGCGTGTGTGTCAGTCCTGAAGCATCAACTCATGATATTTTAGTATGCAGGAAAATTCTAATAGAAACACAATGGCCAATGAAAGATGTATTCAATATCATGATATGGAACTTGACTCATATTTTCAAAACCAATGTAATTGACGCCAATCTGAAATATACAAGAAACTCAAAAAAAAAAAAAACCTCATATTCACTAAGATGCAAGCCCAGCTTCAGTTGTTCCGTCAATTCAATGTAATATTCCTTTATTTCAGAGATAGAATTGTTTAGAGTAAAATTAAAGAGAATCTGAGGAATCTGCCAAATTGAACTAGATTGCTTGGGTATTATGGTGATTCCGCCTGGAAACTTCAATATCTCAAAAGAAGATGGCTGTCCAAAAGTTGAATTAGTCAAAGTCAAATTAGATTGCCGAAGAAACAGATCTATCAATGATGACTTCAGAACGCTCAAGGACACTGGATCAAACTCAGAATTCAATGGGTCAGAAAGGAAGCCAAACACCACATCAGTCCAGTTAGATACACCTGCCTGGTGCATGGATAGTACTGCCACCTGTTGAAAATAGACGTTAGGTCAATCATAATTCTGATCAAAATCTTAATTGCAGATATGGAATGACTTCAAGAGCTTTTAGCGACCTTTGAATAAGGAACACCTATTTCCCCGTTAATATCATATTCTAGTCTTGCAATGTGAGGAACAAGATCTGAAGCTGGCTTCTGAAGCCTGAAGTATGATTGAACCGAGGCTGAAAAACAATCACAACAATGTTAGAGAAGGGAGTGTATCCAAATGTCAAAAAGGCACACTGGTTGACACTATATCATTCTAATTTTCTGGTCAAGAAGTAAAAAGCAATTATAGAGTACATGCAAAGGAACATCTTCGATTAATGTATGACGTTCCATAGTACGAGAATGACAAACTTCAGCAATAATCACAAAGATTAACTAATGTGTGTCCTCAATTCATAGGGATAATAGTCCAGAAACCACTGCCAAAAACTCAGATGTTTTTGCAACTAAACTCAAAGAAACAGAAAACAAAAAACAACCCTGTTAGCCTACAAACTGTATATAATCGTGAAACAATTTGAACAAATTTCATAAGACTCCAATTTACCATTTGCACAGTTATGATTTTGTTTTACACTTTTCAACACATCTAGTACATATGACATCTAAGAAATGCTCATCATGTCACAAGTAATTTTTATTTTTATTAATACCTTACATTACATGGTATCATATTAGAACCTAAAACAAGTTGAAAGAGTTAACAAAAAACGTTAAAATGAGAAGAAAGAACCAAAACATAATTGCTTTGAAGCATATTCATAAGCGTCTGGCGTGTCGAAGAAGTGTAGCAAAGTGCTAAAAATTAAATTTCAGACATAAAGGATGAGTGTTCAACACGTGTTGCAAGAGTTTTATCATGTATGAGACACAGATAATGCTCTATTTTTGAAGCGCGCAAGACATGCGGCTCTAATTATGACGTGTTTAATATTGAAGAGTCCGTGCTTCCTAATACTTCACATCGTGGGAATATTATTGTAAAAGAACATAATTAATTAAAATAAACAAATATTATACACATCAAAGAACAAAAAGAATTTACAAACACTACCACTTAAAATACTCACAAAAATTCAAGGAAGAAAATAAACAAGAAAAGAAAAACATAATTTCAACTTTCCCAGATCACACAGAACCCTAATTAGACCCGCAAAAAAAAAAAACATAAATCGTAGACTCATTAGCTTAACGGTCACACAATTATGAAAAGAAACAAAAGAATAAAAAAACCATAGAAGCTCAATAAAACTAAAAAAGGTAATCAAAATCATCAATTAATTAAGGCAAAAAATGAAAAAAAGCAAAAAAGAAATAGAAAATTACCACTGAGCTTGATTGACTCTTTAGCATCAAACCCATATTGCTTATTAGAATGACGAGGAAGAACCCAAAAGAGAGCAGAGACGAAAACGGCGAAACTCAGGAGCAAAACGGCGACGCATTTGAAGCTGAATTGAAGGAAGATTCTAGAAATCCCCACCGTACATGTCGAACCGCCAGCCACGTCAGTCTCTCGCTGCTGCTGAACTGGCAGTTGCTGCTCATCGATTTTGCCCATTTGCAGAGCATCTGTACACACTCGATGCCACACACACACACTCTCTCTCTCTCTCTCTCTACTCGTTGCTGTACTTTCTCTCTCTAGAAGTACAAGTGCGGATATGTATGAATATTAATTTGCTCTCTATAGGGTGGTGAGACAACTGGGTCTCGTAATAGACAAGTGTTAATGGCGAACATATGCTCTCTCTCATACTTCTCTCTCTAAAACGTGTTTTAAAGAAGCTTCCTCGTCAGGTTTTCAATTACAGTTTTTTTTTTTTTTTTTTTTTTTTTCTGAAAGGAGTTGGGTTGGGTTTTATTCTCCGGATATTTCGGACGAGAATTGATATCCACATTTTTTGCAATTAAAATGAGTATTATATTATTAGATTAAATAATGGGTACCCTTAAATAATTAGTAAAATGTTAAATATTTTGAATGTCTTTTTTTTATTAATGTTGGCGTTATCAGTGCATAAAGTACATGTGTGATAGAGAGTATTTCAAAACGTTTAGATACACTACCTTTTAATTAGTAATGATTTAACCCATTCGTTATAAAAGGAAAAGTTTAGGGCTTGTTTATCAAAAGGGCAAAAAATATATTAAAAAAAATGAAAGAAGTCAAGGTGAAATGTGGCATTGCTACTAGGTTAGTCCATGAGATTTGGACTAGGAGTCAAGGCCCACAATCAACTTTTTTCACTTTCAATTCATCCATTTTCTCGTTTGTCATATTTGTATTATAAGTCAAATTAAAATTTATCTTATTATATTGACCACATGAATTTGATAATATTATTCATTTTTATTAAGAATTATCTCATTTGTTATTCTACATATGCGATATCACATTAAATTATTTTTATCTAACTCATATTATGTCTTACTCTACTCTTTTACGATATGCAGATCTCATATATTTATACTTTCTAATAAGTATCTCAAGCAGTGACCTCCTAACTATTCCAAACTATCTTAATTGAGGCTATCTCCATTTTTTTCCGGCATTACACCTCATTTCTAATCATATCTTATATTCAAATTAAGTTTTGTTATAAATAAATAAATTTTATTGCAAAGACAACTTTTTCCAAATTCTAATTACATTTGGTTTTAATTTTTCATGTAAATGCAATTTAAGTAACAAGGTAGCACTGGCAAATCAAATAGTCTAATTTATTTACACTAGGCTAAGATTCTCATATTAAAATTTCCTCGTCATGTCACCAAATTTATTTCGTCAAAAGTAATTATAAATTTTTCTCCATAATAGGAGGACAAGATTTTCTATATCTTTGTTGAGGGGGCATCAAAGCATCAATTTTATAAGATTTTTTTTTTACAAAATATTCTCTTGCATTTTTTCATTTCTCAAAGTTCAACTGTAACTTAGTAGGCCGAGCCTAACTTACTATATCGATTTTGGAAACTATTCCGTAAATTTAGCAAAAAGTAAAATAAAATATTCCGTCAATTCGGATAGCATGGGAAAAAAAAAAAAAGTGGGTCAGTTACCCAAGAATTTTCCGTCAACTTTCTTATTCAAGAAGAGTTAATCAGATTCGACCCAAAAAAAAAAAAGAGTTGAGATGATGATGATTTAGCTACCGAACGTTGAGGAGAAGCAAAGTTGAAAGGGAAAGGGTGAATAAGAATATAATAAGCTGGCAAAAGTGAAATGTTTGTTCACCACTAAGAATTCAAAGCTTAGTGTCACGAGTTCGGAGATCGAGGACGAAATCTCGATACCGTGCGGCCTTAGCCAAGCACTGAGGGCTGACTAAGTACGCCTGCGTTATCAAAGTAATGCGCAGCGGAACACAAGTGTTAGAGGTTGAGGCCCCAACACTTAGCCAATACACGACACAGCTTGCAAAGGGTGCGTGGGTACAGTGGCTGACCCTTGTGCAAGACGAGCACACCAGTAAGCAACACTGAAACGAGTTTGAGAGAATGTTAAGTTAGAGGGCTGGAAAATGGCACACGAAAATGACAAGGTGAATGGCTTGCTTTGCATTGCACTTTAACTCCTATTTATACATGTACAAGGACTAAACCATGGCCCTTGATGAATGCCAAATGGCTACAATCCTAGCCGTACAAGTGTCTATTTACAAAGACATTTTCTAGAGAAATCTATACATTTGAATTCAATTTTGGGCGGAAGTTCCAGATTGCTCCACTGCTGGGCGCCATTCTGCACCATTCTGGAAGCTTCCTGCACAGCTGGGGCGGACTGGGCAGCTACCCTGGGCAGACTGGGCAGATTCCATGCCTTAGCCAAGTTTCTGGAACCTTCCAGAACCAACGTTGCCTGCTTGCCACCAAACCGCGCCAGATTGCATCCTGAGGCTTCTCCACTGCCCCAGAAGCGTCCACACACGCTGGGAAGGGTCGTTATGTGCCTGGGGCCGACCCCCGCAGCTGGACTGTCGGCACTGTTCACTGCACGTTGTCGCTAAGCCGTGGGCATCCGTGCGACCGAAACGCGCGTACCGTCTCACCCTCCCCCACCAAACTTGTCGTCGCCCTCGACGACGCTGCACACACGAACAAGTGGACTGACCTGCACCTGCTCGCTGCACCACACTCGAACTGGTGGCCTTGGCTGCGCCAGTTCGTTGTCTCCCATGGTCCTCAGGCTGTTTTCCCACACAAGGGCCCTTCCGTCGGGCTGGCTGCTCGGACCGCAAGTGCACGCTTGGGCTGCCGAGGCTCTGTCTCCTTGCTGCCTGAGTGACTGCACACGAGTACACTGGCTGTACTCCACACATGCGCACCGACTGCGCTGCACACGGGCACACTGGCTGTGCCGCACCTGAGCACACCGACTGTGCTGCACGACCTTGCCTGCACGATGGGCGACTGCCTCCCTGAGTCGGCCCGTTTCCCTGCGGGTGTCCCTTGACCAACTGCACGGCACACAATGCCTGGGTGCCTGCCTGCACCTCTCGAGTCATAGGGATGGCACACCGGGGATTGGTTCCTGTCACCACGATTGAATTCTCGGATGGGACGATGATTGCCCGCACATCGTCAAGCCATTCCATCCCGAGCACCACATCATAGTCGTTAAGCCGAACGACTTTGAAATCCACAAGTCCTTGCCACGGTCCAATCGCTGTTCTCACCCGTTGAGCAACACCGACGATTGGAATTGCCTTGGTGTTTGCTGCCTTGATCACGCCTTCCATTGGTTTGACTCGTACGCCGAGTCGTTTGGCAACACCTTCGCCAATGAGGTTGGTGGCAGCACCTGTGTCCACCAATGCCTTCAAGTTACGACCCCTAACTGTCATAGGGACGTATAATGAACCCTTCGGCACTTCGGTTTCGACTGGCTCGAGCAACCGAAGCGAACCCATGTACATCTCCTCCTTGGACTGCCCGTCGTCCTCCTGTCGGAAAAGAGATGCTAGCTTGCCCCGCTGTGGGCATTTCGCTACCCAATGTTCCTTGCTCCCACACAAGAAACATTTCCCGTCTTTGGGCCGTTGCACACCGGCCTTACCGTTCCCACGTTCATGCGACCTGCACCTGTCGTGCGTGGGACGCCTGCACCTGTCGTGCGATGGACGCCTTGTGTCCTTCCTCGGTCTGGGTGAATGTGCGCCTTCACCGTTGCGGGACAGAGGTGTGACCCTGTCCTTTCTCCCTTCTCTGTGGCGAGAAGTAGTACCCATGTCCTGTGCGCCTGCCATGCCTATCCCTTGGCTGATGGCAGCAACGTCGGCCTTGACCCTGTCAACTTCGGCCTTGAGCTCTCCCAAGCTCGTCGTGAATGACTCACGAACCCTATCGATGCTTTGCCTGATCTCGTCGGCAAATGAGTTGAGGGTGCCTAGCAGCTGACCCTTCAAACTCTCCCCACATGCTTCCAAATCAGCAACACGTTCGGCCAAGTTTGCACCACTCTCGGCCTCAAGTTCCTGAAGACGATTCACCACATCGTCTAGCACCAAAGTGTTCTCAAGTGTGGCTTGAGAAACACGCTCCAACCGCACCTCGATCGAGCTGAGCTTGTCTGCCGAGCTAGCCCGAGAGTCTGGAGTTCGGTCCTTGTCCTTCCTGGACTTTCTCTCTGCCGGCTTCACCGCTGCGGCAGGAGTGGCAGCAACACCTTCTCCCTCGTTTCCAGCCATGCTTTGCACCAACGAAGTCCTCTGATGAGTACGCAGCAACACACAATGGAGCCAAGCCGACCTTGGCTCTGATACCACCTGTCACGGGCTCGGAGATCGAGGACGAAATCTCGACACCGTGCGGCCTTAGCCAAGCACTGAGGGCTGACTAAGTACGCCTGCGTTATCAAAGTAATGCGCAGCGGAATACAAGTGTTAGAGGTTGAGACCCCAACACTTAGCCAATACACGACACAGCTTGCAAAGGGTGCGTGGGTACAGTGGCTGACCCTTGTGCAAGACGAGCACACCAGTAGGCAACACTGGTAGGAGTTTGAGAGAATGCTAAGTTAGAGGGCTGGAAAATGGCACACGAAAATGGCAAGGTGAATGGCTTGCTTTTCATTGCACTTTAACTCCTATTTATACATGTACAAGGCCTAAACCATGGCCCTTGATGAATGCCAAATGGCTACAATCCTAGCCGTACAAGTGTCTATTTACAAAGACATTTTCTAGAGAAATCTATACATTTGAATTCAATTTTGGGCGGAAGTTCCAGATTGCTCCACTGCTAGGCGCCATTCTGCACCATTCTGGAAGCTTCCTGCATAGCTGGGGCGGACTGGGCAGCTACCCTGGGCAGACTGGGCAGATTCCATGCCTTAGCCATTTTTCTGGAACCTTCCAGAACCAACGCTGCCTGCTTGCCTCCAAACCGCGCCAGATTTCTTCCTGAGGCTTCTCCACTGCCCCAGAAGCTTCCACACACGCTGGGAAGGGTCGTTATGTGCCTGGGGCCGATCCCCGCACCTGGACTGTCGGCACTGTTCACTGTACGTTGTCGCTAAGCCGTGGGCATCCGTGCGACCAAAACGCGCGTACCGTCTCATTAGGCTCCGTTTGTTTGCCGTAAAATATTTTTGGTTAACCATAAAATATTTTTTGGTTAATAATTGTGACTGTTTTTTCTTAATTTTACGGTATTTGGTAACATTGAAAAATTGGTCAACCGTAAAATATTTTTTGATCACGGCTAGTACAAAATTTTGAAAAATGTTTTTATTTCCTTTGGAAGAAGTAAATATTTTACGGAACTCACGGTACATCTAAACACCAGAAATTAAGTTTTTTATTTTTCAGAAAAATATTTTTCTTCAACAAATTATTTTACGACAAACAAACGGAGTCCTGTAAAATATTTTATTTTTCAGAAAAATATTTTTCACTAAAAATATTTTACACAAATAAATTATTTTACGGCAAACAAACGGAGCCTTAATGCTGCCTCATTTTCCATGTTAGGATCTGCACCTTTCACTTTTGTAAGGATTATAATTAGGCTCTCGATGATTGGTAGAATGTTGGACAATCACCGGATTAAATTTTTGACTTAGATGAATTTAACGTGATTCTAATTAAAATAGGGGTTTTGTCACCGGAAAAAAGAATTATAACTTGACATACTTCTTATCATTTTCTTGATGATTGATATACGAAAGAGGAAGAGTGAACAAGAATATAATGGGATTAAAATAGAGTAAGGTACGAAAAGCGAAATGTTTGTCACCACTAAGAATTCAAAGCTTAAAATGCGGCCTCATTTTACGTCCTATGTGCACTTTTCACTTTGGCAAGAATTATACCTGGACATGCTTTTTATTTATTTATCGTTTTCTTGATGATTGATAGTTCATATTCAAATCTTCTTGCTTACTCAAATGTGTATTTTGGTACGCTTTAGGTTTGGTTTCTTAGACAAAAATGGCACACAGTACTAAAAAAGATTTTTTCGTGATAGTTCTGGATCTTGATATGCTTGATGATAGATCAGAATAGGTTCTAGCTGGTGTATTAAACAAGTTTTTCTTTTTTCGACTTTTATCGGGAATGATAAGATCGGATTTGAATTTTGTTCATAAATTTATAACGTTGTGACTTGTGAGAGATCAAAAGTAATAAAATAATAATATAACAATTTAATCTTCACATTCAAAGTTTAGATTTTTCTTTTATCATAATTACATTATTATTTCACCATTATTAATTTTTATTATAATGCTATAACTCATACGAAAATTCAAATGTAATAAGATTCGTCTTTTCTATTTTCTATGAAAATTTTCAATCAGAGAGTGGAGTTGCTATTAATATTATGCTGGTACTATTAAGTATTTTTTTTTTCCGGTCATGAAGAGATAATATATATAGAAAGCATCAACTGTTGTTGAAAGAGTCAAAACCATATGTACAAGCGAACATAGCTGTAAAGGAAAATTACAAATTCAATTAAAATTAAAAGAAAGAGATCCTATCATAATAGCACGAGTGACCCGATCTACTATATATGCGATTGGGACAACGATTGATATACCCAAATGTATAGTCAGTATTACTGGATAGAAGATGTTAAGCATTCCGAACAATAAAAGATAATCTCCAGTCGGAATTAGGATCAGCCCGGAAAGCTTTGAGCGTGGGCGTGTCCCTCCCTTTTTTTTTTTTTGTTTCTGTTCTATTTGAGTGCTTAGGCAAGCAAAAGGAGTCGTCTAGCATAATTTCATCCAATTCCATGCAGAAATTCTCAACTACCAGGAAATATTGTCGTGGTCGTTGGCTTGCTAAACTACGCTTCTAATTCTGAGAGAACAAGAATTTGATACGTGTTGCACTACTTCTTCGGATTACTACAAGAAAAAGTAGTTGATTCTTTCATGCTGAAAAATTGACAAATCCCCTTTTTTTTTTTTCTTCTTATGACAAAAAACTCACTTTAAACACGACTACATTAGATTTACCTACGTACAGTACTACAACTCCTTAGTACAGCAGCGCTCCCTAACCGCATGCTATAAATAAATCAATAATCATATAATACTTATAAAGAGAGTGCATAGAATCAGATTCGAAACATTGGTAACGACATGTCCCCATCCGACTCTCCACCAATCCCTTTCGGACCAAAATTTGATATACACTCATCTTTCTTGGAATACACTTAAAATTTCACTTTTGGTTTTGCTTCCTTAATATGTCGAATGTCAGTACACTGTTTTTACAAACAATTTCAAGCCAGATTGTAGTTCGGGTCGCCTTCAGCCTTCACGTCTTGTTTGGTGAGTTGGTTCTATAAATTCCAGTTCAACTAATTATATATAGCGATGGGCTGTCTAAGCCGATAAATCATGTGCAATTGTCGAGATGGTGAAGCTACTCAATTATACAATTGGATATGGTTTTTCTCCATATTAGTTAATTTAGCTACTAAATTTCATATCCCTCTCGTAATAAAGACGAGATTCAGGAATAACCAAGTAATGAATTATTTTTTTTGGTAATTGAGATATCAAAGTTTGAATTTTATGGGAAGGAACAGATGAGGGTAGAAGTACCAAAAAAAAAAAAAAAAGAGGGAGCAGGAACCAAGTAGTTTATTTATTTATTTTTTTCATTCTCACCACCTAATTTATAGTCGAATACGAAGAATATGAACTTATAACATTCTTTTTTGGGTAAATAGCGTCTCGGCCCCTGTGGTTTATCATAAGTGTAAGTCGGGTCTCTATAGTTTCATAATTAGTTTATAACCCCCTGTGTTTTTCAAAATTGAAGCATGCATGCCCCTCCGTCAAACAATCTGTCAATTTTAACAAAATTTGTTATGCACGTGCTAGTAACGCAACTGTTTGTATTTTTTACACGATTTATCAATATGTATGAGGTGCGCAATGGCCCCCTGTGTGTTTAATAATGGTGCGCAATAGCCCCCTGTGTTTTTAATGATGGTGTGTAATGGCCCCCTGTGTTTTTAATGATGGTGCGCAATGGTCCCTTGTATTTTTAAAGATATTTGATATGTTGACATGACCTCGAGGGCATTTGTGTCATTTTGATATTACCGTTAAAATTTTAAACGGACTTGGACCAAAGGGGCACGTGTGCTTCAATTTTCAAAAGCACAGGGGGTTATAAGCCAATTATGAAACCACAAGGACTCGACTTGCACTTATAGTAAACCACAGGGGGCCGAGATGCTATTTACCCTTCTTTTTTTGATACGTCATTATGAGCAGCTCCGTTGCTCCATTTTGGGTCTTAAGTATGAGTAGAATCATGATAAAGAAAGTTCGGAGCTAGTTTAAGGTACTGTTTGACTTAGCTTTTAGACAGTCAAAATCGTTTCTTGTGAGTTTATAAGCTGAACTAACTTGTTTGACCCATTTTTAAAAGTGTTTTTAGGTAAAAACTAAAACTGAAAAAAGCAAAAAATTTAGAAGCTCCAAATTGGAGTTTTTCAAAAAAGGTTTTTGTGAAGCTGTTTTACATAATGCGGGAAGTTATTTTTTAATTTTTCTCAAATATACCCCTCCATATTTTTAAAGTCCGATATTACCCTTAAAATTTTTAAAAGCTTAATGTTATGTAACACATGTCAAACAGTCAACGACTTTTGTTCAACAACACTTCTTACAAAAGCTCTACTCTAAAAGTTCTACAGCTCAAAAGTTGAAATTTCACAGCTAGACCAAACAAAGCCTAATTCTCAAAGATAAATTAGAGAACTCTTCATATCAACCACACATGCATATTAAGCATTACTTATATATCGGGCCAACATACTAAACATTTAGTGAGTATTGCATTTTCTAATTGTGACCAAAAGGGTAAATAGGAAAAACCAATTCATTTTTAGGCTCCGTATATTTGTCGTAAAATAATTTGTTGAGGGAAAATATTTTTCTTGAAAATAAAATATTAAAAAATATTTTTTAATGTTTGAATGTATAGTGAAAAATATTTTACAACATAAGATTTTATAAAAAAAATATACACATAATATATATCTTAATCGTGAGGGTGGAGGGTGGAGGGTAGGTGGGGTATGAGTGGGGTAGGGGTGGGGGTGGTTGAGTTTCGAAAAATATTTTATTCTCCCAAAAGAAATAAAAATATTTTTTCAAACTTTGTACAAGCCCTAGTATTTGACAGAAAAAATATTTTACAGTTAATCAATTTTTCGGTGTTACCAAACACCGAAAATTTGGAAAAAGTAACCATCATTTTTTACTTAAAAATATTTTTTAGTTGATCAATTTTCTGATATTATTAAATACTTAAAAATTAAAAAAAGTATTTTCTTACAGCAAACAAACGGAGCCTTAAGCATACATTGTTTTCCCAAGTTCAAGAATATATATGTATTCTTAAATTCGTTAGTGAATGAATTGTGTACCTGGTGGCTGGTAACATGAGCCTTTTTAAATGTTTGTACTTTTTTTTGCTCAACTGTTAAACAATCTGTAGAGAGTTTAATTTTTTATGTTCAAGTTTATTGGTTCTTCATGTATATTTCCTTTCGGCCCTAAATTATGTTTTTGTTGTCTTTTCGACCCTAACACTGTGTTTGGATTAAGTGATTTAGATGGGAGGGAATGGTTTTGGAATAATTTTTTAATCAGTCATCTTGTTTGGATTAGGAAGGTTATGGGTGGAAATGATTTGAGAATATTTTAAAAATCATTCATGGTTTTATATTTTAAATCACCCCAAATTGGGGTCAAAATGAAGGAAGGGAAAATCTGAAATGTTCAATGACAAAATTAGTCTTAGGATATTTCAAAAATTTCAGCAGTACCACCATACAACCAATATATTATAAAAGGGCAAATTTGTCAATTTATTTGTAAAACTTATCTTTTCCTTTCTTTTCATTTCCAATTCAAACAAAAAATACACAAAATCTTTTATGAACTTTTTCTTTATATTTTTTTTCAATCCAAACAAGAGTTAATCATCTCCTTTTATTTTCTTTATTGTTAAATCATCTCATTTCCTTTATTACTTTTTCCTCTCTCAATCCAAACAAACCCTAAGGTAGTAGTCTGAGAAGACTATCGAATTTAGAAGAAATCTCTTATTTTTTATTATTCTTCAGCAACACGAATAATATCGATGAACTGAGTTTTAAATTTTTTTCATTAGGCATCTTAAACTTGAGATGCACACAAATTGATCGATAATGAATGTGAATTAGGAAACAAATTAGTTTCTATGAATAAATTTATTGTAATAATTATGGTATTGTACTTTATAAGAATCAACTTAGCACGTAAACATTATATATTTATCTATTCTAGAATTATTGTTAGTGATGTCTCTTATTATTTTCAATATATATAACTATAGTATAAAACCTTTTATGGTATTAAAGTCTCCGTTAATGGTAACTCCTTTCGTTTTACTAATGTTTATTGGCATAACATTAGATGATAAAATAGTAAGAGAACCAAACGTAGTAAGCAAATTATTCTCAGATAGCGTAGCCCACCAAGTGATAGGCTCGAAGGGTTGCTTGGATGCAAAATCCACACGACTCACCAAAACATCAAGACAAAAAGGAGTAAAAAATCTTCAGGTTTCTCAGGTTTTATAAAAGTAATTTTTTGATCTTTTAATTTTTAAAAATAATTATTTGATTCATTTTTGACGAAAAATATTAACTTTTTTATAATTTTTTTATTTTATCCTTGGACCTATTTTATCTCTCATGCATAACATTATGCACTATTTTGATAGTCATAAGATATCACAAAAAATCAGAAAAAAATCACCAAAACTCACCAAAAAATTCACAAAATATACTTGTCCAAACCAAAATAAAAAAATACAATTTCTACAAAATAACTTCAACATCATCATTCACCATAGTTAGAGAATAAATAAACGGAACAATTATCAAGTTAAAAATATGAGATGTTTTGATTTTTCTCTTTTAAAATCAAAACAAAAAAATGAAGTGGTCCACTACAAGAAGAATTGAAACGGACGACGAATTTTAGCGACAAATTTTTTTTGTCACTAAGTGGCAATAGATTTAGTGACGAAAACATTCAGTCACTAATTAATAACGGATTAGTAACGACTTTGCAACGAAAAAATTTATAACTAAATTTCGTTACTAATCTCTCGCAACATCGCGACGGATTAGTGATGATCGATAGATTTGTGACGGCATAGTGACGACACGTCGTAATTCTCTCACTAAATCCGTCACTAAATAGTGACAAAATTAGTGACGGAATTTAGAAAAAATTTAAAAATAAGCAATAAAATAAATCCGATTTTGTCGATTTTCATTCTGAAAATGGCTCGTATATCAAATTAAGTTGAAAAATACTTGTTCATATTGTCAACGGAATGTAAAATGCATTTTATAAGAAATTATGATTTGTAACATTTATTTTTTAGGATAAATATTTATTTCCTTTGCTAATTCCGTCACTAATTAGCGACAAATTTAACGACGTACTCTCATATTTTCTATTCAGATATGTGATCAGTTGCTTTTGACCCATAATAATATCTCATATTTTTTAACTTGATAATTGTTTCGTTTATTTCTTCTCTAACTGTGGTGAATGATGATGTTGAAGTCATTTTGTAGAAATTGTATTTTTTTTATTTTGGTTTGGACATATATATTTTGTGAATTTTTTGATAAATTTTTTTTCTGATTTTTTTGTGATATCTCATGGTTGTCAAAATAGTGCATAATGTCATGCATGAGAAAGAAAATTGGTTCAAGGGTAAAATAGAAAAATCACAAAATAGTTAACATTTCGGTCAATTTTTCTTAAAAAATGAATCAAATTATCACTTTTTAAAAGTTGAGAGACCAAAATATTACTTTTACAAAACGTGAAAGGCCTAAAGGTTTTTTACTCAAACAAAAAGAATGAACAAGTGGGAAAGACGATAAGCTCATTGATTAAAAATTCTAAGTCTTTAAATGATTGTACATTAGTGCATGTATTGATAGATTACAAAGTTTGTGATATTGTGATGAATTTAATGTGAAATTACATTAAATGATTCTTTGTTATTAAAATATTAGAAAAGATTAAATGAAGTTTGAACGTACATGTTAAATTATAAAATTACTGATATTGAGATGAATTTAATGTGAAATTGTATTGGATGATTCTATGTTATAAAAAAGAAAAGAAAAGGTTAAATGAAGTTTGAACTTTTGAAGTAGACTGCTAAAACGGTCGAAAATTCAAAAAAGTTCAAACCCAAAAGCGGGTCCTCAATTTTTTTCATTTTGCATGCAACAGAAAACTGGAGGGCTCGGTTAAATTTACACACACAACACACACCAAAATTTTAGAAAAGCCCTCCACTCACTCCCATCACTCTCTCTCTCACCCATTTTTGAAATTTGAAAAGCTTCACCCTTCCATTCTTTATATACTCCGCGCCTATTCTCTTCTCTCCTCTCTCCTTCTCTCTCCCTCACACACACACACACACCAACAGCATACATCTGAAGCATCTTCTTCTTCTTCTAACTTGTTTAAACCTCGCCAAAAGCTCCACCTCAAAATCTTGATTGTAAGCTCTTTTATTTATCTTTTCCTTTCATTAATTTGAAAAGAAGTACAGTTATCCAATCCCCTCGGGATGAAAATCAGTATACAATAACTCCTGCAAGGGAGATGGGATGTTTGGCATGCAATCTAATATAAGATTACCACTTACAAAACATTTAGCAACTCAATCCGTGACACTATTCACAGTTTTTCACACACCCACTTAGATGTGTTTGTTGTACATGCCTATACTAAAATCTGTTTTTTTTTTTTTTTTCCTTTTGAATTTTGCTTAGTTCTTGTCTCTATATTCATTTATTGCATTAATTCTCATCTAAACTGATACTAATTAGCTAATTTAGCAGCTAAGTCTTTCTTGAATTTCACATCAATGCATATGTTATGTGTTACAATTTTGCTATATTCTATAAATAGTCGAATGATTATATGTATAATGATGTACATTTGTTTTATTTCATTTAACAAATTTGCGTGTTGAAATTATATTTTTAACTTGTTGAATTTGTGTAATTTCAGAAGAAAAAAAATGGAAGCATTACCTGAAGCCATTGTGCAATTCATCTTATCCCACATCAACAATGCAAAAGATGTAGCATCTTGCAATTGTGTTTCCAAAAGATGGAAGGAATTAATGCCATATCTGAGGACCCTTTACTTCCCTCGAAATCTATTCGATAATTTTTCTGGGGATTGTAGTCCTGATACCATTGTGCTGCATATGATTTCCTCGATTGTGCGATTAGAACAGCTAGTAGTGTACTGCTCTTTCACCGCGGCGGGCCTGGCTGCTTGGCTATCGCTTTCGGGGCAGTCTCTTCGGGTTCTTGAGCTCCGAATGGATAACATACTTGAACATTCCCCCTGCAGTGAAATCCCCTCTAAGCTGGATTGCATACGAGCGGCGTGGAATCTGGAATGCTTAAGGCTATGGGGTGTGTTGATGGTTCATTCCCCGAAATGGGACTCGTTTCACAGGCTTAAGAATCTTGAAATTGTTGGTGCTAGAATGGAGGATCCTGCTCTTTCTAATGCCCTTCGGGCTTGTCCTAACTTGACTAGCTTATCACTCCTTGGTTGTGAAGGCCTTAAATATGTAGCTATTGAGCTGCCCTATTTAGAGCAGTGCAAGCTTGATTTCTATGGTTTGGGTAATTGTTCACTCTCTGTAACTGCTCCAAAGCTTCAACTGCTAGAAGTTCAAGGTTGTAGCTGGATTCGTGTTTGCAATACACAATGCCTAAACAATCTGTCAATCTCTAATAATTCAGGTATTTGAAAATGTGCTTTTATGAATCAATCAATTCTTTTGCATAGTATTGTTTGATATTTGGATTGATTTGAATTATGTTTGTTGAAAATTTGACATCTGTAGGTCGAGTTTACATGGTGGATTTTGGGAAACTGGTGGCACTTGAGACCTTGTCAGTGAGAGGTGTGCAATGGAGTTGGGACGCAATAAGCAAGATGCTTCAAATGGCAAGTGAGGTGAAGCATTTATTCATGAAGGTGGAATTTACAGGGGATTTCGAAGCCCTTCTTCCTTTCCCGGAAATTGATTTAGTCGACTTCTTTAACTGCCATCCTAAGCTGCAAACGTTTGACATGCATGGTGCCATGTTTGCTGCTCTTTGCCAGAAGAACAGCCTCAAGAATGTGAGTTGAGTTGAGTTCTATCCAATTTTTTTCGTGTCTCTGCGATGATTGTATTTTAGGCTTGAAATTCAAGGAAGATGTATTGCTTGTTTTTGCAGGTGGATTCAAAGTTTGTGATTCCATGCCTGGAAAAGGTTGTGATCTCTGTAAGATCACCATTAAACGCGGAGCAGAAGATGAGTACTTTGGAGTCATTGGTGAAGTATGCAAAGAAGTTGAGGAAGATGACAATAAGGATTCTTCAAATGAAGAGTAGCCATAGTAGTGCTGATGATTTTTTTGAGGATATTTGCAGGTTTAAATACATGAATCGCAGGATTGTTTCGATTGAATAATCATAGCTCAGAGCAATTTTTTCATCTAATTTTCTGTTAGGAATCTTTGTTTTCATTCATAGAGGAATGCATAAACCATTTGATCTTCTGGACAATATTATTGTAACTCTTTGTTGTCTTTGTCATCATTTTGGTTTATTCACATTGCATGCTGTACTTGAACTCAGGTGTTCCTAGCTATGGCTGATTGGTTATGTTTTCTGAAGCGAAATTGTTCATAAAGCCTTTTAGGTGACGGGGCAGGAGATGGAGGTGAAGGGTGGGAGGTGAGGTAACTTATTTAGACGAAGGTGTGGGGCATGGGGATAGATCTCCCCCCTGTTCTATATTCGCCTCATTGTCATCTCTAAGTTTGAGCAAAGCCTAAGATCTTATATTCAGGTATTAGAAACGCCACCACCGTGTAAATATATAATGCACAAAAATACAAGTAAAGGCATTGTATAGCTTCAATGTTGCTGCCACAGGAGAAAAAACTGCTTTCGGTGTCAACATTCCGCATAAAAACATAAAGTGGCATGAAATGTTGTATTACATCCATCATATATAAAGTCGAAACGATAAATCCTTTCTCAACATGTAAGAGAGTAAAAGCTCAATGCTCTCTTGTATCATATCAAAATTTTGAAAGAAACTATAGAATGAAAGGGTCTAGATCTTCGTTGGCTATAACTGCAAAAAAGTTAAGCAACGAGCCTAGGGTTAGGTTGGTGAAGGATTCAACTTGATTCTCCAGCTCAAATATACGCATAGGCGCGTGGACACCACAGATTTGATCGTTGACTGTTTTGTAGATTTTTCCATGAGCCTATATCAACTTCTTCTTTTGGAAAAATCGCTTCAAATACAATATCTGAACAACTGAAACCACAATGCAAACTCCCAGGGACATGATACTGAGCCGTGCCACCCTATTATTCGTTCTCTCACTCATAGAATGCATATCTGCTTCTCTGCAAGAACATACAAACAATTAGTTGTCTAGAACTTGAAAAAGAAAGAGGGACACACAACAAAATCAAACCTCTCTCTGCATCTCAACAACACGATGCGATGCTTACCTAGACTTGAGATGCAACAGATTTTCGTGGATGGCCTTTACAGCTCCTTCAAGCTTTGCAAGCTCAAGCTCAATGCCCTACTAGAAGCACAAGATTATGTAAATGTTTTCTATACACCATCAGAGTCACACAAAGCACCACAAAGCGAACAAAGGCATAATAATCCTCCTCAATTCTTCCATTCAAGACTTCCTTTCAGCAATATGATTAGAGGATTACCATTTTAACTTATAATTTTCAGAGAATGTAAATAATACGATTTCAGGCAAATTGTCACCTGGATTTTCTCTTTTCTGGCAACTGATTCCCAATCCTTGGCTGCAATGCCTGTTTTCCAGTCAATGTTAACACTGACATTGCTACGTCCTTCATGCCCCTCCAACCAGAAACATGCTTGATAGCTGCCGGCCTCAGTAGTTGTAAAAGCAAACTGGCCATGTGTGACTTTCTGGCTCTTATGGAGGGTGTTCCCATATGGTGATGTGACCTACAAGATCAGAAACACAGACAAATTATAAACTCTCCTTCAAAGGAAAGGAAATGATTGATCAAAGTATATCCATATCATCCCTTACAATAACGGAACTTCCAACTCAAACTTTCTCGAACTATACCTATTCAAATATATATATCTCTAGAACTATATATGGAATCTGTTTTTCAACTTTGAATTAATTATCATCAAAGTTACAAGAAAACTGGAGCAAGGAAGTCTAATTGTTTAATCCGGCAAAAGATATAATTAGCTAAAAGTTATGTTAAGGTTTGTCTTTGTTTACATGAAATTGAGACTTTGTAAAACATTACATCCAAACCTCAAATTGGATTTTTTCCCCCAATTTCAAGAGCACAAATGCTATCTACATTTATTCATGGTTGTACAAGAAAGTAATTCCATTTGCATTGGTGTAAGCAAAATTGCTTAATACAGATTTTGATGCAAATTAAAGCCTCATTCCCACCTAAATAAAAGAAACTAACAATTTTACAATCAATCTGTTACTCATCTTAAATGAATTTAACAACCTTTAAACACCTAAATTCTTCACAATTTACTGACCCAAAAAACAAAAACAAAAAAAAAACGCAATTTTCATATTCAAACCAACCTAATTAGATATAAATTTCCAAATGTTACAAGTAAGACTGTCATACAATAAATTCAAAGTGTGTCCGATCCTTTCTTATAGTACTGCACATGACATGAAAGCACACAGTTATGCAAATAGAAATGCACACAGAGATTCGAGTCATTAAAATATTTAAAACTTCTAAACATTACAAGTAAGGCTGCCTACAATAAATTCAAAGTGTGTCCGATCCTTTCTCAAAATCCCGCGCATGGGAAAGCTTCATGCACTAAGCTCCTCCTTCTCATATGCACATATATTTAAGGAAACAAAAAATATCTCACCTTCGAGGAAATGGTGGGGGTGGAGTAGGCGGGATCGTTGGAGAAGACGACGTAATCAGCCAAAACGACGACGTTGTCGTGGAGTTCCTCCGACACGCATTTCGTACCCGTCGCCGGCAAATTCAACCACACGGCATCTCCGTTCTCCGTTACGCATGATAATAATAACAACAGCACCAGCAACACTACCCCTCCGCGCACGTTAGCATTCGCCCCCATCATTTCTCTTTCTCTCTCTCTCTATATATATATATACAGGAGTGTTTTGTTTGTATGTATTATGTATATATGTGAAAATGAATAAATCTTCGATCTTCAAGAAACGTTATACGTTGTTGAGCTCTCGTGTTAACTGAAATTGCTATATTATGTGACAAAAAAAAATAAAAAATAAAAATTGTAATTGATATATACTGGGCTTAACTAATGAGCCCATACCACTATTTAGAACATTAAACTGATTCGGCGTTACTGGGCTGGTCCACTATGGCTTTGAAACTACCCAGTCCGTACGAGATTTAAATAATATTATAAAATTTTAAAAAACTTTAAAATGGTATTAATATTATCAATTATTATTTGAACATAAAAAACTAACAAAAAAGAAATTCTAAAATAATGTATTAATTAAAATAAAAAGATGATGTTAAAGTGAAGTATGGAATGCTATAGGCTGTTTGAGATGACCCAAAGATAAATATAATAAAGAAAGAAAGTAATATTTCTATTGAACGGAAAGAAAAATTAGTATTTCCATTGATTATTGGTGTAATTATTTTTACAATACAAAATCGCCTTTTTATAGTAAAAATTCCAGAAATTTTGTTTGTCATTAAATTAAATCTATCCTAATTTTTGCAGAAGGGTGAATAATCGTGAGTTGAATTGGGGTCAATTTACACATCTAGATAATTATATAACAATTTTTTTTTGCCTTTTTGGTGGTAAAAAATCTCAAAATGGTTAGATAAAGCTCAAAAAGGTACCATCCTAGTGCACTATCAAAGTCCACACCTGTTGGCCCACTTTGTCACTTGTCTAGATTCCTATTTATGAAAGAGATACCATCGCTTACCCCAACTCATTTGCTAACAGAAAGAGATTAACAAAATTTCTTTCATGATCATAAATATTAGGGTAAATAGCACCACAACTCTCTATACTTTAGTAAAAATGTATAAGACTCCTCTGTGTTTTTAAAAGTGCACCGGAGCCCCCTGTGGTTTTCAAACCGTGCACATGCACCCCCTCCCTAATTTTCCGTCAACAAATTTAACTGAATTGTATTAAAAGACTTAAATGCCCTTCAATTTTTTATTTTTTATTTATCTTTTTATTTTCTTTTTTGTTTACAGACACACACACACACACACACACACTGAGACACACACATACACACACACACACACACACAGAGACACACACACACACACATATATATATATATAATATACACACGCACACACATATATATATATAAATATTTGCAGGTTTTTGGGGGGGAGGTGCTGCTGACGCGGGGGAGGGGGGGTGGGGGTAACGGTGGGGTGACGGGGTGGGTGTGACGGTAGGGTCGGTGGGGTGGGGTGGGGGTGGGGGGTTGATGGTGGGGGTGGGGATGGTGAGGGGAGGGGGGGCGGTGGTTTGAGGAAGATGGGTTTTTATTTTTATTTTTATTTATTTTTGGGTGAAAATTGCATTAGGAGAAAAAGAAAAGAAAAAAAAACATATATAAGGGTATTTTTGTCCAATTAAGTAATAATTTAAGCCTAAAAATATGAAAAATCGCACCGAACGCGCGTGTAACGCACTCTCCGTTAAAAGTAATGGTTTTTTTAACGGAGGGAGTTGTGGTGCTACACTTTTGAAACTACAGGGGGTTCCGGTGCACTTTTGAAACCATATGGGGGTCATGTGTATTTTTGCTAAAGTATAGGGGGTTGTAGTGCTATTTACCCTAAATATTATCCGACTCTTAATTGATTTAGAGTATATATCGGATATATTGCTACCCCTAACAAATTTATAACTTTAAACAAATTTAATGTGATATTACTTAAATAAATTCTCATCATAAAAAAATACAAAAAGAAAAAAAGTAAAACCACACATCATAAGATCCTTGTTATGGTCGTAAAGTTGAATACGACCGTTAGCCTACTTAAAGTGAAACTTTTGTATATTATTCTCCGGTCAATTTTGTGAGCATAAATTTATTCTCTAATTAATAAGTGCTTAGAGTTAGGAATAAATTTATTTATAATATTATAATATTATGATCAAAATTTAAAGAATTGTTACGCATGAGAACGACCTATATAAGGATTCTCTGTTGTCTAAAACTACATACTTGTTTTTCTTGTGTTCTAAAGCAATCACTGTTTTCCACACCTAAAAAGAAAATGGAAGCTCTCATTGATCAATTCACCTTCCTCTCTAATCAAGCTCTGCAGCACAAGAATTTCGACCCATCAAGAATCGAAGATGCCATAAAACTATATGAAGTCGAAGCTTACAAGTCATGGGCAGCCATGGAACTAAACCAAGAAAAAGAAGTTGCAGCAGCTGAAATTTCCATGAAAGAATCTGAGGACTATCAAGACATAACCATGGAGACTGCCATGGAAGAATTTCGCCGTTTCGAAGGGGAAACGGATCGTATGGCCAAACCTGAATATGATCCAAGAAAGATGGGAAAGTCGTCTATGGAGACAGCAGTTGCTACTATGGCTGCCAAGAAGTTTGTTGAAGCTGCTGTTAGTTCAGCTACTGCATCAACGAAAACTGCTGTGAAGTGTGAAGGCTCTCTCTTCTAACTCTAAGAAAGTTCATCCTTTTTAGGTGGCATTTCTTTTCCTTATGAGAGATGTATCCTAGATTTCAGGAAAGTCGTTTAACGAGTCAGAGAATACAATTATCCCACGTTAATAAATTAATTAATACTTTGGTGGAATATTTTCTAACGTAATTATCTAATTTTTCTTATAGCTGTTCCTGGTTTTTCAGTGTTGGTTTTCAATCGTAATTAGAAGTATATATCTGTGCTCTTGAATCTATAAAATTAATGGTTCAGATGTTTTCCTATGTTTTGCTTCACTTCTTGTACTTGCTCTTTCTATTTTTCTTCCCTAAACAGCGATTTTCATACGGTAAGGAGTGAGAAAAAAAGAAAAAAACACCTGTTGAATTTATTAGACTCCTGCATCTGGAAAATTGGCTAAGTAATTTTTCTTTTTCTTTGTAGTAATTCGTGTCGTGGAAAATATTAAAAATATTATGACAAAAAATCTAATTATATGAGTTTAATGTATAAGAAGGACCGTTAATGACGGAGTTGTCAAATATAAAATTAGAAACTTTTAACATTTTGATTGAATCTTGAATGTACCAGACCACTTAGTGGACTTGTTAAGTGATGTGGATTATTGTCATCATGTTAACTACACGAATAACAACATTTGACGAAAAGGATGCAACACATCCAAATTCCTAAGATATGGCATCAATCTCCCAATTTTCGCAAAAGATAATGCAATGGCATTCTTACAAAACAATAGTATATGCCCATAAATCGAGAAACTATTTAGCTTATCTGCTTATTCTAAGTGTTTGGCGGCACATTTTATAAGCTACAGTTTATTTTAAAAGTACTTCACCCTTTACTTTTTGTACCCTTTTCTTAATTAACTTTTGAAGTCTAAATTAAATTAATTTGATCAACAAATTCAAATAACTAGTCCTAGTTATTTTTTTAATTGGATTTTCCTTTTACGTTTTTTAAATTTAGGACTCCCAAGTAAAAACATCGTGTTTGGTTTGAATTTAAAGGAGAGAAAAGGAAATGAAGGGTATATGGACATTTGGATGACAAAAAAGTAAACGAAGGGGTTGAAAAAGTCTTTCATAACCTTCAATAAGGGAATTTTGCAATCTCGCAGTTTTGGAGTTTTATGAAGGAAAATGAATGATTGATGAGTAAAAGTTTTAATTGTCCCTAGTAATTGTACTTCAAATAAAAAATATACTTTACATTGCAATTGATATAAAAGGATATTTAAGTAACTTTTTATTTAAAATTATGATTTTATTTCTTTATTTTTCTGCACAAGATAAAGTATTTTAAAATCTAGTCTTTTCTTTTTTAGTTTTTGCCATCCAAACGAAAGAATCTTTTTCTTTTCTTTTCTTTTTAATTTTTTCCTCTATATTACTTTCCTTTTCTTTCTCTCGCGAATTCAACCATAATGTGAAAAAACGTCTAAACTCAATTTTATTAAGTAAAACCAGACACGCTCTATCTTAAACAAAACATATGACTAACATTAGATATATATAACATTATCTTTACCATCTTATTTGGTTACTCCAAATTATATCAGCCACAAAGCCCCATGTATAGTGTTTCAAATGACATTGAGACCATTGGCGGAGGATTGCCAACAGATGTTGCATCAAAACAATGGATACACGTTAACATAGAGAAATTAATAATGCGTTGATTAATTGATTAATTTTGGTCTAAAGTAATTTTTTGAAATGTCGAAGCTGAACAACTTTTCTGAATAACTGAAAATTTTGTTAAAAAATAATAAAAAGTGTGAGACATATTCTAAAATTGTTGTGGTGTAACTTGCTTTAAGCTTCGTTAGAACTGAAAATAAATAATAATAATAATAATAAAAAAAGTCGTCCAAATGACGACAATAGAAAACTCACCACAAAAGACAGACTCCAAGTCTTGGGCTGAAAATCTGCAGGCCCAGAAATAGAAGTCCAAATCATCATCACACGGTAAACCACATCGGTGTGCGGGTGAGATTTAAAACGATGAGGATTGACGTGGCCCACTAGCTCAAACAAAACTCATTTTATTTTTAATTTTTAATTTTGTATTATTATCTGTCAAATTTATTATTTAGCTACCTCCTTTTTTTTATTTTTCCCTCTTCTATCTATTTATCACTTCAGCACAAACCCTTGTTTGCACTCTTTTCTTTATAGCAAAAGCATATTATCTATCCAAACATGTCTCAGGTGAATAATTATTTACTGATTTTATTTATATATTTATTTGTTAATTTTGCTATTTTACTGTGGCTTCACTGATTCATTTGATAAGATTTGCTGAAAATGATTGAATTTCGATTGAAATTTTACTTCTGATTTTTTGTTATATTTTAATTTAATTTTTGTACTTGCGTTTGCTGCTGCTGATTTGATTATTTTTTTCGTTTATTTTTTCTAGGAAGGCGAAAAAACTCCGGTCCGGACCAGTGGTATGCTTTTTCTCTACTTTGCTTCATTTTTATGTGCCGTGAATTTTGTAATTTTAATTTAATTGGATTTACTATTGTTGTTATTATTACTATTATTATTATTATTATCAGTCTTATTATTGTTATTTTTATAATTATTTTTGTTACTCTTATTGCTATTACTATTATTTGACTTCATTTTATGTAATTGTAAAGTTTAATATCTTTCTTAAGTAACCGAGAACTGTTTATGTGAAAGGTGATAAGTGATATGTCTGATTATGAATTATCGCAATTGCTGTATGGTTTCCGGTATAATAGGCATATCAGTCCTCTAACATTTGTGCTCGGGTTCCTTGCCGTATATAGTTGATTACTTGATTTACCTGTTTACAAATTATCGTAACTGCGGCTACTTTATAGTTTCTGCTACCTCTCTGTTTTAACATAGTCATCCGTTCTTGATACCATTAAGCTTAGATATGTTTTATGTTGGCGGCCATCTCTTATCTCTTTTGGTTGTTGCTTGATTAGAGGTAAATTAGTTTAGCTTTTAAATATCCTGGAAGCAAACCTTCTTATGTTCAAATGTATTCACTTTCGCTTTCTTTTCTAGAGGAGAAGTCCGGTGGAGCTGACAGTAAAGCCACTTCTGAATCAACGTCGGTGGAGACACAAGGTGGACCAAGAATAGCAACCTCTCCTCCAGGACCTGGGTTGAATCCCTTTGATTTCTCTGCCATGTCTGGCCTACTAAATGTAATTCTTGTTTCTTATATACTACTATTACCTTGAATGGGGTTCTAAAGCTGATAAAATTCTTTTAATGTTGATTCATCATCTTCAACTGCTCACTTGGGACATTTTGATGTTACGGGGGTTTCAATGCTCCTCCATCAGGTTGGCGAAAAGAGAAGCTAATACTTAGTAGGCCACGTTAAACCAAAACCAAACCAAGCCTTATCTCACTAGTTGGGATCAACTTTATAGATCGATCCCCATTCATTTTAGTCTGCCATCTCAAAAACAAAGAGAAAGGAGATAATGAGAAAAATGAAGAACAATAAAAATGATTTAAGCATAATCATGAAACTCACATATCTGCTTCAATTACACTATTACCAAACTATTTGTTGAAAATTCATTTGGGGCATTGAGTATTAACATGAACAACTTGGTTATGGATGTTATAAGAATGTATGAAACAGTCATTTATCTCTGCTTTATGGTCACTCTTTTCATGTTTATAAAGTCTTTTCTTGTGTGCTTCTTCTTGCATGCGCCAAAAATTCGTGTAGCATTAATTTCCTTTTCAGTGACATCTGATATCTGAATCCTGCTATGTGGCAATTGTAGGACCCAAGCATTAAAGAATTAGCCGAACAGATAGCAAAAGATCCTTCATTCAGTCAAATGGCAGAGCAGTTGCAGAAGACCTTTCAGGGTGGTCCTGCAGTTGAAGATGGTATTCCTCAGTTTGACACACAACAATACTATTCTACAATGCAGCAGGTTATGCAAAACCCTCAATTTATGACCATGGCTGAACAGCTTGGTAATGCGCTAATGCAGGTATTAATGGGTTATATTTAATAAGATTCTCTAGTATATTGTCTTAGCAGGCAGATCTTGGTTTCTGTTGGCTCATAATTTCTTTTCCATTCGTTTGTTTTCAGGATCCCTCCATGTCAGGTATGCTTGAAAGTTTGTCAAATCCCGCTCACAAGGATCAGCTTGAGGAAAGAATGGCACGCATCAAAGAAGATCCATCTTTAAAACCTATTCTGGAAGAAATTGAAAGTGGAGGTCCATCTGCAATGATGAGGTCGTATAAGTTTATCTTAATCTAGTGGTTACTCTTGTGATTAGCTCTCTCTGTCCTTCATGGTAGGAAACAACTGCATTTTTGTGGTATCTTGGTTCTGAGAAAGCTTTTTTGTCGTTTAGGTACTGGAATGATAAAGAAGTTCTGCAGAAGTTAGGTGAAGCTATGGGTTTTGCTGTTGCAGGAGAAACTGCTTCTTCTGCTGAAAATGCCGAGGCAGAGGACGTAGAAGAAGCGAGTGAAGATGAATCTATAGTTCATAACACTGCTAGCGTTGGTGATGTGGAGGTATATCCTTAACTTATGTCTGCCAACAGTATTTATATAGTCTCAGATGTCAAAAATTTCAAATTGAATTATCATTTTACTCGCCGTATAAAATGTGTGTGCCTCTATTTCTCTAATTCCAATGAAGATAAAAATTCAGTAGTCAGTTGATTCTTTTTAAAAAAAAATTCCCGATCTTCTATTTTTAGACTTTTGGTAGATATTTTCATTTTTCCTTTTACGCAATTATTGTTAGGGCCTAAAAAAAGCACTAGCTGCGGGAGCAGATAAGGACGAAGAAGATTCGGAGGGAAGGACTGCATTGCATTTTGCTTGTGGATATGGAGAGGTATGGGTCTTGTTGAAGCGACTTTTTTCTACCTGTTATGATCTTTTAATTTAGTACCTTGTATGCTTTCACATTTTTGTACTGGACTCAAAAAATCTCCTCACCAAAAGGATCAACATTCTAGTCATAAATCAAGAAGGGATCCTGTCCAGTGGTCCTGTTTAGCGGACTTATTTGAGGTCCAGAAATTCCTTTAGTGTTTTTCATTCAAGAATCATTTTTCTTTTGATAAGGGCGCAGAAAGTCTACTGCACAAAGAACCAGTGGATTGTCCCTACCTTAAATTTTTAAGTAATCTATAATCATTTTGGTTGCATTGACTTTCAAGTCACATGCAGTCTGGCTATTATTTGGACTAAATTTCTGTTGGCTTTAACATGAAAAATATGAAGGAGTTCTCAGAACCTTCCCAGAAAGCTGAAATAATCAAGAGTTAAGAAGACATTTCGGGTTGAATTTCCAGTTTACAGCCCATGTGATACAGAGAGCTATAGTTATTTCATTGTGCAAAGTGATGTTTAATCCTTTTTATGGATGAGAACATCTTTAAATATTTCTTCAAGTTTGTTAAATTTAGTAACATTAAGCTGAGCAACGACACTTTGATGTTGTTCCAGGTTGAGTGTGCTCGAGTTCTTCTTGAGGCTGGGGCTAAGGTGGATGCTTTGGATAAGAATAAGAACACTGCTCTTCATTATGCCGCTGGTTATGGTAGGAAAGATTGCGTGGCTCTTCTGCTCGAAAATGGAGCTGCTGTGTAATGCCCCTCTTCTCTGTGACATTGGCTGCATCCATTACTTTGCTTTTACTAATTCATTTTCTCCCTCTTTCCTCTCTTCCTTTCTCTTCTATAGCACTCTACAGAACATGGATGGTAAAACGCCCCTTGACGTTGCTAAACTGAACAACCAGAACGAGGTCCTGAAGCTGCTTGAGAAGGACGCATTTCTCTAACTTGGAAGGAAGGTAGCGAGGCCAATGTACACTTCGGATCTTTACCATGTCACAGGGTGTCATTCGTTAGGCCCGTGTATTTTCAACGACATGGAACCCGCCATTCCCCCGCGACATGCGTGGTTTGGGATGATGTTTGCTCCTGTATGATCATTACGTTTCTGGATTTAGAGTCTATCGTAATCAGTACCCCCCCACCTTGGATGTTCAACATTTGTAATATGGTTCGTGATGTACTGTTGCTCTATAGTTTTTTTTTCAATAAACGTGATAATGTTTAAATTGGATGAATGGCTGAGCAGACGACACTATGTTATTGTTAATAACAGTCATATTTGTTTTCTCGTTATTCTGAACCCCTTAATGGGATAGACTTAGATTGATTTGTTTTGATTTTTCGTTTTCTTAGTCTCGCCAAGTTGTGGTTTGCTTGAGCCATCTTAACTTTGATTTTCTTTAGAGAGAGAATGGATACAAAACGATAATAATTGAATGGCCTGTTATAATTTTTTTAACTATTTTTTATATTCTGATTCCAGATATTGTTATAAATTTAAGAAATAACGAACTTTTCGCTAGTCAAGATAGAATTCGGGAGTTGACCTTTCAACCTATGCACTGCCTTGTAGTGAAATTAACTTATTCTCTAAAATGGATAGAGAAAAAGGAGCTATTTTATTTAGTTAAGCCTTTCACATTTTAGAAGAGGAGTTTTGGTGGACGAAAAAATTATTCGATATGAATTCAAAGTTATAGGTTTGAATTATAAAAATATTTATTTATAAATACATAAAGTAACATTATAAACATTCTCAAATTGAGTTTATCTTATTCTGAATTTGTATAGCCAAATTTTTGTGAGCGATATTATTTAAAATTTGTCCAATTTTATATTTTTATTATTTTCCTCATTAAATAATAAACAGTTTATCACTGTTAAACCTTTGTCCAAGTCCTATACATGTCGTTTTGGACACCAAACAGAATCAAACTTCCATCTTACGTTCCAATACATCATTTTCATAAACAAGCTTGACCAAAAAAATAAAAATAAAAATTGAAAATAAGACCAAAATATCTACGCAAGTACTATTTCTCTTGCTCTTTGTAATCCAAAATTAGGGCTTTTTGTTCTTTCAATTCTTCCTCAAACGATCGCTATGCACAGTCACGGATCGTTTTTGTGACAGCTGAGGTTATTTTAATTTTCCCCCATTTTTTGGGTTTCCAATTTCCCTAACTATTCAAAAATAAAAATTAATTTATCCATATTATGTTCAAATATAACGAATGATTGATTTTTATTTTTTATTTTTTATTTTCGCTTAATCGTGTTGTATTGTTGTTTTTATTGTAGGGTAATTTGAATTGGAAGATAATTAGTGGAGTTTAATTTTTTGAGGAAGAGATATGGGTAGGGATAGGGATAGGGATTTATCGAGGTCGCCATCGTATCGGAGAAGATACTCGCCGTCGCCGTCGCCGGTGGGGCACAGGTATAGCCGAAGAAGCCGGAGAGATAGAAGCCGATCACCTTATTATTCCAGCAGGTGATACCCGATGACTCATACGCCTCTGTGTGTGTGTGTCTCTGGTGTATATATGTATGTATAACCTATATATATATATATATATATATATATATATATATATATGAAAGACTCACCTTTTGCTCTGTTTAGTAATTTTCAGTTGAATTCAGGTTGTGATCTACTTATTTGTCGGTAAAAAGTGTCGAAATGATTGTTTCTTGTTTGAAGTAATTTTTAAGATTAGCTCAATTTAGTAAAGGATCATACTGCTCCCGGAGTCTTAGTTTTCTTTTTTCTTTTTTTTCTTTTTTTAAGTAGGATGATCTCGTGTGTGAATTCGATTCGTAGGAGGTGGATGTCGCTGGTTCATTGTTTAGCTTGTAACATCAATCACTTCGAATAACCATCTCGTGTCCAAAGGGAGTTAAAGAAATACTTTTGAATTTCTATTGATTGCGTATGCTTTCTATGGAGCATCATTCTTTTTCTGTTTCTTTAGAAGTTTAATGGTGATAAATATGGGTGTCACATTCTTATTGGAAAAGATGATTAAGGTTGTCACATGCATAGCTGGAGCTTCGTGCTTCCGGCAGCCCCTATGGGTGTCGCATACCTAGTCAAATATATATGAAAACTAGGGTTTGTTTCAGCGTTTTTTATGTGGTTAACATGGAAAAGAATGTTCTTGACATTCTTCTTTTAGATTCTGTTATCTAATAATTGCTAATCAGCTGGCTTTGATGTTTTATAGATCATCTAGCAGAGGCGTACGGTAATTGTGTACTTTTGGTATTGCTTATGCCATATTGCTGCCTGAAAGAATTTTCACTTTCCATCAAGACCTTGATTCTCTACGTGCTTATGGTTGATCATTGTCATGCTATGTTGGAGTCTTGCCAATTTTTCCCTCAGTATGGTAGTAAAGCTGCTTGGGTT
This sequence comes from Ehretia macrophylla, assembly GCA_037974665.1. Taxonomy (NCBI): domain Eukaryota; kingdom Viridiplantae; phylum Streptophyta; class Magnoliopsida; order Boraginales; family Ehretiaceae; genus Ehretia; species Ehretia macrophylla. Next base: position 54,245,844 of record CM075766.1, read on the forward strand.
TATATGGCTTGCAAGCGATATTTACCGAAAATCAGAAGATTTAAAATAGTGAGATTGGATTTAGAACATCATAAATTTATTATGAGTGAGATAGACTACATCTTTTTGCTTGAAAATTTTAACGGAAAAAAGAATGGAGTCCTTTCATTTGGGGAGTGAGCAGGTGATGGGTGTCGGTGGGTGTCCTGTTGCTCGATTGTGACGTTTCCGGTTTCTTATGATAAAAAGATGGAGCGCACAGTTTATTCTTAGCATTTATGAGGTAACTGTTCGTGTTCTACAATGTTGTGCTAACTGGCGGGTTGTGGTGATGTTACATCCTGTACTCTATTGTTCTTAATGTTTCAGTTTGATGCTCAAATGCTTTACTGTATATACAGAAGGAGAAGTCGTTCATTATCCTCTCGACGCCGCAAAAGTCGGTCCCCTAGTCCAAGGCGTCATAAAAGTCGCTCTCCAACCCCGAGGCAACATAGGAGAAATAGGAGTAGGGGTTCTTTGTCCCCTCGAAGTGCATCTCCCAGTCCAAGTGTTGGGTCAAAAGAGCGGAAAGATGCTAGTGAAAAGTTAAGAAAAGAAGAAGAGGAGAAGAAGAGGTATGATTCATATCATATTTTCTTTCTCGTATCTTTGCCCTCATCATTAAAATATACTCTACTTGCTTATGGAGTTGCTTTCATCTCTGTTTTATTTATGCTTTACCATTCCTTAGCTCCCTCTCTCTCGAGAACAGAGTTGATAGTGATATTCCTTAAGGAAACTCATGATTGGACTAGAAATTATTTGCCCTTTGATGTTGATATACCTTAAGGATTTGCTGTGCAAGTCCTTCTCTGCCCATTCTTACCAAATGGGCATGCGACTGAAACTACTGAAACCTAATTCTTTATGAGCATTGGTATTGGGAAATACTTAAGTTCATTGGAGTTTAGATTACATTGGCACTTGGATATGAAGTCTTCCAAGGGCTTGACCCTTCCCATTTTTCTGTTCAATCATTTATTTTGAAACTTGTCTTTTACAGCACAATGGTCTAGGTTCTCTCACTTCTGCTGTCTCTCTATAAATCTGTCTTGTTGGAAACTGTAATTCTGTTCTGACAGCGTTACAACTTTTATATCCGAATTTAGTTTCAATATAAACATGAAGTATTTTGGTGATTAGTTTTAAAAACTGCAACAGGTTACTTGACATTCTCGTCTACAGGATTATATGAAGGAAGTTACTGCTATAATTCGACTTGTTATATATTGATGATCAAATTGGGTGCTCGTTAATCTACTGTTCACCAGTTTTGAAACTCATTTGTTTGGATCAGGGATCAGTTAGAGGTATGCTTTTAAAAGCATAAGCATGTATATTTAGTGCATTTTTGACATGGAGGTCAGTTTGTCATTCATTTTAGTTATAATGTCGAGGAAAAAGAAAAGATTCCCTAGGCAATGTTACCTTTATATATTTCTGCTATTTGTAAAAAGAGAAAAAGAAAGGCCATACTGTTGTTTGGCTTCAAGGGCAATAGTCCGTAACATGACCTGTATATTCTTCTCTGGATCAGTGGTGATTTTCATTGACATCATTCTTTTTCAATTCCATCAGGCGTCAGGAGGAGGCAGAAATGAAATTAATAGAAGAAGAAACTGCGAAGAGAGTAGAAGAAGCAATCAGGAAGAAAGTTGAGGAAAGTTTAAATCGTGAAGAGATCAAGCTTGAAATACAAAAGCGAGTGGAGGAAGGTCGGAAGAAGCTTGTTGCTGAGGTTGCTGCTCAACTTGAAAAGGAGAAGGAAGCTGCTCTTATTGAGGCTAGACAAAGAGAGGTAAGTGATTTGTAATATCAGCTTCCGTGACATGAAAGGCTAGATATTTATTCAAACTAAAACAAACGGAGAAAAGCAATTATGAAAAGAAAGATAGTATTGTTGCTAGTGATAATGCATTGGACCTTTATAGGTGATATATTGCTATAACTTTTGATAGTTTCTTTTTTATGTCTGTGCGAGTACAATTAGTTGGCTTCTAAAAGAGGATTGAACAGGTCAGTATACTATTAAACGTTGATAATCATATTGGACGCTGTCTACGTGTCCATGAAAAGTTGGGATGTTGTGGGACTTACTGGCTTATTTGAACTGTTTAGGAACAAGAGCGAAAAGAAAAAGAAGAGCTGGAAAAGATACTGGAGGAAAATCGGAGGAAGGTCGAAGAATCGCAGAGAAGGGAAGCGGAGGAGCAGTTAAGGAGGGAGGAGGAACGCTACCGGGAGTTGGAAGAGCTTCAAAGGCAGAAAGAAGAGGCCATGCAAAAGAAAAAGCAACAAGAGGAGGAAGAACGGGCAAAACAGATGAAACTGTTGGGCAAGAACAAATCGCGGCCAAAATTGTCCTTCGCTCTAGGTTTAAAATGAATCGATGTATCTGAGTCCTTTGTGTCCATTATATTTCTGCCTTTCAAACGCTACCCAATCTTGGTTTTTTGTAATTTCAGAAAAATTAATGCAATTCCAGTTTTTTGCCTTCTGTTTCTGGCTTGATCATATTTTATTTATTGTTTTTTGTGTGTCTATGCGTGTCTGTATGTTTGTGTGTGTTTTCCATAATATCATCTGTATTTGTATGTGGGTACGTCTCACAGTAACAAGCCAAGAACTCCAATCTGGAGCTAGTGGAGGCTTATTGATCCTTCTGAGTGGCGTATTTCTCAAAAGGCTGAATTGTGCTCTCTTTTCTTGGGGGTTAAAATGGCCTACAATTGCTCTCAAAATTGAATAGATTGAGTAGAATAGTCGGATAGTAACTCGTAATAAATTAAAGTCCCAATTTTAAACTTATGTCCTCTCATCACGAATATTATTCGATTTTTGAATGACTTAAAATATGTATTGATGTTGCACCATGCGATTTATAATTTTAAGATAAATTTAATATTTTTTATTCAAAGTGTGTTTTTTGTCATTAAAAAAAAAAATAGACCTACAACGTGACACCCATTTTTCCCGATAAAATCTAACCCTACAATTAATTTATTTGTCGTATAATCATTTTTATCTTTATTTTTTGATAGAATACTTTCAAATGCAGTGTGTGATCCTTTACGTGTTAAACTTTTGTTATCACTTTACTTTAAACTTTAATTGTATGATCCAAAAAATTAGAACACAGAAGAGTCAACACAAGGCTTTCTAATAAAACGTTTTACAATCCATTCCAGATCAACCGAATCGGCAAGGAAGTTGTAACATGAAAAAAGTACGAAAAACATGACCTATATAAGACAAAGTTGCTATGAAAATATTTTGTTATATCCCTTTTAGTCTATTTAGAACTATAGCCTTCTATTTGCTTTGCAAACATAATTTATATAGAGTAACTCAAGATGAAAAATAACGAACAAATCTTAGAAGAATACCATACACAACAACTCAAAATTGCTAAATATTACTATACAAGTAAAGCTAATATTTACATACATATGATGTCGCTCAACAGACAAACCATGAAAGGATTATATGTCCTGCATCAGTAAGAAAAGGGAGAGAAAGAAGTACCCGGCACGACGAAATAGATGCAAGAAACCGTCTTCATGGCTGCACTGTGAAAACTTTCTCAAGGAAATTGATAAGACGGAGCGAGTAAAGCTTGGGTTCTATCACAGAAACTGACACAGAATCGAACTGCAGTGACTTGTACGCTCGTTCTAGTTTCTTTTTAATGTTGTATTCCTGTAGTATATCAATTATTCCCATGTAGAGAACAACGTCGTAAACATCAAATAGTTCAACTTCACTTGACTCTATCTCTTCCTGCAGAAGTTTGTGATTTGCCTGAGCCGGCATGTTTACACCCAACTGCACCCGTAACCTGAATAGATTTAAAAGAAGTTCGTAAAAAGATTATGTTTCACAATTAATCACTTCTGCATTTGGGAGTTGTGAAGGAACATATCATTAAAGTGCTAAATTAGAAAAGACAGCCCAGTACATGAAACTCCTACTTGCGGGGTCTTGGAAAGGTCCACAACAAGGTGCCAAATTGGGAACGACAGCATATTTGTACGAAAGGGCGTCGCTGAAGATAATTCTAACAATTATGTACTGCTAAGACTAACATGGACTCTAACAATAAGCTCAAACATAAAACTACAAAAATTGTAAATAGTTGACATAAGCCCAAACAGTATGTTACGGGGTTTATAAAAAGCTAAGCTGATTGCAAAAGCATTAGGACGCCATTGTTTCAGACTTTGAATGAAGACAACATAACTGAAAAAATTGACACTAAGTCATGCAATGTTTATACTACATATTTGGGCTACCCGTAAACTACCTTCTGGTACCAGGCAGTAGGAGATCAACCTCCTCGTCACCAACAGAGAATGCTCTCAAAGAATTTCCTCTGATGTGAGGACCTGGTGCTGTGTTGACAGAGCTCGGTTTATGGGCTACTAAGCACAAGCCCCTTGAAGGAATCGAGCGCTCCCCTTCAGAGATTGAACCTGAGGTAGTAGATGCAAAACAATAAATTGTACTGATATCACAAGAAAGACATAAAACAGTAAAAACCAAAGTAAAATGCAGAAGATCAAAGTTCAAAGAAAAGAGTCATATATATTATACAAAACTTCTCCACATTAAGAAGGGATTTCGACGGTCACCAGCTACAGGTGTCTCGAGCTTGTGCAGCGAGTCAGGAGACTCTAATAGGGCTTTCAGATGCTCAGGAGCCCTAAAATGCAAGCCTATCAGAAGGCTATAATCAATTATCTGCTGACATTCCAAGAAATTGCAGTCTAAAGATAATTGTCTGCGAACAAGAAGAGCTAGTTAATCGACATAATCAGAATGACTTTCTGGAATTAGATGCAAGAAAGAATTACAGTCACCAATTCCCACCTTTTTTCCAAAAGTAAACAGACGAAGAAGGGCCAGGGACTAAAAAACAAGAATGGGAACGTACCTAAATAGTGACTCATGCAACAACTTGTCCATATGAAACACATATGTCAAATCTAGATCTTTTAATGTTGTGCTCTCATCAATCTGATCTTTGTTAGTGAACCTCCCGTGAGTTGAACCTTTCAGATCATAACGGCGATGTATCCGTAATTCAGTACAGAACATATTCCCCATGATGACAAAGCGTACCTGACAAGAGATTAAGTAAAATAAATCTACCTTGATGGCAAGTAAAACTTGGATGAAAATAAAGCTAAGATCATAAGACCGAAAATTTACCTTTCGCCCATGCTTCAAAGCAATCTGATGTAGCCCGAAAAATTTTGTTATGAGAGTGTTTTCATGCTTGTGTACATGGTCATAGTAACAAGGAAGCATCTTGAGGAGAACCTAGACAATAAGAAAAGTTTCTAGGTCAACAACCTTTCTTTCTCTTTTTTAAATTATGTTATGGTCCTGTAAGATGAATGGTAACAACTTTTCTGGTCACTGCGAACTGATTTCAAAATTTTCAGCTCAATTTGATTCTCTCACTCTCTTTTCCTGAAGAACTTGCGAATGGAATGATGCTATTGCCTCAGCATTTACTAACTTTTTATACGGGAAAATGAAGAGTGCATGCGGCTCATATTTGGAACAAAATGAGAACAATATTAAACAATTAATGGAAACATCACAATAGTGAGAAGAAATAATCATGATAAAGCATTGTTAGTTTGTAACCTGTTTTTGCTAAATAGTAGACTTTATAACTTCTAACAAATAGAAATATTACTTTTTGTAAACATTCAAACAACAAACTTAAAACAGCAGAAAAACTAGCCTTGTGCAAACTTCGTTTCACATCATACGGGAAGGCTATGTTTGAGGTTGTGACTACTTGTCAATTCAATCCCTATGAAGGGCGATTTAGAATCCTAATGTAGTAGCATATAAATAAAGGTTAAGCAACTTGGACAATAAGAGATAAGAAATGTTTCAATTTGCGCTCCCAAAGACTTTTTGGTCAACATGGACTCTGGAGTTCATCAAAGTGACTCGATACAGTTCTGAAGCCCAATCAGCAGAGCGTAACAAATATTTGTCAACTGTTGCCTTATTGGACACTTTTTTTGACGGACTTTGGAACCACATTGAGTCACTAAAATGAAATTCAGATGCAAATTGGGAAGAGAAAAAATTGGAAGTGCAAATAGAAACATTTTGCATCTTTCACAGTGCAAGTTGCATAGATCAAACCATTGCTTGGATTCAAAAAGTGTAAAACCTAAATCTATTTGGAAAAATGGCACTTTTGATTTCAAAGCCCCATATGTATATAATTAGTTTTCAATAGTCATTCCTTTGAATGTTTTTCCTCTCTATAAATATGTATATACAGACCGCAGGGGGATGTTAGAAGCTGGAAGCTGAGTTCCAAGGACAAGCTTTTCCCCCAAAGTCATTTAGGCAATGGAAAGCTCTTCCCGAATGATTTATCTACATTCTGTTTATGTAAATTTACTGCTCCATATTAAAGCATAAGTGTAGAAAGTGCAAAACTATCTCAAAAGTGTATCCACCAAAACTATTTATATTTCCCTCGTACCTTCACCTCAGATTTCTTTAAAGTCTTTATGATAAATCTGTCATCACGAGAGAGAAAGAAAATGCTGCCGCTTTTCCCAGGAGAAGAAAGTTCTCTTAGACCATCATCACTGCAGATGGACATCATATACTCTCCAGCATTCAACCTGAACAACTCCCTCAAATTTCTGAACAAGAAAATTACATGCATATAAATAAGTCATCCAACACCGCAATCCATTGTCAGCAATACGAACATAGTTATCCACTAGTTCAACAATATAGATGCTCGTGGGAATACTATCACTGTAAAAGTAATGCATGATGCTGATGAGCAATGTCTTGGGGTGTAGCGCACAAGTTATGATATGATTTCATGCAGAATAAACATCATAACAAAAGTCCATTTCTGCATCTAGATTGTTCCAAGATCTGCTATTATCAGTTGTGGAAAGGGAGGATGGAGCAAAACAAGCAGCACTAGAAGAAAAGGGAGTCGTACAAATTATCTTTGTCACTACCAGCACTCCAGGTGGACACATCAAGAATGAGAAAGAATAGACAAGCAAGAACTTTCATGAGGAATTTGTTGGCATGCCCACTTTCTTTGCTTCTTTTCCCTCCTTCCACACGACTTCTTTATGAGGGTGGGGATAATCAAATTTGTACGCTTTTTTACCAGATAATGTGGAAACAAGAAAATCTAGTCATACGACACTTCCTGATGTGGTATAGCAGTGTTTCTTCGAGGCTATAGGCCTCTGTTCATTTCCCCCGCTCATGTAGTTTTATGTTAAAATAAGAAGCTATCAAGGTACATAAGATCTTGAGTTGCACCATGCACTTTATAGATAGTGATACACCCTCATTCTGTTTTATAAGAAATTTAAAACAGACCACTAACTGTTAAAATTCTGTAGATCGATTGACAACACTTTTTCTCTGCATAAGTGACCAGGGCATGTCTAGATGTCAAATGACTCTGATCAGTCACTACATTGTAATGCCCAAAGATATAACAAGCACGATCTTAATGAACACATCCAACTGATTACTGTTATCAGAACACTCTTACCATTATTTTCACACAATGCCTGAGCTACCATGATATGGATTATATCAACTTTGATAACCAAAGAAATCCCAGCCTCTGAATAGTTTGAACAAGACTTCTAGTAACCAGAGATGAGACTTGGAGAAGGAAATGGGAAGATTGATCCTATTTTGAGTTCCTGAGCAATCCAAATCTTGGGACAAGACTGAAGAATGTAACAGAAAATTGTCAATCATTTAAAGTTTTTCAAATCTTTCTCCTTTTCCATCTGCTAGACCTAAAGTCATATTCTTGTTAACATGGTTCATTCTTCTATTGATCAAAAATGGCAGGAACTACTATTTATTAAAATTCCTGGCATTTGTGACCTCGAGAAGACGCTTTACATAATAACATTACATCTTGGAACAAGGCTACCAATTGCATGCGAGCAGATCCAGATGTACATTTTTCAATCAAAATAAGAACCACTAGATGTTTTAATCCAGAGCACCTTTTCACCAATTAGAAAGACTAAAATAATATTTAGAGAAAAATAATTCAAATATATCCAAAACTTCTACTGGAAAAGAACTTTTGTTGTTTAAATAAAGAAGCTACTCAGATTTGTTTGAGTCTTTCAAACCACTAGACTGATTACTAAAGAACTGAATGCCACTGACAGCATATATAAGCAGATTGGTACCTGAAAACCATAGGGCAATAGTCCTTCCAATAGAAGTCGACAGAGTGATGTGGAGGTGTAAACTGGGAACCCTGCTGGGGAAAATACATTCTTATTCGAGCCTGGTCTCCAAAATCAGATAATCTCACTTCACGTATTGGCACAGGAGTGATCTTGCCAACAGTATACCTGCAAGGACCAGATACAACATTTTATATTCAAGCACATCTTCATCAACTTTTTCTTTCCCATTTTAGGCCTAGCTATCCTAGCATCATCGGAAAGGTACCACTCTATTTTGTTTACCTGATACCTAATTGCAAGTTAAGCATCAGATAGTAGTCAAATGGCTTCTTTTTCACTTGTTTGGTATGAAGTTTACGGTGCATTATGTTCTTGCCTCCAGAGATTTTTCTAATCCTTTCCTTGATTAGAACTCCTTGCATGTATTCCCTTTCACAAGCTACAATGGTATTATCCTGCAGTTCACTTTGACCATCATCATAGCTGTGAGAAGGCATGCCTGATGCATCACAAGATATAGACTCTCTAATGGAGTCATTAAGGCCCCAGTTCTCATTCAATGATGAAGACCTTTCCGATATGCGACAAGAACCTCTCAGAAAGAGATTAGACATCTTCTCAGAAAGACTACACATAGCACCCGGTTTCACGGACTCCTCAGAATTCAACAATGGATGATGAGACAGTAGCCTCTTCTTCTTGTCCTTGAGTCTCTGAGAACTGTGTTTCCTGGAAGATAAATGTTTACCTCCTGAAAGAAAGAATGTTCCTCGTCCATCCTTTAGGCCATCAGTCCAAGTACCATAATAATAACTTCCATCAGAAAACCCGTAGCAGCCTGATCCATGTCTTAACCCATTCAACCAAAAGCCATCAAATAGATCACTATTGAACCACTTCATAACCCCCCTGTGACACATCTTTCCATTCTTCCAATTTCCATTGTACGTGTTGCCATTGCTCCATGTATATCTACCACTGCCATCACGTTCACCCTCTTTCCAACAACCATCATAGACATCTGAATTCCCGTATTGCTTTCTTCCAATGCCATGTTGAGTATTCATCTTCCACGCACCTCTATAAACAGATCTATCAGAACTAGTAAAAGCTCCAAAACCATGGAGGTGACCTCCAGAGAAATCGCCTTCATATGTAGCTCCCGAGGGCCAAAACATCTGTCCTTTACCTGTCATTTTTCCTTCTTCCCATTCACCATCATATACAGTACCATCTGACCAAGTGTATTTACCCTTTCCATGGGAGACCATTCCCTTGAAATCTCCCAAATAGACATCTCCATTAGGAAAAACCTTCTCACGAGCCCTGGAGATGCCCAAAACCGAATCATTATCACAACTAAAACCAACATTGCTATATACCAAAGACATAATATATAAATAAGGAACTTAAGAAGAATACCTTTCACCACTCTCCATGAACGCTGGTGATTACAAGAAGAACTATTTCCTGTACCTTCCTAGACATCTCAATTCGTTAAAGCACTTCATCACAGAATTCTGCTCATCACCTTGATCAAAAGCACAGTCTTCAGCATTACACTCTAAGCAAACAGAAATAATCAGCCTATCAATATAGTGTGCTCAAACACAAAAAGATTTTGCGACAAAAACCAATCAATGTACAACAAGCTTATTATAGTTATTGTACTTTATAACTTCTATCGCGCTGGTGATTTTGAATGTTCTGATCACCTTATCTCTTTCCATAAACAAAAAGAGGGTGATAGTAATAATATGATCACCAAAGTAACAGCTAAGAGAGAGGTAAAGTGACAATCACATGGACATTTGGATAAATTCACTAGGCTTAACATATGGATTTTACAGAAATTTTACGTGCAAAGATCTATTAATTAATAAGTTTCACGAAGCAAAAAAATACATGGTAAATCATTCATGAAGTAGTTAAATTTCCGATTACAATAAGAATGTAACATCATTTGTTTTACTGATAGGATTCATCACTACTTTAGCAACTCATCCAAAGAAAGATGATGGAGAGTTGACCAAAATGCAAAAAAATTTCAAAGAATTTGAATTTAGAAATTGAAATTTTTTTCTAGCTCACGACTCCATTTGCTATCCTCACGAACAATTGCTCTGCAAGCATATTTCACGCAGAGCAATCATATTAAGCATTCGCATTAACACTAACTTACACTACTAAAGACAGCAAATCAACAAACAGAATCTTAGATATTATCGCATTCACTATAATGCTCTGCTATTTCTTATTGTAATTAATTTTTTTATTTTTAAATATATTACACAGGAAATTTGAATTCCTCTATCAATAAGCACATATGATAACCTATTAATCCATTTAATTATCTACGTATTCAAAAATAAATAAATAAATAAATAATACAGAGGAGCTACAATGCAATTAATTTGATAACAAATTTATTTATTCAGTTCATTTTTCTTGACTTCATAACATAAATGATGCTACTTCACACTTTATTGTCGAAATCACACACTGAACTCACCTATAAACGGTTCCAAAAGCAATAAGCCAATCGCAGTTAAAATGTTAAATCAAACTAAACTAAACTAAATTTTATACCACTAACCGAAGAACGGCTATACAAATATATAACACTACCGAATCGGTTATATAAATTTAACGATATATCAAAAATATCTTAATAAAAGGTTATTTAGTTTAGAAGTAAAAATATTATATATAGATTAACTCTATATTTATCTTTGTAAAGTTTACCTATGCAAAGCGTATGCATGAAAATCTGTTTTTCGTTGGAATCTGAGAGCAACGGGGACGAGCTTTATTTATACTATTGGTGGAAACGGACACGTGTCGGGAATGTTAGTAGTGGGTCCACGTCTTTTTGTGTTGAATTGCTGATGACTGTGGTGATTAAATGGGGCCTGGTCCACGTGTGGGCTTACTGGTTATTTTGGGGTGGAGTTGTATGGTGATTCAAGTGTATTGAGCTGTTTTTTCACCAAAAAAAAAAGGTGTATTGAGCTGTTTGGGTATCTTTGTGACGTTGAACTGCTTGCCACGCAAAGCATAAGGTGCGCGTTTTCGTTAGAATAAGAGGAAAAACAAGTGTAAATACTAAATAGGGCTCCGTTTGTTTGTAGGAAAATAATTTAATATGAGAAAATATTTACAAGAAAAGTATTTGTTTGGAAAATTGAAGGTTTTTTTGGTGTTTATTATCATATTAAAAGAAATATGTATGTATGTGTATATATATGTGAGTATGTGTATTTATAAAAATATCTCATTGAAAAAAATAGATATTTATGTATTAAACACACATGTGCCTTCGGGTATGCTGGGTGGGGGGTGGGTGGTGGGGATGGGGGTTGACACCTGAGGGTTGGAATAGAATGTGGAGTGAAAAATATTTTACACCTCTTATAACTAGTTTTTTTATATTAACTAAAATTATTTTTCATTTAACTTAATTTACAATATTACCAAATATTAAAAAATAAGGAAAATATTTTTCAATAAAAATTTTTACAGCAAACAAACGGAGCCTAGAATTATACTTTTTCTTTTATATGACATGAAATATCTCTGAAAATTTGTTCAGACCACACTACAGTCCTAACTCCTAAATATATAATATTGTCGAAAACATATATGGCTTAAGTTAATTCACAATGCCTGCTGAGACTAATTTTAAGTATGATCTTGTTTTATAATTTGATGAAAAAGTGTATATTATAGAGTGAGTCTACTTAGCGAACTTACAGTACGCAAAGATCAATTGATCAATATGAATCTCGAGAGTGGATGGTTGACATTTTACGATACTAAAATTACAAATTTTAAGTGTTAAAATTTTTAGAGAGATTGCACATGACAATCACAAAAATGTTAATGTATGAAGGTATTGTATAACTTTGGTTAAATTTTTAAGAACTCAAATTGTAATTATAATACCACATAAATAATATGTATTTTCGACAAAGCATATGAGATATTGTGCTATTTGCCCAATGGGGTTTATTGGAATATAAAATTAATTCACAATACATAGAACTTTAAATAACATATAATAACATTTAGTCTAACATCATATTATATTGGTTTACGTCATTGATCTAATTCCTTAGACCAGACATATTATAAAATATATAGTTGGAACTTAGTTATATCATAGCTAATTCCGAACTATATTTATTCAAGGCATAACGCCCATGCCAAGTTGAAAGTTTAATGTTTGAATGCACGTGGAGTATTAGATATTATTTAATTTTGTTAAATATTATTAATGCTTTGTTAATCTTATCTATGTTGTTCCCAACTAAGAATTTGGTCAACCTTATAAAATTTGACACTTTTGAAGGATTCTCTGTTGTATTTTTTTAGTTTCTTCTTTTCAAATGGTTATGAAAAGGCAGTAGCTTTGAGAAAATAATAAGAATTAATTTGATTAATTTTAAATGATAAGGATGAATTTAAATTTTTTTAAAAACTAATAGGGACTAATTACAAGCAGCCTCCATTTACCTTAAATTTTTTTTAAAAAATATATGTATTTTAAAGATATTTTTATGTTGAAAATTCAATTTGACCTCTATTAAAAAAAATATTTATATTTAAATAGTACACTATATGATTTTAGTCCTATTGAGTAAAATTTTTAAATTCGCTCTTAAATAAACAATTTCCGTAATATTTTGCCCAGATTCATAAAATGATCATATATCATCACCTTAATGCTCAACCTGAGTAGGGCTAAATATTGTAGTTTTATGCTGTTAATTGGTAGCATCAGTTGGAGCGTGGAGGAAATCAGTAGTGTTATTGTTTACTTTGTTCCCACATCGGAAGTCTAAGTACCTCACATGCGGAGATAGTACAACATAAAGATGAGAAAGTAAAATGAAAAACATACTTACCTGGACGGGGTCGATGGGCGATCAACAAGGCCTATGGCCTAGGTGGGTGACATCTATTGCACTTTGGAGGGGTGTACGCCTAAGGTCAATTCAAGCGGTTGAGCCTACGTCATAATTTGTGTTAGTGGCTCCTACCCGAATCAAATTGAAAATAGGCCCAGCGTTGGCCCAAATGTAAACTTATGTTTTACGGTTTCTGGAATTTGGCCAAATCAGTGCTTCTACGTAAGGCTCTTTAAGTAATTTTTCATGTCTAATTATACGTGTAAATCTCGATAATAAGAACTATGTGGATTTTTGTTAGTTGTATTTTTTAGAATGATGGATTAGCGATAAAAGTATTAGGAAGAGATGAGAAAGAAAGGAAAGAATAACTAGGTTGTCATGAGGATCAGTGTGAACACTATATATATATATATTCTTGAATTATGATATTTCACAGCCTTATTCAGGGGAGGAAAATACAGTTTTCAGGCTCCGTTTGTTTGCCGTAAAATTATTTTTTTTTTTTAAATATTTTTTTGGGTTCTGTTATTTGTCGAAAAATAACTTGTTCGGGTAAAATATTTTCTTGTAAAATATAATACTGAAAAATATTTTTTAGTATTTGAATATATAGTGAAAAATAATTTTCAACATTAGATTTTATAAAAAAAAAATATTAATCAATTTAGTCCCTATTATTTTTTAAAAATTATAAATTCATCCCCATAATTCAAAAATAATCAATTTAATATCTATTATTTAAAATTAAATTTATTATAATTTAGCTCCATTTATTGATTCTTTTCCTCAATATTATTAATTCTTCAGACCTGTCCTTGATAGAGAGAAGAGTTTGATAATAGGGCTTGTGTCCAAGTCATTCTTTATTTTCTCGTTAGGACTTGTGTCTAATTAAGTCATTCTTTATTTTCTCTCTTTTCTCTACTCACACATTCTTTTGGGGCTCATGTATTTTGTATTTCTTTTTTAAGTTTGACTTTGTTTATATTATTATAATTGTGATATAGAATGAAAATAATGTTTTAGATGAAAGGCATAGTAATTGACGAAATGTTTTAATAAGGAATTGACTTTCATTTCCTCCTATGCTTCATTCCATTTTGCCACCTTGATCTACCCCTCTTGGCTGTCTTTGACATAGCGAAAGGCCATTGCCTCTAATAAGCCGAATGTTCTTGTACGACTAATTTGTCTTGTTGCGCCCGCTAATCCAATAACGAGATCTTGCTATTGAATGTCGCTGCTGATTTCATTGGGCATGTCAAATCTCATCATGATATTAGCCTTGATAAAAATAACATGATTGTAGTGTGTTCGAGACTAGAATGAAAATAAAGTTTGGACACATATGTTAGGAATTAGCACTTGAAAAGAGTATAACTAGTTAGAGCAACAGTGTTATGATTTTGTACTTGAAAAGAGTAGATAATTAGTTTGACTAACAAGTACTATAATTTGATTGCAAAAGAGAAAAAATCAATAATATTAAGAATTAACATACGATAGAAACAACACATGACGCATTAAATACAATTACTATATCCTTTATTTAGAAATTAGAGTGTTATAATATGGTAGAATATTATACGTACTTCATGATAATAATATTTAGATAAATCAAAATGACAAAGAAGTCCAAGAAAAAGAATCACCTTGACCAATTAATTCAAACCATTTCATCCAACATGCAGAAGCTTTTCCTTTGGAAACCATAGCTATACGACAACTAAGAGGAAACTTTTGTATCCTTGGGCCAGTTGGGCTTTTATGTTTTCACTCCTAATAAGCCCCCTATAAGCCCATATGGCAATTTTCTTCCTCTCTTCTTTATGTTTGAAGTTTTAAACCATTTCACCCATTTTTGCGCGGGAAGTCTCTCTCTCTCTCACACACACTCAAACAAACACTTATTCTGCAATCTAATCTTCACCAAAAAGGGGCAAAAATTGAGTTAAAAAAATGTCAAAATTCGATTACCCAAGGCTGCCACGTCACGAGATCGTCGGCGTACTGGCCGAATCGCAGATCGCCAACATCTCCGACACCGACCTCCTCCACCCCAACCCGGACTTCATTTCCAACCTCTACAACGCCATCCTCCACCACATCGACTCTCTCCAGTAACTAACTCTCTCAATAACCCTAACCCTGATTTACATTGCTTTTATTCGCTTAATTATACATAGCTCGGGGATATATATCACTTACTCTTCGCCTCTTAATTGTCACCCTACATGGCAAGTGTCACGTGGAAATGACCCCGTTTGTTTGAAAAATATAAATAGTGTGGGTGGATGAGTGAGTGATGACACGTAGGCGCGCTCTTTTTAATTATAATTTTTGAGGTGATGGCTCTTTTTTTTTTTTTTTGGTAGGGAGGATCATGGGCAGGTGGATTTTGAGGATCTAGAGAGGCTGGAGAATCCGGACCACCATGTGGATTCGGTTCGTGTAATGAAGCTGTGCAACAAGATGAGGGAGCTTGTGGCTGCTTTGGATTGCCCGAAGAAGTTTACTCTCAGTGATTTGCTCAAGCCCGAGCCTGATCGCACTGAGCTTTTCCTCAGTGCCATGCTCAATTTTTGCCTTCATAGGTATAAACCTCTGTTTTTTGGGGTTTTATTTTGCTCGATTATTTAGCTTAATGGAATATTTTATGGAACTTAACTAGGGAAGTCTATCAGTTAATATAGTAGACATGTAGTTTAGTATGGTCTGTTAGTGGATTTCTTTTGTTTATGAGGAGGTTTATTCACATTGATCTATATGTAGTACTAGAATGGTTTCGAGAGATGGGTAAGATAATAAAACATGGATGCCATATTATTGTAATTATTTGAATGTATAAAGGGTCTCATTTGAAACCTTATCATGGTAGTTTTGTAAAATGATTGCATGGTTTAATAGCCGACTGGTACTTTTGTATGAAGTGTAAATTAGAAAAAAAAAAGGATTGTATCCGGCTCTCAAAGGAATTGTTCGGTTTTTGTATAAGGAATTTGGAATACGGTTAAATCTGTCTACTTGTTGGGAGGCATTAGAATTAATGTGCACCAAGAAATCGCTTTAATGATTCTTATGTTTGCTTCCAAACTCATTCTGATACTAACTCATCATGTCTCTCCTTAACTCAATGTATGTTACTCCTTTTTCTTTGATTGTCTTTCTGTACTTTTTTAGAGACACAAAAATGAATCTTTGGAGACCTATTGTGGAGGAGCTGACCCTCCTTGATGAGCAGCGGCAAGAGTTGGAGGCTAGAGAATCTCAGGTACTAATGATAACAATGTCAGTGTGTCACTACACTAATAGCTAGCGCTGGCCTGCCAAATGTTGTATGAAGTTACTTATGCATCTGCCTCACAGCTGAATGCAGAGACGTCAGATTTTAATGAATCAATGGAAAGGGAGATGCCACTTGTTCAAGAAGTTGAAGCAAAAGTTAATGAACTTCGACAGATGATTCCAGCTCTTAATAATCACCAGATGTCCTTGAAGGCTTCAATAAAAAAATTGAGGGAGAAAGTTAAAGAGATTGATGAAAAGGTATGGCATTTGGCGTATTACGACTTCAACACTTTTGATGTAATAGTTGATATATTTAATTGATGGTAATGACAGGTGATCTGATGCCTGACATATCAATGGCATTGGTAGCTAAGGTTTAAAATAAATTAGCTAAATTATGATTTCAGAAAAAAACTGGCATGTTGTTAATTATGTCGTCTGAACTTGCAATGCTAAGTGCCTTGTATAGGATGCTGAGATGTTCATCACCACATAAAAAGAAGTATTCAGAGAGGATAAGAAATTCTGTGCAATCCATTTCTAGACCATTAGGCATGTGACTATTAGTACTATGGCCTTTACTATTAAATGATTGACATGGAAAGTAAAGATTTGTATGTTTTCCTGGTTTTTTGTTTGTTAAATATGTGATTAGTATTCATATAGAATGATAATGTTGCTGTTCTTTCCTAAATTTCCTTTCCCCATCTTTCTCGTTTCTGTTTCTGGGGTAACTTGTGGAGTTTGTAAATGAAATTTAACTATCAATCAAGCCAACGTCTTGCTGTCTTCAGTTTTATAGTTAACAGGTTTTGAAACAAATAGACACCTCAAAAACATTTTCTGATCTCTTAAATTAACTTTCCAAATACTGTTGAGATGTAGACTCCTGGACTTCGATTTTGTCATATTATTCCTGCTTTCCGTATGTGTCATATCTGTTCTTATCACAAGAATATAAGCATGCCATCATGAAAAGTTTGACCAACGTTGCCATTGTTGATCACCTATACTATCAATACAGACATTGATTCCTGCTATTAGAAAAAACAAAAGTTTTATTAACAGGTATAGCTGGTAGTTTCTCTTGTGTTTGATAGAGCTAATGTTCTAAATCTCCACCGTTGAAACACATTTTTTAGTTGAGTTCCATACTGACTGCTTGTTGTGCAATTTTTTCCCCAGATCTCCAATGCTGAGTTTGTCTTGGTACACAGTGTTCAAGAAAATGCCAGCTTACGTTCTAAGATTGTTCAATCACCAGACAAGCTTCAGGTATTAAATACAGAAACACCCTGTATGTACTCTCTGCAATTAGTTAGTTCAGTGAGCACTTCAGAGAGATATGAGCAAACACCATATGCTTGATGTAATTATGATTAATATACTAGCACTAGTGATGAAACTTGTGGAAGTTTCTATGTTGCCCACTTTAATTACCGTTTCAGAAGAGCACTGAAAGATGCATGTACTTAGCGTTTGTAGTTGTATTGCATTTTATGGGCTTTGAATTTTCTTTTGTAGCTTTAGGTGGCATCACATTGCTGAATATGAAAGAATAACCGTAAGAGATCCTATTAAGATGTGTATTAGCAGTTAGAGACATCAATACAATACTGTGTCAAGTGTCAACTTTTATATCCTTAAGTTTGGTCTTGGAGGTTAGTCATTTTGCATATTTAATCTGCAAACTGATGATGCTGCATGTTACTTTTACTATCTTGCAAATTCATTTTCTTTTTATTTCTCCTTCATGAATGTCTGTTTCGGTTGTCAGAAATTTTGTATTAGCAGGTTTGCATGTGTTTTCAGTTGATCAGATTAGAATGATGGTTTAAGTGGCTCATCCTAGGAATTTTCTAAGACATTGGTTAAATTTACATTTTCTGTATGTATGGTTAACCTACCTTTTTTTTTTTTTCACCCAAAGCCGCTAAATCTCACTGTTTTTTTGGCTTTTCTCCTGTACTCTTTAATTGTTTGTGGCAAGTACTTGATTTGCCTACTTTTTTGTGATGCTTATAGTCTAATTTCCTGCTATTAGCTTTTTCACATTACTTTATTTTCATGTCTAATTTCACTTTTGAACTTTCAGCGGGCACTGGAGGAGAAAAAATTGGTACAGACTGAAGCAAAGAATGCTGAAAGAGCAGCAATGCAATCTTTTCAGGACAAGAGTACCCTGCTTGAAATTTATTCAAAAGTATTCTGCCTCTAAATATTCTGTTTTAAATTGATTGAAGTCTTTTACTCATTCAGATGCATATTAGCTGAAACATCTTTTTTTGTTGTTGTATTGGTTCTTCAAGTGTAGCCATACTTGTGAAGTTAAAATGTGAGTAGCATTGTAAATGCAACTTAGATGATGCCTAAGTGAATGCCGATTGGTGCAAGAGAAGATAATTAAGTGATTCTGATGAGAAAAGAGGCTCTCTACACTTCTGGCAACAGAGTGAAACAAGAAAGAAGATGATTTCTTATTTTATGCATAAAAACGTGAACATTTTCCTCCATGTCTTTATCGACAACTCCTTGAAGTAGTGACTTTTTTCTGGAAAAGAACAATAGAAAGAAGTACTACGGAAGTGATAATAAATGGAAAAGCATTGGGGAATGTACCTAATGTGGCATTATAGAGGGAATAGTTAGGCTAAGATGAGTAAGACTGTAGAAATTAAATCTGATTGCATGCATGTGCGTAACAGTGTGCTGATGTATAGGCCACAGAAGTGAATGGATACTTACTTTCAGTAGATGAGATCCTTCTGTGCTTTCCCTGCAGGCTTGCAAGAAAATGTCCAAGCACTTCTCACAGATGCAGGCGTTACAGGAGCAGGTTATTCATTTTTTCTTACTGTGTTTGGATGTCTTTCTTTATGACCATAATTTCAAATTATATCTCAAGGAGAAATTGAGTTTAGTGATGAAATGCTACATCATGTTAGGATATTGCAATTTTAGGCAAAAGAAGTACTCAATTTCATTACCCAAATAATTTAAACTATAATTGGCATTTCTATCAGGTTAATTCTGCTAAATCTGTTGAAAAAGAGGTCAAGGTTCTCAAAAGTAAGCTTAGTGACGAAGGGATGTTTGATAAATCATTTGAGGCTAAGTTGGTTGAACGGCAAGGAAAAGGTAGCCTCAGCTCTCTCTCTCCTCTTTGAATTTCTGTGATATATGATTTACCTGATATTTTACTTGCCTGACATTCTAAAATTTGGATTATTTGGATGCTCAGGGGACCAGTTGGATGAATTAAAGAAGCAGTTGGAAAAGGAAAGAGATATCAACTGTACAGAGGCTAGTAAAGAACTAAATAATGTGAAGTTGGAAGTGGAATCAAAAAGACATGATCTTGAATCAAGGAAAAGGGAGGTGGAAGCTATGGTTGCAGAGGTACCAGTAGCACATTTTCAATTCTTCTGCTAGACTGAGGTATTTCAATCAAGTAACTTAAGCCTCTACCTTGCCTCCGTTTTCCAGGCAGATTCCATAATGTCAAAGATCAATTCAGTGAAAGAGTCTGGAGTGGCGAGGCAGCAAGAGTTAGCCAGCAAATGTGAAGAGGTTATGCGAGAGGTACAGTTCTATGGATTTAATTTAATAATCACTTTAATGTTATAATTTCTGTTTTACTAGTTATATAGTTATCACTTGTACCGGATAGCCATTAAATTTATGCTTTACAGTTGCAGTGTTTTAAAAGTTAGAACTCAACGTGACTTAATAATTGTGCATATCATGCATTGCATTCTAGTATCCTTCTTCATGTGCACGTGACATATACTTTTTCATTTTGGCCGGGAAAGGAACATATTTCAGCCATGTTTTGAAGTGCCTATAAGTTTTTGACAAATCCGTATCCAGAAGCTGAAACATGATATTCTGCGAAAATAAGAAACATCACCATTTTGTTTGGTTATCATCGAGTAACTTGAAGATTTATGTAATTTTCCTTCGGTTTTGTGCCTTGAGCACCCGTGTTTATGTATTAATGACAAAATCTTTTGTGATCTGGTTGCTGCAGTTCTTCCAGTACTCGAGCTCTATCCGTGACTTACTGCCAATGATTGAAGAATCTAGCAGTTTTTGAGGCAAAAGGCTGATCCTCGTACGTGTAAATAAGTAGAAGTGTTCATCGAAACTTTCTTTTGGTAGTTTATCTTTTGCAACAGAATGTGTATCATCCTTTGAAGTGTTTTACAGGATGGTCTTATACGTGCAAGCTCCATATATGATCTGTTATTGAAATGGTTGTCTATCAAAACTGAGGAAAGTTTTTTTTTTTCTGATGGTAGGGGATTGGAGAGGTGTCAGGACATATTCTTTTTTCTGTATTTCTGAAATATGAGAGTGTGACTTGTTAGAATTGATCTTATTGATAGTAAAGAGAATGGATTAGGTGGGATGGGGATTGTAATTCTTTCTACTTCTCGAGGGTTGAAGTTTCGATAGAAAGATTAATCGACCAACGCAGTCAACTCCATTTGTTAAGGAACTTCTATAGCTTTCCCATTTTCTCTTTTTAGGGTATTAATGTACTATTTTATAATACATGAGTATCGTTATATATCACTCAAGTGATGCTTCACCTTTCTTTATATGTTACGAGTTCTTACTATGTAAAGAGAAATTTAATAATTAATATATGAATTTTTATTATACAAATGAAGAGTGAAATATCAAACATTACTCATAATACAGCTAATCTATTAACTATGTCTCTTAATTACATGAAAATGAAAGTAAGAAAGTGTTTGATGATTATTTGAAAAGTCATTTAATATTTCATATTTGCATATTCGACCCCCAAAGATTCTGATAACCCTTCAAACAGCACCGCGCAGCCTTTCTTCCTCCTTTACCTCTTTCCCGCTCAGACAAGCAACTATCGCCCAACATCAAACACACACCCCCCACACTCTCACACACACACACACATATGTATACACATATATGTAATATATAAAGATCGTCCATGGTATTGAATCGAGCAATAACAACAAAAACATGCCAAAGAGCACCCTTGAACCCCCTTTTACAACCCCTCCTACAATGTACCAACACCACCCCACCAAACATCTCATATTACATACCCATTTTCCAATTCTTAACAGGCCTAAACCACCTCAAGCTTGGGCAACAACTCCACGCCCATTTGACCCTTCATGGCCTCTCCCCCACCACCACCCCCCACCCTTCCCTCGCCGCCAAAATGGTCGCCATGTATGCTAGCTCCGGCGACATTCACTCCGCCGCCAACCTCTTCTACTCCACCACAACCCCATCTCGCCTCCTCTTCAACGCCATCATTCGCGCATTTGCATTGTATCAATACTCTGAAAGAACTATTGATATATACCATCAAATGTGTAAATTGGGTTTTAAAGGTGACCATTTTACGTACCCATTTGTACTAAAAGCTTGCTCGTGCTTGAACTTAATTGGTTTAGGGGGGTGTATACATAGTTTGATTTTGAGAAGTGGGTTGAAGTTTGATTTGTATGTGGGTACTTCTTTGATTGACATGTATGTGAAGTGTGGAAATTTGATTAATGGGCGTAAGGTGTTTGATGAAATGCCGGTGAGAGATGTGTCGACGTGGAACGCGTTAATTGCGGGGTATATGAGAGAGGGATGGGTGAATTTGGCAGAGGATTTGTTTAGCGAAATGTTGGTGGATAGGAATATTGTGTCTTGGACTACGATGATTTCGGGGTACACGCAGAATGGATTGGCAAATAACGCATTGGAATTGTTTGATGAGATGTTGGGTGAGGGCACGGGGGTGAAGCCTAATTGGGTGACAGTTATGAGTGTATTACCTGCATGTGGGCAGTTAGGCGCCCTTGAGCGGGGGAAGAGAATTCATACTTTTGTTAAGGAAAGAGGTTTGGATTCGCATCCTTCTGTGAAAACCGCGCTCATGGCAATGTATGGGAAGTGTGGGAGCCTTGATGATGCTAAGAGGTGTTTTGAGAGTGTAAGCGTAGAGAACAGGAATTTAGTTGCTTGGAACACGATGATTACTGCATATGCTTCTCAAGGGCGAGGTATGGAAGCTGTTTCGACGTTTGAGGATATGTTAAGAGCTGGAGTGCAGCCTGATGGAATTACGTTTACAGGTTTGTTATCGGCGTGCAGCCATGCTGGGCTTGTGGATGTTGGGATGAAATACTTTGACTGCATGAGGACAATGTATTATGTGGAACCGAAACATGAGCATTATGCATGTGTTGTAGATCTTTTAGGCCGTGCTGGGAGATTGGGGGAAGCATATGACATTGTTTATCGAATGCCAATGCCAGCTGGAGCTAGTATTTGGGGTGCCTTGCTAGCCGCTGGCTCAAAGCATCGGAATTTGGAGATTGCAGAATTAGCAGCCAGAAAATTGTTTGTCTTAGAACCAGACAACAGTGGTAACTACGTCATTCTCTCTAACATGTATGCTGAAGCCGGATTGTGGGAGGAAGTGAAAAATTTAAGAGCTTTACAAAAATCAGAGGGTGTGAAGAAAAATCCCGGAGGAAGTTGGATTGAAATCGATGGGAAAGCCCATTGGTTCTTTGGTGGAGATATATCTCATCCCCAAGCGAAGGAAATTTACATCTTGTTGGAGGAACTTCCGGATAAAATGAAGGCTGCTGGCTATGTACCGGATACAAGATTTGCACTGCATGATATTAGTGAAGAGGAGAAAGAACATAATCTAACAACTCACAGTGAGAAGCTGGCTGTCGCCTTTGGGCTCCTTAGTACGAACGCTGGAACAGTTCTTCGAGTGACCAAAAACCTTCGAATTTGTGGAGATTGTCACACTGCAATGAAATTCATTTCTAGGATTTATGAGCGAGAGATCATTGTGAGGGATGTTAATCGATTTCATCATTTTAAAGATGGGTGCTGTTCTTGCGGAGACTACTGGTAATCAAATATGATGTGGTGATCAAATATCATGGAAGTGTTGGATTCACGAACCAGATCAGATAGCTTGAGGACTCTATAGGAATTGAGGCATGAACTCCAGTTGCCACGGCAATGGTATCAATCCCAGACAGAGAATTGGTTTCGAGCTGTTGGTAAAGAAGGAATATAAGCGCTACAATCTTATAACTGCTAGTTTCAGTCCTTGTGTATGCGCTCTGGAACTCTTTTTGTGACAGAAAAGAACCTCAAATTTTTATGAAGAGGTTCAGAAAAGCAATTTGAGTATAAATGATCTATTGCTTTCGATAAGAAATGAAACTTTTTGGTCATTCTGAGGATGGGTCTTGTTTGAGTTGTCTGTGAGAAGTATGATACTAACACAGAATTTGCATCACTGGAAAATGCAAGTGGCATCAGGCTCATTAGAACATATACATATAGTGAAGTGTTTATGTTCTCAAGGACAGTTAATGTGGATTGTTTACAGATTTCTACAATAGCTGTTCAGAACCCACAAACCATTCCGAAGAATTGATTGATAAAAGTAGAACATTCAAAGTACAATGAAGCGTAAACTTTACAAAAACATAAAGAAATAGAGTCAAAAATTGAGTAATTTAAAACAAATTAGTTTGTTAAGAGGGAAATGGTACTTTTAAAAGAATTAATTGATAAAAATATTAATCAATCTAATGATGGTGGACTGGTCGGTTCACCATGTCTAGCCAGGCCAGTTCATGGGTCAACAAAATGAGTAATTGGGGTACGATGTTGGTCACTTCACCACGATTAACCATTGCTTACTCGGTGGCAAAAACCCCTACTCACACACAACCTTTCCCATTGATTGGCGAATGGAGAGAGCAAGATAAATGATTAGAAGACAGTAAAAATAAGATATGGGGTGAGAGAGGCTCGAACTCTCGACCTCAGGATCACTCAGAAGCTATGAGACCTACGCGCTAGCCAACTGCGCCACCACCCCATTGTTTTTAAAATGCCGCACAATAAAATACCTTTTTGCAGACTAACCAAAACAATTTTTGCTACAAACCGCTATGATTTTCAGAAGAAAATATTATTCATTTGATGATAAATTAAAAGGAATATCGAAAATTTGAGTAATTTTCATGCATGCACCCTTTCGAAAACAATTCAACATGGTCAAGCAAAGGTTTAGCAGTATCAAGGCATGTAAATCCTTCATCTTTCCCTTTTCTTCCTTGTCTTATTCCAAGTATCCCAATTCATGACTAGCATGATGCGCCTAATTAAAAGTTCTCTAAGCGCATTTGCATTTAAGTGTCGCAATAAATACACCCTCCCGACCATACTTCTTCCAAACATGATCATATATCCTGAAGACTTAAAACCCTAATAGTCACCCGAAGAGCTTTCAAGCGGAAGTTCCTCATTATCAAAAACGAATAAAAAAAAAAACATCATCTGAAGAAAAAACTGAACCCAGTATGCCAGTGTGCCATGGCAAATATGGAAAGGGAGGGCACAAATTTGCTAATAAATTCACCTTCGAACCAAATTACCAAGTGCAAATTTTAGCTTCACTGAAAAGAGTGACCATCTTTGCATCAATAGCTTCCGCTTCTAACTGCTGTAAATATGAGACACAATCTCTTGGCTAGATTCAGATAGAGCCAGAACTTGGGAGACAAGATAAAGTCAAAGTTTTTGCAAGCATGCAATGATATACAACATTCTCTTTTATACCATTTATACAAGTGTGATATGTACATTCGTCAACAGTATCTTCTTCGTAAACGCATTTGTTTGATCACCATTCTAAACGATGTTGAAAAGATTCTTAGCAAAAATTTCTAGCTGTTAATCCATTACTGTGATTGCTCAATTGGAACACTAGTGTAAGTACAAGTGTAATTCTCCACTTGTGTGCCATTTTCTTTGACCTTAGTCCAGGATATTCTCCAGGTCTGCAGCAGACTTAGCCTGCAGCGAACAGAAAATTTCATATGCGCAAGTACGTGAATGAACTCGAGGCAACAGATAAACAAAAAATCATATACATCTGCAACTAGAAAGGAGGTTTCAGAAATCCATATGTAACAGCAGCATTGAAGGCCTAAGCCAAGAATAAGGTTGATTATACCAGTAACGATTTCCTCTCCAATATCAACAAAAATAGATATTTGGTGGATATACTTGAGCATACAGAAACCTAAATGAAAATAACAAGGAAAAATTTGGAAAACAAACCAAAGGTAGGAATCAAATTTCTATATTTGGCTCGGAACAATAGATACACAACCATCTGACACTGTCAATCTCCTTCTATTTTGGCTTTTGTATAAGCATTCTTATGCTTATTAGCTTCGAATTTGATGGTATTGCACATTCATCAGTGTAATACTACCATCTCACAGTGGTGGCTGGGTTCAAGGGAATCTATGCCGTGTCGAAGAATTTGAACTTATCTTAGAAATATTAGATATAGAGCACTAATTATAAGGATAAAGAAAAACAAAATAGAGAGAGGTGAATTCTCAGAGATTTTACACATATCTATCTTATGTTAATATAATGTGACACAAAACATGATTTGCGTATAAAATTATCTAGCCGAAAGTAGCAAGAGGGCCAAGTAAATGCAGCAGTACCTCTTTGTATCAGCATCCCTTTTTGCAAGCATTAGTGTCAAAAATACAGGGACCATTGCAGCACATAAATGCTTTAGTGTGTGCCCACTCACAATATGATGAGTCCATTCATAGATTGGTTTATCAGCTGCCTCTTCAACCTTAGCAATAAGATAGAATCCTGTATATTATGTAATATGATCTTGGTTAACATGCAAAAAAATTCAAACATATAGCAAATAAGACAACCAATGAAAACCAGAAACCTGCAGCCCACAGCCAATACGTCGAATGGGTGTACATGGGAGGCATTAATATGGCCATAAGTGGGATTGCTATGCAGGGTACAAACTGAACCAAAGCATAAGGACGGAGGTCATCGAAAAACCTGCAGGACGTAACCCACTATTAAACAGCATTTTCAGCTAAAATAGCATGGTCATGGCAATGCAAACTAATGAGATAAAAGTTTGCTTTGTTGTCTCACCATAAAGCACACAAGGAAGCTCAGATTTCAACACATTTAAACAGAAAATGCAGTTCATGGCTTGATAACAAATTTAGGAATAGAATAAAGCAAAAAGCATATACATATTATATATAAGAACCCAAAATATGTCACCTCTGAGTCTAACTCTAGATATGCCAAGAAATACTCATACATCGGAGATCTTTGCAATTCAAAATAAAGGCAACATACAATAAACACGTTCTTTAACCAATCTTGGAAAGCAATCAAATATCACAACCCAAAAATATAAGATCTTTATAAGACAAAGAAGCATAATTACCTCCAATACAAGATGCTAACTACACCTGCCAAAAGCAGCGGGATGATGGATACAGTTCCCTTTCTCTCATCTACTCTTTCAATAATGAAGATTGAAATGATGGAAGTGAAAGCAACAGTCATCTGGGGGAATCATTAGTCAAGCATTAAGGGCAATGGAAAAAAGGATCAGAATTCACAAAATAATATTCAACAAAAGATTTCATGGCATTCATGCAATTCAGTGAAAGAGCAAGCTTACTGGAAGGCGATCCCACACGAGGCGGTCATCATTTGGCTCAAGATGATAATAAGAGGAACCAAAAGCAACAGCTGCGACACCAATATAAAAGCACGTCCAACCCCACAGCTCACCTTGCAAACTATTGGTATACATAATCAGTAAGTACATGAAGGGAACATTCAGATGTGTAAGCATTAAAGAAGAAGCTAAATTACGTGGACCACTTTACCTCAGCTTGAAGTAGTTACCATGATGGCAAAGTATGAGACCTATTAGACCAATAACAAAGAATGGAAAATTCGAAACCACATTCAGCATATTGGGAATTCCTGAAAGTTAAGAAACTGACTCATGAGCGACTACAATGACACAGGCATATAACAGAACAGGCTTGCTGACAAATGTATTATACATCCAGTGTTAACAAAAAGAAAGATAACATGATTCTTAGTGGCCGCAGAAAAATTGCAACAAGTAGACACCACTAAACAATAACTGGACACCACTAAACAACAAATAATTAAAGACCTGGCACTTCTAAGGAGTGCTCCATTATTAACAAATCCCTAAAGAAATGTTGAAGACTTGGTCAATATCTCAACATTATTTCCTTGGAATTGAAGTAGTTTAGTTGTTGCTTAGTGGTGTCTAGTTGTTGCTTAGTGGTGTCTAGTTGCAATTTTTCTACAGCCACTAAGAGTTATTGATGCATTCTCTATTTAAAGAGACTTTGATGAATGCAATAAAATCATCCTTTCCAGCTCTTCTTTTTCTTAACATCCAGAACTGGCTATGAACAATGCTGGCAGATTCATCATCCATAAGTCCCTCGTGTACTTTGGTAGAAGTTTGAAACACCGATAACGAAAATTTCATTCCCTTCCGAAAAACAACATTTTCTCACTTAATCTTCAATCTGAATAGCAAAAACTTCTCATATGAGCTAAATCCGTACAATTATATTTGATGCCTCAACATGGGTTACCGTTGGACACTAATGAAGTACAAATATAGAAACGGGGGAAAACTTTACATCTTTAACATTTCTCCTTGATATAAATTAACTAAATGCCAGAAGTAAAGGCATCAACTGTCATGACCATTCTCGAGATGTAACGTATAGCCCAAATCAATACAGTACAAGTTCTAGCCTACACGATGCTTACTAAACAGAGAAAAAAGAGAAAAAAAGAAAAATGCCTAGACTAAGACTTTGGCCTCACTTGTGTTCCGGGCCGATGTCTTTTGTCACATCATTGCCCATCAGTTTCTGACACTGCAAAAACTCTACTTAGGGCAATGACGCGGCGATAAATGATTGGCCGAGACACAAATGGATCATAACCCAAGTCTAGGCAATGATTTGTTCTACTTATGGAACGAAACCTAATAGATTTTCTCTTTTTTTTTCCCCGGAAAGTCCTAACCTTTTCCCCATTTTTATTTAACACAAATCCAAATCATCCGACACAATAAGCCGGTACAATTAATCAAATACATATCCAAACAGAACATAAACAGTAAAAAATTCAACTGCCTTACAAAACACCTTATTATACTGAAAAAAAGCTGAAAATTTGCAAAAATAATAATAAATAAATTACTTAACTAATTAACCCAAATTAATATGAATCCAGCATCAAAAATACTTTATCAAACTTCCAATTAAGACAAAGCCCAGATTTAATTAGGATTAGGTCAAACTTAAGTAAAGTAAAAATCAACCATAAAAGAGATCATCATTGATTTAAAACCCTAAAAGAATTCGCATAAGAAAGTTGATTTAGAGTTTTACCGAAGAATTCGCGTTGGTCAGCGAAGTCATGATACTCTTGAGACTGAGGAATTGCGGGAGTGACTAGCATCAGTACTGCGAAGCACACGATCGCTACTCCCCATGCCAACAACGTTCTTTTCTTCATCTTCGTTTGACTGTGTACTAAATAATTAGTAAAGGAGAAGATGCGAATCGGCGTGTATATATATATATATATATATATAGCTCTGTGCGTGTGTATGCGAGGATTGGGGAGCCAAACGAAGAATATCAAAATAAAATTATGTAGCCACTAGGGAGGGAAATGGCCTTTTTATAGTGTTTTGTTTGTTTAAAAAATTGTAATTATGTGGGATTTATTTTCGTGTTTTTGTTAGTCAAAATTTGGTTGTGTAAAATGTTTGGATTTTTCTATATATAAATTTATGTAGTATGGGTTTAGTTTTTTTCATGCAAAAAATTATTATTGTGTAGCTATTATCGATAAAAAGTTAGAATTTTGAAACCATTTTTTTTTTTTTTTGGTAGTTTCAATTTTGAAGTGACTTGTTTTTATTCATATTTGAATAATCTTCCTTTACACCAAAAAATAAATAATCTTCCCACTAAAATTCTCAATTACCATACATGTTACATTTGCTTCGACCAAAAAAAAAAAAAAAAACATGTTACATTTGCTTAAAATAAAAATTTAAGTTTGTAAAAATTCACTAGTCATTTAAAGCATGAAAGGACTGCAAAATTTTAACCTTTTATTAAAAGCTAACTTATAGATAGTGATATATTCGAAGAAAAATATATATATGAACATTGTGACGACAGCTAACATTAATTAATTGTGAAAATTTGTTGATAAAATTGAGATTTCCCTTCAAAAACAGGTTGGGGTATGAAAAAAAATTAAGGTTGAAGTACACCACACCCTTGTGACTTGACACATGTGCGTAACACTCCTCTGTAATACAAAAACCATCAAATGTCTCACATGTGATTTAAAAACGTAGCACACTTGTCATTTCTCCACTTTTCTGTTAACAAAGTTAACAAAATCTGTAAAATTTACCTTAGTAATTGACCAAATTACCCCTTTTAAGAAAACAAAAAAAAAAAAGAAAAAGAAAAAAAAGAAACTGGTCATCTTCCCCACCACCCCATCCCCCATGCACCCCCGTCACCCAATCCCCCCCACGCACCCCCGTCACCAACCTCCCCACGCCCTACTTAGCCCATCACCTACCCCCCACCGCCACCCAGCCCCGTTACCCACCCCCCACGCCTACCCAGACCCCCCGACCACCCCCTATCCAGCCCCGGTACCCACCCTTTCCACTCCCACCCAATCCCCCCATCTTCCACCCCGCCTTCCAACACCCCTCATCCTCAAAACTTTAATTTGAAGAAGTTACAAAATGAATAATTTGAATTTCCAATATGTATATATATCATATATGTATATATTAGATTTTAATATATATATATATATATATGGGGATGAGAGATGGGGAATGGGGGTAGGGGTGTCGGGTTAGGGGGGGTAGGGGTTGGTAGAGATGACGACTAATTTTTTTATTATATATTTTTTTATTTTTTAAAAATGGTAATTTGGTCAATTACACAATTATTTTATTGTCAAAAATGTTAAAAACAACAAAAAAAAACTCACCTTGCGCACGTGTTTCACACTCATCGTTAAAATTAACTTTTTTTTTAACGGAGGGGGCAAGTGTGTTACTTTTTTAAAATACAAGAAAGGTATTTGGTAGTTTTTGTACTACAAGAAGGGTGTTATGCACTTAAGCTAAACTGCAAAGGTAGCGATTGGTACATTGGAATGAATTTGAGTAGAAATAGAATGAGCCCATGAATTGAATGAAACTATGAATGAAATGAACTTGGGAATGAGAATGACATGTTTGGTATACTCTAGGAATTTAGAGTAGTAATGTGAATGATTTGTGTAATATGACAGTATTACCCTTTTATTATTATAGTATTAAAAATAATAATAAATATAAAAATAACTGTAAACAATATAAATATAAATAATAATAACAATAATAATAATAACAACAACAACAACAAAAAAAAATAATAACAAAACAAAAAAAATAAAAAATAAATAATAATAATAACAACAATAAATAATAATAATAATAATCAAAATAAATATAAAAATAAAAATAAAAATAACAACAACAATTATTATTATTATTATAATCATCGTCATCATTATTATATTGGTATTATTATTTTTTTTTATTTTTGTTTTTATTTTTATCATTATTATTTTACTTTATTATAATTATTAGTATTTTTATTTTTATTTTTATTTTTATTTTTATTTTTATTATTTATTATTATTATTTTTTTTATTATTATTATTATTATTATTATCATTATTATTTTTTTCATATTAATTTTATTATTTTTTTAATTATTATTATTTTTTAATCACTATTATTTTTTTTTATTTTTGTTTTTATTTTTATTTTCATAATAATAATTATTTTTATTTTTGTAATAATAATAATATTATTATTATTATTATTATTATTATTATTATTGTAAAACAAATTATGTATAAAAGTTATGTTATATAGGGGTATGTTAGTCAAGTTTATTTTTAAATATATGAGAATGAGCTATTCTCATGTATTTGGTATGAAATGGTTATTCCCATGTATGTGGGAATGTGATTTCCTTGAGAATGCGATTCACAAGTTCATTCCCTCATACCAAACATGAGAATTAAAATAGAATTGGGAATGTTATTTCATTCTCAACTAATTTTTACATATCAATCACTGCCAAAAGGTTTGGTGCACTTCACCCAAAAATTAACCAACAAGATAATAGGGAGTAGCAAGGATCAGTGCAAATTTTAATCACTTACGTACCTTTTTTTTTTCTTTGATTGTTGGTTCAATCACTTCCCTACTTCAAAGTACTTGTTTATGTTCCATTGATGAATAGCGAGAGTACTTCAATATATGTGTACATATTTTAAGCATAGACCCTATTTTGAAGTCTATTTATATGAATGGGTGTAAAACTGTCTTTGTGGTGTGGTTTACATAAGTGTTTTTTTTTCTAAATTTTTTTATGTAGTGCAAATTTGAACATTCAACTTAGCTTAAGGGTAATTTGGAACACTGTACTTTTTGTTGGCCTATCCTATATTCATAAAATTATTATCATTTTTTTTTGGGTAAAAACTAATTTAGTCCCTGAGGTTTATGCTAAAAACCAAACAAGTCCATGTGTTTTGAAAAAATACACATTTCGTCCCTTTAGCCGTTAAAATTTGACGGTCAAACGGTTGACCATGCAAAAGTACAAAAATGCCCCTTATAGCTGCTGAGTGGATTGAAATTAAAAAAAAAAAATTGTTACATAACCGTTGGGAAAACCCAACGGCTATGTTGACACCCCACGACTATATATAGTGTCGTTGGTTTTCAAGATACTCACATCCAAAAAAATATATATATAGTTGTATTTTACGATACGAATCATGCCATTTATACAAAAAATATTATCCAAAAAATCAAGCCAAATGTCTAGAGCATCAACGGCACGAGGGTCTTCAACTTTTCAGGAAGATATTAATTGAACTTTCATTAAGTTAAAAAATAAAAGATGTTACTGTGGAAACAAAGCAGTTGTTCGAATATCTGAATCAATAGATAATCCATTCAAACTATATTTTTTTTGCTCGAGATCAAGATGTTCATTTTATACATTTTGGATACCTGATGAACAAAAGCTATCATTTGAAGACTTTGCAGGGTTCACGAGAGACATCCCACGGAACAACTCATCACCGGTGAATGACAAATTATCAGATTTAAATTAAAATTTTATCAAGTTGAACATCCTACTCTTTGTAATAGCACTACTTATGATGCAAGTAAACACGACAATGTAATGTAACTTGTAGGTAGTATTTAATTTGATATGTAGTATTTTATATTTACAAAATGTGCATGTACTTCAACTAACAAGCTTTCCATCATAATTGGCTATAAGCAAAATACAAAAAAAGGAATTAAACTACAACTGGATAACATTCTATACACATTGTGAGTAGTTTAATCCCCCAAAAAGATGTTCAAAAACTATGATGCTGTAATGCCATTTAGGCCAAAAATAATTTGCAACAAATGCAAAGAATAGTCTATTATAAGTCCCGTGAGAAACAAAGACCGTCAAAATAGATGCAATGAAGTACAAAATAAGTCCCGTGAGAAACAAGCTACCACCAATGCCTGCATTATAACCAAATAGGAAATATATAATGTATCAAATGACATAAGAAGCGATAGATAAATTAAAAAATATTTTAATCATGTATACCAATTTGCAAGAGGGTCTTCACCGACCCTTGAAGAAGTAGTTGCACTATTCATCTCAGGCAACAACCGAGCACCGTTTTCAGAGCTGCATAATGTGGCCTGAGAATCTTGAACAATAGGAACATTTGGGGCAACCTAGTGATGCACTCAAATATTATTTCACTTTGATATAATATGAGTAATTAGACAAAAAATAATGCATTAAATTATTGAGGCGTAAAGTAAGAATATTCATTCATCTTTTCATGTTCTTCTTGGTTTGGCCTCCTTCTTTTTGCAGTAGGTGTTTCATCTGTTCTACGCGGACAAGTTTTCTTGTTGTGACCAAGTTCATGACACAATGAACACCTGACATGTACTGACCTTTGTTGCTTAGATGTCGTTGTAGTTTCTCCAACTTCTCTTGTCCTTTTAAA
Source organism: Ehretia macrophylla (assembly GCA_037974665.1). Lineage (NCBI taxonomy): Eukaryota > Viridiplantae > Streptophyta > Magnoliopsida > Boraginales > Ehretiaceae > Ehretia > Ehretia macrophylla. The sequence goes on from CM075766.1 coordinate 54,279,409, forward strand.
CTTTGGTCTTCCCCTTTTTCTAAGCTTCTCTGGAGGTTGCCATGGAACAACATCAACATGTGGCCATATTGATTTATCAAGGATCGGCTGAATCATGCCTTGATATGACCTTTTGTAAGCATCAACTGTCAAATATGGATCTACATATTCATGAGATGCATATCTCATGCAAGTTATGCAAATCATAGCATGTTTGCAAGGAATGTCACTGACTTGCCATTCCCTGCATTGACAAGTTTTCTCCATTAAGTTGACAACATAAGATTTACCATCAATGACTTGAAACACTATTTCAGATGCAGGAATTGGGCACAAATGTCTACCATCTCGGAAATTCTTATCCATTCTTGCCATAACTCTCGGTGGAAGTGGTGTATCCCATTTCAATGCTTTTTGATGTCTTGTGTGAAACCTTTTCATGACTTTGTTCCTAATCCACTCCAGCATGGTCAGAATAGGCATGGCTCTTCGAGAACCAAGTAGACTATTAAATGATTTAAACATATTATTTGTAACGTGATCATTTTTATTCACTTCATCAAACCCATACCTCGCCCACTTGTCTACATCTTCTAGGCAATCTACCATCAACCATTTAAGAGCCTCTTTGTCGGCATTGAAGATTTCCCCTATACAATCATTGAAATCATATATGTTATATGCTTTTGCTGCGGCCCAAAAAAGTTTCCTAATCTTCAATCCAGGAAATTTCTTTCTGAAGTTGGCATATAAATGTATTGCACAATATCTATGCCTAAAATTCACACACACATCACGAATGGCATTTTCCAAACCTTTTTGTCTATCACTCATGAAAGTAATAGAGCCTTCAATACCAACATAGCCTTGCAAACACTCAAGAAAATAACCCCATGTTTCTTGACATTCATGCTTGCACACCATGATCGCGAGTGGAAAAATCCCTGAATTTGCATCCAAACAAACAACAAAAAGTAGTTGACCACCATATGGTCCTTTCAAGAAGCAACCATCAAGGCCAATGAATTGCCTTAATCCATTTCTAAACCCATCTCTTTGAGCACCCAAACTTAAAAAAATTTTGTCAAATGTTGGTGTTTTCAAATGCAACCCAATACATGAATATTTCACACAAGCTGAAGGATTGCTTTGCATGATAGCTTCGGCATACCTCGGCAACAAAGCATAACTTTCGTTCCAATCACCCAAAACTAAATTTATCGCCTTTTTATTTGCTCTAGACAATTTTCTTCTTGGAACTTGGACTCCAAATCGGTTTTGTAGATTTATGTTGATCTCATCTACCGATTTGTCCATGTTGCATTTAAACTCTTCGAGGAATTCATTAGCAATCCATTTTGTTGATGCCCCAATACCTTTCAAATCTTTCATACATTTATGATCTTCACTATTTGATTTGATTTTAAATGTCTTGTTATCAACATAAATTGATGCATGAATCCTCCATCTGCACCTTTCATTGCTACACTTAGCCGTGAATCTTGATTTATCATTTTTTATTTTGCACATCTTAAAACCAACTTGAACAGCATATTGTTCCATTATCTTCCGAAAATGAAATACATCATCAAATAATAAACCTGGGTGAAGCTCTACAATTTCCCGTCCTTGCGCATCAAATTTCATCTTAAAATGTACTCCTTCCATCTTTTCACTCAATTTAGTCATTCGTCTTCCAATTGAACGACTATCCTCACTTGAATCAGATATCACACGTTCACAATTTTCATCATTCTCGGATCCCAAGTTAGACAACTCATCTTCACTATCAATTGAATTCATAACATCATTCAGTTCATTTTCAGATGAATCACTATAATCACTCCAACAAAAAAATTTGCCCCATCACTTCTATCATCATCAAGGTTTTCTATCTGAATTGAAAGATGTTCATTACAAGTGATTGATCGACAATTTCTTGTTCTTGGTTAACAACTTGAGTTAGTTGGGTTATTTGTGAACCGCATGCATTCATCATAATATTTACATGTACATTTCCTTCGTCTTGACAAAGATACCACCCAATAACTGTTTGCACATCTTCATCATTCTTTATTTCTAATTTCTCATGTGTACATGGATGCATAGCCTCAAAATATATCAATTGACCCAACCATTCTCCACCTATTGACGTGCATATATCTTTCAACATATGACCGTAACAATACCCATTGGACTCCAAGTTTGGGATAATACTCGTTTCACTGCGGTAGTGAACATTGAAAGCGAACAACATTTTCGAGAACTACCAAAATAATATACATATCATTACAACATAAAATTAATCTCTAAAATAAAACCACCATAACATATAACAATGTATAAATCAATAAAGACAAAAAAAAAAAAGAAAAAAGAAATGGCTCATCCAATATGTCCTCCATGCCTCCAAAAAGAAAGAGGTGATCTCAAGCTTCTTGGTCTATTTTAACATCTGTTACTTGGTGCTCTAATTTTATATATTCCACCAAACTGCATTTTTCATTGTATTAATTTCATAAATTCTATTATTTATCGTTCTCAGTGTGATCCGACCAAATTCGATCCAAATTATTGTTTATTGCATTTCATAAATTATCGTAAAGACTACATGTGAGACTTAAAAGTCTATTTCTTTATCTCACACAAAAAAAAAGAGTGATCTAGTTACTCGTAAAATAAATAAATTAAAAATATATTGTTGTTCATGGTATGCGAAAATACTTTTTATTCTACAAACATTTATGCTTCTAATTTCACGCTACAAACATTTCAAGCAACAAATATTCATGGTCTGCGAAAGTATTGCAAAAATTTGATCCAAGTTATAGTTTCACGCTACAAACATTTATGCTTCTGATTTGTTCACCAATGTAATCATTTATATCAACTTTTGTTACATTACCATTACAAGGGCCATATATAAACTCTAAGACAAAAAAAAACAATAGAAAACATCAGCATTATACCATCCTCAAAAAAATAATAGAAAACATCAAACAATATATAAACTCTGAGTATTATTAAGCTTTTTTACAAAAAAAAAAAAAAAAATTATACCCTAAACTCTACTAACCTGAAATTTTGTGTTGTTTTCGCGCACAATGGATGATCGGGACGCAAAGATGGCTTCCAAGTGAGTTGTTTTGTTGCTTTGTTTTTTTTTTTATATTTTATTTTAAACCTACATCATCTAATCTGCATTATGGTGTGTGTGTGTCGAAGGAAGATGATGAAAGGCAGAGGTGGAGTGTAAAGCTAACCAAAGAATAAATTTTTTTTTTTGAAAGGGTCATGAAAGGTGACCTTTTCACGACACAAAGGGTAGTGCCGACGTGGCAGTACCCTATCCAACCAACCTTTAAAATTTGATTTTTTTTTTAAGGGCAAATGTCTATTTTACCCTTAAACCAGTTAACTTTAACGGATGACAACTTAACGGAAGGACGAAATGTGTATTTTTTCAAAATACAGGGACTTGTTTTGTCTTTAGCATAAATCTCAGGGACTAAATTGACTTTTACCCTTTTTTTTTTTAATCAACTAATCCGCCAACAACTTTCCTTATAGGCATACATGTATACATATATAGGTATACGTCTTTATATATATATATATATACATAGCACACGTGTAGGCATAGCGAAGTAAGTTTTAGGAAAAAAAAAAGGAAAAAAAAAATCACTGCAAAAAGAGAAAACATATCATCTTATTATGAAATTGGGGCAACAAATTTTGTCAAGACGTCGTACAAATGGTCAGAAGAAAAGAAAAGTCAAGAAGGAAAAAGAAAAGAGACAAATAAAAATAAATGTAAGTAGAGGAAAGAAAAAGAAATAGGAAAAAAATTCAATTTTGACGGTATTTTAGACCTTTTACAATTTGATTTGTAATCGAGAGGGTTAAATACTTAACATAAAATATAACAAGGGTTAAATGTCACTAACTCTAAAATTTTAGGGATGCAAAGGGAAAAATCCCAAAAACTTATGTAGGTAACTTATGCCAACCAAATATGTTTTCCTCGAAAAATTTAGTAAATATATTTGGGAAAAGATTACACAAACAACCCTTATTATTCAAAATTAACGAATTTAATTCTTATTATTTTTCAAAAAAAAAATTAAATTGTTCCTATTATTTAAAATTAATCAACTTAATCTTTATTATTTTCTAAAAAAAAATTAATATAGTCTCAATTGTTCTCCAAAAAATTTAATTTAGCCAATTTAGATAGAGATTAAATTATTATTTTTTAAAAATAAAAAGAATTAAATTGACTAATTTTAAATAATAAAATAATTTGAATTTTTTTTAAAATAATAAAAATTAAATTAACAAATTTTAAATAATAAAAACAAATTTAATATTTTAAAAAAATAATAGGCACCATTTGCGTAAATTTTCCTTTATTTGGAATACCTCTCATATCTAGGGAAATAAATCATAATACACAGCAGTCCCACACGTGAACAGCACGTGCCGACAACCTGCCCGGCACTGTTAAGCGACAATTATCCCTGAAAATAACTAACCAACCCTAAACCCCCTGTGTCCCCACAGCAAGTGTCCGCTGTCTACTGCTCTGGCTTCCATATAAAGCCACCTCAAAACCCTCACACTCCCCTAGGGTTTCTCTCTCCATCGCCTCCCTCTCACACCTCAACACACACACATATACATATACAGAGAGAAAGTAATATATATATATATATATAGAGAGAGAGAGAGAGGGGCGATGGCGCAGTCATTGGAGTTGCTGTTGATTCAGTTTTTGATGCCTGATAATGATGCGCGAAGGCAAGCGGAGGATCAAATTAAGCGGCTGGCGAAGGATCCGCAGGTGGTGCCGTCGCTCGCCCACCACCTCCGCACCGCCAAGACGCCTAACGTTCGGCAGCTCGCCGCCGTACTCCTCCGGAAGAAGATCACCGGTCACTGGGCTAAGCTCTCGCCTCAGCTCCGCCAGCTCGTTAAGCAGTCTCTCATTGAGAGTATTACCATGGAACACAGGTACCTCAATTCTCATCATCATCCTCAATGCATATAATTTAGTCCACAAGTGAATCGAAAATTAATATTGTTAATTTTTACTTTTTTTTTCAAAAGGATAAAAATTGTCCAAAGTAAAATGAAAATTAATGTTGTTAATGGTATTCTTCCTAAATTTTGCTTTTTGAACCTACTTTAATGCTTAATTTTGGTTTAATCTCGAAAAGTGTGACTAGATTGAGTGCTAAACTAAGAAGATGAAGTAGTCAATCTTCTGCATTTATTTGGCAATTAATCAAACAATCCGTGTTCAGTTCTAAATATTGATTAGGTTGATTTAATACGCGAGCGTCGGATTGAGCTTTTGGATGGTTGATGTTATTATGGTGGTCTTTGACTTGCAAAGTGAAGTAGAAATATAAGTGCTTTTTTGTAAAGGTGAGCTGCGTGTAGTGTTTATGTATCTTGGCTTTTCAATTGAGTAGCATTGCAATCAGTTTCGTACTATTAACTTTACTGAGTTGAAGAAACATCTATAGTGTATTGTAAGGCTCATTTCTAACAACTTCATTAGTATCCAATACTGTATGCCATTTTGAGGTTTGTGGCGTATTAAATGTACCTTGTACCTTTTCTGTTTAGCAGATGTGGGGTTATGATGCCTCTTAAGGTGGATGTATTGCTTTATTTATTTATCTTGAATGGCATAGCAGCTTGTATACATTTGTTGTATTTCAAAGTCGAACTACGATCAGTTTGCTTTCTCTACAATAGACAATTAAGGCTTCCTTTACTTTTTTTTTTTTTTTTTTTTCCATTCTCAAATTCATGCATTTGAGGCGAAGTTGGTTGGGGGGGATCCGTGCTAACCAATATTGACTTTGTGGGATGATGTTTTGGCAGTCCACCAGTGAGGCGAGCTAGTGCAAATGTAGTGAGTATCATAGCAAAGTATGCTGTTCCATCTGGAGAATGGCCCGATTTACTACCATTTCTGTTCCAGTGCAGTCAAAGTGCACAAGAAGAACATAGAGAGGTATGTTACAGTGCACTGATCTCTGTTTTTGAAGCAAACATTAGTCATTGCCTACCAATATCATTGCCAGGTCATAGCTGAATCTCTTAGGTGTGTGTGACATGTTACCATCTCATAATAATAATGATATCTTGGATTTAGGGGTAGCCCAGTGGTGGGTTACCCCCGGGTATGTGGAAGACCAGGGTTCAAATCCCATGGGGGTGGGGGGAGGGGGAAAAAAATAATAATGATGATATATTAGTTGGATGTGGACTATTGTTCTTACCTTCCTCTAACTTCATAGTTAAACTAAATTATAACTTTACTGGAGATCATTCTTTGAAGTTAGTATGTGGTATGTAATGTCTGGTCATGAAACTTTACATTCCATATCCAACTTTTGTTGCTATTTAAGGACACATGAATAAAGTTCCACTTTATGTGAAGAAAAAGGAAAATTAACATGAAATTGAGCTAGTTTTCAATGAAATCTTCGCGCTTGCCCTTGGCCCAAAAAAAAAAAAAAATGAAATTGAGCTTTAACAGATTTTATCTTAAAAAATGGCTCTGGCATGCGTTTGCTGATGCTATTTGCTTCTGTACAGATCCCACAGTGATGAACAGATCTTAAGTAATGGTTGAAAAAATCCCTAATGCAGTCTTACTATTGTCACAGCTTGACAATGTCAGGCCTTCACTTTTGGGAGATTTACTTTGCAGCCGTTGATTTTTATTTTTCTTTTTTTCTTGTAGTTAAGAATTGCAAAAACCCATTCTGCTTCTTACTTAACATGAAAAGAGCTATTTGACTGATGATTGACTACAGGTACTTGAGTGTTTATTTACGAATCTATTGGTTCAGCCAGTTGTTGAGCTGTTCCCTGATTTGATGGGCTAGCGTCTGATCAAGAAATGCCAAACTATGTATTTCGTAGCAGATAATGAAACTATATAACGTCTTTTAAAACAATTGCTTTTCTGATCTGCTTCATAATATGGGGGTTTGCTTTATTTTTGGTTCTTCATTTTGTTTCTACTTTTCCTGGGTTCTTTATACCGATGCATTTGAATTTGCTAACATATGATTTACTTGTTTGTGATGTAAGGTGGCATTGATACTTTTCAGCTCCTTAACCGAAACGATAGGGAATTCCTTTCGACTGTATTTCACAGATCTACAGTCTCTGCTACTCAAGTGCCTTCAAGATGAAACTAGTAATCGCGTTAGAGTTGCAGCTCTCAAGTAATATTTGTTTGAAATTATTCAAAATTTTTTCTTTCGGAGCAATAGATAATAATGTAGCATGCTTACAAAGTGTACTGATACTGTGTTACCAGGGCAGTTGGGTCATTTTTAGAGTTCACGCATGATGAGACAGAAGTGGTGAGTTTATTATGTATTTATGGTTTTTGCGTTTATTATAGACTGTAATTTGTTGCATGTTCTAATGTTCTATTCGGAGGTTCCTTGGGTAGGTCTTCTTTCCAAACCTTGTCTGAGCCAATTCACTTGCCGAAAAAGAATAAGCTTTTTAGTCAGTATGCTGTTAAGTACTTCATTGAATTTGAGCATGCATCCACTTTTTATTTTGTAAATGAGAGATAACATATGATTTTTCCATAGACATAGATGTTTGGAAGAATAGGAAAAAAGGGAACCCAATTCGCGACCTAATATGTTGAAGCTTGACCTGTTGTGTCATCATCTGCCATACTATTACGTCTTGTTATGCTAGCTGGGTTCAATCTTTCAGTGAAGTTTCCAACGGTGGAGACTAACTTCTGATGTCTAACCTGATCTGTCTGGTTTGCCCATGTGCAGTAGGAAACTATGATTTGGCCGTCAAGTAGTTTGTGTGGATGGTCTCTTTCTACTAACAGTGTTATGGCTAAATTGATTAATTTCATGCTCAATATTACCTGCACAGATGAAATTCCGGGAGTTCATCCCCAGTATTTTGAATGTCTCAAGACAATGCCTTGCATCTGGTGAGGAGGATGTTGCAGCAATTGCTTTTGAAATATTTGACGAGCTGATTGAATCCCCTGCACCTCTTTTAGGGGATTCAGTAAAAGCCATAGTGCAGTTTTCTCTTGAAGTTTGCTCCAGTTCAAATCTGGAACCCAATACACGTCATCAGGTTAGGAGCATCAAGTAATAAATTCTATGTGGTTGATCTCTTCACTACAGTCACTGACTTCCAGTTAGTTACTTAATTTTGTTGCCTTGTTCTCTGTTCTTGGCAATTTTAAATGACCTTCCTATCATATTATGTTTAATATGTCAGGCTATTCAAATTATTTCATGGCTTGCAAAATATAAATCAAACTCTCTCAAAAAGTACAAGCTGGTGACACCAATCCTGCAAGTTATGTGCCCCATGCTTGCAGAATCCAATAACCAGGATGATGATGATGATCTTGCACCAGACCGGGCAGCTGCGGAGGTGATTGACACTATGGCTATAAACCTTCCAAAGCATGTATTTCCTCCTGTTTTTGAATTTGCTTCTGTAAGCAGTCAGAACGGCAATCCGAAGTTCCGTGAAGCTTCAGTTACAGCTTTGGGTGTTGTTTCAGAGGGATGTTTAAATTTCATGAAAGATAAGCTTGAACCTGTTCTTCATATTGTCTTGGGGGCACTTAGAGATCCTGAACAAATGGTAAGAGGGGCTGCCTCATTTGCTTTGGGCCAGTTTGCTGAGCATCTGCAGCCTGAGATAGTGTCCCATTATGAAAGTGTTCTACCTTGTATTTTAAATGCCCTAGAGGATGCATCTGATGAAGTTAAGGTAATGTAATGTTAAGTAATTAGCAATTCATGTCGGAACTTTCTCCCATGGCTATATAGTATAGGTTTTATTTCAAAACAATCTACGAACATTTTCCTTTGTGCAGGAGAAGTCATATTATGCATTGGCAGCATTTTGTGAGAACATGGGCGAGGAAATTCTTCCTTTTCTGGACCCTTTGATGGCAAAATTGCTTGGCGCTCTCCAAAATAGTCCCCATAAATTGCAGGAGACATGCATGGTATGAAGCTAATTTTTATTATCGCAGAATGTAGTTTATTGTGTAAAACTTCATCACTTTCAACTGCTTGCTTGGTCTTATTTGCAGTCTGCAATTGGTTCTGTTGCATCAGCTGCGGAGCAAGCCTTCATTTCATATGCTGAGAGGGTTCTAGAGTTGATGAAAATATTCATGGTACTTACGAATGATGAAGATCTCTGTTCACGAGCAAGGGCTACTGAATTGGTTGGAATTGTAGCAATGTCTGTTGGGAGAACGAGGATGGAACCGATTTTACCTCCTTTCATTGAAGCGGCGATCGCTGTAATTAACTTTGCCATGATTTCTCTCTATATAATGTCTTACCATTTCTATAAGATCTGATAGGGGTTATTATCAGGGTTTTGGGTTGGAGTACAGTGAACTTCGTGAGTACACCCATGGGTTCTTCAGCAATGTAGCAGAGATCTTAGATGATGGTTTTTCTCAGGTAATCTTGGTTTTAGGAGTCTCTCATCCACATTACTCCCTATCCCCCTGTAAATATTTGCAACAAATGAACTTGATGTACGTCATTTCAAAACAGTACCTTCCTCATGTTGTTCCACTGGCATTTTCATCCTGCAATCTTGATGATGGCTCTGCTGTGGATATTGATGATTCTGATGGCAACGAGAATGTTAATGGATTTGGAGGGGTGTCATCTGATGATGAAGCACATGATGAACCCCGAGTTCGTAATATTAGTATTAGAACTGGTGTATTGGATGAAAAGGCTGCAGCAACTCAAGCCCTTGGCTTATTTGCTCTGCATACTAAGAGTTTTTATGCACCGTATCCTTCGTTGTTTCTTCTGGATTTACATATAATATTGCATGTCATATATTTGTAATGTTTGATCAGACTTACATTTAATCTTTATGTGCACTTGATTATTCATTTTTGCTTGTGTTATGATGTTGCACCGAAAACTGTGAGAGAAATTTCTCTTACTTCCTGGATCCCTTAACTTATCTGGAAGGTACTTGGAAGAGTCGCTGAAGATTTTGGTAAGACATTCGGGCTATTTTCACGAAGATGTTCGACTTCAGGCTATTATTGCTCTGAAACGTGAGTTGTGATTAGATGGTTGCCGTGTCCTTTTAGTCTATTATCCAGAATTTATATTTGTTTGTATGTGATGACACAACATGCTTTTTAGTTTATATTGTATATTACTGCCAGTTGAAATGTCTAATCATGTCTTTTGTGTTTGCAGATATTCTGACAGCTGCACAAGCTGTTTTCCAAAGCCATAATGTGAGTGTAAATTGATTTCTGCGCCTACTATTCATGTTACTACTACTACTACTACTATCACCACCACCTCATAAGTCCCCCCTCTCTTTGTTATGTTATCCGTGGCCTGTTGTTTAGGTGTTTATGTGGTGAAGAATGCTGTAAATTTTAGTTTTCCCCTTATCATTGCCTCTTCATTGTGAATGCACTGGTTCTTGATGTGCCTTGTATCACTGTGTTTGTTATTAATAAAAATTAGATTGTATGACAAGTATCTTCAGTACTCTTTGTTTGCTTTGGTCTTATAGACACACACACACATGCATGTAAATTTTTAACTTTTATAGCTTGTTGCCATTGAAAAAGTACCTGGAGTTTTTGTCAGTAGTTCTCTTTCATGGTATTATTGGCTCCATATTGCCGGGCTCTGTTTGTGTCTAATGAATGGCAACCTATAGATTCCCAGATGAATATCCCACTTATAAGTCTTATTTTGCTTGTCTTCTGCAGGAGGGGATGACAAAGACAAAAGAAATTCTTGGTACGAGTGTTACGTGATAGTGACCATATTGTCTACGGTGTTCGTAATGCATTGATTTAATCTAAGATTTTTTTTTGATTAACAGATACTGTGATGAACATATATTTGAAAACAATGACCGATGATGATGACAAGGAAGTTGTTGCTCAGGCTTGCATGAACATTGCTGACATCATTAAGGATTTCGGATACGTGGCTGTTGAGCCTTGTAAGAGTACATTTTGTTGGTATCTTTTTTCTCTATCTTATCTGCTGTGAAGAAACTTAATAAGCTGTTTCTGTTTTCTGTTTTGACATGTATTTCACTGAAGACATGCCTAAGATTGTTGAGGCAACTTTGGTGTTGCTTCGGGAAGAGTCAGCTTGCCAGCAAATTGAATCAGACAGCGAGATCGATGATGATGACGCAGAACACGATGAAGTGCTTATGGATGCTGTTAGTGACCTCCTTCCTGCATTTGCAAAGGCTATGGGTTCCAATTTTGCTCCCATTTTTTCAAATTTGTTTCAACCTTTGATGAAATTTGCGGTGCGTTAGCTGTTTCTTACTTTTATGACATCTATACCATTATTGGTCGACCCCTAGTCACGTCTTTATTACATTCTCTTACTTCCTAACCCGATATGGCAGAAAGCATCACGTCCACCCCAGGACAGGACAATGGTCGTTGCTAGCCTTGCAGAAGTTGCTCAGAATATGGGTGCTCCAATTGCTGGCTATATTGATGTAATTCCTAGCAACTTCTAGTGTAATTATTACTTGTTGATAGAACTCAATGCAATTAGTAACAATGGCATCATGTTTCAGGCTGTGATGCCCTTGGTACTCAAAGAATTAGCTTCATCTGAGGCAACTAACCGCCGGAATGCAGCATTTTGTGTTGGGGAGTTGTGCAAAAATGGTGGAGAGTCTGCTTTGAAGTATCCTTTAATTTGCTTACCTAACTAATCACTACTATTTTGACCCAAAAAAAGATCAATCACTAATATTTTACTTTCACAAGATTATATTTTTGCTGTCAATCTATTTAAAGGATATTAGGGGACCACATAAAATGTGATTAAAATCTTTTTATATGGTTAGCTACTTAAAAGGGTTTTCTGTGTGCTTTTATCTCCTTACATTTGTTTTAGATACTATGGTGAAGTTTTACGCGGTCTTTATCCTTTGTTTGGGGAATCTGAGCCTGATAATGCAGTAAGGGATAATGCTGCTGGTGCTGTGGCAAGGATGATAATGGTGCACCCGCAGTCTATCCCTCTAAACCAGGTGGCTTTTGTTTGGTCCTTCTCGCGTTTTTCTATTTGGAAAACTTTTGATCTGTTATGATTGTAATTCTATTTAATGTTCATCATGCAGGTTCTACCAGTTTTCTTGAAGGTTCTTCCTTTGAAAGAAGATCATGAGGAATCCATGGCTGTCTATAGCTGCATCTGCAATCTTGTTTTATCATCTAATTCCCAGGTATCTTTCTACAATGTTTTCGTCATTCTACTTCTGGCCGAAAGAAAGACTGAGCTACTCTGCTGTGCCACTTTCTTCTCTGTATTTTCAAGCTGCTTTTATCAACCTTGCTGAATGATTTTATGGTACTTCTAACTCTACGTTCATTTGGTTGTTTTACAGATCCTGCCCCTAGTTCCTGAGCTAGTTAACATTTTTGCTCAAGTCGCTATTTCACCTGTTGAAACTCCTGAAGTCAAAGCGCTTATTGGCAGGGCATTTTCGCACCTGATTTCACTTTATGGTCATCAAATGCAGCCTCTTTTGGGCAGTCTCTCGCCTACACATGCTAATGCACTAGCAGCAATTGCACCTAAAAGCTGACTCAAGTCGCTATTTCACCTGTTGAAACTCCTGAAGTCAAAGCGCTTATTGGCAGGGCATTTTCGCACCTGATTTCACTTTATGGTCATCAAATGCAGCCTCTTTTGGGCAGTCTCTCGCCTACACATGCTAATGCACTAGCAGCAATTGCACCTAAAAGCTGACACATCAAGATCGCCAGCTGATGAGCCATTTTTGTGTCTTGTGCATCTTTTTTCTCATTAATGAGTGTTTTCCAGGTCATGTTTGGTGTGCCTGTAGAAGATCTGTTCTAGAATCAACATAGATCTCATCCAGGTACCCTAATTTTTATATAGCGTGGTTAGGTTATAATATAAGTGAAATGTTGAACCTTATATAGGCTTCCATGATTTTCTCTTTGCTGTCCTCTCTTGCATTTCCAAAGTCTGCCGTGTCTTGTCGCTCTGCCCTAACATCGACTTCTCCTACTTAGGGTGGGTGTCCTGAGACTGTTTATAATTCCCTGAAAGCTATAATTCTGCTTTGTCAAAGGTCTCCCATCTCTCTTTCTCTCTCCCCACAATCTGTAGCTAGATTTCCTTTGTTATTTATTATACTTATTTAATATTTAAATCACCGGTATTTCTTTTCTCCAATCCCTCTCTTTTTGTTCTTAACTTCTACAATTTTCTTGAGAGCTGTTTTCCTAAATTCTTACTAATTCCTATGAATCAGTTAGAGATCTCATCTAGGACAATATGGGCAAAATCATGTCCTCAAAAAATCTATGTTCATTACCTTCTAACATTGTATGTCTCTCATGTTCACGGATCCCGAGGATAGGTGAATAATATACTGGGAAGTGTTTCCAGTATGAAGTCTTTTGTCTTACAGAATCGGGACCACCTCCAGTCATACATTTTTGAATCTGTATTCTATAGCTTTTGAGTTTTTTAGCTTTGTGGAGTTTTGCTGCTTCTTTCTTCTATATAGTTCTGTAAGTGGGTATCTTTGGTGAAAATTACGTCTTAGGTTAGCAAATGCTATCCGTATCGGATGAAAGTAAAGAAATAAGTTGGTTCGAGTGGACAACACTGGTAGTTGCTGTATTTATCACTTATATTACCTTTTCAAGTGGAGTTATTTTTCATACATAGCTCTTTAGGCTCCCATTTGCATTATTATAATCTAGAATGTTCTTGCAGGGTTCCCGCTTGCTTCCATTCATCTGTGTCTCCAGTTTTCCGGTGAGGAGATGTAGCCATCTTTTCCAGTTTTCGTGTGTTCTGAGGTTTTATTCTTTACCATCTTTGATTATTTATTGTTTATAACTCACACTCTGTTCACCATTTATATCATAGTTGAGCTCAAGTCCTAAAGTTCATGTTGTACGAGGTTTTTGTAAATTTTGACATATATTGCGTGTGCTTTGAGGGTGTCTATATATTATTCTATTTCATTTTCAAGTGGTGTCGGCAAAATCTCTATTCTTTTTTCAGATGAATGTACAGTAACAACCATAAAATATGGCGTTCGTACCGCACTTGCAAATTTTGGCCTGAATCAACCTCTGGGTAGATGCGCACATTAATTAAATTCCAACGTCTTTGCTCTTGCTTTTGGAAAAAGGCAAAAGGGGCGAGATGTACAGTAATCCGGCTTTGCCTCTCAAACCAAGAAGAAAAAAAAGGAATTACTCAAACCCTTTACCTCATGAAAAATAGAAGAAAAATTATAGCTAAACAAATGATAAAATCATGCTAGGCATTGGGTTGCATGCGTACAGATTATATAACGTCTTATCAGTAACTTACCTATGGTTTATATACCTGTACATGTTGGCTTGCAGAAAAACCAAAATTCCACAACCATTCTATACTGTAGATGCTATGACGTGAAATTCACGAGACTCGATGTATCCTTGTGAATACTTTCTTCGATGTAATAGCATCACATTTTTCTTAACCTAATTAATCAACCCTAGGGGAGAATCACGATGGAAATGTATCGCGGCGGTCTTCTCCAATTCATCGATGAGAACATCATGAACATTCTTCTTCTTGCTCCAAAATACTAACAATCTCAGAGCGTTCCTCATCTGTCAAATCGGTCGGAAATTCTACAAGAAACTTGAGCCGGATATCTCCTCTCCGGCCATCCTTTTTACTAAGCATGCCTTGGCCGGGAATTATTTTTTCATAGCCTGGGTATAGAATATCATCGTCAAATGATAAGGTCATTGTCTCCCCTCCTAATAAAGGGATTGTAATAGTACATCCTGTGAGAGCCTGTACTAATGGAACCTCAACTCCTAGATCAAGATGATCACCTTCTCTTTTAAACAAGTGATGTCTTTTTTCATCAATAACAAAGGTTATATCTGCTGGTAAGAAACCTGGCCTCTCATCTCCTTTCCCTTCAAACGTTATCTTTGTTCCTTTTTTCCACCCTGGCTTCACTTTTATCGTTAATATTTCCTCTTCTTGAACAATTGCCCTGTCAATAATAAAATGATGTGTCAAAAAGTGATCGCCCTGATAATAATCGTGATATGACAGCTTGTTGGGTCCGGCTACTGGATCCAATAGATGTGTCCCTACTTTTCACAAGATTAGAGAAGAAATAGACATACCCAAAATGTGAGATGACATCTCTTGTAATCTTGATCTTCTTGACACCTCCATGGCACAACTCCTCTAAGGAGCATTCGAGCTTTTTCTCAATAGGTGGGGGTTTCCGCCGAAATGAGGCCGTGGATTGCGAAAAAATAATAGGAGTTGAGTGCCTTCTACTTGCCATCTTTGTTAGAGCAACTGTCTCTTCAGGGGTAGGGGTGGGGGTGGTGGGCGTTGTCGGCGTGGTAGGTCCACTCGAATTTCTTGTACAAGAGGCAAAGAAATCTGTCGAGAGAGGTGTAGGAGTTATGCTTCTCCGGCTTGAACATCTCGACAAATTCTTGCTCGTACTGGTTCTCGAAAAATTCCGGCTCGTAGTCCTCGATAGATTACCCTTTGGAGTTGTTACTGGGGTGACGCGAGTGCTTGTGCTTGCAACAAGTGTTGGGCTAGAGATTTCGAACTCGTCATCATCAGAAAAGCTATATTTCGGTGTTTTTGGAAGCTCAACTCTGACTCCATTTGCTTCTTCTTTCTTTTTTGCTTCTTTCTTCTTTGCTTCTGCTTTGATCTTCTTTCTTTCTTCTTTCTTGTCTTTTCTAAGAGCCTAATGATTCAACAAACGGATTAGAAAACAGAGAAACACGGGTTTCATCCTAAATCAAGATTTCATATATTAATTAACGATTATATTCTCCTCAAACATGCATAGACCCTTGGCCCGCCATGCGAGCCTCTCACTGGGGGGGGGGGGGGGGGGGGGGGGGCGCGATGCAAAAAGCCAGAGAAACTCCATCTCTAGATCGCTTTCCTTTTTTCGCCCCCATGTCTCCGCATATATCGGGGGACGTAGGGACGTAAAAAAGGTCATCAAATGATACGTATATGCCATATACTCTATAGTTTATGTGTTACCGCAAATCCAGTATCTTATATGTAATACACTGGTTATCAATATGAGACGATTGTACTCTCTAACATATATGGATCATCAACTGATATCTTTATATGGCATTGCTTGCAACACTTAATTTTCAATGTTGATATATATATATATATATATATGCATGGAAATATTATATTGCATGCGTAGAGTAACTATTAATATATATCTGCAATTGCATGGGAATTAAAGTGAAAGAAACCAAACATGCAGATGAACGTCCGCCTTTCTAACATGGGGTGAGACCCATACGTGTCATGAACCCCACCCCACACAGTCACGGCCGGACGTCCATGAGTTCTCAGCATAAGAATCAATTTTAATTGACATACCGTATAGGCTTCATCAAAGGATTTGATTTTGGCTTCGGCTTCGGTTTTGTTGGACGTATTCTTTTCAGGAGTCCATTGTTTGACAAGCCCTTTGTATGCTTTTTTAATATCAGGAAGGGATGCAGTTTTCGGGAGTCCAAGAATGCCGTAATATGCCGATGTGGATGTCGGTGTCCGTGTCGGTGACTTCGAAGGATCTTCCATGGGAGAGAAAGAGAAAGAGAAAGAGAGAAAGAGAGGATATGGGGTTGTCGTGAGAGAGAGAAAGAGATGAGATCAACGAGGAAAGAGTTTTGTGAAAGTTGAAGAGAGAAAGAAAAGAAAGCGAATATTTGTCCAAACAAGTGTATGGTAAGAAAGTGTATATCGACTGATTTTAGTGATTAATACAAATTTTTACTTACCGGGCAAAAGAAAAAAAGTGTGTATGGTAAGAAAATCTAGCATGAGGCGATTTGTATGGGTCTTAGAAGTGGTTGGTTTGAGTTATGTTTTCTGTTTAATACATTTATAATTAGATTTTTTAAAACGTTTTTCAGATCACACAACAAAAGTTTTGTGTTCTGTCTTTTGAACAATTATTTTTTTCATTGGTATTTTTAATTTACAATTATCAATATTTTTGAATGGCCATTTGAAAGGGTTATTCGCTTTGATACTGTGATGGTGACACGTATTTATTTTAGATAAGATTTATGTGTTTTTAATGGATTCTATCAATATTTTTTGTACTTTTCAAGTCCAACCTTTTAGTTACACACTTGAAGCAAATAGAATGCGATAAACTTCTATGCAAGAACCAAAAGTTAACTTTTTATGAAGATTACGATGCAAGTATGACATCAACGAGCCCCAGGTATGGTCCAGTGGTAGTGGAGGTCAAATCGCTTTTGTAAGGTCGTAGATTTAATACTCTCCACTACTTTAGAACTCTGCCCTTAACTGACTTAGTGCATGTACATGTGGTGGCACACCACTGTACTCGGGGGTTTACCAGTTGGTGATCGAGTTCTGCCGAATAATTCGGTGGCCGAACTCCACTAACTGGGTTCCTGCGTCATCCTAAATGGTATGACCTCAACGACTGAACTTGATGTTGTTAAGATTGACATTTTCGATGCTACGTTTGATACTAATGGTAGCCCACACTGGGACTGAGACACCACGGGGGCAGCAGTGGAGAAAATCTTGGACAATGAGCAAAAGCCTGATTCAGCAATATCACGTGAGTGAAGAAGGGCAATGCCACTTGTAAAACTCTTTCGTCGAGTGTGTGATCATGACAGGACTAAATCTTCTTCTAAAATTTCTCCCATTTCTTGTTTCTTTTGTTCCATCGACTACATTGATTGGATAACGCTGGGCTTGTCTACGAAAAAAGTATACCAATCGTGTAGCTAAATCAGTTAGGGTTTGTGATTTACCCCTATATTGGTTGTTCATTCATCCCTCGTCTTCTCTCTTATGTAGTTTAGATGATGAGTTTGCCCCTTGTGATATAGGATAAATTTGTAAAATTCTCATATCCATTGATGAAAAAAAACGTTGACTAGAAAAAAAATTCCCGAATAGAATTAAAAATTCCGCTTCTTTAATTTGAGTTTGACTGCAGATCTTCCGCTTTGATGTTCTTTTTCCCTATCGACATTTGAGTAGAAATGACAACGGTTCGATTAGGCGTAGTTTTTGAAAAAATTAAAATCAAAATTGAATGATTTTATAAATTATTATTTAAAATTGAAATAGACGGATATAAAAAAAAAGGCAGATAACCAAAACTGATAATTTAAAAATAATTAATTTAAATAAAAAATAAATCCAAAAATATGTAAAAAAAAGTTATGTGGATCTTTGAAACCACTCACCCCTTCTCTTGGGTTTCTCGGCTATGCTTTTTTTTGCCAACATAAAGTAATTTTTTTTTTTTGCTAGCATATCCTAGCTTTGCCCCATCTGATCCGTTTTCTACCCGTGAGTGGAGCACGTTTTGGAAAATTGAGGACGAAAGAGGGATGGGCGCGTTTGGAAGCGATGCAGATGCACATCCTTATGTCTCCTTTACCGTGAATCTCGTTTAATTGAAGAGAAAATTAATAGACAAAACAACTAAAAAAGCTAGTCTTGAAGAGAAGAAAATAAATTGAATGACTTCTTGTTGTTGAGCTTTTGGTCCGTTGGAGCCCTAGATGTGAGGTGGGGTTAGAAGAAAGAAAAGAAAGAAGTTTGAGGTTTGCTTTAGTTTAGGTAAAGTTAAAAAAGTCTAGACAATTAGGTCAATGTTAAAAAATAATAATTTAGTATTAGACTTTTTTAGTTTTTATTTTTTAAAATAGTAATATTGGAATTTGTCTTAAACTTTTAAAAAATGTAGTGTATTTTATTATTTTATAAATGTAGATATATATATATACAATTTCACACACACATATATATAAATTGTATAATAAATTACTAATTGGGTTTCGGGTTTCAATTTTTTTTTTAACATTAAAAATTAAAACTTATCAGTTTACCCGTTAGTTTCTCTTTATAAAATCCAAACCCTAACGGATTTTCATCGGTTTTTGTTATAGGATATTTATCGGGTGGTTACCCATTAATTTCGAGTAGAACGGATACCTGTTGTCATCCCTACATTTGAGAGTCAGGGCAATTTTTTCGTTGAGATGAACAAATTTGTAGATTAACTTCCTAATTTTAGTATGGTTCAACCTTGGGATTTGAAAAGCATTGATCAGTTGCCTGAAGCCCTTCTTCTATTATTGGAGAATGATAAAAGATGTGTGACATTCCCTCGATCGATTTATGCTTAGCCATATTTGACTAGCCGACAAAACTCCAAATTTTTCTTCAAACTATGTGCGTTTATCCTAAATTTTCTTTAAAATATGTATACCTTTAGTATGAAAAAATAAATTAATTCCCTTTTTTAAATAAATATTAGTATTATATCTCCTATTAAAACAAAATTTTGAATATACCCGTGCTAGCCGAGCACTTTTTGATCCTTAAAACAAAAAAATTATATAAAATAAAATAAAATTTCGGAGTCAGAAAAAAAGACAAAAAAAAAAAAAAAACATTCTCAAAAAACCCTTTACTCTCTTGGCCTTGAGAATCTAAGGCAACCTATGTTGAAATTAAGACTCAATTTCATAATTTTTTTAGAAATAATTTGAGTAAAATGCATTATACCCGTCTGTGTTTTCACAAAGTTATATCATAAACCCTGTATTTTAAAAAGTCGCGTTATAAACCCTGTGTTATGGAAAACATTGCATATAACCCTCTGCCGTCTATTTTTCTGTCAATTTTAACGTGAGTGTAATATACACGCTTGAAATGCAAGTATGACATTTATCAAGATTTAAAACACATGCAGAAGGAAGAAAATACCCTTTTTAACATCAGTTGCTAATTACCCCTTGTGTTTTTGATAAGGTTGTAAATGACCCATTGTGTTTTCGATAAGGTTATAAATTGCCCTTTGTGTTTTTTATAAGGTTTCTAATTGCCCCTATGTTTTTTTATAAAGATGTAAATTACCCCTTCAAAGATAAAAAAATATAAAAAAATTGACAATCCAGAGAAAAACTATTTCAAAATGGCTTTCTTTCGATTTGAAGTTGATTTTGCACTGATTTAAAGATTTTAATCTACTTGTAGAAGAACGTGATTTCAAGTGAAGGTTCGATTATTACTAGTTGTATTATGACTTTGAACTTCAAGTATAAGATTTATATTTTTTATGGTGGACATCAATGTTTTGTTATATAAAATATACGTTTTTTTATTCTTTTAATTAAATTATATTTATTAGTTTAAGGTTGTAGATCTTCTAATAAGGTAGACTAGCACATGGTTCTAATATTGCAAAATGAAAAATATTGTAAATACCTCCCTCTAATATTAAAAAAGTGATAAATACTCCTTTCTGATATTAAAAAAGTTACAAATACCCCATTTGACAGATTTATCTTTAAATGAGAACAATTTTGTCTTTTTACAAGACTAACCAACATAGTTAAACATAATTTGAGTTTAAAGTGTGTATACAACATTTTTCATAACATAAAGTTTATAACGCAACTTTTTAAAATACAGAATTTATAATGTAACTTTGTGAAAATACAAAAAGGTATGGTGCATTTTACTCGAAATAATTTTACTAGATTCATGCATGCAGCCGCCTGAAATCGCAATCACAGAGATCAACTTTGACCATATTTATTTATCCATTACCATTTCTGCACACGACGCAGCTTACAGTTGCATAAACAATTTCACAGCACCTTCCATCAAAATTCCCGGATGCACATATTTCTAAACAAAAATCATCTTAGAGTGACCAAACCCTATTATTCTCCCATTTTTTCTTGGCCATCCACTTTTATTTTCCATTAGTATATTCTTTAACATGTTTGGATAATAAAAATTAAAGTGAGTCGAATTTTTCTTTAGATCTTAATCGCATTATTTCAATAGCGGAACAAAAATTTGTGTATTGAAAATATCTTTTTACGCCTCTCAATTTCATGTAAAAATGCAGTATATTTTTGTCTCCTAATAAATCCACCAACAAACACATAATTAACCAATTCTTTCTCACACACTAAAACTGAAAAAGCTTTTAAGACAAACTAGAAACAAACACGAGGCCTTGATTCTTTATTTTTTATTTTCTTTTTATAGTTACATGGAGGCTAAAAGCCGTACTACTATAAAATGAATGAAATAAAATTTTTTTGGTCCCTCAAATTTTAAGAAATGAACTTTTTGGTCCTTCAATTTTTAAAAAGTGATCATTTAATCTATTTTAATGTTAACTTTTTGTGATTTTCTTATTTTACCCTTGGACCCATTTTTTTTTTCCTACATGACATTAAAGACACGTTTGGAATATCACCAAAAATCATCAAAAATACCAAAAAATTCACAAAATATACCTATCCAAACTAAAAAAAAAAAAAAATACAATTTATACAAAATGTCTTCAACATCATCATCCATCACAGTTAGAGAAGAAATAAACGGAACAATTATCAAGTTCAAAATTATGAGATGTTATTGTGAGTCAAAAGCAACTATTCGCAAAAATAAGTTATAATTTTTGAACTTGATAACTGTTCGCTAACAATTGCTTTTGACCCATAATAACATCTTCTATTTTTGAACTTGATAACCCAAAATGGTCATGCAGGAAATATCCTAAACGTGTCTTTAATCTCATTTTGTGAATTTTTTTGTGATTTTTGATAATATTTCAAATATATCTTTAATACTATACAAGAGAGAAAAAATAATAAAAAATTAATATTAAGATAGACCAAATAGTCACATTTTAAAAATAAAAAAATAAAAAAATTCTTTTTCCAAAACTTGAGAGACCAAAATATTTTTATCACTAAAATGAATAAAAGGACAAAGATGCCCCTCATATCACTGTCAAAAATTTTCAACTGAAAGTGGTCAATCAAGAAATCAACTACCAAGAGAGAGTGTCCACGAGTTGATTCGTACTCGTATTTACTTCTTTGTAGACATCTTTATTTTCATAATCCTTGACTCTTTTTTTTTTCTTTTGAATTCAAAGAAGACAAAAATTAATTACATATTAGTCTATTCAGAGGATGTCTCATCGAGACTATTTTTTTTCTAAACCCACCATGAAAAGTAAAGAGAATTGATCAATCGGATGGCATTTTTTTTGCACTCCTCCAAGACCGGCCGTAGGGGACTGTGCGATGGCATCTCTCCTTGGAAAACTGACAGCAATCAATACTCATGAGTCAGTTTCCGCAAATAGTTTCTGTATTACCAAATCTCTTGACCTCTATTACTTCTATATATTTTCTATTTCTGCAACTCATGTTTTCTCAACACCAATACCAACACCAAATAACAGAAAAAACAACCAGAAATAGCTTGAGCTAAAACATGGTACATAGATTCTTGATCTTATTTTTGGTAATTTCTCGGTCAACAACTATTACAACATCAACTTCCAACACCAACACCACATCTGCAACATGTCCTATGGATCTAGGCTATGTCCTAAGGATCAAATGGAACGTTACTGAGTGCCAAAACTTCCCAAAATCAACACCTCAACCCCTTTCCAACACCTCCACCACAAACACCCCCCATTGTTGCCAGACCCTTCTTTCTCTATATGGCATAGCACTCGCTCACCACCTCAAAGAAACTTCCCTTTTTCAACTTCCCAATTTAGAAACCTCCATTTCTTGCCTCCATGATTTTCAAGAAAAGCTCACCTCTCTTTCTTTGCCTTCTAACCTTACCTCTATCTGCTTTGACCCTTTTCAGTTTGTGATCACAAAGAATATATGTGCCTCTATTGAGTCCACCCAAGATTGGATCAATAAGCTTGGTCCTTCCACAGCTTTGGACACTGGCTGCAAGCATGACCTTACTGGTACCTCCTGTGATGCCTGTGTGGCCGCCGGTTTTCGGGTGCAGGCAGACTTGATTGCACTTGATGGTAATAAGTCTCACTCTACTGATTGCTTTTATTTTGCAATTTTATATGCTGCTGGCATTGTTAATGAATATGGTCCTGAAAGTGATAGTGCTACTCAATGTATATTTGGTATGTCAATTGATTCTGAGAGTGGTTCTTCAAGTAAGTATCACTCAGGTTTGGTTTTTGGGTTAACTGGAGCTGGTGTTGCAGTCTTGGTGATGTCAGTTTTATTGGTGTTATACTTTTGGTGGGATAAGAAATGGAGGGAAAAGGGTAATAATGATTTTGATTTGGGGATGGAGGAAATGGGGTCTAGGCCAAGATGGAGGCCTAATACAGGGTCTGTATGGTACAAAATTGAAGAGCTGGAGAAGGCAACTGATAATTTTTCGCCTCAGAATTTTGTAGGGAGAGGTGGCTATGGCATTGTTTATAAGGGGATTTTGAATGATAGAACTGTTGTCGCGGTGAAGAGGATTCTGGAGTCTGATTTTGAGGGTAATGATGAGTTTCGTAATGAAGTTGAGATCATTAGTAACTTGCGGCATCGAAATCTTGTGCCGCTTAGAGGGTGTTGTGTGACAGATGGAGAGACAAATAGTGAAAATGGAGAGAGCCAGAGATATCTTGTGTATGAGTATATGCCTAATGGGAATCTTGATGATCATTTATTTTCTGTAAAGCAGAGCAAGAATGGGAAGCAACCATTGACATGGCCTCAGAGGAAAAACATAATCTTGGATGTCACAAAGGGGCTGGCTTATCTGCATTATGGGGTGAAGCCAGCTATTTATCATAGAGATATTAAACCGACGAATATACTTCTAGATGCCGATATGAGGGCGAGAGTAGCAGATTTTGGTTTGGCAAAGCAAAGCAGAGAGGGACAGTCTCATCTCACAACTAGAGTGGCAGGAACTCATGGATACTTGGCGCCTGAGTATGCACTTTATGGGCAATTGACAGAGAAGAGTGATGTTTATAGTTTCGGAGTAGTTATCTTGGAGATAATGTGTGGTAGGAAAGCTCTTGATTTCACTTCAGGAACCGCGCATGGTTTTTTGATCACAGATTGGGCGTGGTCAATGGTAAAAGCAGGGAAGATAGAAGAAGTTCTTGATGCTTCTCTATTGAAAGATGAGGATCCAGCAACCGCAAATCCAAAGGGCATAATGGAGAGATTTGTACTTGTTGGAATATTATGTGCTCATGTTATGGTGGCTTTGAGGCCTAACATTTTGGACGCACTGAAAATGTTGGAAGGAGATATTGAGGTTCCGGCCATCCCAGATAGGCCATCTCCCCTTGGCCAGCCTTCATTTATTAAGGGTGATGGTAATGCTTTTAGCATATCACCAGCGTTAAGCGCTCTGGGCTTACCTGCTGGCGACATGCTCAGGTGAAAATACAAAATCCTTGTAAAGTTGTAAATATATTCGCTTCACGGCCTAATATGAACAGTTGAAAACACGCTGATGACTTGATTTCGTTCTATGAGCTTGGGAGTTCTGTGATATATATGATCCAGAGGTGCCGGGGCGTTATCTTGGCTGATATGGTGGATGATACATGTTCTAGTTCACCAATACCTCAGACATGTAGTTGTCTGCTTGAAGCAATGAGAGGATGAAATGGGAAGTAGCATTTCCTCCTGCCGAAAATCCAGGAGTGAGCATTTAATTGCATTGCATTGCCAATGCAGTGGGTGCCGAAAGACACTATTCTCCGGTCTGATTTGCCAGCAAAATCGCTCACACGGCATTCCTTTCTTAGACGTTATTGATAAATCGGGTACTATAGCTATTAGTATACGCTAAGCCGGCATCCATTAACTGTAGTGCAGAAGATTTATCAGACTCAGTCTTGGTACAACATTGTAGTCTTGCACTTTGTACTTTCATTATAATGTTCCTTGATCAAACTATTATGCATATACAATTGCTTCATTGTTGCAAGCGGAATGATTTCAAAATTTGCATCTTGAAGTCTGAAGAAACACTTTTACTGATGACGATTTTTCAAATATACTCTGATAAATTGTCTTCTTAAAGGTAAGGTCTAAGATACAAGAATGCCATAAATGAAGTAAAAAAATTTAGTGTGCACTTCCACAACTCTGCATTTGTGACATACCGGTCCACATCCGTCAACACAGCTTTAACATTTTGGGTCAATTGACTAGACTCAATGCATTGGTAAGCCAAAAAATGAAAATGATTCTGCAACTTAATTTGCACATAAAAGAGCTGCTAGGCATCACATGCTTGTTATAGTTATAGTACATGACCTTCAGCCCCTTGCAAGCATGTAAATACGTAACATAAAAGATAAAAAGAAATTAGGGAAAAAAAAAAGAAGCATAGAAGAATTATTAAACAATTTTTATGAACCAAAACAAAGTTTACTTTGCAACCAAACAATCTTGTTGTAGGATTGGAACATAAATTTAATATTAGGGGATCAAGATTCAACTAGGGAAACAGTTAACAAAAAAAAAAAAAGGAAATAAGGAGGGGGCGTAATTTTTTTTAAGAATTAATATACAGATTTTTTTTTAAAAGTTGGAGGCTTGGGAGCTGGGGCTCCCCCTGATCGCCTTTTGCCTTCGCCCCTGCTTTGCTGCAGGAGTTAGTCAAATTTTAATGGTCAATGATTGCTTATATTGACAACGCTTTTTTTGTCAATTTTAGTGGTCTTATGCGCATGTGTCATAATAAAATACAACATTTAATACATAAGAGATAAATAGTGAGTCACGACAAAAAAAATAAAAATATATATATATATATATATAAATAGTGCGTCATAGACACAAAACGATATAAAGTATTATTTTTTTAAAGGAAAAAAAGAAAAAAGAGAAAATAAATGGAATTGTCATGTCTCGTATGACGTCTCATCAATGGACTCTTGATGTATACGAAGGAGTACCGTTCATTCGAGTAGACCAAATTACCAAAATAACCTTCCCTCACCTCGTGGATCAGTATATTCCAACACCAGTTTGACCAAGCAGAAGCATTTCTGTACCCTTGCATATTCCACACACGGCACTTCAGAGTCCAAACTCAAATTCTCAAACAAAGTCTTGGTGAATTTCAGCACGTCAATCACACCATTGATCTTAATTCCACAAAGCTATTGAAAAACGAAAATTTCTTCCTTGGACCGAATGGACATCTGGTCATGAAACAAAAAGTGAGCGCAACATAATACGAGAGAGTCGGATAACCGTTAACCTGATTGAAAACCAATTCTTGATAAACAGACAAAACCAACAAAAAAAAATCAGTCTTTTGTTTCCTTTTTCTCGCCAATGGCTACACTGTGATAAATCTACAAAGGCATAATCTTGATCAAAATTTCAACAATGGCAACCCATTTCAGATCATGGGTTTGTTTAGTAATGTCAATAGCTCCCTATATTTGCCTTTCTGAGTTTATAGTTTCTGCAGAAAATTGTCATAGAATTTTTATTTAAGAATGATTGTTTTGTAATCAATACTTAATCTTTTCATGTGTCCTTTTTAATAGGTTTAATATAGAGTAAAATGCACCATACCCCCTGTGTTTTCACAAAGTTGCATCATAAACTCTGTGTTTTAAAAAGTCGCGTTATAAACCATGTGTTATGAAAAACGTTGTATATATGTCCCAAACTCAAATTCTGTTTAACTCTGTTAGTTAGCCTTGTAAAAAGACAAAATTATCTTCGTTTAAAGATAAATCCGTCAAAGGAGGTATTTGTAACTTTTTTGATATCAGAAGGGGTATTTATCACTTTTTTAATATTAGAGGGAGGTATTTATAACATTTTTCATTTTACAATATCATAACCATGTGCTAGTCTACCTTCTAAGGCTATCCTTAGCAGAGGTAGCAAAATAAAAAACATGCTAAATTTGAAAATTTTTAAAGACCTAAATATTATTTTTGATTTAAATATACATGGACTCACCACTTTTCACAACTTTTGATACAAAATGGGTCTCTAAATTACATTTGGGGTGCTAAATTTAGAGCCCCAAATATAATTTAGAGACCCATTTTGCATCAAAAGTTGTGAAAAGTGGTGGGTCCCATATATATTTAAATCAAAAATAATGTTTGAGTCTCTAAAAATTTTTAAATTTGGGATGTTTTTTATTTTGCTACCTCTGCTAAGGATAACCTAAGGAGATCTACAACCTTAAACTAATAAATATCATTTAATTAAAGGAATAAAAAAACGTATAGCTTATATAACAGAACATTGATGTCCACCATAAAAAATATAAATATTATGCTTGAAGTTCAAAGTCATATTGTAACTAGAAATAATCGTACCTTCACTTGGAATTACGTTTTTTTACAAGTAGATTAAAATCTTTAAATCAGTGCAAAATCAACTTCAAATCGAAGAAAAATCACTTTGAAATAGTTTTTCTCTCTAGGATTGTCAATTTTTTTTTTTTTTTTTTATCTTTGAAGGGGCAATTTATATCTTTATAAAAAAAATAAGGGTAATTAGAAACCTTATAAAAAACACAAAGGACAATTTACAACCTTATCGAAAACACAAGGTGTCATTTACAACCTTATCGAAAACACAAGGGTCAATTAGCAACTGATGTTAAAAAGGGTATTTTCATCTTTCTGCATGTGTTTTAAAACTTGATAAATGTCATACTTGCATTTTAAGCGTGTATGTTACACTCACGTTAAAATTAACAAAAAAATAAACAGCAGGGAGTTATATGTAACGTTTTCTATAATACAAGATTTATAATGTGATTTTTTAAAACACATAATTTATAATGCAATTTTATAAAAATATTAAAAAATATAGTACATTTTACTCGTTTAATATAAGATGCTAACTTCTAATGGACCCTGTATCTTGAAATGCTTGTTTTGAATATTGTTGTAGCTTCATATTTACTATTTAATCCACTTGGAATCCACGCATAAATATAGTAATCATGTCAATGAAGAAAGAGTGTGACAGTCTTCTTTAGGAGGCGGACAACTTGGACGCCAATTTGGATTCCCCTCTCAACGTTGTAATTTTAAAAAAGATAGATTAATAGTGATAAAGTAATAGTGCAATTATAATGAATAATTTGCACGATTGATTGCGGAGAGAGGCCATGGGGGGTATCGCTCATCAAGTTCATATATTTCTTTCTTGAGTTGGTCTTACATTCGGTTGCCCTGAGATATTACACGTAAATTCCACACATGTAGAGTTTACATGCACACTCACGGTCGCACCCAAACATATGACTTTTTCCTTTTTCTATGAAAACTAAATTTTTTTTTTTGATTTTTATTAATCAAGAAAAACATACTCATTCAATCAATCAAATCTACAATGAATATAATAGAAAAAATTATTTAACCCTAACTTTGACAAGTAGAGCCTACGTGCACACTACCGGGCCATGGAAACCAAAAAAGTTGTCCGTGCCGAAAATAGAATGCTGGGGACGCAAACGAGGAAAGCCTCTGCTTATAGTGCATGCCGTTACAAATAAAGAAAAAGATGAAGCAGCCAACAGAATTCAATTCCAAAGAGAACAAAATCAAAATTGAAGAATGAGAAGAAGAATCTTAATTAGTCAAAGTTGTCAAACTTTTATAGCCTTAGAAACCAAATATATAAACTTTTATAGAGTAAATAGCTACCAAGGATTTCTAAAGAATATGTAAACACAAAGTGAAACGTAAAGCCAACTGATCCAAGTCTCAGTTTAAATATTCATTACCCTTAATTTTAGTTGGACAAAATTTCCAATCTATGCCTCCAATGGTAAGAAAAAACTACGAAGGTATTGGATAGTGGATTAAAAATTTTGAGTTCAAAGTTTTCTTTGACTAAGTACCTAATGTATGTATTGATTGCGGCTTAATTGTAATCTAAATTTAATAAGAACCTTTTCGATGTGAGTTTTTGCCTTTCTCAACCTTTTTCCTCTTTTTTTGCTACAAATTTACAAAATAAATAATGAAGTCAATTTAAATATTCTTATCAATCTAACGTGAAACATGATACGAATAATTTTTTTTAAAAAAAGAAGATTAATCAAGTTAAACACAAACGGAAGAATATTAAAAAAGGCTTTATTATATTATCTGATTATATTTATGTCATAACTTTACCTTTTCCTACAATAATTAGGACTACCTTATCCTACCTTAGTTAGGACTTTTAATTTAACCTAAACTAGTTAGTATATATAAGGGATTCTTACCTTTGACATTATTTTCTTCGGGCGACAATATTTTCTTGAATCGAAGCGTTTTCTAGAATCTTTTCCAACAACAATATACTATACATCCTACAATGAGACATTCATCATATGTTACTCCTATTAATGACTTCTACAACTTGCTCACTAGAAGCCTCGACGATCTTCACAACTCCTTCCATTGTCAAAACTTCATGTCAGCTCAGTTTCTTCAACATGTTCTTTCATCTTTGCGATCTTTCCATTCCCAGATACCCAATTTAGTTCAAAAACTAAACTTGCCTGTTGGAGAAAAATGGCTCGATGGTTACATGGACGAGAGCTCTAGGCTGTGGGAAGCCTGCCATGTTCTTAAGTCTGCAGTATCTAGAATGGAGAATTTCTACTCAGCTGGCATCTATATGGCTTCTTCAATTCATGATCGTCGCACTTTAAATGTGCAACGTTCCCGCCAGGTTAGTACTCTTAGAAATAACTTTCTTGAAGAATATAAACACTGGTCTAATCAATTTCTGTTATTTTGCAAGTTGATGATAGTGTTTAAATTTCGTAACCAATTTCACTTAGTAAGATAATACTATTGAAAAAAATTATAGTATGTGGAGTTATAATAATTAATTGTTTTAGTTTTTATAAAACGGGTAGATAAATAGTTCTTGAGTAGTAAATTCATATGTGTCATATAGTTATTGAGGTCAAGATATCTTGTTTTGCAGTCTATTAGTTTTACTCAATCCCGTGATGGAGGGACCTAATAGAATTTCTATTTAAACTAGGTCCCCTCTCTAACCCTAGGAATATAAAAAAATGATTTTACACTAGTTGTTTAATTTCCCCTTTGAAAGCTCTCAAAGTAAGGGAGGAAGACATAGTGTGTTATATTGTACAACGTTAAGCAATTTCGTTTGTTTTGCAAGTTGATAGTTTGAGTCTCTCACCCGAACTGTTAAATTTTTTTTATAATATATGAGTGTACATTGATTAATTATTTTAGTTTTCATAAAACGGGTTTATAGATAGTCTTTGAGTAGTAAATCCATATATGATCATTAGGTTATTGAGCTCAACATCTTATTTATTAAAAGTCTAATATATTGGATAATTAAATGTAAAATATTAATTGTACTGAAATTCAGAGGGCAAATTAAATATAACCTCTATTTGAGTTATGTCACCTCCTAACCCTAAAAATACAAAAAAGATTTTACACGTGTCGTCATAATATTATCTTAATCTAGTCCTATTGAAAGCTGCCAAGGTAAGGGTGAAAGAAGAAAAACCTAGTTATGTTGTATCATACAACGATTCAATAATTCAAGATGAGTCAAACTGGTACATTTAATTTCATATATAGATTCAGAAATTTTATAAAAATGTGAATCATGTCTCTAACATGAATGCTTCGTTTGGTTTGGTGTGGTTTGAATGTCTAAACCTCTTACCTGTCTATGTCTGGTCTACTCGATTTAATGCTCTATGTTTTGGACAGGTCATTCGAGCCATTAATGGTTGCCAAAGGGAAATAGCTGCCATGGAAGAGGAGAATAAGGGCTTAATCGAAGCAAGATTACAGAATCTAGCAATAAGATTCGACGAGAATGTCATGATGGAATCAAAGTTCAATGAATTCAACGGTTTTCAAGGAGTCCTCTATGCAATGAGAAACGTTAGCTCATTGCTTCTTGTGATTTTGCTCAGTGGCCTAGTATATTGTTGGCCTGATCATGCATGTTTTAACCAAGATGGTTATAAAGGAAACGTGGTTTTTGATTGACCCTTCATGGTATCAATAGCAAGATTACTAAAGGGAGTGGCTGCCGAGATAAGCCATACTGGTCGTGGACGGCCAGGAATCTTTCTTCATGAGTTCATAAGGGCCAGAACCGCCATTGAAGAACTAAAAGTTGAACTAGAAAAAGCTGTGAGGTATAGATACGAAATTGATTTACATGACGAGGTTGAAAACTTGAAGAGTTGCTTTGTGATGTTGAAATCTGGGACTGAGAGCATTGTTGGGCAACTTGATGATTTCTTTGATGAAATGGTTGAAGGTAGGAAGAAGCTTTTGGGCATGTGCACACAGAAGTAGAGAGTTGTGCAGCTGTAGTTAGTAGAGAGATTTAAACAACATGAAACTATTCGATTAATACGAATTGACATCAATCTTTTCCGTATTGATAGGATTCACATGCGTGAATCCATCAACATTGGGAGAGATTGACGCAAGAATTTTTCTTAAACAACTAAAGTGTAAGATTCCCTTGGTGGGGTAGTTATAGATTTAAATTATCCTTCCTCAATTTCCTTTTTTCTTTAGTCTTTACTTGCTATGATTTTATGTTTATATTGTTTGTTTCGTAGTCATATTTATATAACTAATTTCATTTAGTGGATAAGATTTGATTTGATTTGGTTTTGTTATTGTATGTTTCCTCAAAAAGCTCTTTCGTTTTGCAACTAATATTGGACCAAAAAAGAAAAAAAAAATTCAGAAGGAAAACGAATGTGATTCTTATTATCTACCTTAAGTGCAGGACTGTTGTAAAAGTATGTATATTTATTGATAACAGTTTGTCTGATGTAATACGTTGTCGACTATCGACAGACATGCAACATCTAAGAGAATAATTCAATTCAGAATTGCATTACAACTTTACAGAACCTAGCAGAAGAATTGCATGAGAAGAACTCAATACGTTATTTAGTTGCTACGTGGAAGAATGACATGAAAAGATGATGAATAAAACTTTGATGATATAATATTATATGTTAAAGTGTAATGATCATGTTCTTTTGTAATGATGATATTTTGTCATAATCATTAGTATAAATATGTATGTTAGTTTCTGCATTGGATAGTGAAAAATCCAGAGAATGAGAAAAACAAGCAGATGATTTATTCTCTCAGTTTAAATTGTCTACGTTATTATTATATTTCATAACAAGTTATTAGCACGAATCTTTGTCAATGAGTTACTCATTAGAAGAATAAAGAAACGAACGTTTCGAATGTCGGTAATTCACGATTTATCTTTTATTATGTTTTCTGAATTGCTTATTATATCACTAATCTACTATCCAATTTTGTTATTCTCTATCGAGCTCTACGCGAGAATCAAGCGTCAACTAAGGTAAAAGGAATATGTGCTTCTCTTATCTATTTTGGTTGAAGAGTAAGTAAAACATATAATTAGCATTATAGAAGATATAATTAGTCTTATTATCATATCTCTACTCAAGAGGTTTCTTGAGGTCCCGCTTCTACTATAATTTATATGATCTTATCATTACATCTTCAATTGCCTAATATAAAAGTAAGCAACGTATGAGGACTAAAGTTACTTTGATAGTTTTTCATATTGGCAGGAGATCACAAGTCTCCAAATGCAAAACACATAGCGTTGGTATTTTTGCAAGATCTATGATGATCAATATTAAAATAATATTTGATGATTTGATGATCAATGTTAAAATAATATATAGTATGCAAAAGTTATTGTGATGTATTGCTGTTAATAGTTTTTGCAAAATATGTGTTTATTTTATCCTTGAATTAAAGAAAAGAATAATGCATTCCAGCAGATTGCATAAAAGTATTTTTCTTTTATTATCTTATTTTTGAAGGATTAGATATTGTTTTTGTTACGGTGAAAATCCCACTGAAATTTATAGAAGACCAAAATTTTCAGTTGGCTTAATACCATTTCCTGAAGTGAATGAAATTAAAATTCCTCGATGTGAATTGAAATTAGATTCCCGAAGTTAATCGAATTGAATTCCCTGAAGTGAATAAAATTAAAGTGGGTAGAACTACATTTCTTGAAGTGAATGAAATAGAAATTCTCTAAAGGAATATAATTGAAATTTCCCAAAGATGAGTGCAATTAAATTCCCTGAAGCGAATGGAATTGAAATCTCCTGAAGTGGATAATATTTAATTTCCTGAAGAAAATAAAATTACATTCCTTGCAGCGAATGAAACTATATTTTCCGGAGTGAATAAAGTTGTGTTCTCTCAAATGAATGAAATTAGATTCCCGAAGTGAATCAAAATTGCAAATTCTCTGAAGTGAATATAATTGCTAGTTCCCTGAAATGATTGGAATTAAAATTTCCTAAAGCAAATGGACCTAAATCCTCAAAGTGGATGATATTGAATTTCCTGAAGTAAATAAAATTACATTCCCTGCAACAAATGAAATTATAATAATAGTAGGGTTTGAATTTCTACTCTTTTTATTCTCTTTCGCCATAGCAATGGATGACGATTTCATTACTGCGATGTTATTTGATGAAGGTGCAATTATTATAACTTTTATTCTTATCCTTATTTTCTACAAAGTAGAATTTGGAATACAAATGTGAGATTTAGTTAGAATGGTTGCAAGAAGGTATATCATAAATCTGAATCTTTTGGTAAGAATAAATGTATTTTAAATGTCTGAATCCTATGAATGTTAAAATGATTATTGTACTTTAATCTTCATTTTATTTGTAGCCCGCTAATTGTTTGAAGTTATTGAAGGTTGTCATACTATTCTCGAGATTCGCTTAAAATCTATAATTTAGAGTTATATGATTTTATAATCTCATATATAATTTTGTTGAAGTATGACAAACAAATTGTATATATCTTACTGGAGGAATGCATTCTATTTATAGTATTCCAATAACAGTTGCATCAAGATATTGGATCCAAAATATTTTATACTTTGGTATGATATGAGAATAATTATTGCAAATTTATATGGGCACCGATTAAAGATCAAATAATTCTATTGCCAAATGAATTTTTATGTACTGCTTGTGTCCAAGAAAAATTGATTAAAAAGTCATCTCCTACTAAAATTGATATCGAAGCTCTTGCATCCTCTACGTTGCTTGCTTTAATTATTCGATTACCCATCTATTATCTGTTATTTTGAAACCTTAACGAGTGATTATTTTAGACCACGCATTACAAATTGTTATTTTTATGAGATATCTTGGAGGAACTTGAAGTTT
Source organism: Ehretia macrophylla (assembly GCA_037974665.1). Lineage (NCBI taxonomy): Eukaryota > Viridiplantae > Streptophyta > Magnoliopsida > Boraginales > Ehretiaceae > Ehretia > Ehretia macrophylla. Next base: position 54,313,626 of record CM075766.1, read on the forward strand.
ACTGTGATACATCTTTGATACCTCACTGTAATATATGTTGAAAGGAATTAGCTATGTGAACCTGAAGTTCAAGAGATTATTCATCAATTGTAGAGTATTACAAATAATTTACCAGATGCAAATAATATTGTAAAATCACAATTACTAGCTATGAATGTGTCGACACAAATTCATGTCCTAGAAGGAAATAGAGCAAATACCATAACATATGCATCTAAGGCATGCTAAAAGCGTGCTATACTTGTCAGTGCAAAAGATATTATACATTTGAAAAGGGAGAACACATAAGAAATACAGAAATTGTGAATCTCGAAGATTCGATATCTTTAAGGCGCACGACATAATTTATAGAACCAATCGATGTTGGTAAACACATAATCCTAGAAGAAATTAACGAATAATTAGTCCCTGGGGAGACCAAGGTACCTCGAAATGATGATTTCTTGGAAATAACGATTTTCATAAAATTATGTATCCACCAAAAAGATATAGAATGAAAAGAAAATTATCCTGAATGATATTTTTACTTTCACAAAAGCGCTTGGAATAAAGTGATGAGGATCCTGAACCACAATGTGTGGATTAATGTCGACAAGTCGAATAAACATAAGCCATATAGTCGGTACTAAATTCACATGACAAATGTGAAATTCTCATATGTGAGATTGAGGGGAAGCAATTGAGAAGCAAACCCTATGTTATTTTCAATCCCACAATGCTTAGATACTTCCAAGAAATGCATCATATTAGTTATATATCTCTTAAACTGCATAAAGTTGACAATGAATGAGTTAGTATGCTATGTAGTTACATTTTGCTCTATGGTAACCGTAATGTCACCGTTAATGTTTGAATGACTTCATATGGTTCTTATGAAAATGAAAACAATTTGACAATATAAATCACGTGATATTGATATTAAAGCCCCTGAAGGACTTTCTGTGCCTGAAGCATATGACTCGAAATCTCGGGAAATGTAATCGATTACAAAGATCTTTGTGAGAATGAAAACATTCTAGAAGAATGTGGTCTAAACTTCTTAGTATATGTTGATATCATGTTGGCCATATATCATGTTAAGAAGTATTATCTCCTTGTAGATTTCTATTTGTTGTCCATTCATTACTGCCTTACAATTTAAGTTGATTAATTATTTTTGTAATATATGCTGATGATTCTTGAATAAAGGCTCCTGAAGAGTTGTACAAGTGAGAGCTTATTGACCTGAAGATCGAGTACTCACTAACAAAATAATATTCCATGGAAAGCATTAGAGTGATAAATATTATATGATTACTGCCCTAAAATTGAAAAGGACGATTGAGAATATAATGAGATAACTATTGGGCCTGAAGTACCATATCTCAATACTATTGGTCCACTAATGTATCTTGCTAATAATAGAAGACCAGGAAATTGTCTTCCGTTAATTTGTTAGCAAAATATAGTGTGATTCCATCCTGAAGTCATTGGAATGAAATTGAGCACATGTCATTCTATCTATGTGGAACATCAAATATGGACTTTTTGTATCCAAGATGGTTGAAATCATCATACGTTGGCCCTGTAGATGCTGACCATTTATCTGACCCCCACAAAACAAGATCGCAGATAGTCTATGTATTACTTGTGGTGATAGTTAAATTGTGACAATACAAGAAATAGAGAATGAAAACTGCATCCTCAGATCATGTTGAGATTCTAGCAATTCTTGAGGCTAGTTGAAAATATATATTGGTTGAGATCTATGTTAAGAAATTATGTTGATTACCCGTCAAAAGAACTAGTCTGATCAGAGGTGGCACACAGAACGTGACATGACGAAGAATATCTAACCATAATATTTCTACACACATGAGCTTTAGATGATATCATTGATATCCAACAAGTAAACGCAAGTGAAAATCTAGTAGATTTGTTCACTAAAGTTTTACCAACAAAGATTAGAAAGTACTTGCTCAGGAGTGTAGAATACATTACATGAAAGATCTGTCACCATGACTCATGTTGTAATGAGGGAGAAAATGTATTTGTGTGTTGTACTCTTTTTCTTTTATCAAGGTTTTTTCTCCCACTGAGTTTTTTCTGGTAAGGTTTTAATGAGGCAGGACAAATACGCTATATATGTTACGAGCATGTTGAGCCAAAGTTCTTTTGCATAGATACACTCCAAAAGAAAGTGAAAGTGAAAATCCAGCAGATTTATTCACTAAAGGCATTACCACCAACAATTTTCAAATCACATATTCAAATATGTAGAATGCATCGCCTGAAAAATTATCATCATGACTCATGTCACCATGAGGGGGAGAAGCTATTTTTACGTGCACTGTACTTTTTTTCCTTCATCAAGATTTTTATCCCACTGGATTTTTCTATGGTAAGGTTTTAACGAGGCAAACCAAATAAGAATAATGTACTCTTTCCCCTTCATCAAGTTTTTATCCCATTGAATTTTCTTGATAAGGTTTTTAATGAAGCATATTCTTAAGCTATAAATATTCAAGGGGGAGTATTGTAAAAGTATGGATATTTATTGACAATATTTTGTTTGATGTAATACGTTGTCGATTGTCGACAGACATGCAACATCTAAGAGAACAATTCAATTCAGAATTGCATTACAACTTTGCAAAGCTAGCAGAAGAATTACATGAGAAGAACTCAATACGTTATTGAGTTGCTATGTGGAAGCATGACATGAAAAGATGATGAATAAAGCTTTGTTGATATAATATTATATGTTAAAGTGTAATGATGATATTTTGTCATAATCATTAGTATAAATATGTATGTTAGTTTCCTGCATTGGATAGTGAAAAATCCAGAGAATGAGAAAAGCAAGCGATGATATATTCTCTTAATTCCCACTAAAATTAATATATTCGACTCATGATCAATCTAGAAAAAAAGTGATCTTTATGTCTTGTCAAGCTATTAAACTGCAAAAGGCAACTAAACAAACAATTCGAATGATAAGAATTATTGTGAAAGCTATCTTCCACGTAAACTTCTTTTATTATTAGTGTAAAAAAATATGATTATAGAATCGGATATACACGGATCTCTATATTAGTGAGACTTACATGGTATTGACCCCATTAATATTGTGAGTATTGTACAATCCGGCATCGGACCTAATAGATTCCTGATGATTATACTCAAATGATGTTGAGATGACAAATTCAAGTACTATATCAGACAATGACAGCTAATTAACAAATACAAGTAGCGGTACTAAGAGGGATTATGTTATTTCTTTGTTGGTCAGCTAGCAACCTGGCCAAAAGAAAAGAGTAAGTTTTTAAACATCATGCATGTGAAGGAATTTAATAAGAAATTGGAGTTGGCATCAATAGATTCAACGCTACAACAGTATCAATAGGAATAAGAAATTACAAGAACTTGCACCAGGTAACCAACAAAAGCACGAAATCAAAGATCAAGCGATAATGAACTGATGATAATCATATTATACCCTTGACTTTGAATAGTAGAAATATGAACATTGTTTTGAGATAAAACTTAAAAAGAACTGAACTCAATATTTTCAGAACTACCAACTACCAGAAAATGAGAAAACATGATATTTGATGTATATCATTCTGTAGCTCAAAAAAAAACACAAGATAAATACAGATCAACCTGTACGAGTATTGCATCCAACCAAAAAAAAAATAGCACAAAGAGCTTCCAGTACTCCATGGAACAAGTTCATATTATAATTTGCCGAACTGTCAAAAATTCGGGTAAGATGAATGGTGGTAAGGCTCAGGGACACTGAAATTTCCAGACCTCTCGCTTGCCTCCATTCACTGCACTTGACCATCTTGCAGAAGCCAAGTGCTCAAACAAGAATTTCAATGTCATCATGGATTTCTTACAATGTACAGTATAAGTCATTCCTCGGATGCAGCAAGGAAGAATTTACTACTTCAACTACGTCTCCAAATCACTTAAACATCAAACCCTGGCATTGCAAACTGGGATGCAAAATTTTCGACTCGCATCCTAAGCTCAAGAATGTCTTTGTTGTTTTCAAGACCCTTCAAGAAAGCTTTGCCACGTTCCCTCAGCACTGAGCTCGCAGTCTGTGCAGCTGTGAGAAGGAAGTCAGCAATTGTTTCAAAGTCCGACTCTGAACAGCCTCTTGAAGTCATAGCAGGGGTACCTGTGAGCATTAACAACAAAAAACTGTCAGCACGTAATATTCACAAACACTTTAGAGTAAAAAGTAATAATTGGCTGAAACAGAGATAAAACTGTCTATACTTACCAACCCTAACCCCTCCCGGTGTTATAGTGCCATTTTCATCAAAGATGGTAACTTTATTCAGAGTTATGTGACATAATTCACATACCTTCTCAAAATGCTTTCCTATAAAACACAAAAGATGCAGAAGATGATATTGTTAAGAGTACCAATTACAGAAGTAATATCTATGACGAGCAAAAACATGTATAATAGGCATAGCAAGAAAAAGAGGTAGGCGGTCTATAAAATAACAACAAAAATGTACGACAAACGAGCTACAGAGACCAACTTAGAAGTAGAGGCATGCATGACCGCATAACGCATGTTGAGACCAACATGTAACCGTTAGTTGCCAAGTAGTTAGCCACGTTATAGCATGCACCATGTCAAACTCGACAAAGCAAAATCCAAGATTCGAATATAAAAATTGGTCAACAAAGGCAGTCTGAGAACAAATCTAGAGGCCAGCAGATGAATCCAACAGTTGCAAACAAAATTTGAGCTCAACAGAAGCATTCTGAGAATGACACTAAAGGCCAGCAGATGATGAACGCATGAAAATACCTAGAGGTTGGTGGCAACTGGCAATTCCATGAAAAGTAGCCATCATATTATACCATAGAGTTATAAATCATTAGTTCAGTGAGATGATACTAGAAAGCCATATTAGTATTATACTGCCACCTTATGCAACAGACACGCATATAAATTTCTTACCAATGGAAGTAAAACAAAAAAAAATTCGGATAAAGAGGGGAGACCAAAGGAAGAAAGAAAAGGATGGAAATAAAGTATTCAACAACAAAATTCTCATCGTTATCTTAGCATAACTGATGAAATAATCTTTCACTTGTGCAAAACAAGTAGGAAATAGAAGTTAGGTTCTTTTATGGTTTTAATAGGTAATTTTGTAGACACTAGGAAAAAAAAAACTTATTACATAAACAAAACAAGAAAAACAAAATTAAAGAAAAGAACTAATTATGCAGAGGTTATGTAATGTCTAATAGTCTCATAACCAAGTTAATCATTAAATGCTCATAGGACGCATAGAGATACTACCACATCAATTAACAATTTTGCAAGAGGTGCAAACTGAGGTTTATAAGAAAAATGCAATACCAGTTAATCCAAGAGGTCTTAGATCCCAAAGTATCAAATGATTGTCTGTGCCTCCACTGACCAGCCGGCAATTTCTTTTCAATAAAGCAGATGCTAAAGCCTGAGCGTTTTTCTTCACCTGCTGCATATATGCTTTGTATTCACGAGTAGCCACTTGTTTCAATGCTATTGCAAGTGCAGCAATGTGGTTGTTGTGCGGCCCACCTTGTAGTGCTGGGAAAACAGCAAAGTTTATTTTCTCCTCAAAATCATATCTGTCACTTCCATCATTCAAAAGCATGCCTCTCTTCCTTGGCTTTGGGCCCTTCCTGTAGAAGATAATACCTCCCCTAGGACCACGAAGACTTTTATGGGTCGTAGAGGTAACAATATCACAATATTCAAAGGGGCTAACACACTCCTGAAATAAGAAAACAATGCACATCATTAGGAGGGTAGAGAAACCATGATTTCCAAGAGGATACTAAAGCACCTCTGACTACGGACCGGTCAGGAAAGTATTCATAGCAAGTATAGAATTTCACTGCAGGGATTAGTGCGCACTTATCACAACATACAATTCAAGAATGGCAGAAAGAGCTAGTAAGACATGTCTGGTCTCAATCATCAAGAAAGGTAATTTCACAAATAGCCGAAAGAGCAAAAGGAATTAAATCATGAGAAAGGGTAAATTCAGAATTAGTACACATTCCGGTTTCCCTTCATCGCGTAGTACACAGTATCACTTTCCAATAGATTGGACTTTAAGTCTCAGCATCCTAATTGAACAGAAATAATGCTGTACAGGACATTCTTTCTACAATACATGTTGCAAAGTCAGAAGACATAAAAAGAAAAAGAGATCTTGATTCAAATTTGTTCCTACTACCAGGCAGCAACTTTTGACCAGTTAACTTTACCTACATCATCCCACAAACAACAAAAGATACATGTGTGTGTGCACACTCATTGGAGACAACAACACCTATTTCAATTCATTACAAATGTGTAATTCAATACAGATTCCAGTTAGAGATGAAAACTCTGATCCACGTTAGATGAAGTTCCACATAAAGCTAAATGTGATTGCTGCATGCCATGGCCCATATTTTGACCCAATCCACAGCATAAAAGGGTCCCACATTGAAAAGGAAAAATGAAACAACGTGAATAAAAAGACGTAAATTTGTCCAGCTTCAAACAAAACAGATTGTAGTAGGAAAAAGAGATTAAAAAGATAAATACACTGAATCAAAGTGTCAAAATATCAGAAATTAAGTAATGTGGTCTTTCAAGCCTACAAAAATTTTCATGTTGTCCAATAGCTTGTTGAACTTTCCTAAAGCACACTTCAGGAGTAGCTTCAAACATGATGCAGCATCGCAACAGAGTAAAGATATAATCGTCCATTTTTTGTTACTAGACCACAAACGTATAACTTTAGCCATGTAGATCAACCAGTCAGACAGAAAACAAGTTGGTAAAATGCCCAACAGCGCAACATACTGACCAGACGCAAACAAAAGAAGACAAGGACAAGAATATAAATGCTCAAGCGAAGGAAGAAGAAAAATAAAAATAAAGAATTTTCACCTTTGCAGCAATAAGACCACTAATCTGAGCCATGTCGCACAACAAGACTGCTCCACACTTATCTGCTATCTGTCTAAACCTAGCATAATCCCACTCCCGAGGATACGAACTGCCTCCACAAATAAGAATCTTGGGGCGAAAATCCAGTGCCCTCTCCTCAAGCTTATCGAAATCTATGTACCCAGTTTGCGGATTCACCTTATATGGCAAACTCTCAAAGAAAATCGAGGCCCCTGAAACTTTCCTCCCATTCGGCAAATAGTATCCATGACTAGTGTTTCCACCAGACGGCGTATCCAATCCCATTATCCGATCACCAGGCAACAACAAACCAGTATAAACAGCAAAATTCGCTGATGTACACGAGTATGGCTGCACATTCACACCCCAACTTTCAGGGTCAAGCCCAAAAGCAGCCAAAGCACGCTCACAGCAAAGCATTTCAATCTCATCAATGTACTGATTTCCACCATAATACCTCGCCCCGGGCATCCCTTCCGAGTATTTATTAGTTAAAAAGCTTCCCAACGCCTCCATTACAGCTTTACACACGAAATTTTCCGAAGCAATCAATTCAATTCCTTTATATTGCCTCTGTTTCTCCTTCTCCATTATCTCGAATATATCAGGATCAGCCACTTGGAGGCTCTGGTTCCCCCAAGCCTTAACCGCATTCTTACGCGACTCGAGATCATTCGAAAGAGCCCTAAAACACTTCAAATTACTCGAAGAAGACGGGGAATCGCACTCGCGCTTCCGCTTCAAGCACATAGAATGCCCTAGAATTCTAAACTCCTCCACCTCCTTCTCTTCCTCCTCCTCCCCTCCACTCCTAACACTTCCGTTGTCGTTCCCACTCTCCTCCTCCTTTTGCTGGTCCATCAGCTGCAACGGAATCGAAGGCACCGGATGAGAAGCGTCACGGATCCGCGAATCGATCTGAAACGAGATCGAATCGTCCGCGATCTGAGCTCGGCTTGGCGCCGCCTTAGCCACCGTCGTTGTATGTGATAGAAACCCTAGCGACAACTTATTCGTCTGCGAATGCGTCAAATCCATGAAGAAATCCTCCAAATATCAAACAATTCGAAACAAAATTCAGCTGAATTGAAGTGAAAATCAAACCAAACCGCAAGAGAGAAAATTTAATACACAAAATTAAGAATTTTGACTTTTTCTCTTTATCTACAGCTGCGAGCAACAGCGGCAACAGCGGAGGGGGAATCGGTTGCAGCAGAAATAGCGGCGGCCGTTGTGGTGGAGCATCGAAAGGCGTGCAATTGACGAAGAAGAATTTTCCATAAAACAAATAAAAATTAATTAATTAATTTTTTTTTTTTAAACCCTAGGTCACTGAGAGAAGAATGATAGGCGCTGTAGATATATGGTAATATGTGTGTGTGTTGTGTGTGTGGACATATAAATATCATATATGTATGTATATAGAAAAATGCGTAGGTTTGACGAAGACGGGTAGATTCGAAGGGGGATGAACCTGGACGTGATTTAATTGGAGGGTTCAGGTGACAGGGCTGTGATTTTGGTTTAATTCAACGTACGTTATGTGAGGTGCATAAGAGGGAAAGATTATATGCGGGTGGGTATATTTGCTTTAATGGGCTATTGTGATCTTTTTGTTGTGAATTGTATTGGGCTTTTATTTTGGGCTGGTTTGGGTTTGCCCAGCTAGCTACAAAATGGATCGATTTGATTTATTTTTTTTTTATTGTTTTGTGGACTTGAGAAATATGAAGACTTGGCGTTGAGTTGGAGTAAATAAACAATTTTAGGATTTTATGCAATGGAGATAATTTGCAAGGAAACCTTGCTAATTAATTTGTTAATTTTGTATTATTTGGAAATCTTTAACACTATCGTAATGAATTGATGGGTCCTTCTGGCAACAAAATGCTAAGTAGAACAATCTATTTTAGTAATTAGGTAGGTACGGACAAATTTAGAATTTTGTTTTGATGAAAGTAATTATACACAATTTTATACTTATATGTAACGTTTTAGGTGTTAATTAATTTTTTAAAATAAAAAATTCATTAAAAAATCCTAAAATTACCTATATATCTAAAAAAAACATTAGAGTGGATTGGCATTATAGCTCCCACTCTCCTAAAAATACATTGGCCATGAGCACTAGTAAATTTCTTTTTGTTTTGGCTAATTCTTAGGAATAAACTTTTATATTCCAAGGAGAAGTTGAAAGAGATTAAGCACTCTCAAAAGCGACCCCAACACAATAAGCCAGGACCGTGAATATTTTCTTCTTTTTTTTAGGACCATGAATATTAGTCACGCTAAATACAAAATTGACAAAATGACAGAAAAATACCTATACCACATAAACTAAAGCTTCATCGTTCTCGTTCTCGTTCTCATCGTTATAAGATGTAAATATTCTGCAAAAAGACATGAATCTCCAAAAATGACGAGCTTGGATCTCTCGCTTTTTATGAATTATCAAATTTAATTCATTTAAATTTAAACTATTCATTTTAAATTTTATTTTATATACTTTTTTCAAAATTTATTAGTTTATTAATTCAAATTGAATAGCTGAGATTTACAAAAATGAAATCTAATGACACGAAGCTTCTTAAAACATTTGACAAGTTCATTCATCATTCATGCAAATGAATGTGGATATCACGATCATCTTGTTATTATGACCAAAAAAAATGATCATCTTATTATTGGCAATACATGATTTTCACGTGCCAGTGTTTTATTATTAATTTTTATACATGATTCTCATATGCCAATACTTTATTATTATTAGGGTAAATTACTTATTTAATCACGTATTTTTACCATCAGTTCTAATTTAATATTTATCTTTTAAAATATATAATTTCAACCCTGCATTTTTATTATTTGTCCCAATTTAGTCCTTATATTTCAAAATATACCATTTTAATCTCATATATTTACCATTTATCTCAACTTAGTCCTTATATTTGAAAATGTACTATTTTAGTTACGTGTTTATTTCCTTAAATTTGTGGACGAAAAAATAGTGGAGGACTACGTGGACCATAATGACAAAGATATTGGACTAAAATGGTACATTTTGAAAGATAAGTTGGGACAAATGAAAAAAATATAAGACTAAAAAAATATATTTTAAACAATAAAAATTAAAGTAATACAAATAATAAAGATACAGGACTAAATAAGTAATTTACCTTTATTATTATTATTTTGGTCAATTTGCCATTACCTTATCCAAGGTCAAGCACTAGGTCTAAAAAGTACATGTGCTCTCGCTTTGCAATTAAATATCGAAAGTTTTTTTTTTTAAAAAACCGTTGAAAATGCTCTCATTCAACCAACCTACAAGACATAGACTAGATTAAATATCGAAAATTGTCATGGAATCTAATTCCAAGGAAAGTGGATTCAATCCTCATGCATTGTTAGATATTCTTTAATGGGTAAAAAGCAGCAGTAGTCCCCATTGTTTACTCAAAAGTCAATTTAGTCCCCATTGTTTCAAAATGCTCAAAAAGGTCCCCAATGTTTGTAAATATGCTCATTGTGGTCCCTACCGTTAAAATTTTGGTTAGTTTTAACTGATGTGAATAGTATTTCAAGGGTAAATTTGAAAAATCACAAAAAACACAAAATTTCATACAAAAATACCAAAAAACACACACTAACACACCTACAAACACACGCACTCACCAAAAAACACACACTAACACACCCACAAACACACATACTCACAAAAACACCAAAAAACACACACTAATACACACACACTCACAAAAACACCAAAAAACACACACTAATACACACACATTAACACACCCACAAACACACACTAACACACACACACTGTTCGCGCGGAAGGGAAGGTGGGGGGGGGGGGCGCTGTTCGCGCAGGGGGGGGGGTGGGGGGGCGCTGTTCGCGCAGGGGAGGGGGGGTGGGGTTCGCGCAGGGGGGGGGGGTGGGTGGTGTTCGCGCGGGGAGGGGGTGGTGTTCGCGGGGGGGGGGGGGGGGGTCGCGGGGGTGGTGGGTGGTGGTGGTGTTGTTTCTCGCAGGGGGGGGGGTGGGGTTCGCGACAGTGGGGGGGGTGGGTGGTGTTCGCCGGGGGGGGGTGGTATTCGCCGGGGTGGGGGGGTGGGTGGTGTTCGCCGGGGAGGGGGGTGGTGTTCGCCGGGGGGGGGGGGGTGGTGCGTGGTGGTAGGTGGTGGTGGTGCTTGGTGGTGCTTGTGGTGGTGGGTTGAGGAGTTGGAAGAGGAAGAAGAAGATAGAGATATTTTGGGTATTTTATTTTTAAGTAAGGGTAGTTTAGTCATTTTATAAATTTTCTGTTAGATTTTTAACGGTAGGGACCACAATGAGCATGTTTACAAACATTGGGGACCTTTTTGAGCATTTTAAAACAATGAGGATTAAATTGATTTTTGAGTAAACAATGGGGACTACTGGTGCTTTTTTCCCTTATTTAATCATAATCATCTTTTATTAGCGGACCAAAAGAATCATTGGCTAACACGCTTTTAAGTTCGGGATGAATTGACATGGTCTCTTTATATTTCAAATACCAGAATATTGAACCATAAACTAAAGAGAGACATGAGAAAAAAATATATTGGCTTTGTGTCGACTCGTAATTTGTTTAGTTTTCACCCATGGCTATGGTTGTTGCAATGGACTTATTGCGATAGTCTGGGTGGTTAGCTCACAGCCGGATTTAGTGGCTGAAAATTGTGTCCGGCAGGTTTAGTTGTAGTCGTTGATCTTGTATCTTTTGTCACGTGTAATTGAGTTGATTTATCGATGTTGCTTTTAATTATGGGCCTAGGGTTCTATTTTTAGAGTGGGAGTGTATTATTCCAGCTTGAACCAATTTTCATATTTTTTTCTTTGGGCTTTTCTGTTCGTAGTTCCATTAATATTTGGGTCCAACTCCTTACCCGACATGACTATTTACACTATTTTTTTTTAAATAAATGTATAAATCAAAATTACGATTACATATAACATTTTTTGAATTCCTCTTGTTAAGATTGTTTTGGTTCGGACGGTTTATCAATTTGAGGCTTGTTGTATTGTTATTGTTGTATGAAGGTGTTAATTCTTGCTCCCTCAATGGACTCTCGACCAATACGAAATGGTGTAAAGGTAAGATGATCCAAATTCGGAGTCAAAGGGTTATATAAAATATTTTTGGTAGAAACAAATATGAATAAAAGATTCCATTGAATTGATTTGTTGAAGGCTTAGGTAGCAAAAGTGTATGTTTTGAGTAATGTTTTACGTCATCTTTCTCTCTTTACTCCTATTTTTTATAGTAAAAGTTTATGTATCAAAAGTCAAATATATCATGGATGCATATGATGAAAATTTTGTTATATAACTTAGTAATACAGTAAAATCTTTTTAAATTAATACTCGATAAATTAATAATCTCTTTTAATTAATAAAAATATTCAATCCCAACTTGGGACCAGTCTACAAAATTGATAAATTCGATAAAATTATAAGATAATATATTTAATTTTTTTTTTGGTATTTTATTGGCCCATGTATTTCAGAACCTATAAATTAGCTAAAAAATACATACTAAATTGACTATGCGATTTTCTTAAAATATGAATTAAGAGTAGTTTGTCTTTTATTAAACTTTAAATCTAGTTGAATCTCATATTTAATTATTTAAAGAGAAAAAATTGTGATAATCCTACAAGGATTAGGATACAAGATTAGAAAAATTAGTTATCATCCTAATCCTACAAGCACTTAGATATGAGATTAGAGAAACTTTGTTCTAATTCTACTAAATTAAATTTTATCTTTTATTCTCGTTACTTATCTTTTCAAATTGGGCCAAAAAAATACAAGTTACTTTTCAAAAAAAAGGCATTATAATCATAATATGTTTACTATAAACTCAAAAAAAATTAAAAATATATCTATTAATTAATAATTATTAATTTATCGATAAATTAATATCTCGTTAAATTAATAAAATTTAGTAGTCTCAACACTATTAATTTAAAAAAGTTCTACTGTACTTCTTTGAGCAAAAAAAACTTAGTAATACTTCTTGGAGTATCATATTGGACTAGGCTCCGTTTGTTTGCCGTAAAATAACTTGCTTGTGTAAAATATTTTCCGTGGAAAGTGTTTTCCTGGAAAATAAAATATTTTACAGGGCTCTGTTTGTTTGTCGTAAAATAACTTGTTGGAGGAAAATATTTTACTGGAAAATAGAATACTGAAAAATATTTTTTTGTGTTTGGATGTGCCGTAAATTTTGTAAAATGTTTTCTTCTCCCAAAGGACATGAAAACATTTTACATAATTTTGTACTAGTCGTAATTGTTGACCGGAAAATATTTTACGGTTGACCAATTTTTCGGTGTTACCAAACACCGTAAAATTAAGAAAAAGCAGCCGCAATTGTTGACCGGAAAACATTTTACGGTTAACCAATTTTCCAGTGTTACCAAATACCGTAAAATCCGAAAAATATTTTCCAGGAAAATATTTTACGGCAAACAAACGGAGCCTATAGCTCAAGGCCTTATTGGGATTGAAGAACAGTTGCATGGCTAGATCTACAGAGGGTTTATGGGCTACATTAACCACAAAAATACTTTAAAATACGTTTAAAAAAAATGTCTATATAAACCCGATCTTTAAAACTATTTAACTTCTATGGGTTTACCAAAAAACAAAAAAGCAAACAAAGACTAGTTTCAACCAAAGGATTGTTCATTTGTATTCTAGATATATTTATAACTGAATAAGACCTTATTCAGTAAAAAATAATATTTAATTTCAAAAAATAAAATTGTAAAGAATGCATATTTATATCTTTAAAAAGGAGCTTTTTTTTTTTTTTTTTTTTTGTAAATAAAAAAGGAGCTGTTGACATGTTTTTTTTAGATCTTTAAAAGAAGCTGTTGACATGCGTTCTCTCTAATGAAATTAAAATTGAGAGAGGCTGATGTAACCAGAGAAGGAATTTCCTTGGGGAGCAAGAACCAATCAAGTCCACAAAGATAATAATCCCACTAGATGCCGGCAGCGTTTCTTTTTGCGGGATTTTTTTTTTCTGCACGAAATATCTATATATTTTTAATTAAAAAAATTAATTAGTTTCAATTAAAAAATATATATATTCATATCTTTAAAAAATAATACATACTTTTAAATCAGCTAAATGTCGAGAAATATTTTTAATAATAAAATATAGATTTGGAATTGAAATTTTTAACGTCAACAAGTGACTAGTCAACCATCCAAAACTATTTCGTGTCTCAAATTCAACATATGTAGAAAGCAGGAAATTTCGGACGCGGTCAGCTAAATGCCAAAGTCAACTAATTTCTTTCCACCAAAAATGCTATCAATAAAGCAAATTAGCAGAGTGGTTGATAATGAGCTTGAAAATTGACGTGAAAGATGGCACTTCCCTTATCACAGCCTTGGATGAATGGCAACATTAGTAACTTCGATTCTTCAGTAAATGGTAAGTAACATCTGCTTGCTCAGACCCAAAAGAAACACTTGTATCCATGCATGTCCATATAGAAATATATGTGTACATATGCATTTTAATAGGGGATGTATAATTTTGCGTGTGTGTGTATACTCATATGTTTCGAGGGCCCAAGGCAAAGATCATGTTCTAAAGAATATGAAGCTGAAAAGTTTCTTTAGTAATCAACTTTTCAAAATGAAGATAATGCTGTCTTACAATCAGGGCATAGGCCTGTTTGCTGGAATTTGTGGCCCACACTGTTTTTTTTCTTTTTTTTTTCTTTTTGTACAATGAAAGTTAAAACTGTGATTCGAACTCAAAATCTCTAAGTATAACGGTTTGACCATTCCACGCTGTTTAACATATTGGTTTTAGTTTTTCAAAGATAACTAAGATATTGGGAAGTTTTCGTATTTTTCTTAAGAATTTTGGTTAGAAATTGGAAAGCTTTATAGATAGTAGTGTGTAAACTTTACAGAATGCAGTTGTTAAAGATGATGAGCTAATTAAGACACTATAGGAGGGTAACATGCACTTTCATGGGGATGTTTTGCTATTTACCCTCAAAATTGTTTGTGCAAATATCGTGCAATAGACCCAAAATTTTCTGCATCTTCAAGAATGGGAAGTTGTTTTAAAGATAATATCTTCAGTGAAGATAGAAAGTTCTATTCCTTCTTCTTTCATTGATGATGTGTCATTTTTTGTATTTTTTGTTTTCCTTCCTTTTGAACAACAATGTGCAGAGCAGAATTGGTCACTGCCCCTCTACAGAGCACTACTGCAAGGCAAATGGAAGGATGTGAAATCAATTTTCGAGAAAAGGCCAGAGGCAATCACTGATCGGCTGACAGCGTTTGCAGAAACTCCACTTCTAGTAGCTGTAAAAGGGGGGCAGGGGCTGCCGTTTATCGCGAAGTTGGTGAATCTGATGCCTGCAGAGGCATTGGCATTGCCAGACTATTTTGGCAACACTGCACTCCATGCGGTTGCTCTACTTGGCAACATCCAATTAGCCAAGTTATTTGTGGAGAAAAACAGTGACTTACCGAATATTTGGAACAATGATAGCTATTTACCAATCCATTTAGCTGCCAAGGGAGGACAGAGGGAGATGACTATGTATTTGTTCTCTGTCACCAAAGAAGACGAGGAATCAAAACCATTTGACGATGCAGCTGGAGTCACACTTATGGGATTTGCCATCAGTGCTGGAATTTATGGTACGTGATGTTAGTATTGTAATATAATCTGTGCACATCAATGCTAAGAGTTTAGTTTATGGTTGATCAGTCAAGGGTCTAGCCATTGATTTAAAGGTCTTAAATATGATCCCTCCCATTTTTGGTAATAGCAGCAATCACACTTGCTGTTTACAAAAAACGAAAGAAGAAGAGGAAACTTCAAATACAGGGGCTTGGTTAAGTCTCATGAGTCATGACAACTCTTATTAATTGGTTTAGTCGAGAATTCAAGAATTTTGTCCATTCTGACATTTGGCCTATTCAATTTGGCAGATTTGGCTCTGCATTTACTTCAGTACAACCCAAAGTTGGCATGGCAGGACTTTTCTCCCTTGGAAGTTTTGGCTCAAGAACCATCCGCTTTCCCAAGTGGAACGCAGTTGAATATATTGCAGTCCCTAATCTATTCCTGTAAGTTATTAAATTTTCTCTTTTTAGATAATAATTTCCAAAAGTTTCGGCTACTTTCATCGGCACACTTGTCAATGCCTGGAAACTGGTTCTTGAATTTTTCTGCAAAATAATCACAAATGGATAGTAAGAAAAGAGGGAAAGCTGATATAGAGGTCATTGTGGGAATGGCTTAAAATTTTGGCTCTATTTTTAGCTGCAGTGTCTTATTCAATATGTACTTTCAGAAATTCTTGAAACTGAAGAGATGCAGGCAATTTTTGTCCTACTTTTATTGGTTTTGTAAAGCGGGCAACGTTTTTAGTTTCAGGTCTAATATAAATTTAAATAAATAATCATTTCGTTTTTCTGTTTCTAATTTTGGAATATAGAATGCACTTGATAGATATTTAGATCCTGCAAGTGATGTTGTGTAAATTTGAATCTTCTGGAAACTTTAAATGGATAGCTGAAATTCAAATATGATAATAGACTTCCATTGAACTTAAGATCCAAAGTGAAATTTTAAAATGTACTTTCAGGTTTAAGTCCACCGTGAGAGCAAAACAGAATGAATGATATCAACTAATCGAGTAGTTGATGATTTATACAGTTCTCGAAAAGCAAGTGAATCGACAAATGTAATAATTAAAATTTAAACAAAGCTGAAAATCATATTCTCTTGATAGCTCAAACATTCTAAAAAGATCTAACATTGTAGGCTTCATATGCTCAAGTATAGTTCTCCATTGCTTAGGCAGAATCGCATAGCCATTTAATTTTGAGAACAAATATTTAAATTAATTATTTCTTTGTTATTTTAAGGTGTGCCTCTGAAGTTTTTAGAAGTACCAGAGAACTTAGTTCGTGCAATCGTGGTGAGATCAGCTAACGGTTCTGGAGTTCGATTGCAGAGGTGCTGCCCTTTTCAACTTTCAAGAGGCAAGTATCAGTTGGTTCAATCTATATGGCGTGTAATATGTGCTTGTTTCCAAAATTTTATCTATCAGCCCTTCATCATTTTGAATCAATAGAAACTAAAATATTGAAAAATACATCCTTACAATTTCATATCATAGAGGGTGATACAATAGTTGTTTAAATACTACAAACAAGTTATAAAATAGATGCATTACACTGCTCTAGGCAACACATGGCTCAAGACTAATTCTGACAAGCACGTTGCTCAAGATATAAGTACGTTGCTCAAGATATATTACAGCTGTATTATTTAGATATTTCAACACTCCCCCTCAAGGTAGGGCGAAGATATTGACAAGCCCGAGTTTGCTAAGACCTGATTGGAGAGGTGATGGTCCAAGTGACTTGGTAAACATGTCTGCCGCTTGCTCAGATGATGTAACAAAGCAAGGTGTGATAACCCCTGACCGAACTTTCTTCCGAATAAAATGGATATCAACCTCAATGTGTTTTGTCCTCTCATGAAGGACTGAGTCAGAGGACAACATAATGGCAGATTTATTATCACAGAACAAGGTGGATGAGTCGGTCACCGGAAACCCTAACTCAGACAGAAGAGAGCGTAACCAAAGTAGTTCACATGTTCCTTGGACCATAGCATGGTACTCAGCTTCCGCAGAAGATCGTGAGACAACTGCTTGCTTCTTACTTTTCCATGAGATAAGGTAATTGCCACAGAAGGTGCACATCCCTGAGGTAGAACGCCTATCGCTCTTTGACCCTACATAATCCGCATCAGTGTAACATGACAATCCTTTTTGTACACCGGTTGCATAAAAGATTCCAAGTCCAGGAGAAGATTTAAGATACCGAAGGATATGATAGACAGCATCCAGGTGAGAGGTACGAGATGCATGCATGAATTGGCTTACAATACTTACTGCAAATGTAAGGTCTGGCCTTGTGTTAGTCAAATAGATAAGTCGTCCCACAAGTCTCTGGTATACTGATGGCTCAGCTAACAATTCTCTTGATTCCCCTGTTACCTTAAAATTGGGGTCCATAGGTATCGTGGCAGGTCGACAACCTAGCATGCCTGTATCTTGGAGAAGATCCAATGCATATTTTCTCTGGGATAAAGATATACCATGGCGATTTCGAGCCACCTCAATACCCAAAAAATATCGAAGCTTGCCCAAATCTTTAATGTCAAACATCATCCCAAGGTCACGTTTTACCTGAACAATTCCATGAGTGTCATCTCCAGTAATGATAATATCATCCACGTAAACTGATATAACAATGCACCGACCTTGAGGATGGCGTCGAACAAAGCATGTATGATCAAAATTGCACCTAATAAACCCCATAGTAAGAACCACCTCACTGAAGCGGTTGAACCAAGCACGAGGGGATTGTTTAAGCCCATAAAGAGATTTACGAAGGCGGCACACTTTCCCTGAATACTCTCCCTGAGCCCGAAAACCTGGTGGAGGATCCACGTAGATAGTCTCAGAGAGATCACCATTAAGAAATACATTTTTGACATCCAACTGGTGGAGAGGCCAAGAATATGAGGCGGCCAAATAGACAATAAGCCTGACTGTAGTTAATTTGGCGACAAGAGAAAATGTGGCACCAAAGTCCTTGCCTGGTACCTGTGTAAACCCTTTAGCGACAAGACGGGCCTTATATCGATCAATGGTGTCATCAGTAAGATACTTTACATTAAACACCCACTTACAGCCAACAGTCTTTTCACCAACCGGAAGATCAACAAGCTCCCACGTCTGATTTTGCTGGAGGGCATCCATTTTCATTTTCATAGCAGCCACCCATAAAGGATTCTGTAGGGCCTCTGGAACTGAGCGAGGGATAGAGACTGAATCAACCTGACTAACAAACGATTTATACTGATCGGAGAGACCCTGAAATGACACAAACTGGGCAATAGGATGATGAGTACTACTTGAAAGTAAGTAACGGGAATGGGGGCGTCGGTCACGAGTGGGATAACGGGAAGGTGCAAGGACCAAGGGAGAATGAGGGTTACCTGAATTCGAAGAAGAATCGGGCAAGAGAGCGGGAGCACGAGGACGCCGGGAGTACACCTGCAAGGGAGCTGGAGAAGAGACAAGGGGGAAAACATCATTGGGGCTCGGCAAGGGTGCGGGAGATGGTGGCGATGCATCAGGGAGAGGAATAAGGCGAGGAAAACAGGGGGGTTCCTCCGCAAATGACACTGCTGGAGGATGCTCTAAGGGCAGGGAAGGAATAGAGAAGAAAGACACAGTTTCAAGGAATGTAACATCTATCGAGTGGTGAAAGTGACGAGTCACCGGATCATAGCACCGATAGCCTTTCGACAGGGAAGAGTACCCAAGAAAGATACAACGTATAGCTTTATCATCTAACTTAGTACGAGTAGGGCTGCGATTTTGAACAAAGCATGTACAACCAAAGACTCGTGGGAGAATAGGAAATAGGACAGTATTTGGCTTGAGAATGTGCAGGGATGGTTGACCTTTGAGGACACGACTAGGGGTGCGATTGATAATGTATGTAGCGGTGAGGACAGCAAGGTGTCAAAAATATCGAGGTACATTCATACCAGATAAAAGACATCGAACTGTAGACATAATGTGGCGATTTTTTCTTTCTGCCACACCATTTTGTTTAGGTGTATAAGGACAAGTAAGCTGCTGAAGAATGCCTCTTTTATTAAGTTCAGCCCGAAAATCATTGGTTAGATATTCTCTACCATTATCAGACCAAATATTGCGGACAACAGCGTGGAATTGGGTTTTGACCATTTGAAGAAAGTGAGTGAAGACTTCAGATTTTTTCTTCATCAGGTAGACCCAAGTACAACGACTATAATCATCTATAAATGTAACATAGTAACGATGGTGAGAAAGGGCCGTGATAGAAGATGGACCCCAAATATCAGAGTGAACAAGGTCAAAGGCACATGGAGCCCGATGCATGCGAGGAATATATGTAGTACGAGTATGCTTTGACAATTCACAAGTCACACAATTGAACTTAAAATCCTTGCATGCTTTATTAAAAGATGGAAATAACCAACATAAATATTGAAAGTTTGCATGTCCTAAACGGGCATGCCACAAATCTAAGTTTTGAATAGAGCGAACAGGAGTATCAAAAATTGGAGACACAGAGGCTTGTAGACCGGACAAGGGTACAATAGAGGTTAGAGGTTCGTCGAAGTAGTAAAGTCCATCGTGCTCATACCCCCTGCCAAAAATCTTATTCGAAGTCAGGTCCTGCAAGAAACAACTGTTAGGTAAGAAGACAACAGCACAATGAAGATTCTTGGCAAGACGACTAACTGACAATAGATTATAAGCAAAGTTGGGGACATAGTAAACAGAGCGAAGAGTGATATCTGAGGATAAACAAGCATCTCCTTGACAACGAATAGGAATAGACGTTCCATCGGCAATTTGAACTGATTGATTTATGGAACTGACAGGAGAAGAAAAAATGGAGAGCTCACCAGTCATATGATTATTGGCCCTGGAATCCATAATCCAAGACGGTTGACCTGACTTACCATGAAAGGCGGTAGGAGTACCCATAGCAAGGGCAGCCGTGGTGACAGATGATGAAGTGAGGCCCAAGTGAAGTTGAAGTTGAGCAATCTGAGCCTGAAGTTGATTATAATTTGGTTGGGGAGAAACTAGTTCTGTTGAGGCTGAAGAGGATGCCAATTCGGCTACAGCTCCAAAACGAGGACCTCATTTCTTTTGTCCACCACCACGGTTTCTAGAATATTGTTGTTTTAATTCAGGGTAAAGAGTGAAACACCGATCAATGAGGTGACCAGGTTTCCGACAATGTTGGCAATACGGACGAATACCTGTTTGTCAAGAACCTGAAGGAGCAGCAAATACCATCTGATCCGGAATAGACTGAGTGGGTTCGGGTGTAAGAAGAAGACGCTTTCAATCATCACCATCCACAATTGCGAATGCCTCATATAGAGAAGGTAGAGGAGATGTATTTAAAATCTGAGTCCGAAGATTCTCGAACTCAGGCTTGAGACCTATCAAGAATTGATAAGTCCGACGCTGATCTAGACGTTTAGTCTCAATCTCAGCATCATTCGGAAAGTCACTCAAAGGCTCATATTGAGCTAGCTCTTCCTATCTAGTTTGGAGATACCCAAAAAGATCCGCAACAGAGAATCCCAAAGTCGTCTGAGAAGCATAAGAAATTTCATGATAAAGCTCGAAGATTCGAGAATCATGATGTTTATGGGCATACATCTTTGTCAGAGAACTCCACAGACCATGAACTGCCTTGTGATACATAAACATATTATAGATTCGGTTCTCCATAGAATTGAACATCCAACCCAAGATAACACAATTATCCGCATGCCATTGAGCAAAAAAAGGATCTGTTTCTTTCGGCTTAGGCTCCGAACCTAAAATCCATCCAATTTTACGTTTTCCACCAAGATAAAGCCGGAACGAACAAGACCAAGCATGAAAATTTTTTCCATTTAATAACACACTCGTGACGCGCTATGCGGGTGTATTAGGCTCACGAGATAGGTCCATACGTGAGGTAATAGTTGATTGACTGGTTTCTCCTATGCCCTTAGATTGAGCGAGTTGTTCCTTTTCAGATTCCATAGATGACATATGTAACTTGGTTCAAAAATAGTAATAACAACTCGACAATTCCACAGAAGCAAATAAGACACAGAAATTAAAAAAAAATTGATACTTATCAGAATAAAGAAGATCTCTGGCTAATGAGGATAAGACAAGCACGCTGGCTGATGATGAAGACGCTGGATACTCGGCTGTGAAGGCTACAACTCGATCAAAGTTTGTAGACTGCAACACCTGGTCTACACTTTTAGCCCGGCAGACAAGAAACAACCATAGATCCGAGCTTTAGTTAGGAATTTCTACTATCATCAGTGGCATCATGATACTTCTCATCCTTCTTAGGGACTGAGCAGACAAAAGTAACAAATGAAGAAACTTCTGACTAGGCACGATGGCAACCGACGGTGACGATGACCAGATCTGATCCGACGGCGACGAAGACTAGATGGCAGCCGACGGCGACGAAGACAAATGGCAGCCGACGGCGACGACGACGACGACGAAGACTAGATGGCAGCCGACGGCCAGCATTTAGATGAGAAGCAGCCGGCGACAAGAGCTTGTAGTTGGCTGGCCGGCGATGATGATGACGACGACGACGAAGACGAGGATGACGACGCCGACAACGATGATGATGCCGACGACGCTGACGACGACGGGAGCCGGCACGACAGCGCCGACGAGAGCTGGCACGACGACGCCGACGACAATTCTGAGATAAGTTTTACTTTTTTTTTTTTTTTTGTTTCTGGTTGAAACGTTGTTGTGGCTCTAGATACCAAATAGAAACTAAAATATTGAAAAATACATTCTTACAATTTCATATCATAGAGGGTGATACAATAGTTGTTTAAATACTACAAACAAGTTATAAAATAGATGCATTACACTGCTCTAGACAACATATGGCTCAAGACTAATTCTGACAAGCACGTTGCTCAAGATATATTATAACTGTATTATTTAGATATTTCAACAGAATCCATATTGTTAATTTGCATTCGTCAGAATTACTGTCGTTTTCAATGTGCTGTATTACCTTTTTCTTTCCTTCTCTTTTTCACACAAAGCCTGATTTGTTAATAAAAGAGTGAGAAAAAGATTTTAAGGTTTGGTTTAACATCTTGATGAGTCGATGACATGTAAAGCAGAATCCAAGTATTGTAGCAAAGGGATCCGGCTTCGAGCCATTATTGCAGACAAATCATCCACACCCTTCCATTTGAATTATATTGAGTTTTAACAGGTTTGATTAATCATCACAAACAATTGATTCTTTTCCATTCTCGACAGGTTTAGTTTTCAGTTTTTTGGCACGGTGCCAAAAATTACACAAAGCTCTTTGGAAAGTCCTTGAAATGTTAGGTAAGTGAAAGCTTGAGTTTAGTTGTTATGAAAATAAAGAAGTTCAGTAATTAACTCCAAACTCGTCGAATTTGCTTTGTTGACAGTTCCACCTATCAAGCATGCTCGTCATACAAAGCTAATGCATAATCAAGCTCTTCAACTTGTCAAAAGGACATGCATGGAAATCAAGAATTTGGGTAATGCAAGAGCTTCTGCTGCATTAAGATTGCCATTTCTGTTAGCAGCACAGAATGGAATTCATGAGATAGTGAAAGAGATCCTTGAGTCGTTTCCTCATGCAATAACTTTTGTCGATGAAGAGAACCATACTGCACTCCACCTTGCAGTTATGTATCGCCACGAAAAAATTTTCAAGATCATGCATAAAGAAAGCGGACCATACAAACTTTTCTTGTCACAGCTACTTGATGATAAAGGTAATAACATCTTGCATTTGGTCAGTTTCAAGGCACAACAACATCAACTTGAACTTAATTCTGGAGCTGTGCTACAGATGCAGCATGAGTTGCAGTGGTACAAGGTAGCATCCTCATCTCATCTTGTATATATTCTGTTTCTTGGCTCTGAATAAGGTCATAAAGGAAATTAGGCCGAGCTGTGAATCTTTACCTTCATTCCAGTGCAGAAGAAAAGCAATTTTGTTCTCTGATGCAAGCCATTACATTTTGTACAGGAAGTGGAGAAATTCATGCTGCCTCAGGAAAGAAAGTCCAAGAATGCTGATGGAAAAACACCGCTGATGATATTTAATGAGGAGCACCGTGATTTGGCTGCACACGAAGGACAATGGATGAGAGGTATGGCAACTTCATGTACAGTTGCAGCATCGCTTATTGCGACAGTGGTATTTGCTGCAGCAATAACAGTTCCAGGGGGTAATGGTGGCAATGGCCTTCCGATTTTCTCCAAAGAAAAAGCTTTCATAGTCTTTGCCTTATCAGATGCACTTGCTCTTCTCTGTTCAATCACAACTGTACTCGCCTACTTGTCAATCTTCACTTCACGCTATGCTGTCAATGATTTTCTTTACTCACTGCCCAACAGATTGATAATCGGTCTGATCTCTCTGTTCCTCTCCGTTACATCAATGATGACCGCCTTTAGTTCCACGGTATATCTTGTGTTTGCCCGGGGAAATCCCTGGATGATCATACCAATTTCTGCTTTGGCTTGTATGCCAGTGGCCTTATTCGCCTACTTGCAGCTTCCACCACTACTGAACATGATCAACTCCACATACGGCCCCAGCATTCTTGATTAGGAGGCTACACAAATATCTTAACTTCTATCGCGGTATATCATTCTTGACCTCATTACTATATTACCTTTCTTCAACAGTTTCATTTCTGCTATAAGTTATCAACCTTCAGCTAGGATATCAATTAGGGACTGTGGATCATCATCTTTAACGTCCAAATATGCATGTGTCAAAGGAGCTACGCCATTGTACAATGAGGCGATCCACCATAAGGAACGAGCGTCTTAAAACTGGCTTGATCGCAATCCGTTTATACTATGTGTATTGTTGATCATGTACTATGTATCTGTTGATATTCGAAGTATGATACTCCTTGTTCTATTCTTATCCGTGCATTGCCAAGTTGATCCCTTGATTATTGTTAAAATCCAACTCTTTGTTCTATTCTTTATCTGTGTCATTGCCAAGTTGATCAGTTTATTATTGTTGAAATCCATATGTTCTTTCATCATGTATCTCAATACTGATTAGTATGCTATGGCTATCTCATTTATTTGATATAGGTAAGAGAAATCGGAGCATGGGTGGGTGGCTTGGTGGGACAGGGAACGAGGCACTTTCTTTAATTATCAAATTGCATACAATGTATTGATTTTGTTACATTCTAGGCCAAAATTACAAGTTCGCAAGTGACTTTAGTATCGTAACATTAAAATAATTGTCTTGAATCTCAAATAGATCGAACTTGAATAATGTTCTGTTACATTTTAGGGTTAGAAATTCAAATTAACAAACAAGACTCAAGTCATATAGATTTCAAAGAATAATATTAGGCTCCAAATACTCTGATTAACTCAAATAATTATTTGAATCCACAAAATTGATTTACGAACTACTCTTATATTATATCTCAAAGCGACATGATACATCACAGACCTGGTGGACCACTGCATATACGATCTTCTTATCCATTTCTATTTTATGTTGGAATAGGACAACTTCGAGAGTTGAATCCGCAAGATACATGCATTTTGTTGATCATCTTCTCAGCTAATGCTGTCCTGATCATGGTTGTTGTCTATATTAAAGAAAAACTTTTCAATCAATTTAAATTGATGTCAATCTTTTATATATTAATGCGATCAACACATAATACAGGAAAAAAAAAATAAAAATTGGAGACCAATATGTATAAGTTTTTTTTCTTCTATGTTTTTTATCCCCAGCCTCTTACATTTGAAATTCAAACCCTAATCACTCACAGATCAAAAGAAGTATTCATTAACATGTGTAAATTCAATCAATTATATGAAAAAGTAATGAATCAATCTAGATTGATCAAAAATTTATATGTATTTAAAGTGAAGCAATTAGTTGGAGAAGGTCAAGATTCTGAACAATGTCACGTCATGCCACGGGAAGTTGTTTGCTGGTGTCGAATTATTAAAATGCAGTCCCATGTTACCCCTTGCCATCACAACGGCCCACTAATGAAGTTGCAGTTCTACAATTATGTCTCTGCTTTAAATAGACATATACATTGTCAGGGCCATGTTCGATGGCTATATATAAAATTTCTTGCACCAATATTCAAGTACCAAGCGTCACGATATTGAAGTAACTTATTCCTTACTCTCCATTAACACGTCAAACCTTTCCAATCTATTAAGGAAAATCGATTATGTAAATCTAATAATATTATTGTTTCCAATTAAAAAACTATTTCATCTCCGAACTCCATATATAAATGATGTTATTTAAGAATTTCTTGATCCTGTACCCTTAGGACCTCCATAGCTTCATACTTCTAACAAATATCCCTAGTTTTTACCGCCTAACATATTCAAGCTATCTCGAAAAATTCAATCTCACCTTATCTTCGATCTGAGGCCACCTAATTATTAAGTGGCACCCAACATCAAGTGAATCAAGGTAGAGCAAGTTCAAACAGCCATGGAAAAGATAGCAGCTCAAATATTTGCAGCTCATTGAGAGACAATTAGTCACAATTGAAAGAGAAAATTAAACTCATGCTTCACCATAACGAATGTTTCACAAACCTCAACCATAATGCTAAAAATGTACAGACTTATTAAATTATCCACAACTCGAGTTGATAACTGACTTTACACAACCACAGAAAATTAGAAAATTCCTTAAGTTTACACATCTCGGAGCTAAATCTAGTCTGCACGCGATAGAGGCTACGAGAGCTTAACTTCTCCACTTGCATGTGCCGCTTGCACCTGCTTCTCGTATTCATCTTCCTCTTCCTCCACCTCAGCTTCTATATCTTCTTCCCTCTCCTCCTCTTCTTCGTCTCCCCAGCCAAAGCCGCTTATGGTACGGGAAGCTGGCGGAGGGGTCTTTGCAGCCTCCACAATTTTCATGATCTCCTCCACGGTTTGAAGAGAGAAGGTTGGGTTTTCTTTTCTGTAATAGGCAGCTTGAGTCGCTTCGGTTAGTTCTCTAGGCAAGTTCTTCAGAAACCACGGGTGTTGTTTGATTTCTTTGATGGTGATCCTCTGCAAAGCAAAAGAGGTTATCAGAATGCAAGAAAAGTATTCTAAATTATCCACTCTTCTATTTGGCAGTCGCAGGTAATAAGGTCGGTGTATAGAAATTAAAGGGAACCCAAAAAGCAGCATAACAAAGATGATGTTGAAAACAGAAGCCATCTGAGAGCAGTGAAGCAATAAAAGGATCAAACTATGCGAGCAAGAAAAATCCAAATATCAAGAAATGTGAACCTAAGACGACTAACATGAGCTTATCAAGCAAAACCACAAGATGAGAGGAGACAAAAGTAGGGAAGACATGTACAACTAGCCAGAAAATAGTAATATTTTAACAACATAATCCGAACTAAACAAATGTAAAAACTACCCAAATCAAGATAATTTAGCAATTAAGACACACTTCATATATTGTCTTACATACCCTTGCCGAGTTCGCAACAAAAATGCGAGAAAGAAGGTGCCTACAATCTTGAGAGACGTGCACGTAGTCAGGAATCTTGTACTGAACAGCCATTATTCGCTGCAGAAATGGTGACAGCACAAATAAACACCTAGAAGTTTTCTTATCTTATTGAGAACAAATAACTGAAAGAGCTCATGGTATCTAAAATAGCAAAAAGAAGAAACATACTTGTATAGTTTTCCTGAAATTCTTAGGATCTGCTTGGTCTTCAAAAGGGTAAGCTCCAACAAGCATAACGTAGAGTGTCACTCCACAAGACCATACATCAGCCAACTGGACACGCATGAATCCAAGTTAGAGAAGACGTGTGAAGTTAAAAGAATATCTCTACCTTTGCTCCACACTCACAAAATAATAGAAGTGAGAGAAAGAAAAGGAGAGAGAGGGAGAGAGTTTAAGGCTCCTTGAGGGAAATGTTATCCCTCTAGTCATCAGGCTGCATAGCACCCGCTAAAAAGTGCTGTAAAAAACATCAGAGTAAGCTAAAATTGACTTATATTGTAAAAGACAGACCTATTGTAGGCATGCAATATAGAAATGCACGGGTAAAGACACAAAGGACCTCTACTTGCAATAGTACAAGACCATAACATAACAATGTCGGTATCAAACATAAAAATGCAATTGCTTGTATACCTTGCCATCGTATTCTCTCCTAGACAGAACCTCCGGGGCAATATAAGCTGGAGTGCCAACAGTTGATTTGGGTCTTGAATGCAGCAGTGATGACTAAAGAGCAAAAAAAACAAAACATCAAGACAGTAAGCACACGTATTTCTATATTGTCACTAATTTTTCTGAGAAGATATCATCACCAATTTAAAGCAATGGATCCCCATACCTTTGAGTAACCAAAGTCACAGATTTTCAGGCGCGGTGCAGGGCTTCCATCCAGAAGGGTATTCTCCAGCTTCAAATCTCTATGGCATATTTGCTGAAGATTATAGAAGTTTTAGGAGATCATGTCTCACATTCAAAAATTAGTTTACATATTAATAGGCACACATCAGCGTATATTTATATTTACTCTTAATTTTAAAACCATGACTGATATACTACAAAAACACAATGTCAAACTCTGCTTAGTGGCTTTACCATGTTGTGACAATAATTAACTCCTGAAATAAGCTGCTGAAAGAAGTATCTGGCCTGAAAACATCAAGGGAAAATTACAACCAATCAGCAGATGCTTTGAAGACATTGAGGGAAACCAAGGAATGTACATCTACATCTAGTTCAAAACGAAATAGAAATACCTCATCTTCACTAAATCTACCAGCATTGCAAATTCGCTCAAAGAGCTCACCACCTGCAGCGTACTCCATGACAATGGCAAGATGAGTTGGAGTCAACACCAACTGTAAATCCAAATTCCAAACAAAAACATGAAAATGGGCAAAGTTCCCAAACGTTATAACTTTGCTTCACGCACCACCCCCCAATAATACAGAAAAATCACAATAAAACCAAATAGATAGTAACCCACCTCTTTGAATCTAATTATGTTTGGATGTCGAAGTGATCTATGATTTATGATCTCTCGCGCCACATTTTCATCGATCTACAACAAATCAGCCACAAGTGGTTCAATTACAGAAAATATCCAATCTTGAAACCAGCTTCACAACAGCATGAAAAATATAACACATGCATACAACCCACATACATAGGACTTGCCATACACATATAAATCCAAAACAGAGACTTGATCACTTAAGTAATCCAATAAAGGACATTTGCAAATGCTTAAACTACATTAACAACATATAGTTTCATGCACGAAAATTACATAAAAATAAAATTAAAAAAATTCAAATTCATGCATACCTTATGGCCTCTTTCAATGTATTTCATGGCAACAAGCTCCTTTGTCTCCTTATTCCTCATAAGCCTAGCCACACCAAAATTCCCAGATCCTATATCCTTCACAAGCTCATATTTCTCCATTTTTTTTATAAAAAGATTTTAATTCAAACAAGCCCCTTAGCTTAACCCACAAAATATTTCAACAAAAGAGCCTAAACTCACACCATTCAGCTTAAATAACAACACAATTCAATATCAAACCCTAATTATAGACCCAAAATCACACTTGGGAAATTATGAATTTCTATTACTCAGAGCTAAAGCTGCAATCTTTGAAGAGTTGTGAAACAATTGAGAAGATTTTCACAAAACCCCTAAATTTATCCTTTAAAAATTCAATTATTTAGCTTTACCTCAAGCTTTCCAGCTCAAGGACAGTGCAGATCCACTCAATTCTTAAACAAAAAAGCTTTAATTTTTTAAAATACCAAAAAGGGTACTTGGAATTGAAAAGAAAAAGGTGGGATTTTTACTAAACTGGCAGAAATTGGAAAATTAGGGTTTTCTTGAATTTGGGGAAAAAAGGTGAGATCTTTGGGTGGTTTGGAAGGGAATTAAGATGGAATTTAGATGGGTTTTTAGTGGGAAAGAAGGAAAAAGTGTGGGTTGTTTTGCTGGGATTTGAAGAAAAGCAAGGTATAAGCAAAGGGGGGGGTGCACTAGTGGCCTAGTGGGTGTTGGGGGTGTGTGCATGTGAAAGAGAGAGTGGGAGAAATATTCTAATGGAATTTACATTAAAAAACTCCTATTTATGTGCAAAACGAGAGAGATAAAGGGGAATTTTATAGGAATATCATATCCACTTGGATTGGGGATATGGTTTAAATTCAAAATTAATAAATTTTTGAATTAATTAAGAATTATAATTCAAGTTGACGGTAATTTATGATTTGTACTTTTTAATGTATTTTTCATGTGTTATACTGATTAAAGAGGTAATTTTTTATAAAATAGTTGATTTTTTTTTTTTTGTCATTGATAAAAGAGATGATTTTTTTTTGGTCAAAATAAAAGAGTTGATATAAAATGATAGAAATTACAAGAAAAACTGTACATGAAAGTTGATATAAAGTGGTGACAAATCCCAATTGGTAGGCATATTATCGAGCATGTTCCAGACACATTATTTCTTTGGTTAGAAAGAGACAGAGGAGGTGAGAAATTTTCTAAATTAAATAATAGATTTCGTCAGATAATTTAGTAATTGTATTTCGCCAACTAGGTTACTTTGTTATCCAAAAAAAAAAGAAAAAATATCTCTAGTTATTTAGAATTTCTTACTCTGACCTCTCTCATAAACCAAAAAAAAAAAAAAATCACATAAAGTAATAAGATTAGCCAGTCGTGTTAAACTAAAAACCAACTTTTTTTTCTTTTTTTATTAACGTAAAAACTCAATTGGCATAGTTTAACTACCAACTAGTAAATTTATAGGTGCAACGATGTCTCTTAACACATGTTCAAAACTAATTAAGAATGTGAACTTAATAAACAAGAATTTTAAATTCAAATTTATCAGATATTACTTCTTTTTATTTGTTCCTGGACAACCCCAACTTTAATACCAGATATGCCATTATGAAATAAAACTAATCCTTTTAAAATTTATTTTTTAAAGAATTACCTACGAATAATCTAATAATAGACTATAAAAATGGACGTGGATTGGACTGTTTGTGGATCCAAGGTTTTTTCTTTTCGGCATGGATTGAAGATTTTTTTGTTTTGGTCAAAAGGAGCACTTATATTAACAACAAAGCGATACAAAAGTGGAGTAACACACCAAAGCCCGATAAAGGGAAATACAAACAGATAGGTAAGCCCAACTCCAAAATCCAAATCTGAAACCAAACGAACTGGGCCATATGAAGATAATATGCTGTTGAAGCCCAAATTCTCACTTATTGGATCACAATACGGTACCAAGTCATCACTTTCTCGGCCTGTTGGATGCAGATCAATGACTTTTGATGAATGATACATTGAAAAAGAAAACCAATTTCAATTTTTGATGGCAAATTGGAATTTTGAAGAAAATAAAATAGTCTTGACACAAGAAAAAAAATAGGGATGGCAGATTCAAATTATTTGGTACAAAAATCAATTCCAAAATTTGATTTTATTCCAAACAAGCCTCACGGTTTTATTGAAGGTAGTAATAAGTATGAGCAAACGTGCATGTGATTATATTTAACTTGTGTGAGAAATACTTTTTCCTTTTTGTTGTAATGTCGTCATTTTTATCTACTTAATAACCAAAATATTATGAAAAAAAGAGTACGCTTTTTAATATAAAATCCTCAAATATAGTTAAATTTACTTTATAGATCGACTTATCTCAATATATAACAAAACTAACCTTATATTGGATTTACTTGAGCTAGTATAACATTTAAATATTTTCATGGCCTAAACAACAAAGTCCTTAACATATGTTGTAACTTAAGGCTCTATACTTCAAGGTTTTGGACAACATAGTCCAATTTATTGCCCTTAACTCAAAATAGTCATTTAGTTATTTTGATTTTTTTTTTTCATCACAATGTATTTGAAATGATAATTTATCTTATAAACAAGTGATTAGCTCAAATTTACAGTGATAGATAACAAAACCATCAAGAAATTGTTAAACTACAAAAAGAAACAATCTCGAATATATGATATTTACATTTCTATTACTCGTACAACTAGATCAACAAACATACATCATATTTTGTTTTATTCGACAATACATACAATAATCAACACCAACTCGATAAGTATAAGAAAAAGTAAACATAACACGACGAATTATTGTATATAGTCTTCAAGAAACACTTACTTATAAACTTTTTCTTATTCCAAATATTAGTGTTACTAAACATCTATCCTAATTTCATCTTCACATAAAAGTTTTAACATAGTGTCACGGGTTTAAAATTGAAATAAAAAATTACTTAAAAATCTATAATAATTTAATTTATAATATAATTCACACGCTTTAAATTCTAAACAAACAAATATCACCCAATTTTTTAAATATTACATAGATTTTTTTTTTATAATATTACATAGATCCAATCACTATTAGTACAACACAAATTTCTAATGACGTTGACTAAGAACCAATACTTTGTTTCTAAGGTCACAAATCTAGAAAAGCAAAATTATTAATTAATAAATAAAATAAATGAATTAATTAACTAATTAAATCACACATGGTATAAAAGCCGCGAAGACACTCCAACATACAACCATCTCACTCGGCGCGTGCTTGTCTACCGTCAGATCCACATCATCGCCGATGTTGCCCACCGTCCGATCCCTCTCTCTCTTCTCTTTCATCGCCGCCTTCCTCGTCGTCTCGCCGGCGGCATTAGCTTCCGAGTCCGATCACAAGGTATAAACACACAGCAAAAACCCTAATTTCAGCTCGCATTTGAATTACTATTCTCGGATCTTTTGATTCACGTTTAGAAATAAATTAGGATATTCAGATCTGTAATTTTTTTATTTTTTGATAATTCGAGTTATGTATTTCTACGTATACGCGTATCCATGTAATTGTGCATATATATGTGCGTGCGTGTGTGTGTGTGTATTTATGTATGTTTTCTTATGCGTATAATTGCTCTTTAGTTACTGTTTGATGTTGCTTTGTTTATGTTCTCAAAATTAAATTGGCAAACACACATACACATACACACATATAGTTATGAAATGATTTGCTTTGTTAATTAGTCAAAATTATACTTTTGCGGTTCATGAATGTAAAAAAGGTGAGTTATTTGGTTAAAGATTATATAGTTGTTCCCTGTTCGCGATTAGGGTATAGATCTTATGGAAATTTAATCTTTCTTTCGTTTTTTTTTCCCGTTCCCGGAAATTGCTTACATTTACTTGATTTGTTAGTGTTGGACATTTAACCATGCGCTGCTGTTATGTATCGACATTCTGCACCAATTGCATGTTGTAGGATCTTATCTGAAGTAGGAGTTGGTGGAAATCGGGATAATGCTTATGATTTTATCCTTTTGGGGGACTCAACAACGCCAGTGGAAGGGGAGGGGGGAGGTACGGGAAAGGAATATAAAATGTTATTAGCTTCCTATCAAAAAATGATTTATGTGTTTCAGCTGGCTAATATGTTAGATGATTCAATTCTAACTTGAACTGATAATCCCTTTATATATGTACTTATATGCGTGGTTGCTTAATAAGTGGTGTAGGTCATTACTCTACATATTAACATGTAGAAGTAATACTTGTTTTACTTTTGTGATTCCGAGCTAACCAAGATCAATGTGCTGAATATCATGAATTTTCCACGTTAATATTTTCTGTGAGTCAACTTACAGTATCAATATCTATATATATCCTTGAATGTGTGTAGGATATGTTAAAAATGGGTAACAAGAAGGTACCCTCTTGCAATAGAAAAAGATTATAGAAAGCATTCCAAACATTTTATTTTCATATGGTCTGAGAAAAGGATTCCACCAAATAAAAATTAGTGGCACACAGTGTAGCTCCTAAACGATCCATAGTACTCAAGCTGATATTTCATTTATGTGCTGTCCCTTACTAACTAGAGTATATGATTTGAAAATGATACTAATCTTGCTTTTCCTTATCTATAGCTTGCTTAATTATTATTGTTGTTAATTAGTCGTAGTACTTCAAGAGATCTCTAAGAGATAAATATTCATTTAACTTTTGAGATAATGGTGGGGAGTCTTTTACAAAATGGTATTTTGGCTTTTGTCTATTGGGGTTTTATCTGTGCTCATATTGATGTACTTGTATTTGTCTTTATTTCTTTAATTTTCGTTGATTTCCAGGTTAGTCATTACAGATTTTGTAGACTTGTGAACTTGTATCTTCACACTTACTGGTTACAATTTTTCCAGGATTGTGGAGACCTTTCTGTTTGCTACCTTTATTTTGGAGTTGAGAGCCTTATGTAGTATCAAAATCTATTATATTACCGAACTCAATTTCTAATAAGTATTTTGTGAAAGCTTTTCTCATGCCTCTGCTGCAACCATGAGCTAGTTGTTTCATTTATGTAAATTTGTTGCTAGATATGCTTTCTCTAACATTCTTTTGCTTTCCTCTACAGTACCAAGCTGATGATCCAGTTACCTTGTGGGTAAATAAAGTGGGGCCATATAACAATCCACAGGAAACATACAATTATTACAGCCTTCCAGTTTGTCATCCTGGTGGTAGTGCTGCTCATAAATGGGGCGGTCTTGGTGAGGTTTTGGGTGGAAACGAGCTCATTGATAGCCAGATTGACATTAGGTTCCAAAGTATGTAAATCTCTTTTAAGTCTTTGGTAGAGTTGTTTTGTGCGTCAGTTAGGTAATAACATTGAGGCACTGTGTGTTGGCAGAAAATGTTGATAGAAGTACCATCTGTGAGCTTGAACTTGATGAAGCGAAGGTCAAACAATTCAAGGATGCTATAGAAAACAATTATTGGTTTGAATTCTTCATGGGTATGTTACACACTCATTCTTGTCTACATGCGTTAGAAGATTAAACGAGTTTGATGACACATGCACACAAGAATGCAGCAAATTTGAAGTCCCTGCATTACTATTAGGATAATTGAACTTGAAATCAATGGAGTTATTGTATAAAGACTTGGTTTTGTTTACATATTCTTGAAGTCTGTTTTTGCTAGCTTGGTCTGTCTCGCTGACTCTTTCCCTTTCTCTTTTTTGGGTGTCCGATGTACTGTATATGGGCTCAGATGATCTTCCTTTATGGGGTATGCATTTGTTGAGCTCCTTGTTCTATCTTATCTTACAAATCTTCTCAGATTCTTACCTGCCTAGCAGTTTTAATTTATGTTTTTATTAATCTCATAGGTTTTGTTGGTGAGATGCATCCTGATAGGAACAGTGATAACAAGCATGTGCTCTATACACATAAGAGTATAATTGTTAAATACAACAGGGATCAGGTCTGCCACTCAGGGAACTCTCATTGGTTCTCTTTGTTTCTCATGTAACTGCATATTCTAACTTCCTGTTATTGCAGATCATTCATGTTAATCTCACTCAAGAGAGTCCAAAACCATTGGAAGTTGGGAGGGCATTGGACATGACATATTCTGTCAAATGGATTCCAACAAATATTGCTTTTGCTCGTCGTTTTGATGTTTACCTTGATTACCCATTTTTTGAGCATCAGGTGAAAATTGTGCATGGTACATTGGCTTTTCTGAAGTAGCTTTTATAACATCTAACATGTCCAGTACATGTTTAAATGACTAAAGAGGGTTTTAGTTCTTTCCAGTTATAAGGGGAACCCAAATCTTTTTGCTGTTTTCTATGAACTGGACGTTTCTGTTTTAATTTTTGTTTGGTGCCTTCTGATTGGTTCCTCATATACAGATACATTGGTTCTCAATTTTCAATTCCTTCATGATGGTTATTTTCCTCACTGGTCTGGTCTCAATGATTTTGATGCGAACTTTAAGGAACGATTATGCTAAGTATGCTCGGGAAGATGATGATCTGGAAACTTTGGTAATAATGTTTCATTAAAATTTTCTTTAAAAAGAGTTAGCAGGTACCTTTGCTGAGCATTAAAAGTTTCAAATTCCAGGAAAGAGATGTAAGCGAAGAGACTGGTTGGAAACTTGTTCATGGGGATGTATTTCGGTCTCCTCGCAACTTAGTATTACTTTCTGCTGTTGTTGGCACGGGTGCACAACTGGCGTTGCTTGTTCTCCTGGTCATCTTGTTGGCAATTGTGGGGATGTTGTATGTCGGGTATGTTAAAATTTAGATACAAGTTATCTGATTATGTGGACACATGCGATATACATGCATCCATTTTGTCTATGGTTTATGTTTTTCTTTTCTTTTCTGGTTGATATATAATTAGTAGATTTTTTACATAGTAACGATGGCTCATTGTTGTGTTGCTAGCTGATTGTGGTATTGGTTGGTCTACGCTTGTGCCTTTACATTTCCTCTTACATGCTACTTTTTGGATATTAGCTAAATGATACTTTTCTGTGTTATTCAGGAGAGGTGCAATTGTCACAACTTTTATTGTATGTTATGCTCTCACTTCATTCATTTCGGGCTATGTCAGTGGGGGAATGTACTCACGCCATGGTGGTATGCATTAGTTTTGTTGGATGCATTTATGTATTTGTCCAATTATAAGAACTCATTGTTTTGTATTGTACTTTAAGGGTAAGCCTTTTCTCGGTCTGGCCTTTCTTGCAGGTAAAGGTTGGATAAAGACAATGATCCTCACAGCATCACTTTTTCCCTTCTTGTGCTTTGGGATTGGTTTTATTCTGAACACAATTGCGATCTTTTATGGGTCTTTAGCTGCCATTCCCTTTGGCACAATGGTGGTTGTTTTTGTCATCTGGGCTTTCATCTCTTTCCCTCTGGCACTTCTTGGTACAGTGGTTGGCAGAAACTGGAGTGGTGCTCCCAACAATCCATGTCGTGTGAAGACCATTCCTCGCCCCATCCCTGAGAAGAAATGGTATCTGACACCATCTGTGGTGTCCATGATGGGAGGATTGTTGCCCTTCGGCAGCATATTCATTGAGATGTATTTTGTGTTCACATCCTTCTGGAATTACAAGGTAGACTATAGCTTTACATATTTGACTATAGCTTTACATATTTTTATCTCAAACTTTATATGCAACTACTGGACTTGTTAATATGGATAATTTAGATGTTCACCAGGCGTAGAAAATAATTAAAAAAGCATTGGAAAATAATTTTTAAAAAAAATTATGTGTGTAAAGTACAACTCCTATTTTTGTTGATGTGTTTTGAGAAGTTATAGAAGAGTATATTGAACTCACTATGTATGCTTGTGCACTATGGTATGCTGCGTATGCTTTGTCCAAGGAACTGATCTGCATCCATTATATTGCTTCTTGTTGCCCTTGGGTTGATTTCTCGGCTCATTAGGTACCAATTGCTTAGTCAGACTGACAAAATCAAGGAAGTATTGCTTAGAACTTCAAGTTAGGTGTTTAATCCTTGAACACTGTGAAGCTAGATATTAAGCAACTTGACACTGATGATTCACTACAGCTATCAGTATCTTCATGCATCTTCTGTATTAGTATCTTAATGTATTTGTTAATGTTTATGTGTCCAGTTCTTCTGATAATCACGAAGATTTTCTGCCGAAAGTAAGATTACGACTGATGGATTCAAGTGTTCCTTGCTTGGGGTCTTAAGTTCCAGTCTTATCTACATTATGGAATATAACAAAAAGTGTTCCTTGCTTACTCGTTGCTTTCCGTATTTGCAGGTGTACTACGTTTATGGCTTTATGCTGCTGGTTTTCTTGATTCTCATCATTGTTACTGTTTGTGTGACGATTGTGGGTACATATTTCTTGTTAAATGCTGAGAATTATCACTGGCAATGGACTTCATTCTTCTCAGCTGCCTCCACAGCCGTGTATGTGTACTTGTATTCAGTATACTACTACTATGTGAAGACCAAGATGTCAGGGTTCTTCCAAACCAGCTTCTACTTTGGATACACACTTATGTTTTGTCTTGGCCTTGGAATCCTGTGCGGTGAGTACAGAATGCAGTTAACTAATTTCGTTCAAACTATTGTTGATCTCTCTTTCCTTCTCCCACTGTTTTCACATTGTCTTGTAATCTGCCTGGTGATATACAATCACTTTGTCTGAGCATTTTCTTCGACAAGTAATATTTTTTGAAGTTATGCTTGTTCTAATTTCTCAAGTTTCTTAGAAAGGTTTATCTTATTTGTTGTTCAGGTGCTGTTGGCTATTTGGGCTCTAATCTGTTTGTGAGGAGAATTTACAGAAACATCAAATGTGATTAGTTTTTATCAAGGGACAGAAAGATTGATACTGTTTCCTTGAGCTTATTATTGGAAACGAAATCAAAAGAAGCCTCTAATCATTCAATCGGGTCGCTTTCTGTTCTCAATGGATTTACTGGGGTTGAGGATGGTATATAACCCTTCTTGATTGTTTGGAAGCCCTGAAAATTTTCCCTTCCCGCCCCCGCCCCCGCCCCCGCCCCCGCCCCCGCCCCCGCCCCGGCTGTAAAAGAAAATCTTCTTAATATAGATTTGTTGAGTTTGTTTTTGTAATGAAGAATGCTAGAGAATATTAGTCACTGTCATGTAGTTACTTCTCACCTCTTCCCTCCAAAGAGTGGAAGGCCTTTGCTGGCAACATTATTCCTGTTCTTTCCCTTTCGCTAATTTACATTTCCAGTTACAATGATCTTTGGAGAAAGAAAGAAAGCGCGTTAAGGGAAAGTTACGAGGAAATGACTTTTGCACCTGTGAATTATGTTCAAACAATTATTGCTATATATATACATTTGCAACATATTCGACGTACGAGAAGTCTCTTCTTTTCCAATTTGTTTCTTCTTGGCTCCTTTTTTATGGTTTATACTGTTACTGGTTTTTCTCCATGCATTTTTCTTTGGGTCAGATTTGAGAACCTTTTGCAAGGTCGTGTCTGTGTTTGTTGTCATAATTCTAGTTTCGACAAGTGCTATCTTGCAAAAGAAGTTTATAAAAATTCCTCATCTGATGTGTTTTTTTCTTTTTTTCCTTTCCTCTTGCGAAAATAAGCAACCTGCTTTGGCCATCTTTGTAAGAAAATGTAATGTCTTACATCGGTAGGAAAAGTGATAAACGAATGGTTGGTTTATAAGTGAATGTTGTGGATTTTAATAATAATCAAAGTCAACCATGTTGAGTCATTTGATTTGAAATTTAAGTAGTTATTTTTTAAGTCTGCGATACTAGTCACCCTGGGGGTTTGACTCGTTTGATAGAGATTTGTTAAATTTTTTAGGCACCCACCCTTGCGAGAGACATTCCTGTTCGGGGGATGAAGTTGCTGTGAGGCATGTGGTGTGGGTCTCAAACATGTGAGTTCCGCATGCACACTCACAACCGATCCGGTTCATTCAACTGTTGAAAGCAAGAATTTTTCCCCTTTATGATGCCTCAAATTTCAAGGCAGTCTGAAATCTCCATTCGGTGTCGCATTTCTTTCATTAACATGTAAAGTACATATTTTTAAGATAAGAGGACATTATTATCTTAAGACAAGTTACCTACATAATAGAGGTTTGAAAATCCAAGTTGGTTCAATTAGTTATACTAAGAGGACATCGAGCGGCCGTGTAATTGTGGAAATCATTTCTACATCAGATTTATGTTTATGGGTATCCAATTCTCTCAAATCATGAATTGACATCAGCCTTATGATCAACTCTCCCAGTCGTAATTATTACATTCCAAAGTTTTTCTTGATAACAGAAAACCCGTTCTAGACAGGACCGTAATGGATCCGTCCTAAGATTACAAACCTCGCGGGGAACAACACACCCAGTAAATGCAACAAATGAGCCAAAGGAGAGACTAGAACTAGGAATCTTTAGCTGACGAGCCACCCTTACCGTTTATTCCTACCCTTAAAGGCCTAAAGCATCTAAGCAACATAACCTTAGGAGGACATATTCCCTCCTAGAACGGCTAGAGTGATGTAACCATGAAGACCTGCGAATAAAACTGAAAATCATGCAAAAAAAAGAATGCTAGGATGCACCTAAGTTGCAGCTCCCTCTTATGGCTTTTTATAGACCTGGAAATGTGGCAATTGCTACAGCTTGTACATATATTATTACAGAACAGTCTAAGAAACCCAAAAAAAAAGAACTTTTTGTTTGTCTAATATCCATAACTTTCAATAATCATTAACCCAAAAGCTACAAAATTGTTTGCTTGGGAACCTCTATCATTTCCTTCATAAAAGAAATTTGGCCTACATCATACCAATATGTGATGATAACCAACTACAGTAAATCAGCAAGTTACACAACCGTGACGGAATACAGAACGTTTCATTTGCGATTCTTGTGAAGAGAAGTAAACCGAGAGCAATAATCTGGAACCTGATGAGGATAACATACCAGAGGCAAGATAAAGAGAACACAACATATTATACAAAGTCTTCAATCTAGTGAGCCCGGGTCATCTTCATCTTTGGCATGCCCTTTTTCAATTGGCGAGCACGCTCTTTAGCCTCTCTTTTGCGGAGAGCCTCTGCACTAAGCTTAGCCTCTGCCTCCTCCATCTTCTTTCTTTGCTCAGACTTCTTTTTCTTTAGGTCTTCTTGCCTTGCATTCAGAAGTTCTCTATGAATCTCCTGAGCAACCTTCAATCTTGCTGCTTCGGTTTTAGATCGAGCCTGCATAGAATAGAACACAATTTTAGAGATTCTTCGGTTTTGAATTTTATCATCCTTAAAAAAAAAAAAAATGATAATTGAACTCACATGTGAGCTGAGCTTGTAACGTCCAATTAAGTCAATGTAATAGGGTATAAGAGCCACCAATCGTGTCATGTCTGCCATGTGATTTGCATCAGGCATAGCAAATTTGAATACCAGCATCTTCTTGTGTGAGCCATAATATTGATCAGAGAAGTGCATCGAGATGAAATACTTTCCAAAATTTGCAAATGCTTTGTCACCAAACACCTGCAGGAGATTAAGTGTGAACCATATTTCATATCCAGTGAGAAAGCAGCTTTTAGACAGCAAAAAATTCCTGTGCGTACTGCCTTGAAATCAGCAAAGAGTGGAAGACGGGAGGGGGCAAGAACACCATTTAAGAAAACCACAAGGACGAGAATTATTCCATCCCCCATTATTTTCCTTCATTCCCTCTCCTGAAAGCAAGCCCCGAACCTTCATCCTCCCCCAAAAGAAAAAAGAAACTAAACCGGTAACTAAGATATTTGCTTTCTCAAAGTCTGTCATATTAGAGTTCTAGAGCATTCTAGATCTTGTCATAAAAATTGATCTCAGGAAATCAGATGTTCTAAAGCATTCCTCACTTGTTTACCCTGCCTCTTGCTCCTGCACCAGCAAACTATGACCAATTCATAGAGGAGGAAGAGGGTGAGGGTGAGTGTGAGAACAGCTTCTGAAAACAACTTAGGTTGGGAGCATCTAAAAAGTGAGTAACTCAACTCTTTAAATTATGCTTACTGTAAAATGATTTACTCAAATTGTAGAACTTTTATTATAAACATTATAAATCAATATGTAGAACATTATAAATAATCATTATAAGTCTTCTTTATCTTTAG
Source organism: Ehretia macrophylla (assembly GCA_037974665.1). Taxonomy (NCBI): domain Eukaryota; kingdom Viridiplantae; phylum Streptophyta; class Magnoliopsida; order Boraginales; family Ehretiaceae; genus Ehretia; species Ehretia macrophylla. The sequence goes on from CM075766.1 coordinate 54,354,843, forward strand.
TGCATTAAAAATGGTGTTTGCATAACTTTTATCGAGCATTTATAAACATGAAATTATCTTCCAGAAATCTGAATGTAGTTATAGTATAATAAATTTAAATAATTGTGCTCATCAAAAAGTAAATTTGTATACTTTTGTTTTCTACTAATTAGTTTTCTTTCTTTCCTTTTCTTTTTTTCCTTCTAAGGAGAAGATTTATCCCAAGATTCATACCAGTAGTATATTTTACCACAACTGGACACATGACTTGCCTAGGGGAAACAGTTAGTATGTGATAAAATCTCCTTAGGGCACAGGTTTGAGCAGAAGTTTTCTGAATTTGTTGCTAGTGATGGAAGCTCAATCTACTGTTGCATGGGGAGGGCACCATTTTACATATGGTAACAGCCAGGAAATAGGAGGCCACTACATCAATCAGGATCTCCCTCCATGTGAATTAGAAGTCCTGTTACCCCAAAACAGAACTAATTATTTTTTCCGAATGCTAAAATCAAGTGCTTGCCTTAACTCTCCACTAAGAGGGTTTTTGGCTTAGCGTAAAGGGGGTGCTCACAATGGTGCCTATAAGGCATAAGCCACATTTAGAGTTTATAAGCACAAGCCATGAGTGCTTATTTAGCAAGGGTAAAAATGTAAACTGTAGTTATCAAACTTGAGTAAATTCAAAGTGCTTAGAAACACTAAAGAATAAGCTAAGGGGGAGATGCCATTAAAATAAGCACAAGAATGCTTATAAGCACTTAAACAAAAGAAATACTCTTTCCCCTTCACCCAAAGCCACAAGCAATATGCATTATAAGAAGTTTACGCCCTTATAATCCCCTAAACTAAGCCAACCACCTCAAAGTCTACACTCTACACCTACTCGTACCCAGAAGTCATTTGGCAAATTTATCAAACAATTTTGAAAAGAATAGCGTTCCCTTGACTTCATATAATGCAAGCCTAAAAACCCTGTTCCTGGCATCTACAACAATTCACTTTAAAAGGTATATCTTTACCATTCCTCACCATTATCAAGTTCCAACTAACTCTAAATGTTATGATAGGACAAAAAAATCTCAACATCTTTTCCAAGAAAATATAGCTTGCTTAACTCAAGTATTGGAACTCAAGGAGTAAATACAACCCTCAATCATATATTACCTACTGTTTTCACAGAGCAAAAGGCATTGACCAGAAAACAATTATCTATCTTTTCTAGTGCATAATGATGATTGACCATTACAACAACACAAGAGGGGATAAAAAATCATGATAGCAAGTACAGAGCACAAGTGGTATGGCATAAAGCTAATTTCCCCAGCTAATCGAAGTTATCAAGACCAAACTCCACATACTTAAAGATGAAACAACGAATTCATAGTCCAAATAGTAAGCATACAAAACGCGCATCAACCATCAAAGTGCCTTACCTGATCCAGCACAGCTTCGGTGATCAAATCCCCAGCCACCTCCTTAGATTCGGCCACGACAGCCAACTCATCAGCCATCCACTTCCTCCCACTAGGCAGGGTCACCAAACTGCCAAACCTCTGCAAGTCCCTCACTTCCTTCTGCATCGCCTTCGCCAACTTCTTCCTAGCCAACGCGAAAACCACATGATCCATAGCATCATCATTCATAAAAACCTCAAAGGTGATCTCATCCTTACACGGAACCACACTATTATACAACCTCGAAATCAAATCGTGCCTACTCTTCAAGTCTAACGTAGCCAACAACTCTTGACAAAATCTCCTCCCACTCGCATAAAACTTAAACACAGTCTGCCCCTCTTTCAACAGCAATGGTGAATCATCGCCTTCTCCTACGCCTAAAAGACTAAAATTCTTATAAAAAATCGAATCTTTTCCAGCAAACCCCGTTGCCCAAGATAAAGCCAAATTCTCATTCTCCTTTTTACCCGTGAAATAATTAATCGCGAACATGATTAAAAATGAAACACAAGCGATTTCAGTAGTGTAATCGCGAATCCCTTTTCGTGTAGTGGCAGAGGGTGTAATTTCAGGTTCTGGATCAGGGTTAGTTTTGGAATCTGAAGGAGTGGCAGACGGTGTAGCTTCGGGTTGAGGGAGGCCTTCGAATTCGTCTTCGTCCCAGTATTCGAAGGAGGAGAGCGAATCGGACGAGGAGGGGGTGGGAGGGGTAGGGGTAGGGGTTGGGATAGGGGTGGTGGTGGCAACGGTGGGTTCGGGAGGGTCAGATGGGGAGAGGGTGGTGGGGCGGAGAGTGGGATGAGAATCGGAATCATCGGAGAGCGATGAGAGGTCTTCGTCGCCTTCTTCGGCGTCGAAGCCTTCGAAGTGGGGCTGTGTGGAGGCGGAGGCGAGGGAGAGGAGAAGAGAAAGGATGGAGAGGACGCCGATAAGGTAGAAGAGGGTGGTGGTGGCGGCGCCGCCGCTAGATCGCTTCGCCATGATTGGTTGATCTACAGAGCAGAAAGAGATCAGAGATTCTGTAGTCTAGTGTGTGACTGTGTGTTTTATATATACTGTATTATGTATATATATGAGAGTGGTGAGAGTTTCAATGCTGATGATGGTATGTATCTAATTGAAATTGGGCACGTCTCTAGTAAGAGAGAGAAATTTAGAAATTATATTTTGGTAATTTAAGAGGAATTCAATTCAAATTTATTAAAGGAGACAATTTTTTACCAAAAAAAAAAAGGAGACAATTTTTTACCTAAAAAACAATGTGCTTGAAAAGCAATTTCTTTCTTTCCTTTTTTTTACTTATCGTGAGCATAGTATGACAGGTAGATATCAGATATCTAAATAATTGTTTTGAATAAAGGATGACTGAGGAAATATATGTGAATGCACATATTTTAAAATGATTAGTTTAATCGAGCACCTTGAGTCATTGAATTTATTCGTGGATAATAATCTCCAGACAAATTTGATCCTCTAAGTTAGAGGTGGTATTTGGACTAGTTCAATATAACCCGACACGTCTAAATTGAATTATAGGTTAAAAAATTTGAGTTCGATTCAACATAGATTTTTAATGAACTGAGTTAGACTGGGCTCATTTTTCAGAATATAGAACTCAACTCGACTCACAAGTCTGCTATCACAAATCACGAGATAAGTTGTGTTGGGTCAATCTATTTTTTTTGTAATTAGTGTATTTTGAATATAATATATATATATATATATATATATATATATATATATATATATATTAATAATTAAAAAAAATAAAACTTGAGCAAAATTTTTTCAATTTTTTTTTTTTAAAGTTAATTTAACTATTAATGAGACAATATACAAGTTGATTGACAACATTAACAATTAACATACATAATAGAACATTACATAACAAACTACAAATTAATGAGACAAAATAGATTAATGATATAAATATAAAAATAAAACATTACATAAACGCTTGAGGAAAATTAGTGCAAAAGTTCTATATTTTGTTATGCTCCTTGTACGGGTGTTAGGTCTGTTGGTAGTGGTGGTGGGCTTGGCGGTGGTGATGGTTGAATAACTACTTCAGAATTAAAATAGTATGTAACATTTGGTTGTTAAGATACAAGGTGTCTTACAAGTATCGCAATTTCAAATTTATGTCAAAATATAAATTGACGTTGACAATACAAATTACACACTCTTGTTCTTTAAAATATGTAAAATGATTCCAAACCTCTGAAAAATATAGTCGTTATGACTAATTTTTTTTCCATGAATATAGTTATATATATAATGTTGTAGACTTGTCGTAAAGTAAAATTGAATATACTAAGTGACTAAAACACTATGTTAATAAGTATTTATAAAAAAAATTATATGTACGATTATAAAAATCATAAAAAAATGTATCTAAAATCTTTTTTAAAAAATAATATGTTGCAAGTTGCAAACTTGCAATATCATAAAAAAGATTTGATAATAAGTCATTTATATTGACTTAAGAAATAAATATACTACTCCTTATTATTAGTTTGTTAAAAAAATAATTACTACGACTTGCTAGTTTATTTTTATTTTTTAAAAAATATTTACTACAACTTACATTGCATGCATAAAGTATAATATTTCAATTTCTTTTAACAAGTGAGTTCAAATTGTACTTAATTTGTGTTGGGCTTGAGTTGGACTCAAGATGGGCCTTATTTGGGTTCGAACTGGGTTGGGTTGAGCTGGGCTCATAGGCTGGTTCAAAAATTATATGATCCAACTTGGCTCACATATATGTTATGAGTTTAGCCGAGTTAAGCCTACTATTAACTGAGCTGAGTTAGGCCCGAATTTTCCTATATTAAACTAAGTTGAACCTGTGTCGGCCTAACCCAAATACCACCTCTACTCCAAGTCACTTTTTGACTCTTTTTGCATTTTTCTCTTTGAGGACGAGGGTCTAGCGAGTGGGGTTAAGGATAGGTGCTAGTTTGAATGTTTGCTATAACTTAGATTGGGGGATGGGTGTTGGGTGTTGGGTGTTAGGTGTTGAGTGTTGATGCTAGCATTTTTTTATTGTAATTATTTTGTACGTTTCTTTGTTCAATTACTGATCTCTTTGCTGATTTAGCAAAAAAAAAAAAGTTATATTTAACCATAATACAAACGGGCTACTATTAGACATTAGTTGATTTTTGTTGAATTAATCTTCCAAAAATCAAACTGAAATCTTTCTCAATGATATCTTTTTTTTTTTAGAGAACTCGATTAGAAACTTTATTTGGTTATATATTGAAATGCTCTAATAACTTAGATGGTCGCAATAAAATGTGCGGACTTGTATAGGAGAAATTTGCTTGGGCGTCTTTGTTCACCGAACGCAAGTGCTGCTCTTAGAATAAATGAGTTAAACAAAAGATTTTGTTTTCACTTGTTAAATATCTTGAGAAAAAAGTCCATTGTGATTGTGACTTGCTATCTTCACATATATAGGTTTTATAGATAATTCTATCCTCAACCACCCTCTTCTTCTTTTAACAACATTTTGGCAAATTTTTTGTTGCGAGTGTAGAAATTTGATTCGACAGATCAGTGAATTTAGAAACTAAGCAATGATATCTTCACGTGGTATAGATATTCTACATCTACTATCAATAAGAAATTCGCAGTGCCCCAAAGGGTTAATTAAGTGCAGTGGTGGTCGGGTAAAACTTGTTATGATTTAAAGTTTTAAATTTGAATTTATATTCTCTTATTACATATATTTTTTATATAATCTTGATTAAACTGAAATATGTATTAAAGCGCAGTGTTGCATCTCATGACAAGTAATTCATGAATTTATGAATTGGAGGTTGATTCCATAATGCACTTGCTGAAAAGAGTGCACATGCAACTGATTCATATATCTATCTAGTTTGGGATATATTAGATGTATCTTGCATGAGCAAGATGTTTGTTTTCAAGAATAAGTGATGTAAAAACAATCATTTAGAAGCCTTCCCTGTCAATTATCAACTGATCATGAAATTTTTTTAGCTAATAATGCTGTCAGTATTTTATTTATTACATGCACAGGAGTATGCACGTCTTTAACTTTGAGTTTAATTATAGGAAGAGATGTACTTTCTATAGGGCCCGTCAGAAAAGGGCCCATTTTTCTGACGGGATTTATCATTACTTTTGTTATTTTAGCGGTTCAGTCAATTATTCGGGATTAATTGAAGGGTTTCTCAAATGCAAAATAGTAGGTGTGTAGAACTGGCTTTTTAAGCAATATTAGTATTGTCGTCTCTGGTGTGCTTAATATCACTTATCTTCCTCATCGCAGGGCCCTGATGAACAACAGCTTTAGCATTTTCCAAAAGGGCCCGTGAGATAATGTTTTATATCATTTCTTTATTTCTTAATTTTTTTCTTGTATGATAAGAATTCGTGTAGTAAATGTCAAGTTTATTATATATTTGATAAAAATTCAATTGTATAGAGAAAGGTGAATAAATGATGCATAGCAATACTCGGTATATAATTCACAAATTGGCTGAAGTAATCAAGAATTGGAGAGGGTAGGCTTCGCTGCCCTTATTCTTGGATGCGCCATCCTCAAGGAAAATATGCTCCGATAATGCATACACTCCTAATAAGATCAAAGTTTTTGTGGTATGTTATCAAGACGGGTAAGACTCCTAAATTCCACCCGTGCATTCAATAGGACTAATCCCACATGCAGTCATATTTATGAGTATATCGATTACTTCATCATCTACCATCAAAGTCTAAAGATGATTATGACCAACAACAACATGCTGCATATAACAGACAACAATACAGGCATTGAATTTGAATCGAGTCCTGAAAGAGTTTTAAAGGATTGTTAATCCAATATTTCTTACTTGCATCTTAATAAAATCATTAGCACATGTAAACAACAAAAAGAAAAAAATCATAGATTGGTATGAGAAAAAGTTAAAATCTGGACAAAATATTTCATTATCTATAGCATGGAAAATGTTTGGGTCCGACTGGTGCTCTCTATATTAGTGGGATCGACATAATGTGGAGCCCACGATATTGTGAGACCTGTTGGAGTTTAGCTAGCTGAAATCTATACTGATGAAACTTACATGATATGAATCCCACTATATTATGAGAGCCGTTAACTCCGATTAGCAACCCGATGCACCTCTTACTAGTACTTTTCCATGTGAATAATAACTATCTTACAGTTTTGGGCCAATGTAGTTGAGTAGTCTGCCTCTCCACAACTTGCAAATCTCAGCTGGCTTAGCCTTCAAATCAAGTATCTCAATTCTTACCAGCAAACACATCTTCTGCTCTTCCTTCAACTCTTGAAGTACAAGCAAAGCAAAACAAACTCAAAACCAGATCAATCATCAAATAACGTTGTCTCAATCTTTTTCCAATCACCCCAACAAAATTTTCACAATTTTTTTAAATTTTTATTTTTTTTCTAAGCAAAACTGTCACAATTTTGACCACCATACAAGCTCCAAATCTTCGCGGTAAGCCGGCCATGGAGGCCGACTACCATTCCAACGTTGATACTTCGCGTCCGTTTCGCTCTGTCAAAGAGGCTGCAGCCATATTGGGAGAGAAAATCTTGGTTGGAGAAGTTTATTCCCCTAAACCTTTCACATTTCCTAAGCAAGAAACACCACATTATTCACCAAGTCCTAGACTATCCCAAGAAGCATCATCATCAAGTAGTGATTGCAGTAATGATCATACATTTGTTGATGCTTTAAAGAAGCTTGAAGCTGGGCTTGAGGAAACAAAGATCGAGCTGAAGCTTCTCAAGAAAAGAGAATCCGAAACTGAAGTAGCATTAGCTTCATTGAATGCTGACCTTCACAAGAACATGTCGAAGCTAGCAAAAGCAGAGGCTGCAGCAGCAGCAAAAGCGGCCGCGGCCGTGGCATCAAGATCAAAAGTCCATGGAGAAATTGAAGAAGAAGAAGATGAAATGCGAGAAGAGAAGAAAAAAGGCTTGGTAAAGAGAGCATCAATGAAGACATCATCAACCTTGGCTGAGATATTAGCTTTATGTGAGAAACAAGGTCTGTTTGGAGCAAGAAAAAGAGAGAAAAAGATGGTGAAAAAGAAGCCTATTGTTCCTCTCATTGGAAACTTGTTTTCAAGGAAGAAAGGGTCGTCTGCTGCCATGCATAATCCTCTCTTTGCATATTCTCTGAATTGAGAATAAGAGAGAACCTATGGTTTCATCATTTGTACTCATAACCCTAAATATTATGAATAGATCCAAATCCTCAAATAAAAGTTGATTGTATGTTGAGTTAGCGAGCATGTTTCTTAATTCAATGTGTTTTGTGCTGTACTAGAACTTTGGTTTGCCTTTCTTTGAATGGTAGTCAACATGTGTTTGGACATGCTGGCTCTTTCCACTGTTTTTAGAGGCGGAAGTTTTTGCGCTTCAGTGTGCCTGTCTCTTTGTAAACCAAGTCTATAATTCTAGCATCATAATTGAGAGTGATGTACAGGACATTTTTAGAGCAATCAGTTCTCCGGAGATTACCCTTAGTTGGAGAGCATCTACCATTGTGAAGGACATTCAGAAGATTGTGGCGAAAAAATCGAGGTTGAGTTTTCAATATATAAGAAGAACGGTCAATTATCTGTGTGACTGGATCGCAAAGTGCAGACGTAAAGATGAGCTTTCAGTGAATTGGCTTACATGTATCGTCCCTCAACTGTCATTGTTCCTTGATCAGGACATTCACCCCACGAGAGTTGGATGAGTGGTTTTCTGTGTGTTGATTGTTTTTTTAGTCTAAAAGAAAAAAAAAAGAAGAAAAAACATGTGTTGGCTTATATTTAAAATTAATTTCTCTTAACTTTTTTTTTATTTGTGATACGCCTAAAATCGTACAACGTAACAAATAAAATTAAAGCTCACAACTTCTCATATACAACAAATAACTTTTACCACTAGACCAAAACCCTAGTTACCTCTTTACTTTATTTTACTCATAGTAAATTATTGTCAATTTGTTTTAGAGATCATAATCCCCACATATTTAAATGACTATTCCTTGTCACACACGAGAAGAAAACGATATTTAACTCGGCATAAAAATAAATAGTCAATTTTAAGCTTTTTTTCAAGTTTTAATCGTACGTCTAAACTAAAACTTAATAGTTTGTCTTAAAATTTGAATAAGATAAAAATACACCAATCAAAAAAAATATTATTTTATTATTTAATCGAACTTAAACACTTCAAAACTTGTCTCAATTCTGCTTTTTTTATAAATTAATCTATTACCTCCACAAAATACTCATGACAGCTCATTTGAATAAATAATACTAAAAATAATTTGACCGTCAAAAATAATAGAAAATAAGTAAATTGCTCAAAGAATAATTTACCCTACTAAAAAACTAAATAAACAAGAAAATGGTACGAGAAGAACAACTTGCGCACGCCTGGATCAACCTACTACGCCCTTATTGCAAAGCTTTTCTCTGCTTCAAATCAAGTTAATACTACAAAAAAATTAGAGTGGTGTGTTCTAGTAAGATGATGATGCAAGCAAGCATCATGGCGTTAAATCAAACGATCACATATTATTCACAGCCTTGTGGACCCCACCGAACCTCACTACCCTCCTCCTCCTCTTGCTCTCCTTCGTCCTCCTCCTCCACCACCACCCTTTTCCACCCTCCTCCTCTCAAGGTAGGTATATATATATATTGTGTGTGTGTACGTATATACATGATATATACATTTATATATATATATACTTGTTGCGTTCATATTTGATCTTGATGGATTCATGGTTGCAGGTATGTAGCTTCTTAAGCTCCTCCAGGTGGCGTAATCCGGTGAGGCGACGGCCTGTTTGTATTTCACTACAGAGAGGTCAGTTTTTGCTTCTTTTTTTTTTTGTATAATTTCATTCTTTTATTATTTGTTTCTTCCCAAGTTCAAGTTTTGACAAAAACAAAAAAAGGGTTATTTATAGGGTCTTGGACACTGAGTACTGACTTTTAATTAATTGGAATAAGGTACTTTGTGAGTTAAGAAGGCCTTTAAAAAGTTGACGAACTTTCCACGTGTTTTCATCAATATGTTTGTAAACTTGTTGATTTAATAGCTAATTTACGAATCTATGAGATTGATTTAGAGGGTGCATAGTTTCAAGAAAAATCAACTCAGTTATGCATGCTTCTCTAATTTCTAGTTTTAGTTTGTGGAAGTGATTCTTTTTCTCTTTGTTTGTTCTGAGTTGTATAGAAAAAGTGATTACTCTTCGTGTATATTGCTTGTGCCTTGCTGGTCATCACCAATAGATGTTCTTTTTCTCTTTTCTGATGCTACCCTTTGCTTCCCCAAAGCTTGCCCTGAAGTAGAGAATTGAAATAGAGTCGGGGAATGTACATATTTAAAATGCTGAAAAGCTTTGTGGTTTCAACACTCAAAGACTTGAAGCATGTAGGTTTTGGCCAATTAAATCTTGGTAGGTTTGTCTGCAAATTACATTTCTTGTGCAATGTTGATTTCCTCCAGGAAATTGTTTGATTGTGTCAAATTTATTGTTTGATAGTTCGGCAATTTCATTACTAATGCAGTTGTGAAGGCTGTTGCAACTCCGGAGTCAGCTGTGGATCTGCCACTCACTGCAGAAAACGTTGAGAGTGTATTAGATGAAATTCGTCCATATCTCATTGCAGATGGGGGAAATGTAGCATTACATGAAATTGATGGCAATGTCGTCAAGGTGAAGCTTCAAGGAGCATGTGGATCTTGCCCAAGTTCTGTAATGACTATGAAAATGGGCATTGAGCGTCGTTTGATGGAAAACATCCCTGAAGTTGTTGCGGTCGAATCAGTAGCTGATGAAGAAACTGGCCTTGAGCTGAATGAGGAAAACATAGAGAAGGTAAAATTGGCTGTTGCATTTGAATTACTCCAAATTCTAAGAACCCATGCCGTTGAATTCTCATTATATTTCCAAGTGCTTTTTCAGCATTTCTCTCATACGTGCTTGTTTTACTCCAAATTCTAGAAGAATCTTTCAACAAATCAAGAATTATACTCCAGTGATTGTTTCTTGAAGTCATCTTTATTCAACTTGGATGAGTGACGTCGTTACCATTGGTATACCTAACTACTATTCAACCGGTCTAATCCAATAAATATTACTGTGTGGTTATTAGGTGCTTGAAGAAATCAGACCTTACCTTGTTGGGGCAGCAGGTGGAACTCTAGAACTAGTGGGAATTGAGGATCCTATAGTTAAGGTTCGTATCACTGGTCCAGCTGCAGATGTGATAACTGTTCGAGTAGCTGTGTCTCAGAAATTGCGCGAGAAGATTCCAGCCATCGCAGCCGTTCAACTTTTGTAAACAAGGGCGGAGCCATTCACTGGCTAGCGAGACTTGCTGCCCCCACTGACCCCAAAGAATGAAGCTATTAAGGAGTGAGTTGATGCTCTATTTTTTAAAAAATCAATCTAGCCCCAATTGGAAAAAAATCTCTATATATGAGTACTAGATTGCGTGTTTTCAACCCCCACTGAATAATAATCTTGAATCCGACCCTATTTGTAAAGACCTTGTGTAGCTTGCCACTATTGCCTGGAGTTCATTATCAGGTGTACATGTGACCAGGTTTTAGTCTTGGAACGAATGAAAGCAGAATATGTTTCTACCGCAAGGATTTTTATATCTCTGGCTTCTCATGATCATATATTCTAATATTCTTGTGTGGATTACATACATGATGTGGCTTCGAGATCTTGTTTACACTTCTAATGACAAAAGTGATCTGTTAAATCTATGCACGCAAAATCTTGTTTAGATGTCTATCCAAGTCATTTTAAGTCTACATACGCCCCTCCTATGGTGTACTATTTCCATAACTTTGAAACTTCTTACAGAGGCCTCCCTACGAGTAATTCGACAATGTTTACATTGGTCGTCAGCAAGCCCGGTTTCTTGCCAGACAAATAATTTAGCAATACAGACCCCAAAACAAAGAAGTTGGTGGTTTACTAACAGTAATTCATACAAAGAACTTGATGCCCCAAGATGAAAACTAAAGACAGAAATAAGGTAATTCCATTTCCTGAAATCAAGTGTACAAGGAACTTGTATCGAGTCAAAATTGCGTCAATAAATTGACTATTCATCTAAAGTTGTACAACAAATAGTTGGAGGCTATAAATACGTAAGTTCTCTATCTGATAGGGAACGACAGTAACAAGCATCACAAGCTTGATGTCACCACAACAAAACACTTGCTGCCTTTCACCGAATTGCGAGCTTGTACTGCATTTCAGGTTTCATACTCGTATGCTGGACTAAATATCGATCCTGTCTACAGAAGATTGATTTTCTTTGTGCCGCAATAATTTACAAGCGCTGGCTTTTCAGTGACAATAGAGCTTTATCACAGAATCAGCACCAGCGGTAAACAACCATGGTTGCCTTGGATGGAACTTGCAGTCCATTACTCCTACAAAATGGCCATGATCACAAAATATTAGCACATAATAGTCTCTCTTGCTGCATATACCAGGCATCAATGGGTTAGAACAAGCTGCAGGACTTTGCCGAATACTGCAATGGGTGACGGACATAGCTTCTATTTACATTTACATGAATAGAAGTAGAAACCATACATGAAGCAATTTGACATTGAATTAGGTCGTTGCTCAGATATGAGAAAGCTAAGGGACTGTTCGTTTGCCCAAAATTAATTTTCAGGTACATGGAACCCCAGCTTATGGGTGCAAAGTGGAATTCAGAAAATTGTGAAAGATCAACTTTAAGTTCCCTTATTTTCTGAAGCTTTTCTTTAGTTTAAATAACATCATATAGCCCATTACAACGTTCTCTTCTTTTTCTTTTCCTTTTTTTGGTATGTTCATTACAACTTATTACATACACTTCCTTCCCCTATCACCATTTAAAAGGACCTCACAACTGAACTCGCCCCAAGTATTGGAGAAAACCAAAACCAACGTTCTTTTCTTGTTTCCCCAGATTTTACTAATTGCTGGTGATAATGAAGAAATGCAAATTTTTCTTTTCATTGGTGGGTGACATGTCAAGGGATCAAGAATTAAGAGATTGGATATCAAATTTAATCTTCTTCAATAAAGATCTCGGCAAAATAACAGACAAGAAAGAGAATTGAGAACCCCAAAAAACTGACCTCTACCATTCTCACTGGCATGTCCTCTTAGAATCTCCAGTGGCACAATTAAGGGATTCTGATCTAGATCTGAATAAACCATCCCATGGAAAACATATGCAGTGCAGTCATCAGAAGATGATGCAAATAACGGGTATGAATGATGGAACGCCACTTTTGTAATGTCCTTCGGATGACATCTGACAAATTCAAAGACAACACAAGCACAGTCGTCAGGTAAATGAGAGGCAAATGAACGGATAATATATTCACAAGAGTGCCTGCCCAAAAGCAATGGAATGAGCCCGGAGCATCACACTCACCACACTCCCTATCCCCCTACCTATCTCTCTTTTATGATTATGCTTAAATGCAGACATTTTTTGGAATCTCAAGATAAATGTGTTGTCAATAGAACTTGGATTTTTTGAAACACGATCTCAGGATAACTTATCACGCATTTGTTGAGGACATAAAGTTCTACTTCATTCAGTAATAACAACATAATTGGCTATAAGTGCTGTGTGATCCTATTATACTGTCAAATTCTATGACTAAATGAACAATGTGTTTCTAATCTTTCATCTCTACATCAAATATGGATGCTTCTTTCTTCTCTCCCCATTAATTTCTTGGTGTTTCCTTTTTCCTTCTCTTTTTGAATCTTATTTTTACTGGGGGAGGGGAAGAGGGATGAGAGTAGATCCGCATGATCAACCGATAAACTTCAAATGAAAAATCTACATAATGCGTGTAAGTATACATATCAGTGTGCTTTCAATGCTTTCCACACCACACAATGTTCTTATTGCTGAAATATATCAAAGTTACATACTTGAGAACTCTGTAAGGTTTAGATGAAAGATCCATGTCGAACCAACACAATTTTCCATCTTTGCTACCAACAATGACATTGTCACCTGCATAAGAAGGCACTCATAAAATATTCAACCAACAAATACAGAAACAGAGCCTTGCAAAATGACAAGTAAAAAGTGCAGATCAATAACGAACAGGGAAAAGACAAAAGGAAACTTGTATTATATATATTTCTTTTAATCTTCTCTTGCCCAATTGAAAATATATTAAACAGAACTCAGAACCATACCACCGGGATGGATCGCGATGGATGAGACTTCCCGAACTCCAGTTTGCAGCTTCTTAATGAACTTTTGCTTCAATAAATCATAGATACGGACATCCTTCTTAGTGGAAATGAAGAAAAAAGAGCGAGTTGGATGGAAAGCCGTAGAAACTGGAAGCCCATGGAGTTTAAATGGTAATGTGTGGCTTTTTTTCTTTGAAAGCTGGTGAATCAATACCGCTCTTGATTCACGTATACATAAGTCAAGAGTACAAACATGAAAAAAATTAATTGCTTGAAATCATGAAACATTAAAACCCATCCAAAAAAGAGGAAACTGGAAGGGGAGGGGGCCAAAACTTCTTCCTTGACTGATTTACTTCCTTGACATGCTCAGTAAGTGTTTTATGGAAGCATTATAGTTATAACGCAAAAGATAGGATAGTTACTTTCAACTTCCAAATAAAGAACACAAAATTTATTTGCCTATAAATCAATTTCACATTCACAGACAACAATTCATCTGCCTATTTACTCCTGCAGACAACTGTAACCTTATATGACCAGCTTTCTCAGCATTTTACTAAGAAAAAAGAGTGGTTGTATATACATGATGCGCGTCAAATAGTAAACCAGAAAAGGCCAAACACATGATTGGGCAAAGGATATCAGATGGCATGAGCGTCGACAAATAGTCTCCTCTACGATGCCACTCCACTGAAGACACAGTCTGCACAAACCGTGGAATACAAGGAGGTTAATATCAACGACTCTTGGAACTTATCAACACCACAAAAGAGAATGAGATGTAAACAAATGTATGTACCTTTGGGTGCTTTATCCTGATTCCTCCATGCTTATCGTCTTGAGCCCAACTCACAATAGATGCAATATTACCTGAGTGAAAGAAAAACAAGCGTTAAGGTCAAGCAACGACCTTTCTTATGGAAAATGCCAGTGGTGTGTCTCATGCTATACTGACCAGAACCATCAGGTGCCGTGGGGGTTTCAACATGCAGAAACTCCTCAATCCTTTTCTGTTGTTCTTCATTCCCCAAGCCAGTGTTCAAGATAAATACATCTTGTCCCCTGCAGAATTTTACTATTAATTAACTTCAATGCCCGCCCAGTGAAATCTATAGATATGCACAATAAAGTGTTCATATCAGGCTTACACTGCAACAGCTAAGATAGGTATCTCTGGCAAAGAATTCCATGCAACATACTGGACAGCCTCATCCAGCTCCCAGACCCTAAGACATCTTCCGGTTTCAACCTCCCAGATACGCACATTTTTATCATGTGAACCTTCAGACAACAAAACAAGATCAGACTTGAAAGGAAGCTCTATATTTCCACTCACTGTAAATGAACATAAGTAAGCATAGTTTTACCAGAAGCAATCCACTGGCCAGTAGGTTCTGTTGAAATCGACATCACGGGACCTTTATGGCCTTTATACTCCAGATAACATGTTGTTGGATAAGGTTTAAGATCTTTACGACTTGGTAGCTTGGGTTTCAAAGACTCGGGATCAATGTTAATCTGGATCATTGATTGAGATTTATAGTTACAATCATCATCTCGAATTTGGAGTTGATAAATGAACAGAAACTCATGAGAAAACCACCAATTATTTCAATACCACATACACGTTTCTTCCAAGCTCTTGGGCAAAGGTATAGATCTAGACAACGATCAAAAGTTTCCTTAACAGCGTTCTCATATGCTGACACACTTCTCAAGGATGTAAACCTAACAATAAAAAACAAGTTAGAACTCTAGATGTTTTACAAATGAAGTAAATAAAGGATATATGGAAACAATCAAACTAGCAAGAGATTTACATCTTCGGAATGAATTTAGGTCGGTCTTCCTCAAACATAAGTTGATAAGAATTAATCTCTTCCTGTGTTGGGATGTATTCCAAAGAAGGATTATAAGACTCCTCATGACCTGAAATCGAATTTTGGAATAACCATTCATACAACATAGATGTTTTAGGAGTATCTAATACCATGATTAATTAAATACGACAAAAGGGGAAAATTAAGTTAGTGCGAAACCTGGCAGCTTAGGTTTTGGTGGAGGTATATATGCTAATCCTTGTCTTTCAGCTGGGGTAGAATTGTCTCCCCAAAGGCTATAGAATCGTGGTTCTTTTGGCTTTTCATCAAATTTTATTAGTCCTTTCCTGATTGCACGCACATATTCAACTACCTTTGATGTTCAAAACAACCATGAAAAGATGAAATAAGTAAGCAGTTCCTTTCACATTCTGGATCAAAATGTTGTACATGTCTTGTCAATCTTTTGACAAAAAAGTATTATTTTTAAATACAAACGAAGGAATGACAACTACAGAACAAAAATTTCCTTGTGATATTTAATGGAAAAGTTTTTGTAGCACTATCTACTCACATCCAGATGGGATGCCAGAAAATAGAGGAGCCAATTGAGAATGAGTAGCATGTTACCTGCCTTAGGTCTTAATATACTGAATCACTAACTCATTTGCATCATTTTCTACACCAATTTATGAACACATTGGCTATTATGCACATAACGGCATATTCTAGTACATTATGACCAGAACCTAACTACAAACTGATACATAGAAACTATAAAAAGATACAAACAGCTTCTCTTCAAATATTCATTCTTATGCACTGCGACGGAGAAACCTAAGCCAACATTATTTACCTTTTTACTCTCCCATTTGGAAGGAATAAAACGCCGCTTAGGCTCTGGTGCATTTGAAAGCGGATGGTTGGCGCCATCCCAAGCAAACCAGTCCACGTAAGGCTACAATGAAGACACTATGCATATAAGGCACTTATTCAAAAAGGCATGCAGTAGAACTAAAAGAAGACCATGAGAATTTTAACATTAGAAACAGAGGATGATAAAAGGACTGGTACGGAATACAAACTGCATGTGGATCAAATTCAGCATGTGGTGCCTGTCCTTTCACCAATCTACCAATAAGTTTTATTTCTTCCTTTGTCAATTCAATTTCCTCATCATTATATTCGTCATATATCTTACGCCTGGATAAAACAAATAAAAGAAATGCAGAAAAATGTGCAATTAGATCCAGGTCTGAAATAAGAAAGAATGTACGAAGAGCATCTCCATAAAAATGCACATCCCAAGAAATACAATATACAAAGTTTTCTACTCACAAATTTAAAGATTGACTTTATCACATGAATGTAGCCAGACAATAGATGCTGGAGAGATATGTATAACTGATGGTATATGGGAAAATATTCAAGAAACACATTAGAGGAGCCATAATGCCCTCAAAGAGTGCATCTCAAATAAGATGGAAGCAAGCAAGAATTCACAGATTCGCCGATCTTAACACCACAACTACTTCAGATAGCTTGGCCAGATGTTTATGTCAGAACCACAGAAATGAAAATCAGAATAATACGTCACTATCATAAACTTACCAATTTTTCGAATCATCAGCACTGGCAAGGAATGAGTCCAATTTATCCTGTCTCTCCTTTTTCTTGATCTTCTTTCCAGCAAGATCATAACCAATATGTTCCTCATCCTTGTACCATTCCAAGGGAACATCCCCAATTGTATTACGAGGAGCAATCTGTTGACCAAACAAAAACCAAGAAAATGGAATCAAAATTAACCGGTAATAACCAACTAAAAGAAAACCCCCTGTTTATGCAAGCAGAAGAATCTGTCCTTCAACCAAAAAGCCTTTTGCATGGAAAGCCTTCATATTCTAACAGCATCATAATTTAATGGTGGCAACTAAAATAACCGCAAAGGAAAACTATGAAACTCTATTCTTTCTGATCTTGTTTATTATTGGTTGAAATAAGTTAATGACATCAACAATTTACATCCTAAACAAGCCTCCTAAATTCTTCAAAATGAATAAGATCTCTATTCCATACGGGACAAACACAATACTGACCTCATCTTCAGATGAATCACTCTCCTCAACCACTTGACGGGAGTCATCACTTTCACCATGATCCCCTTCGCCATGATCATCATAATCTCCACTGTTCTCATCTGCACTGCCATCAGTTACATCATTGTCATCACTTGAGACAACAACGTCCTGCCAGTCACCATCAAAATTTAAGAGTGCAAACATAAGCAGAATCACATGAGACATACTTCGCATACCTTTAGCTTTCAATGGATTGAGTGAAAAGATTAAAAAACTATATATTCTCATGACCATGTTGTTAGCGTCATGTCAAAAGGAGCTTCAGGGAAGGGGAGGAACTCCCTTCCAAATCCCGAATACCTCTAAAATGAGGAAATTACCATGTACCTCATCTTCAGAGAGTTCACTCTGTTCTGATTCGCTATGTTCAGATCCAGATTCACTCAAGGATTCATCACCCGCAGATAAACCCTATGGCCAAGAGAAATAAATTATTGAACACAACCAAAAAAATTGGCACCTTCAAACAATAGACCTCATGGAAAGAACAAATGCACCAAATAAATTCACTGATATACCTACTGTGACAAACTTATAAAAGTAAGTTCTCCTGAACAAATATGTAACTACAAAGCAGCATTTGGCAGCAAGGAACTGAACTTCCACAAACAATATTGTGCAAAGCTAGTTCGAACTTTGAACAAACTAATAACTTAAAACATCAATTTCCCAGCTACAATTTTCACTCCATTACACAAACTGATAAACATTAATTTCCACAGCTACAATTTTCACTCCACTATACTTTAAAGTGAAAAGCTCAAACACATTGCTTCACAGAAATGACATATCTCGAGAAGAGACCTTAAACTTTTAACTAAAACTTTACCTAGTCCTGATTTTCGCAATCATTAACATGGAGGTTTCACGCGAGACTTTCATCCACCAACACCACATAAATTTCCCGAAAAAACATAAAGATATTAAACATTATGCTTTTCAAGCATACAATAACAAATGGCAATCAGATCACTGCCACTAAATACCATAACAGGAGAAAAAGCTCGGGTTTTTCACTACGATTTCTAAATTATACCTTCCAATCCCTTATCTTAAGCTCTTTTGAATAATATATGTATACATATATAGATAAAACCAAACTTGCCATACAAATTCTATTAATTAAGGCCCCAAAAAAAGGGCGGCAAGCTGAAATTTTAACTGAATTTTCTTATTTTTTATCTTCCAAAAACCCTAATTTTCCGCTCAGTTGCATTATCTTATAAAATTTCAGCTTTTGTCGCATTTTTATTCATTAACAAAACTAAAAACCTATCACTAATAAGAAAAAAGAAATTAAAAAATCAAGCTTTTTTCTACATATTATATAGTGTTAAATTATTCTATAAAGAAATTCAAAAAATAAATAAATAAGAAGAACATTCGGAATAAATTACGTCATCGTCGGCGTCGGAAACGACAGGTGACGCGTCGGAGCTTTCTGCCTCTTCTTCTTCATCTTTATTGGTCAAAGCCTCTTTTGCTTTATCGCTTATAAATTTCTCGACTTTTTTGTTTTGCTTCTGCGTTTTCTTCTCTTTTGGGGTCTTCATTATCACCGCGCCAAGCGTGCTTCTGGGAGCGAAGAGAGAAGAAACCAAACCCGCGTAGGGTTTTAGGTCTTGTTGTATGAGACTAACTACAACAGTAACTCTATTTTTTTCTTTAATTTTGTGAGTTTAGACTTATTTTTTTTATTTTTAGGGACTATTTATTTCAATTTTACTTTAACAACGTTTTTAATTTTTAATTTTTTAACAGCGTTCCTATTTTTAATTTTTTCTTATTTTAATAACTTTTTATTTGAATTTTATTCTTACAGTTTATTTATTTTAAAGACTTTCTATTTCTTTTTAATTCAATATATCTTTATTTTATATCAAATATACTATTTTAATTTTTTTATTTACATTATTTATTTTTAATGTTGATATACTATTTTAATTATTAATAATTTTTTTTCCATTATCCATATATTTATTTTTTTATTTTCATTAAAAACCTTTTCAATAACTTTATATTACATCAATCATTCCTTTATATCTTATATTTTTATTGTCTTGTATATGGTAAATTTTTTGATTGAAGAAAAAACTTTATGTTCCATCAACTTTATATACTATCACCATTTGTTGTCATTTTATTTTTATGCATTGTCTTGTCCGTAAAAAAATTTTTGATTCAATTTTTGGTTAAACTTAACTTTTTGTACCATTACCATTTATTGTCATTTTTTTTATGCATTGTCTTGCCCATTAAAATTTTTTGGTTCAACTTTTGGTTAAACTTAACTTTTTGTACCATCATCATTTGTTGTCATTTTTTTTTTTATGCATTGTCTTGTCCGTGAAAATTTTTTTGGTTCAACTTTTGGTTAAACTTAACTTTATGTTCCATCAATTTTATGAAGGTTGGTGAGATTCAAAGGCTATAAAATGCATGGAGCTCATAAAATGGCACAACAAATCCTCTAAAATTTGCTAGCCTTATTCCTTATTTAGTAATATGGATTCCAATTATGAATGCATTAAATATTTTGATGATTCCGACTCTAATGAGGAGTTGGTATTAGTTCAACTAGTAGCCAATCAACATGGTAGACGACATAGGAGACAAAATAGTACGAGTGAGGGTTCTATATCTAATCATGCTTACATATGGAGAGATAGACTACAAGGTCATAAAAGACTCTACTATTATTATTTTGCCGAAAATCCTGTTTATCCTTCCAATATTTTTCGAATGAGGTTTCGAATGAACTGTTCATTGTTCTGCCAAATTCAATCAGCTGTAGAAGCCCACGATCCATATTTTGTTCGAAAACAAAATTATGCTGGACATTGGGGCTTGTCTTCTCTGCAAAAGGCCACAACTGCATTAAGGATGCTTGCATATAGAGGTGTTGCAGACTCAATGGATGAATATGTCAGAATAGGATAAAGTACAGCCATTGAGACTTTGAAAAGATTTGTGAAGGTTGTGGTATAAATATTTTCTAATGAGTACTTGAGATTACCAAACGAGAATGATATTGTTAGATTGCTTGAAGTGGGAAATCAAAGAGGCTTCCCTGGAATATTGGGGAGTATTGATTGCATGCATTGGAAGTGGATGAACTGCCCAACTGCATGGAAAGATATATATAGTAGCCATGTTCGTGAACCAACAATAATTTTAGAAGCTATTGTTTCATATGATCTTTGGATATGGCATGCATTTTTTGGTTTACTTGGTTCTCTTAATGATATAAATGTTTTGGAGCGGTCACCACTTTGTTCTGAATTGGCTGAAGGACGAGCTCCTAAGGTCAATTATTCAATCAATGGACATAATTATACAATGGGATATTATCTTGCGGATGGTATATATCCGCCTTGGTCAATATTTGTTAAAACTATACCAGCTTCACAAGGCAATAAGAGAAATAATTTTGCTGCAGCTCAGGAGTTAGCAAGGAAATATGCGGAACGTGCCTTCAGAGTGCTCCAAGCTCGATTTGCTATTGTTCGTGAACCTGCACGATTTTGTGATGTTGAAACACTTAAATATATAATGACAGCGTGCATTATAATGCATAACATGATTATAGAAGATGAGATAGAGGTTGGCGTTGCAAATTTCAACTATGATGGCGCTAGTGATAATTCAAATTCAACGATCTCACGTGAACATACAACTGAACTTACAGATTTCATTCAAACTCATTATTGTATCCGTGATCGTGAGCCTCACGCTCAACTACAAGCAGATCTTGTAGAACATTTGTGGCAATTACATGGAAGCGAATAAGATAATTTATAGTTCCATGTAAAAGATTATAGTTCAATTACAAAAAATTGCATTCAACTACAAGTACTTTTGACAAATAATAAAGTTCTTTAATATTAAACTACATGATAATACCGATGACAAAGCAACTACATGGCTAATACTGCAAAAAAAAAAAAAAAACTACATGAAAAAAGAAACTACATGGATAAAATCCATTATACCTAACCATTTTTTCGCATGATTTCTTCTTGCTTATTTCTCAAATATTGAACTTGGATTCCAGACATGTTAGAAAGATATTTGTTCATAATTCTCTCTTCATACTCCCGATCTATTCTTTCCATTTTCTCTTCGTGCATTTTTTGTTTGCACTCGATAAATTGTTGCACTGTTTTCGCAATCATCACATCTGGATCATTTTCTACATATTTGCTTTTTCGGTTATTCAATCTTTCTTTTTCTGCATCTCTACCTGGTGGTCTTTCGTTTGAGATGAAAGTATCATACTCACTGTTACTATCCTCTAAGTTTATAGAACGAGGAGTTGATGGAGATGAGGCACTTGGAGTATCATATTTAAATCTTTTGATTTTTTTGATTTCTTCTTTTCGTCTTCTTGTAGTCATTTTTGTTGATATCTTAGCATATTCCAACAATGCTCAAATTTAAAAGATGACCCGTGACATGTTTGGTACAGTATTTTGGCGTCATGAATCTGCATCAAACAATTAAAAAGAAAAAATTAGTCAAATTTAATAAATAATATTCCTTAAAAGTTATTGTACGAAAAATTATTGTACCTTATCTTGTTCAGTCTTGCCACTATACCTTATCTTGTTCAGTCTTGTCACTTTGTCTTCTAGATTCTATTTGGACATAACATCTACAAAATTTGTTAGTTACAATATTAATAGTCGACTAATGATGCATAAGTGAATTTTCATTACGTTCAGAAGGAAAATTTTTATGCGCATGAAAATACTCGTGTATTCTTCGCCAATATGTTTGATGTGTTAGGTTGTTGTTATGCACGACATCTAAACTAATGTTTAGTCATGCTGAAATAAGTAGCATATCTTCTTCGTCCGAAAAGTTAATTTTTCGTGACACTTTTTTTTTTCTTTTTGAGGTTTGATTGCGTTTGATCAAACGGAAAAGACGGAATCAGCTCGACTACAAAGTCGTCATCAAAAGTTGTATAGTACGAATTTTGTGAGTCCATCTCTAAAAAAATAATTAAAATTAGAATAGTATAATTAATAATACAAAATGAAATATTAAGAAGCTATACTTTAGTAAACATAATTAAAAAATTAACATGTTAAAACTAAAATTATGAAATGATCATAATATTAATAAAATAATTATCAAGTTAAAAATATAATTTATTAACTATAATCTAATATTAACAAAAATACAAACCTATTCCACCTAAACATTTTAAACCTGAACTTGACAAAAAAAAAAAAACACAACGGATTTACTAAACATTTGACCCAAAAAAAAAAACTATTCTAAACTTATTCCACTAAAAATCTTTATTTTAAACCAAACCTATCACAAATTTTTTTTTTTTATGATTTGGCTTGTTTTTTTGGCTTGATATTGATTTTTTTTTTTTTGCTGAAATTTTTGGGTTTCAAAATATAAAATATGAGATTTCAAAAGATTTGAGACTTTTCTTTGCTAATTCAACTTGATTTGTGTTTTATTTATAGAAGAGCTCTCCAACGTTCAATTTTTTTTACCGTTGGAGAGCTTTAATTTTTTTTTTTTTTTTTTAAAGTCAGCTTTTTGGTAGTAGAGAGCCAGCTTTTGGCTCTCTACTACCAGCGAGTCTTGCAATCAGATGTGGAGTTCCACATTTTAGGAAGCCTCTTATACAGAGGCTGTTGGAGAATATAATACCATTTTGCTTTTCTATAATGACTAAGGAGTCATTATAAAGAGGCTATTGGAGAAGGTCTAAAGTAATGCTTTGTTATTTTATTTTTTGAAATTCTTGTTTTGCACCCCTAGAGTTATGAGAACTTTGACATCCCCCACTAAATTATATTCTTCGTTCCAAATCAACCACTGAACAAATTATACTTAGTGGTGTATTTGAAACTTTTTACATTTTTTTTTTGCCAATGGGAAGCTGGGATTTTCATTCAAAATTCAAAAATATTTACATAGTACAAAGGAATCTATAAGATAATATGTTCCTCAATATTTCAAACCCTACAAATGGCTTAGTTCAAAATAGAGCGATTAGCCTTCCTAAACATATACATCTTAATTTGTACATCAAAAATAATGTTGTTGAATAATTTATCTTTTGATTTAATATCATTGTTGTGAAGCCAAGCATTTCTTTCATTACAAATATGAAACACATAGGCACCCAATAACAGTTTCAAAGTGAAGTCTGGAACAAGTTTATTGAAGCCTTCTGAACAAACCATTGTGCATACTTATCCCAATTCCAAATACCTTTAGGTCCTTTAGACATACTCTACCCCTTTTTTTCACAATCTGCTTGTGAATGTTCACTCATTAAAAATATGACTTTTTACATATTTAGTGACTTATTGCGCAACTTCACCTAATTTATATCATACACTAGGGAAAATAGCGCAAATGGTCCTTATTAGTTTATTAAAATTTTAAAGTCGTTCTTATTGTTTAAAATTAGTCAATTTAGGCTCTATTATTTAAAAAAAAAAAATCGTCCTTATTATTCAAAATTAATAAAATTCAAATTAGTCCTCAATATTTTAAAAAAATTGTGACTAAATTAAATTTGTTTGAAAATAATAGGGACTAAACTGGCTAATTTTGATCATTAGGGATAATTTAATTTTTTTTTAAATAATAGGGACTAAAATGATTAATTTAAAACAATAAGGATGGAATTAAAAATTTGAAAAAAAATATGGTCTATTTGTGCAATTTTTCCTTATAGATTAGGTATGGTAATTGATAATTCACCTAGTTAAAATGAAAATCAGTTAAAACTAACTGAAAGGAAAAAATAAGGGGGCGTTTAATTCACATATTAGTTTTTCATTTTTAGGAATAGCATTCCTGAAATATTATTCCCGAAAATATTATTAAAACTGTTTGATACGTTAAAATATTTTGTCAAATTCTTAAAAATATTATTTTGTTATGTTTGGTCTAAAGTCAATCTTCTTATGAATTTTGATTAATTTTTCAGCAATATCCATAACTCAGAAAAACAAAAATATCATACAATGTATATAAATAATGCTACATTTTGTATACTTTTGCTAATATGTGAGCAAAATTTAGAAACTTAAATTTCTTATTTTAAAAGATTTTGAAATTTTAAAATTTTAAAATATTTATTTTTATTTTTATTTTTATTTTTAAAATTGAAATTTTTAGAAATTAGAAAAAAAAAATTATTTTAAATATAAATATAAATTATAAATTTTAGTTATTATTTCAGTTTATTTTTTATTAATTTCAATTTATTTTTTATTAATTTCAATTTATTTTTTATTAATTTCAATTTATTTTTTATTTTTATAGTTATTATTTCAGTTTTTATACATATTTTTTTGTTTTATACTTATTTTATTTTTATTTTTATTTAATTTTAGTTTTATTTTTTCTTATTTTAGTTTTGTTTTATTTTCTCATTTTATATTTTTTATATTTTCCTATTTTATATTTTATCTTATTTTTATTTTATTTTATTTTATTTTTTTATTTTGATTTTTATCTTTTTTATTTTCTATTTTATTTTTTGAATTGTTATTATTTATTTATCTTAATTCTACATTTTTTCTAAGAGCAAATGAGTATGTCTGTGTAATTTAGCTTATAAAACTCATCGTTTTATTTGATCTCATTATCCAATCTACAAAAAAAACTATATTATTTTTCCATCATTATTCTCCTTTATTCCATGCAACCAAAAAAAAAAAAAAAAGAATCCTTCGATCCTCTCCAATCATTGTGATTGTTTTCTCTTATTTCCTTTCTCTTCATTTTGCTTCATAGACGTGGAGCCTTTAAAAGTCTCATTTTGCCTTCAAGAAATGATCATCGTAAGTGACCTATGAAAATTGGTAATGTAACAACTAAGTACAAAATACTGATGTAAAAATATAAGAGTATATGTTGTACCATTCTATGTTGACACTCTAAATGTAACAATTCATATAAAAAGAGAGAGGGACAAACTGTACCATTTATTGAGTTGAGTCTAAGTTTGAGTTTTAAAATGTCAACCTTGTTCTATGTTTCTTGTTGTGAATCTAGCGAAAACATATTAATTAATATTATATAGTGGAAACGCATGAAGTTTTTTGTGACGTTATTTTTTTAACTTGGTCACTTTTTGCCTCATCCATACGCATCTCAAATTAAATAACTAAAATATAAATTAAGACAAACTAAAAAAATAAATATTTGGATGCCATTCTCTTCTCCAAATATAGGGTACGAGTAAAGAATGATATAAGCTAATCGAATGATGAGTTCAAATAAAAAATTTGTTAGAATGGCCAAATATATGTTTTGACTCTCAATTTTAATCCAAGAAGAAGTCATTGTACTTGGTGTTGCTACATTACTCACTATATCATAAATTGATTTGTAAATGTAAGTGATTATATATCTAAAAATTAAGTAAAATACTCAAATAATAACGTCTTATAACAAGAAGATTTATGTATTAATTACAATTTTAATCTATATTGTATCACGAGCGATCATAACACGAAAAAAAAAAAAAGCGAAGGAAAAAAAAAAAATGAACTTGGAGCGAAGTGGTGGGGTTGAAGAGGAGTCCATAGTAATAACTTGCGTAAACCCCCTATTGTAAAATCTCTTCTTTCTTTCTCTCTCTCTCTGCGATCTAAGCAAAGAAGGAAAAAAAAAAAAAAAAAAGCCGTCCCCAACTCCAGCTGTGCCTTCCTATTTTGCGCCGACAGATCTCCAAAAACCCTCATCTAAAACCACCAACCAAATACATACAAAACCAAAATTTTCTTACTTTATACATACAAAACTAAATTAATTACCATAATTATGCATACAAAGCTAAATTTCTTATCCATTTGCTTTCGATTTAAGATCTAATACAAAACCCAACTCCCAAGTGTTAATTTATTTGTATAGCAAGATCAACGTATATGGAATTGTGAAGGGTAGTTTTGGAATTTTGATTTTGTTTTTTTTTTTTTAAATTTTTTGGGAGCTATGGCTGCGACGGAAGTGGCGGCAGCCCAAGATGTTGCGGCGGCGGCTGCGACAGGGTTGTCGTACAAGGGGATGTCGTCGGATAATATAAAGGGGTTGGTTCTGGCGTTGTCGTCTAGCTTCTTCATTGGTGCCAGCTTCATTGTGAAGAAAAAGGGTTTAAAGAAAGCCGGCGCTTCTGGCATCAGGGCGGGTGAGCTATATTACTTCCATTACTTTATTGATTTTAGTTTATTTTTTGATATTAAGTTGTTGTAATTTGTTTATTTTACTGTCGTAAGGTCCATGTAGCCGATATAGCCGACTTCACTGAGTGGATTGAGCTTGGTTTGGTTTGGTTTAATTGAAACGAAGTAATTTGATGATTCAATTGGGTTTTATTTTGCAATGAAGTAACTATCCGTATTTGTTTGGATCTTTGAATATGGATTTAATGTGGGATCTTTAATTTCCTTAATTTTGTCGATCGTTATGTTTTATGCTGCTTTTCAATGTGAGGATCAGTTCAAGAAGATCAATTAATTTGGATTTCTTTTTATGAAGTGTTTTAATCCGCTGATTGGGTGCTCAGCGCAATTCATGTGTATAGTAAAAAGAAAAAAAATCCGAGTAACATCTTAACTCCTCAAAACTACATTGTTGTGATGGTGCTTTGTGCTACTGGATCTGTGTATTACCCCCTTGTCCCTTCTCGCCTTGTTTTGCATCGCCATCAATTTGTATCGTATATTGCTAGGCTCTTCACTGTTATGGCACAATATACTTTCCGTTTGTGTTTTTTCTTGTCTTTGGGCACAGATAAGCAGCATTTATGTTTGGGATGGCAGTGAACTATATAAGAGTCTCATCCATGTATAATTAGTGCGAACACATAAAGCCTTTGATCTTGGAAATGCTTTGTTATTTAAATTAAATAGAAACTATATATTAAAGGATTGCAAGCTAATATTATTTATTTATTTATTTTTTTTTTGAGAAGTAATTGCAAGCTAATATTTAATGGTGGAAAGGGAAGTTGATAGAAAGAAATGGAGTTACTTTTTAGGGAGGCATATGTTAGTGTAATGACTTTAAGCAGTAGAATCCCCTGCTGTTAAGCTAGTGTGACAAGTTTTGAAATAGGGTTCAATTTACTTCTCCTTGTGCCTGTTTAGACTGCTTAAATTCAAAGAGGCCAAGCTAATCATTGTTTTGAAGCACCTGTTTCTCTGCCTTAATAGTTCAATCTTTCCACTTTCAACAGCCTGTTGAAGTACCTGTGCCTGTTTCTAAAAGCCATTTGAACCATTAGTCCTGGAGTTGATAACTGGAAACTTGTGTCTCAGATATCCGGTGGCTGTTATGTGCTTAATTTTTTATGGATATGTCAACATGAGAGAGGGTTGAGCTTTCTGCAACACTTCAAACTTGGTCATTGAAATTGTAGGGTGCCATTATTAAAGAATCGTCAAGTGGGGTTCATCCATTATCCTCATAAACCCATTGATTAATTTTCTCGGAACCAGTTGAAAGGGTTGCATTTGTGCGTTTTAATTCAAATGCTGTGATAGTGTCAGTTTTCTGTTCGCCATCTATAACATAAAATCACAGAGGAATGCTACTACTGTGATACCATTGAAAATTTTAATATAAAGCATGTGATTCTGATTACTGTTGAGAGTAATTTTCTAATTTAATATAAAGCATGCGATTTTTAACAGTAATTTTCTGATTTAATATTAAGCACGCAATCTGATTAGTACTGAGAGTAACTATCTCATATTGTTGACTTGCTTTTTCCAGGAGTTGGAGGATATTCTTACCTATATGAGCCACTCTGGTGGGTAGGCATGATAACAAGTAAGTTGTCGTCTTTTTTAGCGTGATGGATATATTTGTGACTTGATCCTTTTTTTCTTTTAGTATTTGTCATTTTCTTTGTTGTTTTTCTGTTGGCTTACAACATTAGTATTTTGGTTGAAGTATCCAGTTACTTTCTTTCTCTATGAGAAGTTGCTTGTGCTCTGATTCCACTGGCATCAGATCTCTAACGACTGGTTGCTGTTGCAACAGTGATTGTTGGAGAAATTGCTAACTTTGCGGCTTATGCATTTGCACCAGCAATTCTAGTGACTCCTCTTGGTGCACTGAGTATTATCATCAGGCATGCTATAAAACTAGACAGCTTATTCAGTTTTATTGTTGGGGTTTTATTACTAATCATCAGATTATGTTGCAGTGCTGTACTTGCACATATTATATTACGGGAGAAGCTGCATATATTTGGAGTTCTTGGTTGTGCTTTATGTGTTGTTGGTTCCATCACAATTGTTCTTCATGCTCCTCAAGAACGTGAAATTGAATCTGTGACAGAAGTGTGGGATCTTGCTACTGAACCAGGTATGTTCTTTCATTTACGTTACTAAACCTCTGTTTTCTTTCATTTTAATACTAAAACATTGTTTACTGACTCTGTCTGTTTGTCTTCAATCACT
The DNA here is from genome assembly GCA_037974665.1 of Ehretia macrophylla. Taxonomy (NCBI): domain Eukaryota; kingdom Viridiplantae; phylum Streptophyta; class Magnoliopsida; order Boraginales; family Ehretiaceae; genus Ehretia; species Ehretia macrophylla. The sequence continues at coordinate 54,383,968 of CM075766.1, forward strand.
CTTATTTACTTGTTTCAACTTCATTGATGACACCAATTTGGTTTGCTAATTGCCAAAACCAATTCTCTTGCAGCTTTTCTCTTCTACGCAGCTCTAGTGATAACTGCTGTCCTGATACTTATCTTTCACTATATCCCACAATATGGTCAGACACATATAATGTTTTATATTGGAGTTTGTTCGCTAGTGGGTTCCTTGTCGGTATGAATTCATATCCTTTCTTACTTTTTCCTTTTACTTCTTTTTCTCCTCTTTTGCTCCTTTGACTCACCTATATAATGTTTCAGCTAATAGTTATGTTCTGACAGGTCATGAGTGTCAAAGCAATTGGAATTGCTTTGAAGTTAACACTATCAGGAATGAACCAACTAATATATCCGCAGACATGGGCCTTTACTTTGGTTGTTATTGTATGCGTCCTTACCCAAATGAATTATTTGAACAAGGTAATGAATAATGAATGTTTTCTTGCCCTTTAGATCTTTTTGTTTCCTGTAGTTCTGATTCTAACTGCTAACATCTGCTCTATCTTTGATCTACCTTTGGGATGGATTTGATACAAAAAGATTTGGTTGTGATGTCAGGTTGTAATGTATATTCACATTAACTCTCCTTCTTATGCATGTGGTGCATCCACTGTGTACTGCCATTTCCTTACTGTTTCTTCATGCAGAATTTCTGATACTATATTTGGGTGAACCTTGATTGCAGGCCCTTGACACATTCAACACAGCTGTTGTTTCACCCATCTATTATGTTATGTTTACATCCTTAACTATTTTGGCTAGTGTGATAATGTTCAAGGTAATCCTCCCACTTATCAAGGTCATTTGGACACTTGTTCTGTTGATAAAAAATGACTTGTCATCGTGTGCCATTTGCAGTCAGATGAAATTTTACCTGTGTTTCCAGGAATACATATTAATACCAATTAACTTTTACAATTCTGAATTTTATGAAGTATATTTGATTTGTCATCTGACCTTAGGCAGAAATAGGCGCTGAAATGAAAATGAAGTTGACCGTTTGTACAGGATTGGGACAGGCAGAACCCTACCCAGATTGTCACCGAGATGTGCGGCTTTGTGACGATTCTTTCTGGAACCTTTCTCCTTCACAAAACAAAAGACATGGCTGACGGTGGGTTATACTTACTGCCCTGCATTATGTATCATTTGTTAAAAATTCAATTCGTACTAATAGTTTCTGACATTCCTTTTGAGTTGTAATTCGATTTTTCAAGGTGAAAGAAATTCAAGTATTAGGCGGTCTTTAAAGAATTTGCTACTCCGTATTTTTACTTTCAAAAAGTAATCAAATGAGAGCCTATTTGACAATTTGGATACAGGTCCAACATTGTTGCCCGTACGACTGCCCAAGCACGCTGAGGACGAGAATGGCTATGGTCAAGAAGGCATCCCTTTGCGGCGGGCTGACGACGAGAATGGCTTTGGTCAAGAAGGCATCCCTTTGCGGCGGCAGGAATCCTCGAGATCGTAGTGTATTCTTCTGTTACATCTTTTATTTTTTTTTCTTTTTGTTTTCAGTTGCTTATCGTCAGTTCTCATCTCGTGCTGCTTCTGCGAAGAGACCACACTAGTGTCACATTGTATCTTAGCAATCACTAGATCGTGTTCTATGTTTATACAGTGGGAAAGCAAAGAAGAGAATCCCTCTTTTACTGTTTTGAGGGGAAAGATAAAAAATATGCATGTCGTTTCGGCTTTTTTTTTTTTTAACCCGCCACCCTCATAAAATTCGAACTTAGATCTCTTAACTATCAGGGAGAGTAATCCACTACTAGGCTACTCCTAAATCTTTAGTTTCGGCTTATTGCTTGATATTCTGTTTGCAATGATCCTCTTGGTCTTCATATCAAGACTATCAACGACCTATTCCTCGTTGACAATGCAAATTGCCTTGGATATTTTATTATTTTTCAAGAGATGCGTTGGGTGAATTTGTCGTGTCTGACCACGCGCTGGAGTTAAACTTAACCTCGGATTTGGATCATGTTATAACATATGGCGTTATTAGGGTGATTCAATGAACATGAGTTGTTCAAATTATTTTATTATATTTGCATGAATAATTCATTACTATTGGGTCTTCTTAACCGTTATGAAAGAATCTAAGTCTTTTAGGCCCGATGTACGTGTATTGATGAATGTACATGTATTGATGAATCTAACCTTCTTGAAATTGTATGATGGCTTTCACAATCGTTGGCTTAACCAAACCAGATAGAACTTCCTGATAAGGAATACCCCTTTTGGAATATATGCTCTACTTGCCAAAGAGCCTGTCAAACCTCTGACTGATGACGGGCTAAAAAAGATTATGCAAATTATTATTTAGAATTTAAGTGAATTTCGTTTACCAGAAGACTGATTCGTGTGCGAACTGCTTTGTACTTGAAGACTAATTTGTGTGCGAATTGGCTTGAAAATTACGGTTTGAAGCAATTTTTAGGAAGTTGTATAATGGGTTGTATTCCAATTGCACTTCTCTTGCTTTTGAAAAATGGTGAATAGGGTGAAAATCTTGATTATTAGGTCGTCTCATTGAGTCTTTGTTTTCTTATTCTTTTTTTTTTTTTTTTTTTTTTTCTTTTTTATCGTTAATTGGTTTTGCCTCCCATAACCCTGAAAAATAAAAGAGCCCTAGAAATACAATATTAGCATATTTAATAAACATCAGGAAAATGCTTTAAAACAATCAAGTTGGGGTTTAATTTTGTATTAAAAAACTCTATATGCATGTGAAGTTTTACGTCCTGATAAGTTAAATCTCTGACTTGGACGATCAAAAGCCTTTCTTGATATTGCCATATAGTCGTACTAATATACACCCTGTGCGTGAGAGTAATTAAACTAGAAATCTCGTCATTTCGTAGCCTCACGATTAAAACGTACAAATAACAATTTGATTACCAAAACAATAGAGGCCAGAGCATTTGATTAGGGATTATACAACTTATTTTCGGTCTTTATTTTTTAAGCTAAAAACATTGCTTGATTGTTTGGCATTCATTTAAAGACTTTTCTTAATGTTATTGGTTCAAGGTTTCTGGCTTTTTTTTTTAATCTTTGCCAGAAGGTTTCTGGCTCAAAACCAATATTTTCTCATCTTTCTTGACTCATCTAGTTTAATGTAGTCTCTTTTTGGCTAAAAATTTAAAAGTGTTTCGTGTAAGTTCTAACTAACCTATTTGTCCCATTTTTAAAAAAAATAAATTAAAACCAAAGTTAAAATATAAGAAACTCCATTTTGGATTTTAATCTGGTCTTTGAAAGCAGCGCCTAAAGTCAAAACTTTTTTCTTCAGAAGGCCTGCACTAATGCCCTTTCAACTAGGGATAACCTGTACAAGAGAAAGTGTGCCTCTTCACCGATCTGTCAAATTTGCTTTGAAGCGCCTAAAACGGTAGAACACATGCTCTTATGCTGCAAATGGACTCAATTAATGTGGTGGGGTAGCCCACTTCAACTCTGTAATAACCCAAGCTCGATATCTAGATTTGATGTTTGGCTTCTTCATATGAGTTTCAGATTTACAGCTGCGGGTCTCAATAAAGGGGATGGAGAAGCTCAAGTAGCTTACATTGCTTGGCAGATCTGGAAATCTCGATGTTATATGGAAAGTTAGGAATTGATTAGGTTTCAAATACCCCACCTCCTTTGAAGGATATTTTTGTACATTACTTAGCCCCTACAGGGATTGGTTAATTATTTGTACCTTCTCTCTTTCATTTTAATGAAATGTTGTTTTTACAAAAAAAAAAAAAAAACACTTATGTAGTACTTATCTAAATATTTTGAGGAACACATTTTACGACAAACACATAGAGCGTTTAATAACTAAAATTTTATAACTAAATCAAACTGACTGTACTACTAGATTTGTAGTCGTACGGTGTATTCGACGTGGTCCGTGTCCGAAATAAATTAGTCGTTATTTTGAAAAAAGAAAAACATTGACTGATTTAATAGTTTTGATTAAATCAGCTAAACTATTCCAATAATACAATTATGTTATGAAATTATGGATATTCACTATGAAGAATCATGTGATGCTTATCTATGATTACTTATTATGATATATAAAGCATTCCTTTTAGAAAAGTAAAGGAACGTGTTATGATGATGATAAATGGAAGACGACATCACTTGCGATCTCATCAAGTTACTATCTATGCTTATATATAGGAAGAGAATGTGAAGCAAAATGTATTAAGAAGAATTCAATAAAATTATTTTCTCTTTCTTGTCTTCTCTTTATATTTCTTCTTTATTATTGTATTTGATAGTTATTTTATAACACGTTGTCAGCACGAGTCTCTGCCAAATAATTGCTCATTAGGAGAATGAAGAATTTAATACACTGGTTATCGGTAACTTCTCATTTGATCTTTTATCATGTGTTTCTGAATTGCACTAACAAATCTTATTTTTGTTTACTCTGCGTGGATACAAACTTTGAACTGTTAGTATATCCAAATTTTGTTTAAGGAGGTAAGACCAAGAACATCATTGATTTGATATGCTTTTGGTATATTATCCTAAAAATACTCTTTGATGGTATGTTATTCTTATACGTATTTATTCCTGTTTTAGATGCTTTCGTGTGAGTCTCCATGTTAAGAATAAGGTTCTTTGTGCATCTAGCTCTACTTGAACGAATGAATTTGGCAGTTTATGTCCTAAACAGTTTGGACCAAGGATTATGTTTGATGATTTAATGTTCATTTATTTATTATTTTTCTAATATTAGAAGAATTATTTTTTTGACTTTTCCCAGCCATATGGTATCTCCTTGAGTCTCTAGAGGGTGAAGTCATATAATATAGATCCAAAAGATTGCAATTAAATGTGAATAATAGTGGCCCGAAAATGATACTGTAAATTTTATTTGTTTTCAAAATGAAACAGCTTGACAGGCGATACTGGTTACTTTTCATAAGGTGAGTTCTGATTAATCTCCTCGTTTTATTCTTCAGTTTTTCATAATAACTCTTGGCAGTGATGATGCTACCAATATTATGTATTTCGGAGGATTGACTGACATACATGATGGCTGGCATAACTTTACTGGACTTATCATTTATCAAGTTTTGAGAACCCAGATCTATAACAATGTTAATCTAAAAGTATATTGACATAAGTATAGAGAACTCTTGTTAACAGATCCTTCAAGGAACAACTTTTATGTTTTGAACATGAAGAGATCTTGTCGTTTTTAATACCGTTTTAAGTTCATCTTAGAGGATAATGTAATTTTCTTGAGCTGAAAACTTAAACTGTGTAGTGAAATTTCGTGGCATTTTTTTTGTCATAGTAGATCTTCATGAATTTTATTGATTCTCACATATGTTAATCTAGACTCGTAATATAACAACTTTTGTGTTTGGACCATGGCAAGATTCTGTGTTTTAGGCCTCCCTTTAATATCGTTTTCTAGCTAGAGACAAGTAAATCTACATGAATCTGGCCACTTACTGAGGCGGTTAACTTTCATAGGCTAAATGATCTAGCAAACCTTTGTATAATTGGCTGATCTCCTAGTCTGTTATTCTAGACTTGTAGTAGAGCAACTTCCATGTTTAGTGCTTGTCAAGATTTTGAGAATTTAGTACCCTTATGAGCCCAAATCAGTAAGGTTAAGTTATGATCTATAAAATCTGGACAACTTCCTATGCACTGATTTTGTATGCTTAATTTAGGGTACTAAATGTTGTTAAAAATATCTAAAAAAATTTATAGGAGGTGTACAACTTATTGTGGAACAAACTTTATGTTTGGAGTTTCTTCAGATTTTGAAGTTATGATATTTTTAAAAATCCATTCCAATAAATTATTATTTTTTGCGTAAACTGAACAGCTTGGAGTCATGCTCTTGTAAGAGGCATAACTTTGTCTTTTTAACTTTGAATTCGGATCCGTTTGATTCTAGAACTATCTACTTTCAATGAACTATGTCTCTATAGAAATTCTAAATGATTTTGAGGTCATTTAAAAGATTAACTGAATTGATAAAGTTTTATATGTGCTGTACCGAAATTTTCAACTTATACACGTAAGTAATTTTTAATATTTTCTTCCAAAGAAAAAGCATGGTTGTGAATAACGATAAAAAAAAAATGATCTGTTATTAACAAATTAGGAGGATGAGCTTCATAAGTGGAGTCTTTATTTTTATTAATTTTATCAAAAGTTGAGATGTCCATTAATAAGTGTGCCTTTATGTAAAAGGAGAAGTATATACTTAAAGAGATGATGGGCATGATTGGAAAGACTGTCTTCTCTTTTTATTGTTTTGCTCCATGTTTTGTGGGAGAAAGAGAATGTGAGAGATAGTGATCAAAGTATTATATGCATTAAAGTGATCACTTATATGGGTGTTATGAAAATGAAAGAGGAATTATTGAAAAATTCCAATGAACTCCCGTTAATCAGCAGAAGATATTTGATCTACATAATTTTATACTTTGACACGAAAAGCTTTTATTAGAAAGAGCTGTTGCACGTTTTGGTAATGGTCAAGATTAAAGAAAGTTGAGAAAAGAAAATAAATAAAAACAAAAGTGGGAGACAAAAGTTAAAGGTAACAATGATGATGTTTAAATAATGGTTGGTTCGCCATAATTTGTGAGCTACGCATTTGAAATGTAATATGCTCAATTTATGAAATGTGTTAGGATCTTATGAGGATCGAAAAAAAAAATGCGTACCTCAATTGACTGAAAACTTGATTAGGTTTGATTGCTCTTTGACGGGGCATTGACGAAGTTGATCGAAGTGATTTTGAATTTGTAATATTGGCCTTATTCAATGTACTTTTATGGCCTTATAATGGTTCAAATAATCATGCTCTGTCTATGAATTTCTCATACAAATATATGAGCAGTTGAATAAAACAAATTAGTGATTCAAGTGTTTTCACGCGTTGAAATGAGCACTTGTATAGTATGGGTGTCACGATAATGAAAGGAATTATTAAAAAAAAAAAAAAATTCCTATGAACACCCACTAATGAACCATATGATATTTTATGAACCATAAGATATTTTATACTTTGGCATGATATGATGAGAAAATTTATTGCAAATTCATATGGGCACTAATTAAAAGAATCAAAGGATTCTATTGACAAACTAATTTTCATATACTGCTTATACCCGTATGAATAGTACTGTATGAATAGTACAATAAATAGTATCGTATGAATAGTACTATTTCAATAGTAGAGTCACCAGGTACTATTTGAACAATGATGTGTCGGATACTATATAGTGACATGTAAAAAGTAACTGCACAGTCACTATAGACACAATTTTCGGATAATCAAGATAACTCATCTTAATAAATAAATAAATAAAAATTACATCCCACTCATTTAATAATAGTGTATACTGGGATTAATGATGACCATTACGTGACTCACACACATACGGTCTAGCAGATTTTTTTATTAAATACTTGCAGCTAATTGCTAGACCAATATTATTGAGAACTTAGTTGTATAGTCTTACTTGGGGACGTGCTATGTTATATGCTGCAATGCTTATTCAAATAAAGCCAATCGTTTGAGTTATATACTCCCCATTATTCAAAACTCATCCAAGGATATTTTGCGCAATATATGTTTCTATTGCTCCCTCATAAGCGCATAAAGATGGGTTTATAAAAGATACTGAGAATTTATCATATAAAACACCGTCAAATATTATATATATGTTGGATCATTGACGGGGTCAATTTTAATAGCATATTTTGCTAATTAATGAAATGATATTCTCAGTATCAAGGGAAGAAAAATAAAAGCTGGAAATATGGAAACTTTTATAGAAAGTATTATCATATAGATCCTCGTATAATTAACGTGAAGTTTAGCAACTACATTTCCGGATGCAAAGATTGTGACTAAAGTCACATATACCAGCTTTAATTTCTCCTACATATCAGAATTGATGTTTCATTAGAGAAATAATGTATGCTATACGTCAAAAGTGTGGTAGACATATCGGTTCCAAAGATAAAGGAGCCCTATATGCGAGTTGACATTTTGAATTATTTGATGAATTATTTGATCTCTTGAAGATGTCAAGACAAGGAATTGAAAAGATAACTGAGAAATATTACTCCACGAAAGTATCAAGTACCTGAATATGATATAAATATTGAATGTGTTGAAAATAAAGAGCTATCATTCAGTTATACTATTTATGAAAAATAATGGAACCGAAAAGAGAAATTGATCATGATCAATCATTTAATATATATATATATATATATATACAGTAGCTACTGAATTTATGAAAGAAATTGAGGATATTGAATTGAAGTCCATGTACACAAGAATGTTAACAAATACATGATTGGCCAACATAACTAACGAGACGCAATCCAGGCATAAAATAAGTGCACATGAAATATGTATGGTTGTTGAAATGCACATGAAATATATATAATTATTGATGAGATTGAGGGGGAGCATTGTACGAAGTCAATCCTACATCACTATGAGAAATTTCAAGGAATTAATCATAATGGTTGTCTTTCCCTTAAATTGTTTAAAGGCAAATAAGGAATGGGTTAGTACGCTGTGTGATTATACCTTAGTGTATATTCTCCAGGAAAATTATATTGATATTAGCCTGGTAATTTTAAAAAAAGATTTCATATGCGTCTTATGAATATGGTAGTAGTTTACCTATATAAATCACATGATAATATTATTGAAGTATTAGAAAGACTCTATATATGCTTGAAGCATATATTCATGTGATAATGATATTTAAGTCTTGGAAAGACTTTATATGCCTGAAACATATATTCACGTGATAACAATATTTATATTGAAGTCCTAGAAGGACTATATATATGCTTGAAGCATATGAATGAAAATATTGAGAAATTTATTTGATTACAAAGATCTTTGTATTAAAGAAAACATTATGGAAGAATGTGATAGAATTTTCTTAGAATATGATGATATCATGACATATTTGCTTCTGATTATCATATGTTGATAAATACTATAATGAATCGCCAAGAGTTATTTGGTCCCGGAGTACCATATTTGAGCATAATTAATGCATTAATATATCTTGTTGATAATACAATATAGTATATTGTGTTTTGGTTAATTTGTTAGCCAGGTGTAGTGCAGTTTCAATATGAAGGATCGTGCTATATATATGTGGAATATCACATATGAACTTATCTTATCCAATAACATTTAAATCATATATTTTGGCACTACAGATGCTGACTATTTATCTGAACTCCACAAAGTAAGATCACTGACAATCTATGTATTCACTTGTAGTGACAAGTATATCGTGGCGATCCATGAAACAGATCATGAATACTTAATTTTGAAATCATGCTAAGATTATGACAATTCATGTGACTGGTTGAGAATGTATATGATTGAGATCTGTCACCAATGAATCATGTTGCAATGACGGGAATAAGGTATTTGTGCGATGTACTCTTTTTCCTTCACCAATGTTTTTTCTCACTGAGTTTTTCTTGGTAAGGTTTTAACGAGGCAGACCAAATACAAGCATGTCACACTGAAACTCTATTTGAATATGAAACTTAAAAGGGACATGATATAAATGCTCATCAAATTCAAAGTCAAACAAAACGTTACAGGATCCACAGAAGCACTGCCAACGATGAGCTAGCTACCAAGATAGATCACATGTGTTGACTTTGTGATCATTATTAATATGTCCACATGAGGGGAGCCTTATATGAACTGTATTTTTTTTTCTTTCGCACAGGTTTTGTCCTACTAAGTTTTCTTGATAATGTTTTAACGAGGCAGTACAATAAGCATATATAAAGAATATTGTATTCTTTTCTTTTATCAAGTTTTTATCTCATTGAGTTTTTTTTTAATAAAATTTTTAATGAGATATATTCTTAAAATATTAATATTCAAGAGGGATTGTTATAAAATGATGGATATTCATTATGAAGATCATGTGATGCTTATCTGTGATCACTTATTATGATATATAAAGCATTTACTTATTATAATATATAAAACAATCTTTTTAGAAAAGTAAAGGAACATGTTATGATGATAATAAATAAAAGATGACATCACTGCGATCTAATTAAATTACTATCTATGCTTATATATATAGGAATAGATTATGAAACAAAATATATTAAGAAAAATTCAATAAAATTATTTTCTCTCTCTTGTCTTCTCTTTATATTTCTTCTACTTGATAGTTATTTTATAACAAATTATGTATTATAAATAATTGTTTGAGCTCACCAATTTGCTTTCATTATCGTTCATGGAAACAATCGCCTTGAAAGCGAAACTGAAGCAAGCATCATTGCTATGGCTTCAAGGCTTCAAAGAGGCTTGCTGTTTACACCGCGTCATCATCTACTGCCTCAGGTCCCTCTTAATATATAAACAAGAATTTTCTTTTCTTATTTTTATTGGGTATGTTAAATTTAGCAAAAAATGTGAAAATTAATTATGTCTCTGTTTTTGTACTTTTTGTGTTGCAGATCAAGACAGCTAGCGATCCGTACCGGCCAATGTTTTCTCTTGAATGGTTTTATTTTCTTGGGCAGGTCTCCTCTCCTCACCCCTACTTATACTACGTAAATTTATCTTCTCATTTAAAAATTTAAAGTCGTTTATTTATTTACTTATTTATTGTCTTTGACACACCCATCTACGTGCAGTCCAGGATTTTTTAAATAAGTTTATTTATCTATTTATTGTGTATTTTTTAAATAAGTTTATTTATCTATTTATTGTGTTCGGCATACACACGCTAAAATATATTTATTTATACTTTTACATGTGTGTGAGGATATGGTTATATTTTGAAAAGATGAGATAGAATATAGGCTGCTTTGTTGATTTTGAGGTGGGATTTGGTTAAATTACCTCTTGTTTGAATTAGCAGGTGTATTCAGCATAAGCCCATCATTGGTTTTCAGTAAAGCTATAATCTTTTGTGATTCTGTAGATATATATATGCGTCCTATGCTGGCAAACGTGCTAAGACTGCATAAGCTATAATCTTATGAAGTGTCATTGTATACCAAGTAATGCAGCTTAATTTTATATATGTTCACTTTGGAATGTTCTAGACTGTAAAAGTTGTTTACAACGTTTTGCTTACGCAGACTTCCGAAATCTAAGTCTGCTAGTGGTCTTAATTAGCTCTGTTTTGTGATTGATGGATTCTACCGTTACGATATTTGTATATAAATTGCTGTCTTGCTTGCTCTGCATAATGTTTTTCCCTCTGTAGATTTGGTTATAATAGCAGTCTCTGAAGGCTTTTACTAGAAGAGCACTCTTTATGTCTTTTCACTGAGTACAAATTTCTGAGTTTGGTAACTCAATCTATGGAAAAGCAAAAAACTTAAAACATGCCTCTCTAAGTTCAACTTAATGCCGTTGCGTTCATCAACTTGTGAAATTCAGATTTTTGATAGACATACTTTTAGACAATTGAATAAAAAAACCCATCTTTTTTGCAGTATCTTTCTTCTAAGATTTGTCATCGAACCTGCACTGCAATGGATATTACCTGATCAATGCCCACATAATAGTTCAGAAGAACCTTTCTCATTTGGGGGTATCTTGAGATTCTATTCCTTCTTACGTCTTGGACTCATACAACTTATCTATGTGAGTATGCCATATTCACCACAATGATCAGTTCCATACGCTTCTATATAAAATATTCTTGAAATTTTTATTGGTACTAATTAGCTGAAATAATTCTTTCCTCACAGGTATTTTGGTTCTATCCTTTGTACATATTCAGCTTAATTCTTAGCAACATCTGGTATTGATTTTTCTTTCTTAACAACCACTGTTGTATGTTTTTTTGTTTATTTCCTTACATTAACTTGTCCGTCTGAGTTACAAATTAATGTACAACTCCTCTCATTTTCAATAGAGGGAATGTCACTCCTTCTGGTGGGCTTTGCCTGACACAGTAGGCATTAAAATGATCAGAGCATTGCCAGAAGAAGTTATAGTTGAAAGTCCTGGCAAGTGTAAAACTCTATTGTGTGAAACTTCTATAGTGGGAGAAAAGGTTGACAAGCCTAGTGTCCAGAAAAAGGAGATTAATTTTATGGTCATCTATACCTGATCTTTTGTTCGGGCGGTTTGGAATGACTTGGCTTTTTGCTCATCCGTTCTGGACTAGGAGCAAATTCATCTTATTCCTCTTACATCAAAATGAAAGAAACAATGTATCCTCTATGTGTGTGTATGTGATTCTTACATGTGCGATGATCTCTTACATGTATATCCTTGTCATGCTTGACAGAAGAAAAATATACCTTGCACTGGCTAAATCATGCTTTGCTCAAGGGGGTGTGTTATTAAGTGTTTGGTTTCAGTGTTCCTTCTGTGTTAGAACTTGGCCCAAATAAATGGTTTACTACTAGAGCAACCATATGTTTCCCAATCATAATCCAAGATTCTTTGCTTAGGGTGCCTAGAACATAAATGGTTTGTGTGTGTGTGTGAGAGAGAGATTGTAGACATGGTCGGTGTTATACCTTCTCTATTTGAGTTATTTGATTGAAAGAAGTGCACAAGCAAAAAGAGAGTTGATCTCTGCATAACTTTGTGTTGCCCACTGATTCAACTTCTTTTGCGCTTATGTAATTTTATATCTTCTATTTTGAACATGTTATATGCGAGTATGACTGGAGTTTCTTTTTTCTTTTTAATAATGCGTGCATGTTGAAGTAGTTTCTTTGTGCTCTATGAAGGGGTGCTGGCTTGAAATGATAGGTGATGTTAGAAAAGTAAAGGACTCTTGTATTTATTTTTTGTCTGCATTGTATATTGGATGTATTTGAAATTAAGCATATATTCTAAGGCAGTATTTTGAAATGGTTGACAGTTCAGTGTGGTTTTCTGTCTCATAGTTTTCTCTTTCTACTAAGCGTTACACTTTCTTCATCAGATATGCTTTTAAAATCCATCCAGGTACGGTGACATTGCAAAATATGGCTTCTTTGCAATTGGGGGGAATGGTTCTACCGGTACAGAACCTTCTGGTGAAAAGGAGTCTCCAGCTTCGCAAAATTCAACTTATACTGATAAATCAAGTAGCCTTGAGGGGTATGACTTTTGTTTTTGTTATAGTTAGTCTGCTGCTAATGGTTACTTTGTTCAGACTTCAGAATAGGGGTTGTCTAGTGTGATGTTATCTTCCAAATTCATCTTTTTAATAACTATTATTTGTTCTGGGGACAGAGTTATGATTGGAATTGCTGAACAGGTCTATTCAATCCTTCTATTAAGTTTCTTCTTCTTAGAGGTAAAATAGATTTCGACACATGTTTGCTTGATTATAACTGAACTTATTCTCCCTTTTTATAAGGTAATAATGATGATGCTAATGAGACTCTATATAGGTTTATGTTACAGGCTTTATTCCCTATGTTGGTAAAATGCTAAATTTCCTGCTTCTCTCATGGATGTATGCATACTATTGTTTTGAGTAAGTAATTTGTTTTCGTGCTATGTTTCTTTAACTGCATATAAGTTTGCCAGAGAAATGCTCATTTAATGTTTTCCAATTTCATAGGTACAAATGGAATTTTTCTGGACTGAGTTTGGCCAAAAGGCTGGACTTTTTCGAATCCAACTGGGCATTTTTTGTTGGTTTTGGTACGCTTTTATCTTCTTCATCACAAGAGCTGCTTGACCACTTAACATTTGGAGTGGATTTATTTCACATTTTTCTGTACAATTCTTAGATCTATAACTCAGCATGCTTGTGGCCTGGTGTTGCAGAAAACAAAAACATCATTTGATTGTCTATTTGTTTTCCTGATTATGAATTATACCTTCCGGATAATTATTTCTACAACTTTGCTTTCAAAGTTATGAGTTCCTTTGAAGCTTCTCCCACTTCTGTGGTCATCTAGGCTTTTCATCAATGGAGTGGGCTTTCACTAGCAATTGCCTCTTCTGCATATGTTAATTGTTTTACTTACAGTGTTACTTACATATTTTGTGCAGGAAACCCTTGTGTGCTGGCAATATTCTTCTTCTCTCCTCTCGTTAGCTATGGGGTTATGGCTATACTCTTTCCACTGGTATATATTAACTAATTTTCTCTTTCTTTATGTGCATGCATATGCAACTTTCTGTGTCTCCTGTATGTCAATTGCTCGTCTTTTAGAAACGTTGTACTAAAATCTGTCGATAGAATCATCTTTATTAAGCTCTCTTGATGTCATGTGTTTTTTCCTGAGCCTATTCTTGGCTTTCACTCTTCGCATGTGCAGTTCTCTATCGTTATTTATCTTATTGAATCATTTTTGGCAAGTACTTAGTTGCAGTGATAATAAGACATCACGGTTCCCATGCTTAAATTGATCATTAATTCTGTTTTCGTTGAATCCTTTACAAGCTTAATAATTGGTGGCTTGATGGTCTTTTACATTTTCTGGCAATAACAATAACTATTGGTGTTTCTAGTTTGTTCTGACTGCAACAGGCTCAGAAGCTGACAATTTCATTTCTTTTCCAAGAAGAACTTGGAAAGGTGCAGGACTGGGAAGGGTTCCTATATTTTATGCAGCTGATTATTTGTCGTAAGTCATCCTTTTTCAACCTTATGTCTTTGGTTCTTCTGGAATATGATATTCTTATACAGCTGTTTGGAATAGGAAGATGTCTGACCTAAAACCTTTCTTTAGGGGGATGACTATCATAATTGCTCATTTTACACAATGTAGTCATAGGCGTGAAAGAAACTTGGTATTTGACTTGCAATCGTTTTTAATGATGAGATGTCAGTGAAGTGTTGATTTTCATGATTTTTCTCTGATTGAGCTAAAGTTTGTCAAAGAGGTTTGGCATAAACTACAAATTCTGGTAAATTGTCAGATACAAGTGTCAGTTAGGCACATAATTCAAGAAGGCGAAGTCAGGGATTGTCCTCTTCCCACCTCGGGCTGTGAGGGGTTCTGACAAAGCTCAAGGTTTTGATAGACCGCAAAATTCCTCGAGGAATATGCTTTTGCATTACAAGTGAAGCTCCACACATAGAGTTCCATTTTCTTAGCCTGCGACCTGGTCTGCATGCTCAGTTTTAGTTTGAACTGTCTTCCTTTTGATGAACATATGCTATGATTTGGTGAGGCGTTGGATCCATGCTTCAGCGCTACAAGTGAATAATTATAGTTAAGTTAGTTGTAGGGAATGGTTAAAAAAATTGGATTTGAAATTGTCAACTTTTCTCAACTGTAGTAGACAAGTTTCCAAGATGAAGATATGGTAGTTTATGTTCAAGTTAGTGTTATTTGGTATTAGTTTCTTTCCTGGTGTAACCGTTACTTTGCTCCTTGTGTCCCTTTCCTGGAACTTGCAGTAGTTGTAACAAGAAAATGCATTTTGAGCTCTTAGCTAACGGAAACCTTATATTCTACTGATAAATCCGCTTGGTGAAAATCTAATCTTTCTTTGTAGGATGAAAATCTTGTCTTTCTTCCCAGTGGAACGTCATCCCCAATTGCACGGTAATAAGACACACTGAGAACTCGATGGATGTGTGACTCCTACAGTGGCATGTCAGTATTAAATCCAATGAGGAACACACTTGGGTTTTGAGAACCCATATCAGGTTCATTCTAGAACTGCACATAACGTTTTCATGACCAAATGCGTATGGCCTGAATGCGTGTTGACAAAAAGTTGTTCCAAATGGTATCGCTACAGCTGAAAGAAAACCGCAGCTGGAACTCCTTGTGTCTTTGCTATATTTATATCGAAAAGGAAACCCCTCAGATGTACTTTAGTTGTGCACTAAATGCGTTTTAACGATCAAGTTAGAGAGAACATAAAATTAAGAAAGCATTCTGAATTAGTCTCACTCTGTGGAGTTGTGTATATTCTCTAGAAAGCATTGTGAACTAGTGTTTCTCTATGTGGATCTTGTGTATATTTAAGCATTGTGAATAAGTGTTTCTCTTTGTGGAACTTGTGTATATTCCGTCTCAAATGTGTTCTTTTGCTTAGTCTTTGACTGTGTTTTGTCTACTTACAGATGAAAAAAATAATCGTCGAAGACAATAATAAATGTAATAAACCCTTTTAAAATAATCTAAACTTTTAGATGAGGTGACTAAATGAGTTTGGATTCAAGTCTCTCCGCAACCCTATTTAAGAAATATCAAAATTGTGCACATGCAAGGCTCAAAAAGGAATTTCTTCTCTTCTGCATGTGCGGAACCACATTGAAGACAATAATAAATGTAATAAACGTCTTTTAAGTTGACATCTTAAATTTTTTAGACAAGGTACCATTAATAATATGAAAATCTAGTTATCATTGGAAACAATTAGTTTAAATTTGGCAACAAAAAAAAAAAAGTTTTAAGCGTCAAGTGGCTTGGTGGGTAACATACCTAAGAAACCAACAAACTAAATTGTAACTTTTATCATGTTTTTCTTATGATGTTATTGCGATGGTAAGTTGTGATTTAGAGATTGTAAATTTGAGTGATAAAAATAGTTTCTTAAAATATGCAAGATACGTGAACTCTCATCTAATTTTATGTATAGTAAGAAATTCGTACACCCAATTTTTATTTATTATGGTAATTTGAGTGATAAAAATAGTTTCTTAAAATATGCAAGATACGTGAACTCTCATCTAATTTTATGTATAGTAAGAAATTCGTACACCTGAGTTTTTGTTTATTATGGTCGTATATTCCTTAGTTGACCTCAGAACAGTTTGCCAATATAGTGGAAAAGTTATATGTAATGCTCCATCCCAGCAAAGCTCCATCATAACTCAACGATGGGTGCACGTGAAGTGCGTGGCATCAGAAAACTTATTCCTCATAACAACAACTAGATACTACTATGATTAAATTTGTCCAAACATGTACTATTTTATCCGTGACCATTTAAAATAAGACCAAATAGAACAATCTAGATCGTCCATCCACATGAAGGTACAACTCATATGATATGGGGCTCTTCTGTTCTGTCCTTTCTAAAAACAGTATGCTCCAAAATACATTTATGACTTTTTCCCCTGTCCAAATTAGAAAGGGATTGATTTAGGACGTTTTATCAGTGAGAGTTCAGAGATTTTGGAGATTAAAATTAGTGAAGTCGTGGGATTTATGTAGTTTTACATATTGAAAAGTATGAAGGTGTGGAAGTAGTACACTGTAGATGAAATCATGGGATGGATTTACTTAGGGGCTAGCAAGGGTTGGAGTTTCCATTGATTCTAAGAGTGGAAATATTAAAGAGCGAGTTGGAGTTGTATTTTTTGTAAAAATGTGCATATTTTTAAGTTAAAAAACTAATTTAGTCCCCACTAAAAAAAATTATCTATACAAGAGTATCCAATTGTATGTTTTTAGATTTACTGAGAGGGATAGTGAAGACTTAAGATAAGTTAGATGGAGACATGCAAACAAGATCTTGTGTATATAGAATTGATAGATGTCTCCTAACAGTAACGAGTAATGTTAAATCTATATAGTCGATTTCATCTAATAAATAAGCAATGAGACGTATTCCTAGAGGAATGAGTTGCGTCCACAAGTATTCCAAAATATTTTGAGAAGTTTGTAAAGATGTCCCTATCACGTTTAAGTATTTCTATTTGGCCGTCAAAAGTGAAGCCAACCAAAAAGCAAAGCATTTCATTGCGAAAATCACGGGTTAGTGATATTGACAAATTATAAAAAAAACAAAATTTTAATGTCTTGTGGCGGGAGGTTTTGAGTAATTAATTAAAAGAATACAGATTATACACACACATATATAGAGGGACGTGTGAATGTGTGTTATTCTCCTTATTGTTTTCATATCCCTAAGCATAATGCTTTTGCACTGTCCCATAAAATAATATGTTGAAAGTTCAGTTTTGTCCAATTTTTGTTTAAATTCTAAACAGGGTTGACCTCTAAACCAGCTTTATGTCAATTTTTTTTTTGACAAACAAGCAAGTGAAATTTCATTAAAAGAAAAAAAAAATATTACAGAAAGGACACTATGCACCACCTAACACAGGAAATTGGTGTCAATGTTCCAAGCTCGACAAATGGTTCTTTTCAACCTATTGTTTCTGAATTTCTTCCTGTAGTACAACTTAAATTTAACATCAAATCTAATTCTATCACAGAGTTGTTTCTCAGCTTGTTCCTCCGAAATTAACAAAAAAGTTAATTTTGGGTTTTATCGTATCTTTGTAAACTAATTTTGAACTTTAAATATATGGAAAACGATATGAGAACAAAATTGTTAAAGAATTAATTTGAGAATACATGGTTATTATTATTATTTTTTTTATCCTAATTTTTTCAAAAGTATCAAGAAGAAAAAGAACATGAAGCTAGTTGGTTGTAAGAAAACAACAAACTTCATTATAAAAAAGAAAACCGACAAATGCCAAGATAAGCAGGTATGAAAAATAGAAGATTGCCTAGGATACTTGCTTGCCTTGGATTCTTGTCTATTGAGACGAAAAGAAATAGAAAAGAAAAAAAATTACATCAATTTGTTGAAGGAAGTCATATAATGATGATACACTATTAAGATTATAATTTTATAGACAGTTCATCCCCACGTATATAATATAACGTTATGAAAAGGCTCAAATCCCGAGAAGATTACTTAGTATACAAATCACAATAAGTGAGGCGAGGACAATGCAAATTGTCAAGAACCTAGGGGCCCCCAATCGAAACTCCTACATAATATAAGGTGTAAAAAATGATTTAAGCAATAAAAACGAGAAAGCATCTGAATTGACCAAAGAAGTCAAAAACAAAAAGTCACCCTTAGAATGTGTCACTGTAGTTTAATTTGCTTAGCCAGAAATGAATGAAAGGCTAAAAACTGACTCCACCAATCAGTTTCCAGAAGTACAACTCTGTAGATCAATGTCTCACACACACACACACACGCACGCACACTGAACTCGATATTTGTATAAAATAATAATTAAATAACGACTAGTTATAATTAAATATTTTAAGTTAATTTAACCTGCAATTTCAACTACTATTACTCTTTAAAAAAAAATGTTACACACAAACACACATACAAGAACATAAACTAGTAATTAATTACCACCACTCGTTTTGGTTTCAAAGGTGCAATTTTTCTTTTCAAATTTTCAATTTTTTCTCATCTTCAATTATACTCATACAAGTAACAAAAATTCAAATTGCAAATACTAGTATTAAAAACAAACCAATATCCTCCTACAAACACTCTCTCACTTTTCACTCCTAATGTTTCTTTGGACCAAACTAATAAATTACATTTCAAATCCTCTCAAAAACCCAACAAAAAAAAATGAAAAAGAAAAAAGAAAAAAGAAAAAAGAAAAAAATACCAAAAATACTCATAATGACAACAAACAAAACTAAAATGAGAACTAGATACCTATCTTCTTGTCCACTAATCTTTTTCCAAGCAGTCAAACTCACCACGAACCACAATTCAACCTCTAAATCTGCAAAAAAACAAAGCCAATAAACATTAATAATTGTTCAAGAACTGATTTATTTTTTTATTTTTTTTACAAGGTAGAAAATTAAATTGTTATAGATTAAGTGACATGCTATTGCATACTAATCACTGAGAGCTATTGGGGTCATCTTCTCCACTATCAGTGGCTTGAGGCTGATTCTGTTGATGTTGTTGCTGCTGCTGTTGTTGTTGTTGTTGTTGATGATGATGATGGTGGTCTAAAGAATTGATATTTAAACCACTTCTTGAATAAGCATTGAGAGCAGCCAACATGCCTAAATTGGTTTCGGCCATTGCCAAACCAAGATGCTGAGATGGTTGCTGCTGCTGCTGCTGTTGTTGTTGTTGTTGCTGCTGATGCATTAGCATCGTCCCCAACTGCAATGGAGTCGCTGCTGATCTTCCAGCTTGGAATTCAAAGCTTCCCGGAAGATTAAACCTAGGCATGAGATGCAAAGGCGCTTGAAGATTGTTGCCTGCTGGCGCTGTTGGGAAAGGCCACATGGTGGCAGCTCCCTCAGCTGGGCTGCCACCAGATGTGCCCGCGACAGCGGTACTGCTGCCACCACCACCGGCTGTGACGGGCAGCATCCAAAACGTGCTGCCCGTGGCCCCACTACCCGGCGCGACAGCCCACATGGCAGTGGCTGGCATCATCATGTTAGAATGATGCCGCAACATACTTGTTGATGGTCCAGCATTAGCTGTAGAATCTTGAACTTTCGGCAGCTGCATAGTATTGCTATTGTTATCGCCACCACCGCTTTTGAACTGCTTATTCGAAGGCGAACTTGGCCCTGCAGATGACCCTTCTCCTCCTTGATGATGATGATGATGATGATTATGATTATGACTATGATTACTACCTTCATCTTTGAACAAATCTTCTCGATATCTTTTTCTTAAGTAATTCTCTGCCGCTTCTTGCGCACCACCACTGCTGTCACCGCCGCTGCCGCCAGCTGGTATACCTTCAGGGATTTGGTTTGGTGTCAACAGATGAGAAGCTTGATGTTGTTGTTGATGGTGGAAACCCAACATGTGAGAAAAGCTGCTGGCTTGATCTTCATAAGGACGATGAGCTAAAGCTAGTGCACTGTGAAAAGAATGAGGAGCTGATTTTGATGGTGGTGCTGACAAGGTGGAGCCACTGCTGCGAAGTGAGATGTTAAGGGTGGAAAAGTTGGCTGGGATAGTGCCGGTGCCGGTGGCGGCGATGATGGCTGGCTCAGCCTGCTGTAAAAGCCACTCAATTGTTTCGCCATCAGACTTGTGACCTAATTCTCGTGTGAGTTGGAAGACCCTAGCTGCACAGGCGGCTGGCATTCGTATACGCCGCCCTCGGCCGTCGACTTTTGTGTGTCGGTCCTTTGTTGATTTCTTGGGTGGCTGTTGGGGTGGTTGTTGCTGTTGTTGTTGTTGGGGTTTCTTGGAGGGGTCAATTAGGGTTTCAGATCTGGTGGCAATTGCAAGGGAGGCGTCAACGAGTTGCGGTGGTGGTGGTGGAGTAGCGGAGGAGGTGGAAGCACTAGTGGAAGGTGTAGAAGGTGAAATTGCTGATGACACACCTGCAACACCACCACCACCACCACCACCACCACCACCTGCAGCAGCAGGAGAGTTGGTGGCACTAGTACCAGCTTGGATAGAGATTGAGGTGATGAATGGCGCTGATCGGCCATGAGGCGGTGGTTGTTGGTGGTGGTGGTGGAGGGGTGTTGTTAGTTGATGAGGCTGTGAAATGTTTTGTTTAGAATTGCTTTGTTGTTGTTGTTGTTGTTGTTGTAAATCTGTGAGTTCCATCTTGTGGGGTAATGAAAATAAAATGTTTTCTTTAGGTGGGTTCAAGCCAGATCTTTCTTTGATTCCTTTTTCTTTGTCTGATGATGGTTGATCATCAACCCCATCTCCATCTCTCTCTCTTTCTTCTTCTTCCTTCAGAGAGAGACACAGAGAGAGATAGAAAGAGAGAGAGAGGAGAGAGACGATGAGAAGGAAAAAAAAAAAAAAAAACCTATAAAATTCTCACAGAGGACTTGAACTAAGTTAGACTATGAGTTTGTTTGTGTGGGGTTGTTTGACTCTTGTCTTTCCCACACACAAAGCAAAGAGAGAAAAGGTGGGGTTGGCCGGGTGGTGTGGGGGGGGAGAAAGTAGCTGAGGAAGCAAGTAAAAAGATGGACTTTGTGTTACTGTACTTTTACTGTGTTGTTATCTACTCCCACAGGAAAAATACTTTTCAGGGCTCTACATGTATCAACAAATTAGACTCTAGACATTTAATATCTTCTTCAGAGTATTAAGGATTAAAAGAGTTTCTTGCTTACAACAAATAACGATCCACGTACAAAATAAAAGTGAATGTTACATGTGAGTGTAGCACATTTGAGTATTAAAAAATTGGAAGAGTTTTTCGTTGAATAATAAACTTACTTGAAAAATTAATCCCTGAATATTTCTTTTGATAATTGATGTTTCAGAACAACAATTGTCCCAAAAAAAGGAGAAAAATAAAATAGCCTTAGTAAGTCTGTCAAATTTATCATTCCTGTATTGTACATTGACCAGGAGATGTAACTTTTTTTTCTTTTTTCTTTTCTAATGTCAGAAACTAATAAGAATATATTACAAAAGACTAAGCTAGTGCTCACAATAGTAGAATGAAGTAGATTAACGAACTCATGAGACTCACAATTAGCTAGTTCAACGCTCTATTTGCGTTTTTACAAATATAATTGATACTAAAATTCTGAGTAAAAGACGACATATATTTAGCATCATTCAAAAGAGATTTACTAACCGAGTTGAACGTAAACTAATTTATAAATCAATTGACAACTAAGAGATATAGCTCAAGGCAAGGCTATAAAACTATCAAGTGTATTTCTTACGCGTGAAGGGAACGATAATTGTTCCCGAGCAATTTCCTATAACTCATGAGGCATGTAAATTTATTATGTAAAAGTATACCAACTCTCCTTATTTTGAAAAGGAGAAAAGGACCAAGAAAACAACATGCAAAGCAGTGTCTCTTTCTTACTGCACTGGCGCACGTAAAGAGCAACAGTTGCAGTCTATATAAATTTTAACTGCAGAAGTATAGCATTTTCCAACAGCCCAGATATCACGTGTATATCTGTTGTCATATTTGTTTACTTCTTTTTCTAGAACTCTTAGCCAGATGTTGAATTGCAATTCAAGTTTAATTTGTTACTGACCTTCAAATGTCATTTTTTTACTCAAATAAATTCCGGGGTTTCTAACCCCAAGTGGTTAATTTAATGGTGTACTGTTTTGGATATAGACGAGAGATTTATTTACATATTAGATTTGAATTAGTAAATAAATTAATTTTTTTTAAAGTAAATTTATGTGAATTTTGTGTTTGACTCATTTAAATTATACTTTTTAAAATGGAGAAGAATTCGAACCCAAACAGTTTTAAAAAACTGGTGAGACTCAAGGGTGTGAGTGCTGCATAATTCAGCTGGTCAGGCCTAATAATTTTTCCAAAATCACACTTTAGACTTAAATTTTAACACTCCTAACATAAATTTTAAAGACTTCTTAAAAAGAGTTTTCGATCCGAGTAAAAAATAAAATACCATGGTCAGTGGTTTTTGTGGTAATTAGTGAATGAATGCTAATGAGTAATCAGGAGAGAGAGAATCCAGAGTGGCAGATAGACAAACGCAGGTAAGCATCACACAAAAGCATCTAATGCACCAAGACAGCTCATCCCCACCCAACCCCACACTGTTGTTTTATTCTTTTTCTATTTTACTTTATTTTTTTTTCTCCTTTCTGCTTTATTTGCACACCCACTTGCTATTAGTTCAAGGGAATATAAGGGCAAAAGACCAATTTGCTCTAGCTTATGGCTCTTCCCTATTTTTGCTCTTAAAAAGAATCTGGAAAAATAATTTAGAAAGAAATAGATAAAATAGTCGTGTAACAGTTTATTATGTATTAAAAATTTTAAGTTTGAACTACAGTTTTAGCTTCTATTGTATTTAAAAAATAAAAATAAAAAGTAAAAATGTATACAATAGATTCCTAAATAAGTTTCAAACCTTCGTTGAAACTTTCATATAGCAAGAGTTTTATATATTAAGTTACTTTTTTTTATTGAACTATTGAATCAAGATCAATTTAAATTGACACTAATTATTCCTGAAATTCACGATTGCGAGAGCCTAATTTATATATCAAATGAAGATAACAATTTATGACCAAGCAATGCAAACTACATTTTTTAACCTATTGATTTCTAGAATTGTATGATAATGGCTGTTTAAGGGCATTTTTGCCCACTAATTATTGGAGAAACCAAAATTAAAAAGTCTTGATTTTCCCTAATCATATCACTTTCATAATAAAATTTGAAACGAAAAGTTGTATACAAAAGTCAGCAACAATAATCAGCCTGCAGTCCACCTGGACCCACTTTCTCCATTGAGATTTTATATAGATATTAAATTGATAATGATCATACTAACCCAAGCCACGTCCTCATCCTCAATCACCTTAATTATATTCAAATTCCATTGTATATTATATAATCTTGTCACTATAAAAAAGAAATCTTCACACTTTTTATCTGGCAATGATACTGTTGCATAGGATTAGGAGCATCTTTGATTAAAAAAACGACTATTATTTTGCCATTTCGTCCAATTTTTTTTGAATAGATAGATTATAGAACTAATCAAATAACCGACTAAGTAACAAAAAAAAAACATTGAGTTACAATCTCAACATTGATTGGGCTCGAAACAATCCTAATGAGGTCATAATTTTTTTTTTAATTAAAGATGTAACTCCAAAGAGTATTGGTCGATCTTTTAAAAGTAATAAAAAGTTTTTAAACGACCCATAAAACAAATAAAAAAAAACCATGAACACTTGATGTGATCTTAAAATTTCTTTGTTGTACCAAAACATTTTAAGTGTAATGAATGGCATAGAGGTCTTGTCAAACAATGTGTTTTTCATTAATATTTTTTTGAAAATAAAAGAAAAAGTGAGTAAAGATATTTTTATGTAAGCATCAAAGTTGGAATGTCCAATTTCTTCTTTTAGTTAGAACACTATAATTGACCTTTCGCTTTCATGCATCTTGAAAGTTTTGCCTAGTTCAATTACTCGCTTCTGTTATACACCTTAATAACCTGATAGTCGATTGAAACATAAAGGTAGAGCCCAAATATATGTAGGACTCATTTTTCACACAAAATCGGATAAATGTGAGCCCATCTCTCACATAAAGTTGGATGGTTTGGGGCCCACCTTTCATACAAAATCGGACTATACAATCTTACCAAATGAAAGACTTTTGCCTTGCCAATTGGTGTAAATGTAGCTTCACTTAGGATCAAGTTTAGAAATGTTCAAAAATGCTATGTAAGGCCTATAAAAAAATATGTGAATCTTATTAAAAAAAAAAAAAAAACACATACTACTATTACAATGAACAGTAATGATACATGTTTTCATCAAATTTAAGCGTTCAAAACAATAACCGTTTTTAAGTTTTTTCCGTTCACATAATATTGCTATTTCAGGAAAGGTGTTGTGTCTGCTATACAAGGACAATGGTCACGATGGAATTACACTGTTCATAAACCATCCACCACCACTGTTTTGGTTTCCCATTCCCATATAGAAAATGCAGCATTCTTGATAGAGACCCATCCATTGTCTTTCTTTATATCTTCAATCCTTTTCCAACTAACAAAATTTAATAATCCAACCAACCAAAAAAAAAAAAAATTAATAATCAATTTCACATCAGCTTTCAATTACAACAAACATCAAATGCTTACCCAGAGTACTGTCAGAGACATTCAAGCCCCAACCCACTTCTAAAATCTCAGCCTATTATTGGTCTCTAAACTCCTGAAAATTTGTCAATTCTTATGGAAAAATTGTCAATTTTTATGGGAAAATTTTCAATCGGTTGGCGGAAATTAGTCTCTCACATATTGAATAAATTTACAAGTGTGAATCGACTAAATAATAAATATGTAAGAGACAAGACGTGCGAGTCACACTAATTATGTGAGAAATTAATAAGTCAATCTACATCGATACAAGATTTTTTCCTACTCAGTGGTCAAATTATGCTGCAGTCAGATGTTAATTAATTCAATGTTGATCATCATTTCTTTCTGTACCCATCTACTTTCCTTATTTACCATCTTTGCCAGGAAAAGTATGAACAGTGAGGGTAAATAAACCAAAGATAAAAGCTGCAATTTAGAATGGGTGTTTACTTCGAAAAGGAACAAAAAAGAAAAAAAAAGGCTGCAACTTTGTCCCAACTTTTGCAGTAATTAATTTTCAAACCCCATATAAAGCGGACGGTAAAAAGTGAATTTTTTTAAAAAAATTACTTAAATCTTGCACTACCATCCCTATATTTTTGTGCATTTTGTACTTTGCCCTGGATTGATAGACTTTCATAGGTCGTTGTCAGCATCAATGAGACTGTCCCGGAGGCCCAACGGCTAATCATATGGTACATGCACGGTGGAGGTGACACCCACTAATTTTGCTGAGATCTTTTTTTTTTTTCTTTCTTTTTTTTGACGAGTTATTTACCCAAAGGGTTAAAATTATTTTAGTCCTTGAAGTTTGCCTTAAAGATCAAATTAATTATTGACATGTGCAAAAAATTCAATTCAGTCCCTGCTATTAGTTCCTTGTTAACGGTCAACCTATTGACCGTGTGAAATAACGCTCATGCCCCTACCTTTTAAATTTTTGCTAATGTGTTAAAAAAAAAAAAAGAGACATGATAGCTGTTGGAAACCCAACGGCTATTTTACCTTATTCTTGCTGCCATGCCTGCAATGCATGGCCAACAAAAAAAAAGAAGAAAGAAAAAAGCAATCTCATGGACGCTATATTCCAACGGCTATCATGCCTTCTTTTTTTTTTTTTAACACATCAATAAGAATTTAAAAGGCAAGGGCATGAATGTCATTTCACACGGTCAATGGGTTGACTGTTAATAGGGAACTAACATCAGGGATTGAATTGGGCTTTTTGCACACCTCAAAAACCAATTTGCTTTTTAAAGCAAACCTCATAGACTAAAATGGTTTTAACCCTTTACCTAAATAAGATTACATTAAATTCACTTTAAAATTATAATTTTTATTATACAATATCGTGTCTCAATGTATTTTTTTAGTCAACATTCACTCTTCCATCTTCGGTTAGTCTATTTTGCACTCCGACTAGGCTAACCTTCATTGTTCCCATTTTATTCAAGGTAGGTAGCAAACGAGCCAAAAATCAAAGGCTTTGCTAGTTGAAGCCTTGGTAGGGGATTCGATTCATATATATCATTAACTTCCTAAGATCCATTTTTTTCTTTGACAATACCGTCCAAATAAGGAAAGAGTCGAAGTCAAGACAAACTAAAGCAAGGTTACCATAAAAACTATCGTTTTCTTTAAGGAAATCTTTCTATGAGATAATCTAGGTCAAGAGAGCATGATACATTGGTGTAAAAAGTTGAATAAATTTCTTTTTTCCCTTAACTGATCGATCTTAGCGAACCATACAAACATTTGTCATAGTTAGGATAGATATTTAAATTCATGACCTAGGTAGCAACATATCAGTATTCGATCATTTTACTTGATCCTTGAAAACACTTTTAGTGAGATTATCATCAAATATATTCGTTCAGGCTTTCGGTGTAATCAACTGATTGATTCATCTGGGGTACTTTATAGACTAATATAAACTTCTTTCTTCGTAACCAAAAGGTTAATTTTAGCCATTAGCTCTCATCATTTTAACCACCCGGTCTCATCTAGGGGAAATAATAGTTACTGCGATTCACTTGAAAGCATTTATTGACTTCTGATATCTCATGTGGTCCAGTTTTAGTACAGGGCAAGATTTTAATCATAATTTTTTAAGTATGTTCATGTGGATGTCAATAGTAGGTACAGTAAAAAAACGATGATGGGTCATAATAAAAGTGTTTATTCAACTATTGCTCCGTACCCTAGAAAATTAAGATGTTAAACATGATATTTCTTTATGAGTTGACGCTTCCTCATTAAGAAAATAATCATTTTTTTAGGATAGCGAATTTCTCTCAAAAAGTCTTTTGAGTTCACGTGATTCAATTAAAAAGAAATATAGTGCAGGTTAGTCAAAAATAAAGTTTTTTAAATTGATTTATAAAAAAATTAATTTTTTAACTCGTTCGTTAGATGAACAAATCTATTATTTTTGTAACTTTGCAATTTACCAAACTACTAGTCAATGTAATCCATTATAATCATTGTGGGATCTACCAACAACATTTATCATTTAGTCTCTGTTAGTACCTTCTAAGATGATTGTTAAAATAGCCGAAAAGAATGTTATTATAATATTGATTGTATTAAACTAAACTATATAAGAATTAATAAGAGACAATTACTTTGAAACCCTCATTTAAGTTATATCACTTTTTAAAGATCTTAACAAATAACTAAATTAAAATGACACAAACGAGTACACCCTCATTTAAGTTAGATCACTTTTTATATTGGACACTTTCATTGTATGATGATACACTCTAACCTCTTTTACAGCATGAGTACACCCTCTGAATTTGAATATTTGGATCCGTCACTGTGAAACGAGTAATATTTTTTTAGCTGAATTTAAGGCGCTCTTGCAAGTTACATTAGAATTGGACGCAGCAAACTAGAAAATGAGTGGTATTAAATAACATTTACTTTTATTTTAAACATTTGACTCATTTGTACTAGCACTTGAGAAACTATCTACTTAAATCTTAAAGTGATAATCTTACACGTATAGCACAGGAAGATTTGTTGTACAAGAAACCGTCATAAATTGGGGAACTACCAAAATTCTTACAAAACAATGAGGCTATAGAATGCCAAATAGAACTCTTTCGGCTGTAATGAAACAATGAAATAATGAAACAAAAATTTATAAAGTAGAAATTAAAATTATTAAAAGTGGACTCGGGTCTCTAAAAAGTACAGAGTCTCTAAAAATGTTAATAAATTTGTTAACATTTTTAGAGACTCTGTACTTTTTAGAGACCCGGGCCCACTTTTGGTGATTTTAATATATATTTTATGAATTTTTGTTTCACCAAATAAATTATATTACGTAATAATTATACGGTAGTAGAGTCTCTATTTTAGAGACTCTATTAAGTACAGCCTAAGCAGTAATTGTAGTTACTTGGTCTCTCAATCACTCAACTAGATATTGATCTAATCGGAAAGATTTGTGGCATAAAAAATGGTTATAAATTGGGGAGTTACTATAATTTCTCACAAAATAATGATTTTTTTACGATGTTAAAAAGTCATTTATTATGAATTGTCTCTTGACTAATATAATTTTTTATATGATTCTCAAGAAATGTATTTTATCTTCTGCTAATAGTTGTCGAAGTTCGAATGTGAATGATGGGCTAGAGAAGTCTCGAATATTTTTGTTCATCATTACCATAGATTAAATTCCTCAAACAATTTCAACTTTAAATGACTATTCTCTTTTTTCTTTTTTTGGGTCAGCAACTTTAAATAACTATTCACTGGGGCACATATTGAAATAGTCAAAAGATGGGAGGTCAGCAATGATTATGAGGGGAATTTAGTGTGGATTTGACTGCTCATGCACATCACGTGTGGCTCGTCTGTGTAATTGCACTTTCTATATTGGTATAAAATGATTTCTTCCTATTTACCACACGCACACCGAAGGTTTAAAGAAGTTTTTCCTTTTTGTTTCGTGTTTGCCTTTTTATACAAATAGAGAAATTATGATCTCTGCCCGTTAAATACGTGACATCCTCTACGTCATATCTTTGTTGTACAAAATAAAATAATACCACAATTTAAGGTCGTAAAGACCTATGTCTAACTATTAATTTAATAATATTAAAAAAATTAAATTTATTATA
Organism: Ehretia macrophylla; assembly: GCA_037974665.1. Taxonomy (NCBI): domain Eukaryota; kingdom Viridiplantae; phylum Streptophyta; class Magnoliopsida; order Boraginales; family Ehretiaceae; genus Ehretia; species Ehretia macrophylla. Next base: position 54,413,465 of record CM075766.1, read on the forward strand.
AACTTAATACATATTTATTGTATAATTAATTTAGGACGAGATAACACATCTACCTATATATATTGGATTAGTTGAATATCAACATTATTTATTGGCAATTTCAATTCTAGAATAAGAAAAAGTGAGCCCGAAATACGAAAAAGGAAAAGTTCAAAGTTTGATGCAATCATTTGGGGGAAATGCAAGTGCTATAGGTTAGGCGCGAATAAATGAGTAGTAATTATTTGGTGAATGATTCCCCAGATTACACCCATTCAATAAGAAAAGAAGCAATGGAGTGGATGTAACATTATTTCGAAAATATCTTTCACTGAACACATCTTGCGACCCTAGGAAATTTTTTGCGAGTATATCTATCTTCAAAGGACCTTTTTTTGGATTTTTTTTTTTTAATGACGAAAAACTATCCCAAGTAAAAACGTTGAATGTTGATGATCAATTTTTGCCAGATGGAGTAGCAAAGATTAAACATGTGTAGTGAATGAATACATATAAAAGGTTAAATGTGCGTGGGACACATGTAGAAGACTGAATACATATTTTGAGATGGATGGTGGATGAACACACGTGGATGGAGGGTTGAATGCACGTGAGATACACGTGGAAGATTGAATGCATATTTTGAGATGGGGGTAACACATGCACACGCGTGAAATATAACATACGCGGAAGAAGATTGAACACACATGTGACATAATTTGTGAAGGGTTACACGTGGATGAATACATGTGGAAGGTGACACACGCGAAATATGAATAAGACTTAAATCATGGGTCTAGCTCTGATGCTATGGTAAGAATCATAGGGTTTCATCCTAAAATCAATTGGTGGCAGATGAAGTAGTTTATGATCTTATAAGGTGATAAGTTTTTAATTTTTCGATATGAAACAAGTGTATATTTTAACATGTTTAAAATAATTCTTATCCTAATGTTTTGATTGGAAGTAGATGTACATATCTTTTGACCAAATGAAAATGCTAACTTAGCAGCCAAAAAAAAAAAGGTCTCATTAAATCAAAGTTAGTGTTGAAGCTGTTAAAATCATAACGCTTATTATATCTTTCGAAATACTTAAATTAGCATAGATTATTCAAGGGGTTTAAATGAATGGACAGCCTAAAAGTATATGCCTCATTTCTCCTTGAAAATTGATAGCGGGCTTCTGTGTTCAATGGATGTGAAACCGGGTCCATTGGGCTTTGAAGGGCGTGTCCAGTATGATTACTTAACAATCTTTTTCATCTGGGCTTCAAGTACCCAAAAACAATGATTGATTAATCACCTTCATCTCCAACCCAAAAATAAAAACAAAAAGGACAAAAAAAAAAAAAGGTATCACTTTTTTATCTGACAATTCCTCATTAGGGTTGCCAACAAAATAGGTGGCACATGTTAAGTCCAGTACATCCACTTACAGAGTTGAATCAAATCATGTATAGAAATGGTGGCACAAGAGTTCAGCTTTCTAATAATAATGCATATAGAAGTAGCAAAAAAGAAACCTCATTGCTTAGGGAAAAAGTTCGATTCAAACGAATCTCTATACTGGTGTTGGCTCCACCAATGCTCAGTGTCGTAGGGTTAGGCCAATAGTTTTCCATCGCATAGTTAATGACTTGGACCATTCTACTTATTGAATTAATTTTTGGATTGAATCACAAATTTTTCCTTTTAACACTTAATTAATTTGTTCATTATTTTCTTCCTGTATCTATTTAGTGTGGGATGCTGGGATGTGTTGATCTCCTTTTCATTTGGTGTCAAGGACCTGAAAAAGCAATGAGTGACCGCTCCATACTACATAGCAAGATTGGCCGTGACCGTTCGATGCTACATAGCAATATGGCTAGTAAAATAAAAATAGTTCGGTGCATGAACTTTGAATTATGTGTAGGGGCGGGCGGGGCAAAAAACTATTTTTACAATCAAAATCACTGTCTTTTCAAATCACACAACAAATTTTTTTACCGTTGCATCAATAATTCTTATCAAGATAAGTCGTAATATGAATAAACAAATGATCTGCTCATGCTCCAACTTCACTCTTTGTCAAATGGTAGATAAAGAATTTTCTTCCCTAAATTTGACTTGAAACTCAACAAAAGTAACAGCTATTTTGGTGCCCGAAAGTTACGGCTCAAATTTCATTCCCTTCCACCCCTTGGGGGTTAACTGTCAAATGTCTGTACATCTTGCTTAGTAATGAACCAAAAGTTCAGGCATCAATTCTAATACTTGTAAAAAACAAAATTTCTTGACTGCAGATAAAGCATAAACTGAAGCCAACTTTGTAAAAGTTGTTGCCAATTAGCGTCTAATGATATTTTTTAATGACGAAAAACTTATTATAAATAGTGTTGAATTTTTAGTTCAAATTTAAGTCCAAACTCAAATGAAAATAAGTAAAAATCCAGTACGAGTAGATTTCCTCTTGATAGGACCTTGCAGGTGATTGTTGTTTGCCACGAGGTGTCACATCCCATGGGAGTGTGGATGTTAGCATGGAGAGTGAGAGAGTTTCATTTTTCTTGTTTTTGCAAGAAAAAATTGACTGGAGAGGATTTAGACTTATCAAAATGAATCCCATAAGTTTCAATCCATCTCTTAGCCGCCACTGAGAGCACATTTCACACCTGCTTAGTTCTTGAAGCCGTGCATAAAATTATGTCAGCAAAGATTTAGATTTTTTTGTGTATAAAGTCATTTGTGGGGGTTTGAATTTTTTTTTTATGTGCAAAAAATGTGTGTTACATTTTAACCATTATTGAATATAGTGAATTATCTTAGAGGTGGAATCGTTGACGTTTTCATTACTTATATATGTCCGTGTATTCTCGCTTCAAATAAAAAATATCATATTAAATTAATTCTAAAATTATAAATTTTGAAATACAACGATATATTTAATAATCTTATAAATTGCTCAGAATATTTTTGTACCCGAAATTATCTTTTTCACCCCACAAGTATCAAGGAAAAAAGAAAAAAGGTTGCAAAAGGAGGGGCCAATAACCAGCTAACATAGCATTCTCATGACTCATGCCTCGTCAGACACTTTTGCCACCCTTCACTTTTTTCTAAAACTTTTATTCCCTGCTCTACTTTTACTTTTCTCTACCTTTATTTTATTTTAATATTACTCTTTTTTTTTTTTTTAATTTTTATTATGCTCATTTCAATGAAGCCAACAGCATCTTTATTCTCCACGTTCCATGACATATTCTCATGCTTGTATTACCACTATGGCAACAATGTATTCATCCTTATGAACCCAATCAGTCATTTCAAACATGACCAGCTGTACATAGACTCTACATATCCTGTTAGTGATGTGATTTATAACGAGTAAAATGCACTACACTTTCTTAAAAAACTCAAAAACAAGATCCAGTTGCAAAAGAAGTTGATCAACATGAATGAACAGAACGCAGCAGTGAGGAACAACCTGCGTATACAGCTAGCGTTTAGATACCAAGAAGTTGCGGCCGCCACTGACAACTTCTCTGACTCACATGTGATCGGCAAAGGAAGCCATGGGAGGGTGTATAGAGGCATTCTCAAAGATGGCAAGCTTGTTGCGATAAAGAAGCAATCTTTAGGCCTCCAGAAGCTCCAAGACAACTCCAAGCTTGAAAATGAAGTACGTATTCTATCATCCTTACCCCATAATCCATATATGATCAACCTTTTGGGTACATGTTACGATTCTGCAGAGAACAAGCTTTTAGTCATGGAGTACATGCCTAATGGCACGCTTCATGAAATGCTTCATGCAGCCTCTACACCACCACCACCATGGACAAGACGTGTTGAAATAGTTCTGCAGATAGCGAAAGCAGTGCAGTCTCTTCATGAAGCCAATCCTGCCATCATCCACAGAGATATAAAGTCTACAAATGTATTATTCGATTCCAACTGGAATGCTAAGTTGTCTGATTTCGGGCTCTCGATAAGAATGAGTAACGATTCAGTCAGTCAGCAAGGTGGCTCGGTGAATAACCGGCCTGCAGGCACTATGGGGTATTTGGACCCATGCTACACTAAACCAAGCAAATTAAGCACTAAAAATGATATATTTAGCTTTGGCGTGTTGTTGCTCGAAATAATTTCATCCCGGAAAGTAATTGATGTCTCCAAGACGCCCGCTTCATTGGTAGACTGGGCAATGCCATTAATGGAAGCCGGCCGCGCAATGGAAATTTGTGACAAGAAAATCCCCGTGCCAAGGTTCATGGCAGGCACGATTAAACACATGCTAGCCATTTCTGCACGTTGTGTATCTTCAAAAGTAGATCATCGTCCATCAATTGGAGAAGTTGTCATGGAGATTGAGAATTCTATAATCGAGCCAGTTAGATTACCTATATGGATGAATCTTTTACGCAGCTTTGTTCTTCTGAAAAAGCATACAAAAATGGGCAAAAAGCATCGTAAGAATATCTCTTCTTGCCCTACCACCATTACATGCTCGGCACATAAAGCAAATGGTCATGTCGATATATCAGGGAAGAAATTGTTGGTGAGGGAAATATTGGCTGATATAACATTGAAATGATCGTTTTATTTAACGTGTTACGAGAGTTTTATGCACTAATTGACTAGCAGTTACGATGCAACTCGGGTGGTCAATCATAGTGTGCCTCTCGGCATATACTACAAAGATGTTCAACAGGCAGCGCATGCATGACAAACTCAAGATTCCAAAAGTAGGTAGAAGTGGGAATATAAGAAAGCTTTTTTATTTATGCTGTGTCATTCCATGCTGATGTTTACTGTTCTCTTGCTTCCTTACTTTAATGTTTTAATCTCCAAAATATTTATTCTGATGTCTCTATGTCCATATATATTTCTTTACAATGAGATAATATTTGACTGTCACCTCTCAATCCTTTTTCCATTTTTATGGTTTTCTTTCCCTTATTCTTTGTCTTTTCCTTTTTTATATAAGGGATGCCTAAGTAGAGAAAAGGTAAAACTCAAACTCTTGTACAATTATTATTTTTGACGCATTTTATCCCGTTTATTTTTCTCAATTAAAATGAGTAAATATAATGGAATGGAGCTAATACCACAACTGCCCAAAAGTTGACACAATCCCTAATCTGCAATGAGTCTGTACAACGATTTGCCTTCCTATATACGTATCTCAAATACTACCTTTTTTATTTCTTCAATACCGTTCAAAAAGAAACATAATCTATTTTTTTTTCTTTTTTTCTTTTTTGGGTGGGTGGGTGGAATAATGGAATTTGTCAGTTTCTTAATTCACGGCCAAAATTCAAAATTTTGGGCACACAATTAAAGTTTAGTGTTATAAATTTAAAAATATTTAATTTAAATTGATCTAAAATTATTAATTCAAACTTTTATTTAAATTCACAATACTAATTTATAAACCATTTTCATATTATTTCTCAAACAAATGTAAGACATCACATAAACAATGTGATGGAGATAGAACAGAAAATTCCCTTCATGCGGCTGGGGATAACAATAACAAAGTCCCTTTTCATATATATACATAAATTAAGTCTATCCTCCCACTCAATAAAAATATACGAATAAACATTGCTGTATAACATAGAGAGTCAAAAATATGTGCCAACTTAGAACCAAAAACAAAAAAGATTACTGACTTCAGAAAAAAAAAATGTGAATATTTGTCGCGTTCAATTGTCATTCATGAATTATTTTAGAAGATTGTGATCTATTTGTATACGAAAGCAGAGAATCTAAAAAGTGGGAAAAATATTATAGAATAAACGTGGTGTGATTATAATATTACAAGCTGGTCTATATAATTGGGTTAAGCAAGTAGACTTTTATGCAACGGGTAAATTAAAGAATTTATGGATAATGGTTTGAAATTTGAGATCAAACAAACGCGTGGAAAGTTTTCTTCACCTAATGGAGGCCTAGCGCTTTCAGATGTGCCACTCAAGGAATTAGACAATTGGTAGTTCCATTCTTCTAATAAAGTAACAAAAATTCTTATTTGAAGAGGTGCATTTGTTCTATTTTTTTGATACCGTGAGAATTTAGTTGACAGAATTCAATTATTAAATTATTCAACAGAGTTATTGGATTATTTAACGGAGTCCGACTGTCAACTGTTAAACCCCCAAGTGTATTTATTCCATTTGATCCATGAAACCCTTATGTTTGTTTTCATGGAATGTATGGAAAAGAATTACTTTATGTTTGAAAAGCTCGTTCCGCGCTCTTTATATACTATTTTTTATATTCTCATAAATCGGTTTTTAGTACTCGTGTTACGAAAAAGTGAAGTTTTTAATTGTTTGAATTAGATTAATTGTCAAGTATTTATTAGGAAAAGAAAAGTATACGAAATCAAAATATGAGTTTCACGAATAATAATAATTAAAAAAATAAAGAAATAAGGTTGACTTCTCATGTGAAGTTTCTAAAGGTTAATTTTGTTTTTCTAAATTTTCTTAAATCTATAGAATAGTGGCATTTGGTCTTCAAATAGAAATAAAATAAAATATATAATGCATGAACCTAATGACATAAAGTGCTCGTATTAGCTACACCTTTTATACTATATTACTAAAATATAATAGTAAATTGAAATATAATAATATATGAAATATGTTTATACTCTCGATAATGATTTAGAAAATTCTTTTACAATCAAAAACATAAATTCTAAAATCATTTGAAAAGAGATTTTATTTTTTTATGTTCGACCACCAACATATACATCGAGTTAGTCATAAATGTAAACCTAATGTATAGTCAAAGAATTTCAAAACCCGACATGCAGTGTTTTACCCCTCCTTAATCCTGATTGCCACTAGGTTACCCCACTTAGTATTTTGGTGAGAAGGTGACATGATTCCAAAACAGGGCATGAATTGGGCCGAACACGTACGGCCCATCGTATTTCCCGCGATCCATTCTGAAGCGGGAGTGAACCGGCGTTGTTAACTCACCAAACCGGATCGGTTCAATCAGCTCAACCGGCCTGGAAAAAAAAGAAGACCATGGCGAGCATGACTGATGCGAGCTGGTCTCCAAATTCACTCCAAAATTCTATACTAACTCGTAAAAGTATAATAATTTGTATAACAAAACCCTAACCCTAAAAATTGATTGATTTTAAAGAACAATTATACTACAAATTCATTCTCATTAAAGAAAGAGATGGAGATGCATATGACGCATAATCTATTCGAGAGGCGCCCTATAGTCAAGTCTAAAACCCCCGCGGTCAAATGGTTCAAAGAATGGTAAGCACATATATGTATGTATATGTATATGCGTATGTGTATGTATGTGTGTGTTTGTGTTTTTTTTAGATCTCTACTTATACTAATTTGTAACACTTATATATATATATATATATATATATATATGTCCACATATAGTTGTAGATATCACAAAGTGTGTTTTTTGTTTAGTTTTCTTTTATAATATTGTTTAAAAAAAAAATTTGAGTTGCTTAGATATATATATATATATATATATATATATATATATATATATATATATATATATATAGAGTTGTAGATATCACAAAGTGTGTTTTTTGTTTAGTTTTCTTTTATAATATTGTTTTTTATTCAAAAAAGAAAAAAAGTTGAGTTGCTTAGATATCTTCTTTTTGTTGCTGTTTTTTTTATTTTAAATCGAACAAATTTCTTCAGTTTTGCGGTTACAAAGGTGTAGGAGTCCTCGCTCAAGAATTTACCATCTTATGTTAGCTAGATTTGCTCTAAAAAGATGCAAACTTGGCAGCTCATATTTCTTACGTCTTGATGAGTTAAATATGCATCCACATTACTTGTGAATTAGTTGCAAATTGAAGTTCTTTACTGACAACTTACAACAGGAGCTACTTGCCCTCGAATAGATGGCTTCTTAAACTCGAATGGCTCGTTTTGCAAGAGTGATAGGACATGAAGCAAGATCTGGATTTATCTTTCGTATTGTTGGAGCATCAGTAACAGTCAATGTTGATTGGATATAGTTATTGTTTCTTATAATAGGTGAATAGATATATAGAAAAGCAATGAGCTCACCCATAAGTAACACATTGTCTATAACTATATATATATACACTGTCCAAGTTTTCACATAATTGTAACAAATTGGACCGACATTATGTTGTATTCTGAAGTAATGGGAAATGTAAAACGTGCTAGTTGTCATATTATTCGACAAATACAGTAAAATTACTGCTAAAGATTGTTTGGTTAGGGAAAATCTGTACTTAATATTATCTTTCAAACACAGAGCGACCTTACTGCTATTGTTTCTGTTTTTCGTTTCCTAGGGTGCCCCAAGATGTTGTAGCAACTGGTGGAAAGTGCTATGTTATGAAATGGGTTAACGGTTAGTATCGATTGCCTCTTATATTGTATGTAATACAATGTTCATACCAGTACTCCTAGAATATTTTTTGATTTCCAATTGTGGAATGTCACCTATTGTAATGATACTTTTTGAATCTTCAAGAGGATGATACCAAGCATGACATGTGGCACCATTGGTACTCTCCCTTAGACATTTTGTTTTGCTGACCATCTGGAACTATGGTATTCCAAGTCCTTATCTGACAACAGTAGTTCTCCAAGCTTTCTTTGTATATCTGAGATGTAACTTCCCCATCTGTTTCGTTGTTCATTATTGTTCCTTTGACGAATAATGCTCTTCAGAGATTCAAATGGTATTATGTGTCTGAAAACCTTCTTTATCTGTTATTTGCAAGCCATCCATCAATTGAAGTGAGAAGTTTGGCAGATAGCACATATGATTATTTTATACTTTTCTTACTGTTCAGTTTTCATGACTGTGTTTGGTCTTGCGGTACTTGTGTAATATCTTATGCTTACTTTATGTTATATCTTATTTCTGGTATTAATAGTGTTGATACTTTGATTTTGTATTTAAATTGTATTTCTTCGAACCTAAAAAGTCTGGAGCTTTTGCGACCTTGTTGAAGGTCATCTGTCATATTTCATTTATTTCAATAATATAGTTTAACTTGATTATGTTTGCCTTATCTGTTACCGTTAGAGGCCACATTGAAGGCTATGAAAGAGAAAAAAGAGCCTGAAGTACCAGAGCCTGAGCCTGAACCAACTACTGAAGTTCTCTTCCTTTGTAGTTACGAAAGCTGTGGAAAGACGTTTATTGATGCTGGAGCTCTGAGGAAACATTCTCACATCCATGGAGAGAGACAATATGTGTGCCATTATGAGGGTTGTGGAAAGGTGATATATCTGATGTTAGTACATATATTCATTTTGGTCTCCAGTTGGCTTCAAGATATAAACCTTTTGAAATTTCGGGGAATTAGCAAGAAATTTTAAATTTCCTTATTTTCCTGTTTTGCAGAAATTTTTGGATAGTTCGAAGCTAAAAAGACATTTTCTTATACACACTGGGGAGAGAGATTTTATATGCCCTTATGAAGGCTGTGGTAAGGTGATTACTCTGTCGGCTTTAATTTCCAGGAGTAGTTACTTTTTCTTATCTTTCTTTTATTTGATATTGGGCATTATTTATCAGACCACGCCTGGTAGTTCTGTCCCATGCTTTGAACTGGGGTTTCAAAGTATCTTCTCCTGCATGTACACAAGTCTTCGCCTGTTTAGCACATCAATATATCTCAATATTGAACTTCTAATTATCGTTCTCTAGTCAGCTATACTAATTTTCTGAAGAAGTATCTCAAAGTTATGATCTGAGGAAAATGCACATCATCTAAGCAACATTGTATTGCAAAAGCAGCAACAATCCAAGCCGCGGAGTGGGGTGGGGGTTTCACAAGATTTACATTGTTGTTAGGAGAAAAGCCACTTTTACATTTCCATGTTATTTGAGTTATGGACAACATCATTCAAGACATAGGTAACATGTATGTATCGTGTTCATGTTATGCAGGCATTCTCACTGGATTTCAACCTAAGGTCCCATATGAAAACACATTCCCAGGAGAACTATCACATCTGCCCATATCCAGAATGTGGAAAGCGGTATGCGCATGAATACAAGCTGAAGAATCACATTATGTTACATCATGAAAAGGTCAGTACAGCCCTTCCTCTCTCCCCACTTACTTCATAATCATACCTTCCCCTTTTTGAAACTTCAATTCATTATGTTGTTTCTCCTTCTTGCAAATGGACCAGGTTTCTGGCAGGAATCAGATTCAGATGTGTGAGTCTGAATCTTTGATTCTTCCTTAGGACCCTGTAGCGTATGGGTCTGATACTGTTAATAATATTGAATTGGCTTGCATTACGCGCATGTTCTAGTTTTCTCCGTAGTTCTATTTAAGATTCAGGGTTTAGGGTTTACAATTGTGGCATATAGAGATCCAGATGGGCGATAGTATCTGAATTCTGAAAGCGTTGAAGACAATTTTTAGATCAGATTCAGATCTGAGATTCTGAATCTTTTACAATGATTGCCTATTCATAATATTGATTGTTTTCTCATTATAATAGTATCGAATTGTGTTTGATCAAGAGCATCTATCTTGGTCATATGTTGGAAAGAATTTGTGTACTCGTTTCTGTCACTAGCTATTAGAAACTAATCTTTTCTATTTATGATATTTTCCCATAGAACACACCAGATACAACAAAGTACGCCCAGCCGGTTGAGAAGCCACAAAAAACTCCAAAATCTTCTGCCGGAGCTTATGCATCTGCATCATCTGATCGCCCTTATGCCTGTCCGTATGAAGGGTGCGAAAAAGCCTACATCCACGAATACAAGCTTAATCTTCATTTAAGAAGAGAGCACCCAGGCCACTTCCCTGATGAGAATGCTAAAACTTCCCAAGCTACTAATGAAAACGAGATGGATGAAGTCAGTGACCAAGACGCGTATGGTGGAAAACGCGGTAATGGCAAGATTCAGAAACAAAGCAGGGCTAAGCCGAACTTGAAACTGCCTCCCTCGAAGGTTGTACAGCGCAAAGGCTCGAATGCTTCCCCGGCTAATGTGAACGTGGTGAAGAAACAACCATGGCCTGTCAAAGAAGAAACATTCGAGGAAGATGATAGTGAAGAAACCGAAGAGGAAAGAGAGAACGTTGGGGATGGATGGAGGTACAGAGAAAACGATGAAGATGATGAAGAGACAGAGTACGAGGATTAGATTGACTCTTGTTTTATATCGTTGTGCTGTTTATGTAGTACATAGCTAGTTCTTAGAAATACAATTTTTTTAACATCTAGGCATGTCAAACGTACTTTAAACACAAATGTTAGAGATTGAATCATTTATATCATATAATATAAGATTATCCTTCTTTGTTATGTCGTGTGATTTAATAATATTTTATCTATGGCTTTATTTGGCTTAATTGTGAAATTTTAGCTTTTGAGTTGTAGAGCTTTTAGCAATAGAGTTTCGGTTATAAGTGTTATTAAACAAAAGATGTTGATTGTTTGGCGTATGTTGAACAATGTTAGATTTTTAGAAATTTTAAATGCAAAATTGAGTTTTAAAAAATATAGAAGGGTATATAATAGCTTTCCGCATTATTTAAAAACAATTTGCAAATTTTTTTTTTGAAATACTCCAATTTAGGGTTTCTTATTTTTTAATTTTTTTTAGTTTCAACTTTTACTTGAAAGTATTTTAAAAAATAGGCTAAATCTTCTAAACTCACTTAATGTGCGTTTAACTATTTAAAAATTAGGCCAAATAGACCCTAATATATTTGTTAGATGGCCTTAATCTATATACTTTTTTTTTTTTTTTTGGGTCTAAACCTTAATTCTATATACTTCACAGTATGTTATGCTCCAACAATTGGCATGATTATTTATCACTAGCGTCAATACAAATACATACTTATTATCAATAACTTTTGGCATACAGTAGAATCTTTTTTAATTAATACCTGATAAATTAGTAATCTTGTTGATAATAAAATTATCTGTCACGACTTGGGACCTGTATGTTAAATTAATAATCTCTATAAAATTATAGAACAATACATTTCATACATTTTTCGCTTTTTTTAAACCTCTTACTGCTAAAAATTTAGACAATCTACCTTTGATAGATTTGCAAATAATATTTTCCCTTGCTACAATTTTTTTTGCATTCATGAAGCATGCTCTTTGTTATACTCATATAATGCTTTACGCTTTCTTCTATCATAGTTCCTTTCTTGACACCTCTAAGATGAAAAGCCATTTTTGTTATTTTAAAATTGAAGACACCATGAATAATAAGATATTGTATGAGTTAAATGGTGTTTGCTTTGATTTAATATACATTGTATGCATTTGTCTTGATGAATATATACTAATTATGTATAATTTATTGAACTTTTAATTGATTAAATACATATAGAGATAGTACATTCAATCCTATAATACTTTATACCTTAACTCAATCACTTGAGGTGATAATATATTTACTGTTAATCCAAAATAACTAAATATTTCTTTGTAAATTAATAATTATTAATTTATTAATTAATTAATATCTTAATAAATTTAGAAAATTTTGGTAATCCCAAGACTATTAATTTAAAAAAATTATACTGAATATATTTGCTTAATGCTAGTAAATTGGTGTTATATTGCCATATTTATGGAATATTATAATGAAAATATATAACTTTAATTACGGTGCCCGAGTCGTGCACGACAATTGACAACTCTATATACACCTGTGATACTTAAATCTGATGGACCATAATACACGTCATCTAAAAAATGAGAAAATTGAAAAATTTGGGAGACTTGAAGATTACAAAGTCTACATAGCATGCATTGTCGTCAAGCAATTTGAAGACGATAAAAAATAATGATAAAAAGATCGTAGGAGATTACTCCCCACTCCCAGAATTAACTGAGGCCAACTAAAAATTAGAGTGAATAATCTAGAATTTTTACAAGAGGAAAATGAAGAAAAATTGATGAAATTAAACACTTGAACATACAACAAGGAGCATTAATCATCTTCGCAGCAACCACCTCAGGTGTGCCAACAGCCAAAAATACAATCTGGAACTGACCACCAGGTGCACATGAAGGTTACTAGATTAACAAATGGAAGTGATCAAATACAGCTGAAGTAAGCACCAAAAAAGGAAAGGAAATGAAGTGGGTAAAACAAGCTAAGAGTGGGGGAGTGGAAAACAATTGCCGGAGGAGCATAGCTTGATCGGCACGAGAAATCATGATTTTGTTAAGGGCAAGGCAATAGTAGTTGAGGCATAGTCAGAAGGGTGGCAAAAGGTCTAGCGTATATGTACTCAAATGCGAAGTTGGCCAGAAACTGGATCACGGCCAGCACTGGCCTCCTTGTGTTTTAGGGAAAGGTTTGCAAATTGTTGATCCAGATCTCTACTGCTGGTGCGTCGAAGACCAGAAGAAGGTTGCTGTTGTGGTTGTTGTTGTTGTTGCTGCTGCAGTTGTTGTTGCTTATACATGGTTCTTAGTCTTCCTACTTCTCTCTCCAATACTTCATGTTCCACTGCAAAAGCACTACCAGTCAGCTTCTTGAAAATCATACATTAGTGAACTTTCTGCAGCCCATCTTGCAGCAGTTCCCGATCCAGTATTGACTAAGAATACCATAACAATTAGCACTCTTACATATATATCGCATTAGTATGTCTATGAGTGTATGAATTAGTAAAGTACATATATATGCATTTTGTATACTGTTTGTGAGCGCGTGTCTATGAAGTTATTGATACCTCCATCAGAATACAAGGAACTATTTACCCATATTGCTTGCTGCCACACAATTTTTATTTTTCTTTTGGGATAACTTAAATTGCAATATGTCAAGCCTAAAACAAATCTGTCTTCGATGAGAATTATGAACAAATTCAACAATAAACACAATACAAATTTCCAGCCCCTGGAGAGTGTAGACCAGCTTTTGTTATGGTCAGCTATAATAAAAAAAAGGTACGAGCCTCTAGAGTTGTGAGCCAGTGTTATGTCATTAAGTCGAAAAATCATCAACAATTATTTTTTTAGCCAAAAACATACCAGATAATAAGTAAATAAACAAACAATCATTCACGAACATGACAATAGATTGAAAAGACGAGATAATAATGAGGGCACTCACAGCGCTTAATCAGCTGCTCCTGAGCTATATTTTCTAACCGTTGCTTCAGGGCTTTATTGTCCATGCTCAGAATAAGATTCTGTTGATTCAGGAATTCAAGCTCAGCTGAAATATCAGAACCTTCCACCTGTAAGTTAAATAACGAGTTAACATTACAACATATAACGTGTTTCTCTACATCAATCTCAATGTTTCACTACGTCGATCTCAATGTTTCACTTAAGCTTTCCCATCACTTGCCTGTAGAGCTTGTACATTTCTTTCCAACTCGGCTATATACTGAAGCTTTCTCACCCGTGACCGTTGAGCAAATTGCCTGCAGCAGGTAGCATATTAGGCTCACAGAACTCAATCAACAAACAGCAAAGCGGTACATAAATCAAGTATAGAGCGAGCTAAAAAAGAGTCGTCTTCTGAATGGTCTACATTGCAAACTCAATCTTTGCATGTTATTCTACGTAGAATGAGAAAACTCCATGATGATATAAGCATGTCATATTAAATGCATGACTGAAGCAAAATAACACATATAACATCCAGGGAACAGCATCTATAAGACTTAATACTATATTATCACCAAAACCTAAACTTCTAATCTATCAAGAGGGTATGAAATCAATATATCAAACCAAAAAAGGAAAAAAGTTCCACTTTGATGGGGGGTGGAGGGGTTTGATAAAGACGAATTGACATACTGCTTGGCACGCTTCGTGTCTGTTTCGGATGATTCTGTTTTTTCAGAAGCACCTTTTGTTTCATGAGGGCCAGCATCAACTGAATCCTGCTTTTCAGTAGTTGAGGATGGAACGCCCTCCACTTCTTGTGGGGAAGATGATGCTCCTGAGCTCTGCAATTTGATCTTCTCCCTAGGAGAGGGAAGGCCGCGTGGATGCACAGCTGAATTTAAAGATGCATCCCATGCTCGACTCTTGTGTTTCCCTGAAGGGTTTGGATCTGAATAAAAAGAAGGATGACGACCATCTTTGTAATAATCAAAGTCTGGCAATCCCCATGAAGTTGAAGGTGTCATGTTCTTAGATTTATTCTCATCTTTGGCTATGTAATCAAAGTTTAAAACATTGGCAGTATCCAAATATGCAAAGGAGTCGCTTGATGAACGACGATGGGCTCCTTTTCGTACAGGGGTTTCTGGCTCATTAAGCAGATCATCCAGCCAAGAAGGTTGTTCCTCGACCAAAAAACTTTCAGAGGACGTGCGTTGATGGTGTGGATTTCCCTCTCTGGGCTTTGGGATACCTTTTTGTCCAAGAACAGAACTAGGAATATAATCAACATGTGACGGGGATATGCTTGGAAATGGACTTTTAGGAGGCAGTAAAGAGTTCTTTCCATTGTACATCATGTTTCTGATGCTGAATGGTCCCTTGGAGTTTTCCATAGCATAAGTAGAATCAGTTCCTGCCAGAATAAGAAAAATTACAATCACAGAAAGCAGCATCAAATGTGTGTAAAAGAGAGGAAAAGAAGACATCCAAGCGCGAATATCTACAGTAATAAATAAAGTCCAAGGTGACAGAAGAGAAACATAAATAGAACACACGGACTTTGCAACAAGAATCTCACCCAGTTGCACGCATTTTGGAATGGTACTGATAAATGCATTTTTCATGAAATTGGGGTTTGCAGACAGGCCAAATTTCAAACAGTACAATCAATCTGTGCATATATCTATTATTATGCGTACCTACAAATAACAAAATGCTAGTGATGCAGAATTAAATGGTCAAGTGAGTTTTCTGAACTGTAATAGTACAAGAGAAATTCAGTAGCATAGAATGAGCATCACTTGGTTGCACTATCTTTGACTCTGAGACACTTATCATATGCTACATGACCCATCGCAGAGTATAAAATTTGCTAGAATAACCCTAAGCAAGCCGTAGGCCAATGAGCAAAACATCATGAATTGCATATGCATCAATTGCGCAACTGGTCAACAATGATTCGTAGAACATTTTTGACTTCCCATCTCCTCAATCTTTCAATAAGACCTGCCAAAATTAAAGGATAAAAGGAAGGGTGGAGGAGAGGTGAAAAAGCCCAACGTGCACAAAAATATTTGCAATGGTGCACCGCAAGTGTCCGCCATCAAAGAAACTAAAGTGGCAACTAAAGTTTGTGAAATCCAAATGGGCACAAATGGAACTTCAAAACAAGCTCAGGCAACGGAATCTGAACCAGAGCTCACTTTCTCAATCAGAATTTCACTTTGATGTCCACTAATCAATGTTTTGAATATAACTTCAACAATGGTACAAACACACAAGTGTAATCATCAAATTGAAAGAAATAAATAACACCCCAAACCCATTCTCATACAATGGGACTTCATATAACACTTCATCGAACAAGCCAAGAATCATAAAAAGAGAAAAAGAAAATTCCAAGCGATAACAGAAACCCGTTCGCAACACACTAGAAACACGGTCCTCTGCTGCTTCACATATCTAGTTGCAAAACTCATTCCCATTTCAAAACATTTACACAAATATTCAAGCTCGTATTTACCCTCGCAAGTTACCTGTATATGCGGACACTCTCAAGTTCAACAATGCAGTGAATACTGAAAACTTAGCAATACTCAAGTAACTCCATTAACAGAATTAAGCGACGCAATCATAAATTTACTTCTATATTCCATTAAGCATAAAAATTAAAGAAACAATTTCAGCACTATATACTAATTTTTTTCCGAAACAATAAAAAAACCACTTCAATTAGCCATACAGATCTCACATTTCATACTTCAAACCTCATTTCCTTCTTATATAACAAATCTGCCCCCTCCAAAAACTCCAATCAATACATACATATACATATCAAAATTAAAACTTTTTACTGCATTTTCTTACTTTTGCTTCACACGCATTTCCTCAGCAACCATAGATATTACTTCAAACCAAAGCAATATATATATCTAATTGTAATTTATATACACATATAAATAAATAAATAAATAAATAAATATATAATATTATGAAATGGAGATTTTTAAATGAAATGAAAATGCGAACCTTTGTCAATTGTGAAAGAAGATCTGACGCAATGTGAGGAAAAATCGGAGCTTTAATTGTTTTCTCTCTCCTAGGGTTTTCTTTCTCTCTCTAACCCTCTAGTCGCTCACGACTCCAAAAGCTGGACCCACATCTTTTAATGATTTTTATATTTTTGCTCGGTATCTGTGAAACCACCCCCACCACCCAATCTTTTTCTTTTCTCTTTTATGGTCATGGTTGAAAAAGTTTGTGTAATTATCTATTTGCAAGACTTACATGTGCTATACGCTAGCGAAAGATATAACATAAATGCAATTAGTAAATTATCGTTAAATATTTAGTGAGATTTTAGGTTAAGTATTTTGGGAATAATAAATATTCGATACGAAATGATTGTTATTTTCTATTATTAATATAATCGGTCACTCAATTGATCTCAAATAAATTACACTTTATTTTTTGTTTGGTCAAAATTACACTTGATATAATAACAATAATAATAATAATAATAAATATAGTGAGAAGTTCATAGTTGTAACCAAAAAAAATTACACTTAATACGGATGGCAAGAGGAATGGTTTTCATGCATAGAATTTGAAGTCCAAAAAGGTTTCAATAATTAAAGACAGGGTATGTACAACCTGTCGTCCTCAATGACCCTAAACGGTCAGGCAAAAGAGCTTTACATTTAATGATCGTTATTATTACTTTGAAAATCCGCCTTGGGAAGTTGACATTGATATGGATGAATCATATGTGGCCATAAAGTGTACCAAACATTAAGTTTTTTAGAGTAATTTTTTAAATTATTCGGGTTAATCATTAATCTATTTTTATATAAATGAATTCTATAATATATGAGGCTTATTTTATATGTTTAAGACTGATAATTAGCCGAGTAATTTGAAGAAATTAATTTCTCGATATAATCTTTGTGTAGATCTCCATATTAGATAATCAACTAGTGATTCATTCTATGTGACTTAGCCAAGGAGTAAAGCAAAAAGCATTTTACACTTTTTATATGATGAAGGAACAAGCTAAAGCTAAGTCGAAAAATAAAAAGTCCTCACAATCAAATGAAATTATCAAATAATAATATGTTATAATTAAAAATTTTAAATTCAAATCTAAACTCGTATTATTTAATCCTCAATCCTCGTGGCTAAAAGAAAGTGAGAAAAAAGAAATGGTTTAAATACTCCTTTGAGTAATATGTGGAGCCCACACAATGGTGAGAATTGCATTAGATTTTCAGATCAGGTTAAGTCTTCAATTTTGACCAACAAGCTGTTAGGAATTCCATTTACTGGGGCCTACAAATATCAAATCTTTGAAAAAATTAACAAAGATTTTGCTTCTCTTGTCCTCTAATGGAAACAAGGTAAGATGGAGAGTCTTTGTACCGACTCATTTCAGAAATAATTCTCCTCAAATATAAAAAATGACAATTCGGTATATAAAATTTTCAGTTATGCACGAAATCTCCATTTAAAGATCTATTGTACATATTTTAACATTGTATTTTAATTTTGCAAAATGACGTATTCTCAATTCGAATAAGAAGTCACACCACAACAGCAACAACTTTATTATTGCCTTGATACCATAAACAAATTTCACTAGCCAAAATGCAAAAGCAATAGGAAGGGCAGTGTAATGAGGGGAGATCACAAGACTCATGCTCCATCAAACATATAAGTTAAAACCTGTAATACAACTTTCAGTGGGAAATATTGTAGAAAGTCTCAGAATCAGCATTCAACTAAAGATTTTTCCAAGAAGAAACAAAAATATGATAGTAAGGCATTCAAATTCTTAATGCCTCTCTACCCTAACAGATTTTCAAGAAATTTATGATCCAAGAAGCCTTTTCCATCTGGCATATCCTAGAACAAGGCAAAAGAGTAGCGTACAAGCCACTGTGATACATCCGACAGAAACCTCAAATATCCCCTCAACATTAAAGAGTGGACAAGGGATATTCATGCCAAAAGTAGCAACTATCAGGGTTTCAACAGCTACAGAGAAGGAAGCAATTGTCAATGTTAACCGCAATTGTCTAAGTTCATTTCGCTGATTGTCAAGTTGGATATTTACATAATCTTCCGTATCATCGATATACTCACGAACCTAAAATGACAAGTAGGAAAAAAAAAAATGAATTAGAACAATTTACAAGGGTAATCTTGAGGAGTTGAACAAGAATGCTTGAAAGGGAAAGAACTGATGTCATAAATAATGTCAAACGATAAGAGAGATGGCAAGGGGATAGATTGATGGACAGCATCAAGTTTATTTAGCAGTTGAACAATCTTTCTCCCCTCCCCCTCTTTCCCCAATTTTCTCTCCTGAGTTGTATATTATGGAGTTGTAGGACAGTTAATGCATAATAACAGATAAAAAGTTAGTCATTATAGCCGATAAAACAAGTATGTTCAAATAATTAAATTATTATCATCACACAAAGTGTCTTACTTTCATGTTTTGTTTAGTGTTAAGACCAAAAAATACCACTTCTACAACTGCAAAATAAACTATGATATTCGTCAGCAAAGAAGTCCAGAACTTTGAGCATCTATTGCATATGCACAGGAATAGCTAGAATCGAAAAAGAAAGGTAGAGGATGAAGAAGAAAACAAAAGGAGTTAGGTCTGAACCTACTGTCAAGGGAACAATACTCACAGATAATAATCTATTGCGGGTGCGATCCAGCAGCATGAAGTAAGCTTCAAGCAACATCTCCAGATCCTCCACATCATGATCATTGGAGTAGTTGCTCACCAAGCTTCCACTTCTGGCAGAGCTGAGGTGACGGAGAAGAGGCGCAGCCGGGATGATATTATTTGAAGCAGTACCTCCCAACGAAGCCTCATATTGCTGATTTTGAATCCACTTTCTTGTTAAGTACAAATGTGCCATATCTTCATTGTCATCCAAAAGATGTTCAATTTCATCTCTAACCTACCATCATCAATATCCCACGATAAGACAAGAACAATGAACGAGAGATTTAAGATAATCCAACAAACGATGAAAGCTATAAACTAGACCAGAAAACTGGCACATCCAAAAGAAATACATATACTCCAGGCCCGGTATGCCCTATCTTTCTGTTTGTCACAGGAGATGACGAGTTAAAGTAGATCTGGACATCATAATGTCATTATGTATGTGATATGACACCTACAACCATTACACTAAACAACAACTCAACTGCAAAATGAGTTTTTGTAGAGAAGGAAGAAAGAAGCAAAATAAATATGGTTACCTTTTGAACTCGAGCAAGCAATCGGGTCAGATTGCTTTTCAAACTGCGCACATGCTCAAGATTCTTTGTGCTAACGTTGATGGCCAGTTCATCTAACATAGGGTATGCTTCATGCTCAAGTTCCACCACACTGGTGTCCAGACACGTACAAACAACCTCCAGTGCAATCTCCAAAACTTGGAACTCAAATGGAAGTTCAGCCGGCAAACCCTCAGCAGCTCCTGGAACAGGTAACCATTGCCCAGAAGTTGGAAGTTGCATAGCACTATCTTGTCCAGCTGTTTGGCCAGCTCCATGAAAACCAGATGGGCTTTTATGAGGAACAAGTTGTTTCAGCTGCTCCACAAACGGAAGAACCTCCTGACATAAAGGGTCCAGTAGCAATACCTCTTCAGCTGTAACTATAGCTCTTATAAACTCCATATTGACAAGCATAGCCTTTTCCCTAGCTGCAGGTGCAAAAGGAGAAGAATCTCTCATCTCTCCCTTGAAACATCAATGGAGAATTCATTGTCAAAGACTGCAATCCGAGAGCAAGCATTTCAATGTTTTCCTATATGCAGATGTAAAAGGAGAAGTTCTTAACTCCTTGAGTCATTATCAAAGACTACAATCTAATGGACTGAAATTCAGAAACAAGCATTTTAATGAATGCCTACATGAGGCAGTTATTAATAATCTCGAAATAAAAATCTATAAAGAAGTCTATAAATAATGCTATCAGATGTAAGTGAAATTATCTACATCCCCAGAAGAAAGGAGGCCACTAGCCGCTCTAGCACAACAATTTTGAAAGTAAGATTAGATTTTTCATACTTCATGAGTCTTCTAGCTTCACGAAACTTAGGGTTTGTGTGGAACCTACATTAATAGTTCCTGGGGTGAAGGGATTAGTTGTCAACAAGTGCTGTATTTATGTTAATAGTTCCTAGGTTCATGGGTGAGGGCCATCCCCTAAGCCATCTTGGACAGAAGAAAAGCCTAAACAAAATGCACTTCCTCTGCAGCAATCAACACTGTATCAACATTGTATGAATGAAATCAAAGCCAGAAATAAAAGCAAGTTACTTCAGAACGAAGGGGGAACATCAAGAAGACACCCCCAATCCCCAGTAAACCGGAAATGGAACCCCTTTTCAATAATCTCGATATAACCCATAACAGGAACAAAAGAATACATGCAAATTCATCAACATAATTCAAATATGGTCTTCACATTCCTAATTATTTTGCAATCTTTCACCATTTTCTTCATAAAAGAAGATCTAATTGAAAGGTTTAACTCTTCCGTTTCCAATATCAAGATAAATAAACCTATCATATTAGACTTAATTCTTCCATTTTCCAATGTCAAGAAAAATAAAACTATCACATGTTGCTTTAAAACCAGTAAAACTATTTATCAACGTAATTTAGATATGGTTTTCACATTCCTAATTATTTGTCAATCTTTTACTCCTTCTTTTCATAAAGGAAAATTTTACTACAATCTTTTAATCTCCCTTTTGCAATACCAAGATAAGAAAACCTATCATTTCATTAAAACTAGTAATTAGATTATCAATCAACATAACTCTAATATCATTTTCACATTGCTAATTATTTTTCAATGTTTTACCACATTTTTTGCGAAAGAAAATCTTATTAAAATTTAAGTCCTTCCTTTTCCAATTTCAAGAATAAATAAACCTATAAGGGTAAATAGCACCATTCTCCATGAGTTCGCCATCAAGACCAAGTGGTGGTGAATAACCGAAAAATAATTATCGTCCGATATGCATCGTTTTAAAAAGCTTAAAGCTTAAAACTATAAATTACGGTAATGCAGGAAGTAACACGCACTTTTCTTTAACATAATTATTTTCGTAATTACATTAGCATTAACTTTAACGTATCCGCGGTGGTGATATGCAAACTTTTTAAAACGTTCAGGGATTAAAACTGTAATTACGATAAACAACGTGCACATTCCGCAATAATATGCACTTTCGGCAAATATGTCACACACCCGTACACGCATACATATACACACACAAAAACACCTCGAGTGCGTGTAAATACCGAGGATGCTGGAGGAATGAGAGAAGATGGGGCCGAGGATCCTCAAATCCCTAGGGGGTACGGCCACGCGCTTAATGATCACGCTCTTGTCCACCTCCATCAGCTCCGACTGCCCGGTCCTGTCGAACCGCAGCCACAGCCGCGCTCCCGCCGCCTTCTTCTTGGCCGCCTTGCTTGCCGCCCCCATCCCCGCCCCCTCCGCCTTTGATAAAGCAATCGAATTTTTTGCCACAACAGTTGCAACGCCGGACGAGGGCTCCGACGTCGCAGCCGACGGCCCCCTCTTCCTCCGCCGGAACGCGCCCATTCCCCCTTTCTTCCTCTGTCTCTCTCTCTAAAAAATTCAGAATGTACAATTTTCTCTCTCTATATGTGTATGTACATGAGGAAAGCGAGGGAGTTTGATTTTTTATTTTTTATTTTCTATTTATAGAATAAATATGGATTTCTCTTCGTCGTCATTTGTTCTTCCATGCAATGCGTGTGTGTGTTTTTTTCTTGTTTTGGTCATTGTGTGTTGTGTGTGTTAGATAAGAAAATGGCTGCTGAGTTGCAGGCGTTGGAGCTGCGAAAGCTTTGGGGCCATTTGCGGAGAGCAAATCCCATTTTCCGCCCCCATGAATTCTTGCCTAAAACCCAAACTCCCTTATGAACTTTACATATTACCCACATTCCCCCATTGCATTGAAGTCCATCAAACAAAGCCTTATATCTAAGGTCATTATGGTCCTTTCATTGTTTTGCAAAAAAATTAAAAATGATTACACCCCCCCTCTTTCTCCCCCTCTCTCTCTCTCTCTCCCTCTTTCTCGATCACACACAATTTTTCACAAACTCAAACTCAAATCCCTGATAGAGCACAATAATCCACGTCACAACAAAAAATAAATAAAAATAAAAAAGATCTGGGTTCTCACAACAAACTGCCTTGACTCAAGCACCAATCCATAACAACAAATCAGTAGGGAATCAAGGAGATCAATCTCCAAGAAACTTGAGCCAAGCGCAGGGCTGCAGCAAAGATCAAATCTGATCTTATTTGATTCAATTTAGAATTCAAATCCCAAACACTATTGTATATATATCTTGTGTACTTTTTTTGTCGAAATATATATCTATATCTTGTGTACAATGAGCAGCAAAAGTGTGCAATTGAAAAAATATTTCAGAGCCTTTTCTCCTTCAACCCCCAACCCACATGTTCTGTTATTTGTGTGCGTGAGTTAGTGCGTATTCTGCGTGTGCTTTTTATGCTTGTGTGGGGTGATTTTTGTGTGTGATGTCTGTTTTGAGGGGGTGAGTGGCATGAGAGCGTGTGTAGTGTGATCGAGACTGTGTGTTTGTATTGGGGGTGTGGTGTTGGTGGTGGGTGGATTTAATCTTTGCATTATTATTTTTGCAAAAGATTGCAAAGACCAAAATAACCTTAGTCATAGGTTTTGTTTGGCATAATTTTATGACATGTGGGAATGTGGGTAATATGGAAAGCTTATGAGGGAATGTGAGTTTTAGGCAAGAAGTCATGGGAGAAAATGCGATTTAGTCATTTGCGGAGTATGTTTTACTTGTTTTTTTTTTTTTTGCTCTTTGTTAAAAAAAAAAAAAAACAAATGAAAATTTCGGATTATGATATAATAATGGTATTAGAGCTATTTGTAAATTGATTAATAAAATATATCATCCAAATCTAAGTCGTTCAAAATTCATATTTTACGTTTGTATTATGTGTGTCAAGTATCACGGATAAATATTATCTATTAATTTGAACATAAAAAACACCAAAACATTGATAAGAAAAAATATGAAGAATGAACGATAACTTAAATAATAGCATATAAGAAACCTTGATTGAGATAAGTAAAAATTTTATAAAAGTTTTAAAAAATTTTGTGGAACGATTTTTTCATTGAACAAGATACTAGGATCATGATTTTGACAAAGTGAGTTATTTAGGAACTTGAGTTGTATTCTCTATTTATTCTCTCATCAACTCAATGAGATTTGATCTTTTCAAAATCTCAACCATTTATTTTAAATTTATTTTATTTTGAACTTGTACATTAGTCAAAATAATTCTAAACACGTGCAATCGTGATTAAAATGTATAGACCTCACGTGCATGTAAAACATCCGTTCCACACTGGTTAGACAATAATTTTTCACTGTTGTATTACCTTCGAAATAAAAAAAACATTTATTCTCAAGTTCCGATAAAGAGAAAAGTAGCTCTCTATATGTACAACATGAACATGTTTGTGACCATTTTAGCCAAACAAAACTAATCTATCATCTCCATTTCCAAAACTCCATCAAAACTCAAGAGCTATCAAAACCAGGTACATTGTAATTCATCAGCAAACTTGTTGAATCTGGGTAGAAAAAGAAACAGCAAAGATACAGGGGTTTGCCGCATAATAAAACAGACTAACCAAAAATGCACGCACTCGCGCACGCTTGCTTTTCAACTTTCCTCATTCACTGCGTCCTGCTAAAGTATTGAGCACTCATGCTCGGTACTTTTTTTTCTCATGAGCAGAACTTCATCTACAATTTGAAGCATTATTGGTTCTCGCGGATTCCTAGCAGCCATTTGAACCTTCGTACCACAGTGGAGTCAAGAAGGATGCATTTCAAGCTTTTCATTATTTCAAATGCATGGCTTCAACAGATTTCAAGCTTCTCATCATTGCAAGCATTAGTTCGTCTCTTATCAAGTATAAACTCCCACACAGAAGCACCTCCAGACCAAAGCCACGAGAATTCATATCTGTATGTCTCCAGGCCAAGTGCTTCCCTTATTAATGAACTCCCACAATCAGCTAACCACGTAAGCTCCTCAACCAACGAGCAAATGACTATCAACTTCTTCCCTTCGAGAGCAACTATCATCCTAAAACTGCAGACTAGGACAATACAAAAGACCTGCCGCCTGCTTCCTACTAGTGATCCACTATCTTCCAAAGTTCTCTATCTAAACCTAGAAAGACAGACTACACAACTGTATTATATATAATACCAGATGCTTACTCACTTCCACAGGGTACAAGCCTTGCACACTCTCCTTTCATTCAGATGCAGCTTCCTGAAAACATGCGGATAATGGCGTCTTCAAGTCCATCACTGATTCCTTGAATCTCCGTTGGAGCATGAACGAAGCCCTGCCTCTGGAGACTGATATGTTATAGTTTGACCAGATCCTTAGAGCTGGAACACCTTTAGAAAGCTGCCACCATAATTGCGAAGAACTAATTCTGTGTTCAGAAGAGTAGTAGTCATCTTTAAACCTACTCACCCGAAGAGCTTCCCAAGCGAATAAGCGTACCTAATCCCCTGGTACAGTCCCACAAAACAGTAAAAGGGAAGACAAAAGAAGCTTGAATATATTCATGTTCATTATTCTAAAATGAGGATAGTCGATCTTTTTGTTGCATCACCTGCTCATATTTGCTGCTTCCAGCAATCTTATGTACTAGTCATTTGCAGGGAACAAGCATTCTCGGGCACTATTAAGCTATTTAGCATGGCTAAAAGAAACCTAATCAACATCCAACTATGTACATCATATATTTTCGTCATTGAGGAACTGAGAAGAACAAGCACCCATTCTCCCACCGCACTCTGATCTCCCTTCCAACATGGAGTCGCTTCCCTCTGATTATCTTGCCCCATTTGCCAATAAGATTATAATAGCTTCCACGCCATCTCAACTTCATCACATACAGATCACCAGTATCATCATCTCGAGCATTTACACTTATTTGGCGTTCATTTCTCAACTGCTCCCGAGCTTGTGGTGTCCAGTAAAAGAGAATATGGTCTTCTACTGATTTGCCAGGCAAGGTCAGAAATGGATGATTAGTGTCCACATCGGACAATGTGAGTGCCTTCTTAATAGGCCAATTATCTTCTCCTGACACAGTTGCTACATGACGATCCTGTGGAACTGAAAAATATAAGCATTCATTTGCCCAGCGTAATTTGATCTCTTTTCCAGCACCAAGTCCCTTCTGTCGAACTATTGTTCCCCACTTCCCAATAAGGTTATAGTAATTTCCCCTCCATTTCAGTTTCATTAAGTAAATATGACCAGTATCATAATCTCGGGCATTTACATTCACCTGCTCCTCCTTTCTCAACTTTTCCCGTTGTTGTTGCGTCCAATGCACAAGAATATGATCTTCAACTGACCGACGGGGCAAAGGTAGAAATGGGTGGTGGGGATCTACATCCGACGATGTCAATACCTTCCTGATAGGCCAGTGATCATGCACCAGGGGTGCTGCAACCATTCGAATTGGTGGTACTACAACAACCTGCTGTTGTGGGACCGAGAAGTGTAAGCACCCATTGACCCACCGTATTTTAATTTCTTGCCCAACATCGAGTCCCTTTCCTCGAACAACTTTGCCCCATTTTCCAATAAGGTTATAATAACTCCCGCGCCACTTCAACTTCATGAGATACATATCGCCAGTATCATCATCTTGGGCATTAAAATCCACTTGGCCTTCAGCTCTCAATCGTTCCTGTTGTTGCGGAGTCATGTGCACAACTATATGATTCTCAACTTGCTGCCGAGACAAGGTCAGAAATGGGTGAGTAATATCCACATCAGACAAGGTCAGTGCCTTCTTTATCGGCCATTGGTCCTGCACATGGGGCACAGCACTATAATACGATGTCCTCTTCATTCCTACAAGAAACACGAAAAGTAAAACGATATCAAGACTCAACATAGTCTAATTAACAATTACAATTAATACAATTCATCACAAAAAGCATACTGCCTTGACAAGGGCACCCCTCCATCAGTAACACCTAACCCAGTCAGACAGAAATCTATCCGCTCCCATAATCACAGACAGGAAAGATAACCCAAAAAGGCAACAATTCTAAATAACAAAAGACAATTATGACGGCCAGTTCTTCTCTAGTTAAGCAACATGAGAAAATAAATATATAAAAAATACGGAAATGAAAACTGGCATAATTAACAGGTGTTTTAACTTAATGAATAATCCAAACGGCAACAATTTTGCACTAAAGAACACGAAGATTAACTCATCTGTTCTGCTATAATTACGTTATCTGAGAACAGAAAACTATAACAATTATGGAAATCAATAGCATCGCTGACAGCTGTTCTAACTAGACCAATAATGCCAAACAAAGCAGCTAAAAGTTTCTTTAAGCTCCAGGGAAATTAATAAGCTGATATCCACTTTTAGCAATACATATTTGTGTAACATAAATCTTCACATATCCAATTAAAGAATTCACAAAAACGATCAATAGAAAAACCCTAGAAAAGTAAATTGACTGATCAGACACAATGAAAAATCATATTAAAATTCTAAAAACACAAACTTCCTTTGTCTTATCGCCAACCCAATTACTAATTATTCAAACAAATGTGTCTCAACCTAAACAAGAGAAAATCAAAAATTCTAAATTAGACCCAAAATGCTAAAATGCCCAAATCTAAATAAACACCTACAATCACACCCACACACACACGCACCAAAGTAAACTTAATCGATTTATGAAGACAAAGGCATCAAAGTTCTCTTTTTTGCCCTCAATTTAAAGAAAAACCCTCGTTTTCTCTACCCTTTTAAGGATGGCATCGAATTGGACCAAAAAGACCCAATTTTATTCTCTTTTTTTTTCCCTCCCCTTTTAAGTATAGCATTAAATCGAACCCAAAATAAATAAATAAATAAATAAATAAATAAATAAAATTCAAGAAAAATCTTACTCATTCGTTGATAGACAAACCCTAGATCCTTTTCCAGCGAGGAAAAAGATTCAAACTTTTTATACAGTATGCTTTCGTTAATGAAGGTTGGTGCAAGGGTCAATTTGGGGGTATAGGTGAGGTCTAGTTGATGATCACAAAAATCGTTTTGAAGGGCAAAAAGAAGATGGTAAATGAGAATGAAGAATACATTTTCTGAGAATCATGCTTTTGTTGAAGCAGAGAGAGAGGTGTGTGTGTGTGTGTGTGGGGGGGGGGGGGGGGGGGTTGTTATGGTGTTGGGTCGTGTGTGTGTGTGTGAGAGAGAGAGAGAAGGGGGGGTGAATAGTAGTTGTATTGTAAAAAGGAGTATTATGATGATGATGATGAAGAATTAGGAGGAGGGCAACTTGGTGTGATTAGGGATTCTAAAATTTTTGCTTTACTTTCCCAAACCCTTATTCTTACTCTAAGCATATGAAAAAAGAATGTCTTTTTTTTCCTTTTTTTTTTTTTTTGCATTATTGTTTGTGTTTTTGGAGAATTATAAGTATGATCTTGCTACATATTTGAAGATTTTTTACAAATATTTTGTCGCCCATTGTATCGCTTTGACTATTGAATATTCTTGCTTAGGTCGTGAATAATAAAAAGTGGGGTCAACAAAATATAAATTGGGTGCGTCTTATTTTTTTGTTAATTAATAATAGAAACTTTCATTATTTTTTGTTTTCCCCCCCCTAAAGATGACTAGTTTCTTTCTAATTTCATAAGGTGGTGTAACTCAAGAATTGGTAAGGGAGAAGTTGTCAAAGGAACATTATTTATTTTAACTCACGGGTAATCTTGTCACTGCATGTTAATAAAATATGAAAAATATAGGTATCCATTGTCACTATAATTGAGAATTGAGTAAAATTATCAAGTAATGACTTATTAATAAAAAATTATAAATTTAACCATTTTAAATTTGATTTACGGTTTTAGCATGTACATTTAATTTGAAGACTATAATTGAGAGTTGAGTAAAATTATTAAATAATGACTTATTAATAAAAAATTATAAATTCGACCATTATAAATTCAATTTACGGTTTTAGCATGTATATTTTATTGCATGTACAATTGGCTAAAAAACAAAAATTAATTGGCTTGGAACGACACCACAGTGGGAGTCGAACCCACGACCTTCTGATCCGAAGTCAGTCGCGCTAATCCACTGCGCTATGCGGTCTGAACATATGGGTTTCATTGCAGAGAAAAATATAGTGAGCCTCTTGCATCTCATCTTATTATTAAAAAAATGCTAGTAGATTCCTAGAAATATTAAGTCTAATAAAACATAACAAGAAAATATTTTTAAAAATTTAACTTTGACGTACCAAATAGTTTTAATCACATTATCAAGAATAACATTTTTAAGAATAGAAAATTAATCCGTGAACCAAACGCCCTCTCAGTAGCATGATAACGATAGTGGGGTAAAATTACTCTTGTAAAGTCACGGGTTTTACACTCCTCACTGCTCTAGAGTTCTATCCTTAGTTGACTTGACGCATGAGTAACACCATATGTGAGTGCTACCGCTACATACGGGGTTTATAAATCGATAGTCGAGTTTTATCAACTGAATTTTCACATCATTTAAAAAAACAAGATGCTACAAATTTCACAAATTATTATGTTTTTAATATTGATATGCTGTCTTGATTTAGTTATTTTTTGTTTTTCTAATGGTTCAAATTGTTGAGGACCTCTCTTCTGTAGAGGAAAAGGGGAATAAGCATTACTATCCACAAATTTTTTGCCTCCCATTTCCTCTCAGCTTTAAGCAACCTTGAATCCAAGCATACCTGCACTCAAAATTAGAAAGATCATTAAGGGGGCATCTAATGTAATATTTCCAAGAGGTTGTTCGAGGTCAAAATTAGAATAAAGACATTTTTACGTTAATGGAGAGAGGGGTCAAGTGACCCCAGTTGACTCTTTAAATCTTACGGGTTATTGGATTTTTTTTATTATTATTATTATTTTTCTAATACTAGCAATACTTTTAAAAAATGAAAACTCGCCAAAAATAACTGTAATAAATTATTAATTTAACATGATGAATATAATACATCATATCATTTTATATTATCTCAATAAGTAAATTTTTACATCTTTCAAAAATCGATTTTAAAAACGAGAATCATACCATCCGAGCAAATGGCCTGTGGTGTAAATTGTTCTTCATCATTATTCAGTAGCTAATTTCACCAAATCCGACAATGCATACAAAAAAATCGTTGTTAGTCTTCCTTCCATAATTTTCCTCGAGTTAGGCAGTTACGTACCAACCTTGGTGCCCTCCATGTGGAAAGGTCGGACTAGAAGGAAGCAAAAACCAATAGAGATCTCAGCATCTCCAGCGCATCTCTCGGAGCTGATGTTTCTCCATTTTTTAATCACAAAACTGCACTGACAAAAGAACTATCACAAGAAATAATGGTTGGATAGTGATCCGTTATAATTAAAAATTTTGAATTTTAACTACAATTTTGACTTTCGGGATTAAAAAAAATAAAAATCTATATTTGGAACAAACTAAAACCTCCCCCACATGCACACATTAACATAGTGAAACACAAGAGAAGATTCCATGATCCATCGCCCTTCTTACATTAGGCTAATATAGTATTACATATTACTATTCAAGAATCATGTGTAGCATTTTCTGTGCTATCCCAGTTCCCCATTTCCTGGATCTTTATTTGTCTGAGAAAATTTTTCAAAGCTGTTTCCAGAAAGTGTGTGAAAAAAGACTCGATTTCTGATCATATTCTGGAAGGTAATAAGAAATGGAGGAACTGATAAGGAAAGGGAGGTCTTTAGAGGAAACACCAACATGGTCTGTTGCTACAGTTACAACAGTTCTGGTTTTTGTTTGCTTGTTTGTGGAACGTTCAATCTATAGATTTGGAAAGGTAAGTTAACGTAACACCCCTCTTACATTGGTTGTGTAAAGTATTAGATTTTCTACTAGTGTCATCGGGTTTAAACATTTTTTCATTTTTTGTCACGCAATATATTGACAGGATAGTAGTTGGACTTAGTCCGTTACATCTTAGTTCATGTCTTGGGATGATATTGATTTTGTTGAAATTTCACTTGGTCAAGCCACTCATGTCTCATTGCTATGCATTTGTTTCTTTTATTATTTACTATGGTTTGCAGTGGTTGAAGAAGACTAGAAGGAAGGCTCTGTATGCTTCTTTGGAGAAGATCAAAGAAGGTGAGTTTTTCTCATCAATTCAACAGCAAGGTTAATATTTGTTTAAAATCTTCATTTTTTTCAAGAATTCAATTGTCTCTGTTCTGCCGATTTAACTGATAATTAAAACTGCACATAGAAAAAAGTAACCTTAAAACTGCACATTCTCTTTTAACTGAGAATGTTTTCGGGCAGAGTTGATGCTGCTTGGGCTTATTTCTTTGCTGTTGGGGCAATCAGCGAGGTGGATTTCTCAAATATGTGTGAATTCTTCACTTTTCAGCAGTAAATTTTACCTCTGCTCAGAAGAAGATTATGGCATAAGCGAGAAATTCTTATTCGCCTACAATGCTTTTCAAAACGAAACTGATATTCCTCCTAAAGGCCTTATTTTTGATTCATCACATCAATGTGGAGAGGTGAAATGCTTACTCCTCAAATTTATTTTGCTAAATTTGTTTTTTGGACCACTTTACCAAACCTTATTTTTCAATTTCAGGGCCGTGAACCTTTTGTCTCTTACGAAGGTCTTGAACAGCTTAATCGCTTCTTATTCGTTCTTGGTATCACCCATGTTCTCTATAGTTGTGTTACAGTGGGCTTGGCTATGAGCAAGGTGTAGTTTCCATCTTCATCTTCAGGTTTTCAATAATGAGGTACATTATAACGCTTTGAAGGAAATCAATGATGGAAGAGTGATGATGCAGTATTAGTGAAATAATGTGGACCATTGAGTATGGAAATCAAAAAACTGCATCATTACTTTACCACCATTAATCTCCCTTAACGTTAGTTTAGATCCTGCAAAGGTTGCCACTGACCATGAAATTCTCTATGGAAGTAGTATTTGCCTAACGAAATGGCAAAAGGTTATGAGTGTGTCTCTCTGATGCATGCGAGTAGCACATTGTACAGAAGAATTACTTATTTTTAACTTGCCATGATTGTAGATTTACAGCTGGAGGAAGTGGGAAGATCCAATTGCAGGGAATGTGCTAAGTATGAAGAATAAACAACAATCTTTATACTGTTTTTCCCCCCATTTTTTGAGATTTCTACAACCTTTTAGTTTCCTGAGATACAGGAAGCAATCTACATGATTGTTATCTGTTCAAATTTTGTTGGAATCAAAAAGATCTAAAAAATACAAGTTTTTTACAAATTGCTAAGAGTATGAGCTACTCATAATATGATGCGTGTGGCTTAAGTAATAACTCAGTCATTTCACTTTGAGCTAAGTTGAAACGCGTCCAAGACAGTTATATCTCAAGATACAGGTCTTGCCTAATGGGAGTGCAGGTGGGATTGGGGCATGAATTTTGTTGAGATAAAGAAGGGAACTGGTGGGAATTAATGTTTTCAGGAATTTCTAAATCTAAGCATTCTGCAACAAAATTCTTTTTTCCTTTTGGAGGAGGGAGAGAGTCTACAAAGTTTCATCTCGCAATACACTAGTTCTTGTAATACAAGTTTCCTCTCTTATTTATAAATTGCCATTGTATCCATTAATCCTGTTAATTGTCAATATTTTTTTTGTAGCAACAAAGAAAAAGACGATGAGGCGGCAATCCACTTTTGTGCAGCATCGTGCATCTCATCCATGGAGTAGGAGTCGGATTCTAATCTGGATGGTGATGATTCTTGCTTTAGTTATGTTAAAAAATTTCATACAATTACCGATACTTGTTAGTCTACATTACAAGGGTAAAATGAATGTACAC
This sequence comes from Ehretia macrophylla, assembly GCA_037974665.1. Lineage (NCBI taxonomy): Eukaryota > Viridiplantae > Streptophyta > Magnoliopsida > Boraginales > Ehretiaceae > Ehretia > Ehretia macrophylla. The sequence continues at coordinate 54,446,614 of CM075766.1, forward strand.
ATTGTAGTAGTTTACTAAGTTTACAGCCTATTGAACTGAAGGTTGTGAGGTTTATAACTTTTGATCCCGTGTTACAGCTCTGCTTTCTACGACAGTTCAGGAGTTCAATAGAGAGGTCGGATTACTTGGCATTGCGATTGGGTTTTATCATTGTGGGTACTGGTTCTCTTTATAATCTCATTAGCAGTGTTATATATGTGATCACATTGTAAATTGATAGCTTGTAAAAATCATATATGAACCATGAAGTATAACGTTTTCACTGCATCTCTGTGGCAAAGATAGCAGTTTGCTAGAGGAACTCATTCGTTGAGAGCGTCTTAGTCGTTCAATATCATATTAAAATTTTCTATCATATGTGATTGTATGGTTTTATACGTGCAGAATCACAAATTACCACTTACCTATGATTTTCACAAGTATATGGTTCGCAGTATGGAAGATGAGTTCTATGGAATTGTAGGCATCAGGTATGTGATTGGCTGCTATGGCCTAATTATATATGTTCACCAAAATCATTAATGTTCATAGTAGATCAGTTTTGACTGTATAATATGTGGATTTTTGCAGCTGGCCGCTCTGGGGTTATGCCATATTATGCATCATCATCAACATTCATGGTAAGTTTTCCGAGAAGAATGTCGAATGTCGATGATTTTTCATTATTTTCCATTATTTTCATGTGTAAATGTGGCCATATTACACAGGTCTTAACATCTATTTCTGGCTCTCTTTCATACCTGCAATTGTAAGTCTTCTGACTCTTCTCATAAAGTGATCTTTCTCCTCCCATTTCAAAGCTTCTGATGCTCAATGATTCCACATTTCAAAGCTTGTCATGGTGGTTGGAACAAAACTTCAGCATGTTGTCTCCATGTTAGCGGTCGAAATAGTAGAGCCAAAGGGGCCATCCGGTGGAAATCATGTAAAACCACGCGATGAACTGTTTTGGTTTGGAAAACCAGAAATATTGTTACGCTTGATACAGTTCATATCATTCCAGGTAATGCTCTTCATACCTATTAACTATATCTTTGATGTCTCTAATAACGTTTTACGCAATGTTTTTACTCACTAAGTTTGTTACATATGCAGAATGCCTTCGAGATGGCTACATTTACCTGGTCCTTGGTAAGAACATTACTTGTTTAGCAAGCGTAATATAAATAATCTTCCAACAAAACCACATATTATATATTCGTTCCAAAACATGGTTTACAATCCGACGGTTATATATTCTTTTTCTGTTCATTGTAGTGGGGACTCGAGAAACGTTCATGTTTCATGAACAACCATGCGATGATTGTCATTCGGCTGATTTCTGGGTATGTATGTCTCTTGAAATGTACTTTCATTAGTTATAAATTATTAATACAGTTATGAACAAATGAAGTAAATAGTTCGTAACTGTTAGATCTTGTTCATAACTTATGATGTTATAGAAGTCATATTAAAGCGAACTAGAACAAAATACTTTCATGAAATTCATCATAATGGTCACAATGTCCAATTACTAAAGCGCAGATGAGAAGGTAATACATGAAAATAAGCCACAAAACACGATTGTAATTCGAATAGTGCTGCTGTAAAAGCTTCAGAGGTCCTTCTTTGACAATCTAAAGCCTTGTATGCCTATTAATATTAGCCTTTAGCACATTCTATTTGCAAATTATGTTCTACATTCTCCAAATGATCGGCCCGGGTGCTAGATGTCGCCTTTCCACTAGGCAAGATGCCAATATTCAAGATGGTAATAGGAATCTATATTGTTGTGGCAATATGCAGGGTTCTTGTTCAGTTTTGGTGTAGCTACAGCACTGCGCCTTTGAATGTGATCATCAGTCAGGTATGAATAGTTCAAACATTCACTTTTGATTTGCAGCTTGGAGAAGCCATTGTCACATTTTCATTTCAATGTTTGGCCTTTCCATGGCAGATGGGTTCGCGATACAGGAAAGCTTTGATAGCTGAAAGCGTCCGAGACTCACTTCACAGTTGGTGTAAACGAGTAAAGGAACGATCCAAACGTGATCATTCGGTTACTACGCGGTCTACATGTTCTCTAGGGTCGACAATAGATGAAAGGGACGAGATTATAATTGTGGCTTCAGGGACTTTATCTCCATGCTCATCTACAGGCTCACTACAACAACTAGATGTAAATGCAGTTTCACCTGAACAACCAGATTGCAACATTGAGCCATCAGATCAACCTCATGAACATGAACTTTCCTTTCGAATTCCTGAGAATTCATCGCGACCATCCTTCCAGATTCTGGAGGATACATCGCGACCCCTGGCCATGGGTGCAGAAGAGAATGAGGGAAACAGAGAAGAAGGTGGAGCTGAAACTCTTCTTGAGCTTTTCCAGAAGACATAAACCATCTCGTTGTAGGTTCTACAGTTTTCAAAAAGGCTTTTGCTGACTTACAAAGTGCAAGGAGGCGCTTCCTCCCGATTATTTTTGATGATATAGATAATGTAGACAGCAAATATATAATCAAGATCACGGGTTCTAATAGTACAAACAGATAGGGCATATTCACTTGTCAGTACAAAAACAGGCTTTTTTCTATATTGTATCCATTACATGATTACTTCTCTCTCTAAAAGTTCTCTTTATCTAGGCAAAGATTGGTGATTATCCATCTCTCCATGACTCCATTCTTGAATTTAATACAAGTTACAAAAAGTGCCCACATAAATGTGCACTTTTATGCTTCAGCATCCTGGAATGCACACATATTGGAATCATGTTACACTACTAAGGACGAAGCCATTTACCAGCCAACGAGACTGCAGAACTCATTGATTGGTGGAGCCGTTAAAGAGTAAAGTTTTTTACAAAACATGTTATTTTTAAGGTTTTAGGTTTTTTTAAGCTGAAAAGTCAATTTAACTTTCTCTGAAAATACGATTACTAAATTATGTATTTTCAGCATCCACTGAACAATAATTTTGGATCATCCCTGTTCACTACACTACAGAAAGGTCCGAATAACAGAAGACACCAACAGAGAAGTTATCCGACAAAAGTGAGGTTTTGAACTATACACCTAAACGAGATGATAGATACGAGACTATAATCTAGACTATTGTAGCAGTGTTCTTATGAGAAGAAACATGGATACCATTATAAGAAACGTGTTCCATCCTTAAGTTAACACGTGGTAAGTGCAGTAGTCTAATATCTTATATATCGGTTTTAAATTTTTTTAACATATCTTAAAAAATGCTACAACTTTTCCATTTATGACAACAGAAGAGGGAAAAAAAAAGGGAAAAAAAGTTATGCATCAAAGTAATCAAATAATTCAGACACATAACAATAACAACATCAACAAAGAAAGACAAGTAAAATAAAACAAACAAACAACATTTGTTGTCAAGATTTGTATACAAACTTAAACAAGCTCCTCTTCCTTGTGGGTCTCAATGCGAACATCAGACTGAGGGTAAGCAATACAAGTAAGAACCCAACCAACATTGATTTGATCATCATCAAGGAAGCTACCATCAGATTGATCAACTTTGCCTTTAGTGACCTTACCAGCATAAGAAGAGCATGAACCGGCCCAGCACGAGTACGGCAGGTCAATTCCTTCCTTGTCAGCTTGGTCGACAATGTAGACATCGTCTGGGCACTCAAACTCGACAGGGCCTTTAGGTGTTATGAGTTTGACCTCGTATGTAGCCATGCAGGTTATTTTTCCACCACGGCTGGGTTTGACACCAAAGAGAGCTTGCCCAACTGTGGGGAGTGAGCGGAGGGAGGTCACAACAGGGTTTTGCCTCATGAGGAAATAGGTGTTGATCATGGAGGTTGAGAGAGTGGCCATTGTTAGTGTGTGTTGTGTGTGTTTTTTTTTTGGGTCAAGAACGTGTGGAGCAAAGATGTTCACTACTTACTAGTGTGGTAAGTGATGGGAAGGCTTATAGGCAAAAAAAAAACACTTGCATGACCGTGGACATTGAAAAATGCTCTCAAGAACAGTAAACAAAAGATAAAGTGGCAGACTATTGCTTTTCAGCTTTTTTTGGCCGACAACGGCTATTTTCCACTAATAACGTCTCTTTTTTCCATCATTTTCACTGTTGCAAAACATCCGACTTCCAAATCTAGGCTTCTTTCCTTGTGCTACGCTTGGGGGAGAATGAAAGGCCTCCTCATGGAAGAGGATACTCCTCAACCACTGAAGGATTAGCCTACTGCACCCACCAGTATGGTCAGCGATGTAGGCAATGTTCTTCGGGGCAGTAAGAAAGCTCGTGTGGCTTCACTGGCATTAGATCAAGAACAAGAAGACGGGGTTACTGGAAAACATCCGGCGTCATCCCAGCTACTCAACTGGAAGGGGATTTTTTAGAAGAAAATGGACAGTACGAGGTCTGGAGTTGATGATGTCTCTTCAGCCATCCTTGACTTTGAAGATGCCAGTTCGGAGGATGATGGTGACTGCTTGGATGATGATGAAGGCAGGGATGCAGTGGTACCACACCTATCTCTTTTGTCGGAAGAAAAACTTGACATGCGTAAGCGTTGGCGTAATGCTTTGATCATCAAACTTATGGGTAAGACAATTGGTTCTAAATTTTTTGCATTACGTATTCGTAAATTGTGGTCAATTCAGGGAAGGATTAGTCTTGTGGATATTGGGTATGGTTTCTTTGTGGTTCGATTTTCCTCTGTGAAAGACTATGATCATATGCTCATGGGGGGCCATGGGTGTTGACTGACCATTACCTTACCGTCCGTAAGTGGGAGCCTCACTTTTGTTCAAAGGTAGCAGTGACTACCAATATGACTGTTTGGGTTCGTTTTTCGAGTGTCCCTATGGAATTTTACAAAGAGAACATCTTAGCAAAAATGGGGAATATGATTGGAAAAACTTTGAAGGTGGACAAACTGCCAGGGGATACGACAAGGGGAATATTTGCTTGAGTGGTGGTACAAGTGGACCTTGCTCAGCCTCTCCTATCCCGTATTCATGTCAAGGCTGACTACTATCAGCGCATTGAGTATGAGGGGAATCACATGGTGTGTTTCAAGTGTGGTTTGTATGGTCACAAGAAAGATTATTGTCCGGCCGTTGAGTCGCAACACAATGGGGAACATATGCCAACTGAAGAGACTAATGGGGGTCGACAACGTACCCCATTCCAAGCGACTAAGAAGCCCGTTAATTGGGACCCGAAGATCGATTATAGAGAATAGGTGTTAGTTCAGCGTAGGAATACTAAAAGAATATGGCAAGGGAATTCTAGCGGGGGCGACAAACCAGGGGACAATTTACAAGATCAAGCTCGGGGTAATGTACAAGTTGCTGGGACCTCTCATGGCGCGCACAAGAATAAGAATATCATGTTTTCGGGCTTGCATTTTAACATTTTGGGAGATGACCAGAATGGGAATGTGGGTGAGAATCAATTGGGCACTATGGGATAGAAAAATTTTCAGTTTTCGACAGTCAATATGGATAGAGATAAAAAGGAGCGCACTAATGTTGGAAGGAACAAGGGGAAAACTAATGTTTGTAAGAGCAATGGAAACCGGGATCATCAAGTTGGTACCAGTGGTAGTAAATGAGCACATTTTTCTAGTAAGAACGGGGAACCAATAGAACAGACTTTGAGATAATCAGGACTTGTGGAGGTGGAGAAAGGGCATCATGTAGTCCAAGGTGGTACTTTTGAGGAGACTAAAACTTTTGGGATTAAGGAGAATGGTAGGGAAGTTATGGTGCCGGATGAAGGGAATGTTGTGGTGCCGGATGATGGGAATGTAATTCCCTCTTTAGACCAAGTCCCTAGCACGCAACCAGAATCTTTTTCTCCACCAACTCAAAACTTGGGTCTCCATGCCCAGTTGATCCCCCCTAAGAGGACGAATGAGATTTCGTCTAATGAGGTAAATATGGAAGAACGGATGAACTATGATTCTTCGGAGCATGATGAGGAGCTTGTGAATTCTACAGATTTAGCTCCTATGGACGTTCAAGGTGGGCTCACCCCGCATCCTCCCCCCATTCTTAATATATAGTAGCCCATCTATGTAGGTGCTTCCTACGAGCGCTACTTTTGCAAGACAGTCCCTCAAGGTCCTTTTTTGGAACTGTAGGGGTACAGCGAATGATAACTTTCGTCGAGTTATTTTAGATATGGTGAAGATTAATCAGCCGAACATTGTGGTTATTTTGGAACCCCGAATTAGTGGCCAAGTTGCTAATAAAGTTATCTCTTCTCTCCGTTTGTCTAAATCCATCCGTGTAGAGGCTGTGGGCTTTGCATGCGGAATTTGGCTTCTCTGGGATGATGCTCGGGTTTCAGTTAAATTTTTATTCGCTAGTAATCAGATTTTGAATGTTGTTATCAACCAACCTAATACCCCGGAGTGGCTTTTATCTACGGTTTATGCTAGTCCAGATGGGAGGTGTCGTAGTAAACTTTGGAAAGCTCTCAAGGATGCATCTCGCAATATATCTTTTCCATGGGCTATTGCAGGTGATTTTAATCAGATAAGACGTGTTGAAGATAAAATTGGGGGGACAACTGGTATTACCAAAAGTATGCTCAATTTTGAAATTTGGCGAAATGATTGCTACTTTGTTGATCTTGGCTTTGTGGGACCCCGTTTTACCTGGTCTAATTCATGGAACACTGGTCAACGGGTTATGGAAAGATTGGATAGAGCTTATGCAACCCCAAAGTGGAACTTGCTGTTTCCAAATGCTTGTGTACGTCACCTTCCTCGTATCAATTCTGATCATGTGCCGATTCTTTTGGACGTGGTAGGGGATCACTCAACAACTTCTCAACAAAAACCTTTTCGCTTTGAGATGGCTTGGCTGTTACATCAAAATTTTCAGGACTTTGTTAAACAAAGTTGGCCGATAGACCGAAGTAATTTGTCTGAAGCTTTGTGTAATCTGACTTTCGATATGAAACAGTGGAATAGAGGGGTTTTCGGAAATATTTTGGTGAAGAAGAAAAGAATCTTGACGCGCATTGCGGGAATTCAACGTGCCCTCCAAAACAAGTACAACTCTTCTCTCATTTATCTTGAGAAACATCTTAGAGATGAATATGATAATACTCTTGCACAAGAGAAAATTTTTTGGTATAAAAAATCTTGGAAACGATAAATACAGTCGGGCAATCGCAACACCAAGTATTGCCACCTATCCACAATCATCCGACGTCGTAAGAGTAGAATTAATTGTTTGAAGGATGATTTGGGTTTATGGATCGAGGATCAACAACAATTGAAGACTCTTGCCTGGAACTACTTTAGAAACTTATATAGTGGTAATCCGATCAACATGACTTCTTTCTCTCGACTTAGCTTTCCAACTATCGTGAGCTTAGGTTGCGATAAATCATTGATTCCTATTTCTGATGATGAGATCCGTGAAGCTTTATTTTAAATGCACTTCTCTAAAGCACCAAGTATTGATGGCCTCCCAGCGAGCTTTTTTCAGAGATGTTGGGATGTAGTAGGTGTTAATATGTGCAAGATGGTGAAAGAGGCGTTTCAAATTGGTGCAATCCCAAGAGAGATTAATTAGGCAATTATTTACCTTATCCCTAAGGTCAAATGTCCGGAAACCATTAAGCAATTTTGCCCCATTAGTCTCTTAAATGTGACAGCGAAACTCATTATGAAAGTCCTTGTGAACTGTATACGCCCCTTTCTCATGGAGTGGGTTGGGCCAACCCAGAGTAATTTTATCCAAGGAAGAGCTACACATGACAATATCATTCTCCTGCAGGAAGTGGTCCATACAATGAAGAGCAGTACACGTAAACTTGAGTATGTCGCCGTGAAAGTTGATCTTGAAAAAGCTTATGACAAGCTGGGTTGAGAGTTTATCAAGGACACCCTTGACCAACTGGATCTTCCTTCAAATTGGGTTGCTCTTACTATGTCATCTCTTACCTCTGTCACCACTCGTCTTATTTGGAATGGTGAGATAACTGAATCGTTTAGCCCCACTCGTGGTATTCATCAAGGGGGCCCTTTATCCACGTATATTTTCATCTTGTGTATGGAACGACTTTCTCAATGTATTTTCAAGGAGGTGGAATGTGGGACTTGGAAACCTTTTGCCCCTGGTAAATCGGCTCCTCTTATTTCCCATTTATTTTTCGCTGACGATTTGCTTTTTTTCTTTGAGGCTTCTGTTTTGCAAATTACTTGCTTTCAAGATATCCTTGCCCATTTTTGCGAGGAGTCTGGTCAAACGATAAATGTGACCAAGTCTTCTATGTTCGTGTCACGTCACGTTGATCCTAGCCTGGCAAATACTCTTAGCTTAGTTTGTGGAATCCCTCTGGCTTCGACCTTAGGCAACTACTTGGGTACTAGAACTTTGCACAACCGAGTTGACAAAGGTACATACAAGGAAGTGGAGGCTAAGATGCAGTCGAAGCTTGCTGGTTGGAAAGGGAAATCTCTATATTCGCTGGTCACATCACTTTAGTAAAATCTGTCTTGGCAGCACTCCCTGTCTACACTATGCACACAACTAAACTTTTGGCTCAAACATATGAGAAAATTGATCGAATTCAACGTAACTTTATTTAGGGTTCAACGGAAGAGGGTCGAAAGATTCATTGGTTCTCGTGGGATAGGATTTGTCAATCGAAGAGAGATGGTGGCCTTGGGTTGCGCTCTTCCCGTCTCATGAATCAGGCCGTCCTTACCAAGTTGGGGTGGAAAATTGCTAGTGACTCTGATTTGCTTTGGGTTAAGGTCTTCAAGGCTAAGTATTTCTCGGATGAGCTTCTCAATTACACGGCAAAGAGTTCTGATTCTAAGATGTGTAAGTTCATTGTGCATGGGCTCAAATGTTTACAAAAAGTTCTTAAATGGGTGATCTGTAATGGTGAGCAAGTTCATTTTTGGACTGATTGGTGGGTTGGTGATGCACCTTTGGTGGATGTGGCGCTTCACCACATCCCTGTTGAACAACTTGACTGGCATGTGGTAGATTTTACCTTTGAGAATGGTGCTTGGAACTGGGATAGCTTCCAAACCTTTCTTCCAGCCACAACTCTTCTCAAAATTGCTAGCGTTCGCCTTTCTCCTGACAACCGGCGAAAGGATTTTGTTACTTGGCACAATGACTCCAAGGGAGAATTTTCAGTCAGCTCCGCCTATGATTTGCTTGTTCCACTTGCTTGTTCGAGCTTTAATTGGGAGTTTATTTGGAAAATGAAATGCCCACAACGGATTGTTTCTTGCCTTTGGCTTGTCACTCACAGACGATTACCGTGTAGAGCGCAACTTACTTGTAGGGGTGTTGTTCAAACTGCTGATTGTCTTGAATGTGGTACAATCTATGAGGATGTGGAACATGTCCTTAGTAGTTGTCATGCAGCAAGGCAAATTTGGTGTCAGCTTCAACGTATCTCTAGGGGCTGCTTGGAGAATAATGACAATTGGACAGCTTGGTTACAATTAAGCTAATCTGAGGAGCAAGGCTAGCTATCAGCTTGTTCCATGGAATATTACCTTTGCGGTAGCTCTCCGGTGGATTTGGAAGTGGCTAAATATCGTGACTTTTGGCACCGATGAGAATAAAACGGTTGAGGAGAACGTGCAAGTCATATGCAGATATGCGCGGGAAATTGCTGAGGCGTGGAATGGGCCTAGGGTGGATAGTAGTCATGTTTTCCGAAATTTGAAGTACGTTGCTTGGACAAAGCCTAGAGGCATATGAAAGTTGAACATCAATGGTTGCTCAAAAGAAAACCCGGGTTTGGCAGCTGCAGGAGGACTTTTCCTTGATGAATATGGTAATTGGAAGTTGGGATTTGTGATTAATTTGGACATTGCCTCTAATAATGTTGTGGAGCTAAAAGAAGGATTGAAACAGACACAGTCCAAGGGAATTGATAGAATGGAGATTGAATCTGACTCTCAAGTAATTGTGCAATTTGTTCGACAAAGCGTCCCGGCTCACAGTCTACTAGAACCAACCCTGGAGGATTGTCAGAATATTTTAAAGAATTGTGAGGGCTGCCTCCTGAAGCATATCTTTCGAGAAGCTAACAAGTGTGCAGATTGGTTCGTAAATTTTGGCTTGCAACAGATGTTGAGAGTTCAGACACTAGATTACCTCCGGATAGCCTATGCCCTTTATTGGACTATGATAAAAAGAATGAAACATCTCCTAGATATGTATCCTCTTAACTCCGGCTTCTGCCTCCCTTTTAATAAAAAAAAGTGATGGGAATGCTTGTGGACATAGTGTAGTTTTGGAGGTGGAGAGTATGAGGTGGCATGGAAGTCTATCATCCACGTGTCAGCATGGGACGGCTCACTCTATCATTTCACCCGTTGGAATGTGATTTTCGAACGTTGTCTTCATTCAATCTTGGCCTTTCATTGAGGATAATATTATAGGTTGTGGTTTTCTCTTACCATTAGTTGCCATCACTAAACTTCCTTCGAAAACTTGACCAAAAAAAATAAAAATAAAACTTCCTTCGAAATATCAACCGTTAATAGGTTTTTTTTTGTCAAGTACAATATTATTAAGTGTTAATGCCAGTTTTAGTCCACCTCATTGATGAACTGATCTTTTATTTTTAAAAGTGACACATTTCAGTCTCTTTTCTTTTGTCCGAGTGACATCGTTAGTTGTTTTCAGTGATTTCGTTAGAAAAGATATAAGAAATTAAAATGTATCACTTTTTACCTTTGAAAATTTGAAATTTTTAGTAATACGTGAGTTTTATGTGATTATTTCGTTAATTTTTTTAACGAAATCACTAAAAATGATTAACGGTGTCATTTGGACAAAAGATAAATGATTGAAATGTATTACTTTTGAAGATAAGGAACCACTTCGTTAACGAGGTCAAAGATAGATGACCAAAATGGGTATTAACCCTATTATTAACTAACAAAAGAGATACATAGACTTACCAGACTTTACACTGTATAAGAGCCCAGTAAAAGACACAAAACAACTATCAACATACACACAACAAGTACGTATAATGCTAAGGGAGATGAAAAATACCATACATGGAGAAAGGGACCTATCAGAATTGTAAAATAACCCAAGCTGCCACAAGGTTGGCTCGAGAATACAGGAGCCGGGAGTGGTCAGGCGAGAAAACTAGACATAACTAATAATTGTGAGCAACAAAGGAAATGTTATGGCCACAATTTAAAGAATCTCGAATAGCATCCAAAACCAGTTGTGAAATAGAAGTCAGACCATATGAACGAAACATCACCGTATGAAGGAACACACCATCACTGTGCCGGAGCTGAAAAGTGCCACCACCGAAGGACAAGGAGAAAGCAAAAGTGCAGTTGTTGTGCTCGATGGAGCAGAGAAGACCATAGACCAAACATCAAAGCTGAAATTTTACAAAAGAGAAATGGGAACAAAGAGAAAAGAAAATATTTATCAAGGGGGAGAGGAGAGGACAAGAAAGAGGGGTGGGGCTCCGGCTTCTAGCTGAAGCCCAAAGCCAGGCGAAGAAGATGAGACGAGGATGAAGATGATCAGGGAAAAAAGGTTCCCGAGGCGGTGGGAGAAACCCACGAGAAAAGAAAGAGAACTTTTTTACTAATAGGCTTTTTAAATAAGGGAAAAGTCTCAAATGGTTTTATTATTTTCTTAAAATTTTAAATTTATTTTTATTATTTAAAATTAGTCAATTTAGTTCTTATCATTTAAAAAAAAAAATTAAATTTGTCATTATTATTAAAAATTAACCAATTTAGTCCCTATTCGGGGACTAAATTAAATATTTTTAGGAAATAATAGATATTAAATTAATTTTTTTTGAAAAGAAATAAGGATAAAATTAGCTAATTTTGAATAATAAAGACGAATTTAAAATTTTAGTAAAATAATAGGGACCATTTGTGCAATTTTTCTTTTTAAAACAAATTTGGGAGGATTTGGAACCTACTATTTTATTTTATTATTGGATTATAAGGGAGGCGGAATTGTGTTAGACTGCAATTAACTTTGAAAATATTTTATCTCTTTTATTTTTTTTTTTAAATAATAAAAGAGGCACGGGGAAATGAGTCACACAATTCATTTCTCCAAATCAAATATTTATGTTAGCGCGATTTTTGTATGACTTGAGAGAAGATTGAAGAATGAATGATTTTTACAAATTCTAGTCGTCAAATAACTTAATTCAATGTGGAATAAGTTATATGTCAAGTCAAAGCCAAACAATCTCATAAATTTATAAATAAATCTCAAATAGCCCCGAAAAAAAAGAAAAAAACTCAAATAGCCTATCAACTTTGAAAGCAATCTAAATTTTCCCATGCTATTTAACTCCACCAATTTTTTTGGAATGACCATTATGCTCATAACTTGAATGTATATTGTTAAGAATTATTCTTAAAAAAATATAAAATCGAGCAATGAACATAATAATCATTATACGAAAATGCTAATGGTGTTAAACAACGGTAGAAATACAAATATTTTTAAAATTTATTTAGTAACATTTTATAAACTCATACTGTTGTTTGACTAAACTCAAATAAAAATAGTTGAACGGATAATTACGTAATTTTATTTTTTTGGTCAAATTAACGTAAACTTAAGTCGAGTTGAAGTCGTATTGACTGAGAGCCAATTATTCATACTGGATTTGAGTCTTTGACTGGATAGGTGTGTACATAGTCTTACCACTTAGCCCATCACAATAAAATCCAATTAAAAGCTCAAACATTTTAGGCCTCATGACTTACAACCCAGTAGTTACCAAAAGGCATACCAGTCCCGAAATGCACGGGTTCAAGAAAGAGTCGAATTCATTTGGAGTTTGTTATACAAAGTTTATTACGTATTTTTGTAAAAAAAAAATAGTTTTTACAAGTTGAATTAAACTATTTAAAAATTAAAAATTTTCAAAAGTTTGGCGTGCCTCAAGTTTGTGCTTGAACTTGATGATTCTCATATTGTTGTTTCACTTGGACGATTGAAAATGTATTACATTACACAGATTTGAATCTTCTTGTAGAGTTATAATATCAATCATTTATTACTATTAAATTTTATACTTTGTAATATTATGAGAAAATATTCCCGAGTCCTGACCATGTTGTTTTTCTGCTTGGGAGCATAATCCTTGGTTCTCGTAAGTTGCTTCTGGAATGTTAAGCTCCATTATTCGACAAGATTTATTCATTAAGATTTTGATTTTCTTATAACGTCTATTATAAAAAAAATTTATACAGTTAGAATGAAATAATCTAAACGAACTTATTACTATTAGATAAAGTTGGATCCAAATCCGATCAACAATTGCTTCTCACGATCCTGTAGTTCTTTTAAGCAATGGGTTGGCGTTGTGAACGTCAAAAGTGACATGTGGACCTAGTGCGCATATGAGTTGGTCTCCTCCTCCAAAAAGAGGAGACGTTTTCTGACTATTCGCATAGCATGCGCTTTTTCTTACATTATACTGTAATATTTAGATTTGTTCTTTTTTTTTTTTGGTATCCAATTTATGAAATATTTAGGGATGAAAAGTTTTATAAGTTATGATATGTTTTCATTTACATTAAATGGCATCGCTTATACAACAAAAAAATACAAAGTACAATAAAACCTCTTTAAATTAATACTCATTTTAATGGAAAATATATAATTTTTACAACTCAACATATCTCATTTACAAAAGTATAACCATCCAATTACTAGAGAAAAATAATTTCAAAACTCGTAAAATCACTGTAAAATACGGTGAAGGTTTTGAAATTATTTTTCTCAAGTAATTGGATGGTTATACTCTTGTAAATAAGAATCGTAAAATCACTGTAAAATACGGTGAATGTTTTATGTTTTGTGATTCTAAACTTCAATAAATCAATATTATTAACAAACATATGAAATGTATTAGTGTTTCTATGCAAAATACGTATTAATAATCTCTTTTGAACAATAATATTATGTATCATCGTCAATTTCATCTTGAGAATGCCCTATCAAAACGTGATGAAATTGATGTATCATAATCGAACAAGTTTCTCTAATCTTGTATCTTAATCCTGATTATAACTAGTTTATCTCATCTCGTATCCTAGCTCAATTTTTTGTTTTTAAATAATCTTCTTTTGCAGTTCCTATAGTAACAATTACTTGATTCATTAGCACCACAATTTGTAGTTCTAAAATATCAACAATGGCCTTCTATTTCCAAGGTATTAGGAAAAAGACCATGACAGATGAAAACCTTATAGTCAATTTATTATGTACTTTTTAGCAAATTCTTAATTTATGAAATAGTTGGGTCAATAGAATACAAAGAAAATATTTTAAATGTGTTATCTTATAATTTTATCAAAATTATTATTTTTTTACATTGGTCCCAAGTCTGGACCGGACATTTTTATGTTTTAAAAGAAATTATTAATTTATCGAGTATTAATTTAAAGATGTTCTACCATACGTTGTTAAGCCAAAAATTAAAAATATCTATGTCAATTAATAATTTATTAATAAATTGACACGTTGACGAATCAATAAAATTTAGTGGTCCCAAAATTATCAATTAATAATGATTAATTTATCGATAAATTGACTACTCTATTTTTTTTTGTCTTTTTGGCTAAATATGAGTTTAGATTTATACTCACATTTCAGCATGTATAGTATTTTGACATTTAGGAGCAGTAAATATAAATATTGGTAGTGCATTTATTTCTGAAGGTGTCTTAATTAGTGAAAAATTGAGTATTTGTAATTTTATTTCTAAATAGATAGTATCTACAAAGATAGATTCATATTGCAAAATATAGGATTATTATCACATTATGTACGAAAATTAATTCAATGATGAAATATTTCACAAGTCATAAAATATTTTTATTTACAGCAAATAACATCTCTTATGCAACAAACAATACAAAAGATATTATGATAGAGACTAATACTATCATGATATACTCAAAATATAAAAATGGTCGGATATACTTAGAAAAAAAAGTCACATTAGCTTTTCTCGAAACATGTGCGGCTAGGAAACCACACCAAATCGAAAATAATATTTTCTCTCTCTTGGCATAAGGGTAATTTGGTCTTCTTGACTACATGAGGATTAAAGTGCAATAAGTAAAAGTTATTTGCATTAATGGCCAAAATACATCACATCATCCTTGGACGCCAGGTGTCAACTTGTTATTTGGTCGTTCTAAAACGTCCAAAAAGAGGAGTCATTTTTAAGAATTTTCCTATATATTTATACGAAGTTAAGAATTTTCCTTAGACAACATAAAAACTTGTATCTAATTGTGCATAACACAACCTAATTTTCAAAGTGAGTACAGACATGTTGTAGATGACACTCAACAACCTGATTTTCAAAGTGAGCAAAGACATGTTGTAGCGACACTCAACTTTTCCTTGCACATCAGCTTTAGTCGAAACTCGGTAGTTAATTGTACCTGACACAACCTAATTTTCAAAGTGAGCAAAGACATATTGTAGGCGACACTCAACTTTTACTTGCACATCATCTTTAGTCGAAACTCTATAGCTAATTGTACCTAGCACAGTCTAATTTTCAAAGTGAGCAAATACATGTTGTAGACGACACTCAACTTTTCCTTGCACATCAGTTTTAGTTGAAACTCTATAGCTAATTGTACCTAGCACAACCTGATTTTCAAAGTGAATAGAGACATGTTGTAGACGACACTCAACTTTTCCTTGCACATTAGCTTTAGTTGTTTCAAATAATTAATTAGACTCACGCATTGTCCTATGATGAATCTCAATGGTAAATCATAAATGTATCAAGATTAATTAGAGATTTTTTTTTCAAATCATAAATGTATCAAGATTAATTAGAGATTTTTTTTTCAAACGTTGTCATGAACAGAACTTTAGGCCCGCAAACAGAGTAGTATCGTAAATTTAAGAGATAATATATTTGAGTCTGATTCAAAACAATTAAGTCAAATTATTATTTAGACTCACAATATTCACTTATAAACCACTCAATTATCACTTCTTTAATTGATGTGGGACGCGACAGTTGTATTGTCATGCTTTATATTCAGCATTTCGAGCCTAGGTTAGAGATATAAGCTTTAAAATAATGGTTTTGAACTCAAATTGGCATCCTTACAATGGTTAACTCCGAATTTCCCTTAACACATACCTTTAAGTAATAAATAATTTTATATTATATTTCACATTAATATAGAATATTACGTGATAATCACGAATCGAGAATATGATTTTTCAAGGTAGAAGAATGGAGATAGAAGTAGGTCTTTGATACGTAAACATATGAAAGATCGATGCTGATAAGACATTCGCTTACTTGTATAATCATATAGTTGTTAGGGCAGGTGTGATTATAGATTGTCATTAACTTATATAATAATGGAATCTTATACATGACAGCTCATCGTCCTAAATAAATATATTCCCTAATTGTCACATTTCCACCAATTTGTAATATAAAATTATGGTATGATGATCTAGAAGAAGGCAGAGTATATGAAGATGTTGCATGACTCATGCATGGGTGGATATATTCATTCTGTTGCGGGACTGTAAGTTTATTAACTCATAAAGTGTTTGATATATCTTGATATCTTTTATTGTAAAATCATTCAATCTTTACATCTTCAATAAATTTGATTTCTAAAATTATTTACGCCTCATTAATTAAACATTCTAAATTCAAGCATGACTGAATGAACTAGTATTCCATTGTATTTGGAGTTTTCATTCTTTGTTGTTTGGCTTTGAAGGTAAACAATCAAAAAAGTTTCCCATAGAACTCGAGCCCTGAGGCTTTCATCGAAATAAAGACAAAGACCGACTAGTGCTTAACTCTAAGACCAAAACCTAAGTTGATCGAAGAACGTAACTACTAGCAAAAGGGCAAAGGCAAGATTGGCCGCACTATTTTTTAATTGTAGGGGCGCTTTGGCTCTTTCCTTTCTTTCCTCCCGACTATTCAAACATGAAGATCATTGTATGTATACTCGATTTTGGTTGTCAGAAGCTCTTGAGAAGGTCAAAGAAAGAACAATATTTGGTGAGATTAGTTTTTTGGTCATTGGTGAGATTAAAACACGATTAACAATAACGTATACTAAAGTAGTTAGTATAATTTATTTATTATTTTAACTTATTAGATTAGGGGTATATTTAAGGGTTGATATTAACTCCCAAATATACCTTAACAATTAAATATTATCAGTTTTTTTATTGACCATCTTGGGGAATAATGACTTGTTTGAACAGAAGATGGCTTGAAATAATAATTGCTAATAATCGAAAGATTAGACTTTGCCAAATAAGAAAGGCTTTAATAGCTGTTTATTGCTAATATTAGTTAAGAATGGCATGATGTGATTTTTCAATTAAAAAAAGATATGATTTTGTTTTTTAATTTAAGTGAGGTATAACAACACATATAAAATAAAGTTACTTACGAGAGTTCATTTTGGAAACTTTCGCATAGGATATGATTTAGACAAATTCCAGAGAAGCCCGCACGTTTTCGTTAACTTGCATCAAACTATAGATAACCTAACCACTGACCATGAGTACGAAAATCGTACAGTAGCAGTTGTGAAATAGACTGTGGGCCCACACACGTGAAGTCCACTTGATTTATTTCACATCTGATACTATGCGAAAAACACTGATTATTTGGACTAGTAATATAATTTTCACTTTAAATATAAGAGATTTCGAGATCCATTTTTGTAAGTAACATTTTAAGTGATGTAAAATATTTTAAGTTCCTGTAAATAAATAAATAAAAAACTACAGATAACCCATAAGATGTTATAATAACTATATATATATTAGTTAAAAGGAGACTAAAAAAAATACTAAACCATATTATATCACATAAGATGGAATTCATTTTGTTCCAAACAAAAGAATTCATTTTTAAATACA
The DNA here is from genome assembly GCA_037974665.1 of Ehretia macrophylla. Classification (NCBI taxonomy): domain Eukaryota; kingdom Viridiplantae; phylum Streptophyta; class Magnoliopsida; order Boraginales; family Ehretiaceae; genus Ehretia; species Ehretia macrophylla. The sequence goes on from CM075766.1 coordinate 54,464,538, forward strand.
AATTCTCACGGAATTCATTTATAAATCAAATGAATTTCATATTTCAAGTGCTTCTAAACACTATATTAAGTCATATTACATCACATAAAATGTTACATATGAGAATCACAAAATTAGAGGTTGTTATTAAAACTTTCGTAAATCTCATATTTCACTCTGGCACGTAAAAACACGCGCTAAGAATGAGGTCCACATATGTTTTCAAAAAGGGCCAATTTCAGTTTAGTCCCCATTGTTACAAAAATAGCACTATTAGTCCATAATATTTATAAAAAGTGATGCGATTAGTCATTTCCATTCAATCAATGTTAAAATTGGATAGAAATGGTCATGTGCAGCACATGACCATATTATGAAGGGTAAAATGGTCATTTGACCATAATTGGGTATTTTGCTTTTCTTTTCTTCTTTTTCTTTCTTTTTTTTTTCTTCTTATTTTGCATCTACGATCTTCTTCTTCCCTCACCCCCAAACCCACACCACCCTAGCCCTATCACAAAAGACCAACACAGCCACCCCAGCCCCACCACCACCCGCCACCATAACTCCCTAACTCCAACCCACTCCTATAGCCATCTCGCTTAACCCCCCACCCCCACACCTCCCGCGACCTACACTGCCACCGTTACAACCACCTCCCACAACCCACACAACCCTCATAGCCACCGCGCAAAACCCACTTAACACGCTACAACCACTCGCACGACCCACCCACTCCCACTGCCACTGTCGCTTTGTGCACCACCTCAGGTGACCCATGCATAAAACCCTCCAACCCCACTGCCACCGTGAGTGTGTTGTGTATGTGTGTGTGTTGTGATCGTGTTTGTGTGTGTTTGGACTGTGTTGGTGTGTGTAGTGATGGAAGAAGAGAACCAAAAAAAAAGAAAAAAGAAAATGTTAAAATGTTAATTTTGTCCTGGCGGCGTAAATCCAGAGTAATGTTTGAATTAATCAACCCCCAAAGTAGATATCCAAATATGCAGTGCATTACCCCAGAACAATATTCCAAAGTCCAAAACAATATACAACCGCAGTGAATAATAGGATTCTAAAGAGTACAAAATTTTTTCATAATTTTTTTTTTCTTTTTTTGGAGGCCAAAGTTACTCACCCCTTCTATCTCTATCAATTAATGATAATAACATTTCTGGAGGTTGATGCAGCTTATGAGTTCCCAACTGTTGTCCAAGGACAAAATTTGCAAGCCAGTCAATACACATATTTGCATCTCGGTATACATATTCAATCTTGAACCCATTCTATTCTGCAAGCAAACTTCTACATTTATCAACAATCGACTTCAAGGAGTTGCTTACAAATGCATTTCTAGTGACCAATTGCACCACCACCTGCGAATTTTTTTCATAATATTTAAAACCAATGTCTCTATTGATAACAATGTATATGCAATTCGAAGGCAAAGTGCAACACTTTTACTGTAAACTTTTCAAAAGGTTAATACAATAGATTTGTAAAAGTTCAATACGTAACACAATGGAAACTAGTCCACTAGTTTTCAGAAGCTTTGCCAAAAATCAACATGCACATTAGTGACAACCTAAACACATGTTCAAGTAGTGCCATGATATCAATATGCAGATACGTGTTAGAACAATTCAAAAACGTAAAAGGCATGCTAAAGACTAAAATTCGAATACAAATTTTGACTTTACTGATTCAAAACTTGAGAATTATACGGATTGAAATAAACCTCAATTAATAATAAAATTAAGCTTATAGACAAATTCTCAAAGCATCGGTAGCATACTATAATTGAATATAGATACATTCAAGAGTATAAGCACATGAAAAATCGACAAGCTTTACTTGAGTCTTAACTTATACCATATATAGTAGTCAAATATAACTTTTTTTTTCATACGTGCATTTATATGGTACGCAATAATACATTTGAAAATTATGAGTTTTACATTAAAACCAACCTTGTTCGTGCTCAAGACAATAAATTACAGCATGTCAAAACATAAGTTTATACTCAATAAAACTTTTCTCATACTTAAAATAATAAAATACAACAAAATAAATTTCTGAAAAATAAGTTTACAAAGAGAAAAATTATCCTACTTATGTCCATTAACAATAGCAAAAACAAAGTCCTTGACTTGATCTCTAAGCCCAAAACACACAAGCTACAATCTTATTTTCAATGACGTAACCCTAAGAATGATTGTATTCACAACTCCAATATATATGTCAAGCAACTTGAATCCTACAAGAGACAACTCCGCAACTAGCAAGAAGATACTAGAAATCGAATAATCTATTAATCTTCTTAAGAACAATCTATTTGCCCAAAAAGTTAAAGTCTAGGTTTTTCTTTTTCTTGTCTATTGGTAGTCATCCATGAAGGCCACAATTTTTTTTTTTACGTTGCCTTCTAACTATATTTTTTTCTTTACATCGAATAAAATAGAACCATTCAACCAACAATAGGCTACATTTTAGGCCACTACTTAAACCAAGTAAGTGGCAGTTACAACCATGACTCATCTATAATCTAAGGGATTTAAACTTAATTTTTAATTAACCAAAAAAAATTTACACTCAAATTTTAAGATCGTTATATTCTTCCCTCCTTAAAAAAAATATCGTCCTCAAAACTTTTAAAAATAAAACATCGAAGTCCAATATTGCCGAGTCAAAATTCTAAAATCAATTATATGATATTTGCAATAATAAATGATATTCCCCAATACGCCAACAGAAACATTTAATAGCCTAAATAGTTATCCACAACCAACGGAAGTGCTTACTAACAATCTTTATAAACACATGGATTTCTAATAACGATTATATATATATATATATATCTTCTAATGAGTTCAATTATTAATCCTTAATTAATTAAGAAGTCCTCAAATCATTTTTTTTTTTTTTTTGGTATGGGCATTACATTACTTCCTCCGAATATCTTACCAGCAACTAATTAAATAGCATACACCTCTGAATATATATATATATATATATTTTTTGAACGTCAATGCAAGTCTCGAGCATCTATCTAAGATCTCGAGAAGATATATCGTGTTAACATTAACCTTTAATTATCAATATCACCTCACTATACTTGTAGTGTCGTATCCTATAGTTTACCTCTTTAATTATCCAGCCAAGAGTACGAATCCAAATGAATACTGAGAACATAAGAAAAGAAAATTCAAAACTGTCGTTATTTCTCTAATTGCATCACTAAGCATAACCAAAATACTCAAACTAGATAAGTTATAAAAATCTTACACGTTTCCAATCACAACATTTTACGCAACCACAAATTCTATACACAGCAATTACTCTAGAAACCCATTCCTATTCAGGTCTTTATGATCATAAACCTATGCTTTAATACTATTTTATCACGTTTTGAGCTCAACATTCCAGGTCTGCAAGCGAGATTAGTGTTGTAGGTATAAGAAAATAATGGCTTGGACATCTTTTCTACTGACAAAAAATGGTTAACCCAAGTTATCCATTATATCCACAACATCTATTTATAAACCATACAAACACACTATATTCTTTCGATGTGAGATATTACAATAAAAGTGTCTTTTTTTTTTTTTTAAAGATGGGGAACTCTTGATGACAAACCTTTGAACTTTAAATTAAGAGTGCTAAATCTTAAAACACATAATTTTTGTAGAATATAAACGTGTTTTATTGAAGATCAAGAGAAAGGAAGAAAAAGAATTAAAAAGACAATTGAGGAGTGAGGGGTGAGGGTTCACTTGGAGGAAGAAAACAAATCCCATTAATCGAATCATTAGTTAGAGGACAAAACAGTACGAAAACGATACTATGACGCGCATACAAGCGGAAAAGAAAAAACAAAAAAAAAAAACAAGATAAACGTGCCTACTTTTGTCTCCGACCTTTTCAGCCTCAATGATGAAAATAGTTTTGTCTTCATCTTACAAACAACCAAAGCAAAAAAAATGCGATTGGCGTGATCAAAAATATAGATTCTAATGTGGAGTAAGATAGAAAATCAATTAGTTGAAACGATTAGTCTAGTAATAAAGTATTTGGGTATAAATAAAGTGTTTACTTGAAATAGTAGTACGAGGAATGAATGGAAAAAATCCCGTTCGATAATGATTACATGACTCTTTATACTTTTAAAAATGTGCATATTACCTTTATGCTTTTAAAACTACCAAATATCTCTCATGTGATTTTTGAAACATAGCACCGTTGCCCCCTCCATCACTATAATAGTTATATTTAACAACAAGTGTGGAACACACACTACTTTGTGACTGTGATTGATGTTTTTTCACTCTTTGCAATAAAATAATATAGTTCAATTACCAAAATACCATTTTCTTGATTTATAAAACTTATAACAACACAAAATAGATCCATCTCAATTACCAATATTTTCCTTTACTCGTTTTTTTTTTTTTCTTTATTGTCAAGATGGAGGATGAGCAAATGGTTCTTCTTCTTTTATGGTTTATTTGTTATTTCATAGTTTAAAAAATTAATCGGACTTTGTTTGGTCAAATGCAGATCTTATTATTACTTCATCCATCTCAAAATCGGAATACATTGATGATTCATCCTTCTTTTTTTTTTAATTCGAAATACAGATAAAAGTCGTATTCAACTAAAAATAATTTCTCTCTCTTCACTTAAATTATTGTCTCTCCAAATAATCATAATAATATAAAGCTAAAGGACGAAATTGATTTTCACATTATGTATTGGAGCAGACATTGTTATGGATGACAAGTTATATCAAGTTGGAAACAAAGACAACCCATCATTGTCCACTGCTTACTTATTTCTTCCATTATAGTGTTAAGATAGAATACAAAGAATTAGAAGCTTGTTATCCCAAAGTAGCTAACGTATACAATACCTCATAAATATATTTACTATAAATTAAGTAAAACGTAGCAAATATTTCAGAAACTCACAGGGTCAATCATTTAGGCTTGAAAGATTGGGCTCGATTGAATTGATTGGTAGAGTAAATTTAGGGTTTTCTCTTTCTTTCAATAGGGTAAAATTAAGGATGATAAAAGGGTTTAAAATATTTGGTAATATTTTTACTAGATAAAAGACAAAATACATAAAGGTCAACATAAGGGCATTTAAGTCTTTTTACGCAATCAGTTAAATAAGTTGTCAGAAAATTAGTGAAGGAGTATGTGTGCTATGTTTCAAAAACTACAGGTGAAATGTTTGCTAGTTTTAAAAGTATAGGGGGGTAGTATGCATATTTTTAAAAGCATAGGGGGGTCCTGTGTATTTTACCCATGAAATTATATAAGTTTTCAAGCAGTAGGAGGAGGATTCCAGGACTCTGATACTATAAACACATCACGATATCATTTTATAATACCTCATAGGCCGATAAAATTATTTTAGTAAAATTTAGTTGTTTTGATTCCTAAGTAATTCACAAAAATTTCTGAGTTTCTTTTGGATTTTCCTTCTAGATCAATATTTATAGAAGGAGATAAAGGATGAGATTCAACCAATTATTTTGATCGTGAAACATCATTAAGAAATAGGAATGTGCAGCAAAGAAAAGTTTGATTCAAAGGGAGAAGAAGAGGTAACAATTGGAAGAAAAATACCATTTAATTCGTGGATGATCCTTCTTATTCCAAAAATCATATTTCTTAACTCTAATTCATTTTAATTCTGAATTTATCCAAATTAAATCATATATTGAGTTTGAATCAATTACAAAGATAACTTTTTGGAGCTAGTCTTGATAGGAACTGTGTCCGACTAATTGAAACATACATTCTTTAGACGAGATCATCATAAGTCTTAAAATTTAAAATTGTTGGTATGAGTAAGAAAAACTTTCCAATTGAAATTCCTTGCCATATAAAATAAAAGAAAGACAGAAAACCAAGAACCTTTTTTTTTTTTTTTGGTTGAAGAGGAAACTCAGTTGATAAAGTTCAACCACTAATTTTTTTTGGCGGAGCTCAACCATCAAATAGTAAATTCACGAATGCAGCGGTATATTCTAATACATACACCGATTCAATTAAAAAATTAATTTTAATTGATTATAATATGAAAATTTTTAAGTGCAATAAATTTTAAACCCGCCCTTCAAAAATTACTCTTTTAGAGCATTGCCATCTGAAGTACCCTTGTGGGCAAGAACTTGGAAGCTTTGCTGACCAAATTTGCAGTAATGAAATAGTGTTAATTTATTAGCGTGTAGGTGGATAAGGTCATAATTACAATCGTCGAACTGACCACGTGTTTGTCACGTCGGATTGAGATGTAAGAAGACCCAATCAATCTACCTCTCCATATCTATTTCTTTGTTTCTTTCAATCTTACTTTCTGCCTCTATATATACGTGCCAATGGGTGCGATCTTACCAACATTAAAATACTCAGCCAACCACATTACTAATATTCTCATTTCACAGCTAATACACACTACTACAGCTAATATATATACTAATATAGCATACATTTTATTAATTTGCAAGTGATCAATCTATTAATAGATTATATATGGGGAAAGAGTACATGCAAGGTGGAGAAATTGAGGAAATGTTGAGCCGATCATCTTCATCATCATCATTTTCATCATCATCATCAACTTCTAATGATAATTCAAAGCAGCTGCCATTGTTGGCTTTGAATCATGTTTCGTTTGTTTGTAGATCTGTTAGCAGATCAGTTAAGTTCTTTGAAGATGTGCTTGGCTTCATGCTCATCAAAAGACCCTCTTCCTTCGACTTTGAAGGAGCTTGGTACGTCCCATTCTTGCTCTTTTTGCAACCCCGTGCTTTTCTCTTTTATTCTAATAGAACGAAGATTGAGGCCGTGGTTGGAATTACAACGAGCCACTACCTGATCATTTTACGTAATTATTAAATATATATTTTGATAGTTGCTTTTATATGATATATTATAATTCGAACTACAACTTATATGTCTCATTTTCAAGGAGCCTAATATTACTGCTTTTGCATATCTGTATATTCTAGGTCGTTGCTATAAAATCTTGAATACACTATGAACGTACAGGACGGATGCGGAATTTTTTAAATATCTATATATTTTTAGTTAAAAAATTAATTAGCTTCATATATATATTTGTGTAGTTGTTAAATTATGTTTTATAGTCTGAAAAAATCCTGAATCAGTGCTGTACACGTAGTACTAAAAGAATCTAGTTTATGTAGAAAGTGTGGGATCATAGACAACGAGCCACATGATATGATTTACTAGCAAGAAGATGAGCCACGGTGGGGTTGGACAACCAAACACATAAAGAAAAATGAATGACTGCATTAAAATGAAGCATTCAAAGCATATATATACTACTAACATTTTTTTTTTTTTTAATTTGTTGATTTAAAGTGAGATATTCGCACATACCTTAAAATTGCGGAAGCGAGTAATCAACGATCTTGTTTGTTCCACTACACTTGCAAGGAGTTGTAGTGTATAGTATAAGATCACACACTAATTTGCCACAACCTAAATCCCTAGGGTTTACAGAGCTTTTTCACATAGTGTTTTTTTTTTTTTTTTTAATCTTATGTTGGATGCTATAGACAGAACAACATATGTTCAGTATTAGGTTTTTCTTTATATATATGGGGTAGTGGGCTTCTCACTACTTGGGTCATATTAGTTAGTCCACCCCAACTTGGGCGGATTATGACCAAGTCAAACATAATTTTTACGATAGAGGCCAAAATCGTGATTCGAAATAAAAATCTCTTATTAGACCCTTAATTTCTCGAACAAAAACAACAAATGGAAATAAATTCTTCCATTGATTGAACACAACCAACTCGATGAACTAAACTAAATTTGTATTTTACAGGCTGTTCAACTATGGAATTGGAATTCATTTGCTCCAAACAGAAAACGTCCCTGCAAAGAAGGACAAGATTAATCCAAAGGATAATCACATTTCATTCCAATGCTCAGATATGGAACTGATAATGAAAAAACTGGACGAGATGAATATAGAGTATGTGACAGCATTGGTGAAGGAAGGTGGTGTTACAGTAGATCAGCTATTCTTCCATGACCCTGATGGATACATGATTGAAATTTGCAACTGTCAAAACCTTCCTGTTCTTCCACTTTCCTCTTGCCCCCTCAAGAAGTTGCCAAGTCTTAATAGCTCCCAAGCAACATCAGCTTTTGATGGTATGTTCCCCGATTTCAATCATCAGGTTCTTAAGAAGGGGTGATTGAACGTATTCAAATAGATACTATGTTTACATGTGATGATTCGAACATTTATGTTTACTTATAAATGCCTACATTTTTACATTTTATATAGGATTAAAAATAGATGTAATTTAACTGGTTTTTTATGGGAAACACTTCAGTCTATCAGCCTCTCACACTGGTAGGCTCCACACATGGGGTTCCACCAGTTATGTGAAAATGTTTAAGTCCATTTAGATAGAGTCAAAAGTTTTTCATTTTTGAGATATCTCTCGTTATTTGGAACCCCGTTCAAGGAAATTAAAGTGGAGAAACCGAGTGCATGGCTTAATAATTGGTTCTTCAACTGACTTAAATTACAATAATGCAGGGAAGGAGAAGGTTGTGAAGGCTCAGCAATGCTCTGGAGAAGTAGAAGCTCTGATGATGGAGAACTTTGCTATGGACATGATGAATCTTTCATATTGAGAGATGCTTGTTTGAAGAGTGAAAAATAGCTAGCTAGCATCCTTCATTTTTGCAATAGTTTTATGGACATCATGGATTGGAGTGTACATGTGAAAAGTCTACTAGAGGGAGATGTTTGATGGATTGTGAAAGTGCTGACCAAACACAAATGATGAGTGCTAAAAGTCTTTTGTTCGATTCAACGATTTTTACAAATATGGTGGGTTTCACTATTATGAAGAGTTGTTGGGTCCGACCTAGACATTTTTGCATTTCGTCATTAGAATGTTTGAATTGTCAGAAAATGCTGTAATTAATCTTCTTATATTTCAATATGTTTTCTGTTTTTGATATTATTGATGAGTATTGCTGGTTAAAGTGTTGGTTGGATTTTAATAATAAAACCTTCATGAGTTAGCTAACTGATGAAGGACCTGATCTTTCCAGGGATAGTTGACGTTACATAATTTTCTAGTTTTTGAGAATTTTTTTAAAAACGTATATAGCGCATGGGCTCAATATGCATGTGAAGCTACACAGCCATCAACCGTTTTTAATTTAACCCCTAGTTTTGTCTCATTGATAATGATCCCTCGTGGTTTTCTGGTGGAATTTTTTACCCCTTTGATAAATCAAAACCCATTCAATAAATCCAATATTTCTTACATTTGATGCGAATTATGTGAATTTTGAGCGTGAATCATGTAATACATGAAAATTGAAGAACCATAGTAGGCATTTCATTGTAATTGCACAAATAATTTAACACCGTATAATATTATGAGAGATATTAATCTAATTCCGTGGAGTATGGCAAAGATATAGATTGAAAAGGATTCTAACATGTAGGAATTCCTCCCGACAATGCAGTAAACTCTTCAAATGTCTCATAGTGCATAAAGCACTCACTGATCGGAAATGCTTGCAAACGCTCAGACATATCCCTAACGTGTGAGTCTCACGCGTCGAGTGGGGTCCAACTGCCTTAGACATGTCCGTGATCATTTACAAATAATTGTCGTTTGCAAGCATTTTCCCTCATTGATTGGTGCTGCAATTGTGATAGTTGGTGGTCAACGCGGAGGTCGTTGTCAGCATGAATGATATTAATTGCACTGAGGGTAGTGTTGCAGCACTTTCCTTCTTTTGCCTTGTTATAATTTGCAACTTATAATATATAACATGTTAGTTCCATAGTGTGCCATGATTATAGGTTGAGGATTTGCTCATAAAGCATTATATCATGTACATAATTCGAAAATTGTAAATTAATAATGTAATTATTATTGAATCAAATTTTTAATATAATAGCGTTACGAACAGCTTAGGGCGTATGAGCTTAGGGTTTGAGCAGGAAATCTTAGTAAGAGATATTAGGTATCCCACACTTTGCTGATACAATCTAACAACTGGGCCATGGTATATATTAAAGGGCCAACCAGAACATCAACTACATTATTTATGAATAATTTAAAATATTCTTGAAAATATCTCTTTTGAAAATATCTCTTTTCCAATAACTTGAAAATATACTTTCTCCAATAATTCAGGACAATGGATATTTGTTTGTCTGAATTTATACCATCTCATAATATCAATTTTTTCTCATTACGAGTTACTATATGAAATAGATCTAGATTATTGATTGTTTAATTTAACAATGATAAAGTGTTAATTATTTTGGTGACGTGATGTGAAGTGACAATAATTCTTTTATTATCATCAATTCAACATCTTTAGATCAAACAACGGTATTGATCTCTTTAGATCTCATAACATTATAATTTTATGAGACAATCAAAATTCATTTCATATGGATCTTATACATGATTGATATATGGTCATGATATTTTTAGATCCCGCAACCTTATAACTTTATGAGATTATCAAAATTCACTTCACATGGATCTTATACATGATTGATATCTAGTCTTAAGTTTTTTAAATCCTAAAACATTATAATATTACGAGAGAATAAGATTCATCAAACTAATACACAACAACAACCATTTAAGGTTATGAAACTTTGAAAAAAAATAAGATTTAATTTAAAAGTCAATCTCAAGGTTCAATTCCTATATGAGAATTATTTATAGGCTATGAGGATTTTTAAAAGATTATTAATATTGGATATCTAAAATTATTTATGGTGGAGATGTGTAATGGTAGAATGTGCTAGAGGTGAAAAAGAAGAAGAAGAAGGGTGAAACGACAAAAAAAGAAAAATGGAAGAAATAAAATTTAAAAAGAATATAAGGATATTTTGGTCTATCAATATGATTTTTAATATTTTGTGTAATTCTTAGTTGCATTGAAAGTGTGTGTATGTAACTTTCTGTTAAGTTTAATCGAAAATTGGATGGAAGGTCTATGGTGCAACATTATACATAATACAGGGAGTTCTACGCCACTTTTAAAAACACAAAGTTTATTATACAACTTTTGCAAAACATAAGGATATATGATACATTTTACTCAATATCTTTTGAAGGTAAATGATACACTTTCTACAAAAAACAAATGAAGGATATTTCCACTATTTTTCTTTTTTCTTTTTCCTTTCTCCTGGCCTTCGAAAAGACATGGTCAAAAGTTATACTCCAGAAAATAGATACTAACAAAACACAAAATCATAACATCAGAGCTCAGTTCAAAGCATCAATTAAATATGCTTTCATTGAGATATACAACATCAAAAATTGCAGTTCAAGATTTCTAACTGTACCTGAAGATCACAGAGCTATTATTCAAACAATAGTAGGCTTATCTTTCTTGCCCTTCAGTTTTGCTTCAAGTTAGCTCACAGGGCTCCTGGTCACAGGATTAGAGTGACCAGTTGTCGTCGTTCGACGAAAAAATGGTTTCAGACATCCCTAAGATCTGTTGGGGCTAGGAGCTTCTCTAACCTTCTCTCTACAAAAGATCAGTAAAGGTGGTAATCTAACTCAAGGTGCGTCTCTCAGATAACTCTACAAGATACTTGCCTGATTCGCCTTTGACTTCGAGTCAGTTGACTTCTTCACCAGAAGACTCTGATGTTCTCTGCATTATCTCCATTTCCCTATTTGTTAGAACGACTAATCCTTCAATAGGTTATGTTTTGCCTTTGGGCAATGCTATGATGGGTAGGCATGTTATCCAAAAACTTGGTGAGCCCTGAGGAAATTAGTCAAATGATGCACATTGGTATAGAAAGATGGTGCAAGTTTCTTATCTCATTCACCCATGGAAATGACCACAAAAACGTCATCCAGGGACCATTTATGTGGTTTCAATTTGTCGCCAGGGTTAATTACTGCACGCTCTGCCGCTGTAAGGCGATATCCAATCACAATTTCACGTCTTTGACGACCCCGAATCATTATGTCAAAGAAGCAAAGCTCCTCCTGGTCATAAAGATAATATTCTGCTGGCTTGATGCACATCTCATTCCCCTGCATTAAAGTTTTGAGTCAGATACAGTTTCGATGAAAAATCGGAAGCCACTTCAAAATGTCTTTTTATTCTTTTTCTCAAAATGTCTTATCATATATATATATATATTGAATATCACATAAAAGTCCTGACCTAAAACCATCAGCCTAGTATCATTACAGATATGCTTTATGCCAATACTCCCCCAGCCCCTTCTGGCATGGCCGCATGGGGCCCTTGCTAGTAGGTTGAAAGCTAAAATCCAGAATAAGGTACTAGGAAGCATGTGTATATGGGAGATGCACAGGCAAAGCTGATGGCATGTATATCAACAGCTGATAACAGGTATATACTCAAATATGTTATTCCAATCTTCAAGTTCATTCTGTTATCGGTCAGCAAACCGATTATCTCATGCATCATGAGTTTATATCAGAAAAATATATTCCAGAAAATAAATATGGTTTTGTAGTAATTGGAAAGTTGGTTGACATATTATGGCCCAAGGGAACTAAGAATGGCAAAGTTTTAAAGATTAAGACAAATGAATATGCCTGGGTTCATGATTGTAGCTTGCACAGTGTGTAAATGATGAAATTTTCTACCGGTGATATGTAGTTTTGTGATGTAGGTATCAGAAGCTTCATGTAATTAAATTTGAGAGAACCCAATTTTCTACCTCTTCGGATAACAAATAAATGTGAAAATATTGAAAGCCTTAGTGCCCACTATATTCCACAAAATTCTGCACGATGGTGAAGTCCAGAGTCCTAATCAAGAAGAATATTAAAGTTTTGGAGTGAGATGGAGCAAAAAAGATACCTCTTCTGCAAAGAGTTCTTCAAGCACACGGTTAATCTGTTTGTCTTCAGCTACCATAGCTAGTGCCATGCTGACCAGCTCATTTGATAGCACATAATCACTAATTCTGGACACTGATACAAGGTTCCTAGTCCTAGAATCCAATATCTCACTGATAATAATTGATTTGTTTGAAGCTTGCTGCATATCACGAATCCATGAACTCTGAGAAAAGCCAGCATGTCGTAAAGGAATGGGCTTTGTATCTTTATAGGGAAGACGCTTGGACTGCAATGGATATAAACCACAGCAGCAATGATCAGTTGATTGAAATGTAAATAAGGCTGCTACTAATATCATGTATACATAGCAAGGAAAGGGAAAGAATAGGATGGATCTAGGAAGAAATGATATAGTACATTTTTCGCGCAGACGGAATCAGGTGTAAGAAAGAAAAATGCCATGAGGGAAGAAATAATCTGACATGTAACAGAAGGAAAAGAGAAGTAAAACAAAGAAGGAAGGAGAAGGGGGGAAATTAGTTTACATGTAATTCTGTAATGCCTAAATGAGAGCAGCAACAATGACCTGAATATCTCTGATAAGAAGAAGTGTGGCCAGTGACCGTGAATCGGAATGCACAATTGAGTCTTCCACAGATTCATCTGCAAGAATTAAAATCTGTTCTCCTAAAGTTAGTGATCAGCTGCAGCAACCAAATTCAGAAGATTGAATTTCAGATATAAATTTCTGTGTTATTTTCCCTTGTTACATAGATTATATATGTCAGGTGTTTTATTTTCTTGATATCTCTTCCCTCAATTTGCTTTCTCCTGCGTGTTTAGTTTCTTTCATAGACATACATGTCAGAAATATACCTTCGGTGCAAGCATCAAAATCCTCACTCATGTCATTTATAAAGTAAGATTTCTTAGCAATTAGAGAAATCAGTTACGTGTATATTCCACTTATTCAAGAACAGACCGGAAGAACTTGACCACAATAGTGACAATTCTTTCTAACGTTCAAAAAACAAAAAAAGAAACTCTTAATAATTGCACTTGATGTTCAGATCTATAAGTTTACATTTTTCAGGCTAGATAACGAGTTCAACATGTCCTCTATGCATTTTCACACATAACTAACAATTATCATCTATATACTGAGAACAATATATCCTCTCCACGATGTCTGCCAGAAGAAAGCTAAACCAAATATGAAAGAAAGCGAAGCTATGAAAGCTAAATAGTAATACTCCGTAACAAATTAATTTAACAACCTTGAACCAAATCTGAAATCTTGCTCTTGTTCTTCACCAAACCTTAACATGCAGTATGCTAGTAGTAGTAGTTTTTTTGCAAATAAAAGAGTATCCCTCCAGTAATTAAGATCTCTTTTTTTTTTTTTTTTGGGGTTGAGAAAGCAGTAAGGTCAGATGAGCTTGTGTGCAGAAAAACTTACAGAATCAAATCTCTCGAGAGGAAGACTCTCTAAATGACGTCTGATGACAGCATTCCCTTCACGGTGAACAAGTTTTATGTTCTTTAATCCTGATATGTCTAGACCACCATCTGTCAGTTTCCTTTCTCTATCCTTTTCTGCAACCTCATTGAACATCCACAATTCTGAATTTGGAGCCAAAAGTGCCTCAAGTACCTGGAAAATGGGACATGAAGACCATATATCAAACGAAAATTGTACAAGCACCGTCTTTGTATCAAGGAGTTGGAAAATATCATTACATCATTTGTGAAACAATTCATTTTGCAATGAGAATAACGACATTTATCTTTTATCATGTAGCTTTGAGTTTGCCATATCCTAAACAAAAATTAGCTTCCCTTGCATATTCTTTCGTACATTTGTTTCTCCACATCATCTTTCACCAATGAATGCCACTACTTCTGCAGCCTCTCTCTCCCACTCTGTGAATTCCCTCCCCTCTCTCGCTCCCCTTCCCCCTCTTTCTCTGTTTCCCTTCCATCAGCAAAGGAAACTGCTGAAGCATGATTGAAACGTCTTCTTTGTGCCATTTCTTACTCTTAATTATGGGGGTGCTTCAGTATGTAGTTTTCAATTTTCAGATTTACCATGCACTAGTCAGCACTCAAGGGGTGCTGTACGTTCTAATCCACCTTTGTGATGGCCTTCCGTGGTTGGCTGATATCTGAGAGAAGATCACTAAAGTGTTTTTAGCCAACTAATAAAGCACAACTTACAAGTTCTTGTATCTCCTCATTCTCTTGGCAATTCCTCTGAGTAGTACTCTGACATCATATCCAGAAGAGGCTTCCCTTTCCATGGGGGGTGAACTCTGAATGAAATATATTTATCGGCCACAGATCTTGTTTTACAAAGACAGTGACAGAAAGGCACAAAAGATCCGAGACATATAATACACTCCCTACAATTCCTTTCCTCAACTTTCAAATAGTTGCAGTTTTAATATGCATTGAACGAGTTTAAACTTTATTTAGTTACTTCTTTCAAGTAGCTTCCCTGATTTTTCTTAACTACATTCTGTACATATAACAGCGTCGTGAAATTATGTATTCAGATTATTGGTGACAGCTAAATGTTTATATCCTCTTTCTCAAATCGACAGATAATGAGAGAAAGCTCTATCCTGGGGACAACACCTATATGTTCAGATAGCTAAGTCTTGCTTTTACTGTATTTATCAACTAAATAAAGGAAAAAAGGATTTCAGAAAAAAGGAAAAAAGCCTAAATAGAGCGAAGAAGGTAGGAGAACAAATTCAGAAATAAGAACTTAAATACTGTAAAAGGATAAAAAAGATACCATAATCATGTCATGAATGTCCCTTCGCCAGCCACAAAATAGTATCCTCTCAGGATATTTGGGAGGGTCGGTTATCTTAGGAAAGAGACCCCTACGGACCTGCAGCAAATATGCCAAATGTACTAAAGACGGGTATATATATAAGATACATAGAGAGAGAGATAAATAAGCATAAATGTATTGATGGTGCAGGGGGCAGAGATGGAATAGTTTAGTGAATTTCCATTCAAGAAAGCCAAGAAAACTATTCCAAAATGTCAGGATGTCCTAATATTGACCATTCCTATACATAGTGAGAGATGAAGCAATAACCTCCGGCAAGGGAGCTGGGGCATACGTATCATCATCCTCAGCTATGACAAGGATTTCATCACCTTCTTTCAGGATGTAGTTGTCATCTGGATTTATTATTATCCTTCCTCCATCAGCAGCAACTTTAACTCCACAAGGAATTGCATCAGGAAATGATATAAGGACATCTTTGAAACACAGCCCATCGAGCTGAGGCCATCTTTTGATATAGAACTCTGCATTTTCAAACCCCAGTATGTCTTCCCATATCTGCCAGATCAGAAAAGTAACAAAGGCCTCATAATTGGAGTCAACAACTAAATCTAGAAGGACTAGAGATGCACATCCAAGTTACCAGATAGAGAGAGAGGCATAACAGTTTATCTATAGATATCATAGAGACTGGAATCGTAAAAAGGGAAATCATAGGACTTCATTCAGCTAACCTGTGCAAGGCCAGGCTGGAGAGCACATTGTATCATCAACCGTCCGATCACATCATGCGCAACAACTGTTTCAACAAGTTCACCGCCAACAAGCTTCACTAAGGGTTCATTATCAAGATCACTCATTTCTACAACAACATGACCTCTCAAACCCTCTTTTACACCAGAAAGGCTAAGTACAACCCTCAAAGCACGTGCATCACTCTGTCAGAGTTGTTAAATATTTAGTTTTAAGACCTGTTAGATTCTAGGAAAAGGATTTTGGAAATTTGAAAGTATAAAGACCTGATCAGCATTCTCATCGGATGCCAAGACAATGATAGCACGTGCCTTTGAGACTGAGACCTGTATGCATGAAAAAGAAAGATAATAGATATGATAACATAGAAAAATGATGAAAGAAAGGAGAGGTCATTGTAAGGAAAAAAGGGGGTCAGGGATGTATCATCCATTACACGGTGTTTTATAGAAAGGATAAGGAATTAAAATGTGCTAGCTTGTACCTTTTTCAAATCAGCAAGTATAAGAGGACTGCCACTTCTGCAAATCACTGATGTTCCCATAAAATCAAATTCCAGCTTTGCTATATCCATCTCCATTTCCTCCTTGTCTCTTTCTGCAAGTACAACAACAACACCGCCACCAATGCTCTTATTTGCTATTGCTAGCTGCTTCAAGAGTGAACCCTGTGATCAATGGTGAAATTTTAGCTACTTTCTACCTATAAAAAGAATATAGTGGTGTCCAACGTCAATTTAAAAAATTATGTATGAAAAATCATAAGGTGAGCCAGACAAAAGTTATCACAAGTTAAGAACTAGAATTTGAGAACTTCGCCTGGAACTCTCAGTGGCAAATATGAGACATCACATAAACTAAGCTAAGCATTAGCTAAACCTTCCGAGGCCAAAGGTCCATTTGCAATGGCATCTCAGCCAGATTGTAAACTTCAGTAATCAGTAGACGAGAGAATTGGAACAAGTATGCAAAAGAATTACCAGCTTATCACTCCATCCAAGAATGAGAATATGATTACTTTCAATGACCTCACTCTTGCCTTTCCGCAATGAATCTACCTTCTCTGAAATAGCATCTGAAACAAGTCCTAGCATCATGGCAAATATGAGCATGCCTCCAGAAGTTATAGAAACTGAAACTATCCTGGGCCCAGTACCAACCGTATCAGCATGATTTCCAGAGTCTGCCACGAAGCTCCAAGAAAGCCAAAGAGCTTCAGTAAAGCTGCCATCACTGACAGCATACAATGCCAAGCCTCCAAATCCAATAAGAAATAGAGTGGCAAAGAGAAGTGCAAGCAGCTTTGCAGAAGGATATACAGAGAAACACACATCTACAATATAAGCTATTCTCTTCTTCAGTGGAACTTCTTCCTTGTTGACTTTTGACCTCTTGGATAGATTCTTTATTCGTGGAAGGTAATCAAGATATCTATATAATAAAAATGGTGTGAGAAGAGTGAAAACCACAGTGTACAGAGCAACTCTTCTACTATTAGCATCAGAGAAATTCAAAAATGAATTCTCATTTTCAAGCTTCACCACTGAAATGGCATCGTTATCAGCAACATGTCTACTGGTACACAATCTATGAAGGTTAGCATTTTCTTCCTGCAAGCAAATAAGCACTTATCATTAGAACTCTTTTAAAAGATATAATGTCCATTTGGGGTTGCATTAGTTTCTAAAGTGTTTCCAAATTTTAGTAGCTTCAATATAGCTAATTGATGGGGAGTGCTCCAGAACCAAACTATTATTCCTCTTCAAACGTGTTTATTAACTTTTAGACTGCAATCCCAGATGGACCTCTAATTATTGATTTAACTAAAGCTATCATGAAATTGTCAGGTAAATCAGAGCCAATATTAATACATTTCTTCTTTGCTTTCTGATATTAATAGTTCATTTATAGCTGCCACAACAATAAATATATCTATCTATGATATATCTATATACAATTTTCCAATATTATTTCTCCCAAACACCCAAATTCAAAAATGCAGGCTTTTCTAAGAGGAGACGTACCTGAAGCTTAGTTACTTCTTTCCACAAATAAATTGCATAAGATACAGATAGTATGCAAATGAATCTAAGCTGCATTGGAAAACAAACAAGATAATCAGAAATTCATCCCCGAAAAGGAAAATAAAACATTGAACAGAACAAGAGAAACTTTAAACTTCTAGACAAATTAGTACGTACGACATTTCACATACAAAAACTCGGGTCTTGCAAACACCCATTTAAATATATTTCTACGTACTAGATCCAATAAAAAGGCAAACCTCAAAGGTTGTTCGAAAATACTTTTTAGTTAAATAAGTAAAATCGGCTTAAGTTTTTTGATGTAGTGCTCCCTTCAATACTTATTCAATTTGGCAACCATGGTTATATTTTTTTCTTGATAAACAAAATCTTTTGGAATATTAATTCTATTTTTTATTTTCTTTGCCTTTAATTTTTTACAATTAAGAAAAATGAAAATTAGAAAAGAAAAAGAAAAAGTAACAAACCAAACTAAGAATCCAACTACTTCGAAAGGTCAAAGCTTTTCGTGAACTACTAGTAGTAGAGCTAGCTGAACTCGGAGCAGTGGTGGAAGACAACGAAGAAGCAGCCGCGACTTGAGCCGCCAATAAGCTCAAGCTTTTATCAGCTTTCAGCTTCGCCTTCGGTGCCGGCTTAGCCGGCTTAGCCGAAGCCGATGCACCAGAAATCCTGTGGGACGAGTCCACGTTAGCTCCACCTGCGCCACTCAAATTCGACGGCATCGAAGCACTCCGCGCCGGTGACTGACCCAAAGATCGATCATGTCTATTCTTTTTTACCGTTACGCGGCTGCGCGCCGCGTATGGGCCGAGAAACGAAGGGTAAACGTAGTCCCGATCGAAGGAAGAGAAGCTCTGATCTCCGCCGCCGACGCCGGAAGCGGTGGCGGCGCTGTCGGATTCAGAAGGAGGTGAGGTGGAAGTGCGGCGGACGGCCGGGAAGTGCGCCGTGCTTGCGTCATCGGCGATCGTCTTCGATTTCTTCAGTAGCGGTCTGCTCTCCGCCTTGCTCATGCTCCTGTTAGGGTTCGCATCTCCATCACTCTTCTGCATTATAATATGTATATATGTATATATGTGTATGTATATATAAATATGTGTGTGTGAGAGTGTGTGTGTGTGTGTGTGTGTGTGTGTGTTTGAGGAATTGGCTTAATAGTAGTGTTAAAGCTAGCTGAGTGAAGAGTGTCGCCGGTGTGGTAGTTAATTGAATGTTTTAGTTAAAGTCGTGTCAGTTCGAAAGATTCGCTTGGGTCTTGCTCTGTGCTTTTATTCTCACTTCTCTTTCTAAATTTAACCAAAGAGGATAAAAGCGGTAAAAATTATTTCGTCTTTTTCTGTTTTCTTTATTCTTTTCTGTTTTCCAGTCTAAAAAGCCAAGAAAAAGAAATGAAAAGGAGAAGATCTGATTGCTTTTTTTCTTTTCTTTTTTTTGTTTCCTTTTCTTCTAGATCTGATTGGTTTTCGAAATTCTGAAAAGTGAAATTTTAAAATTAGTTTTTTCTGTGAAATAAACTTTTTTTCCGTGAGGAATATACTTTTTGTTCACTTTGTTCTCCATATTTATTTATTGCTTTTTGCTAAGCCTTCCTAATTTATTGAATGAGTAGCAGAGATAAATTTAAAGCATTAACATTCTTTGTAATGGAATACAGGAGAAGGGTAATAAATTATTAAGAGAATGTCGTTGTCGTCAATGAAAATTTATTGTTAGCTCTTAATCTACTGATATACTTTTCGTTGTGAATGCAAAAGTTTGTGATATTAATTATTATGAATAACATTCTTATTATGTGTTGTATTGATCAAAGAGAGAGCTCAAAAGTAACAAGAATGAAAGATGTTAAAAGCTTTTTATTATCATGGCGTTAACTTATTTTTCCGTAAGAATTAAAAGACCTCCCCGACCTCCCCCTATAGTATCGTAACCGCATTATAGTTTAACCGCAAAGTTCGACTACACCTGGGACACCAGGAAGGTCCCATGGACTGTGCTGTATGCTTGGACAATTTCAAGATGGTGTGCTAAGGCCAACTCCAGCAGCACATGTAAAAAGTCAAAATTTTTACATGTATAGATCCTTTTAGAGACTTTTGTCTCCAGTAGCATCTCTACAAATTCTCTACAATATAGAGAACTTGTAGAGGATCTCTACAATTGGATTCAGCATCTCCACATTTGGAGATGCTGAATCCATTCTCTAAAACTTAAAAAAAAAAAAATACAAGTCTTCAAAATGTCTGATTGATATCATCAATAATACAAGACTTAAAAAAAATAGAATATCGTTATAAAAAATAAATAAATATAAATAAAAAGTTTTAAAATAAAAATTATTAGAATTAAAATAAAAATTATTATTAGCAATGAACAAATATTAAAAAAAGGTAATAAAAAAGTTTGAATTAAAATAATATATTTAATTAAAATAAGAAAACATTTTGGAGTAAAACAAAAATAGAGAATATGTAAAATAGAGAAGTTGTTGAAGTGAAACTGAAATAGAGATTCTCTAAAAATAGAAATTGAGTAAATGTAGAGAAGCTGTTGGAGTGAAACTAAAATAGAGAATCTGTAAATGTAAAAAAATGGTTCAAATTCTCTACATGTAGAAAAACAAAATAGATAAATTGTTAGAGTTGCCCTAAGTGCAGGCCTGTTCCAAGTTGCAACCATGGCTTCCACATTCAATACATAGATTCTTTGTTGATGAAGACCCCTTTTTGTCCAGTCCCCCCGACATTTACCACCCCAAAATGTCACGCCTCAAAATGGTTAAAGCAAATCTTGAGAACGCAACTGTCGTACGTCTAAGAGGATGAAACCCCTCAAACACGCAAGGCAAAATCAAACCATAAAAAAGCAAAACCTGGCCAAGTTAAAAGACACTGAAAATGCTTCAACAAATTGCTGATCGATAAGGCCAGAGGTGGTATTAGGCCAACTCCAGCAACACATGTAAAAAGCCAAAATCTCTACATGTAGAGATGCTTTTGGAGACTTTTATTTCCAGCAACATCTCTTCAAATTCTCTACAATGTAGAGAACTTGTAGAGGATCTCTACAATTGAATTCAACATCTCTAAATGTGGAGATGCTGAATCCATTCTTTAAAACTTAAAAAAATAATAATTAAAGCCTGAAAAAAAAAAATACAAGTCTCCAAAATGTCTGATTGATATTATCGATAATACAAGACATAAAAAAATAGAATATCGTCATAAAAAATAAACAAATATAAATAAAAAGTTTAAAAATAAAAAATAAAAAATATTAGAATTAAAATAAAAATTATTATTAACAATGAACAAATATTAAAAAACGGTAATAATAAAGTTTGAATTAAAATAATATATTAAATTAAAATAATAAAACATTTTGGAGTAAAACAAAAATAGAGAATCTGTAAAATAGAGAAGCTGTTGAAGTGAAACTGAAATAAAGATTCTCTAAAATTAGAGATTGAGTAAATGTAGTTAGACCAACTCCAATAGCTTCTCTACATTTACTCAATCTCTATTTTAGTTTCACTACACCAGCTTTTCTATTTCAGTTTCACTCCAACAACTTCTCTATATTTACTCAATATTTGTTTTTAAAGAATCTGTAGATGATCTCTACATATGGAGATGGTGAATCTAATTGTAGAGATTATCTACAAATTCTCTACATTTTAGAGAATCTGTAGAGATGCTGCTGGAGACAAAAATCTCTAAAAGCATCTCTACATGTAGAGATTTTGCATTTGTAAAGATGCTGCTGGAGAAGGCCTTAGGGAGGGGCTGGGGGTGGCCCTGTAATATTTTAAAAAATAAAACATTTGGCCCCCAACTTCAAATTTTTGTTAAATAGTATTTTTGATTGAATTTTGGCCTCCCAACTTCAAATTTCTGGCTCCGTCCATGAATAAGACTCGGGTGAAATAAAACTTAAGAATAGATAATGAAACTATACAACTCCGTGATATCAGAACCAAATATTTGAGACTAACATTTCCAGGAAAATCATTAGGAGAGAAATGTTGAGTTAACAGCAAAATGAAAATCATGTCTCCAATTTTTAACAACCTCAACTCCGACCTTTTGAATCGGAAGGATCTATATATCTCCAGAAGCAACCCAAACTACTACCCATAATATTCATTACAACAGCTGATATCGCTGACGGTAATACAAACATCGGGGAGGTGAAGTGAGAGGTAGCTAAAACCACTCCCAATGATGAATTCTGCATACCAACCTGCAAAGCAAATGAAGAACGATAACAAACAGAGCAAAAGAAATCTGGTGATTATGTTACTGCGATGTTTGTCAATACTATATTAATGCCCCATGCTCTATAATATTCTATGATATATGGTTTGAAATCTTGAGAATGCAAAAGACATGAAAGGAACTAGAAAATCTTTGCTTTTAATTGAACTCCGAACTCTTGTAGATCAAACTGTTAAATACATAAGCAAGATAATTGAATTATCAGCAGATTACTACCTCAATTGATATAGCACGCCGTTGTCGCTCTCCAAATCCAGCAATCGCCGCAGATAGATACCTGATAAGCACAGTTATTATGTGCAAGTACATGAAGTGAAAGAATCAAAGATGATTTTAAAGCATGTTAAGATAGTAGCATTGGACCTAATCATACTTATGCTAGTGAACTTATCGGAATCTATGTTCATGTCATTCATTTGCAAATTTGCAGCAACAGGAGAGTAAGGTAATCTTACCCAACAAAAAAGCCAGCAAAATGCAACAAAAGCACTGAAATTATGACAACCCCAAGTTCACCAGACAGAATTGATTGGGCACGAAGAAGTAGAGACATGTCAGATGACAATGATGCACCAACTCCCAGAGATTGCAGATGGGTGACGGTTTCTGAGAATACGCTGGGAAATGAGAAAGAAAACAAAAATAAAGGTGAAAAGGGGGAATTTGAAACAAGACAGAAGTACATATAGAACACCAGTTCAGTATGGAATCATAGGTAAACAACTAAATTACCTGCAAGCAAGCAGTGAAGAGGCTAAAACAGCAAGTAGTGGTGCAAAAGGTGTCAAAAATTTAACAATTTCGGGGAATGCACTCTGCAAATAAGAACCGAGCAGAATTGGAGCAACCGCCACCTGAAAGGTAGCAAGGCAAGATGTAACCACGTAATTAGTAATTGGCATTTGAAAGTCTTTCAATACTAGAAAAGTTAAAATAGCTTTGCACTCACCTGCAATGTACTGATGGAAAGTTTTACAGCATCAACAGGAACATAAGTTCCTGCCAGAATTTTGGTCAAAAGGGGAGTAAGAAGCACTGCTCCGAGGGTGGTGCATGTGGTCATTACAATGGATAATGGTACATCTCCTTGAGCTATCAAAGTCACCTGAAACACTACATCACGAAACCAGAATGAGTAGCAAAGTTTATGGTCACAAAAGCAGTGCAGAGCAATTACAGGAGCGGAAAACACGAAGGCTTTGATAAGAACAAGAACCATGCTGGATTCGATTCAAGAATGCATTTGACAAATTAGCTTACTACAAAGTAAAAAAGGCTAAAACTATTTAAATCTTTACAGATACAGGAAGAGTGCATGCACTTTCCCCATGAAAGAAGTTTAAGTTAGTACAGAGGATTATGAAATGTTATTCTACCAGAATGGAAACATTTAATTCAAAAATCGTAAAGCAAAAAAAAAAAGAACTCGTAATTTATTGTTTTAAAGTAACTGAATCTTTGAAACATATAGGAACGAAAGTTGAAGGTGTATACTTATTTACACGTAAATGAAATCTTAGATTTCTAAGCTATCTAAATTGATTATAGTAAGAATAGAAATGTTAGGAACCATGGACAGGAAGGATTGCTCATACCACATTAGAAGCGGTACCTCCAGGACAACAAGCAAGCAATATCAACCCAACAGAAACAGAAGCCGAAAGTCCCAAAAGCTTGCTAATTATCATTCCAAAGACCGGCATGATGGTATACTGAGCAGCACATCCGAAGAATATCTGAAATAACGGGAAAATATTAATTCAATGGCATGATGCTAGTTATCATTTTAATTAGCTGCACAGACATATATAACTTGCCAATTCTTGAAAATTTCTTGAAAATGAAACAAAAGAACTGTAGAACAACAACAACAACAGGCTCTTATCAATGTCCATGCCAAAGAATCTAAACTACAAAACAATTTTTCAGATGTCTAATTAAACACACACTATCAACCACAATCCCAAAATCTAAACCCGTAAGCAAGATTAGTATCATTGGATTAAAATTAACTCTTTTGCAGCTCAAATTCACTTACCCCGGGTTACTAATTAAACAGGCAACACTAACTTATAAGTAAGTCTCGTATCTAATGCTAATGTGGAACATCACACACACTGAATAAAGCACATTTCCAAAATCCAACAAGAAAATCATAGAAAAATATGAATTATGCTGGGTACTCACAGAAAGAGGCTTTTGCATGATCAAATTGATCAAGTCTTTGAATTCCAAAGTAAGCCCCATAACCAACATGATAAACCCAAGCGACAAGCTATATGAAGTGGGCCCTCTACTCACAAACCAAGCAAAAGTGGATGGTTTCAGGCAAGCAACAATGCCTCCAACAGTAACATAAACAGGGTAAAGGCTAGCTGCTGCTGACAACAAATTTTCCCACTTGGGTTTTGCATCTTTAACTTGATTAACATGTAAATGCTCAGGATTTTCATGCACGGATTTGATAATTGGAAAGTTTTGCTTACAAAAATTTGATCTTTTTACTGTAATGGGATTGATTAATGGCTTGTAAAGATGGGTTTTATTTAGGTTTGAAATGAATGGAGTGAAGCAAAGAGAGAGAGACATGATGATTAATGTGTTATTGATTAAGGTTTAAGGAAGTGTGTGTGTGTGTGTGTTGTCTTTTGGAGTTGACTATTAGACAACGAAGATATAGTATCAATGGAGTGTCGTGTGGGACCAAAATGTGTCCGTTGATGACTCGGTGGGTCTTGGAAGCTTTCTCATTAGAAAATTATTGCATAAGTTGGTGGTCTGTCTCTTACATTAATAGTAGAATGTTTACATATAAATTTTATTACTATGTAAAAGACGACTGGCTTGTTATTTTCTTCTTCTTTTTTTTTATTTCCATTTTAGGAAAATTTTCATTTTTTCACGTCACACATCTATGTTTTCCAAAGTGTTTTTTTTTTTTCTTGAAGTACTCCAAAGTTTGAAAATATTCAAATTACCACCTCAATTTAAACGTTGTTAACTTTGGACAACGATGGAGGTACAAAATAATTATTTGATAAAATAAATTAAGCAACTTAAAATTTTGTTTCATTGAGATTAATGATATTAATATATTTTTTTGTAAGAGTTAGTCTATTTTTATAATAAAAATACATTAATTTGAAAAAAGTTAAAGAGTAAATATACACGTATTTTAAATAAATTTAGAATTAGTGAGGGTTATTCCCACTAACAGACACAATGATCGAGTAGTTTCTAAAAGTTGAATAGAGTAGGTTTAGGTGTGAAATTTATTTAATTTATAAATAAATTATGAGATAATTTGTATTTACAAATGAATTTGCTTGTTTGGAATTGTAAAATAGTAGTAATTTAGTTATATTATTTACAAACACAAATTGTATTTGAAACACATGTAAAATTGAAATTAATACTTATATTTTACTTAAATACCTTTTTTTTATTCTATTCAAATTAAGTTTGTCATATAAAGGTTATCATTTCATCCTAATATTGATTATTGCTATTATCATAATATTGTCTAAAAAAAGCAACAAATAAAAAACAAATAAATTTTTTTAATAAAGTTAAATATTATAAAATAATCATAACTTCAACTATTAGTTCAAGATTACAAAATAAACTTACATTCCACATGACAAAATAGTTTTAAGTTCAACCATACATTTAATATGAAAAAATAATTTTAAGAGAAAAGGTGAGAGATGCGTTGGTTTTTTTTTTTTTTTTTTCTAAAAGAGAAATAATGAGAGAGACAATGATTTTTTTATTTTATTTTTTATATTTTAACCAAAGTCTATCTCTTAAATATAAGGACAATTTTGTCATAAAAAAATGAGCAACAAATTTAAAAAATATGAAAAAAATATTTGGATAAAATATAAAAAAATCTAAGATTTACAAATCTTAAATTTTCAATTTTAAAAAAAATATTCTAAACATCAAAAATTAAATTTACAAATGAATTCCAAAAAAGTTTATGAAATTCATTTGTTTCAATCCGTTAGTAGAAACTGAAAAAACAGAGAAAAAAAAAAAAACTTCGTTTTCGCCGTTTCTTCCAAAATATTTCCAGGCAACGAGGGCTCGCTCGCTCCCTCTAGTTCCTTCTTGTAGCTTCTTCCTCAAATTCGCCGCCGCATCTCCGCCACCTCTACTCCTCTCTCTTCTTCTACTTATAATTCTCTTACAAGTACATATAAGAATCACGTACTGCATACATTCAATTAAATAAGTCCTTAATTAAATTTGATAAGTAGTTAACTTTTAATTACCTTATTTTTAGCAGCTCTTTGTTTATTTTTTTCAAAATTTTTGCAATTTTTTTTTAGCGAATTTTGGTTTTTTTTATATTTATATATAGCATTGGTGTTGTATAGAGTAAATAATATGGCACATAGGCTACTGAGAGACGCTGAAGCCGACGGATGGGAGAGATCGGATTTTCCGATCATCTGCGAATCGTGCCTCGGAGACAGTCCTTACGTTCGAATGGTGAATTTCTAAGCTTCTTTTTCTCTGTTTATTTTCCTGTATTTTTTACGCCGGTTTAGGATTAGGGTTAAGGTTTGTTAATTCTTCTAATTTGGAATGTTTGAATCGTTAATTGGATGCATTTCATGGCGTTTTATGGCGAATTTTAACATAGATGTTTGTATTGTATTTGACAAGTTCTTTCATTATTAGCTGCATTTATAGCTAAATTACACTTGAGGGAAAAAATAAAAATGTAGCTTTAGTATGATTGATACGTTATGTAGTTGGTTTCTTGATCATTCAGAAAGTTTGATCAAAATTAGTTTCCCTTGCTGAATTTTTTGGTTTGGTTGCACTTTCGGAAAGTAAAGTTCCTCCGAAAATATCGAGAAGTCGTGGGAGAAAACTTGCTAGTGGAGGAAGGCCTCCTAGGGATAAGGGACATAAGGCTAAAGAGAGAACTGCCCCCCCGGAAGGAGGCCGCCTTCGCCTTCCACCTAAGCTGCACAGGAAAGGCCCAAAGCTAATCCAGGGAACATTGAAGCTTTTCGGGCTGCAGTGATCCTAATTATGGAATGTCCTTCTGAATATATTTGCCTTACCATTGCTGTGGTGTTTTTGTTTTCTGTATTGTTGCCTCTTCTAAAGCTTCCCTAAGTTTGCATGCTCTAGTAATGTAGAATATGTCACTGAAAGTACATTTCTTTTAGTTGAAGCTTCTTGCTTGCTGGCTTGTAGTAGATGATTATCGCTTTGACTCTGTTTGGTAAAGCCCGAAAAGTCCCTCTAACCATTTAAGTTGTTTTGGTGCAGACAAAAGCAGATTATGATAAAGAGTGCAAAATATGCACACGACCCTTTACAGTTTTCAGGTGGAGGCCAGGTCGTGATGCAAGATATAAGAAGACTGAAATCTGCCAAACTTGTAGTAAGTTGAAAAATGTTTGTCAAGTTTGCCTTCTAGATCTTGAGTATGGATTGCCAGTTCAGGTTAGAGATACTGCTCTCCACATCAATACAAATGATGCCATTCCAAAGAGTGATGTGAACCGGGAATATTTTGCCGAGGAACATGATCGCAAGGTATGATTCTTCCGATTTGGAATCACATAATTAGGTGGTCTTTTACAAGAGGCTACTTTAAATATCATTTGTTCCCTAAGTTGAAGTATACTTATTACTATCGCCTTACACACTTAGATCTAATATTTGGTTATTTAATTTTCAATGCAGGCAAGAGCAGGGATTGATTATGAATCTTCATATGGGAAAGTACGGGCAAGCGATACCATTTTGAAGCTCCAGAGAACGACCCCATATTACAAGAGAAATAGGGCCCATGTTTGCAGTTTTTTTATTCGTGGTCAATGCACCAGAGGTCTTGAGTGCCCATACAGGCATGAGATGCCTGTTACAGGAGAGTTGTCACAACAGAATATCAAAGACCGTTACTATGGGTATGTATTTTGGTTTATACTTTATATCGAGTTATTTGTAAATTTGGTGCATGTATGTCTATCCCAAAAGAAGTGAAGGATAAAGGCCAAATTGATGCACACACATGCCGAGACATGTTTTGCACGTTTACATTTTTATGCCTAATTGATTGAGTTACCATTTGTTTTTGCATTTTGAGTTAGTATTTCCACTTTCTCAAAGCACAATAATTTTATCTTTTGATCACTGCATTTAAGGTTTTGACATTTAGTTTCTAGTGATGGTACCTAGAATTGGTCTAAATATTTAGTATCTTTAATTTAGGTTGGTTTGGCTGCTGCTTTACTTGTTTCCTGATGAGTTTGAGCCTGCATTGTTCTGGGTGAACAATGAAAAAATAAAAATAAAATAAAATAAAAGAAGGAGGAGGAAGTGAAGAAAGAAATGAGGAAAAAAGGAGAAGGAACAGAGACTGTCGTACTAATTACATGAGATAGTTTACTATAGATCCTCTAGAGTATGAAATTTACTAGGAGTTGAAGAATCGAGAAACTCTGTGGAAAAATGAAAAATGATAAAGAATTGATCCGAGTTCCATCGATATATATTTTTCACTTTAATTCTGGCACATTCTTGAAGCAGTTTTCTTCCGATGTGCCCATCTGATATCTCCCTTAGAACCTAATTATAGTTCCTTTTTTGTGCTTATTATTCTTTTTTGTGGACCTTATTGGAACTTCACTTACTCTCAAGTCAGTTATGCAAATAGTCTTTATTAAATGTTTATGTTTTCCACTTTCAGGGTCAATGATCCAGTGGCAGCGAAGCTACTGAGTAAGGCAGGTGAAATGCCTAGTCTGGAACCCCCTGAAGATGAAAGCATTAAAACGCTTTATGTGGGTGGTGTTGATGTTGGCAAAATTTCCGAGCAGGATCTAAGAGACCAATTCTATGCACATGGAGAAATTGAGTCCGTAAAGATGGTGCCTCAGCGTGCTTGTGCTTTTGTCACTTACACGACAAGAGAAGGTGCGGAACGAGCAGCTGAAGAACTTGCAAACAAGCTTGTTATAAAGGGCCAGAGGCTAAAACTGCTCTGGGGTAGACCACAAGCACCAAAGCAAGAGTCAGAAGGCTCGGATGAAGCAAGACATCAGGCTGCTGTGGCTCATAGTGGGATGCTGCCAAGAGCAGTTATATCACAGCAGCAGAACCAGCCTCCTGGCACCCATGATCAACCCCCGCCAATGCCTTACTTCAACATCCCCCCTCTACCTCAGCAGGAGCGAGCATATTATCCCTCAATGGATCCTCAGAGAATGGGTGCCCTAGTCACATCACAAGAGGGAGCTTCTGGATCGGGTGAAAACAGAAGTGGCTCTGAGAAGCAGCAGCAAGCGCAGCATTATCCTTACCCAGCTATGCCACCACATCAAGCTCAGTTTTACCCAGGGTATTATCCACCATACGGGTATATGCCTCCTCCTCCACCCCCACCTTATCAGCAATATCCTCCTCATCATCACTCAACAATGCCTCCCCCACCCGGGCCTCCACCACCCAATGGTGGCGAAGCTGCAGTACATCAGCAAAATGCACCATCAGGAACAGTTCAACAGTCATAACGGCATCATTACGTTCGACTCAGATGCCTTTCGTGGAAAATGGTTTATGACTTCATTTCTGGTAGGGATCATGTTGTATTTTTCCAGTTATTTGGATTAAGCTGTTTGATTTTGTAATGGGAATCAATTCGCTCGTCTTATAAATTAAGCTCATTTTGACGTTAAAATTGAATCTTTTGGGGGTTAGAATTTGACCTTTTCCCTAGGCAATAAATTGATATTGCTATTTGCATTTCTAGCAAATCATTTTGGCAATAACTAGAAACTAGAAATAAAATACTATCAATTGTTTATCTCATGAATTTGTGCAAGCAAATCAATAATTGCACAATAGGGCATGTAAAAGAGCTAATTTTCTTCAGAAAAAAGTCAATATGCGCAAAATTTATGGGATGAAAGGTCTACAATTGTTTAACCGTTTTCTTAACAGAAAGTTGACTAACTTTGATAAACATTGAATACTAATGTGAATTATTTGGAACAACGAAAACTAAATTAAAAAAGCATGTCAATATTGAAGACTAAATTAACTTATTTTTTATCAATACGTCAGGCAAACCGCTGTTACTTCCAGGTAAAAGCATTTTCAAGCTGGTAAATGTTATTCTTATACAAAAACAAATTTTTTGCTGTCTATATTTAATCATTTCAAGACAACTTAGTGCACGAAACTTCAACTATACCATCGAATACCGGGAAAGGGTCTAAGAGGATATTTACAAATTATTTTCTGAACATGCACAATTATTTCTCTCTTGTTACAGGATAACCAATACTATGTCTTCTAGTAGGAAACACAACGAACAAGAAGCTGCTAATGAGTCCAATACCAATTGGAACAATATCCAAAACCTCCTGAGTTTCATGCCCTGGACTTGGATAAAAGCAACTCACCACATTCTTATCCTTCAAAGCAATCGCAACAAAAACAAGCACAGACACAACAGCATGAACAACATCCAAGAAGCTCAACCTATACTTGCTGAGATCCTCTGGAATCCCAGAAGCAGCAGCAGTAGGATAATCAAATATCCACAGCCCTTTCAACGTCGCGAATCCGTAATAAACCTGTCCATCTGATGCTTTAAAACTATCCGTAAAGCTAGCAAGAAAGCAAGAAACAGCCAGGATGGAGAGGAGAATGAATGTCATCGGGCGCGTCGCTGTATCACAGGAGCCATTGTTGGTGAAAACTGGTGTTAGAAGCTGGAAAGCCAAAAGGGTGCCTGTGGGTAGAAGGTTAGCTAAATTTGCAGTGCTTTGCAGTGTCTGCGAAATCGCACGTTGCGAGATAGATGGAAGCTTTTGTGAATCAGGGGCATTATCATTTGAAATTGATGAACTTGTGGTTGAATCAGGCCTGGATTCTTGAACTGAAGCTATTGATCTTTGCCTAAGATCGGCCATGTTTGATCTCCACTTTCTGCAAGAAAAGCTATTATTGATGAACTTGTGACGATGGCTATGAATATTGCTTGAAAAAATGGAGTTTATATGCTTATTGCGTGTGATATTAGTTAAAAAATCTGCAGAGTTGGCTTTAATGGTAGAGTTGAATTGTAAAAACAAAGACGTGTGAGGCATTGGTGACTTGTTGGGAATAAACAATACACACAGTGATTGAGTTATTTTCTTGCTGGATTCAATAACTTCTAGTCTTCTTCCATGTTGATCATGTGCTGGCGTGTGTGTGTGTGTGTTTTTATCAAATAATGTGTGTGGTTTTTATATAGTATTTTGCTTACACAACATTTGACTATCTTTAAAGCCAAGATTTTATCTCAAAGTTAACGTTATTTTTACTGGAAGCATAAGTTTTTTGTTTTTTTGTTTTTTTATTTTTATTTTTCTTTTCACCTGCCCGCAGTTAGTTTAATTTAATAAGAATTCATATATAAAAGACAAATTTTACTAGTAGTTCCGATGTTTACTCGCAATTTCATGTTATTTCTCGAAAAATGGTATATGTGTGATTGCATCAAAATCAGGGCTAGCTCAGCAAAGGGAGTCATTCTTTGGTTGTGTTTAACAAAACATAACAATCTTGTGAATGTTCATGTTAAACCTAAAAAACTCCAAATAATATGGTTTTTCTATCATTCTAGACAAAATTTGCCTTTTATGTATAAATCTCATGTTTCTTAAATAAAGATTACTTAATCTTCACGGTAAATATTTAACTCAAAAATTTTGCATTTTTCCCTTACTTACCCAGTTGATTTTTCTTTTATAGTTCATTTAAAATGTACTCAACTTTCACTTCCACTTCCACTAAAAATCTAAAATTCTTGATAATAAACCAAAACTCCAAAAACGATCAGTTACAAATACTTTTTGACAAGTATTTATAGATCGTGCGAACCAAAACTCTATTAATAAATAGGAATACATTAATCCAACCAGTTTTTTCATATAAGCACATAATTTTTACACTTAGATTATTTACAGCAAAAGGGTGCTGCTTTGTGGATAAGGAATTCATAGAGTAGAAGCAAAATGCAAGTTAGGCATGACACGTAGAATTGGAAGAGTTTTCAAGGAAAGATTTGGTCTCAAGAAGATCGTAATAACCTAACAAATTAATGAAGCTGTTTATGCATCCAACGTAAGTGCACAACAGCCTTGTCAAACGTTACACCATCTCTAAATATCTAAATCTAGTATAGGTCTTTAAACAGCATAGGAAATTTATTCAAAACGTCCTGAATATTTTGGACATCTATGAAATAGAGTGTGTGGATTCTCACGCGTTAAGGAGAATGAATTGTTTTGAAGACTGTGCCAAGGTGTTTTTATGGTTATTTGATGTCGGTGTACTTGTATTTTTTTAATATATAAGAAAGGTTTAAAACCGTGAAATATTATAAGTAAGATTTGAATTTACAAATTTCTTACATAAATAAGTGTTATATTGTTCGACCAATGAGTCTTTAACTTTCTTACGATGATTTGAATGTTCAGCGCCTCATGTCAACACAATAATTGCTTCTGCTTCCCATTTTTTGTCCATGAATCCAATTATATATGTCTATTTAAAATGATACTCTACTTTCAATGCTATTGAATTTAGATTCTCTCCTAATCTTATTGAGAGATATTCAATAAATATATAATATCGTTAAAAACAAAAGTTATATGTCCCCCCCCTTTTTTTTTTCTTTCATCAATCTTCTTATTTGAATTTCGACCCCCTAATATTAAATTCCTAACTTTGTCCTGTAATTTTTCACTTAAAAAGAATTTTAACATTAAGAAGGAAAAATCTAGTTACTAAAGAGGGTAAAGTCTACTTTATAACAGAAGAGAAGAAGTACCTTTCATAAAAGCAATGAGAAGATTATCAAATTTGCTTGTAAATAGTGTTACATTACTTTTAACCATTGGTTTTAAAAGTAGAATGAACTCAAGACATGAGAATTCACTATATTTTGACTATAAATCAACTTAACATTAATAACTAAAAAAATGTCAACAAAGTACATAAGGATTATATCACTCTCAAAGAAAAGCTAACACTTGATTAAAGATTGATTAACATGTCAGTATTAATTAGCAACACTTCAAAATGTTCCATAACCTTATAGGATTCGCCAAAGTGAGATTTTAGTCTTTAGTAGTAATTACTCTTGTTTCTAAGTCAATGATTTTGTTGTAGAACAATAAATCTTTTCCTTTCCCTTCAAGAAATAAATTTACTATAAATAGCCTATTCCGAACACAAACTAGGATGCATTGATTGGATTCATGCAATCTTATCAGTGTTTGTGTTTGGTGCATTTGCTATGAGGGATAAGAATGTTCTTGGTTGCTTCTTCTCAATGCCTCCTCATGAAATTCAAGAATTTTTAGACTTAGTTCCTATTGGTATTGGGTTGATTAGCAGCTTATTGTTTGTGATCTTTCCAACTAGAAATTGGTTATCCTGTTACTGCAGACATTTAAGTAGCCAGCCCAAAAATTGGATCACCAAATAAATTGTTGTTAACATATAAAAATAAATAAATAATCTATAGTTGAAATTTCGTGTGCTTATCTGTAACGTTATGAATGTGAATCTCTTTTTATTATATCTTAAATACGTAAGAATTTAACTATCTTTAGACGTTTTCTTTTTAGCCAAACTTAGAAAAAAAAGAAAAAAATGATTTTTCTAGTGATTGCATAAACTAATCAATCTTATAGTACAGTAATACGCTTTAACGCATACTCCAAATTTGTAAAGAGTTGGCCGTATGTGTGAAGGAAAGCATAGACTCGAACTTGATACCTTAAGTCACAACAGTAACACGTTCTTGTTTAAAACGTAATCACTAGATTACCAAAACAAGCAAATCTTAATGTACTTCATTAGTCGATAAAAGTAATAACTAGGCTTCTGCTTAACTTATTTCGTAGTCTTTTGCAACTCGTATTCACAATATATTTTAAGCCAATATTTTTGCAATTCCAGGGTAAACTGTTATGGTCTATAAAATATTCACCTATTTTTAATAAATTTTAGTAATTTTATTTATTTTATACAAAAGTCATAAAGTATCTTTAAACTATCTATCCTTTCGAAGGCAAGATGCATAATTACTATATTCCAAATTGTAAAAATTGCTTCAAAACGGGTAATCTCTCAAGTCCACATCAATGAGAGTTTCAAAACCTTAACACGTTTTGAAATAATTTCTCCAAATTGCCGAAGCTTTTGTTGTCCAAATCACCCAATCCAAACTACTCATTTTGTTAATTTTTAGGTTAAAACAAGCAAGAGTGCATATGACTTACAGCTAAATTTGCTCTACCTATTTTGTTAATTTTATCAGTAGAAATTCACCAAATGGATTGTTGTTTTGTAATAAATGATGAATGCATAATTTGGAATACATAATAAAGCTTAGCGAGTGACTTAAAATATTTAGAATCCAGTGACCCCAAAAATAATGTATCGTTTTACAAATATATCAATACGCATCTAAGAGTTTGGTGCAATAGTCACATAAAAACCTGTTATAATAAAAAGTACCAAGTTTGAATCACGGATTTAGCCTGCAGGAGTAAGGCATAGCAATATTGCACGCACAAAAACAAAAATACTGAAGCACAAAGGGATCCCAATTAAATGAACCAAAACAAGAAATTTGAAACTATAACTTTCTTCCTGAAAGAAGCACAATGGGTGATCTAGGGAGAACTGCTGGCAACAGAATGAAAAAAATTGCAGAAAATAAAATATTGCTATGAAGCAAACTAAATATGGAAAAAAAAAAAAAAAAAAAAGGAAAACAAAGCCCCTTCAAAACTACAGCTCTATCCTACGTCCTTGAAATTCCTCCTCTTCTTGGCAGTCTCTTAAGTTGAATTCAGACACTGCCCTTCACCGGTTGAGAATTAAGCGACAGATTTTGGGTGAGATTGACGAGGGACGCTGGATCAGAATGGTCAATCTGTGAAGATTCTTTCCCAATTGTCCTTTCACTTGCTACGAAATGCTTCTGCACAGAGAAGAGATGGTATAAGAAATGGTCTGCCTGGAAAAGTCCAACTCAATATAATTTGAGTTAGAAATGGCTATAAACTGATGTACCCCCAAAACTGTCAAACTGGTACTACTACAAAATTATCGCATTTTCCATTATGAAAAATATTGAAAAAAACTTCCTCTCCCATGTTACCGATAAGGATTAATCTCAATAACTGCAATGTATTGCCCGACTATTGCTAACCATATTTTGGGCAACAAAAGCAACTACCCTCGCTCAAACCCTAGCGACTTGAAAATTTATTCCTAGGCTAACCAGACTTCTCCAAAGGTGCAAAAATTTTAAAACTATGTCATTATCTTCCTGAGCAAAAGCTTACTTATGTTTTTTCAGGAATTGACAATCAAGAGAGAGAGGAGAGACTCACAGTTACATCATCAGTTTGAGATGCTGGTTTACTGTTCCTTTTGGCTTTAAGTGACTTTTCCCTGTCTTCATAGAAGCTGAAGTCATCTAAAATTGACGTCTTTTCTGCATAGCTTTTGAAGATGCTCAACATCTCTAACCCTTGCTTCAGTCCTATCTGAAGAAACAGCAACGGTTATTGTTAGTGTTTCGGAGAACACTGTATCAGCAGCTTTAAATCCCATGCAGATTTTGATAGACATATATATCAGTATACACACAATCCTGAGAATCTCCTAGTTAAATATTTGGAGACTTATGACGACTAAAATGCATGTTCAACTGAATGCCATAAGAAAAAGTAAAAGAAATACCTCTTGTGTATCCCTGCTATAAGTCACAGGCTTGTTTTCATTGTTTTCAAGAATAATGTGCTTCAACAGTGTATTAGGGACATCTTTAACTACGTGCCACTTAACAGGGAAGAAACCACTCCACTTGTCAAGCTGCCAAAAGTCCATGTTCTTGTTAAAATCAACCTGCCCAACCATCTCAGCTACACCTAGGAATTGTCCACTTCCATTTACCTGAAAATCGACAAAGCATGGAATTCAGAAGACATCAACCATAAATTTAATAAGTAGAAATCAAAATATTTCCTTCAACAGGCACAAATTGGCTGGCATGTGAAAACCGAGACATTGAATTAGGGAGGATCACCAATAAAAGCAACCATTTGTACTGCCACTGACAGCTAGTAAAGTGATAAATAAAATTACCGAAAAAAAGAGGAAGACTGGACACTTTGTGCCTGTTTCACTAGCTTTTGCCTCAGCATCCCGAATTGCAGCTTCTAATTTCTTGTTGCCATTCGGGGTACTTGACCAAACATCATATTTGACGCATTTGTGAATGTCGTCTTCACTGTATGACTTGATGACATAAAATTTTGCATTATCATACTCAGATGGAAAATATTCTAAGTTGCATTTCTTCTTTTGAATCGTCAGCCCTGGTTGTTCACCCTCAGCTGGCAATTTTGGAGAATTGCTCCTGTTGTTGGCCCGAGGACCGCGAATTAGCTCAGCCGAGGCTTCAAGCTCACCATTTCTACTGAAATATCCTCTTGATCTATATTTATGATTGCCATTCCACGCCCTACCATTTGTTTGGTAATTCATTGGGGCATAATGCATGAAGGCACCATGGTTTTGGTTAGCAAATGAGGAATATTTTCCAACAGGATAATACCCTTTCATGAGGCCCATGGATTGGTAACCTGAACCTAACTGAAAAAGAGAACAAATAGAAAAGTTAATAAAATTGTAATACAAAGCTATAACAACAACCAAGATATTGAATCCTATCAAGAAAGAAGAATTCAAAATCTAGAAACAATTGATTGAACCCTTATAAATGCAAAAAGGAAGAAACAAGGCAAACTTTGAGTGATAATAGATGTTGGTTGGGTTAAAGATTTTTTTGTTACTAAATGTTACGGCCTAATTGCTGAACTATTGACCCTACTTGTTCAGATGGGTGTTCACCTCAAAGTGTTCCCAGACTGCATGCATACACCCGTGTCACTGATTTACATCAAAATATGAATAATACAACTACATGCTCCTTTACTTGCTATAAAGACCAACACACCCTTCTTGTCCATGTTGAATTTAGTAATATCATACCTTGTTGAATGGTTTGAGGGGCT
Source organism: Ehretia macrophylla (assembly GCA_037974665.1). NCBI lineage: Eukaryota > Viridiplantae > Streptophyta > Magnoliopsida > Boraginales > Ehretiaceae > Ehretia > Ehretia macrophylla. Next base: position 54,502,405 of record CM075766.1, read on the forward strand.
GAGTCTGAGGGACAGATTTTGACAAATTAGACGAGGCATCAAACTGTCTCGCCTTTGAATTCAGAGGTAAAGTTGAACTTTTGCTTGAAAGATTGCCATTAGTCTTTGCGGAGTTAAAACCATTTGACTTCAGTGAACCATTTTGGCTAACTGCAGATTTCACATTTCCAGTTTTAGCACCATTCCCATTTGTCGCATCTCCAGCATAGGTAGAGTCCCATGAGTAACATTGCAAAGGGTCTGACCCATAAGATACAGGTTGCTGAAGATAACCACTTGTAGCATAAGGACTATAACCGGGCATATAGTAAAGAAGTGAACCATTATCTGATTGGTTACCCTGAGGAAAAAATAATAATAATAATGTGCATGGATGGACAGAAAAGTCATTAGGCAACTTCACAGTGAGTACTTAAGGCTCCGTTTGTTTGCCGTAAAATAATTTGCTTGTGGAAAATATTTTCAGTAGAAAATGTTCTCTTGGAAAATAAAATATTTTCCTCCGTTTGTTTACCGTAAAATAACTTGCTTGTGAAAAATATTTTCTTGGAAAATGTTTTCAGAGGAAAATATTTCCTTAGCTCCGTTTGTTTGCCGTAAAATAACTTAGGGGAAAATGTTTTCCTAGAAAATAGAATACTGAAAAATATTTTATAGTGTTTGGATATACAATGAAAAATATTTTCCGACATGAGATTTATAAAAAAAATATATATATACACAAATAGAGGTGGTTAAGTTCCGGAAAATGTTTTCCTCTCCCAAATAACATGAAAATATTTTCTCAAACTTTAAACTAGCCGTAATATTTGACTGAAAAATATTTTCCAGTTGACCAAACACCGAAAAATCTCCAAAAAGTAGCCCACCATTTTTTACTAGAAAATGTTTTCCAGTTGACTAATTTTCCGATATTACCAAACATCGAAAAATCTCCAAAAAGTAGCCTACCATTTTTTACTGTAAAATGTTTTCCAGTTGACTAATTTTCCAGTGTTACCAAACACCGTAAAATTGGAAAAATATTTTCCGGGAGAATATTTTACGGCAAACAAACGGAGCCTAAAAATGCATCTATTGAATCAAAAGCAAGGTAAGACTACACTTATCGGAAAGACAAGTATTAGAAGAAAGACCTAAAAGCAAAATACTTACATTGTAAGAACCTCCTCCAGCATTAAAATAAGCTTGATCATCCAACTGGGAAAAAGAACCATTATATCCTGCAAAAACAGCAAATTACGTAAGAGATGAGTTACAATGGGAGCAATGAATTATTCAAAGGCTAAGTAGCATCTTTCCTGACATGAGATCACATTGTATGCAAATTAAATCCAAAACAAGTTGATACAGAATTTTTTAGCTTCACAGGTTAAAATGGGGAGGAGAACTGATTAACGCATTCAAAGGGGAGACGATAGGAACAATAGATAGGGAGAGGCAAGGAAAGGGAAGGACAAAGACAATAAAACCTTGATTTTCTGTTTGGTAGCAAGAGAATGGCCACAAAAAGGAAAGGCGGAAAAACCAATTCTCCTTCATAATTCCAATGTCCCTTTTATGAGTAGACTTACAGGCAAAAAATCCAATAACGAGATCATGAGAATTAGTGGTAGAAGAGGAAAAGATGGTCAGGTTATCACTTTTTTTCCTCATCCAAAGACCAAAGAATGCAAAAAGAATTATTTCCTCCAGAGCTCCTCTTCCCCTCTCGTATAAAATGCATTATAATGCCAGATACCTCATGAATATTCAACTACTATAAGATGTTAATGATAATAACTACATACTGCATATACGAGCACAACATACACACACTGAGGAATACATGTTTCATTCAGTTAGACCAACTAAATATGTGGTTCTTTCTTTAGAAAAATGTGGAAATCGTAACCTCTTAGACCAAATGTACTGATGAAGGACAAGTTTGCAAAACCTTATCTATTCAAACTTATTCTATCAAAATACACACATTATTTCTTCATAATCTGCAAATATATCAGCTGGCCTCATTACTTAATATTAATAGTAACATTCAGTGACAACCAATTCAATATCTAACCTGGATAGTAATAACTGTAACAGCTAGTAGGTGGATAATAAACACCTTGTTCTGCAACTGGCGCTTGATCTATCTCACCTTTGATGCTAGATGTAGCATTCGCCGCAGAAGATAATGAATCAGATGGTATTCCATCTTTCCTGGGAGCCTGAAGTGGAAAAGCGAAGCACGTACATAGTTGAGTAAGATAAGAATCATGCTACTACATGCAACACAATGCTCATACCATTCAAAGGATACTATAAACTGAATTCTAGTTAACCCATAAAATAAATGAAAAGGCATAAAGCTAAGCTAGATTGACAGCAGAAACCATAGCCTACCATATCTTTCTCAGGTAATTTAGTAGATAAATCAGACTTCAACCCTGCAGCAACCGGCTTAGCTGGAAAATATAGTTAAGTAACAACCTCAAGGTAAAACGGGTGCAGAGTCTATGAAGAGGAAGAGGAGAAAAAGCACATATGCTTGAGGTATACATTAGAAAGCAAGTTCAATTTTCTTAATATCAGAACTTATGTTAATTCATGAATCAGTCTTGCAGGTTAAAGGGAAATTTTTCACAAATGCCTTAAAAAAAGACATCAGCACTGCTATTTCTAAGCAATCGTGTCAACTTCTTTTCTGAAGTGCTCAATGCGCTTATGGACAAGAGAGCAAATGCGAAACAACATAGGAGATGATCAGTCATCGCCAGCACAAAAGCAACAGAACTCCTAATGCTTCCGGTTCTGTCTTCCACAATAAATCTCCTGAGAGCAACAACGCAAATTTGGGTACAAAAACTTCTTCTCAAAAAACAAGGCTATTCCAAAAATCATGGGGAAAGGCTCTAAAAGTCCGAAAACAACTGACAAAGGATACATTCCTCTATTTTCTTCTCTCCAGCCATTATCAATCTTCAAAACGCAATTCTTTACCTATGATAAAACAAAACCCGAAAACAAGAAAAATAAGAATAAAACCAAGACATTGGAAAATTTACAGTTTACAAGTACATTAAAGACCGAAACAGGTTCCTGATCAAAGGTTAATTCCCAGAATCAGAAGATGAACTAAAGATATAATCAATCACATATAAATATTTTCCCAGTGTCAAACAGCTGTTGTCGTCACATAATAGAAATGTAAAGAAAAACATAACAAGATAAAAGATTATAAATGAAAGGTGCATATAGGAAACCAATGGAAAGAAGGCAATCCATACATTTTCAAAATACATGTTCAAACAGATAAGAAGATGAAGATTCTTTCTAACATGAACATCAACCATAGACAAACACAATTCGTGATAGCCAAGAAATTAATGAAATTTAGAAATTACTTGGAACATTTTAGAGCCATAGAGGAGGGAAGAAATAGAAAGAAAAGATATTTTCTTTTTGTCCACTTTTGGTGAGAATTAAGTGTATAAATCCCACAAAATAAGGGATATTTTGAGTAAAGATCGGTTGTTTCCTTTTACCAAAAACTAACAAAATCAACATTTTCGAGAACTTTCCGGGGCAAAAAAATGTTTTACTTTTTTAAATCCACAAAGAATAAAAAGGAATTTTTTCTCTATCATACATCCACAAAAGCTTATCAACCAAACATTGCTTTACTACATAGCAAGAAAATACGGATACTCAGTCACCTAAATAGCTTAAAAGGCTCAACTTTTTCCACAAATTTGATGGAAACTTTTGTTGAAGTTTACCACCTTCATCAAAATTGAAATACAAAAAAGAGCAACCGGGGCACAAAGCTGCTCAAAGTCTGGGTAAGGACGGGACACAATTCGGGTCCATTGTATATATCAAAACAATCGAAACATCGTATATTAATGCTTCACCTTTCACAAACGCAAGCTCATAAATTTGCATTCACAATAAACAAAAATATACACATATACATACACACACACATACACATACACCCCACCCCCACCCCCATATAAAAATTAAAAGAAAAAACAAAAAAACACAAAAGAAAAAACAAAAAAAGCATGTAGATGCCTAAAAACAACCAAAAACTTTATAAAAAAAAAAAATCAATAGCAAGCTCAGATATAGTTTTGCGTACACACGTATATATATCCGTAATATTAATACATATATATGTATATATATGAAAACACACACACTAAACTGTCGCTCCAAAGTGCAAACTCATGTGTCCAGAAACAAAAAGAAAAAAAGTAAGCTTTTTTACAACCCCAGAAAGAAAAAACTAAAACTCATAATAAACCCAACACACACACATACACACACGCACTATATATACTTGATGTCTATAATTTGCTTTTTGAAGGGGTTTTAAGTAAAAATAAAATAAAATAAATCAGATCTTCAACACCCTTATATGTTTTCCAAACGAAAACTAATGAAAAAAGACCAAAAAAATGCATTAAACAATGAGCTAACTTATAAAAAAACGGTAAAGAAAAAAAAAACAGACCGGTTCAGATCCGGTTCTTGTGTGGCTGGGAAAACCGCTTTTGAGAGAGTTTAAGCGGTTTTCCAGTGGAGAGGAGAAAAAGGAAAGGGAGAAAGAAAACGACAGTAGAGGAGCTTATAAGTTAGTAGCAGTGGAGGCGTGAGGACAACAAAGTGTGTGGTACTATCACTAACCCTCTTTGATTCCGATCTGATGGTTCTGATTCGTTTGTTGATTTGCTGTGGAGAGATCTTGGCCGTTTGATGGAGGGGCACTATTTGTGCTTATGTGGAATAGCACTACAAGTTGAGATCTATTTGGGTTTGAATTGGGAAAATATGAAGGGGTTAGAGAATTTGATTTGGAAAATTTTAGAAATTAGAGATATTTCTTTTCAAGATAAATAATATAGTGAAGGTTAGTAAAATATTATGTACTAATACATGAGAAATATTAGTGGAATTTTCATGTGTATTGCAAGAATTGTTGGATGCAATAAAACGATAATTTGGAGAATTGATAATGGAAATATAAATGTTTTTTTGAAGAAAAAAAATAAAGAAAACTTGTGAAGATTAATCAAATATCATGTACTATTGTTATTTATCCATGATGAATGTTAATGAAATTTACAAATGTATTGCATGAATTGTTAAACACAACAATATGGAATTTAAGAAAATAATAGTATGAGAATTTTTTCGGAAAAAAAAACATTGAAGATTAACATAATATTATGCACTATTAGTATATATCCATAAGAAATATTAATGAAATTTATAAATGTATTGCATGCATCCTTAGATACAAGAATACGTGATTTTGTAAAATAATAAAATTATAGATATTTCAATTTCATAAACAAAAATTCCATTGAAGAGTAATAATATATTATGTACTATTATCATATATCCGCAAAACATAATAATGTATTATGTACTATTATTATATATCCGCAATAAATATAAACAGAATTTATATGTGTATTATGACATTCTTTAACATGTTTCCTCTATTGAAATTATAAGCCTGATGTTTATTTACAAGTTTAAAGAAGGAATATTATGAAATCCAATATGCAATTCTTTTTTTATTTTTTTTTGGTATGGTAATAAGCAAGATAATGGAGAGAGAAAAAAGCTCTAATAACAATTAAAGATTCGAGTGTCAAAGGTCATTGAAAAACTCGACACTTTCAAAATCGAAGTATACTAGAAGTGCACAACTTGACCACTTAATCCTTTATGCTTTAAGAATTATGAGTAAGAATTATTTTATAACATTATACTGTTATGAGTAATATTTAACGATTGTTAATTGTTCACGTCAATTTACAATTGTTGTAACTAACTTATAATATTATAATGTCATTAAAAAATCAACAATTCCTAAGTAGTAATACTGACTTGTGAGAACTTCAAGTGTAGCAAATTGGTGATATGTAATTCAGGTCAATTTGGATTTAGTGATCAAGGTCTTTTCCGAATAGTTCAGTGATCAAGGTCTAGCGCAAGTGGTGTTATGGGTTTGAATAAAAATTAAAAGGCGGTAAAATATTTTTTAGAAAATAACAAAAATTGATATATATATATTTTGTAATAGAGATTATAATGAAGATTAATACAAATCATATTCAAGTAATGTGCTATCCACGAGGAATCGTAGGCGGATGAATACAAATCATATTCAAGTAATGTGCTACAACCCCCACTAACTCAAAACAAAAAATTAAAATTCTTTATATTTTTCAAGGAAAAATTTAAAACATTTATATATTCTTAGTTAAAAGATTAATAAGTTCATAAAAAAATTATATATTTTAGTATTCACTAAGAAGAATTACTAGATTTGTCCATGTAAATAATACTTATCAGAATCACACATATATTAACACAGTTGGACGTGATGTGATGATATGTTAATCTATGAATTTCCTTAGCATTTTCCTTATATAAAAGTAGAAGTGTTAGGGCACCACTATTTTCATGAAGTTCGTGTGATTTTTTTTTTTTTTAGTATATAAGGAAGGGAAATGTACACCTAGAGAGAAAAAGTTATTGTAAGAGAGTCAAAAGTTTATTTAAAAAGTTTTCATTTTTAAATAATAATACTACTAAATTTATAATCTTTATAATGTAATTTTACTTCAAATAAATTTTTCGTCATAAACAAAATATATTAATATTTGGTGCATTATGATTTTCTATTAAAGCAACTCCAACAATAGTGGAGGTAGCTCTCTTCTTTGGCTTTTTATCCAAAGTACGGAGCCAATTTTAAAAATTGAATGCTATCTTGCCTTGCCAAACTGGTGAGCTCGCTACTTGAAGTCTTTTGCTCGCCGTGAGCTAGCCTTTTTTTTTTTTTTTTTAACTAGTCAAGCTCTCAAAAAGCAGCACCGATGGACCAAAAAAATTATAAGTATAAAATAAAGTACCACCAACTATAAGTTTACATGCTTTTTTTGGGTAAATTTCACACTTAATCCTTATTGTTTGCTATTTTTTAAAATTTATCCTTAATATTTTAAAACATTTATAAAGGTCCTTAATATTTACAAAGTAATTCAAATTAATCTTTATTATTTAAAGTTAGCTAATTTAGTCTCTATTATTTTTCATAAAATTTTATTTAGTCCCCAAATAGGGATAACACGCATGGATTGAATTGATTTTTTTTTTAAAATAATAGAAATTAAATTGAATTTTTTTAAAAATAATACGGATCAAATTGACTAAGTTTGAACAATAGGGACCATTTTAAATAACTTTTGTAAATATTAAGGGTCTCTATGAATCTTTTAAAATATTAAGGATTATATTAAAAAAATATTTAAACAATAGGGACTAATTGTGAAATTTACCTCTTTTTTTCATATAATAGCATCAAGTAGAGATAATGAAATATCAACTAATTTTATTTATAGTAAAAAATAGTAAGTATCAAACAAATAAAAATAATAACATTTAACAACTTAAATTATACTAATATTACAATTTTTGTTACGAAATAGTCATTAATAATTAAAAATCAAAGATACAAAATGAAATTATTAAGTAATAAACTTAGTTAAAATATAGAGGGTTTAGTAGAAAAAAATTAAATAGAAAGTGTTATTAGAATAAAATTAAAATAAATAATTTGTAAAAGTAGATAAACTGTTGGAGATACTCTTATCCCCAAACAAATAAGAAAAAAGGTTGGTACATTCTTGAACTGAAAGGTCATTATACTTTTTTTGAGTCGGACAATATTATATTGTTTTCTTTGGAGTATCGTATGCTTTATGGTAGTAACTTTTTCCACATCCAAGGGCAAGTGGATTGAAGATTAAGGTTTTTGTTTAGGTTTTGGACATTTAAAAATATTTTATATTTGTTCATAAGTATAAAATAATTTATTTTGATTCATTTTTAAAAGAATATTTAGATAAATGTTAAATTAAAAAAAAAAAAAAATATTTGCAAAAATATTTTTATATCACGTGACTATTATTTTCTCAAAATATCCCTTTATATTTTTTGGAAGCTCAACATTATTTTTAAAAGTACTCCTCTATATTTTTAGAAATTCAACAATACTATAACGCTAAATAGTCAAAATTTAACAAGAGCTTTCTCACAATCTTTAATTATGGTTTTGGAGACTAACACGTAGTTCCACTCTAGATTATATTATTTATTGTTTGGAGTAGGGGAGCGTGGTGAGATAGATAAACGTCCAAGTCTGCAGCAGTTAGTTGCTCGGCTTTAATCTTGGGCTGATCTCACACTTCAATTAACCCCTTCGTACTTTGATCCAATCAATCGATCAATCAAGAGGCATCTTTGGTTAAGAACCATGATATCCCAAAGACTGCCTAGGTTGGACGAATCCACTGATTCATGTCGAACACGAATGCCTCTCTCGACAAACTAGTCCACGTCTTTCTATCGGTTTAGACCAAACAAAGTATGTTCCGTGATACATAACCCCATAGGCTGTAAAAAATGAGAGTTAGTGCGTATGAATATGTTATTTGTCATTTAAATTGGATTATAAACGGTAAAATGTTGATGGTATTCACATTAATGTAACTACAAATGTTTATTTAATATACTCAAGTTGGGTTAGCTGATGTAGAGTTAGGTTATAGTTGAACAATATAAATTCGGGTAGAGTTAACTCTATGTCAGCTATCTATATACTTTTTAGTTTATGAGGATCGTAACTCTTAATCATTAGTACTTTCAAGGAAAATATTCATACAATAGATAATATATATGTTTGTTATATTTGTAGAGAACTCAGAGAAATATTTAATTTTGACATAAAGTGGAAAATTAAATTGAGAGAAATATTTAGTGATAAACTCCGATCCAATCAACCACAAAAAGGCCCTCATGGAAGGAACCTAAACAAACTTACTAAACACGAATAAAATATTGAAATGGGCCCAACAGCCATATGACCCAAGTTGAGCCCAATTTCTGAGGTAATAGGTCCCAATAACAAAAAGCCCAACAGACCAAAACCCTAGCACATCATAGGAAGGACCCAATCCAACGACCAGAAGTTAACTATCAGCCTCTAACTAAATCCTAGCCGTTGAGTCATCAGTGAATCCATTTATATAACAGCTCAAATCCACAATATAAAGATTCACAGTAAAGAGTTGTTGCGCTCAAGCGGCTCTGAGATTCATTTATTTTCTCTTTCACTCTTCTCCAATCCGAGGTAATATCGTTCAATTTTCGCATATATCATCTCTTTAGCTGCTGAAAAATCTTCAATAAGATAATATTAGATTTGTTTTTAAGCTATAATGTTTGATTTGTTCTATTAGTTTTTTTTTGTTTTTTTGTTTTTATGATAATTCATCTGAGATTTGCTGAAAATACATTTGGATGACACAGGTCTATACCTGTTACGTTTGTGATATGTGTATATATGTGTGTGTGTGTGTGTTTATATGTGTGTATTTTGTGCAAATACTGGATATACTGGATTCTGCTTTACGTTTATACACACTTACATGTAAGGATAATATAATTTTGAGTATGTATATATATGTGTATGTAAATATATGTATATGTGTATGTATTTTATGTGTATATATATATATACATACATATATATATATATATTTTATTTGCTATGTTTCTATGGTTTTTAGGAATCTTATTATTTAATAACTGATACATATTGGAATTTTTTCTGAAACAAATTTAATTTTGTACATGTGCTTTCTAATATATATGTATGTAATATGAAACTTGTTTTTGGAAGTTTTATAAACTAGACAAAGTGCTTTTGCTGTGGTGGGAATGTTGGAACTGCCCTGTTTCTCAGTGGTGATAGAAATGCACTCCCTATAACAACCGGAGAGTTTGAGTAATCAAGGCTGGAGTCTCGGAAAAGGGCTCTTTTGCCAAGACACCCTGATAATAGGGTGTTTGGGAAAAAATACCAATGAGCCCGAGAATTGGCATTGATCTTTGTGCCATAGGCCTTTGGTCTGGGAGCATTTCTGTTCATGTACTGGAAACCGGTGGTGATTTCATATTTTCACCTAGTAATGCACTGTGGCTTTAATGATCTATGGCTATACGAATAAGTTTTTATGACAATAATAAATTTTTTTATACTATTTTTTTTTTTGATTTATCGTTTTTCTCATATTTGAAATACTTCTTTTGAAGCAAAACTTGGATATTTTACATTTTAATGTCATGTTTTTTCTTGTATCTTTTCTATTTCATTTGGGCAACATCCTTTTCTGTTTAGAGGTTATTTATGTGATTCAAATTTTCTGAAACGAGTCTATGCTAATTGATGTCCATGTTTGTGGACTTTTGCTTTGGTTTTTAATTTTTTCTAGTTTGATTTTTCACAATGAATTTTTCCCTGGTTAATTATCCCTTTAACATGAAGATGATATGTGTTTCTATCATGCCTGATAGAGTTCTTCTAACAGACATTTTATGAGGAAATGATTGCTAATGATCATTTTGGTTACTAATGATCATTTTGGTTATTGATGATCTTTTCGGGTACTGATGATCATTTTGGTTACTGATGATCATTTCGGTTACTAATAATTGTTAGGGTATTTTTTGTGTTTAGAATTTTTTTATCATTCACAATTCATTCCGAGGCGTTTCCTCATGAAGGAAATTGTAATTACTGTTTGTAAGTTTTGCAGAGTGCTTCAAGTGACAAACTATGTCTCATCGCAAGTTTGAGCACCCTAGACATGGATCCTTGGGATTTCTCCCAAGGAAAAGAGCCTCTCGTCACAGAGGAAAAGGTTTCTTATAACATCCCTAGTATTAAGTTCTTACGTGCATACATACAGGCAGAGGGCATCATGTCCTTGTCTTCATATATCTAGATTTCTTTTCAGCTTAGAAGGATCCGTGTTAAACTTAAGACCTGTATGAAATTGTTGTTGCCCTGATGATGTCAATTTTGTTTGTTTGTTTACGTTGATGCATGTTTCATATGAATAATGAAATTTCCAAGCTGGGTGTTAATGGGTAATCAAGTCATTTCTTTTGTATTCATGCCATGTGACAACAATATTGCTAGAGTGCAATATGAAGTATGAACTTTGTTTTTACTATTAAAATTTGAGCTTAGGTGCAAATTATTTTTATGGTTGGAGGGGTGTTGGTTTCATTGCTTGTTGATAATAAAATTTGATCCCCAAGACGCTGCATCATGTTTTGTTTTTACATGGACTGGTCTCTACTTCATAGGTTTTATGTACTGATAAACCATATACTTGAATGTCACTATCAATTACTGAGTTTATGTCTTTATTTATGTTATGCAGTCAAGGCCTTCCCAAAAGATGACCGGACAAAACCTTGCAAGTTAACTGCTTTCCTTGGTTATAAAGCTGGAATGACTCATATTGTTCGTGAAGTTGAGAAGCCTGGATCAAGTGAGTACATCTCAAATATTGCATTCTTTAGCTAGGCTGTTAACCTGGTTGATGAAGTTTAATCTCATAGGCTACCTTCTTTTCTTTTACAAGTTTGATCATTGTACATTGGCAATTGTAGCCTGTTAGTGTGGCATACCTTCATACTGAAGTTGTAGATTAGTTGTGCGATTGTGAGTAAATTCTTATGGTTGTGCATTATTCTCTGCTGTAATTGTTGGTTCTAATTTTGCAACTTGCTCTCATGATTGTCGTTCCTTTTAGTGGGATGGTCTTGGTTTTCTATTTCTCATGATTATTCTGGTGCAACTAGTTGACCATGTTCACTCAAAAGGGATAGCAATGTGAAGGAGATGCATTGTGTGTTTTGTTAGTAACCATTGATTGATTTCTTCTTGATTTAAATTTTCCAGAGCTTCACAAGAAAGAGACATGTGAAGCTGTCACTATCATAGAAACCCCACCACTGGTGGTTGTGGGAGTTGTTGGTTACATCAAGACACCACGTGGCCTCCGCTGCCTTAGTACTGTTTGGGCTCAGCATCTGAGTGAGGAAGTGAAAAGGCGATTCTACAAGAACTGGTGCAAATCCAAGAAGAAGGCTTTCGTGAAGTACTCAAAGAAGTATGAAAGTGATGAAGGGAAAAAGGATATTCAAACTCAGCTGGAGAAACTGAAGAAATACTGCTCTGTCATTCGAGTCTTGGCTCATACACAGGTACTGTATTCATTCAGAACTTCTGAATGTTTAACCTTTATGTTACAAGCGCTGTTTGTATGTCTACAACATAGCGGCAGCTGCTTATTATGATCCTTTCATGGGAGATAGTTTGCTCTGGGATTCCGATTATTATGAGGTCTAATGGTAGATTTTTCTTGTTTTTGTAGATCCGAAAAATGAAAGGACTGAAGCAGAAGAAGGCCCATCTGATGGAGATTCAGGTCAATGGTGGAGATGTTGCTCAAAAGGTTGATTATGCATATGGCTTCTTTGAGAAGCAAATTCCAATTGATGCTGTTTTCCAGAAGGATGAGATGATTGATATCATTGGGGTGACTAAAGGTAAGGGCTACGAAGGTGTAGTTACCCGTTGGGGTGTCACCCGTCTTCCTCGCAAGACTCACCGTGGGCTTCGCAAGGTTGCCTGTATTGGTGCTTGGCATCCTGCTAGGGTTTCATTTACAGTGGCCCGGGCTGGACAAAACGGATACCATCATCGCACAGAGATGAACAAGAAGATTTACAAGCTAGGGAAAACCGGTCAGGAGTCTCATGATGCTATGACTGAATTTGACAGGTTAGTAATTTCGTGTTCTGATCCGATTATTTCATATAAGTTTGTGAAGACATTGAGAAGTGTTGATTCATTTGTGCATGTTGAATCTTCTCTATTTCCAGGACCGAGAAGGATATTACACCCATGGGAGGCTTCCCTCACTATGGTATTGTCAAGGATGATTACTTGCTGATCAAGGGATGCTGCGTCGGGCCAAAGAAGCGCGTTGTGACCTTGAGGCAGTCGCTGTTGAAGCAGACGTCTAGGGTTGCCCTGGAGGAGATCAAACTCAAGTTCATCGATACCTCCTCTAAGTTTGGCCATGGTCGCTTCCAGACAACGCAAGAAAAGGCCAAGTTTTACGGACGAGTGAAAGCTTAGAACAGGAAAGATTATGATCCAATAATCCTCACTTTTTGTTGCACCGCTCTGTTTTTTTCTTTTCGCGCTCCTTAAATTTTGTTCTTCTTATGGCACAATATGTCGGGTCATGTTGATTTTTTTTTTTTTGGCTGAAAGGGTCATGTTGAATTTTTTTGAATATTTAGTGATTCTCAGTGAGTTAGCTTTGCTATTTTTCTTGGACAAATTTTCTTTCAATAATTACATTGCTGAAAGTTTCCGACAAAAAAAAAATTACATTCCAATTAAATTACCCCCATTCAAGAATTCGTATTCGTAGCCTCCGATTCCATTCCTGACTAGAGTCGATCCCCCCATTCAAGAATTCGTATTCGTAGCCTCCGATTCCATTCCTGACTAGAGTCGATCCCCTGTAGGCTTTTGACCTTTTCTTGAAAGCGCCTATGAATTAGTTCCAAGAAAGCGGCCGGGCAGCTAGTTGGCCTTGGAGATCAGACAGGGGCCTTTCGTCAGGTGAGGATCAAGAGTTTTTGTTGAATCAAGCTCTCGCCTATGATAGGGGGGCTTTCTTCACTCCTTGTTGAAGTAGCAAAGCTCGTTGAGGCAGACCTAGACAGAAAGAAAAGTTTCCCTTTCCTTTTATTAGTCTGAGTTCATCTTTTCATGCATCCCTTGACGAATTTATTAGAATCTTGATCCGTCATATCAATTATATCTAGAAATGAATTAGCGGAATCTTCTCCAATATGCAAGACGAAGGTTTTGTTTGGTTTAATTGTGAAATTTTTATTTTTGAGTATATAGAGGTTTGACTTATATTAGAAAATGTTGAGTTTTTGAAATTTTTTAGGATAATATTAGATTTTAAAAAATATGGTGGAGTATATTTAAGAGAAAAAGAAAAAGAAAATAATTTTGCAAATTTTTTTTAAAAAGTTTCAATTTGAAGTTAATTTTTTAAAGTTTTTATAAAAATGAGTTAAACATGTTAGTTTCAGTTTTAAAATTTATAAGAAATGTTTTTAAGTATCAATAATCAAACAGACCTGAAATAATTTGAGAACTATTCTGGTACATTGGAGGTACAGCATTGGTATAAATAATTTTAAAAATTCTTGGTGTAAGAACTTAAAAATTTTACATGAACAACAAGTTATTATCAGATTATTCAGTCGGTATAATAATTCGAAAACTTTACGTGCATTAATGTTTGCATGTGCTGATGTGAACTTGACAAAGCCAAAATCAAATAAATTTTGTGGAGACAATTGAGCGTGTCCTTGTCAGGCCTTTCCAAAATATATACGAGTTTTGCAAGCTTGTTTGAATCAAATAGCAAAGCTGCTAAAGGCACACGTGAAGTTATGGACCATAAATTCAGTAGCACCATGAAGTAGTCGACTATAATTGACTGCTGCATGAACATGTCTCGGACTCATTCACCCTACCGACATTCCCGTATGATGATGCTACCTGGGCAAACATCTTTTAATCATTTAATGGTTTTGAAATTAAATCAAGGTTTCGGCATCAATTATATTAAAAAAAAAAAAAATTCCCTTTTCGGGTTCAAATATGAAAATTACATTTTATTTGGCTAATAATTAAGGGATATTTGGCGATCGAGTCAACGAGAGTAAAGATGGGTCACACGTAGATGAATACAACTAGACCAACGGCTTAATTAGTTGAGTTTCATCTTAAAATTAATTGGTACTAAAATAAATAATCTAAAATTTTATAAAATGATTTTTGAGTTAGTAATTTTTTGATATGAAAAAAATATATATTTCAACACTCTTTAATTTCTTGGTAAACATGGAGAAAAGTGAAAGCTAACTTCAGTTTTGAGAGACTTCAGTAAAGAGGAAGCAAAAGAAGCACTAACAATGTTAAAAGAAGACAGTGATTCAATCTCTCTCTCTCTTTTTTTTTTTTTTTTTTAGACATTGGCTTTAATGTTCTTAAATGGTGGGCCCTGCTTTTTAAAGAGATTTGTCTTGCACAGAAAGATTTATTATTTTCTTGAGAGATGACCCCTCTAATATGAAAAAAGCAACGACATGTTCATGTTTTGTCAAGAATGATCACAAAAGAACAAAACATTACAAAAATTATTATAGAGTATGGTGGAGCACCTTATAGTACTTCGTGGCTTATCTGATAAAACATGAAGCTGATATTGTATTTTCTTTTGCCCCTTTGCAGGATTTTTGTGGAGAGTAGCCTTAGTTGATGAATATCGTTCCCATAAGACACCGATAGTAACGATTTTTTATTTTTTCGATTTGAACGTTGTGATAGCCTCAAAATATATGATAGTAACTATAGATCTTCATTAAAGGAATCACTAATAAATCCGATTCTATCCATTTGATTAACATTCTGACATGACCTTCTAGGCGCTTTTTTTTTTTTTTTTTTACATATAATTACATAGAGAGACATGGTGTGCCCACAAGTTGTTTATAATAGAAATGATGTTTTTGCTATAGGCGAAGATAGGGGGTCAGATGTTTCAGGGACATGTTGATTGTCTTGTTGAAGAAAATCCTCACTAGTGCATTGAAAGGAAAGAAAAGTAACCCCCCAGCCTTCCCTCAAACACCTCCACCCCCCTATCACTTATATTGTAATTATTGCTGCCCTTTCTTACTAAAATTTGAAGGCTCATTGTCACAAACCACAGCTGTTTATATTCGGATGCTTAGTTGAGAGATTTTTAGTCACACGTGAAGTACTTAGTCTGCTATATATTAATTTGTGATATTGATGATACAGGTGAGTATTGGTATTGTCACTTTTTGGACTGATTATATTGACTTAATTTAATTTGTCGGCTTAGTGTGGCTGGCTGGCCCATCCCCTCCCTCTGGGGACTGGTAGCCGCATCTGTGTTCAATTCGTGACATTAAGCTCATTGGTTATTTAGTTCAGAGATGAACTTAACTCAGCTATGAGCTTTAGTGCTTCTGAAGAAAGCTGTGCTGTCCTCTAGACAGGTTTTATGAAAAGTTTGAGGAATAAATGTGGCTATGGTCTACTTGAGCTCCTTTTTATCCCACTCTCTTTTTGTCACAGAACCTTTTCTTTCTCACTAGAATCGTGACTATTCTGGATTTGATAGCTGTAAGATATCCAACATTCATTCTCTTCTTTTCAGTTCCTCTAGTTGTTCTGCATCTTGTAATGTGATTTGATTCCACCACCTGCTCAATTATAGTGCAGCTTAGATACGAGTTATTCCATCAGTCTAGGTGACATTTGTCTGATGGAAGAATTTTGACCAACTGCATGCAGCAGCTTTTGTGTAATTTAATTTTGTTTGGCAGTTCTCTTTAGCTTGTCCATTTAGAGGGAGATAATGTGATAGTTGCCAACTTTTCAATGATGAATCTATCTGGTAATGGTGCACATGTTTGGATCTGCTAATCAGTTGTTATTAGGTTTCATCTACACTAACAACATTATTAAATGCACTTCGTATTTATGTACGAGTAATGTTTTATGTCACCCTTCCTCTTTATGTTAAGAATTCACTTATAAAATGTCGAATCTCTCATTTATATGATAAAATTTCTATTATATAGGAAAGAGTAAAGATGTAATATATAATAACGCTCTTTATATGCCATGTTCACTATAAAGTCACTAATGCTACTTATCACCGCGCAAAGCATCACCCATTCTTCACCTCTAACGTGTATGCCTACTTGGCATTTAAATAAGGAGCTGCCATAACATTTGTGTAGCAAAAGTGAATGCATCATGTTTTTGCTTTCCAGACAGGAAGTCCATGATTTTGATTTCTTTAAGTTTGCTTGTCCAGACAAGGTATAGTATGCACTAAGTTAAGCATCAGAAACATGTATCATAGAAAAGTGAGATTATCATATAACTTTGCCTTTACATTTTCTGTTGAGTATAAAGCTACCTACACTGAGCTGCATTTTGTGTTAATGCTTGGAGTAACATATGTGACTTTTTCTTCCATGGCCTGAAACTTCGGAAGGGGAAGACTAACATGATTGGCTCTGTTGCATTTCAGGGTAAAAAGCCGATGCCAAAGAGTT
Source organism: Ehretia macrophylla (assembly GCA_037974665.1). Lineage (NCBI taxonomy): Eukaryota > Viridiplantae > Streptophyta > Magnoliopsida > Boraginales > Ehretiaceae > Ehretia > Ehretia macrophylla. The sequence continues at coordinate 54,519,526 of CM075766.1, forward strand.
TCTTGTAGGAGCAGGTATCTTCATGCTGCCATTTACTTACTATAGTTGAATCTGTGTGAATTAAAGTTAATGTGAGACCAGCTCTGAATCATGCTTGTCTTTGAAATTGAACGTTTCATGTACTTTTGATGCAATGTAGGTATTCGAGGGTGAAGGATCGGATTAGAGCTTAAATGATCAAAAAGATTAGACGTGATACAATTCCATCTGAGGTTTAAGTATATAGTTATAAAATTTCAAACGATTAGTCACATCTGCCCGCGAGTTTGGAGATCAAGCGCAATGAATGAGCTTAACAATGAAAGATCGGAGGGGTGGAATTTCTATACCAGCAAAGAACCGAGTCCGTCTCACACAGAAGTTAATGGGACATCAATGGACGCGATTTCTTTTGGCTTTGTTGCTACAGCCATCTTGATATCAATGTTTTTGATCATGGCCATTTTTGAGCACCTGTTTAAACCAAGTGAATCTTACTCTTCATCACAAGAAGGCGCTAGCCGGCTGTCACATTCGCGACAAATGCAAAAGCTGAGAGATCCAGAATTAGTAAAGCCTTTGCCTAATCATAACCTTTGTTGCATTTTGTTCACCTGTTTTAATTTACTTGATTCTGACAGGTACATTTCTGTGACAGGTTCCAGGTTCATATGCTTCTGATTTCTCCGTTGTAATGCCAGGAGAGCGGTATCCTACATTCATCGCGCAACCTGCTCCTCTCCCGTGTTCAAGAGAAGGGATTTATTGGCCCTCGCATGACCATGGTTTTGCCTCCCCATAGATGATGATAGCAACCTCCCACGGGCCATCATCATTGTTTATTTTTACAGAATGCGGGAAGTAGACAACAATTTTGCATCAGTATACATTCTGGTACTTATTATCCCATACTATTGTTGTAAATTGAACAAGTAGAGAGAATGTTAGCCTAATGAATGAAAGACTTCCTTACAAGTTTAAAACACTTTGCATAGTAAAGCAGCAAAATCTTTGTCTTCTGGAGTCGTCAAGTGCTGAAAATTAGCTAATCCCATAACGCAGAGAAGTTAGTGTGGCCCCTGCGAGAGGATAACGCGCACAGATTGAGAAACGGTCCAGGTTTATGAATGAAAAGAAGAAGGCACATAAAGGCCATAACAGGGTCAGATGATATATGAGACGCAGAGCTCCTTGTATTTATGCCCACATTTTGAAATATTCTGTTCACATATTCATGTAAGATATATGCAAGATGTCACGCCCCGAGCCCAAAACACTAGTGGTTTGGGGCTCAGGCGTAACAGAATATGTAGATTACATTTATAATGTCCAAACTCAAGAAATTGCCTACAAAATCGCCTTCTCATCAGAAACTCCCACAGCATTTAGCTGAATGAACAGGAAACTATAGTGTTTATATTGTGCAACAAAACGTTCTCCGGAAATTTTCACTCCTCTGCAGCATAGAATGACCTTTCTACGGTGTTTTGTTGACACCTCAAAGCAAGTTTTTATTGTGACATGCTATATTTTCGTCATCTAGGGTGCCATAATCAGGTTGCTTCGCCTACCATTTGATCTTGTTATTGCATATTGTGGCGGGAATTCAAACTGAAGTGTAGACGAGCCGATCCTGGCAAGCCATCCCATTCTGTATGTTTCATCACAATAGATGTAACGATCTAAGTTCAACTACTATGATGACAGTTGTGAAAACTTAAATCTTTATAAAATAAACACGTATAGTGGGAAGACAACTTCCTTGAATTTGAACCCATAAATCAATTTTTTTATCTCCTCATATTATCAAAACTAAAAAGGCCTTTTTTTTAACCATGTTTGATCATGCAAAGCTCCTTTTTACAAAGGAAGCAAAGCGTGGTAAAAAGCCACGCACAAATCTTAGGAAACCTCAATTAACAATGGCAAGATTGACCATTACTAAATAAGAATGCCTAAGTAGTATTTATCACTTTTTTTTTTTTTACATTTAAATTTGTAGTTACTAGATTCCAATTGAACTATAATTCATATATTTTACTAAGTCAATTTTTAAAATCTTAAAATATAAAATTTCTAACCACAACGATCTAATTAAGATTTCAGAATTGTTGCGGGGATTTCTGAGTCAATTCTTCTTGTCATCGTGCTTGAGTTCATGATGCACGTTTTATAGTCTGATGAAGTGAATTACTTCGAAATATAAAGATATTTGTTCGACCATATAAATTGGAAGCTTGTAGAAAAAATGGGTTATTTTAGTGCTCGAAAATAATATTTCAAAATTTCCGTCTATTGTTCATTACTTGTGGATAAGATCTATATTACAGAGTGTATTGATCTATTTCAAGTCGCATAGCTTCCTAATAATTTTTGTAAAGTTTTGACGTAATTTCCTTGAGTTGACATATGCCCAATATTCAATTAAAAGAACCTTAAAGGTTACCAGTAAGGGAAATTTGCGCAAATAGTCTTCATTATTTTCTTAAAATTTCAAATTCAACTTTATTTTTTAAAATTAATTAATTTAGTCCTATTATTTTTCAAAAAATAATTTTGTCCTATTATTTAAAATTAATCAATTTAGTCCATATTTCTTTCTAAATTTTTTTAACTTGGTTCTTATTATTTTTTTTAAAAAAATTCAGTTCAATCTCTATATGTGACCACTGTTTCAGGAATAAGTATCTTCTCATACTTTCTGAACCTGATCTCCGTAGATATAGACAGAAAGGCTACAAAGGTTTATACCTTGGAGCTATTCATCTAGCATTATAGCCCAGTTTCCTTGCTGGAAAAAATGTTTGGCAGCATTCTGAGCTTTTGCATTCATGTTGCTCCAATTGATTGTTGACTCAATTTGTCCAACATCTTGTGGCCTGATTTTGGTTACTTGTCATTTACCAACATAGGCGTTGTCGGCTTCTCCTATACAATAGAGCTCATGGTCTAAATGTTTCTAATCCCAGAGAATTTTGGCACGTTCGTTGCCCTGATATCCTAACTTTTCATGAGCACCTCCTCACCTTCCAGAATTTTTCTCAAGAAGATGGCTATTCCACTGCAGACCTTGGGTCTGACTACGACCTGTGGGGGGGAGATGTTAGCCAAAACAGTCAGGACTGGTGGGATGATATCGATCTCAATAACGACAGATGGTGACTTACAAACAGGAATCCCGGGTGGACTCCATGACGAAGCCTCGTGTCATGTAAAAAAGTTTGTCGTGTTGTAATAATGTGATGTGACAGGAATCTTTTGTCACTTCAGATTCTCTTTTGGTCATGTCTTGTTTGTCTATTTGTAATAAGTGAGATTTCCTTTATTAAAGGAAACCGCTTTAGTCGCGTCAGGTTTGTCTTATTGTGAATTATTAGGAATCTCTTTATGCCGTGTCAGCTTTTCCTTTATTAAAGGAAGATACTCTAGTCTTTGTCAGCAATAGTGGAGATTCCGCTTGTATTATTGGCTTTGTAATCGTTTGCCTATAAATAATGAAGAACCCCTGACTAAAGGGGCAGACTTGGATTGCGCCTAAACACATCTTTTTTTCTCATTGTGCAAAGCATCTTCTTTCCTCGATCCTTAAGCCTTTGCCCATGTCTTCCTCCTCCCTTTCCACTTTCCTCCCTTAGTGGTCTTAGAGCCTAATTAACTGTAGCACCTCACTCTCTGGTATTGAAGGTCTTAAACTATACTTGTGTGTTGAACACTAGAGTATTTGACAACAGGGCCATAGCCATTAAAGAGTGAATGAAAGGCGTCGTAAGTCCCGCAGTAAGCCCAATCGTGACTAGTGTATCCACCATGGCTAATCTTCCCCTGCCAGAACAAGAAGTTTTTGCTAACAACTTTGATCTCACTTCCTTTGATCCTTCTGCATCTCATTATGAGGTAGACATAACCCAGACACCTCCGTCCACAAAACCAGGTGAAAACTTCAAGCTTTCTCCGCTCAACCTCTACTCTTACTACCAAACTTCCCAACTCACACAAAGATTCAAGTCTCTTTTACCTATTAAACCCGCAGCCCTTACAACCGTGTATAAATCCTCTACTGTCATTGTACAATCCGTATCCTCTTCTCGCTTAGAAACCTATCTTCCCATACTTTCTGAACCTGATCTCCGTAGATATAGACAGAAAGGTTACAAAAGTTTACACCTTAGAGCTATTCGTCTAGTAATTACAGCTCAGTTTCCTTGCCGGAAAAAATGTTTCATGTATAGTTTTATTACTAGATACCAGGTGGCGTAAGTTTGATGATGCACTCATCTATGCCGTTGAAGCAGGTCTTCACAATGGCCATGTCCTCATCCAGGTTGAACCAAACTCCACCTTTGACCTTTCCCGTCCTACCCTTTCTCAAACCATTCAGGTCCTAATCCAACTTTATAGAGCTGATATGAACCCAAATGAAACTATTGTTGCACTTCACCATTCCATGACCTATAAAGTTCAAACCCTTCTCTTTTCCATGGACCACAATTGTAAGCGTCGAGTCCACGTGTTAGGTGATAGTAATGTTACCCAACCAAAGATTTACACCAAACATGAATTCACTTTCCCTCCTCGATGGAAAAATAATTATGGGATGAACCATAACCGACCAGCCATCCATGATTCACCAAGAATCTCTAGACATCCTCTAGAACCAGGTCGTGACTGCATATCATTTCCAACACAATCTCAACCAGCTGAACCTTGTAAAAAATGCCAACTTGCTGGACATCCTCAGTCTTGTCCACACAGTGTCAAAACCCTTTGCTAACAGATCTAGGTCCTCTAGATATGTATGTTTTGTTGATTTTCCTGAAGACATCTATTGTACAGGAGAAGCCGACAACGCCTATGTCGGTAAACAATAAGTAACCAAAACCAGGCCACAAGATGTTGGACAAATTGAGTCAGCAATCAATTGGAGCAACATGAATGCAAAGGCTCAGAATGCTGCCATCCAAAAAATATGGTCAAATCTCAGGGAACATGTTGCATGGACAAAGCAAACCCATGATCATCTCAGACAAGGTTGTTATGACCAGTATAATGACCTCCACAAGGCTTTCCACAGAAATCACAGATACTATCAGAAAGATTCCATTGACTGGAAAAAACTTCAAAAGGCATCCCCCAAACCGAACCTCTTTTGGACAAGTTCGTTATTGGAACAACGCCAACATGATCAATATACAAAAATCTTATTCCGAAAAACACTATCTTGATTCTGACGAGTTCAAAAGAAAAAGAGAACGACTTGCTGAGAAGCTCTAAAAGCCAACTAAACCAACAAAGCAGTCCACGCACCCTTGGAAACACAATCCGAAGCCAGATCATACAGTCTAGATACAAAGTGGCAATTGTCCTAAGGCCTATTGGGTTGATCTTACACTACCTCCTTATTATCTCTCCAAAGAGAAAATTATCCCAACTGGGTGGGGTGATGAAGACGAGAAAGAAGGTCCCAGCGAAATATCTTCTGTTATTTCGTCCTTTGATTCCTTTAATCCATTTGAAAAAGATTCATCCTCTCAGACAATTCCACCATACAAAGGACTAGTTCTTATGCAAACTCCTGTGACCCTGTTCTACATGGACACCACAAGAACGCATACACATAACCCAGTACAAGTAAATCCTGATGATTCAGATGCAACCAGTGACCAAAGAGAAACTTCCCAAGAAGGAGAACACCGGAACCAACAACCAGCGCAAGCATAGGTTCCACAACAACAACCTCAGAGATAACAAAACATTGAAGGAAAAGTTTCCATCCCGTATGCTCCAGATCACAAGCAATTCTGGAACATTGATGCCATTCCTCCTGATGACAGACTCAAATATCTTGAGAAAATGGATGCATGGATAAATGGAGAATCTCTTCGAAATCCTACTCTCGAAATAAGAGATATCATTGACCGTCTTATTGCTGTTTTTACAGGATCACTTCGCAGTTAGTGGACAAGAATGCTGTCAGAAGAAGAAATACAGATCATCCTGATAGATGCAAATCCTATCCAGATGTTCCTAAGATGTCTACGAGCCATTTTCGTAGGACAAACAGCCCAAGAAGTTGAAAAGGCAGAAAAAGAGTTTTTACTCAACAAATGCTGTGATATTGCAAAACTTGGAGAATATTATCTCAAACAAAAAGCTCTGTATTATACCTTTGAAAAAAATACAAAAACCATCAAGAAGGTGTTTGTCTTCAACATGCCACAACCACTTTTTGAATTGCTCAAGACAGAGTTCAAACGAGCCAATATAGCAGATCTCAGACCAGTGAGTCGTGCTCCCTTATACCAGATGGCCAGAAAGCTCATTCAGGACCAGTGTGAGTCTAAGCATCTTGGCAAGCTCCTCAAGAGCAATGAACAGAAAACAATGGATACCTTTTGTAGAAAAGATTTTCAAAAGTTTGGTTGCCACACTCACAGTCACTCATCATGTTCATGCCACAAATACAAAAGATGCAAACATCATAAGAGGTTTTACAAGTCCAAAAAACCTTTCAAGAAGTTTAGATTTGTGAATAAAAGATTAAAACCCTCTTCTTCCACTAAGTGTTTTTTTGTTGTTGTGGAAATAAAGGACATTTTGCAAATGATTGTTACTATAAGAAGTCCAAGAAGCTACCATCCAAGCTTGTTCAATTCATTTCCACTCAAAACTTTGATGACCAGCTATACACATGGACTTTCGAACCAGATCAAGCCATTCTTAACCTTGATATAGCCTCATCCTCATATCTCACCTCAGAATCCGATTTCTCTGATTCAGAACCAAACCTCTCCATAGCCAAAATACACTAACAATCAATCCTATCCACTTCCCAAACCACTTTTACCCCAGGCCAGATATACAAACCCTATATCAAGCTTCTCATAAACCCTCCAGGATATGTTCTTATCACAGTTACTGCACTTGTAGACACATGTTCATGTATTTCTACGATAAAATCCAAATGCCTTGCATCTGAATATTAAATTTTCTCTAGAGCAACCTTCACAACTGCATCTAGTAGTGGATTTGCAAGTGAAGCACACTCCATGACCATACCTATACATCTATCCCCAGATGTCGCTATCAGACACAACTTTTATTAGTATGATCAATGCTGTGAAGATATTCTTTTAGGAATGGACTTCTTCACTTTGCTTGCTCTGTTCTCATTTCAGACAGATGGCTTCCAATTCCTACATAATTAGTATACCCCTTGGGTATCCTTGCAGGAGCTACCTCCACAGGTCTCAGCCATTCAAGATGATGAATTTGCTGAAAAAAAATCATTTTTTTTCCCGTTGCAATGATTTTCCAAACAAGTTTTGGGAAAAAGAGAAACATTTCGTCTCTCTACCTTATAGAGAAAATTGGCAGATGCCACACCAAACTGCCTCTCATCCAGGAATACCAAAAGATGAAGATATTTGTCAAACTGAAATTCAGACACTACTTGAGCAAGGTCTCATCCGACCATCCAGATCTCCATGGGCAAGTCATGCATTTTATATCAACAAGCGATCTGAACAGGTCTGCGGAAAGAAAAGATTGGTGATTGATTATCGCCAACTCAATGATCAATTGCAGGATATCAGATACCCTCTCCCACGAAAAGAACAACTCCTCCAAAAGTTGTCCAAGGCTAAATTCTTCTCTAAATTTGACATAAAATTTGGATTTTGGCAAATTGGAATCACTGAAGATGATCGATTCAAAATCGCTTTTGTTGTTCCACAAGGACATTACGAATAGAATGTCATGTCATTCGGTCTCAAAGTTCCAACACAGAATGGATGATGTTTATAGGCTACTCGCGCAGCACTGTATCGTTTACATTGATGATGTATTGGTTTTCAGTAACACAACAGCAGAACATCATTAGCGTCTCTGACAATTTCAAGAACTAACCTACCAGCATGGATTAGTTCTTGTTGAATCCAAGATGAAAATTGGTTTAAATGCTATTGATTTTCTTGGTTTGCAGATTAAAGAATGATGCATTCTCCTCCAAGGGCACATATCAAGCAAGGTCCTTGATTTTCCCGATGAGCTCAGAACTGTTACACAAACAGTTCCTTGGATTGAACAATTATTGTTAGCCTAAAGGTTTTAAATCCTATATTTTGATGATAACTAAATCTTGATTATAAAATTGATCTATTGACTAATCATATCTTGTAATGAGTTTATTGTTTGAGAATTAGTCAAAGCTTGAAGGATATTCAACATATTAAGCAAGCTCATAAGGATTGGAGTAATGCTCATGGAAAGTAATGATCTTCCTCCAACGAGAATATCAAAGAACTTTAATGGTCAAGATCTATGAAGATTCAAGATATAATCATCCTAGCTAAGATCTTGTCCTAAAGAAGGAAGATTGAAGAGATGATCAAAACACTTTGAGAATATCAATGTTATACAAGCTCAATAGCAAGTTCATGAAGAATGATGTTGATCAAGCTCAAATGATCTAATCATGAAGATAAAATGAAGAGCTCAACATGACCAAGCTTAAGTGTCCTTTTGTCAAGATCTTTACAAGCTCAAGTTGTAAAGATTCATGTGAAGATCTTTGTAGAAGAAGAAGGAGTTATAAGAGGAGACGTGGCGACATAAGGGGTACCGGTTGGGACTTGACTGGGACTTTGGGTTTTGCAAATGGTATATGCTCGATAATGATTCTTAAAAGTTGTTTTTGAATCAATTGAAAAAGGCTTTACAAAAGACGCTCAAAAGAAATGATTTCAAAAAACCCAACCCTTGTAGTTTTGAGCCCACCGGACGACCCTACGGCCACCGGTCGACCGGTGGCCAAATGGTCGTCGGCCCGAGGCCTATCCACCGGACGAGGGTCTCTCGACCGGTCAATCGGCGAACAGGGATCGATCGGTTGGGTCAAAATGCTGATTCAAAATATAGTCATTTGTGAACGTTGGGAGCATTAATTATACCATTTTTTCAGCTTTATTAATCTCTCTCAACTGCAAAATTTTAAGGCATTGATTCAAAGTAATTACTCTTGAGTTATTTCATTAATCTCATCTTTGAATCATCATTGAGATATACTTGAGCAAGAATTTGTAAGCTATATTGAGAAAAGCATTCATTGTATTCATCTTCCCTGAAAGAGAGTTTTTATTGTTGATCTCAAACACTTATCAAAAGAGAGAGTTAAACACTTTGAAATGAAGGATTTATTGTATTGAGAAGGATTTTTCTATTGTAAAAGCTTGAACTACCATTGTAGTTGGTTTGTGCACTCACCAACATTTGAAGAGTCACCATAGTGAAGATTGTTGAAATCCTAAGCGGGGAGCTTGGGTCGTGGACTTAGGCGGGGGCCGAACTACGCTAAATCGCAATTTGCAATCTCTTTCTCTCAATTCTCTCTTTGAATTATTTTATGCACACTAAGTGTTTGATAAATTGTCTTACTTACAATTTTTATTGCTAGAGTGCATATTTGTTTAAGATTATTTTTGATTAATCATTGCTAGTATATTGCCTAATCGAAAAAGTAGTAGCATTGCCTATATAACCTAATCCACCCCCCCTCTTAGGTTAAATTAAGGGACAACAAGTGGTATCAATCCGTGGACTACACATTATGGAATATTGTTGAGCATGGGCCATACGAAGTAAAAGATGAGTTAACCGAGCAAAACATTGCCAAGTTGACCAAAAATGCTCAAGCTATGCACATCCTCTATTGTGCATTCAAGGATGAAGAATTGGAACAAATTCAAGAATGCATATTCGCTTATGAGATATGGACATTTCTTGAAGAACTATATGGAAAGGAAGAAGGAGATTACAGAGACGAAGATGAAGAAAAAGAAGATGTTGTATGCCTTGTTACAATTGATGAAAATGTATGTCCATCTTATAAATCTAGTTGCTCCTTATCTAGTAACAATAATCTTACAATGGATGAACTAGAAAAAGCCATCTTGAATATTCAAGATGAATTGATGCAAACAATTTCTAAAAATAAATTTTTCTTGAGGAAGTTGAAAATACTTTATTTGAGATAAATGAGCTTAAAAAGAAAAATTATTTTGTTGAAGCCAATCTTGAGCTTGAAATTGATAATATTAGCTTGATTACCAAAGAAAAAGTGTTTGAAATGAGTTTTCATGGTTACGAAGGATTTACAATGAATTGAATGAAGAAATAGAAAATTCTAATAAAGAAAAAGAAAAATGGGATATTATGCGTAATCCACGATACATGGTATGCAAATTAAATATGTTAGGATATAAACCATATCTCATTCAAAAGATCTTAAAGAATAGTTTTCTCAAAAGCTCAAATTACGATGTATCACCTTGTGTTTGTACATATTGTGATAAAATAGAACAACTTGTTTCACTATTTCACGATATGAAATTAATTGATGATGAAACGAAAGTTCCATAGTGGCTAAAACATAAATGGATTGTTAAAGCCACAACAAATATGATTAAACCCCCGAGGACCCAATTAAAGATTGGTACCTAGATCTTGCTTTGTTGTAGGAATGTCAAGCAACACCAAAGATGATGGTGATGCAACTCATGAAAGAGGCAAGATCTTTGAGATGAGGAAGCACGGGTAATATTGAACATATTTTTTTTATATATGTGCTTCTTGAGAATGTTTTAAAATTCAACTTGATTAATCAACTATGTGATATTACACATATGTGATTGAAAATAAAAATGATGATACATTATTTGATAATTAAGTAAAAATGATCATGCCAATGAGTTTGATGAATCTATGCATGAGATGTTATATGCATTGTTATGTCATGTGATTTTGAATATACATGTGTTGTATGAAGATGGTAAACTTGATGGTTTGAATGCTAGAAAAGAATTGTATTATGATAAATTTGATAATCGTGCCAAGAAAGGTTAAATGAGAAAAGATAATTCTTTGTGATGATGATTTGTTGATTTATGAAATAATCACGGTTAGAATATTTATTGTCTTAAGAATTCCTTAAATTGGATGAGTTAAGCCATTCTTGGTGTTTGAATATGAGATACATCATATATCCAATAGGATAGGAATATATTGGTACAATGGAAGACACTTTAGTGAAAATGAATTTGAGGTGCTTCCAAAGAATGTTTAAAGGTTATATTGAGAAAATTAAGGTTCTCATCTGAAGAAGATGAACTAGCTTCTAGTGGTGGAAGAAAGAAGCTAAAAGAACCTTATCACCCATGTGACCTATGAATCAATTTCTCTTGTTTAAATTTTGTGGTATAAAATTAAATTGAATGAATGGATACTCATGTATGAATGTCATTTGAAGTGTGTAGAAAGATGAAATATCTTACAAATGAATCATATGTACTTGAGTTTGGTATTATCAAATGTTGAATGTGATAATTGTTGCAAGTGCAAAATAAATAGTTGAAATACATAATATCACAACATCTTGAAAGAAAAATGAAATGTCTTATCATTCATAATGGTGATAGCTTTAAAGAGAAAATTGATGCGATTGAAATGTTGAAAGTCAAGAATTTGGTATATATTGTAAATCAAAGTGAGGCACTTGGCTCTCAATGATGATATAATGTGTTGATAGTACATGATGAAGTGAAAATCTTTGATTGATCTTGTATGATTGGATGTAGTGTCAAACTTCTTGATGAATTAAATGAACAAAATTGATAAATGAGAGATTCATTCAACAAAGCATTATATCTCTACTTGAAATTATTATACAAAAACTTTGTTCGGCATTTGATTGTTGATTGGTAAAACTAATCCATCTCTTTGAGAAACATTTTTTAAGAGCTTGCAAAGTGAAATGGAATTTAGCAATGAAAGGAGATTCAAAATTCTTCCATGGATTCCCAATCAAGTAAATCAAGAAGGAGTATTTACAAGTCAAACCAAGATCACAAAGGAATCAAATCAAGAAGCTTGTACTTGTTCATGTCAAAGTGGTCAAGAACTCAAGTGAGTATATCAACCGTCAAAATGGTCAAGAACTCAAATGAATATATGAACCAAGCTCCACAAAAGTAAAGAAAAGGTATATTGGTTGACAAAAAAGAAGTATAGAGGTATGCTCAATAATGTATTTCATTCAATTACCTATAATATGTCGATAACAATGCTCTTGTGTGCTTGATTGTGATATTGCTCGAAAAAATCTCATTAGAGCATTGTAAAAAGAAACTTGAATTGTCTTTCCATCACCATACTAAAACATTATCATAACTTCTTGATGGATTGTGCTCTTGATCATATTTGACATCATGAACATATGTAATGCATAAGAACTTTGATGATGCTAATCTCTTTGCACCGAGAAAGATTAACGATGATGTAGGCACTCAAAAAGATAGATCTCCTAGTGCTTCAAAGGATTAATACAATCAAGGAGTACAGCCAATCTTATAGGATGAAGAGCAACAAAGATCAAAACAAGATGAACAACAAATATCCTATGAGCAAAGTATTGATCAAAATACCTAAGATTTTGAAAGAATGTGAAAGATCATCCAAACGATAAGATCCTAGGTAATTCACCAAAAGGTATAAGAACTCTATCAGATTTAAATATCTTTGGTGAACGTAATGGGTTTCTTTCTCAAATTGAACAAATTGTTGAAAATGATGTGTTACAGGAATTAACATACTTGTCTCGTGATATTGGTAAAGCAGTATGTTCATCTCATTAGCATATACAAGAGAAAAATATAACTGTTGAAATATCATTGATTGAGTGCATATGATGTAAATGTTTGATAGGAAGACATGCTTACTTGATTTCAATTCTTAAATTTACATTGTTGCAAGCATAGATACTTGATAACAATACTATGTATAGTTGGTAAATATCAAGTTGATTTAACTAAGGTCAACACACTTAAATTTTTTCTAGAGTTGATTCAAGGACCTTGTTGGACTATTTGATCTTGTTAGAACAACTAATCATTTCCTTTGTGAGATTTCCCTAAGTGCTTGCATAGGTTATTCAAAGATAGTATGAGAGAAGACTCAAATGTTCCCTCTTGAACTCTCAATCAAACAATTCAAGAAAAAATATTCATCAATCAAGCCAAGTACCCAAAAGTACAAAAGAAAGATTGGGCTTAGTAAAGGAAATAAATTGAGATTCCAATGGATACATCAATCACGCTCTACAAAGTTGAGATAAGGTAAACCGGTTGATGAAAAAGAAGTATAGAGGCATGATCTATAATCTTCTATATTCAAATTGCCTTTAAACCAAATGTGATGATTTTTATGCTCTTATGTGCTCATTCAAATGTTGTTCAAATCATCTCATTAAGAGCATTGTAAAAGAAAACTTGAATTGCCTAAACCCGAGTTGTTATATACTTGCGTGCTTGTTTCAATCATGTCTTAAAAAAATTCCATTAAAACATTGAAACACGAAATTTCAAATGTCACTCCATCATGCACACTAAATGTCTATCATGACTTTATGATGAATTGGATTCTTGAACCATTTATTTAATCTTATCTTCTTACAATGCATATGGACTTTTATAGATAATCATTACAATGCATTGGATATTTGATTCTAGCATGTATTCTATACTCATATGAGAAGAACATAGACATGCTTGAGATGAATTATTTTTGAAAAGAATTTATAAGAATGTCTTGATTGTATGAAAATATGACATGTGCTTGTATAAAGATGTGTACCTTGACGAGAAAAATATTGTTGAACATATATACCATTACCATCTCTAGATTATTTTTTAATGGCTTTTGACTCTTCTCTTGTAACAAAACTTGTGTTCCTCCATGAATTGGCTTTCATCATATCTTCTTAAGTATTCCTACTACTTGCTCATTAGTGTGCTTATTACTTGTTCATAATGATCATAAATGAATAGTATGCATAATATCAACATAAATGAAATATCAAACGAATTTGAGAAATTGAATATCATGCCAAATGAGGAATATAAAAATTTTTTAAAAGAATTGTAGTTTATGATGAATACCTTGAATACCATTCGTTTCTTATAGTGTTAAATTTGCTATAAGATTTGGTTCAATACCAAAGGAGGAGATATGACAGTGGCATCATTTCCTAAAAAGAGATAAATATAAATAATTTTGTATGCTATGACATATGCTATTTGTGAATGATTTTAATGCTCATAGTGTGCAATGATAATATGATTAAGATATGCATACAACAAAGAGGGAGCTTACTTGTCTGAATGAAATCATCCTTATGCATTGCTCTTGTAAATAGATATATCAATTGTTATGCTATAAAATTGTCATATGCTTTGGTTGAGTACCAAAGGAGGAGAAACAATAATGAAATGATAATATTGCATCAAATAAGAAAAGTTTTGGAAAAAGCAAATGCATGCTTCAAGAAAGGTAAACTCATGTACCTAAATGCTATCTTACAAGCATATATATTATATCTTACACCTCTTTAGTGTAAAAATTTGTTTCTTTGTTGATTATAAAGGGGGAGAGAGAGATGTGATTGATACATGATCTATAAGAGAAGTCTTTTATGCATTTAGTGTGGGGGAGCCTTGGTGAAAATGACCATTATGATGTTATTTTCATGGAAATTCCATTGTTATACTATTTTTCAAAAATCCCACTGTAGTGCTATTTTTAGATAAGATCACATTGAGATGTTATCGTATGACCAAGAAAACAATATAAGATATGGAGAGTTATGAAATAGAATGAAGAAGGACTTTATGTGTTTATCATTTTCTTACCTATACATAGTCTCAGAGATAGCTTGCATACTTTGTGAACTTGATATCAAATGGAGAGGTGACACAGTGATATCATATTCATATTTTAGTTTGTGCTTGGATCATATGCTCTAAGTTAAAATGCTTCTTATGATATGCACTTTGCAAGGGGGAGTTTTGTCTTGTAGTGCTATTTTTCATAAAGGATAAATGTTCAAAATCCCATTGAGATGATATTTTGAAAAAAATCCTATTGAGCTTATCTATGCATTGTCCCATTCTAATGTTATCTTGCCCTTCCTATGCTTAATTATCTTTGATGATGCCAAAGGGGGAAAAGAATGAAAGAAGAATGAAAGAACATAAGAATGAGAAAACATATGGGGAGATTATGGGAGAAACCTTGAACATGAAAATTTGAATTTGATATGCATATAGTGAGGGGGAGCTTTGATCTTTGTTTTCATTAACATCTTACTTATGCCTTGATATCAAATTATGGTGTTTTATTGTGCTTCATTGTATAAGATTTTGTCATCATCAAAAAGGGGAAGATTGTTAGCCTAAAAGCTTTAAATCATATATTTTGATGATAACTAAATCTTGATTATGAAATTGATCTATTGACTAATCATATCTTGTAATGAGTTTATTGTTTGAGAATTAGTCAAAGCTTGAAGGATATTCAACATATTAAGCAAACTCATGAGGATTGGAGTAATGCTCATGGAAAGTAATGATCAAGCAAAAGGTATCATCCAACGAGAAGATCAAAGAACTTTAATGGTCAAGATCTATGAAGATTCAAGATGTAATCATTCTAGCTAAGATCTTGTCCTAAAGAAGGAAGATTGAAGAGATGATCAAAACACTTTGAGAATATCAATGTTATACAAGCTCAATAGCAAGTTCATGAAGAATGATGTTGATCAAGCTCAAATGATCTAATCATGAAGATAAAATGAAGAGCTCAACATGACCAAGCTTAAGTGTCCTTTTGTCAAGATCTTTACAAGCTCAAGTTGTAAAGATTCATGTGAAGATCTTCGTAGAAGAAGAAGGAGTTATAAGAGGAGACGTGGCGACATAAGGGGTACCGGTTGGGACTTGACTGGGACTTTGGGTTTTGCAAATGGTATATGCTCGATAATGATTCTTAAAAGTTGTTTTTGAATCAATTGAAAAAGGCTTTACAAAAGAAATGATTTCAAAAACCCCAACCCTTGTAGTTTTGAGCCCACCGGAAGACCCCACGGCCACCGGTCGACCGGTGGCCAAATGGTCGTCGGCCCGAGGCCTATCCACCGGACGAGGGTCTCTCGACCGGTCGACTGGCGAACATAGGTCGATCGGTTGGGTCAAAATGCTGATTCAAAATATAGTCATTTGTGAACGTTGGGAGCATTAATTATACCATTTTTTCAGCTTTATTAATCTCTCTCAACTGCAAAATTTTAAGGCATTGATTCAAAGTAATTACTCTTGAGTTATTTCATTAATCTCATCTTTGAATCATCATTGAGATATACTTGAGCAAGAATTTGTAAGCTATATTGAGAGAAACATTCATTGTATTCATCTACCCTAAAAGAGGGCTTTTATTATTGATCTCAAACACTTATCAAAATAGAGAGTTAAATACTTTGAAATGAAGGATTTCCTTGTTAAAGATGTTGGGGTTAAAGCTTTGTATTGAGAATAATTTTTCTATTGTAAAAGCTTGAACTACTATTGTAGTTGGTTTGTGCACTCACCAACATTTGAAGAGTCACCATAGTAAAGATTGTTGAAATCTCTTTCTCTCAACTCTCTCTTTGAATTATTTTTTGTACACTAAGTGTTTGATAAATTGCCTCACTTACAATTTTTATTGCTAGAGTGCATATTTGTTTAAGATTGTTTTTGATTAATCATTGCTAGTATATTGCCTAATTGAAAAAGTAGTAGCATTGCCTATATAACCTAATTCACCCCCCTCTTAGGTTAAGTTAAGGGACAACAATTATGCCTTATCACATGTTCCATCCCTAGCCAACTATACCAGCCAGATATCCAAATATCTTCGCAAGGCTAACATCGGACAATGGTCTCCAAAAGCCACACTGGCAGTTCAACAGCTGAAAGAGCTATGTAGAATACTACTTCCTCTCAAGATCCCTGGTCCAGGACAACTCATTTTACAGACTGATACTTCCCTTGATTTTTGGGCAGCCGTCCTCATTGAGGAAGACAAAGGACAACGACAGGTTTGCAGTTACAAATCAGGATCTTTTATGCTAACATAGTGCAATTATCTCTATTTCAAAAGAGAAGTTCTTGTAGTCATTCAGGGTATCAAAAAATTCAAGTTTTATCTTGCTCATAATCTTTTTATTATTGAAATAGATTTTAGAGGATTTCAGGGTGTTCTCAAAAGAAATCAGAATGATATCCCAGACCCACAACTCATCTGAGGGACATAATGGATCTCCCAGTTCACTTGGATAATGCGACACATCCCAGGCAAAAAGTATATCCTTTTTTATTTTCTCTCCTGCACTCCACCAGAGTCCAAATCAGTATGCATGGTAAATTCAAATGGTCGTACACTTCCATCTTCCCTTGTTCCAGGTCTTATTCCAGGCAGTTCTAGCTCAAATCCAAATCCCACTGATGGACAGTCCTAGACATTTTATGATTTGAGTCTAAACCAGCAAGCTCAATTCCTCGCAGCCCTACTTGACGAGCTCAAACTCAAGATCCTATGATCATTCGCCAACAGTCGGATCACTGATTTCTTTGAGGAATTCGTTGAAATAAAGCTCAGACGAACAATTGATCTGTTGTCATTTGTTTATTATGTTCGCAATGTGATTCGTAACACTCCCCAGCATGAGAAACCATGGGATACAGTTATTGATTTTAATAATTATGAATTTTCAAAGATGCAATTCTTGTATCTTTAGTATTAGCTTAGTTATTATCCTATGACTGTTCTTTTTGATCCATAACTCATTCAAAGGCATGTTCGTGTGTTCCTGTAGTCCCGTTTTATCAGACTATTCTCACAGGTATTCTAGTCATTTAATCCTCTAACACTCATCACTGGTCAAATTATTCAGCACCAGCAAGTTTTCATCATTCGCCTCACATATTGGCGGAATCGTACCATTCCGTCAACCATTATTCCAATCAACCATTTCTACCTGCGACAAGAACCTTGGGAATATTTCATTTATTGGGAGCAATTTCTTACTGTCAAAAGAGCTACTGCTAGAGCCCACGGTCTAGATGTTTCTAATCCCATTTAATTTTGGCACTTCTGTTTCCCTGATAGCCTCACTTTTCATGAGCACCTCATCGCCTTCCAGAATTTTTCTCAAGAAGATGGCTATTCCACTACAGACCTTGGGTCTGACTATGACCCGTGGGGGGAAGATCTTAGCCAAAACAATCAGGACTGGTGGGATGATATCGATTTCAATAACGACAGATGGTGACTTACAGACAGGATTCCAGGAATCCCGTGTGGACTCTATGGTGAAGCTTCGTGTCATGTAAATAAGTTTGTCGTGTTGTAATAATATGATGTGACAAGAATCTTTTGTCACTTTAGATTCTCTTTTGGTCATGTCTTGTTTGTCTATTTGTAATAAGTGAGATTTCTTTTATTAAATGAAACAGCTTTAGTCGTGTCAGGTTTGTCTTATTGTGAATTATTAGGAATCTTATGCCGTGTCAGCTTTTCCTTTATTAAAAGAAGCTACTTTAGTCTTTGTCAGGAATAGTGGAGATTCCGCTTGTATTATTGGCTTTGTAATCGTTTGCCTATAAATAAGGAAGAACCCTTTACTAAAGGGGCAGACTTGGATTGCGCCTAAACACATCTTCTTTTCTCATTATGCAAAGCATCTTCTTTCCTCGATCCTTAAGCCTTTGCCCATGTCTTCCTCCTCTCTTTCCGCTTTCCTCCCTGATCTCCGTAGATATAGACAGAAAGGCTACAAAGGTTTACACATTAGAGCTATTCGTCTAGCATTACAGCCCAGTTTCCTTGCCGAAAAAAATGTTTACTGGTCATGATTGGGCTTACTGCGGGACTTACGACGTCTTTCATTCACTCTTTAACGGCTATGGCCCTGTTGCACCAAACCGCCTCTCATCCAGGAATGCCAAAAGATGAAAATTTTTGTCAAGTTGAAATTCAGACACTACTTGAGCAAGGTCTCATCCGACCATCCAAATCTTCATGGGCAAGTGGGACTGTCCATCAGTGGGATCTGAATTTGAGCTGGAACTACCTAGAATAAGACTTGGAACAAGGGAAGATGAAATATTTGTCTAGCGTTACAGCCCAGTTTCCTTGCCGAAAAAATGTTTCATGTCTAGTTTCATTACTAGATACCAGGTGACGTAAGTTTGATGATGCACTCATCTGTGCCGTTCACATTATTACAACACGACAAACTTAATTACATGACACGGGGTTTCGTCACGGATTCTACCCGAAATTTTTTGAAATCCTATCTGTAAATCACCATATGTCGTTATTAAAATTAATATCATCCCACCAATCCTAAATGTTTTGGCTAAAATCTCTCTCCACGGGTCATAGTCAATAAAATTAACTAATTTAAAATAATAAAAACGAATTTAAAATTTTTAGATAACAATACGTACCTTTTATGCAATTCTCCCTCACCCGTAACTTGAAGAAAAGGAGCAATGATGTAATACAACCAATGAAAATCAAATCACTTTTTTTTTTCCTCTTACGAGGCAAAACTTTATTAGTTACATGAAAAAAACAATTTATTGACAAAATATAAATAGCCACGCTCTATTCATCATCTTCTTTTCCCCCAAGTCTCGTTCGGTTACTGATCAGCGCTTTGCTTCCAACTCAAGATTTGCTCATTCTTCTTTATTCAGGTACATACAGATCTCTCTCCACACA
The DNA here is from genome assembly GCA_037974665.1 of Ehretia macrophylla. Lineage (NCBI taxonomy): Eukaryota > Viridiplantae > Streptophyta > Magnoliopsida > Boraginales > Ehretiaceae > Ehretia > Ehretia macrophylla. Next base: position 54,539,158 of record CM075766.1, read on the forward strand.
CACACACACACACACACACACACATATCTATATATATATATATGCATATATCTTCATTGCTAATTGAAATTATCAAACTTTCTTTTGTAAGTTAAGTCTTTGATCTCTCGTTTAATTTGCTCCGTTGGATTAAGTTCATTAATCTCAGATCTAGCGTCCGATCCGCTCTTTCAATTTGCGATCGAAATCTAATTCACATTGAGATCGTACTAATTTTCGCGCTTTTCCGCTAGGGTTTTTACAATGCTTATGTATTCTAATTTGTGATTCAATTCCATAATTACCTACATTGCTCAGATCTAATTCTTATACTTATGTATCTGTATGTGCATACTAGTGTAAGTGAAAGGTAGCTAGAAATTCGGTTAAGTAAGGGGAAAAAAAAGAATATAAAGGTTTCTGGCCTAGTGTAATTGTTGAGTGAATTGCTTGTGAGTTTTCTGATTCATGTCCATTTGTCTCGTACGATTAATGCAAAGTTTAATGTGAAGCGGCTTTGATATGGCAGGTTCGATATAGTGTTTGGATCAGGATCTATAGAAATTCAAGATGGTAATTTCTGTAGCTTGCTTGATTTTGTTTTACAGTTGGAAATTGATGGATTAATCAAATGATTTAATTTTTTGTTTACAATTTAATATACGAATATATGTAGAGCAAAGAATCGGGATTGTTTGATGTGTCTTATGGATTTTAATATAATTTTTGGTGCTCCTTGTACTAATATAGTCAATTCTACTTATTGGAACAGGTTGTTCTAGCAGCTTCCATTATAAGTAAATCCGGCAAAGGCAAGCACCCTACTCTATTCCATTTTCCAACGTTAATTATCATTTCTCGAAATTGATGTAGGTTGTGTGGATATGTTAGTTCATTTGATGTGGAAGTTGGACAATTGTGGTAGAATATCTGTTTTCTTGACTATTGTTATCCATATGATGATTTTTATCTGTTATATGATGATTTATGGAGAGTAAAGGTAGAATGTTTCTATGATCTTATTTACTTAGCAGATTGTTGTTGCTAGTGACATGAATGGGACTAATAGAACCCAATAGACAAAATCAATTTATTTGTACATGGCGAAAAGTCAGTTTCGGAGCTAGACACCGTGTATTAGTAAAGAGTGATGCAATATACATCCAAATTCATTTTTCTACTAGTTTAAGAAAGTTTGGGCAAAGAAAAAATTGGAAAAGTGATTTTAGTGAAGCTAGAATAATTGTGAGAATTTCCAGAACGTCGAGCTCAAAATTTATGTAGTCTTCTGTTTAAAATAAGAGGCATGTATATGAGTGTATGGCATAGAGTGATCTACGACGTACTAAGATGATCTATAATGAAGATATTGGCAGATTGCAGGATACATGCACATAAAGCATGACATTTGTGACCAGAACAAGAATTGAAAACTTTGACTTGAAGGTTTTAGAAAATTGTGGACGAGAAAGAAGATGTAAAATAGCACATCCCATGTGAAAAATCCAAAGGCAACACAAGTGGAGCTATTTTTACTTGTTCAGATTCCAAAATATAAGAGTATATGTGAGGAAAAAGGGGATTCAGCATTTTGAAAGAATCTTCCTTTTGAAGTGATGAAGAGAAACACTTTAGCTGCACTTATGTTGTTTTATCTACTGCTTCTATTGTTTCAATACAATCATATGTGATTTGCAATGCTTAAATAAACGTGAGGTGACACAAGTTTGTTGGATTATGTTTCGGCACTTGTGCACTTGTTTGATGAATCTTCCAAATATCTTGATTATTGCAGTTCTATTATCTAGCTCCTGCCTTTTATGCTCAGATTTTGGATCCCTTGCTAATATAGATGAAATGTTTTATAGATAATTTGTGGTCCTTCTGTGGTTTCATTACTTTCACTAATCATCTTCTCTTGCATGGTAATGTTTCCTTATTTATTTTATGTCCAGTATTTGGTAAAATGACTTGACCATGGCTTTGTAATTCTTGTCTCTTCTGTAAGATGAGTGAATTAGGTCTTATTATCTATGGATTTCCTTTTTTGACATGCTTTAATCTATCATCTTGAGGTGTTGGAAAGGCTAGGCTGCAGGATTTAGGAAAAGAAAAAAAAAAGTCTAAGCTGCCATTACTAATAATTTCATTTTGTGTCTTTTGCAGCACTTGTTTCGAGGCAGTTTGTTGATATGTCTCGCATTAGAATTGAAGGATATCTTGCAGCTTTTCCTAAACTGGTTGGAACAGGAAAACAACACACTTATGTTGAGACTGAAAATGTACGATATGTTTATCAACCCATAGAGTCTCTGTATTTGTTGCTTGTGACAAACAAGCAGAGCAACATCCTTGAAGATTTGGAGACATTAAGGCTGCTCTCGAAGCTTGTATCCTTTCTATTTTTGATAAGCAGCTGTTGTCATACTTTAAAGGGCTGTTTTGATATCTTTACAATATCTGAATGCATTTCAACTACTATTAGTGTCCTGAGTTTGGCTTTTACCTGCTTACATTTCTTGTAAATATGACTATTTCCCATTTACTGCTATCTTTTTGTGATTTTATATGGGCATATATATAGTTTTTGAGATTCCTTAACCGTTAGTAGGTGCCTGAATATTCTTATTCCCTTGATGAAGAGGGCATTTGTAAGACAGCATTTGAGCTCATTTTTGCATTTGACGAAGTCATCTCTCTTGGGCACAAGGAGAATGTTACTGTTGCACAAGTCAAACAATACTGTGAGATGGAAAGCCATGAGGAGAGATTGCACAAGTTGGTCCTACAAAGCAAGATTAATGAAACCAAGGATATCATGAAGCGAAAAGCTAGTGAGATTGACAAAAGCAAAGTAATTGCTCAGATCTCAAGTCACCTGCTTATTTTAGTTTCTTTACATTTATATTGTGTTGGTTCCGTTTATTGCTATGTTTGTCAAAATAAGTTTTTCTGTGAAAACCTTGCAGATTGAAAAGAACAGAGGTGACAAAGGAGGGTTTATGTCTCTACAGTCGATGGGATCTGGGAGAATTGATTCTGGCTTTGGTAGTGAGACGAGCATTTCGAGTAGCACTGGTGGCTTTGGAAGTGGTTCAGGATTTGGATTGACCACTGATATGGACTCCTTCTCCACCAAGTCCAAAGGTTAGCCTTTGTTTGCGTACTTGTAGCTTAAAAATGCTTCATTTATTCCCTAAGCAGTAAATTGGACTGTAGTACTTTACCCCATGGTTCAAGCGTTGTTAGGCTCTAAGCTGAGTGGTTTTCCTGCATTTCACTAAGTTGTCCTTGAATCTTTTGATTGAAAATGCAAGGTTAAATATCGTTGTGATTGGGAAATTCCGATCACATTATGGTTTTGTACCGTAATACCCCGCTGATTTTGATCAATCACTTGCTTTGTGGATCTATCATTATCAATGTTACATGCATCTGAAAATCATTTTTTCAGTTTTGAAGTTATTAGGTGAAAGTTCCTAACTGTTATTTGATGCTCGTTAAAGTTGTGTGTTTATAGCTTTTTGTTGAAATCTTCCCCCACCAAGAGGAAAAGACACTAATTGAAAGCATTTTGATTTGGGAGACATATTGCTGACTTTTTGGTATTTTCAGGTCATCCACCTGCGGCAGCTACTGCTCCACCCAAGGGTCTCGGCATGCAGCTTGGTAAATCACAAAAGACCAACCAATTCTTGGAATCTCTAAAAGCCGAAGGTGAAGTTATTGTCGAGGATGTTAGACCAACTGTTGGTCAGTCAAGAGCTGCTGCTCCACCACCAACCGATCCAGTTACATTGACGGTTGAGGAGAAGCTTAATGTAACATTGAAACAGGATGGTGGTGTCAGCAACTTTGATGTTCAGGGTACCTTGTCTCTCCAAATTCTTAATCAAGATGATGGGTTCATCCAAGTGCAGGTTCTCTCCTTCTCTTGCCTGCCCTGTTTTCCTTTTCTTTTTATCTTTTATTTTTAATTTAAGTTTTGTCTGTGAGTTCAGAACTGATGATTCTACTTCAAAGAAATGCAACCTGTAACTTGAGCCTAACCACAAAAGGGTCAATTATGATCAATTCCATTTTTCCTTTTATGAAAGTTTGCAGTTAACTTTAGGATGGATATTACATTCTGTGCTGGGACTATGTTTTCTTATCATTCCTTTAATTGTTTGAATGAGTAAATAATCTTGTATTGATGTTCTTCAGTTCTTTCAATTCTATGAGCAAGATTAAGGCCGATATGATAAAAGTTTGGTGACCTCTGAAACAATGATACAACAGTGTTTGTTTTCATATTTTAATTGATTACATATCATGGAATGGTTGTATGACTTACTAAGGCTTTGTATTTTAATCTGTTTGTTCTGAATGGTCCTTTAATGGTTTAAACATATCTGCTAGTAGATATAAGCTTTGGTTCTCAAAGAGAAATTTTAATAGGAAACTTATTAATTGGACCTTGATGGATATTTTGTGATTAGTTCTGCATAGAAGCTTGGGAAGGATATTTAATATTTTCAACATTGTTATTGTTATTTATGCCTTTTTCCTGAATATAAACTTCAAAACAGCTGCATTTTAGTTAGGTCATGGAGCTAAAGACCATCATAGTCTTCATTTTGGAAACATTTTTGTCGGCTTGAAACACTAACCTTGTGCTTGATGTTCTTGAACTCGCTGAATAGGGAAAGTTCATCTTTGTGTTGATAACGCGTTATTTTGTTGGAATGGATGTTAGTAGGGAACTCAAAACATTCATTACTTAGATTCTCTGAGTTGATCTAATGGTATGTGGTCTTATGATGTGTCTATTTTCAGATTGAAACAGGTGGTAATCCAGGAATCCTCTTCAAGACGCACCCAAATATCAATAAGGAATTATTCTCCAATGAAAATATTTTAGGCCTCAAAGATCCGAATAGACCTTTTCCCTCTGGTCAATCGGGTGATGGTGTTGGTCTTGTGAAGTGGAGAATGCAAACTTTAGATGAGTCAGTTGTGCCATTGACAAGTGAGCTTGCGATTTTATGTGATCTATTTGGGTGTTTGTATGTGCATGTTTGTGCTTTCTCATTGATTTATTCTTTTCCTGTATCAGTTAACTGCTGGCCTTCTGTTTCTGGGAATGAAACTTTTGTCAACATTGAGTATGAGGCTTCATCGATGTTTGATCTACAAAATGTAGTGATTGCTGTGCCTCTTCCAGCTCTCAGAGAGCCCCCAAATGTACGACAGATTGATGGGGACTGGAGGTGAGGTTGAATCTTTTTGCGAGGGTTTTATTCCTATAACCTATATTGTGTATGGTTCAACAGGGAGATTATTTTCTATTTTGTAAATTTGTTTTCATGTTGTATCACTTTACCTATGGATTTTTAATAATTGGAGTGGATGTATTTGCAGATACGATTCCAGAAATTCTGTTTTAGAATGGTCTATACTTCTAATTGATAACTCGAATCGCAGGTTAGTTTAAAATGAAAATTTTATTTTTCAACTTTAGCTGCATTTATATTGTAGCTTTCTCATTTGGATGTTGAAAATTTTTGGCAGTGGATCTCTGGAATTCGTTGTTCCTCCGGCAGATTCATCAGCCTTTTTCCCCATTTCTGTGCGTTTCACTGCTGCAAGGACTTTCAGTGACTTGAAGGTTTGCCTCCGTCTCTTAATTACCCCTTTAAAGTTATATTCTTCATTGGGAGTTTTGGGGAATAATCTTATGCAACAATAGGATAGGGTGATAAAAACCGAGGAATTATTTTTACAGTTAGTGATCATGTAGTTTGATTATACGTGAAGTGATCGTACCATTCTGAGTAGAGTGTTCCTCTTTGTAACTATTTGCAGGTTGTCAACATATTGCCACTGAAAGGTGGATCTCCTTCCAAGTTTTCTCAGAGAACGCTGCTGTCTACTGAGAATTATCAAGTGGTTTGATCTGGGGAATATGCTGAGATTTGCTCGTGAATTTTGTTTTTAGCATAATGTTGAAAAGTCATTTTATTTTTTATTTTTTATTTTTTATAGTAGCATGTAAGACGTTTTTAGTTTTATCTTTCTTTCTCAAATTTTGAAACAAAGTGATGCTGGATATGGACTCAGAAAACTCGAAACTATTCCCAGCGTTGTCAGGGAATGCAGTTTTCCTATATTTGACCGCCTTGTTATGATGTACGTATGTTTGTTATGAACTAACATCTATACAATATTTTAGGTGAGTTTTGTTTGATCCGTTTTAAACTGATTTTATTGGTTTATTACACGGCTAAAATATAAATCGTCCGTGTCCCGCCTAATCCCTAAAAATTGAGGATAGAATTAACTAAGTCATATTGGGTCGACAAGCATAATGGACTAATTATGACACAATGACTTGGAATGAGAAGAAAATGCGTATCAGGTCATTCAACACGAATGCAATAGCATGAAGAAAATTATATCCCACTATTTTCAGAATAAACTAACAATAGTGGGATATAATTTCAGTGGAAACGCATTGACCTGAATATATATATATATATATATATATATATATATATATAGACAAGACCAGCAATTTTTCTTTTTCTAGTTAGCACACCACTTCAGAGTTCACACATGTAATAAATATTCCATCAATGAAAATCACCCATTACGTTCTACTTCTACAATATCAGTGAGAGTTATTGAGTGCCACTTATTAAGTTTTTTTTTAAAGTCCAAGAACTAACCTTTCACCTTCCAATTCATATTTGCTAATTGAACTGATCACTCATTATTTTGTTAGTGAGTCAAAGTAAGACTCGGTTGACCAAGTATCCTGATTCATCTCGACTAAATCACCAACTTCAATAAGCATCTATTGGACTTCCCAATACACTTTTGTTTTGTTGGTACAAATAAGGTAAATGTTTGATTTTTTTTTTTAAAACGACAATGGAGGTTATTTTATTAGTGACAAATAAATGAATGAAAAAGAAGAAAGTGGTGTAACATAGTGTACGAGAATTAAGGTATTTTCTAATTTTTATTCTAAAAATAATTATCGTTTAAAAGTATTAATCAATTTAAAATCTCCCTGAGTTGTTTTTCTTCACTTGTGCTACCTACCATTTGCTGGCTTTACCATGATGTTTCCATTATAGTAGACCAAATTTCAACTCAATAGGAAAATGTTCTCACATCACAACTTTTAGATCTCAAAATTCTAATTTGACTCGTTGCATTAGTCAAAGTCGAATAAATTTTATATGGCAACATGATCTCGAGAGTGACACATTTGGACCGTGCCCACCTCCACTCACTGCAATATTACTATATATTTAATTACCTATCATTGACTGTAATATTTTAACACAAGTGTTTAGATACATGTACTTCCTCTGCATTTTTTTTCACTAGGCTCTTTGATTTGGCATCTTTGTCTGATATAGTACCCGCCAAAAATGACCTCACATTTGACTACCTCCTTTAGCAGGTAAAAATTGGCAACACCATCTTACAGGGTATTTACTACTTAGAAGTTCAAAAAATGGTTCTTTTCGTAACAACATTACATTATAAGTAAGATTTAATAATTATAATATTACGATATTATAAATAAAATTTAATAATTATAAATTATTGACATAATTATGATAAAATATGAATAGTTTACATACGTTGAATCTCAATCTCATAACTTTATGATATCATGAAGAGATGTATACTAAGAAATTTGAACCGAACTCCAAATCTACCTTAATTGAAATATTTTTACTGAATCCATTAACTTTTTTTTTATAACAAAAATCTCTGTGAGAAGTTTTTTAAACTCAAATTAAAAATATTAAACTATTAAACACGTGATTCTCTCGTATAATTTAAATTAGTTAAATATAAAATTAACTCTAATAATTCAAAAAAAATTAACTTATCAACTGATTTAAATTTAAAAAATAAATAAGTCTCTCACCAAAAGATTGTCTTGCTATATATATATATATATACACATCTCCCCTCTACTTCTAGCTCCACTTGGGTAGCTTCTAGGTACACCCCCACCTCAAATTTCTACTCAAGAGAAATAGCAAAACAGCACAAGAAAAAATGCATGGTTATGCTAAGATCAAACTAGTCAATGGCAGCAGATCAAACTCTGTTGATCTTTCAGATCTAATCTCATCCCCTCATACCCAAAAAACCAATGAAAACATCACTCCAAACCATAAAGAGATTGAAAACATCAATGTCAAGAACATCAATGGTGACCATTTTTTCTCTTCAGAGATGGAGGATGAAGAAGATGACAAAGTTAAGAAGAAGCATAATAGTATGAAGTTGAGCAGGAACAGTTCAGTCTCTTCAACTGCATCTCAGAGGTTCAAGTTGGATATACAATCTGCAGTGAAAAGAGCCTTCTCGGTATCAAGGTCCTCTTCAGTTTCTGAGAGGTATTGCAGAATCCATGACCAGTATGGTACACCATCTTCACCATTAAATGATGATGATGATGTTGAAGAAGGTATGGAGAATGATGCAATGCAGACAAGATCTATGAAGAAGAAGAAGATTAAGAAAAATAATGGTGTCAGGATCTTGAAAGCCTGCAAGCGCCTTTTTGGACTGTAGTTACACAACTTTTGTGAAAATGAATAGATTTTACTCTGCAGCGTCTAATTAAGGCTTTGTAATCTTGTTTTTACATTATTGTTACACCGAATCAAATCGAATGACGTATTTTTTATTAAGTGATGTCGATTATATAAATTTATTAATTGTTAATTTATCATTGTACTCACACTATACAGTGCGTTGCAGGTAAAAGACATCCCATGAAGAACATGTTTATTTACGAAGATCGGCCATGTTTACTTACAAAAGAAAATATCGGAGTTTTTTTTTTTTTTTTTTTGTCGAATCGGGGAGTTTAAGATTCCGACAAGTTGGACCAAAAAAATCAATAGGATTTAAAAGTGACTATTTAAGAAAGAAATTGAAAGGGTTGTCTAGGCAACGCAAAAGCAAATCTTCTGTTTTTTTTTTTGTCGAAAAAAAAAAAAATCTTCATTGACAAAAATCTCATCCTTATCCATTTAAAAGTAGTCAATTCTTTGACTTTGTGAAGAACCATTAATCCTTTTGCCTTGTAATATCCACGTAGATTTTCTAACCAATTATGAATGTACAAATATACCCTTGAATTTTTAAAAACAAAATACTCATTATTCTTATGTTTGCTTGGAATAAACCAAGGAATCTTTCGAATTGTCTATTATTACAAACCACAGAAATAGTTGAAGAAATCATACGCTATGATGGGGTTTTTAGTAATTGCGATATTTCGTTAGTGATCCTTTTGGGGCTTTGACCTGTTACATGAGTCTGAATTTCAAATTTCCGTTGTCAACGTATTTTTAGGGAGTATAGGAAAATGTATATATATACAGCAACGTTCTGCAGCCTCTCAAGATAAACAGACACCATTTTTGTGTATACATATATACATATTCCAAAAATACAGAAACAAAGAAATTTTGCGATCGAACTACCAAAATAAACTGCATATCTATATCAAATCTTGTTGCTTTCCCTTTATCAACATGTCCATGTCAACAGAAGGTGCCATTGTTGAGGAACAGACCTCTGGTTCTGCAGCACCATCTGCACCAGGGTCACCCAAGGCTCGGATCAAGTTCTTGTGCAGCCATGGCGGCAAGATTCTTCCCAGGCCTGCGGATGGCCACCTTAAGTATGTTGGTGGCGAGACTCGTGTCATTTCTGTGCCTAAAGACATTAGTTTCCAAGGTACCTATCGTTGTCATCGTGGTATAAGGCTTGGTTTGATTTGGTTTATACTTCTTTATCGATGTTTCGGGAATGGAATTTATGATTCCACAAATTGTTGTCCAGAAAACTGTTACCTTTATGATTAAAATTCTAAAAACTTGTGTCGTGAAATTGAATCAAGATTCATCTTGAACTTGAGGCCTTGGCTTGTTTATGCAAAACAGCCAAAGATTCATAAAAAAGTACTATTTTCGGAAGACCATCATTCATAATCGCATTGGCTGCTAGAAATTTTGAAGGCATTTGCTTCACCAATACTATTAAATTACCGCCTCAAATAAAAGGTTAAATTTTTAAGAGATGGATTATTATTATTTTTTTTTTTGTTGTTGTCTTAAACAAGACCCGCATGTGTAAGTGGAACTCGATTTTTAGTATTGTACGTTGATAATTTTAAATTTTTTTTAAATAGGTGCAACGAGACTTAGAATCTAAAATTATTTGGTAATCTGAATTTTGATACTATATTAAATTACCACCTCATATAAAAACTTAAGTGGTTAGAGATGAGTTTTTATATTTATATTTTGTTTTCAATAAAAATTTATTGACATATTCTTGGCTTTGAAATTTCAAATCTTGATATTTGATTACATATTTGAAAATCTATCATGATTTGCTATGAATATATCTGGATTTAAGACACCTCTCAAGAATCATGAAGTATTATACATTGAGAATATGTTTTAACAATACTCATTCTTTGATATATAATGTACAGAAATTATGAAGAAGCTTACTTATGTAATTGATGGTGAAATGGTCCTCAAGTATCAGTTAGTACCTGAGGACATTGATACACTGGTCTCTGTGAAGTCAGATGAGGATTTGCGCCACATGTTCGAGGAATATGACCGCTATGAAAAAGCAGGAGCCCCTAGACTTCGAGCTTTCTTGTTTCCAGCAAATCCTGTGTTAGTAGACAATGGATCAATGGAGCCTCACCCACTCGAGCAGCGATATATTGATGCTGTCAATGGCATTGTTCGCGTGCCAACAAGCGCGAAAAAACATCCAACGATCAATGTAAACATGGGGTCTTATGGTTTCAACTCGCTTAGCGCTTGCTCTTCACCAAGATCACCTGAAAGCTGCACCACTGATGCTGCAAACCATGAGAATGTACATGTACTGTCCAGCAATCTCCAGAGTGGTCGAAAAGGGATACACAAGGTGCGCAGCTCTCCTAGCATATGCAGTCTTGATGGCCAACAACAAGGCAGCCCTAGAACCCATCAAAATCCTCATCATTCTTTTCAGCCCTACCGGCAGCCCTTGAATCATAGCTACCAATACGCCAAGCCACCAATAGATCCTCATAGAGGTGGTGTACCTGAAAGGCTGATGTCAGTCCGGTCTGTAGGCCGAGCTGAGGGTGTTAAATACCAAGTGGATCATGTCCCACAGTACTATTACCTCCCAGTTAGGCACAACCGAGGGAGTGGAGGCTATACCAGATGTATGCAGTATGATGATTATGGAGCTTATATCGATAGAAGACTTGAAAGGGCAGGTAGCCTTCCCATGAGTCTTGTTCCTTTGAGTCCCCGCCACAGTAATATTAGCGCGAAAGGGTGGGATAACTCAATAGGAGAGGACCACTAAGCATGCACGAAGGACCTGCAATGGCCATACATGCTCCTAAGGCGCGGTATAGCGTTAATAGTAAGGTGCAACTCAACTGATTGACTAATTCAACACGATGAACATTTCTGTTTATCAGAATATACAGGTATGGGATTGTAATGGTGATGACTGTTTTTGTCAAGCAATGTTCTGTGTGTTGTAACAGGATACAAACTTGAAGTTTGTAATAGGTTTGTGAGTTCCATGACCATCTTTGTCAAGGAATGTTTTGTGTGATGTAACATACACATTTGTACATAATTCATGTGAAATACATATAGTTTGCTACACATACCACTTTAAGACCACTCGGATATCCCATAACGTTATGAGAGGTTCCAAATCCACTTTCTCCTAAATAAATGAGATTAAAATTGAAAACGAGAAGGATAAAAAGTTGACAGCAAGTGTAAACATTCACACAATTTCAAGGGTTGCATCTTTTATAAACTGTAAACTGGAACATTACTACATCTAATTCTTCTATAACATGCGGAGTGGAGAAGTTACCACATGAACTGACGATGCGAGGCACGATTTTGCGGAAAATTGCCATATCATTCTGCACTGTCTACAAAACATTTAAAAATGCAGGAATCGACAATCGTATGTTTCTCTGGCCAAGAAAAGAAAAAAGACAATCTAAAGTTTCTATTGTTATGAATGCCTCCTATTTTATAACCTATTGTCTTAAAAATGACGCTATTCGAACTCCAGATTCTGAATTTTGCCCCCACATGAAAACCAAGCTTATAAATTTACTTCCTTTACACATTCCAAGAATGGAGAACGCTGAGAAACAAGCTCAGGGTTGTTCTTCCAAGCCTGCTCACTTGCTGTCAGTAAAGTCGGCATCTATAACATCTCCATCCGGTCCCTTCCCAGACTCAGAAGATCCAGCATCACCTTCCGGAGCTGGGCCAGCACCAGGAGACGCGCCAGGTTGGTTATAGAGTGACTGGCCAAGCTGCATCACTTCCTGGTTAAGTGTAGCCATCGCATCCTTGATGGCCTGGGTTGATCCCCCGGAGATTGCATCTTTAAGCTCTCCAAGTTTTGCCTCGACTTTCTCTTTAACAGGTCCTGGGACTTTGTCTCCAAGCTCCTTCAGCTGCTTCTCTGTTTGGTAGACAACAGAATCTGCCTGGTTCTTTGTGTCTATGGCATCTCTCTTCTCTTTATCTTCCTTCGCAAACCTTTCAGCTTCTTTAACCATCTTCTCTACCTGTTATTTCCATTTAAAAGACGAGATATTGCAGCATGAATCATCTTGGGCAGGTTTAACAAAGAAAACAGAAAGAGATATTTTAGGTCATCCGTTGCAAATTACATTGAAGCACACAAAAAAGCACTCAACTTGGCCTAGAACAGATGAGCATGCAAACCTTACAAGTTACAGGTTCACAGTTGCTGGAAGCTCAAGTGGCAAAGTCATGCAGTTTCTAAATAAAGAAAAAATTCACATATTTTATCAAGAAAGACATACCTCATCACTGGGCAAGGTGCTGGCACCAGTAATGGTGATATCTTGCTTCTTCCCTGTGCCTTTGTCAACAGCGGCAACCGACAGAATACCATTTGCATCAATGTCAAATTTGACTTCAATTTGAGGAACTCCACGTGGTGCAGGTGGAATTCCATCAAGGCGGAAGCTGCCGAGTGACTTGTTGTCTCTGACAAACTCTCTCTCTCCTTGGAGTACATTAATCTCCACACTTGTCTGACCATCAGCAGCAGTCGAAAACACCTCAGATTTCGATGTAGGCAATGTTGTATTTCTTGGAATGATCTTTGTCATCACACCACCCAGAGTTTCCAATCCCAAGGACAGTGGTGTCACATCGAGAAGTACAATATCGCTGACATCTCCAGCCAAAACACCGGCCTAAATTTTTTTATTATAGAGTGAAAAATGCTTGGCAAATTATTAACCCATGATAAATCTAAGTGAAAGTGCAACACTTATTAAAAAAGTGATCTAGTGTCCATAAGGCAGTGTGTAAAGTGCTAAACACGTGTGATCACAAACAAGACAAAGAAAGTCTCACCTGAACAGCAGCTCCAAGAGCAACAACTTCATCAGGATTGACCGTGACATTTGGGTCCTTTCCAGTCATCGACTTAACAAGCTCCTGAACAGCTGGAATACGTGTTGAACCACCAACAAGAATAACCTCATCTAAGTCACTGAAAGAGAGTTTTGCATCCCTCAATGCATTCTGAACTGGGGTTTTTAGCCTGAGGATGGACAAAAGGAGTTAGCTAGATCCCTGGGCACGGTATAAGGTCACATTAAGGGGAATGGTGATTCTCAGCTCAAAAGCAGCCTCCTGGATTAAATACCTGTCAAGCAAATCTGAGCACAATTCCTCAAACTTAGCACGCGTGAGAGTGGTCTCAATGTGTTTAGGGCCATCTGCAGTGGCTGTGATGAAGGGCAAGCTGGAAAAATAAAGAACAACAAACTGAGTAATTATCTTCATCCCAAGAGGAACTACGGGCACAACTGTTATCAATATGAAACTTTAGGCAACTACACACCTGATGTTTGTCTGTGTCAAAGATGACAGTTCCATCTTAGCTTTCTCTGCCGTCTCAGTTAGACGCTGAAGAGCTTGTTTGTCTTTCAAAAGATCTATACCCTCGTCCTTCTTGAAATTTGAAGCGAGCCAATCAACAACTCTCTGCATGAATAAAATAGAATGGCTTAGTATATCACTCAGCGTGATCCTTTTTGTTTCTTTTGGGGGAAGGCGGGGGGCATAAAGCTCAAGTAAAAGTTAATATGAACCTTATCAAAGTCATCACCACCAAGATGCGTATCTCCGGAAGTAGATAGCACTTCAAATACACCATCACCAACCTCAAGAACTATAGACAAAGGAACAACTATTATTGCAAGGTTGCTTGAAACAACAATCATGTTCTTAGAACCACATATGAATTGAAAGATGAACGTAATTCATATTTTCTAAAATCACAAAAATGTCATTTACACAATCTTCAACAGGTACTTCCAAATGGTGCGATTTTAACTTCTAGAGGGGGGGGGGAAACCAAAAAAAAACCTCTTGTCCTAACCCAGAATTGAAGAACAATACTTTAATCAGTGCAGTACAGTCAAATTGACAACACACCACAGAGGTATTAGATAAGAGAAACAATGACAAAGTTATCAGCTAAAATCTTAGATACTGCTTATACCAGCAACTGACTGTAAGCCAGCTTAATTTAATTGTATACAGTTGAGGTCCTAAGAAAATAATTTTTACCTGAAACATCAAAAGTACCACCTCCAAGATCAAATACTAAAATGGTTTCATTATTTTTCCTTTCAAAACCATAAGCTAATGAGGCTGCAGTAGGTTCATTAATAATGCGAAGAACCTCTAATCCAGCGATACGACCAGCATCCTTTGTTGCAGTTCGTTGAGAATCATTGAAATATGCAGGAACTGTGACAACAGCTTTAGTAACCTTGTCATTAAGAAACTTTGATGCATCATCCACAAGCTTTCTCAAAACCTAATTCCAATTAACAAAAGACAAAAATCATTAATGAAAAGCAAACAGAAAGAGAACTCTGCAAAAGCATTAAAATAGAAACGAAAATCATTATCCAGTCAACTACTATCACTTCAACAGACTACCAAATCCAACTCTAATTTTTGATAAATAAGAAAATCCTAAGTTTACATGCTGTGAAGCTTCATTTACAATATTTTAGGCGCAAATTAACACCTTATGTTACGAAATTCTACTTTCACATCCAATCTCCTACTTGTTTACACTCCATCTGATTGGCCTTGTTTTTCACTCTACTGCATTTTAAAGCTCATAACCTGCACCCACGTGTGCGTGTGAATCAAACTTGGATTTTTCCCAAATTTAAATTCCAAAGTATCATATCAACCCAAGCACAACATAAAGGTGTTAGTTTCAGAACCCTGATTCCTTGCAACTAAACTAGGCCAAAGATCAATCAGAAACACTCCCATTGACTTAATCGTGCCATGATGATCAAGACACTTATAGTTTCAAACTCCACTTCTCGATCTCTCTTTCTTTCATTCAAGGCCATTTCTCTGCGTCCAAACAAATCTTATCCAATAAACCCCATATGATTACTCCCATACAAACATAAATATTCATCAAACAGCACGGAACCCATCAAATACACTTAAAAGTAGACCCCCTAAAGCTACAATTCTTGTAAACGAATATCTCCTCCTAACCTCATAACAATAGAGAACATATAGAAAAAGGCTGAAATTTGGCAAGAGAATTAACTATATACATTTTGAATCAACAAATATCTTCTCATAAGCTTAAAACAACCATAAAAAACACATCACATAAACAAAAAGGCTGAAGCTTTAAGGTGAGAAATCATTATACCTGAGCTGAAATTTCCTCCGCAGCAAACGTTTTACCGATAGCAGGGCACTCAAGCTTGACGTTTCCATTCTCATCCTTCACGACATGGTACGAAACCTGCTTGGATTCCTCATCCACCTCCGACATCTTCCTCCCGATAAACCTCTTCACCGAGAAGAAAGTGTTTTCGGGGTTCACGACAGCCTGCCTCTTCGCAATCTGCCCAACTAACCTATCCCCATTCTTCGTATACGCCACAACAGACGGCGTCGTCCTCTGCCCTTCGGCATTCGTCACTATCGTCGGCTTACCTCCCTCCATCGCCGCAACGGCCGAGTTCGTCGTCCCCAAGTCAATCCCCACCACCTTCTCCGCCACCACTCGCAGTCCATAATTCCTTCTAGAAACGCTGCATTTCTTCAGCTTCGCACCAAACGACGCCGTATTTCTCACTCTTTGGCCGAAAAATACAGTCTTGTTAGCAAATTTGTTGCTATTGATTGGCTTTGTGGGTTGTGATGTACTAAAAGGAGCGTGAATTTGAGCTGCTGAAGCTGCCATTTTGGTAATATTTGTTGATATATATTAAAGCTTATATATATATTTATAGCGTGTGTTGTGTGTGTGAAGAAGAAGGGTAGGGTTTTGGAGAAGAAAGGGGATGAGAAAACCCTAACCCTTTGAGTTTGAGGTGTGGCAATTGTTAGGAGGAAAATGGAGAAGAAGATAAGGTAACAGGAGGGCTTATGTGGGGGTAGGTGAGGACACGTGTAAGGTTCTGGAAAGATCGCTTTAGAGATGTACGGCTCATATTGGGCGATATATGACATGTTTTTTAGCCTATCTATATATATATATTTTTTAATAAAAGGAGGCGCCGGAAGAAAATCAACCAATCACAATTTTAGGGGAGTCACATCTCTTTTATCTCACTTAGAAGCTCTCATAGAGGAGTCATTCTTCTATCACTCATGGCTTATGATTAGCTAAAATAATCTCAGCCATTGAGTTTTAAAATTTAAGATCAATGGCTGATATTGATAATTTTATTTAAATATTATGTTATTACAATTACTAAATTATCCTTATAATTTTTTTTTTTACATATCTTTTATACTAAAAATGCATAAAATGTCTATTTTATCATTTAACTTTGAAATGACATTATTAGCTTTTGTATAATTCTCAATGTATTTTGGAAATCCATACACTCAACCTTCACATCATTTTTTTTTTTAAATGTTCAAAGCTAAGTTCTCCAACGTAAAACACTTAGCAATTTCAAAGCAAAGCAAAGAGGGCTCGATTTTTTTGTGCGTGATTTTGTTCTTCGTTCAAAGGCTCGGCAAAGCTTGACACTATAATCGTGTTCAACGGCTCGTTCTTCTTCCATCAACTTTAAGAAAAAATATGTGAGTTTTTTTTTTCCATTTTATTTTGTATGTTTTTGCTTTTGCATTTTCTTGTTCGTTCAAAGATAATGTAGGCATACGTTCAATGAAGTAGAACACATATATGCTAGCATAATGGAAGCATGTTATGTAGAACTATAGAGGAAGGTTGGGAGGCAGAGGATTGAGGGGAATGTGTTTTAGAATAAGGTGTTTGAGAAGTAATAGAAGTGTCTGTAGCCATAAATGCAGAGGAATAGGATCGACAACTCGCAAAAGAAAGAACCTTCTGATACCGTATAGAGGAACACAACAGATGCGTTGGTTGAAGCTTGTATATTATTGTAGATCAGTTCACTGATTTATACAGGTGAGTAAGGTACAATACAGATAACAACAAAACCACGAAATGTGAAACTACAAAACAACATATAGTTATCAGCTGCGATTAGAAGGATAAAGAGGAGGACATCGTCTTCGAGTAGGTCTTTTCCTTAATAAGAACACATGTAAGCTAGAACGAAGTGCAACCCATCTTTGTTTTGTCCACCAGCTTAGTCATGTAAAATTTGCCATGTTTACAGTTGTTAGTGAAGTGCAAGCCCTTATGTTTTTTTGCAAAATGGAAGCATGTTATGTAGAACACATGTATGCTAGAATAATATGAAAATTTATCCCATTGTGGTCATTCTTTATACCATGAAGAAGTTCCAACAAAAAGTTGAAGAGAGAGGGCATATTATCCAACTTATTTCCTGTGAACAGCAGTAGGTATGAGAATTGCTGATTTTAATATAAGATAACACCGAAGGAAGAAATGTTTATATTAACAGTTCTAAATTAGATTAAACTGATGGACACATCAGAGGACAACTGTCAATGCAGTAGGATTTCCATTTCCCTTTTCTTGCTATTTTTTGTCTTTTTTTGTTTCTTTTTCCTGTATGTCCTGAGGAGTAAGCGTGGGAGTTGGGCATTGATGGGTTGATTGTTGTTGCTGTAACTCTATTTACAGCCAAAAGATACAAAACTTCAACTAGAGGCATCAAAGGTAACCATGCCCATTTTGTCCTCTTCCGTCTCATTTTGCTTCTTTTCAGCTTCAAATTTATATATGCTAACTGCTAATATTAGTTCCTTCGCTAATTTATATTTTTGTTTCCTTGATTCTATTATTGAAGTAGCTAAAAGACAATTAAACTTTGAGAATTCTTTCGTTTCGACCCTGATGTATGAGATGAAAGAATAGGAGAAATAAATAACACAATGTAGAATGAGAGAAATGGCATTTTATATCTCTATAAAATAATTGGAGGCTGAGTGAAAACAAATCCACAATTAGCTTAGTTTCATTGAGATATATGTCAAACAACTCTTATTTCTTGCATCTGGCTCAAACAAGGAAATAGAAGAAAATAAAATAATGGGTGCTTAATTAACGAGTTTCATTAACACTTGATGCATTTTTTAGGGAACAAGGACTAGATGTAGCATCACAATTTGACCAACTGAAATATGCAATAAAATAGATAATGTGTTGTGATACTTTGTTATTACATGTGACTTTATCGCTTATAATTCTTTTAGTAGAAGAGATAATTATTATAAGCTCTTCTACTAAGCTCTTGAATTATTATTCTTCCATGTTTAAGCAAATAACGCCAATTGCCATCAAGTGTTCTTCTTACATGTTTTTAAATTGATAATAATTAATCTTTTATTTATGGTACACAAGGGTGAGGACGCGACAAATATAGCATATGGAAATTGATACCTCTTCCATGAATAAGAAGAATAGAGCATCAACAAGTAATACCAAAATTGTGAAAAAACCGACATCAGCTTATGGGTTTTCTTGTAAGTGATGTATCTTATGCACATTTATGTGTTCCTTATGATATAACACGTTTATTTAAAATGGATAATATGTTTATAGAAAGGTCAAACATGAAGAACTTAAAACAAGATAACCTCACACAGGAAAAAATGTCAATGTATGTGCAAAAATCATGCATGAGTGGAATGCGCTCCCGCATGAGGAAAAACATAAATATGAGGTTATGTTTAACCAAAGTTCCAAAGAGTACAAAGAAAAAAAAAAGGGTGTAAGGAATGCTAAGGTATGTAATTTTTGAAAAAGTTTATAGAAGTTATTTTTGACTTATTTGGTAATAAATGAAAACATGTTATTGTAGGATATTGTACGTACGCGCCTATCTTTAATTAAGATTGTGGAAGTACATAGCAAGTTAACTAAGGAACAAAAACATGTCGTTTGTGATATCGGATTTGGGTCGTTACTAAATATTCAATGCAAAGTGTTAAAACACCCACTTTGCAAATGGCTGATGGACATATTTGATCCAATGACTAACACCTTAGAGATTCATGGTCACAAATTGAAAGTCAAACCCATTCATGTTGAAAAAATATTTGGATTACCGGATAAAGGATCACCTGTATCTCACAAGGGTCCTAGCAAGGACATAGTTGAATTATGTAAGAAGTTTGAAGTTTATGACTCCTTAATTCCGCTAGGCAAATTGCACGAGAAGATGATAGCATGTAGAAGCTGTGGGGCTGATTTCAAGGCTATGTATTGCATATACATCATAGGACACTTTCTGACTCCCATAAGTGATTTGCTGTAAAAAAAAAATAACTGTTACATGTTGTGAAGAATGTAGATGCTATTTCGAGCTTCAATTGGGCAGAGTTTGTGCTAAACTCCTTGTCAAGGGCCATTGAACGGACGAGACGCCTGAGATTTAAATATGTGGGTGATTGTCTCTTCTTGTTGGTGGTAAGTAATTAAATACAATCAAAAAATTTATATCTTTTCCGAATCAAATTTTTTATCAACTTTTATTTTTCTCATTGCAGATACTCTTTTTTGAATATTTCAATCCAGCTAATGAGCAAGGACCAATTCATGATGAAAACCTATGGGCAGGGTTTTGGACAAACAAAGAGATTTAGAATAGATTACAGAATGGGTATGACAATATGCAATCTTTATGTGTGGTACAGGAGCGGTTTGAGCAGACATCCGACTACAATCTTAGTTTGTCAACCATTGAGAAAAAGGTTGACGTGATGAAATAAGAAATATATGAGGTGAACACGAAGTTGGAGAATTTGACAAATTATGTTGCAAAAATGTTTGAAAAGTTGGAGCACCTTTTGTTAAATCAAGCAGTTAATGCTACTCATGTCAATGAGGATGAGAGTAACAGAGACGAACGTGCCGTAAAAGGTGGGCCTGATGAAGAGAGAGGTGGAGATGAGGTGAAGGAACAAAGTAAGGAATACAATCATGTTGGAGAGGTTAATGCAGCAGGTTGGCCATCCTTTAGGGATCAAAAACATCATTGGCATGAAAATTCTCCCAAATTACAGATGAAGTTTTGGGATGTGTTAGTGGAAAAATTTCGAAGGGAAGTTCCATTGCAATCGCAAGCTCATAACAATGATTATGTCTTGGAAAACTCCCATCCTCTTAAGAGGAATGTTGATCCCCTAAATTTGAGTGCAGTTCCTCGTAGGCGATTGTTTGAAGAATTTGATGTTACTTGCTCAGCCCCAAAGCTTGATGATAGTAAACAATATATTGATTTGTCTATTAAGACAGAGGAGGATAGCTTCAAACCAAATCAATTGATTTAGATGGATATACCGTTTGAAATGGGTTTGGTGTTTTTGACAAATGATCGCGATTTGGCATTATTCTTATTTTCCAGTGAAAATAATCTAGAGTGAGTTAAATGAGCTTATAATTCATTTTTCATACTTGGTCTTTATTACATACTAATGAGTGCTATTATTCTCTGTAGGGAAATAGTTGTAAAGAACAAAATGGGGCATCTAACGAGGAGACAAATGTGTGAACTTCGACCAATGATATGTTCATCTAGAAACGTGAGTGGCTCTATGAAGATTTTAAGCAAAATTTTAAGCAAGTTGCACCTATAATGAATTTCAGGTAGTTATCCTTTTTAATATATGATTTTCAGATAATTGATACGTTGGTGTGACAATTGACAATCAAAGCTCGTGAAAAAGATGATAAAATGTTCTCATGGTACCTACCAACGTTGTTATCGGTATGTAGAATTGGTTGTGAATTATGATGTTGACTAATCTGTCTTACATATGAATTAGCAGTAAATTCTTGTTCATTATATAAAAATGTCTAATTGCTTACATTAATGTGATTGTTTGTAGCAACAAATGCTTGGTACACATTCGCCTAGTCCAAAAAAATTGAAGCGTAGTTACTGTGTTGGTGAAAAATACGCTGGTGAACTAATAAATTGCAAATAGGTAACTTATTACTAATAAGGATTTGTTCTGTTAGTAATAAGTACTTGTTAACGTTTTTGTCTGTTGTTTGTTTCATATTTGAAAAAAGTTGACTTTAATATTATTTTTCTTGTAGATCTTTGTACCAATGAACTTTGAGCGCAATCATCGGTTGTTGTGTCACATTGACTTTGCATATGAACTACTACCATATCCATTGTGCAACACATTAACACCAACAGACCATTGCATATGATCGGGTATTGGGAAACCCGTGTTTACAAAAGGGGTCGATACTGATGATTGACTAGGGACTTTGTTCATAGCCTGATACGGGGGACTAGTATCAATGGATGCATCATCCCTTACCTTTGGAAAATTGTTTGATTGGTGTCCAGTAAGCCTACAAAAAATTTTAAGACACATAATTAATATGCATTTTACAAAATTTGATTATTCTACAATAATTAAATAATTAGCTTACTAACTTGCATTTACTACACCGTCTTGGTGCTCGTTGTTTTTGGGGATTTTTATCTCTCGTGCCTTTTGGCTTTGCCCTATTAGGATCCAAAACATCAAATTGAACAGGTTGTGATGATCCCTCAACACCAACGGAAATATTCAGTTTCATCATCCACCATTCCTTAGCACGAGCGGTTAGTGTGGCGATACCATCAACAACTTCTGTATATCCCTCGTTCGTCTGTTTGGCATAAAACCCATCTCGCTGCACTTCCACATTTATGTAACAGTGTCGAGCCATTTTGACTTCGTTTATGGTTGCGCTCGACAAATTTTTTTGGCGAAAACATTCACTGATATCGGTTGTCCAACGTTGATGGATGCATGATGGTGCACATATATAATGTGCTTACACAGCATCCCACATGATTCAAACCTCTCGCACTCATAACTAATGTGCAATCACCCTCTTTTAAACAAGACACACTGAATTAATCGTTTGTTATTGTAATCGGTCACAACATAGGTACGAGATTCATTAGAATGAAAAATAACTTGCTCATGCGTAAGCGTTGCTTGCAACTCAATTTCCTTCTTGATCTTTTTGAACACTGCTCGGGTATAAAGCTTTGCTGCATTATCCGCAAATTCCAACAATTGGGTTTTCAAGACTGGCTTTGTATAATTTATTACATGTTCTTCATTGACATTGTTAATTCGAAGGCGTTCCAACCCTCGGTGGTAGTCTCTAACAAAATCAATGAGATTCCTGCTGCTGCCAAGAAATCTGTTGAAATGTGCATTCATGCCCTCGCCGCGTTGAGTACTCTTCACTAGGGCAAAGAAATGACCACAAAGGTAGGCCTCGGACCACATGTGTCTCCTCTCGTATACCCATGTTATCCACGGGTTATTCTCAAGGCCATTCTTAATAACCATTTTCCTCCACTCGTACTCAAACTCATTAATGGAGCATTTCAGGGACATCATATGTCAAAATGTGGCATTGAACTCTGCTATCTTCACATTTGTAGTGGCATTACGTCCGAGCTGCCATCTACATAGCCTGTGTTTGGCGTCGAGGAACACTTCAACAATTGCTGCATGCATTGACTTGTCTCCGTCAGTGACCACTGATAAATGATGTTTATTGTTCATTGCAGACAAAAATGTTCTCAACAACCATAAATATGAATCAGTGCACTCATTTTGAATTAACGCACCGCCAAATATACACGTGTTTCGGTGATTGTTTACCCCTACAAATATCACAAGGGGAAATTTGTATAAATTGATTTTGTACGTTGCGTCAAATATTAAAACATCTCCAAAATACTGCATACTCATCTCTCGACCTTCCATCTGACCAAAACAACTTATCTAATTGATTTTCATGATCAACTGTGTACTGGAAAAAAAATCCAGGATCACCTTCCGATTTACCTTGTAAATAAGCCAATGCGACCTGGGCATCCCCGTCGCATATTTCTGCTCGGCGATCACGGTTTAATTGGTTATACAAATCTTTCCTAGTGAAGCCAACATTCTCATATCTACTAGACTCATACATAATTACATTGTAAATTTTGCTAGTTGTTATTCCAGCCCTAAGCAAAGAGTGGGCTCCATCCTTGTGACCTTCGTCAACGTTTCTGTGCGATCGCATCTGGGATACACAAAACTTAGGTACCAACTCATGATTGTGTTCTTTGACAAAGTTTGTTACAACGTAACGCATCTTCACTTTATCAAGCTTTATACGAAGCCTTGTGGTACAATCGCATCTTGTCAAGGGTCGATGTTCTCGTTGTCTATTAGGCATCTCCAAGTATGCTTTCTTACGAAAACCCTGACAAGAACAAACAAATAATCGACTTTTTGCTTGATTTGTATCTTTATCTTTGTGAACACTATATTTTCTAACACTAAACCTAGTGACAAGTGCGTAATTGTTGTAAAATTGAAATGCATTGTCCTCCGACTCAAATATCATGTTAAATATATCTTCTTCGCTCAAATGTGGCAAATTTGATGAGCTACCACCAACACCAGGAATCACATTGTCATTCATCTTTCTATTACTACAATAATAACATTAAAATTACTTGTTATAATCAATCATGTATAAAACATAATATCACAAATCTCTTTTATATAGCGAAAGATTAAAAATCTACATAATACTACATAACACAACCTATTAACGTATGTACAGCTGCATACATATTTTCTATATGCTACACACGAAATAGATTTGAATAATATAACTTTTTCGGATTTAACTTATTATAATATATGACAGCATACTAACACATATCTACCAATTAATATTATATTGTTGGATATTTTTCACTATGTTAACCCATGCATACAAACTAATACAACAATCATACTATAAGTATACCATTAATAAATAATAATAAATACTCACTTATTAGTAAAGTATAACATAGAAAACATTTAGGAATTAATACTACAAACAAAATTAACAAATAATCTAACAAATTCAATTTTTGTAAACATAACAATATATAGTTCAACATATGCTTCCTCTATGTTATCATAATAACACTATTGATTATAAAAAACACAATAAAAATGATAAAAAAAAAATTAAATTGCTAACCTTAAATTGGTTGAACATATAGTGCAAAAATATTTTATACAACAATTTCTTATATAAGCATTAAGCTTCATTTATTATAGTTGTTTAAGTAGTTGAGTAATTAATCTCTGATATGATAATGATTTGATTTACATCCAGTCATCCACCATTAATTATGATACGATTTGACATTTTACTAGCAATAATTTATATAATAATTTACTTTTATTACTAATAATCATGTAAGTGCTATACATTAACTTCACATTTCTACAATTGATATAAAAGCCTTACTATGAATAACAATATGTTTCCTACTAATTCAAGATGCCCCTCTACAGCTTGTATCGTTTATTTACTCAACGAAGTTTTGAGTGGGAAATTTTTTAATTGGAAGGAGAACTTACCGGCAATAATGTACACAATAATTTACTTTTATTACAAATAATCATATAAGTACTATACATTAATCCAACATTTATACTCTTTCTACAATTAATATAAATGCCTTACTACGAATAACAATACGTTTTCTACTAATTCAAAACGTCCATCTACGAATTGTATCATTTTTCACTCACTAAAATTTTGAGCGGGAATTTTTTATAGTGGAGGGAGAAGTATTTTAAATATATTAAATGCTGATGTGATTGTATTAAATGCTGATGTGATATTTAGATTTTCAAATCAATTGAGTATTATGAGATCATAAGGGCAACAAAGTAAATTATATATTTTAAATAGATATAGTTGTGGGATCCACGTAGATTGGACAATATAAATAAATACATTGGTGGGATCCACGAGAATATTATAGTCATTTATACATTTAGCATGAGGGTATTAATGTAATTGTGTATAATATAGTGTACTATATGCTAGGCCCCACGATGATGACGTGTCACAATTCTATCCATAACCTTTTGGCTAACCAAAAGCCATGGTTGATGGAAGAATTTCCCCTCATAGAGGCGTAGGAACCTGATCAAAACAGTAACATCTAATAGGTAGATTAAGTCCATAATTAGAGATTCAATCTGCACAGTTATTAACTTTCCTATAAATATGAGAGATTCGATAACCTGGTTTACTTCTCAGGATGCTCTTGCAGTCGTCAATCAAGGGTCCAAAATGGTTGTTCAAGGCCCTACCTTCTCTAATAAGCGAGATAATCACCATGGAATCAGTGTCAACTTGGAGGTGATCAATTTGTAACTCAATGCCCTTTGCAAACCTTCACAAACTGCCATTAACTCCGTCCTCGTGTTTGACGCAACTCGCAAATTAATAGCAAATAAATGAGGAAAATTTTATAGTTTTGGATTATTTAAATTAATAAGTTTGCTTGTTTTAGGAATTTTATTTTTCACTTGTTTGCCATTTTCCAATCATTTGGGCACGAGTCATTATTAAGCCTGGTAACTGGTAAGCTAGAATGATATTACGGTTAGATATTGCCTATATTCCACGTATTGTATCACATCACGTGCATAGAGCTAGTAAAAGAATAACTCTCAATAAGAACGAGTAATACCATTAATTTATATAACTAAACCCACTTAGTTTGATAATTCAACTACCAACTAGTAAGCATATGTAGGGGGTCAAAGCCAATATTTCAGGTAAAAGTTAATGTTGAAATAAAGCATGAAGCCAAGCCAAGTTTTTGATATCGTATGTAGTTCTACATAAAGGACAACCTATTGCACGAAACTTTCACTATACACAACTTTCGTAAAAACTCTTCATGACCAAGAAAAATGAAAATTAAACTAGAAACAAAGTTAAAGACACTCCACTCCATCCTGTGATGTCAATACTAAGTACTCACGCATCTGTGTTGTAAGAAACCAGTGAGCCTCAAAACTCAGCTTAATACCATCAGCATATGATCTTGTAAAAAGAAAGCTTCTCACATTTCTGAAAAATAGAGGCTATAAATGCCACCATGTTTATGTCACACGTAAGAGGCCTCCTGTATACAGAAACTCTTTTACAAGATACATACCAGTCGGTACCCTAAGGCCCATCTCCGAGCAAAGCCGCGATAAGATTGATATTTTTGTCAAATAGCAAAAGCACCTCGTTTTTTAATGGGTGCCCACCAAAATACAGTCATTTACCAGTAAATTGCAAGAAGTGTAAGTTGTGTTCATCTTTCTCACCTTGATTCATTCTCATAATTTTTGGGGTAGATTGAAACTTTACCCTTTCGTAGAATGTTGTTTCTGGGGCAGTGCTCTCCACCCAATATCTCTCCGATAAAAACCTCCAGGCCAGTTTATTTGCTCAACAGCTTGGTAAACTCTATCCCGTGCCTCTTCAAGATCCTTTCCTTTGGCAGTGACACCAAGAACACGTCCCCCTGTTGCAATGTAATTTCCATTCGAGTCGAGAGCAGTTCCAGCATGGAATATCTTAACCGATGGAGCTACTTGTTCTGCTTCTTCAAGGTTCTGAATCACTGATCCTTTTTCATAGCTCCCAGGGTAGCCCTTACTAGCCATTACCACCACCATGGCAGACCCAGGAGACCATTCCAAAGATACCCCACTTAAATCACCTCTGGAAGCTGCAAGCAAGACTTGTGCAAGATCAGATTCTAATCGTGCCATCAACACCTGAGAAAACGTACAAGCAGCAAAAGAAGCTTTAAAAAAAATGGTCATAAAATATAATCCCCTATTAAATATCACATAGCATCTCAGATTATTAAAGTGATAATAATAGTCAAAAATTTAATCACAATTCATAGACAAATATTACCAACTCACCTGGCACTCTGGATCACCAAAGCGCACATTATACTCGATTAGTTTTGGCAATCCAGTCTTCTTCTCGATCATGAGCCCCGCATATAGGACTCCAACAAACTTGCAGCCTTCTTCAGCCATGCCCTTTACGGTAGGGAGGATAATAGATTCCATAACTACAGACTGGAGTTCTTTCGTTAAGATGGGTGCCGGAGAGTATGCACCCATGCCACCAGTATTTGGTCCTGTATCACCATCTCCAACTCGTTTATGGTCCTGAGCAGATTCTAGAGGCATGGCATGCTCTCCGTCTACCAGGGCAAAGAATGATGCTTCTTCACCTTCCAAATATTCCTCAATAATGACGCGGCAACCAGCAGATCCAAAATCATTTTTAACAAGCATCGAGTCAACAGCTTCATAGGCCTCCTCCAAAGTCATGGCAACAATGACTCCTTTACCAGCAGCCAATCCATCTGCTTTAACAACAATGGGCGCACCTTGCTCCTTGATATACTCTTTTGCAGACGATGGATCTGTAAATGTTTGGTACTGCAGCAATCAATCAATTTATAAGTAAAGAAAGAGCATGAAAAAAAGGTAACTCAGTAATTTATATTAAGAGTCCAGAGATCTATCTGAGCACTCTAAGAAAAAAAGAAGGAAAAGAAGAGCAAATATAGACCAGCCCCAAATCAATCACAAGGACCTTTAACTAGAAAATTGAAAACAAAGGCTAAGGGTAAAAAGATGACCTTGCTACGTTGTAGATGGAAAACAATTCAGAGGACAAACCTTAGCGGTGGGAATTCCATATTTGTCACACAAACTCTTCATGAAATTTTTTGAACCCTCTAAGGCAGCAGCTTCAGAGGAGGGACCAAAAGTAGGAATCCCGGCCTTAACAAGATTATTAGCAAGACCTGCCACAAGTGGAGCCTCCGGACCCACAACCACCAGCCCAACTCCCCATTTGCGACAAAAGGATATTACAGCCGAACTATCCAATATATCAAGGTCCGAAATACACGTAGCATCATCAAAGCTAGAAATTCCAGCATTTCCTGGTGCACAGAATACAGCATCACAAGAAGGAGACCTCTTCAACGCATAACAAAGAGCATGTTCCCTTCCCCCTCCTCCAATAACCAACACAACCACCCTTTCTTCCACTGCAGCAGCATTCAGAGAAGAGAGTGAATAAGCACATATATTGAAACACAATATGGAACACTAGCCAACTAATTATCGTAACTTCACTCTACTAGTCAAGCATACTTGATGCAACATATACCTATGCTGGCAAACTATAGTGTATTTTTTTATGAGTATCCAAATCATTCACCAATGCGTCAAACTAGCATGATCAGACAGAGCTATGGTGATAAAGAAAACATTCCAGCTCGGCATATGAAAATATCTGGCTGAAAAAATCCAACATTGCATGTATCAATCGCCTTTGTCTACTGCTTCTCACTTTGGAATATATTGCATATATAACCATTCATTAAATGGTTGAAAGCTCCTAGAGAAATCTCAATATTCGATAAAGATAACTCCGAATCAACAAGAAAATAAAAACTAGCCCCACAACATCAAAAGTAAAATAATCTCCACAAATCCATTTTCCTTTCCTCTTTACTCCCAGCAGAACAGAAAAAATCAGAAAAAACAAAGAAGAATTAAGGCTTCTATAAACCAAATTTAAAGGGGCAAAAAGTGATGCAATGAAATAATTATCCGATTTACACACCTTTACTTATCAGCATTTCATAGCAACCAAACGGTGTATTACATTAAACCATGAATATAAAAGACTACGTATAATAATCCAAAGTATTCCGTACATAACGAGAACTTCGTACCATACTGCCCTAAAACGTAAAATCTTAAACGTAGACATTTTTTTTTCTTTTTCAAAGCTTACCAGCGGAGGCATCATTAACTGAAACGCGATTAAAGACGGTAGTGAAAGACCGGTGACTTTTCGAGCTACGGCGAATATTCCGATGAAGTTGGATATTCAGATAATCCCAATTAATGGGTCCCACTTGAAAACAACGGCCGTGATTTCCAGCTAAAATTTTCTGTGAACAGTGGTGATGATGGGT
This sequence comes from Ehretia macrophylla, assembly GCA_037974665.1. Lineage (NCBI taxonomy): Eukaryota > Viridiplantae > Streptophyta > Magnoliopsida > Boraginales > Ehretiaceae > Ehretia > Ehretia macrophylla. Next base: position 54,568,574 of record CM075766.1, read on the forward strand.
GCAGCCCATACACTTTGCAGTAGCTCCCAAGCTATAAGAAACACAAGCCATTCTACTTCTTTCTCTTTTTATTTTTTATTTTTTCCTGTGAAAATCAGCTTAGAGAAAAAGTATAAAAAAGAACAAAAAAAAGAAATCTTTAGGGAAATTATGTAGGAGAGAGAAAGAAGTAAAGATAGAAGATGATGAAGAAGAAGAGCTGAAAAGGATTTTAGGTTTTTATGTGGTATTTGACACGTTAGATTTTTTTTTTATAAGTATAATCGAAGATTTTGTTATTTTTGGGACGGGTAAATGCCGTTTTTCGGACAAATGGGTTAGGTTTAGTAAGAGAGGACTCACTTGAGATTTAAATAATCTCAAATTTGAATTATTTAAGAATAAATAAAAAATGACAGTCGATTCATTTAAAAAAATATTTTTCGTTATAAGTATTTAAGGTGATTGTGTCTTTTTATTTTTAGACCACATTTTTTAAAAGAGGTACAAATTATATGTTACACATGATATTTGATCTTAATTAAAAAAATACTTAAACTATGAATATCAAGATTTTAATCACATCCTTTATTGCCAACTCTAAGGCACCCTACATGGCCAAACACATTAAATATGATATCAAAAAAATGTTACTATAGTGTTTTGCTATAAATTTTATATTAAATTTAGAAGAGGGTCAACAATTCAGTACAACTTAACTCATAAGCATCTCAATACAAAGGGAAGAAAATCATAACTAAAAAAACAATAAATCTCCTGAAATCTTTTTTCATCCTCATAACCATGTCACAGAATTAGCATACAATTGCATCCATAAATTATTTTTATTGTTCAACATCAATTAACAGACAAATAAAAAATGTTAACATTTTACTTTCTCCACATTAATGTACAACTTCGATATTTTTGGTAATTATGGGTGAGAGACAGTGAGAGTGGCAAGAAACAGGGGGTGTTTGGTGGATGGGGTAATATTTTTTTTAATTTTATCTAAAAATAAAACGACAAAATTATCCTTAAGTATTAAGGTTTGTTTGGTAGATATGAGTGTCATGGGGAAATTTGAATAATACTAAAAACAAAGAGGAGAGTTTAGAATTTATGGCTAATCTCATGAGATAAAATGGCATTTATTCTTTTTGGGACTTGGTTCCGCTCCTCCGCCTATTCGCTTGTTTATTAGATGGGGTGTAATATGAGAGATGCTTAAATTGTGAAAGATTCTGCGAGATAATCCGAGAGTTGTCAGCGAAGCTGCGCAAATGCTACACCCTAAATCATTTATTATGTTTTTAAAATGTACCAAGTGGGAAAACCTTACCTTATTTTCTTCTAGGAGTATTTTAGTGATAAGATTCTATAAAAACAAAACAATCCAATTTGGTGAAATTATTTTCTTTGGAATTCCTATACGAAGTTTTTGGAGAAATATATATTTACGTTATCCAACAATACCTGAGAAGATCAAGTTGGCCCTCACGAGCAATTTGATGCACTAACTCCTTTGAAACTTTAGGCAAAATGCAATTGTTTTGGTGGAGGCCAAATGCGAGTGTCAGCAGCCCCCTTGGATGGTGGTTAAAATAAAGAGATTCGGATCACTCATGTAGTTATAACCTTACGAGAAAAATCTAATAGTAATAAACTGATAACGAAATGATCCAAGTCCAAAATAAAGAGTGGAAAGAGAGAGCCGGGAAGGACGCAACTCGCCGTAGAATACAATATGCAGTTTTAAAACTGATGTACAAAACGTTCTGATCATCTCACAGTTTGGCACTAAGCCTCAGCGACTCCCCTTGGACAAATATGCACATTAGCAATAATTGTCTTTTTAACATATAACAGAAGCCAAATGAAAACTATTGAACGAATAACTAAATATATGAGAAAACGCCATTTACAGTACCTCTCTCTCCCCGATCTCCCCAGATCATCATCTTGGAAACTTCAGAACAACATTCGCAACTCATACATGGCAACGACTGGTGATGCGTAGCTATGAGGGGGAAAAAGATTTTACAGACGTTACAAGCACAATGTGCTGCAGCAACCGCAAGCAGAGGACAAGCACTGCCAGGAACTCTCTAGGAATGGAAGGCCATAAATAAGTTCTGTCTTCGAGCGTGCTCTGGGATGAGCCGATGGAGAGTTTCAGGAGGGATTCCCTCCAGCTCTGTCAAGATCATAGGAGATGCTTTAGACTAACAGGTTTCCTTAAATGCTCACATTTTCATTCAATTATTATATTGTATATCTCAGAAGTGTTTATCAACAGGTTATGCATCCCTAGTCCCTATTCCCTTTTATTTTTAGGTGCAATCCCTATTCCCTTTCATATGTTGGGGGAAACCGTAGTCTGAGCTCAACGATAACAAGGACGTATTGCTTCACTAGCCGTTTGTGTACTAGCCATTTGTGAGCGCATAGCAGACAAACAGCAAGTTGGAGGCAATATCCCAGCTGGTCTCAAAACGGGTCTTTTAGTGTTAGGATTCATGACTACAAATGTGTCGTTCATTGTACTAGCAAGTCTTGCTGAAAGAACAGCACTTTTGAGGAAACAGCCCACTGCTTCAGCATCATATATCATTATGGATGAGATTGCCCAAATCATAATTACCATAGTGTTATGATACATTTATAAACAAACTAGTTGATCTGAGTGAAAGAATTACCTTGAGGCTTGAAATTAAAGAGTGGAGGGAGGGGACGGCCATTTGGAAGGCGGCTATTTGGATCCCTCAATTCATCAAAGAAAGGGTGAACACAAGCTTCCAACTGCAATACCATCATGAAGAAGTTGATAAACTATACTTTCAGCATTAAGGTTTGGCTGATTCAATGTGAAAATCAAACTTACAGCTGTGCATCTCAAATTTGGCGAATACTGGAAAAATCGACAAACCAAGTCCACTGCTTCTGGAGGCAACCGTTTCTGGAAGACCTGGAAGATTTTGATAAATGAGTAGACAGTCAATTAGAAATAACAACATAAAATGTGTGATATTCAGAATTCAAAAAAGGTTAGCCCTGAAGATAAATGAGAAGGCAAGGGAGGGAGGGGAGAGAGATAACAAAAAGAACTTTGAGCAACTACCTTGTGCCATGGATGCGGCTTTATCTGAGGAAATTTGAATTCGGTATAATTTGGGTTCATACATTTTATTTCCTCTCTGGTGGGTGTCCCCAGAACCTACAAAGGAAAATGAAATAATGAGAATCATTGAGCAAGGTAGTTAAAAGTATGTTTCTTAGTAATCTATCCTGAGATATTACAGGTGATAATAAGCTATCCACCTAAGCTAACATAGCTATGCAAGTAATGCTTTATTTCTGCAGTGATCATGTGAAAGTGATTCGTTTGTCTTGATAACTCCCCAACCCCACCTAACCGGGGGGGGAAAAAAAAGGAACATACTATATGAGTTAAGGAGCACGATAAGGCAAGAGAACTCCTCCTCTTCCCTTATTTAATAAACTAAAATTGTTGTGAGAATAACCCTTAAACATATTCAAGGATCTGAGGGAATAGATGCCAATTACCTTTATAATCTCTACTAATTGGTCGACCCCACTTTCTCCAGGAAATAAAGGCTGTAGAAGATCAGTGAAACATTACTACCTCCAGAAAACTGGGGATTCAGATGGAGCATTTATTAGAGAGAACACTGCAAAAGCATTTTCAGATTGTTAAAATACCTGTCCAAGAAGTAATTCAGCCATCACACAACCTGCTGACCATATATCAATAGCAGTTGTATATTCAGTGGCACCAAATATGAGTTCAGGAGCACGATAATATCTTGAACAGATATACGATACATTGGGTTCTCCTTTCACCTGATAAAATGGTAAATAACATTCAAGCAAAGATGCATACAGCCGCTAATGCCAGTAAGCAAAGGGACATATGGGCACTAATAGGTGATGCCATTAAAACTTTACCAAAACTTTTGCACTCCCAAAATCACAAATTTTCAGCTGATGTGTATGTGGATTCACCTGGAGGTAATCAATTAATAACTCAGTATCATGAGGCAAGAAGCAAAGATATGATCACACAATAGTCACCATTTAACTAAAGGTATGCTAGCACAAATTTATTGCTAAATAGCAATTCCGCAGTCAGCCGTCACAACATTGTGCTTGTTTCTCTATCTGCGTTCTCACAGTATATAATAACCTTGCTAACTCTCTAACTGTAAAATCCCGTTTACCTCCATCTTTAGATATCTTAAAAGTAAACTTGCTTCTGATTTCAGAAACAAATATGTACTACCATATTAAAGAGATAAATGAACAGATAATCTCATTTAGTAATATGAAATTTAGTTGATAACTTAAAGCAGTTGAGCATCAACTAGAACTACTCTATTATAAGTTGGATCGTTAATGATGCAAATGCAAAGTGAAATTTTATGCTCTTTTCTCACAGCATAATAGACAGTGACATATAGGTCCCTATATGTAAATCTGCAAGTCTGTAAATATGCATATATTTGCAAATGATGCTTCTATTGCAACCATAGCAACTTTTAACTATTCTTTGATGTGGGACATCTGATATCAAACTATAGTCCCTCTTAAGACGGGCTTAAAACATGCCATGATTCCAATAATCTTATTAAATAGGTTATCTGTTATGATTTAAATATAACCTAAGACATTTGCCATGATGATCAATTGGGAATTCATAATTTTCAGCCTCTATAAGGCTGTAAAGAAATAATCATCATATGATGAAAACCTTACCAACAAATTCTGAGGTTTGATATCACGATGACAGATGCCAATACAATTGTGAATATAAGCAAGCGCCCGGCATATCTGCATCCCAATAGAGAAAGAGATAACAAAAAAAGGATCTGAATAAGAAGAACATAATTGACGTTGTGGAGCACATCAATTAAATTCAAATTTAACTGTCAATAAATAAATAAAAAAGAACATAATTGACGTGGTATTAACATTGTATGTATTCCAAATGAGAGAGAGATTCTTAACTTCGAGAAGTGTAGGGAGAATTACTTTTCCTCCTAGGGTGCTCATATGAAAGAACTTAAGTGAGACTATATCATGAAAAGACTACTCAATCGTTATTCTCCATTCTTCCATTGTGAAATAGAAGATTCTTGTGTATGTAGCAGAAATAAACTAGCTATGAGGAACAATCTAGCAATGACATATATACTTTAAAGAGAAAAGGATTTTAAAAATGAACCACAAACTACTACCACATGCCTGATAGGTATAAAGTTTAACATATATCAAAGGCATCCGCTGGTTCATCCTGCTGTACTGCCTTGCAATTCGATTCACAGTTTCTGGGACATATTCAAGGACCAAGTTGAGGTATACTTCATCCTTTTCAGTAGTTGAGAAGAAAGAATGCTTGAGAGCAACAACATTAGGATGGTCTAACATCTGCATAATCTGCAACTCTCTGTTCTTGTAGCGCTTATCTTGGAGAACCTTCTTGATGGCAACAATTTCTCCAGTCTCTCTGCATTTTGCCTGTAACAAGTTTAACATATTACCAACGAGAGGCAGAAAGTACACGAATTCCTCTGTAACTTAAAATGCATATTTATCTTTGAAGAATTTAGCAGTGCTTACTTGGAAAACAACACCAAAAGAACCAGTTCCTACCACATGTTCTGCTATGTAACTGACTACCTATTGATCAATAAAAAAATGCCTTGGAGTAAGACAGGCATTCACAGCAAAACCAATAAATCATGCTTACAGTATGAAATTGTGCTTTCAAAACCACATTTTCTCACCACCAACCTGCCTGGTTTGACCATTTCTACCCCCAATAGTAGTTCTTATAACATGTCCTGTTTCAGTACCCACCCCATCAATTATGTCTGGTTCACTGTCCTGCATTACAGAAAACCCCAAATGGAAAAGGAAAAGACAAGTGTTAGTGATTTCATGAGTGCATCCAGTAGTGATTGATCAAGATTCAAGATATTCTCGCACAAGCTTAAAAGATATTCTCATACAAGATTAAAAAGTTTAGCTTGCTACAGGAGTTGGTCAATGCAACGACTACAATACATTTTATAGAAGAACAAAAATTGCAAGTTTCATCTCATTCTCACCCTATCCTCGTCATGGTCCACTCTATCTCGCAACTTCAACTCATGCATCTCATTTCCCAGCCAGTCAATTGAAGTGGATGGTCCTTTGAAGCCATTAGCAGATCTGGAACTGCCTGCTCCTCCATGTCCTCTGCCGGCAGACGCCATTAATAGGCCTGGTGAATAGTCGACCACTATAATGTACTCCTTTTAATGTACTCATTTTTAATGTGGTGTTCCATCTCATCCAATACTGCACCTACCTAATACAACATTAAAGTCACTTTAAATCAAAGGTCAAAGGCCCAATTTATCAAAAGAAAAAAGAGCAAGAGAAAACATGAAGATATGTATATATATAATAGATGATATAATAGATAAGAGCATACAAAGGTGAGAGGACAAAGCCTCTTGAAACAAAAAGAGGAAATTTTTTTTTTTTTTTTTTTAAAAAGTAACATTAGTGAAACTCCACTGCAGTCTGAAAGATATGTCCCAAAGAAAGCAACTGAGGCGTTCAAGAAAGAAATCGAGAATACAACTCAATACCACAACAAAATAGAGGAAGATATAAACCCTTCAAAGCTCTAGGATTTTTTATTCATCCATATACAGCATGCAAGGGCCAAACAACCACACTCCACAGAACCTCACAATTCTTTGTCCTATCAAACACCAAAACTTGATCAGTATCTTCTCCATAGTATCCACAACCACAAAAGTCTTACCCAATATCCAATTTGCGAACAACCAGGCCATCACTCTTTTGCATTATTACAACTTAGAAATAAACAATACTGTGAACTCACTAGCCAAACTGCATCTTGAGGGAACCAAAGACCAAGGAAAGCTTTCCCTTCAACCTTAAAGGTGACACTCTCTGAGACACTTTTTCCCAATTTTCATCTCTACCTAGTGCTTCCTCTTCACACTGTACCCGTAAATATCTCGAATGAAATAGACAATTGCTCCGCAAGGACTTGCCACAATGGGGAAACATGACCTCCAAGAACCAATTTTACACTGTTAATGTTTAAATTCGTTGCCTCCCGACTCCATCCACATCTTGTTTTTCTCTTTTATTCCGCAACTACTTCAGTCCATATCATCCACAAACTATCTAATTATTAACCATGAAAACCAACATCTACCTCAAAATCTTCAAGCTACCTCGACATAAAAAGTTTCAAAACGCACTTAAGAATTAAAAATAAAAAATAAAGCAAAACCTACAGAGAGAACAGTTAAACATGCAATACTATTAATTGAAAACTAGTAATTAATCACAATCAGTGTTATTGGTCAGCCGTGTTATTTTTACTGGCTCTAAAGGCAAAGTATCAAATACACATAAAAAGTAAAATTAACTATAATTAACATAATTATTATAATAAACAAAAAAAAAAATAGATAACTAAATTGATTAAAAGCAAATCAACAAGGTAAAAAAAAATACACAGCCAAATAGCAAAATTCAAAACAAGTCAGATCTAATGCAAGTAAGTAGAATAATTAAACTTCTCAACCTTAACATCAACGTCATCATCGAAACCTAACAAAGCAAATCCAAGTTAAATCACTTAATCATCCATCAAATGTTAGTATCGATTGCAAACGAACAAAAAAAAAAGCATCAACAAATAAATAATTCAAAAAATATGTATATATAACTACCTCGCTTAATACAAAGCAGCTCTCGCGCATTTCCACCTCACCTCTCAACGCCGAAAGAAAATTATACTTATATATGCGTGTTTATATGGATATAGATACAGATATATAAATATATATATGTGTGTGTGTGTGTGTGTGTATATATGTATATATAGGTTTGAGTGAAAGAGGAGGTGAAAAGAGTAGATCACAGAGGGGGAGAACGTGCACGGCGGATTCTGATTACTTTGCTTTTCTTTTTCTAAGCTTTCTTATTTTTCTTTTTTTATTATTATCTCCACTGTGTGTGTTTTTTGCGGTTCAATACTTGATCGAGTGACTGACAGTCTTCTTTCACAGACAAGGGAGCCCCGAAAAAAAAATTTGCCTCTTTCACCTCTTTCGTTCTTTTTTTTTTTTCTTTTTTTTTTTAATCTGTGGTTAAATAGTTTGGTGTTTTTTTTTTTTACCCCTATGAAATTCGATGATTTCTCAAGTGTCGAGTGAATAATTTAAAATTAGGCTATAGTTTGGTGCTTGGTGCATCCAACCAATCAAAGTTTTTTCTCTTTTCTTCTTTTTTTATAAAATTATTATGTTAAAATTCTTTAAAGAATTGCAATAATTAAATGATGATGAGAAATATGAGATATCAATTATATGACCATTAACAGGGATAGGTATGCTTAGTAAGGTTATGTTTGGTCTAAGTGTGAAATTTTAACTTTTGACTTCTAGAATTCTGATTAAAAGTGTTGTTGAACAAAAAATGTTAACTATTTAGTCTATATCTAACAATGTTGAGTTTTTAAAAATTCTGATGGTAATATTAAAATTTAAAAAATATGAAAATTTACATTTGAGAAAAAAAAATGAAAACAGCTTCATGCATTATCTAAAAATAATTTCGCAAAAACTTTATTTGAAAAGCTCTAATTTGAAGGGATTTTTTTATATTTTTTTAACTTCTAATTTTACCTAAAAATATTTTTAAATATAGACCAAATATGTTATCTTAAACTTTTAAACTTATACAAAGCGTTTTTGAATTTCTAAAAATTATGCCAAATCAAATCTAAAAGGTGGGCATTTGTTCAATTATTTTGCATGCATGGGATTTTCGGCCACATGGGAAAAAGGGCAGGGGTAAGGCAAGGTTATTGGTCAGGATGAATTTTTTCTCTTTCTCCGAGTATACTCTCAGTTGCCTCTGTTGTCTTATCAATAGGTGAAGAATCGCAATAGTTAAATAATGATGAGTAATATCAATTTCATATTTATTTTAGTTTTTTTTTTTTTTTCATCTTGTTAAGTTCAATCATTTTTTAAGTCAATTTACAAGGCTAGTCGCATTTTAGCAAACTTGAATCGCAAGCTAGACAATTGCTTTGTGTAATGAATGTTGTGAATTGACTAGTAGTCTAGTATATTATGTACGTGGTACTTGTATTAAATATGACATTTAGATATATTTTTATCTTTTTTTTTTTTTTTGTCTTATAATTTGTAAAGCGAGACAAAACATAATATACATATGTACACTTTTTTTTGGTCGAAAATTAGATATACATTACAACAATTGAAACTTTCTTATCTTAGATAATTTTGTTTTTCCCCGTGCTTTTAGCTTGAATGACCATAGTAAACCATTACATAATTTTGTCTTTTTAAAAAAAAAAATATAAAGTTAGAGACAATGACGTGACGAGAGTTTGAAAGAGAAAAAAAAAAAAAGCATAATCGAGACACTAAATTGCATACATTAAACTGACATAATCGATAATAATCTATATTATCAATCCTAGTGAAATAAGTTTGATTCGATTTATAATTGTCAGATTTGTGAACATGCTTGAATGTCATCCCAATGAAATGTTACAAACAAATCTTAAATTTTCAATTTGCGCAATTGTAGAATTACCATTTTTTTTGTTCTGCAAGCAGAATATAATTTTTCAAACATTCACTCATCGAGTGACTATATAATATTTTCTGACCAAAACAGACTATGAACTATTTCCAAAAAAAGAAGTTTATTTATGATGATAATTTTGAGTTATACATGTTATATATGTGTGTCCTAAAGACAAGTGATAACCACACGTTGTTAAACATTCATGTCAAAGTACGAGTTAAAATTTTCATGATTGTGTTTGAAATTAAATTATTAATTTATTAAATACTGTAATTATAAAATTTGTCATAACACTTTTGTAATTTTGATAATATATAACTAATAGCCTATAGTTAGGAAAATTATTGTGGGGACGGTAGCGAATTATAATTCAAACATAATACCTCTCAAGTTGTAATGTTCGATGGTGTAAAATATTTCTAAAGTTATAAGAAAAAAAAAAAAAAAAAAAAAAAGTGATGGATAAGGTCGCACAATTTTATCGCCAAGTACTTGTCACGTGTCAGTTTAATGTTGTTTAGGACCACAAAAACAATTATTCATGGCCCTAGAACTAAGGCCCAATAGCTCTATCATGGTACAAAATCTTGGAACGTCACGATTGTTGACTTATTGCCAACCTTCTTCACCTTAAAAGCAAAAAAGCAATATCACCCCCATTTCTTCCTCACGAACTTTTCAAAGAAAGGAAACTATAGGTGAGTAGGCTCACTCCAATAATACATACTAAGAAGATATTCAAAATCTTTTAGGGAACAATTGTCGTTTGCTTGTCAGTTTTCGTTTGGCCCTTCACACATAGGTGAATTTTACATATTCGACTTTCATATACGGGATAGACTTTATTATATAGATCTCACATATATAGACACCAATCCCTCTCTTAGCTAGTACGATCTAGCAATTGAATAGAATAAATTTTCTAACTTTTATCTCAACACCATTTACTCCTAACTTTAGACATACTGGAAAATTTGTAAATAAAAACTCCGATTAACTTGTTAGAAAAATTAAATGTACTGTAATTGTCTTCTCTTTTACTTGACTTCCAATTTGTGACATGAGCTTAAAAAATTTCTCAATCTAGATATTGATTTAGCATGAATTAAATAATTTATTTATTTATGTCAATGACTTACATATAACTTTAAAAAATTTAATAATAATAACTCCAATAATGCTACAAACATATAAGTCGATTGCTATAGTATAATTAATATGGATTGAGCACAATATTTGAATAGTACTCAAGGAAAATAAGGCATTGTACAAAGGAAATCCCAAACAACTCACGTTTATCATTTTTTGGGAAAAAGAAAATATTGGATTGAGCACAATATTTTACTTTAATTAGCTCGAAGAATTGTACCTTTCTATTATTAGCAAAATAAGATGGCTTGACTTGACACAGTTTATAAATAATGAGGTACATTTCAATATGAAATAATCACGATTGTTGTACTTAATTGTCTCCTACTATTCTATCATAATTACTTCAGTCAGTAATTCAAAATAGTTAATCTTGGTTAAATAAGATCGTAACACGTGTTATCATTTTTATATATAATGGTGACATATATCATTTTTTTGTGAAATTCACATATTTTTTGAGTGTTTGGATGCTACTCTCCTATTTTAGAAAAATTTAATCTAACAAAATCTAACATTTAATTTTGAAGAAAAAAAAGTAAATCCCACATAAATCTCGCACCCGCCCATGTAAGTGTAACATTTCAAACCTTGCTGGAGTGAAGAGCGCCCCTCCTATTCTATATCTTGACACAAATTTAGGAATATTAAGCATTTTTTTTTTTTATCGCATTCTATGCATGCTATCACCCTACACTAGTTACGGTTTTTTTTTTAGGTCTTCCAGGATTTCTTGCCTAAACTAATGCGTAGATTTATGCATAAAAAGGTAACATTTTGGACGCGTGGAAAAAGTGCCAACATGACTCATCAAAGGGTCCTTTGATTAGCAAGAGAGGATAAGTCAAGTGACCAAAAACAAAAAAAAAATGGACGTATCTTTAACTAATACATATTCGAACATTCTTGGAAGTATATTGAAATCAAATTTTTGATTCACGCCATACTATAATTTTGGTGATCAATCATAATATCCTTGTTCAAAAAAAAAAAAAAATCACAATATCCGAACTTATGGCCATATACCATGGTGGACCATTGGTGCACGAAGCTGATAGCGCGATTCTTGACGAAATCACTTATAAATTAAGTATGGTACCTATCAAACTATCGTGTCTAGTTATTTAGGTTGTTTTCCAAATATCAGAAAATAAATGAAGAAAGATAAATCTCGACCCGATATGAAATATCAATTTTACCCTCACTGGCGAATAGTTAGATTTATGCCTGACCGAACTTTCCTTTATATTTGAAGCTAAAGCCCTAACATATTCCGAACCTCGAGAAAAAAATTATAACAGAACTTGACACAATCTTACAAGTTTCGAAAAGATGCTCTAAGAAAAGTATAAATACTTCATTCACTCACAAGGGAAAGATAACTCATATTATCTAAACACTTTCTAAGCTCCTAACTTTCTTCCTTATCAAGTCACACTGAAGGGATAGATAATCTCTCTCTTGTATTTCTCAACTGTGCATAGTATAATATATAGATCACAAATCCACATGAATTTATACAAATCTCTACAAAGCTATCTAGAAAATATGTAGATAAATGTTTACAACATAATTATTTTAAACGTAACAAACAGATGACAAGCTCATTTACTATCACACATAAAGACTAATTTGAACATCGGAATGCTCACGTGAAAAGAACCCACAATTGTTTCAGGGTGCAAGTAGAGCTCGGAGCCACATATCATATTTTTACCTTAACAAGACCAAAGATTATCCTTAGCATTAGAGAGACTCAAAACTAGTTCTTGCTAGAAAATTGAAGACCCTCAACATATGCTTCCAGTGTGGTTTTCAGTAATGAAGTCATTCCCTCAACATAAATGTATTTACAAATGTTGTAATAATCAGAACTTTTCCCTCGAAAAATGACATAGAGATGCAAGAAATAACGCATTAAGCAGCCACAGATGTCACTATAATCCCACAGCATCAAGAAGCCGTGCGTGTTGAGACACAGAAACCAGTGAATTCGCGACAATGGCACCACTAGCAGCAACTGCAGGGACGCCTATGCCCGGGAAAGTAGAATCCCCGCAGCAAAAGAGCTGCGGGATTGGAGTCGAATGTCCAGGGAAAGTGCCTTTACCAGCTTGTATAGCGGGGCCGTATGTCCCTCTGTTCCTCCTGAGAAACCTTTGATGTGTCAATGGAGTTCCGACTAACTTCACCTCACACTTCTTGCGATTGAAACCTGGACCAAGTGCTCGCTCTACAGCCTTCCACATTACCTGGCATATCATTTGATTTTATGAATGTTTTGTTATGGAAAATAAACTAGACAATCTGAGACAAAAATCATGGTTAGTGATGCAGAAAAGGATGATCTCTGTTAAGCATGTCAAGTACCTCGGTCTCTTACAGCTAAACGATATCATCCAACAACACAAAAAAATAGCATAAACTTCACATACTTGATAATCTGTAAAATATTCGTTCTAGTCATGATCAGATACGATACCTCAGATCTTTCAGCCTTAAGTTGTTTGTACTCGTTGCTTCTCCGGTCAAGCCCTTCCCAAAGTTCAAATGGCTCGGTTCCTGGTGTGTACGCGTGTAAAACGTGTTTCCCAGGTGGAGCAAGATCAGGACTCAAGACGCTAGGCACAGATATTAAAACAACATTCTGGTCAGCATCAACTCCTCTGTTCCAGTCATTTACGACTATATGGTGGATTCCCAGGTCCTCAGGTATACCCTGATCATCAAAGTTTTATGTTGACAATCACTTAATGAAAATGAAATACAAGATTAGGGACTGGATATGTACATAGAACGTACGATACACTCTTCAATGATCATTGCGACCTAATATATATAGCCGCTATATTAAAATAATCAATAATCATGAAAATATATTCCATACTTTAACAAAGTCCTCAAAGTATCCCACCTCTGCATCGAAACCTAAATGCAAATGCATGAACGATTCACATTGTGGGGTCGTTTGAATCCTGTCTTGGTATTCTTTTGGAACAACATCCTTAGGCAATAAGTTCAACATATCCCACATAGATGCGTTGCTGACAACAGCCTTTCTAGCACGCACGAACTGCAATAAAATTTTGCTTTTCAATTTATGAAGTAGACAGGAGAAAAAACTCATTGTTTGAATTTTTTCATTCTTTAGAACAGTTAGTAACTCACTTGACCACTTCTAAGCTTCACTCCTATAGCGCGGCCATTTTCAATGACAATATTATCCACGTGACTCTGAAGAGAGATCCGCCCACCAAACTTGTGTAATCCTCGGATGAGAGCGTCGACAATTGCACCACTTCCATGGAGAGGATACTCCAAAGTGCAACCTGGCTTATACCATTCTGAGAACATATAGACCTGAGAAAACAGAAGAAAGACATTACTGCAGTATCTATAAAGACTGAAACATAAACACACCAAAAAGATGAGTTAATACATAGAAATACTTGGATTTAAACATTATAAGGGGATTGTAACAAGTTAAGATGGATGATATACGTAGAATACAAGCAATAGAAATCTAAACTCAAGTTACAATGTTTAAATTATAAGTCACTTGTACAGAAACCCGAAGAAACTGCACCTGTGTGAACGGTGAGATGAGTATGAGGTGCAAAGATATAAAGGTAGTCTGGAAGTAATAAATTGCTACTAAGAAGGGTTTGATAAAAAAATGCAGCCACTCGAAGCAATACCAAAATTACGTCCACTCCTAATCCACCCCTTATCAACTGACACCAAAATTTGACAGTAGCACTTTAGATGGGGAGAATAAAGCAGGTAAAATTTCTGTGAATCTATCCCAAGGAAGGTAAAGATTCAAGATCAAAATGTCAATATACTAGAACGATACACCCGAGAAGAGAATACCATCATATGGAGGTGAAACGAGATCATGTTAATTCTGATCTATTAGCAAATGAGCCACTTGGTTCATATGAAGATTTTACATTACAAAGGTGTATCCACCATCAATCAATTACTGAAATGTTAGGAGAAAATATGTTCTCCTGAATCTGCAAGTATATATCAATATCTAATTTGTTACAAGCCTTGCAGGAAACAAGAAATAACATACCATGTTAATAGTATTCTATAAGCAACTGGAAGATATTCGTGTCGTGATATAAAGAAAAGCCAGTTCTGTGAGAGGAGTGTGCGGAATAGATGCTCAAAATTAAATTTAAATTCCAAGAGATATCCTCTAAGTAAACAATGGATGTGCAATCGTTACCATCTCTGCTGAGAGTATACCATTAGATTTCACCCCTGCAAGCAAGAAAGACAGAAGATCCAGCCAATTCCGAATGAAGGGATCTTTCAACTCCAAGGAATCAACGATCTCTGAGAAGGGTCTGAGAAGCTTTGTAGCGCCAAAGGCTCCCTGAGGTCCCATTTGAAGAAAAGATTTTAAGAGAGAAGGGGCATATCTAGCAGCAGCTGTAGAAAGAACACCCAAGTCCCCTCGGATAGATAGAGGTGGCAACGCCATTGCAGCTGCAGACATTGGGAGTATGGCATCCTACAGAGAAAACATCTTGTATTAGAGACTTATAAAATCAACAAGATAATTGTAATTAACTAGATTTTAGAAAGAAAGCAGAACCTTCAGAAATCGCATTCCAAAATCTAAAAGCATATCTTTCTACAATGCACATTCAGAAAATGAAAATTACGAGGAAAGAAAATTTATATTACTCACAAGAAGTTTTCTCCATTCTTGCACAGCATTTGGACCTGCATACTTCTCGAGATCCTGAAGATGAAAAGATTGCTTAGCAAGCATGTCGCTTGAGTTGAAATATGTGATCCTTTCAATTACCATAAAGGCTTTGAGGCTGCCAAATTATAGCATAAATGTAATCAATTAGTCCTCTATAACTATTTCCTCCTAAACAACTTTAAGATCAGTAACGGAACAACATTTTCTTAACTGTACTACCCACATAAGTTGTTTAATTGCTTATTTAGCAACGTTTTTCATCGTTGCATATTATTATCATTCCTACAGGAAAAGCATACAAACTAACATCCTTATTGACCTCAATTCAGATCACGTCAGCAAAAACTTATTTCACTGTTGTTCAAACAATCATACAGCATTGTTTCCATCTTAAGCAGCCTTCCTTAGCAATCACCATCAATTGCGTTCTGATGGTAGCAACAATATCTGATCTGATTTCCAAAGTTGAAAGCAGGTTCTGTTCCTCAAAAGATGATATTTGAAACAAACCAAATTAAACCAAACTAAGCCTTATCCCACTAGGTGGGGTGGGCCCAACGAATGATATCTGATACTTCATGGAAAAAGTGCTACGAAAATTCATGGATGAGATGATTGACATTCGATGGTCAATATGTTTTTATCAAATATCCTAGGCAATTCAGTCATCAACTGGTTGGAGAACAGGAGTGCGGTGTGCTAGAGCTTGCCTCATAGGAAGCAGTTTCAGCCACAGAAAAGATTGAACAACAAATCACTGATGTGCAGTGTCCGTATCGCGATGTTTTTATGATACAGCGGTTGAATGGAGTCTAAATCTTCATTTATTAAGCTTCGAGAACCTCTTCCTTAGGTAGTACCTTCTGGTGATTGAAGACTAGAAAATCTGAATTATCTTCTAGGAACAGATTACAAAACTGAACAATCAACACAATAAACGCCATGTAAAACGAATAAATGTTAGCAATAAAATTGCTTGCTTCAAGGAGCTTGAGTTTGCTAAAAATTGAACAGTAGAATACCTTGTAGAAATCTGTGGGACCAATTCGTGACAAAAATTCCCCTTCAGGTACGTATACCATCCATGAGTCATAATTGGCACAGGGAACTGTTTCACCCAATGCATCAAGAACCTGCAGATCATGAAGCACAATGATTCTTTTTCAAGTGGACCATGACAGTTTTTGAAGGCTGAGAAAAGGAGAAATAAAAGTTAAAGTGTTGTATAAAGCCGGAGAGATAGACCAGGTAGAGACTACAAGTGGTAGTTATCAGCCAAAGAATTCATAATTAACTTCCTCGAGTTCCTTATTTCATAATTATGAATTCCATCCCTGTACTCCAAAAGATCATTCTCGGTTTCAATAGATTAGTTTAATTACTAAACTCCGTTAAAATATTGCTTTCACAGAGCTTGCAATGGACCCCTACGTGGTCATATCATGCAGAACCTAATATTTTAAAGCGCAAACAACTTTAAATCATCATCTCAGGATACAATGTATAAACCATTCTCAATTTGATTCTTGAAACATACACCTAAACGACACACTTTAATTCCCTGAACTGCAAACACTTCACATTTATCCCACTATACACAACAATTGGCATCACAAGTTTCTGAATGCAGCAGCATAGCAAGGAATGATCTGCTGATCAGCAATACTCAAGTAGACACTAAATGCATATTTTTTGTCTTTTGGTACAATGGAGGCAAAAGGCGAGATTCGAACTCAACTCGTAGGTACTAAATGCATGTTTGGCTAATACTGATAACAGAATAAAAATATAATAAACTCGGTAAGAGGGGAATACTTGTGCAAGAGGATTGGCCTGAGGGCCTCTTGATTGGAAGCCAGAGAACAAAGATGGGCCAGAATCAAATTCGTAGCCCTTTATCTCAAAAGAGTGAGCAGCACCACCAGGTCGATCATGGCTTTCCAATACTAAAACGTCTTGTTGATATCTAGCTAGAAGTCCAGCACAACATAGTCCACCAATCCCACTCCCAATAACCACAACATCTGCCTCCGGTTTACCTGCACATAAACGTAACACGTGTTTTGACAAAGTTATACGTTACTTGTTCTTAAAATTCATATATTAATGTTGTGACACGTGTCTATACATATAATTTTGACAAAACACAATCAAATGATAAAATTCAAAAGCATATCACTGTAGTAAGCTAAAGGGTGAAACACAAAGAGTCACACACGTATTTTGTTAAAGTTACATATTTCACATTCTTAAAATTCATATATTATTATTGTGACACGTGTACGTACAACTTCAATAAAATACATTCTAAAGAGGTAGCACCTGGAAAAGATTGGTTTTGCAAAGGAGAAGTGGAAGAAGGCTCAGTTGCAATTGCATTTCGAACCAAGACTGTCCGTTTCTGACCGTTGGATGACTTGAATTTGGAAACAGTCGAATGATAAAGAAACTTTGGTGCTAATGCTATTGTACTTGACGCCGCCATAGACAACGCTTTTAGTATGTATGTTATCTTAGCATGAAAATTTTGTTAGGACAAGAAGATGCTTGCTTGGTGGGTGGTATTTTTTCTTACACAGTTTAGAACATGCCACGTCACATTATTACATTATGTGGTTTTGGTTTCTCTACACGGATGGACAATTCAACTTAAAAACCGAGCCAATAGGGATCCTCGTAGAATAAAATTTGAATTTAACTTGTAATATTATATTGTTATAACAAAAATTATTTCCAAATCAAGTGGGGTTAATAACTTGTGAGATCTGCTTAGCTCAAATTTAACTCCCTTCATAACATACAACATGGTGAAAAATATTTAATAATTACAAATTATTTATACTACCATTATATTATAATTATATCATCAACTTACTATCACTAAATCTCTTTTATAATGATATATCATTACTAAAAATTAACATCCAGTCAAATCACCCAAAAATGATATTTGGCTCTTTTCGTTTACAAATTGAACGAAAATTTATAACGAGATTGGATCTCAAATGATGCGTTTCAGACCCACACCCACTATATCGAAATGATTTTTAAGTGTTTTGACATAAATGAAAATATTGTTTAATTAACCAAAAAAAAAAAAAGAACATAGCGAACCTGTTCACGCCTCACCCCCTCCCTGAATCACACGCATGCATAGACCCGGGGGAAGGAGGAAGGGGGAAGGGGGAGGGACAGTCCGATACTGAATAAACAAACATTGGGGCGGCGGGGGTGGGGGGAAATACAAGCAACACATTTAACTTCAAATTCTTGATATATTTCACTAAAATCATCCAAGCATAGCACAACAGGAGAGACCGAAAAATCAGTTATCAGCCAACTCCAGTTCCACTTCTCTACATGCTCTAAACTGCTGCTTAGAGAGGGACTAGAAACAAGGACTCTAAAAAGCAAGCACCAACTCCAAGCTTTCTTCCTCTCTGGTTACAGTTATACCTAGCATTGATCGAGGACTATTAACATACCTAATTTTCCCCGATTCCACATAAACATGTATATAAGATGGAACAGAAGCAGCACACACCATATTCCAGGTTCGTATTTACAGTTCAAACAAAACGAAAGTGTCCACCTATGAAGCTAAATATCTTGATACTCGGTCAAATCAATGGCAAGAATGAGGATTTCCATGGCTCCGCTGATGAGCAGAACCCCCATCAAAGGGTTACCCATATGAAAATCGTGGTGCTATACGTGATTATAATGACTATACCTCTTCTTCTTCCGTGCTCCTATTCTTGACCATCTTTAATCTTTAACTAATTAGGATTAGAATTTCTCCACGCGCAGTGTAAAGTAAACAGTATCTGCAGATTCCACATAAAGTGGAGTTCCTCCCAAGGCATTCAAATAAACCTTGCTGTTTTCTGAATCTCACTTCCGATCTTCTTCTGACTAGCAAAAGAGAGCTCCATCCACTAGCAGATGCAGATATATACTTCTCGATATATTAATAGACCAGACAATTCACTGCAAAAGAATATGATCACTGTTGATAATCATTATAAAACTAGCCATTTCATCTTCAACATTAAAACAATCAGGACACAGTTTCCATCAAATTTCTGTTTCAGAAATTCTAGAGGAATATTACACTATTTTTTCTCACTATTTGAAGATTAATTTAATTATTTTTATTTTTTTTCTAATAAATATTAGATAGCCTCCGTATATGGTAGATCCTCTTGAAAGTCTTTCTGCCTTCCTTTGACAAGCACATACTATATTGCTATCATCTATCAATACATTCCATCCATCATCTACAAACCAAGCTCACATTAGACTCAAAATAGTTCCACTCATCTAGAAATAGAATTCATGGAATCACATGACTATTTTACTTTTCTTTCTTTTGCCTAATCTCTCATGCAACCAAAGCTTGGCTTAATTCATAAATCATTATAAACAATCGAAAGAGATGCTTAATATTTCATTTTCTTTAAAGTGCCGAAAAGAAAGACCAACGAGCATTGTATTACCAACACTCCCACTATGCACATCATGTGAGTGATGTATCATAAAATTCCTAGTCTCTTTTATTACATTAAAAACATGTATCAATATTTATTATGTGATTCGCAACAGCAAAATCATCCCCTCATAAACCCCATGCCCTGTGGGGATGAGAATGTATCCATTTATTTGGCCTTTTCTTCCACAACTTCCATTTACCCATCCCGGCTACCACCCACTTTTGTACTTCTATCTTCCACTTCCTTTTTCACCTCCTGGCATGTGAATTAGATAACACTTCTACACCATAACAGGAGAAGTCTGTTTCTCCTTTTACATATAAAGATAGGTGGTAAACAGAAAACACACATGACTTTTTCTTTATTCCTCAAAAGGAAACATGCTACTGAACAGAACTTTGATGGCAATTTCATTTTGTTTTTGCATATGCATCGCCCATCTTTAGTGAAAAGCTCAACAGTTACCAGTTTTCAAACTAAGAGCAAAGACGTGATTCACGGAAGTATCTGAAGCTCACCATATATAACAAGACTAAGAACCAGAGCTTGACTTTTGGACCCACACTTGTTTCTGCACATACATCATTGATATAAAAAAATTAGTCCACAAGTGTCTAGAGAGAACATAAAGTCCCCATAGAAGTCAAAAACCCAATTGTGGGCTAAATATACCTCATGAGAACCATATCCTGAAGAACCTCCTCTTTTTAAAGGCTTTCCTTCTGCGCCTTCTGCATCCTTGATGTTGTGTGCGGATCCACGGCGAGCACCATGCTTATAGGAACCTACATTTATCACAAAAACTACTTACGCAGAGCAAAATCAGCAATGTACACATTTAATGCAATCAGCCAATCACATAACTTATTGTCCTAAGGCTAAACAAACCATTATCAACAGAAGAATGACTGCTGCGTCCACTTCCAATGGGTCTGAACTCGCCAGTGCGTCCACTTGGCATTTCACTTTTCATTTCTCCAGTAGCCCCTAAAACACATAGCACCAAAATCTATGTCTAAGACTTAATAGTATTACAAATCACCGTCCACAAGTCATGATCTAGATAACGAGAAATTTTATGTTACCAAAGACAATCTACAGGAACATCCCGACCTACCATAGTTCCACTAGTTATATCCAATAATGAATATACCTTCCACAAAATCCAAAACGTGATTGGGTTGAGAAGAGGATGATGACAAAGACTCATCACTTGCATGTGAACCATCTGAACGCCGTAGAGGTGCCCAAACGCCACGATCAGGTCTGTCCCTATTCCTTGTGCGCTTTTCCTGTTTCTCAATTTGACCAGCATGCACATCATTTCCAACCAACTTATCCTCAGAAGGTCCATTTGTATCCTTTTGAAAAGTTTGCGCACTCGGGGGTCGAGGCAGTCTTTTGTCCTTGTCAATCTGGACTTGCTGTTCAGATTGAACAGCAGAAGATGATTGATTATGACGACCATCTTTGTTCAAAAGTATACTTCTGATTATCTTTCCACTAGCCTCCCGTCGCTGGTTCTGTCTAAGAACAGTTGAACTAGGTGAATTTCTCACAGATGCCACATTCTGCTGTAGGGACGGGCCATCAGCAGCCTACACAACAAACAAACAGAGGTGTTGTGTTTGTAATAAGATAGCTTAAGTTCAGTTGTACTTATGTGTATTATTCTGTTATTCAGTTATAGTAAACCGTTCATGCTTAGCTGTCACAGTTAGTCTAACTGTTGCTGTGTACTAGTGATCCTATAAATAGATCACTCATATGTACTCAATCATTTAAGCAATAACAGAAATATTTCTATCTTCTTTCTCTCTCTACTCTCTTCTTTCATGGTATCCAAAGCTTGGTGCTCCTGAGCCGCCATTAAAGCTCATTTTTTTTGGGAAACAAGCTTGGTCTCAAGCAGTTTTCTCCATTGCGAGTGGTGCGATCTCATCACTGCAACTTCCGGCAGCTTCAACTAGCTGGAAAACTTACTTCTCTCTCAAGAACTTCAACCTAGGGTTTCTGTTCTTCCATCCGCCATTAAAGCTGCTTCCGCAAAGCTGATACAGCTTCAATTTCACTATTTTCTCTCACAGCTGCAACAAAAAGAGAAAACCCTTTCCTTTTTTTTCTGTAAGGGGAAATTTCTTTTTGATACCTTATAATGTAAGAAAACTAACTTACATTTAGAATTTCCTTTTCTTTTCCCTTCAGAAGCAAGATTTTCTTCTTCCCCATCTCAGCAGGGCCAGAACCCCCTGAAACAAATTCATTGACATCAGGATAGTCATTTAAAAGGCATGCACAACAAGATCAGTGGGGCAATAATAACAAACTAGCAAGCATAGTTACTAAAAGAATTGGAAAAAGTGAGATTAATAATTTCACAGGAGAAAAACTTGAAAAACGATTGACAACATTTGCGAGTGACCAAGAAAGCAACCCCTGGGAACCCCATGCCTGGGTGTAGCAAGCAGGGGGTTAAGTTATACAAACCAAAAGAAAACCCGGATGGCAATAAATATGAGCCTCAGAACTGCATAAATTGCACATGAACAAAGAGAAATGACAAGACCAATAGTGTCAACACTGATGCTAGCGCATGAGTGGACAATTTTCTTTCCTCAAATTATTGATGTCAAAAAGTAAAAACATGCTAAACCAATTATTAAGGGAACACAGGTTCAACAATGGATTGTACCACTTTCATCCCCCAGTGGATCAGCACCAGATGCAGCAGCTGAGGTAACAGATTTGTCCAAGACCTGGTGATCATCTCGTTTGGAAACCGCGACATAAGTTGATTTGTCTTTGCCACTCCTGCCTTTTGTACTGTCCCTTAAAACATACTGATGCAGACAAAAGAATAATTATTTTCTAAGGTAAAGGAAAGAGCAATGATACAATATCCACAATTTACAAAAATTTTAAACACTATTATAGAAAGATGGGAGATTATTTCCATTGTCAACTCCACAAGAAAAATAGGAGAGAATGGGAGCCAAAAGAGTCATTTGGAAGGGAACAGATGTTAATAAATCTAAGACAGCAGTTCTCAATAATTTCTGGAATCATTTCAGACAAAAATTTGAAGGACCCTACCAATACAATAGATTCAACTTTAACTTGTAACCAAATAAATGAAAATTTACAAATAATATCATGACATACAGCTTAACATGGTGAAGAGACAGAAGAACCGACACTTGAGTAAACGTGAGATTGTGATACAAGCACCAAAAGGTCTATTCATGATGATATGGATGCATAAGAACATTCCAGAATTCTGGCATCAACTGATTGAAATGTCAATGGAACATTTTTAGTGGAGGAAATCAGAAGAGATTTCCACAGTTAAACCCAAAAGAAGAGCAAATATTGAACGAAATTATACATCCAGTTATCCCATCACAAACCTTACAATTTGAAGTTCTTCCTCTTGTTCCCTTTTATTTTCAATAAAGTAATCCATTCCAATCTGTAACACTATTTGAGTAGTGCTAAGAACACGGTTCATTTTTAATAAAAATTATCACCTCGAGTATCCAGCAATTTCAAAGGAATGACAAAAAAACACATCAAAAGGCCCACACACACTCACACAACATAATTGTAACCCGTTGGGAAAAACAAAAGATGACACTCAATCTGATGTCAGTCAAAAGATTAAACACTTTGCATGGAAGACCAATTAACAACACCTCAAGTCATTTAACAAGAGACCCATTTACCATAGTTGATGTCCTCCTCTTTTCAGAACCCCGCTTCGATGAACCAGAGCTCAGGCTTCCTGTTGCTGGGCCAACGACCCTTCTTGTTGGTTTTCCATTAGAAACAGGTCTCTGCAACATATTGGAAACAGGCAAGAGATGATGTAAGCGCCAAAACTATTATTTCAGAGAGCTCAAGATGAAACTAGCCTATATTAACTTTTCAGAGTACTAGAATCATTCCTCGAGAACTAATTAGAAATTAGCAGTTGACATTCCACCTCATAAGCATACTGCAGAACAATAACATTATCAAAATAATGTAGTGCTATAGAATTCACCAAATAAACAACAAAGACCCCAAATAAGATGAAGGGAAAGACCATTACCACCACTCTGAGCCTATTTCCATATCTTACTTCCTTCCTTACCAATGATACTTTCAGAACAATAATCCAAGTCTCTGTATGCATTTGCCTATGAAATGTAAATAGGTAAACAGAAAGTTCACCACAACATAATCCTACATATTGTCTTCGTAGTTGATCTATAATCTTTTCATATAGAGATATTAGGTAGATAGCTACCTTAAATCCAAATATAATATCCCATCAAATTCTAAATAATATCCCACCTTTCAGCATCACAATCCAACAGAACTTTCTACAACTTAGTTTCACATTTCCACAACATAATTTCACAAAAGCAATAGTTAAAGTCATACTTTCCCAATTGTACTAGGTTTCTTCAAGCCATGTACCAAATAAAATTGGGAACTGTAGAAGTCAATTTATAAGCATCTAATCTTGTAATTCCTAAAGTGGGTTTATGATTTTGTGCATAACTTTGTAAGTCCCTGTTGAAGCTTGATTCCGTCTAGCATTTGAAGCAGCTCAATATAGGGGTAATAATCCTTGGAAAGTCTAGGGGAAATTCCCAGAGCTTTCTTCTATTCTTCTTAACAGTTCATGGTTACTGGTAATCTGCACCCAAAACAGGTCTTTAAACCCCTTTCCTGCTCTTTTAACCTCACACGCCTCTCCAAACCCAGTAATTTTCTCATCTTTTGAGCTTTAAATAAGGCCCAAACAACCTCCAATAATTCCGTTCCACAGTTGTCGTAGTAAGGAGAGTATTCACCAAACTTGGTCCTCTATCAAGAAATCCTAAAAATATAAACCTCCAAAACCAAGCAAACCTCACCATTCCCAGATTAAATCGTCCAACTTTATTCCTCAATGAGTTCAATGCATCTTCAGATCTCATACTATCTGTGCACGAATATTGAATCAATATTTTTGGCCTAAACGTGATGAAGAATGTTTAAGAAAGACATTGGGAAGTAGAGTGCATAAAGGGAGGAAGGAAATAAAAAGAGAGAGGACATCCAGATGCAGAATTGAAAACCACATCATTTCCCTAGTATAAGCATCTCCAGCTACTACATTCAACTAGCATGTTTCTCTCATCATTAGCAGCCTCAACCGCATTAGAAGAAGGAATGACTCCTGTGCTTCTACAATTAGCATGTGGTAGTACAAAAAAAAATTCTCACCCCCCCCCCCCCCCCACAAAAAAAAAAAAAAAAACAATATATGTATAATATTTGCTTCCCAATCACCTGCATCATTTTATAATCTACTATTTCGATTGTTACTTCTTGGCTCTTAATCAGAGGAAGCATGATCAAATCCTACATGAACAAGTATAATTTCCAGACAAGAGCCTAGTTATTGCCTGAGAGAACACTAAACAGAGGATAAAATAGCATTTCAAAAGCAAACGGATTTGCAGACAGAGAGTAACGGGACTCCTACCCGAGCTCCACTTTTGGCAGCTCTTTTCTGACGAACATAATCCATTAAAGGAGTAACTACAAGAGTATCCTTAGCAGCACCTGAAAACCAACATGTATAAATATTAATGCAATAACATAAGCAAAAAATCTTGTTCTGTTCACACTCTCCTGCAACTTGTCTTCTTTCAATCAAATTTCACCAAGGAATATAGATAACAAATGTTCAGAAAATTCTGACTAACCAGCTCGTTCTGCTTCCTTTCTCTCCAATTGAATTTCTGCACTAGGAAGATTCTCAACAGGTTTTGCAAGAAATTCGAGGAACTCCAGATACTCCGGATCTACAAATTTGCCAGTAAATTGATGGTGATTGCTATAGAGAAGCTGATGGCAGGTACACCACATGAGCTAGCATACTAATTACAGAATAATACCTTTTACTATGGTCCCTTCACGCCCATCCTTTTTAGACCACTGCTTAGGAACGCGCTGAGAAGGCGCATATTCAACAATAGCTTTGAATTGTGTACCTGGTAGATATAGAAAGAATTAAATTCCTAATCAGCTAGTAATTTTAATAAAATTCTTCACAAAACTCTTTTTCATTTCTTGCTTTTCCTAGATAGGCAGAAGGATATAGAAACTCAATTAAGTCTCTAATAACATCTAGAAGTCCAGAGATTCCCAATGAGTTTCTGCCACCAAAGGAACCAGATCCCACTACCTCTTACATTCATAAACCTCCAAATTTCGTGGCTATATATTGCCAAAATATTCTAACAAAAGAAGCAAGATTCCTAATGACTATTTCTTGAATATGAACTAGAACATTACCCTTTTCATTCACGAAAACATGTCCATCAAAAAACTCTGCAAATTCAATGACATCCTCTGGTCTGTTGAAGTTAATGTAGGCCCTCGAATATGATAGATGCTTCTGGCTGCAAAATTACAATAGAAAGTAAGACACAGCCAGCACCCAGGCAAAGCACGAATCTGGTGTATTACAAAGTAGACTTCAGAAACACATCTGCCACGTTGCATACGATTCCCATGAGCTGAAAATAGGAAAACGTTCTCTAATTTTTGTTGGGTCTACAACGATTTAACGATATGCAAACAAAGATAAATAACAATACTGTACATGTGGTGTATAATAAAGTATTCACAGATTACGGTAACCACAAACAGAAAGGCGCCATAAAACTAAGAGACACAGTTACAGTGGCAGATAATTATGTTTTCAGATGGTTGTTTCATATAGTGACACTTGTTCTTTTCCCTTACTTCAGAGCTAAGTGAAGAAGAAGAATAAGAAAAAGACGAAAAAGAAGGGGGAAAAAACGGAAAACAGGCCACCAAAAACGACTAAAATAGTACTTCCAACCTTCTATTCGCAAATCTCACAGAGCACTGGAAATATGGCACTAGTCTTTTCGAAAAGGACACAAAAGTTTCTCCTAACATATAAGTTTAAAAGGAAAACAAGAAGGTGAAATAAGAGCTGGTGATAACAACTGTTGCAAGCTCAGTCAGCAGCATCTGAAACAATCAATATGCCCGAAGAACTTCATAGTTTCCATCGCTTTACATATTATTACTGCATTGATAGTTCAACAATAATGCCTAATACTTTCTAAAACAAAGCAAACAAGCTTCTATCTGGAGCATCAATAAATAGGCTAAAGATCATTAACAGCTGTAAATCCCAATAACAACAAGCATAGCCTTAGGCTCCATTTGTTTACCATAAAATAACTTACTTGTGGAAAATATATTCATTTGAAAACATTTTTGAAAAATAAAATATTTTCCTGGGCTCCGTTTGTTTGCCGTAAAATAACTTGTCAAGGAAAATATTTTCCTGGAAAATAGAATACTGGAAAACATTTTCTGGTGTTCGGATATATAGAGAAAAATATTTTCCGACATTATATTTTATAATAAAAATATATATACACATAATATATATGTTAACCGTGAGTGTGGGGGTAGGGTAGGGGTGAGGGGGGGTAAGGGGTAGGGCAGGTGGGTGGGGTAGAGGGGGTAGGGGGGTGAGTTCCAAAAAATGTTTTTTTCTCCCAAAAGATATGAAAATATTTTCCCAAACTTTGTACTAGCCGTAATATTGACTCGAAATATTTTCCAGTTGACTAATTTTCCAGTGTTACCAAACACCGGAAAATTAGCCACCACTTTTTACTGGAAAATATTTTTCAGTTGACCAATTTTAACACCGGAAAATTGGAAAAATATTTTCCAGCAAACAAACGGAGCCTTAATCACCATCAAAATTCCTATCCCTAGATCCTGTATACCTCCTTGCGATAATGGCCCAATATAAATATTCTCCTAAGCCGGAAATTCTAAATCATAACGCCAACAGGTAGTAAATTCCTTAACGGAGACAACTAACATGTATGATTCAAGGAATTTGTTGCACATGCTCAAGAATCAAGGATTCAAAGTCATACTAAAGCAAGCAAAATCATAAACCCAGGGCAAAAGGCAGTTACATCGGATACAAACACGAAACAAGAATCAACAACATGTTATATCTGCTATTGAATGCTTAAAAGAAAAGGAAAATTGCCACAATCCTGCATCATCCAATGGCGAATAACGACAAAAACAAAGTAAAACTACCTTCCCATGCCTAAAAAGGGAGAGTTTAATTCAATGCTCTCCATGTTTCTTCAGCCCCACCCGAAACCACCCCCACCAAAAAAAAACCCACAGTTTTCATCAAAACACAAACTTCGCATGGCATTTTGCGCCAATTCTTTCTGTAACTAATTCCTCTGCCTGTTAAAACCCCGTCCAAAACACTCCAGAACTACACTTATGCCCATAAATATACTTCTATAACTGATCAAACAAGCCACGCCAAAAATCACCAACCACTATCAACCAAACCCTTTTCCTCACTCCTAAACAGTTCTAACAACCACTACTCATTTGAAACACCATCTAAACTTCACTAACTTGAATAACATATATATACACAATAAATAAAATTGAACAATTTAACTGAAGCTCAAAATCAAATTAAACCAATACAGCGGCCATACAAATTCAAATGCAAATTAAATTTCAATAATAGGTATAACAAACATATATATGTAAAACCCTAACCTGCTCTTGCCAGAGCGAAAGCAAAACCA
Organism: Ehretia macrophylla; assembly: GCA_037974665.1. NCBI lineage: Eukaryota > Viridiplantae > Streptophyta > Magnoliopsida > Boraginales > Ehretiaceae > Ehretia > Ehretia macrophylla. The sequence goes on from CM075766.1 coordinate 54,597,262, forward strand.
GTTATAGCGACCGGCGAAGCGAGAATCGACTTGCTCCGTAAGCGCAGACTGCGAAATCGACGGCGGCAAGTGGCGCAGCACCACCTTGGTCCGATCTAACGGGCCCTTCATGTGCCTCTTCAACACAAAAACCCTAAAAGCGCAATTTCTTATTTCTTTTTTTTTTTTCTTCTATTAAAATTATTTGCAAAATTAACCCTCCTCGAAATGCTTTAAAATCACATCTTATTCGCTATCATCGATCGGTGAATTCTTTTTCGTGCCCTAATTTTTTCAATTGGATCCCTTGTGGCCATGCAGGAGAAGAGTGAGAAAAAAAGATAAAAGCTTGAGAGAGAAAGCAAGGAAAAAAAAAAGAGAGAGTGACGAAAGAAAATATCGCGTACGTGTCTGTGTATTTATACACGCTGTAGTGTGTGTATTTGTGTGTGCGTTGTCAAGCAAGCGGCTTTGTTTCTACTTTCCTCTGTCCGTCTGATAATGATGACATACCTTAACTTTAGCTTTACATATATGTATATTATAAAAACTGTTTCGTCAATCCGCCTTCACATGTGAATTTATTAATATTTAATAAATTAATATTAATTCAGATTAATTGAAAATTTTGTGTATATATATACTTTTTTGCTTTTTTATTCCTGTGCTTAATTTACAAGATTTAATATTTGCTTCGCGTTTAGACAACTTTGCCACTTTGAATCTCTCTTTAATCACCCTTTTTGCACATGAACGTATACAATTTTACATTGGTATGTGTGGGGTTAGGTTAGAAAGTGGTTGATGCGTGTGTAGCACGTGAGCATCATTGGAATGTGGAGCACATAATACACACATCAAGATTGGATATTTAGAGACTGCGACACGGTTTAAAAAAATTTTTGTGTTAATGTTGATAAGAAAAAAATAAAACATATTTTCTTTACCGATAAAATCATATCGCATAAGGCTTGTACATGAATCTTGTATATCTACAAATATTTAAGTAATTTATTGGTTAGCTTTAGTTTTTGATAAAGTTAATTTCACTGCAATATAGGCTATGTTTGTTTGTCATAAAATAACTTATTTATATAAAATATTTTTTTATAAAATAAAATATTTTACAGAGTTTCGTTTGTTTGCCGTAAAATAATTTGTTAGGATAAATTTTTTTTCTAAAATAAATTACTGAAAAATATTTTCTGGTGTTTGGATATATCGTAAATTCAGTAAAATATTTTTTTCTCCCAAAGTCTCGTAAAACATTTTACAAAATTTTGTACTAGTCGCAATTATTAACTTTAAAATATTTTACAGTTGACTAATTTTACGATATTATCAAATACCGTAAAATTTAGAAAAAACACGCAATTTTTTACCGTAAAATATTTTACAGTTAACCAATTTTTCGATATTATTAAACACCGTAAAATCCATAAAATATTTTCTGAAAAAATATTTTACGGCAAACAAACGGAGCCATAATTTGGAGGCTTTTTTTCCATTTGCAAATTTAATGTTTAAAGAGTATATATGGTACTTTATTTGGATGTCCTTGTCAAATATTGAAGGAGTATGCTTGCTCTTCCATGGACAAAAGCCATCACATTGAACTGAGTATGTCAATTCATATTTAGGTATAAAAAGACTTTGCATCTCTTTCATACTTAGAAGGTAATTGATATAAGTTACCAAGGTTTTATGATCCATCCAAAAATAATATCCCTTCTTTTATGTTTCTCTATATTAGCACAATACATGTTTATGAACCAAATTTACTCGAGAATGTCAAACATGAGAAGAGTCTTTTTTTATCATCATAATATTTGGATCCCCAATAATGTTAAAGTAAATTACGTTCAGTTGGTGTTACAATCCATGTATAATATCATATTATCATGAAAACCTTAATTTATTTTATTATACTATTTTCAAATTAATTTAACTTTTTAAGGAGTTCAATCTTATAGTTTTTAAGAGCCTCGATGGATTGACTAAGTTGTATTCCATTATTAGCATGATAGTACATAAAAAGAAGTTGATATCGAAAGTTTACATTCCTTTTAATTTATAATTTATTTTATTCTTTTAGAAAAGCAATATTTTCCAATTTCAATTGATGGAAGTTCCGAATGGTTTAGATTTTAAAGGTGATTTCACAATCAATTAACGATCTCAAAGAAATCATCTTTTTTGTGGAAAAATGAATTATACGTTTATATTGTTGGATTCATCAATAATAATCTTAGACTATATACAAACCACTGCTTTTTTCTTTAAAAAATGACAATACATATACGTAGTTTACTTTATCAAAATTACTTTTTTTTTTCTCAATGTTAATTTTATAACCAACGTATATTAACCTTAAAATTAACGTGTTATGTCATTTTAAAAATACCTTAAACTAAACTTTTAAATTCATTACATTTCACGATTTAAAAATTTTAATATAGAATTGATCCAATCAACTTTAAACAATTAAAATCACAAAAAAAGGATTTTTAAACCAAACAAAGATATAAAAACTTTATAACACTAAAAGGTGAACAATATTTGTTATGTTTCATCTTCCAAGATCAGATTTTTGTCATTTTAAAAATACCTTAAACTAAACTTTTAAATTCATTACATTTCACGATTTAAAAATTTTAATATAGAATTGATCCAATCAACTTTAAACAATTAAAATCACAAAAAAAGGATTTTTAAACCAAACAAAGATATAAAAACTTTATAACACTAAAAGGTGAACAATATTTGTTATGTTTCATCTTCCAAGATCAGATTTTTATGCTCTTGATATCTAGATTTTATGACAAGAACATCATATCTAAATCACACACACAAAAAGTGTCACACATAATATTCATGTCATTTTGGTACGTGCCTGATGTCTCTCTTTTCCACGCGCGCGCACACACACACACCTTCACACAAAACAAAGCAAAAACAAGATTCACAAGGCCACGAAAGGTCCACTACGACCACCACTATTACTATTCACTAGTAGGTTTTTTTTGTTTTGTTTTTCTTCTCTCTTCAGTTTCTTTCTTCTCTTTTGCTTCCCCCCACAAGCAATAAGAAAGAAAAAGTCCAATAAGGGGGGAAGAAGATTGAAGAACAAAACAGTAAGATATGTTCATATTCATCTGTTTTATGTGTATTTTTAATAACATCCCGTGTCGCATTAGTTCTGTAAAATTAATTAGGTTTGACATATTTGTAAGTTAGTAGTTGGACTTGGGTTGTTACGGTTTTTATTTTTATGTGTTATTTTCTGACTGTGATTTGGTTTCTTGATGAAACAGAGGGGAAGTTGGAAGCTTGTGGCAGCTAGTCTTGCTTGTTGTGTTTAGTTTTGTGTGTGTGTGTGTGTGTGAGATATGGAGAATAGAATACCACCAGGGAGCTACTTTCAGTACTCTCCAACTGGGGTGCATAGTACACTTCAGAGGTCTTCTTCACTCTCAGATCGTGAAAGGTGTGAACTTTCAGATGCCCTTTAACCTTTTTTTTGTCTGCTAAGCTCTGATATCATATGTTGCACTTTGAGTATACACTTGCTCATGTTTATAGTATCCTTTTATTTGGTATGTAGATGTGGTGATATATGCTGCGTGATTCGTGTTGTCTTGATTGTTATTAGGATTTTTGTTCTTTGGTTTGATTCATATCCATTGCTGTTGTCCTTTGTTTCATCTATTGATAGTGTTGAGGGTGTTGATACTGCTTATTTCTGTTCACAAGATTTCGAAACTATGGAATTTTTTATGCAGACTGAGGCCTCTGGTTATCATCTATCCAGTGGCACCCGTAGCATATTGCTTTGGCATAAGTATTTATCGATCTGCTAATGATTTTTGTGAAGTCTTGAGTGTTTGAGTGATAGGACTATGCACCTTCTCATTGAAGCATATGCCCAAGAAAGGACTTTGAGATTCAGATTTTTTTTAGTTAAGCATATGCCCAAGAAAGGACTTTGAGATTCGGTTTTGTTAGTTGACCGCTAGTAAAATGTTTTCACACGAGAAGTAGTCCTTTTAAAGAACGAGATTGGATGTGCTTTTTTTGGTGCTTCTGGTCTTGTCATTTTCCTTTGGTTCTCTATGCATCCATACTTAAAATATGGTCTCCTAGGACAATTTCTGTTCTCAGTTCCAAACGTGCACATTTTCCATTTGTTAGTGCATTAATAGATCGACATAGCAGTATCTTCGCCAATTTCAAATCATAGTAATCATGGCTTGTGAAATTTTGCCTATGAAAATTGTTGTAAAATACTTTTTGCTAATGACTAGTGAGGTTTTCTTTCACTGCATATGGTATTTGGTATACTTTGTTGCAATAGTTAACTTGGCTGCTATGAATCTTCAGATATTTGGCAGAGTTATTGGCAGAAAGGCAGAAATTGGGACCGTTTATGCAGATTATGCCAGTGTGCAGCAGGCTTCTTAACCAAGGTTGTCAATGCTTATTTCACCTTGTTGTTGCATTTAATCCCTGGATTTTGGTTAATCATATGATCTCATTGGCTTGCTTGGATAGGAGCAGAAGAAAAATCATCTCAGAGAGGCTGTTATTTTCAATACCATGTCTGGACGAATATCCCTCTCTTATCATTTGTGGCCGGACATGCACCATGAATATTGGCATTAATTTGTTTAAAATGAAAAGGGAAATAGATCCCTTGCAATTAAATTGCTACTACTATTAGGAATTTTATGTACATTAACGAAGTCTAGGGACAAAAACAATCAAATAGTCTAGAATCCAACCGCTTGATTTTTCATACTATCTTTTCAAAAGCTAACAACTTGAAAGATATCGACAATTAAGTGTCCTAGTCTTTCTCAAGTAATTAACAGAATAACTTGTAGTATGATTAAATTGTCCTCCATTATCTCGAAGACTTGCATGAATTTCTCTCCATCTATTCCTGACCTCACATGCATGCAAGTTCAAGACTTCAGCATACTTGCTTCCTTATGCATATGGTTTTGACCAATGACTTTAATTATGAATGGACGTGAATGAAGCTGTAGACAAGCTTTCTATGAATAGGTTATTTCATTTGTACGTTGCAGGATGTCTACTTAAATGTTAAGGAGTTTATTTTGATTGCCGCAACCTTGAATATTTCACAATTTTTTTGGCTCTTTGAGTCATAGGCATATTTTTTCCTTCATACTTTTGCAGAAATCATGCGAGTCTCGGGATTGGTAGCTAACCAATTTATCGATCATGAAAGAATGGGGCATGAACATCCATTTAGGCCATTAGGTCAACAACCTAATGGAGGACAAATGAATTTGGAAGGATGGAATGCAATGCAAACAGAGGTATGATATATTTTATCTTTGTGGAGATTATCGAGGCATTGTTTTGAGTCTACTTTCCGTAATTCGTAAATTTACATTTATGATCACAGATGTCTGTTTTAGGTTTTTTCAATATATGTTAGCTTTTATAGAGCAATGAACGTACCTCGCTAAAAAAGTTCCAGTTGAACATCTTTCTGAAATAATCAAAACCATCACTATTACATGTTTAGGTAAACGGCATATATCAATTTACAATCTCATCTAAGTTCTGTTAGAAAAGGAAATAATTTATTACTTTGTCCTCAAATCCATCACATGTGTACATAATTGATTACAAATCGGCCATGCACATGGTGGAAATAACAAGAAGGATGCAGGCAAGAATTGATCTCAAGACTTTTCTCATGTTCCATCATCTCAAATTTTTGTAGTTCCTTTTCCGATCCACTTATATTTTATGGCTTTAATTTGCTTACTTACGAAACAAGCTGTTTGACATTGGCTTGGAGCAACAGTAGAATTCATATGAAATGTCTTCTGGGTTGGCATTCAAGAAGTATCAAATATGTTAAACCACAATCGAACATTTTTGGCTAAAGATCTCAAGTTTATCTCGCAACTGATCAAGTTTGGTGAATATAATTTTGCTCACTTGGATGTTTTAGAGACTCAAGTATATGCACATAGAAGGGAAAAGCAGGAACAAAATATTGACTGCTGTGATAAAGTACCGATAATATCTATTCCTCGTTCTTCTGATATCCTTTACGTAATGTTTGTCAAACCTAAAAGTCATTGTTTCCTGGCATGTCTGACAGAGTACTTACAGCCTTCTCCTTGTTCCTATACATCTTAAATGCTTGAAATGCTGCTTGGACTGGTTTAACGATAGACTAATTGGCAGACTTGCACAATGTCCTGAAATTTGATGTGTAATATACATGCTGCAGGAAAACATACTTCTTCAGAAAATGACTCCCTTTCAGAATTCGCCTCTAAATTGGCAAGCAGCACCAGGATCTTTAACAACTTCTGTTGTGAAGAGAGTTATTAGGTTGGATGTTCCCGTAGATAAATTTCCAAATGTAAGTAGATAAATTTCTTTCTACTTTAATGTTTTTCTGTTTTCATGAAATCTGAATTACAATAAATTCAAAATTGCAAATGATGCAGTATAATTTTGTTGGTCGAATTCTGGGTCCACGTGGGAACTCCTTGAAAAGGGTGGAAGCTATGACAGAATGTAAGATTTATATAAGAGGTCGAGGTTCAGTGAAAGATACTCTTAAGGTATAGTTATTCCTTTTTCACATACAGTTTCTAAAGCATTAAGTCTTAACAAAAAGTGTAGTTTCCTTTGCATATTTTGGAGTTTGGACTATCTCAAAGAGAGAAGGGATTTATTTTTGACTGAATAGTTCTTCTTACTTTTCCATTTTTTTGCTCTCACATAATTCTGGTTCTGGCACTTCTGTTCTTTTCCAAGTGATTGAGTTCATGTTAGAGAAGTTTGATTTTATTTGCCAAATCACAAGAGAAATGCAGAGTATGGGGGATAACCAAAGAGAAAAGGAAGTTAAAGAATATGCCCTGTTGGACGGTGTATTTTGTTTTTAATAATTTTAATATACCATATAACATTTTGGGTCTTGAAATGCCTAGAGTTTCTCAGGTTGCTCATAGATCTTGTTCTTCTTGTAGGAAGAAAAATTGAAGGATAAACCCGGATATGAGCACCTCAATGAGCCGCTGCACATATTGGTGGAAGCCGAATTTCCTGAAGATGTCATAGACTCTCGCTTGGATCATGCTGTAGCGATATTAGAAAATCTTCTAAAGCCGGTGGTATGAAGTGGAACAACCCTGCATCCATTTGGTATGCTGATTTATTTATTTCACTGATTTTTAAATCTCTCTCTATCTCAGGATGAATCCATGGATCTTTACAAGAAGCAACAACTAAGAGAATTGGCTTTGCTAAATGGTACCCTAAGAGAAGATAGCCCAAGCATGAGTCCAAGTATGAGCCCGAGCATGTCTCCATTCAATAGCACAGGAATGAAACGAGCCAAGACAGGCAGATAACGCTGGCATACTGATATCAGAAAAGAACAAGCCAATATGAGATGACAGTGTCGCACTTTTGTATGAGGATAATTTTTCTCATAGTTGATTCACTAACATCAAGTGATCGATATGCTGCTGCTGTTCTTGAAAATCATATGCACATCCTGCAAGACTCTACTAGCCGGCTATATGACTGTAAGCGTGCTTCACTGTTTGATGCTGGCAGCTCGAGGCATCTGCTAGATTACATAGATTCATTTGATCATCGTCTTGATATTTAATCTTTGGCCTAGTTATTATCTAGTTTATCGATTTTATCCATAAATTGCAATAAAGTTATTCTTAATGTAATGCCTACAACACTCATGTAATATGTGGATTAGTAGCATATTTCATGCAACTTTGTTACTGTATTAAGAGAACTGGAGGAAGTTTGACATAATTCTCTCGATTAAGCGCACGTTGCAGTCTAAATTGACATTTATTCATACATTATAATTGTATTTTCTTGCTATTATGTCAATGTTATATGTCAAAGCTTGTTTAGCCATGCAATCAGATAAAGATGCGAAATCTTTACATGGCGTGTTGGAATTCCAATTGTTTTTACGCGAAAAACGTTTTTCGCGTAAGGGGATTACCCTCTATAAGTCTTAAGTATTCGTCATTGACTGATAGTGTTTTTGGTGCTTATTTTGTAGCTCAATTCAGAATTAAGTACTCTCTTTGCTCTTTTAGCTGTGTGTGTATTATGTAATTTTCTTCCTACTCCTGCGACCAAAATCTATGGAAAAAGGAGGGCATGGAAGCATAATTTGAGCCAGAAGGGCTAAAGTGAAAATAGTAATACCAAAATGCGTGCATGGTGATAAGAGAGGAGATAACTTTCAATAAGAATGAATGATATTGTTAGATCTGTATTTTTGACTTTACATAATAGAATAAAGAATTAGTTCGTTTTGCTTTTAAAGTTTCCTCCATATTTCAAAAATCACAGAAACGCATTGCTTGTGCAATTTTGTTTAATTAGTTGAAGATTGAATATAATTTTCTAACATATGGATTACAAATTTGTAAGACTAACAAATTAAAATCCATGGTTCTTATTTCTGCATAAGCTCGATCTTACAATTATGTACTACTCTTTCTCTACCTTTGAGACAGTATAATGTTTATTGCTTGAACTCTTTGTCATGAAATTTCAGGCAAAAATGAGCAGCAATTGTCCTTTTTCTTTTAACGCGAAAGTTGAAACTGAGTTGACAATTTCTTTGTTCAATAGAGTACTGTGCAAACACCCTAAGAGAGAGAATTTTAAAAGGACGTGTCATTTTTTGTGGAGTTCACATGTTTTATGTAAGTCTCACAAATTTTTTTTGATTGTTTGTAAGCATAACTCCACCATAAAAATGGCATGAATACGACTCTTGTATGTATAGTGTTCTTTTGTGGTGAATGATGGAGTAGCAAGTTTCACTTGTCACTAGTAGGAGTCACCATTGAAGTGAAAGAATGAAGCAAAACATGCCGAAAAACCATACATCAGAAGAAAGTACAAGAGTTAATATCATCTTACATATAAGAATTTCATACATTAGACTGCTTCCGTTTTGCGTAAAATAACCTTTAAAATGATGATTGCTAGTTTATCTTTTATGTGTCAATTGTCATACCATTTATTCTTTTCAAATATTCATTTACATGTAATACTCCACAAGTAAGATTTTAATTAAAATGTGACATTTAGAAGGTACAATTTGGGATGACATATATCTTAAGTATATTGTAAGCAAACCCTCATTGCTGCTGGGTACACAACTTGAGCCACAGCACAAAAGAAAGAATGCGCTTGTTTCAGTTTCCCACATCGAAACTCTAGAGAAAAGACAAGACGACAGAAGCTCATTTAACGAGAGGTCCAGCAACATTTCAAATCATACCTTTCTCGGCCTTTTGGCTAAGATCAAGTGTAGTATCTGTTCTTATCAGTTTAATATCTGATACGTGGGCCATCGGTTCACACGATATTAAATTAATTTTTTGAGGGGGAGGGCCCATCACGATAGCTTGCTATCGGGGTCCTCGCGCGTCGCCTTGGCGTTGCACTATTGCCTTGGCCTGGCGCACCCCACCAATTTTAGTTCTAAAGTCTAAGCGCGTATGCTTTTAAATGTTTTTGGGAGTTCAGAATTCTATTAAAATAGAAATTATTTCTAAAATTTTTATGAATGAAATATGAAGTTGATTGCTGTATAGAGTTTTCAATTTATTTTTGACTGTATTCAAAATAAATTAAATTTTTTTGGTCATTTTTCCAAGTTAAAGATTATAAAAAATAAATTTCTATTGCTAAGTTTAAATGAGATTTTAAAAAAATTTCTTAACGTAAATTTCATTGAAGAGGGGAAAATTTTCAAGTTTTTAAATTGGGAAGGGAAAAAAATTCTTATGATTTGGTCAATTATTTTTCGTTTGACAGTTCTTGTTTGATTCATGTTTACGATAAAATTTATAAAGATTGATCTTATACTTGTTATTTTGTATGAAGGAAGTCTGTTTAACTAATTAATTTGTGAAAAGATGTTTGAACTTTTGTATTTTGAAAAAAGAAAATTCAGTAAGGATTTCTAAAGTAGATAACGGCTAATAACAATATTTGACCATATAATAGTTTTTGTCCGACAATAATTGACTATAAAGATCTAACGATACTCAATTTCTACACCAGACTCAACTGGTAAGTGTTAACAATTATCTTACAATGTTAATAATATAATCATGTGTACACATCTTGTAACAGATAAATTAATTAACGATTTTTAGCACCCCATTCATGTTGCTGAATGAAAAGTAGAAGCAGAGCACATGATGACATGAAGCTTATACCCAAAACTTTCAGCAAAAAGGTAAGCTGATAGTACAAAATTTACCTGATATTATCTCAAAACCACTTCTTAATAAGACGCGTATGACAATTACACAAAGAATGTTGGATATTTGACGCAAACAAAAATCTTCTCGGGTTGAATATTGCCCTTTCAAAAAGAATATTACATGAAAATCTGATTTTGATCGTATGGATAAATATGCTACAGTTTAGAAATGAGTTTTTGCCTGGCTCGATCACGGCAGGTCTCTTAATCACCAAGCTCACCGATGGTCTCCCTGAACCACCTTCCTCGGCACGCGTTATCACTTTGGATCTGCACACAGAAAATTGTGTTAAAAGTTTAAACTAAATTGTACATAACGACCCAGAAATAGAGTTTGCACGAACAAGAAAAAAGTATCGCCAAAAGATGCATATCAATATGCAACGCGCTGGCATCCTCAAAAACACACAAGCAGCGACATCTACTGGTACAACTATAGTGATAACTGCAGTCTACATGAGAAAATGACCAACAGGCCCTACATTTTGGCCTCCGAGGGGAGAGGTGGGACGGGAGATGTATTTTTCTACACATCTATTCCTACTTCTCAGAAGTCAGGACTTCAAACAATTTAACAAGTTAATGGGAATTCTAACAAGCTACCATGACTAGATTCAGGAAGGGCTATGTAACAAAAATGTATAGACTAATACCGACTATGTAGCAAAAGAGGATACTCCGCACTACAAAAAGATTTCTTCCATGCTAAACAATTTCCTCAACATATCTTGTCCGACTAAAGGAATGCTTAGTTATGTTTTGCAGAGTGAAGCATTTTAAAACGATTATAATGAGTCAAAAAGCTTGCCATGTGCTCCAGGAAAGTGGTAATACAATTATTCTTCTGAAACCTTAACAATATAATGGGAAAAAACCCTGTAATCTCTCTACCCATGGAAGTGCATCTTGCTCTGAAAGAGAATCTGTATTTTTCTACATGTATTCCATGCAAATATGAAAACATAAGCAGCACAGGTCGCCATTGACTCGAGAACAATTAGTGCCGAAGGGGTATGCCATATATGGACAACACACCAAGAAGATGATAAGAAAAAATTAGACTGTATGCTTCTATCAATTTTCAGGAATGTATGCAACTTTAATCAAGCTTAAAATAACCAAAAGCATAAAAGAAGTGTCAAAAGAGGATACGTGTATTGGTTGAAAATATCTCCTTCATTTTTCGGGAAACCAGATAATAGCATATTTCCCAATTTGAGAAGTTATCTAGAAGGAAAATAAACTATGTTTTCCGATCCTTTTTGAAAGATACAGGTAAAGTTCAGATTTAAAAGGAAAATTCATCATAGTGCCATTTGAGTTGGAAAAGGTAAAGCCAGGTTCATATTCTATTACTTTCATCACAAACTGCACATACCCTTAAAAGCAGAAAAGTCAAAACTAGTGTGAAAAAGAAAATAAAGTTTACAATAAATGTTACAAACTAGGGCAACAACCAAAAAAATTAACATGAGATATACAGTTGAGCATAAGAGAATCCAATGATTTAAACTCCACTGGCTAACTAAATAAATGGAAAACAGGGAATATAACTGTTACAGTACGAATTCTTCTAGCTTCCACTCTTGCACTAATCAATTCTTGATTACTACTTACTACTCAAGGAAAATGGAGCATACAAGCAAAAATGTACACAAAATCAGAGACATGTCATGCATGGAAGACTTTGTTCCCCACAAAATAATCACTTCTGAAACATCTAGGAAAATACTACCAGATCGATTAGATGCCTCACCTCTATTACATTTTGGCATAAAACCTGAAGAAGGTTCAATCCCGGAGACCAAGCTCGACCTCAAGCTCATCGTCCTCTTCAAACAACTTCAGTAATCGAGCATATTGTTCTTCACGCTTCTTCTTTTGCCAAAATTTGAAGAGGAAAAAGGATAAAATCACAACTACCACAAGCAAAAGGCAAATGAGGAGTATACTAGAGCCATTGCGGCCGCCAGAAGTAGAATGAACATCAGAGTTCGTGCCATTTTTGGGACTTGAGGAATCATCAGATAAGCCTACAAGGGGAGAAAAAAATATATATAGCGACATTGCAAGTACAAGTCTAAACAATGTAACAGTTAGTAAGACACGGATCAAAAACTTTTCGAAGCATTTACTAATCTGAAGAAAGTTGCTAAAAGTTAGAAAATAAAGACTAGGCATCATTTGACTCATTCCACCAAATCACTTTGCAGCTTCAACTCTGTAATTACAAGACAACGCATCAAGCATTAAAGAAAAAAAGAAAAAATACCAACATAATTGCAGACTTACTAGTCCTATATAAAATCTACTAGCTCTTCTCCTTGCCACTCGTTGGAGGGTGACATGGCATGCATTACGGGTCCATTTGTCCAAGTAGGTGGGCACGCCACAAACGGAAATCAAACCCTATTTACACTAAAAACCCAGTCTTAACAAGTTCTTAGCTACACCAATAGTTATATTGTTCCAGAAATCAAACCCTATTTACTCTAAAAACCCTATTTCTTTCATATAAATATTTTGCACCAAAAAGAAAAGGGATCTAAATTCCTTAGCTACATACGGACTTCAATTTTCGGTTCTCTCTCTCTTCTCTTTCCCAATTGTGATATCTGAATCCGAATATCCAAACAACGCCTTTCAACAACCCGCCGACACCGTGTGCTACACCCGTCAATTGTTTCTTTTAAAACTGATAATACATTGCAATGAACAATTACCTTAATTAATTAAGAATTTACGATCTCCAGATACAGCTATACAGCTACTCCTAAATTATTATTTTTTTCTTTTTTCAAAAAAGAAAAATAAAATAACTAATTTTCCATCAAGAAATATCTTAAAAGAAAAAGTAAAACTAAAATAATGACACCAAACTTTGTGTAACACTAATACACACACATATTACGTGTGTGCGTGTGTGTGTGTGTATATATATATATATATATATATATACAAATTTCATGAAATTTAAAGAACACAGAGCATTCATACATGTAATCAAAACAAACGAATGGATCAATCATCAAGATCTACTAAAAGAACATACGAGAATTTATATACATACACATCACACACACACACACCAATTGATACGAATATATATATGAGCAAAACACGTATTTACAAAATTAGAATTTAAGGGAAAAAAAATGATCAGAAATATAAAAACATACCTGAAATAAAATGTAGAGAAAAAGAAGAGAAAAAAACAAGAAAATTCAACCATGTACGAGATGAGATCTCTCTCATCGCTCCTCTCTTTCTGTCTCTGAATTTTTTTCTCGTCCGCTAAAAAGAGATATTTGTTTGCTTTTTCTATTTTTTTATTATTTTCTTTTTCTTTTTGTTGATTGCTTTTTGCTACTTTCTGCAAAACTACGCAACCATTCGATAAATAGAAAAGAAAAAGAGGTGCGTGTTCGGAATTATCGTAATTAAAGAAGTCTTTTATTTATGCTTTCAACCACGGGATTTACTGTTATTGTGTTTCGATCCCAACTTAATCGGGTCTTATTTCATTAGGTGACATTGATTATTTGATTTTGACAGTACTACTAATTCATGTAAAGAATCATATATTACATCTAATTCGTTTTAGATATTCTTCTATACTCTTCTATTCTTCTTGTGGTTCACTATTTTTTTTTTATAATTTTACACTTTTTTGTACATGTCACTATATATCGTCTTCTAACATGATCATGTTAGGACATGGTTTGATTTTATAATTTCTTTCTAATTTTTATATATGTCTCGATTTATATGATTTTGTGTGACTTAATACCATATCTATTGAATTTAGATTCCATTTTTGGAACCACATTAGATTGATTCTAAAGACATAAACCTTATTGTTATACAATTGTGGTAATGGATAATGAAAATAAGACGATTGGAGTGTTTACTCCAACTTAATTCCATGTATACAACTAAAATAATAATAAGAAGAATTATCATTATGCAGGGTGAAAATTTAATGTCTGATGAATTTTTTTACCCTTTTTGAGACTATTGCATAAGAGATGAATACTCAGAAATATACACGCGAAGATATAAATTGATATCTATTTTTACATATGCATGCACGTGAAAAAAAAAAAAAAAGAGCTAATCGTCTGTTTTCATTGGTTTTGCAAACCTTTTTTCTTTTTAATTTTCTTATTTTTTTGCCAAAATTGTTAGAAATATAACTAAGTACATTTGTAGAAATATTTTTGTTCCACTTTTTGCCTTTTGTTACTTGAAAAACAATCAATGCTCACCAATCACCAATACTAACAGTACCTAATTATCCATTCAGTACCAATTTTGTCCATATAAACAAAAGGATCCGGGCATAATATTATACGAGAAGTCTAACTTATTCAATTAATTTGTTGTGAGAATTGTTGGTCGCTAGACTAAATAATTACGAGTGTTAATCTTATTTATTATGAGAATTGTGAAATGTGTTTATAAATTTGAATAAAAACTCAAATATTAACACTCATTTTCTTTTTTTATTTATCTCCTATTTTCAAAATCGTCCATTATCCAATAACATTAACAAGAATATGGATGAGTAATGCATGGGAAGGATTCGTGAAAAAACAATGGTCGATTAATAATGCGACTATTTTGAATATAAAAAGAAAAATTCGATGAAAATTAATAAATTGGAAAAGAATAAGAGAAGAGAATAGTGAGACATTATAAATTATATACTCTCCTTTATCAATTAGAAAGTTGATGCAAATTGTTAATTTTGAATTTCCAAGACTTTAAAGGGAGAAAATTCTCGAATATGGGAACAAACATTCCAACAGAAGGAAGACAAGGGTATATTTGTCATTACAATACACCCACGCCTCAATTATACAGTAGTACTCACAGGGGCATTTCGGTCACACAACAACCATAGTAAAGAGTAGTTTTGACTAAAAACATAATGGACTAAATAATCGGTTCGATTCCAACGGAGAGGAAATGGCGAGGAGAGCAGACGAGGAATACGATTACTTGTTCAAGGTCGTATTAATCGGCGATTCAGGAGTTGGCAAATCCAACTTGCTCTCCCGATTTACTCGCAACGAATTCCTCTTGGAATCCAAATCCACCATCGGCGTCGAATTCGCCACCCGCACCCTTCAGGTCCTCTACTACACACACACACACATATCCTATTAATAAATTTTCACTCTCTTCAATTACTGTTGCTTTGCTAGTTCAACATAGACTGTATATATGTGTGTATGTATAATATTATGTAGTTGAAGATGCAATTGTGTTATTGGAGCTGTGCATCTTGTTCTTTCACTTCGATTTTATGTGTGAATTTTTGTGTTTATTTGATCGTATTGTAGTTTCTATTGCTTTACAGATCGTTAGGAGTTTAGATTTGATGTTGTGAAGGTATGTGTGTATAGGTATCGAACTTAGGTCGGAGAATCCTTGTACTTAAAAAAAACACTCCTACTCCTTGTGAGTTTAAGATTTTTATGTAGGATCATTACAATCAACTTGTTGATACTTTGTAGTTGAAGGTCGCGCTTAGCACAATTGTCAAGGTGTTTTACACTGTTAATAGTTATGTAGAAATCAGATGCTCGATTAGGTATTTACCTGCTTAAGCAGGCTGCTCGAGCATCTGATATCTACATAACTATCTTAACAAATACTTGGTATCGGTTCAAGTCTTCCTCGTTGGATGCTTGGTTTCAGATTCTTACTTGTTGAATATTAGTCTCGGGTTCTTCCTTTGTGAAACAATCTCTTAGGAACGAAGGTAAGGTTGTATACACCTATTGCCATTTGCGCGTTTCTTGTGCACTAGGTACGGCCATGTAGTAGTGGTTTGGGGCTGTGAGAATGGGTGGTGAATTATGTGAGGTGATTTGATCATTTTGTTGACTATAGCATCACAGAGTCACCATCTTACGTGAATTCATAAGAATCAAGATATACCGATTTAATGTTGAATTTGTTGAGTTGATCTATGAAGGAGGATCACGAAAGATTTTGATAGATATTATTTCCTGTAAAGCCCCGGATAAGTTTACCTGTAATATTAATTACTTATATGTGTAGTATTATTTTCTTTTGTGAAAGTTTCTAAATCTTTATCTTGGTTATTTACATGAGATGTAAGACATGTCCAAAAACATTTTGTTAGAGCTTGAGGCATGTCTGGTAAGTGCATGCAACAAAAAGGTTCAAATTCGTAATGTGGTTGCTTCAATAGGACGTTGGAAATATGCTGGGAAGGTTATGTTGAAAAGCGTATAAATGTCTTAAACAGATGGGATGTTATCATGGAACATATATATTTGCGAAAGCTTTGTGTATACTTCTGGAGAATTTGTAAGATCGGAACCATGAATTCATCTCTATAGAAGTTGGCTTGAAAGGGAGCCTTTTATTGGGGACGCACTGAGATGTTGCGTCTGTTTTCATTTATTGTTGTAGTATTTACATATAGTTCTTTGTTTTATATTTCTTTAGGTTGAGGGAAGGACAATCAAGGCTCAGATATGGGACACTGCTGGGCAGGAGAGGTACAGGGCAATAACAAGTGCCTATTACAGAGGAGCTTTGGGAGCTCTTCTTGTGTATGACGTGACTAAACCAACGACATTTGAGAATGTGAGCCGGTGGTTGAAGGAGCTGAGAGACCACGCAGACTCCAATATTGTGATCATGCTCATTGGAAACAAGACTGATCTGAAACACCTCCGAGCAGTTGCCACTGAGGATGCTCAAAGTTTCGCCGAGAGAGAGGGCCTTTCATTCATCGAAACATCTGCTTTAGAAGCAATCAACGTGGAGAAGGCTTTCCAAACAATTCTTGCAGAGATATATCGGATAATTAGCAAGAAGTCGCTATCTTCGGGAGATCCTGCTCCCTCAAGCATCAAGGAAGGGCAGACCCTTGTGGTTGGAGCACAGGAGACCAACACCAAGAAGACTTGCTGTTCTTCATCCTAGCCGGCAGCCCGGCACCAACGGTATCTCAACAGTTGCACCTGTCATCCCTTGCTCCTCGTCCTTCGCCATCGTTGTCTCAATTGTACTTCTGGTAATCTGTTAGATTAAATTCTTGTATTACTAGTCTGTCTTTGAACTCCTTATTGCTTGCTCTTTGTCAAAGCTGGTTTTAGTGAATATGGTTGGATGAGGATTGCTGCTAACCGGTGGGTTACATCCTATTGAATTCTATTCCGAGTAAAATGTGATAAATAGACAGATGTTGGTTTTTTTTGAATTTTCTTGTTAAGTTTTAGTACGGGTTGTCTAAGATGATTCATGTGATCTCGCACATTAAGATAATTCATGTAATCTCCCACATTATTCGGAAACGGTAAGTATTGTAAGTTTAAGTATTAATTTGGATTAACTATATTGAGCTACTGAATTTGAAGCCTCACACAAGCTTATGACACTAGTGTCTATTGTGACCCTTGATTTCTGATAGAATGGCATTCAGAGGTTTTGGGTGATTGTCGTCAGGCCCTCAACGGGAGATGGGGTAATTATTTTGGGCTATTCGTTCGGACTGTCACTTCTCTGAAAGTATGGTTCTGGCCCCTTCCCCCTTTGAGTTCATCCATTTGTTGGGTAAGATGGTTATATTTAAGCATATGACACTAGTATAGCTCAAAAGGCCAGAGAGCTGGCCTTTAGATTGGAAAGTGCTCGTGGACTAGAGTATAACAAACGTAAACACATCCAAGAGGTGCTATGTGTATTTCAGGATTTATACATTATTATATGGAAAAAGAACAAGAAGGACGTGGAATAAATATTTACTTTTCTATTTAAGACAAAAAATGCTAGTCATTTTTAACTTATTTACGTATCTTTATATGGTTAAGAGACCCATTTTAGATCGATGTATTTCAAATGTGAAATAAAATTAGAACATCAAGATTTGCATTAAGCATATTTATACACAAACTCATTGGGTAAGACAAAATAGTATATATACATCACGGTAGATGGAGTTAAGTTTTCTCGTTTTCATAATAAAAAAGAAAAAGTTAAAAAATAAACAATATTTTTAAATAAAAAATTACTAAAATTACTTTTTTTATATATGTTAAATAGTTAGAGATATGATATTTCTATTTAGCATTATCCTTTCCATTTCCTTTTATTTCTCCCAATTTCAAGAAAAGCAAAATCAGCTCTAATAAAAGTATTACTAGGGATTTATCAATTGATGGTCAAACTTCGACAATTAATTCAACAATTGAGTTCTCACTTCATCCAAAAAAAAAAAAAAAAGTAATACCGTACTCAACTCATCCCTCCCTTTTTTTTTGTCTCCCTTAAAAAGGTAAATTCGTACGCTGAGAGATAATATATCTAATTTTTAACAATCAATACGTTTAGGCATACACTTGAAATCGTGAGTGCTCATAAATACCCAACACTTTCGGCATAACTGAATCTTTTCTCCTTTTTTTTTACCCGATGATGAAGAACTCATTTTAAGTAAAATCACATCAAATTAATTCCAATGTTATAAACTTTGTAATGTAATGACATGTCCCAATGCATGTTTTAGGACAGTCAAGATTTAGACAATACTTGTGATATAGGATGTGTCCCAATTTATTCTTTGTTTTACCAACATGCGACTTAATCCATGTCTTTGTCTAAAAACCATGTCAAAACTATCCTCGTTTAGGAGGAAAAGAGGGGAAAAAAAAAAAAAAAAAGTACCACGTATGCATGTATGCATCATCTAATAACAAGAATGATGCAACAGCGATAAACTGTCCAGAAGTGACCATAAAAGAAAGAAAAAAAAAAAAAAAACTATCTAGATCATTTCATCATTATCAGTTCATTACTATTAGATCTTCCTTATTACATTAAGGGGAGATCCAAGTGCGAACACGAAAAGGGTTCTAACTGTTGACTGCTTTTCTTTCAAACAGCAATAAGTTCCAGGAAAGGTCAAGCAATATATAATATTTGACAATTAAGCAAAGAACGGGCACATGAGATTTAGTTAATAGCTGTTTTACTATTCATTTTACCACATCTTCATAACAAGGAAAAGCAATAAACTTATCTATGGTTAACCACAACAGTTGTTCTTCTGCTCAATTGGCTGTCCCTTAATTTGAACTGTTGATGCCTTCCTGTTTGCAGTTGGCTGGTTACCCATTCTGCACCGGAAAAAAAAAAAATGTTAGAACGATAAAACAAGCGCGATCATCTTCAGTTAAATATTTAGGGCAATAGCAGTTAATGAATGACAATATTGATTCAAGTGTACCATCTGAGTAAATGGAAAATCCGAACTCTAAAATATTACTTTTCAAACGAGTTTGCCTGGATAACAGGGAAAACCCGCCGGTTATATAAGTATACCTAAAATACTCCTGTTATTTCCCTAACGTAAATGTTCTTATTCCTCTAAGCCTGGCGTATATGCTCTGGTGAAAATTTAGGTGAGTGATTAAAAAGGATCAAGTCACTTTTTAAATGATATCAATATGTACTAAGAACACACAAATAATATGACTATGTAGAAAAAAATTCTCAGAGTTCTTATCGCAGCTAGTTTAATGAGTGATAAGTACTAATCCTGCATAATTTGTTAAAAAGACCAAATCTGCCACTTGAATAACTAAAATCAATTAGTATCATACTTTTTCTTAATCTCGCCAGCCATTGTTAAGAAAGCCTGCTCAACGTTGATGGAATCTTTTGCACTAGTCTCGAGGAAAGGGATCCCAAGCTCATCTGCAAATGCCTAAAATTCAAGTGTCCAGCATAAAGCGATCAATTTAGTCCACTTGCAAGAATAATGGTATATGTAAACAGAAAGGAGAGAGAGAAAGCAAAAACAAAAGAAGGGTTTTTCACAAATCAAATGAAAAGATGAATACATTTAACCTCTGTGAACACATTCACATGCAAAACTCCCCAGAAACCGAAATTTGTTCAAGTATCCTCATGACGCAAAATCCGACTCCAGTAAACTTGAAGTCCATTGAAACACATTAAAATATATTTTAAGGGATGATTATCACCTTTGTCCTTCATTTATTATCTATCTTTGACGCACATACCAAACCAAATACAATAAATTTTGAACTCCTTGAGCAGAAACTTAGCATAAGAATGCAAGTCGTAATACGTCAAGATGATTCGATGACATTTACAGAACCAAGACATACCTTTGCTGTCTGAGTGTCTACAACCTTGTTCTCAACCAGATCACATTTGTTTCCCACTAGAAGCTTGCACACACTATCATTTGCATATCTATTACTCTCATTCAGCCACTGCTTGACATTGTTGAAGCTCTCCATCTCTGTTACCTCGTAGACAATCTATTGCAATATACATCAATTGTCAGATACTTTCCAAGAAGAAAGGAGAAAGACCTTATAACTACAATGAGAACCATAAAAAATGGAAGAAAAACATTTCTGACCAAAACTTCATTGCATTGTGCAAATTTTAGCATATTGCAAGTATAAGACTACAAAAAGGACTGATTGAAAATAACCTGATTCAAATTCCATAAATTGCATATATGCACTTCAACTAACTTTGGATAATATCAATACTAGGCCACCAAAAAGAAGAACAGTTCATCACAAATTCTTAGATTGGAAGTTCGAGTACATAACTAACTGTACCCACAGGTAAGACATGACTATATGCATGAATTAGAAAACAGCAAGTAAGCATATCGATGCAGCTTAACCAAAAACAAAGAGAACTGCATTATGACAAATCTTCCAAATATGAACCGGTTATTTATAAGTCATGACAATACGCCAGGCAACCGTCTCCCATGTCAAACCAAGTTTCAGCAAAATGCAAAAAGGATGATTGTCTCCCGCTGAATGATTATTGGTAATAACATCAAGCCACCACTAAGCAGAGGAAGATATGTGTACTTTAATACTTTCATCATCAATGATGCCTCGTGACCCAGAAAAGCTCAAAGAGGTACTTAATGTATATAGTCAACTGTTGTAGGCAGTCAACAAGCTGAAAATGTCCGCTAAAAAGCCAGTTCACCAACAGGAAGAGAGATATATTCTAGATTTAGGCACGCAAGATCAGCAGCACCTGTAATTCTAAAGTCCAAATTTGCAATAGATTTGCAGTGACCTCCTAATCCAATCTAATCCCATGAAATTATGCTAATATAACTTTGCTCATTGAGTCCATATATCCATATGGTCCAGAATGTCTGTTCAAACATTACAAAAATGAGATGCTCACAATAATTCCATGTGCTCCTCGATAGTAACTGCTTGTTATGGTCCGAAACCGCTCCTGGCCAGCAGTATCCCACTGGAAAGACAAAAGAACAATGTTATAATGAGTCAAAAATCAATTTTCTTCAAGACATATAGCGAACTGTCGCATTAGGGTTTTTACCCTCCTCCATGGTTGGGGCAATTGACATTTTGTTAATACATGCCATTTTCAGTTCTTGAAGAAAAGAGGAACACAACAAAGGCCATATTATGCACATAAACTAAATACCAAGAACATGTAGATTTGATCTCGAGAATGAACAATGAAATAAAAAGAGAATATACAAGATCTTGTTTGGTTCTAAAGGGAAGAAAGGAATAGAGAATGCAGAAAATAGACAGAAAATTTGTATTAGACTAGGAGAAAAAAGAAGATGAAGTTTTCCATTGACTTAGAGAGAGGTTCAGAAGAATAGATGGAAATTCTCATCGGGTGTAAAAACTTGCATTTGTCACCCTAAGCCTCGAGATGCATTGACTATTAAATCTTTTCATCTTTTCCCTAATATGTTCCTAAGGTTGCAAAAAATAAAGATATCCTACTTCCTGTTTGTTATTCATTTTCTTTCCCTTTCCCTCATCAGTAGCAAATAAAAATGAAGAATTAACCACATCCATCTCTAATACCCGGTAGTTTATCAGTAAGAAATATCATCAGCTGCTAATCGCTTGAATTCGAGCAAATCATGTGCAGAATTTAAAGTTGCATCTAGAAATAAACTTTTACAAACATAGACAGGTTCAACTTGAGAATACTACACCAACAGATACAATAAAGTTGCTGGGCTATGAGTAGTTAAACAATGCTGGCTATCCAAAATAAGTGATCATCGCTTCCCAAACTACAAGTCTGTAGAATAGCAAAAATTGACAGTGAAAATTCGAGAGATGTAGCAATGTCTCTCGTCTCTTTTTCTAGCCCTTCCATGACATGTTCTCCTTATGTAAACAAGAATACTAACCACATGCCACTTTGATAACAGAAAATTTGCATTCAAATCAACTGTCATATTGACAGCAAAATTTGATCCGGAAGCTCGTCAAAATTCGAGATCACAAATAATTTCTTTCGAATCCTTCTCATATATATATGCAAACATTCACACATATACATATTACTCTGTATACAAATTACTATTTATTAATACAAATTCGAAAAAATCAATTCTACTCACAATTTGCAGCTTGACCGTCTTTCCCTCCAGCTCCACAGTCCTAATTTTCTGAAAATTTCACAAATATATTACTGAAATGACCAAAAAACCTCTAAATTAACTAACAACTATATTATACATGCATATATATATATATATATATATGCGCGCGCAAGCGCGCGCTCACACACACACATATAGCGAGTGAGAGAGAGAGAGAGAGTGTTACAAAATCAACTCCAATAGTGCTAATATAACTGTCCACGTAGGAATCATCCTGAAATCATACAGCAAGTAAAATCATTTCCAAATATTACTCAACCACAAAATTGAAAATACATATATATATATATATATATATTATCATCACAGAACAAAGAACATATAAATAACATATATATATATATATATATATATAATAAAAGTGAGCATACAGCGAATCTGAGAAGAAGACAAGATTTGCCGACGGAAGAGTCTCCGATGAGCAATAGCTTGAACAAGTAATCGCTGTAACCAAACAAAATAAATTTCCCAATTTTAACCTTTCTTCAAACAAAAAATAAATCACTTTTCGTTGCTCAATTTTTTCCTTCTTCTTGTTGTTTAGGACCAAAAAACAAAAAAAAATTAATTAAACGAAGAGAGAAAAAGAAAAAGTTAGAGAAATCTTACTATTCGTTGCTCATTTTTTTTTCCTCTTTTTGTTGTGTTAACTATAAATGACCTTTTTTTTTCTTTCTTTCTTTCTTATTATGCTATGAGTTTATGAGGAATTGGGAATGCTTTGGGATAGAAGTAAACGAAGGAAAATGATATTCCACCTGTCCAATTCATTCCTCGCAAGTGAAATTACTATTCTACCCTTAACAAAGCTTAATCCGTAAGGATTAATTAATTCGTGTTAATATAACAACTTATAATAATAAATTTTAAATTCGAACCATAATTTTATACTTTATTATAACACTTAACAAATAATTTTAATATTTAATAAGTATAACAAATAATATTTTCAGATACGTTACTCAAGATTGTGGTCATAAATAAATAGTCAATTTTGCAAATGCCTTTAGCATAACGCTTTCTTGCATAATTTTTTAATGATTTTCTTTATGGTTCTTTCTTTAATTTCTTATTTACATCATAGTCTATAGGAAACATCAATGGTGGATTAGCTTGATGATTGTGATAATTAGAAGATATGAATTTATGAAAATATTTTATACTCTAATTGATTTTCAACTCATCTATATTTTCAAAAAACATACTATAAATCTTTGTGTTTTAGCAATATGTAAATGACCCATCTCTTTGTTTAAATACCATGTCAACTATCACCATTTAATAAAAATAAAATAAAAAGAGTAATCAACTAAATTCCACAGAACCCAAGGTGATTATGCTTTAATAATTAGTGTGTGATATTATTTTCTTTGGGTTAGAGTGTAACGTAATAATACCACATACTGTGAGTGGGGTTAATTTAATTTATATCTCGTGAATTGATTAAGTAAAAATATTTTTTTGAGTTAGTAAAAAAAAAATAATACTATATTTTTTTTAATGTCCCACACATTATTTCAAGTACAAAAAAAATTTTAATCGGACTCCGTCAAATATTCAACTCACATATATGAATAAATTTTATGATTATAGATCCCACTAATAATGTATTAACTCGTTTGAATCCGACTTTTAACCTCGAATTTTACCATTGAAATAATTGCGACAATGAAGTTGAAATATTGCCTCGTGATGTTGAATGAGTATGTACCACAAGTACATTGATAATCCAACCATCGCCTTTTTGACTAGATGATAATTATTGGTTTGGGCCATTAAGGCTTTTCGTTATCTTTTTCCTTTTTTAATTTTTCTTTTGTCTAACTTTTTGGATGTGGAGCACAGTGATGATTATGATGCTTTTGATGTGACGCCACCTTTTCTTTTTTTTTTTTCATTCATTTCCTTCATTTTGTTGTTTTTATGTTTTTCTAAGAAGATGACCCTCTCGTATCTTTGCTGTTGGATTATTGTCAAGTATTAATGTTGTTGCTCTTTTTTGGCTACAAAACATATTTATTTTGCTTCAGAGAAGAAGGACTATGCATGGATGAGAAATTTGCTCATATCTCGATTTGAAATTAATTAAGATGTTATATTTCTTATAACTAGTTTTGGTAAGTTTTATATTTAATTATTTTGAACTAAACCTCTTTCGAGCAGAATTGTATATATCGAAATTTGAATCCTAGTATAAACTCGAAAGACTTCTCATAATTGGTGTAGAGAATTTCATATGTTACCTAAGAATTAAAATTTGAGCTTAGTCAAATGTTTTCCTTGCAAACATAGGAGAACTAGGCTACCCAAAAGACCAACATGACATTTTATCTCATAGATACGTTTAAGGGGTTAATCTAGCAATGAAACGCTTAACGCGTTGGTCGGTTAGTGAAAGATTTACTCATATCTCGAATTCGAATTAGTCAAAAAAATTATTATTTTTAGACTAATTCCGAGATTTGCCCGAATGAGTTACCAAAGCAATTCCTCGTCATCAAAGAAAAAAAAAAGTTGTGGTGAATCTGCTTCTTAATGGTCCGAAATTTAGTTGAATAGAAATATAACAAACTTTTCTTGTAGCCATTGGTTATAAAGACATTTAGGCTCCGTTTGTTTGCCGTAAAATAACTTGCTTGTGTAAAATATTTTCCGTGGAAAGTGTTTTCCTGGAAAATAAAATATTTTACAGGGCTCTGTTTGTTTGCCGAAAAATAACTTGTTAGAGAAAAATATTTTACTGGAAAATAAAATACTGAAAAATATTTTATAGTGTTTGGATGTGCGGTAAATTTTGTAAAATGTTTTCTTCTTCCAAAGGATATGAAAACATTTTACATAATTTTGTACTAGCCGCAATTGTTGACCGGAAAATATTTTACAGTTGACTAATTTTTCGATGTTACCAAACACCGTAAAATTAAGAAAAAGCAACCGTAATTTTTGACCGGAAAATATTTTACGGTTGACTAATTTTTCAGTGTTACCAAACACCGTAAAATATAAAAAATATTTTCCGAGAAAATATTTTACGGCAAACAAACGGAGCCTTACCAGTAAAATAAACTATCTAAGCTAGTTGTTTATTCTCTCAACCACACCAAATCAAACCAAGTTTTGTCCTACTCGTTTTTTTTTCTAAGTAAATCTTAATAGCTCAATCTGTACATTTTCATAGCTGATGTTCAGAGAGAAGAATTTATTTATGAAGCCACATAACACAATTGTAACTAATCTTTGAACTAAAAAGTATTAACACAAAATGAAAGAGATAAATTCTCTTTTTATGATCCCATTTTATTTCTATGTAGGAAATCAAATCTAACAAGTTTTCCAGCATATTTCTCTCTTCATTGCTGTGTATGAGCCGATAGCATTAAACTCGGTAATTGGTTCTCACCATTACGAAAATTTTCCTCCAAAACAATACCTTAGTTCTGTTAAAAATAACATATAACACCATAGATATATCAAAAAAAATGATAACAGACAATCCGGTACACGAAATTCTGCTATGCACGGCTATGGGAAAGAATCGGAAAACTTCCTAAGGACAAAAAGGCTTGTTCAAATCATCCCTGTGACTAGGAATCCTGAAATGCCTTAACCTCCCCTCCTGTTTCTCCATGTAGCCTTCACACAGAAACGCCCTGGAGAACTTATCTTCCACAACCCTGTTCACATCATGAACAAAAACATCAGTCTCACCATCTTCTCTGTTCCTTGCCATCATTCCAGCAGTATATATTGCAGTCATTCGACCCGGCGCCTCCTCATAGTACCCTGTAGGCGCATCAACCATGATCAGATCCCATTTCGTTTCATAAACTTCGCGAGGCAAGCCTTTCAGGGCAAGTTGGCACATTGAATATCCAGGATCAGCAATGGATGTGCACTCAGGGCCATTGCCAGCTTCCATTAATTCATCAGCTTGATTCACCTTGCTGTCATATGTGACATGATATGACTCCAGCATTGGAAACCTCTTCTTGATTTGCTCAATCCAGGCCTGATCTTCTTCGAGAAAGATCGTGCGTCCACCATAGTTGAGTGTACTCCACATTAGGCTGTCGTGCCCCAGGCCAAATACTAAGAAGTTGCAGGGAGACTTCTGTTCTAGAATCTTGGCTGATACTGATATTTCTTTCAGTGTTTGCTGTGGAGTGATGGCTGAGGTTGTGTAGTGAATGAGTGCTTGGGCTAGTGAAGGTGGGATTTTGTTGCAAGTTGGTAAACATTTTTCTGTTTTGTCATCTCTGGAAAAAATACCTGATCTAGTTAACAGAGATTGCGATTCAGCAGACGAATTCTGCTTCGAAGATGATGATGAAAAGCTCGATCTGAATATATATAAGATGGAAACCGCCACGAAAATACAAATGAGGAGAGGCTTAGTGTTGGAGGGGAATTGTGTTTTTGTCCTCATGTTTATGTTTTAACAAACTACAACAATTTGCTTTGTTGCAGCAGAGAAAAATGGAGGGTTCTTGTGTTCTTCACCTTTGCTGTTTGGTGTTTGAATGGCGTGTATGTGGCTCTGGTTATAGAGAAAAGAGTGTGAGTTTCCATTGATGGTGACAGCAAAGATGTGAAGGTTTTTTGGTTTGGTACACTAAACTGTGAAGCTTAAAAATGAAGCAAAATGTGTGCTCAAGTGTTGGTGAAGAGAAGGAAACTGCAAAAATTTTGGATGAAGCAAAGAAAGTAGTGGCTGGTGGATCTGAAATTTTGCAGATGTTTAGAAAATGATGGGAGTTTCATCAGATTGGTTCTGTTAGAATTAATAATTCTTCTTGTTGAAATTAGGTGATGGAAAGCTTAGTTAACTTGTAACCAAATTGCTTTTTAGCTAAAAGGAAATCATGTTCTATATTTATTTTGTTCAGTGATAGTAATGGGGATAGATTTTGCGGGTACTTGTCCCGTCTCTACCTCAGACAAGAAGGGTATTGGATTGAGAAATAGAAAACGAGGCGAGGACAGGGGATAAGAGTGTAAAAGTGAGGGCAGGGCAGGTTTTAAGTTGCCCCCATTAACATCCCTAATTTATGTCTTTCTTAGAAGATCAATTATAGTCATAGTTGACACATGGAAGAAGTAAAGAGGCCTAAATAAATGAAGCTACTCCAGTTATGGTTGAAATTAGAATCCCTCCTTTAGGTTTAACTTGATGTACAAGACTCCCGCATCTAGTAGGGCCCGAGACCCAGTAATCATCAAGTTTATTTTCACTTGACCATCGCGCTAGACACAAATTTTGATGTAATAACAAAGATGCTCGAAATAAATTGTTGTTCATAGCCAAGACGCAGAGACAAATTTTTGAAGCCAAAGCTACCTTCCATAAGGTAGAGATACTTTAAAAGAATGGTATAATGTTACAATTAGAAGCAGTTACAAAAGTCTATAAGCTCTCTAATTCATATGATCTGCCAAAGAAATTGCAGTTTTCTTTTCCAAAGTCCTATCAAATTAGCAACATATATGGCTTATCTCTACATTCCATGAAGGAAAAGGTACCTAATAAGACATAAATCTGTACAAAGTATAATCACTAATCCAACGTCGCAGGAAGCCCCATCATTGCACCCTCCCTGCGCCGCTCTTTCCACCATGAAGGTAAAGAATCATCCACTGAATCACTGCTAGAGAACACCAGTCATCGTCTGGTGTTGAAAATGGGCGTCATTTATTTCTGCAGAATTCGACCTTTTCCAATCAGCCAGGGCATTTGGTAAGACTGGAACACTCGAGCATACTTTGAGTTCTTTGAAGAGATCTCTTCCAGCCAAAGCAGCAGAAGCTTCTCAAAACTTGAGTTTTCCTAATGTAGATGAGTTTTGCTGAGACCCTGATGCAGTACATCTATTTGCCAGGGTTGCCAGGGTTGCCAGATCTACCTAAAGGTGGCCAATGCTTTCTCTAACATTACCGCACATTCCCACCACAGTTTAGAAGCGATTCTGTCTGTCCATTATCTATGTAGCCCTTTTTGGTTTTCTTGTCAAACCGTGCTTTGCGGACAGCACATTGGATTTGTTTCTCGTGCTCTTTGAGAATTTCCTCAATATCCCCACCAGGAGGAAGTAATGGTCCTGAGTAGTGGATCCGAGTCCCTTTCGGAGCGAAGCGCTGTTGTCAAAAACCAAAAGTGTAAGAAACAAGAACAATATTCTTTTCTTGCCTTCTTATTTTCTGTGAGAAATAATATTGAATTTCAGAAAAGAGGTGGGGTGGCGAGGAAGGACAGAAAGGCAACTAATAAGCATGCCCTTTTGCCTCTTCTCTACCATTTTTGCAGAAACAGAGTGCTTTATGAACTTATAAAATAAAAAGGTTAAGAGTATCTGGCGTAATTTCTTACAATGGTGGACTCTCTTTCAGGGGGCGGTTCATCCTTCTTGGAAGAAGAATTAGGTCTAGCCAGCAAATGATGGGAGGACTCGGCATCATTTATCTGGTTATACTTGGTGTTTAAGCGCTGCTCCCCCCAGTGTGGATAAGCTTTAGTCTCTCTGTTGACATCAAATTGTGAACTGCTATGAGCCGCGACCGAATTGGAGAATCTGGACAGTTTGGCTGCAGCCCCCTTTGCTTTAAAAGATCTCTGTGGCCTCAACTCTGCGTCATACCTTGAAGAATCATTTCCTAGCTGAGAAGCAATGTTGGGCCCACCTCCAGATGCTTCATGTTGCTTCAAATGACTATTAAGTAGAGCTGCTCTGGAAGGCTCCATGGGGAAGCCAGAACCACCATCTTCTTCAGGATTGAACTTCTCGCTATTGCTTTTTGGGTTCGACTGTCGTTGCCACTTCTGAAATAAGAGGAACTATGTGTTAATATGCATTTGTTTATATTGTAACGACCTTTACACATGCATTCTTATATTTGTTGCTTAAGACATAGCGCACATTTAGTTCAGAATTTTCAATGGCTTACTGTGGTTGTTTGAAAGGAAACTCACTATACTTTCCGATATATAGACAATTTTTGCAAATTCTTGTTAATTATCTCATCAAGGAACCAAGAATATAATAAACTAGAACATATATAAATTAAGTTTTAAATAGGGAAGTGTGATAATCAATTTTTCTCATTAAATCAGCTACATAATCTAGACCAATCGAGGATGTCTCATTTAACATTGCACACGAGTACTTATGTGTGCCTGCAATCTCTATGACTACCTGCATGGACACTAGCAACTCGGCATTAGCATCGGGAGCTGGCACCGCTTTGGATTCCTTGGAACCCTTTCTGTAGGATTCATGACCACGACCATTACCACCTGCAGCCCTTTGCCTGGCATCAAGATGACAACAAGTCTGAAGTAAGAAAAAGCAACTTCTACAAAATACAATATTACTTCGCTCATGATATGTTCAAAGATGTTCCACGTAAAAGTTTCTTTCTAGACCCAGGGAAAAACCCATTTCTACCAAGTTCAAGAAGAGCCCGACAACTTAAAAGGTTGAAATCACTTGAATGTAAAATGAACAACACATTTTTTTTTTTTAAAGAAAAGAGTGTCATGAACATCTGCTGCAAGTGCATAATACGTACGACTTTTTATGCATAATAACTATATATCCAAGATATCTTCAAGACAAGATACTACCGGTTTTTCCTTTTTCTTATTAATCTCCGGTAGAAAGGCAAAAATCTTGATTTAGATTCCAGATACAACAAAAAAGTACCTATACCAAAATAGTATGAAAATGAGAACTATGTACCTTCTTTCCTCATCTCGCATCTTGGTGTCATATTCCTTGCTTGGTGGGTACTTGGGCAAAGATGATGGATCACAGGGAAGAGGCTTTGTTGTAAAGAACTAAAGAGGCAAAAAGAATAAGAAAGACAAAACTCCAGTTTAGGTACACAAACCAGCAGAATGATGTCATGCCACATAAAAAAGATACGATAATATGTCTGAACTTCAACGTGAAAAGCACCCTAAGTCAACAAAACTACCAACAGAAAACTCTTGAGCACTAACTTTACAGTTTCCAGCATTCGATACTAATTCACTTGTAATGATATAGAATTTTGGACCAAAAACTTATCTTGGAGCATCACAAAAGAGGGGTAATACCAATTCCGATCGCTAGCATTAAAAAGAGTGTGACGAGGCACAGCCTGAACTTAGTATCATTAAAACGAACTGGCTGCTTCCAGATTTGCAGCCATATCTTGTCACTAATCATTTCTCTACATAATTAGCATACAAAATCATTCAAATGAATCAATGAAATAACGGCAAAGTGGCTGCTTTATACGGGCAATTATAAGCTCATGAAGAACGAAGAACAAAGAACGCATGCAATCTAATGCAAACCCAGTATAACATCAAGCAAGCAGAATCACAGGGTGAAATTTACAAATTCTGTCAATGAATTCAGCAGTTCTACAATAATATCAAAATTCCCAGAATATGATACATCAAACAGGGAAGTCCAAATGGGAATGCAAATGGATAACATATTAGCAGCAACAAAACTTTACCTCACTCAGAAGCGCAGAAGCGGCAGATCCTCGGCACTCTGGTTCAAATGCCAGGAGAGAGTCCAAAAGTGCTAAAGCTGATGGAGGAAAATCCTTGAATGTCTCGGCAACACAGCGTCTGTAAGGCTGCTGAGGTTTGAAAATAGTTGCATGTGGCAGTTTTGACTTTTTCCAGTATCCTTCAGATGGTGAACCACAAAGTTTGAAGATTTTATGCAGCTGTTCAACCTGCATATAAAGTTTAAGACAATGACAATTATCAACCAGTTTCAGGCCATTCCAAACTCATAAAATTAAACGTTTTGTTCAAGATACTAATTTAGGACTTCTCAGAAATGCACAGACCGGATACGAAAAGTTATAGAACCACATAGAAGAGGCAAAAGGCTAATGCAAGGACTGCATTTTTCATTAACCATATTGAAAGATTGATTAAGTTCTTCATTCTCAACTCAAGCACGCTCAGAGTGATTTTGTTATCCACTTCTTTTTTACCCTGTTAATTGTTCTCAGCCATGAAGAACTACACGGATGGAAAAATCATTCACAGTATTTGGCAGGTAAAATAAGGTTCTGAAGCACCTTAAATACATTCATCTATCAATAATTTCAGTCTTGCTTCAACAGCATTCCTATTCAGTGTTTAACAAGTATGTTATCATTATATCAACATCTCTTTTCCCCTATTTTTGACAACTAACATCAGATTGATAAAACCTATTTGGCAGGGTATATACCTCTGTTCTTCCAGGCATAATAGGCTTTCCCGCGAATAACTCAGCAAGAATGCAACCAGAACTCCACAAATCCACAGCTACTCCATAATCTGTGGAACCAAGAAGAAGCTCAGGAGGTCGATACCACAAGGTAACTACGCGACTTGTCAGAGGCTGCTTGTGATTGGCTCTGTAAAAGGTTGCCAACCCAAAATCACCAATTTTTAGATTCCCATTGTTGTCAATCAGGAGATTTGAGCCCTTGATGTCACGGTGCAAGACACCATGGTTATGGCAATGCTCAAGACCACGAAGTAATTGTTGCATGAAACATTTAATCTACAGGATCATTGAATAGAATAATGAGGAAAAAATCTAAGATATAAATGGTGTCCATATAACTTAATCTGGATACCCATTGCAACAGGAACCCAAATGAGATATATGGAGTGCAAAAAGGTAGAGAACTTTGGGTTTCCAAAGCACAGACCTGTGGTTCAGTTAATTTGACTGATGGGGCTGCTGCAAGTCCAGCAAGATCATGTTCCATGTACTCGAAGACAAGGTATAAATTGCCCGAAACCCTAGAAGTGACCAGACCTTCAAGCTTCATGACATTTGGGTGATCCAGCCTACGCAAAATAAGAATTTCCCTTGCCATAAAACGAACACTTTCTGGATCCATGTTCACAAATCGCACCTTCTTCAATGCAACAATTTTTCCAGTCTCCAGATCTCGAGCTCTATAGACACTGCTGTATGTCCCTTGACCAATCTGCAATGCCGACATTCAAGTTGAGATAATAAAAACATTGAAGAGAAAATCAAGAAAACATAAAGTGTGAACCATCATCTATCAAAACAAAACAACTCCCAAACACATCTAAATGTAAGTTTATAAGGATGAATATGATAATGATGACAACTTGCAATAATCCATTGTATTCTTCGAAAGGACAAAGAACAACATTGTGGAAGCTACAATCACAAGGCATTACCACAGCTGGGACCTGTACCAGTAAATGCGAGCCTCATTATAACGGGCAATCACAAAACCACTCGAGTATAATTATTTCCCTCAAAGAAAGCACAGGAGTAAGTTGATTTCTTGCATTAAGTTAAATCCAGAATTTGCTTATCAGAAGAAATCTACAAGATAAAATCACACATCAAAATAGATTATATTATTGCCCAAATAGGTCACCTATATCATTCTTATATTTACATGAGGTCCACGATTCTATAGTCTATCCTTCAAGTTAATAAACATAATCGTGAGGTCATGGACATCCAAGGAGCATAGACCAACAAGAGTGGCGCGTCAAAGAGTTTGAAATCCCTCACTACATTAACACAACAAAAAAGAAAGGAAACATGAGGAGAGGAACCTAAATAAACCATGTTCATTAACAAACATATGCTTGAGAAACGGAAACTAAAACGCATAAAGTGAGAAGAGATTTAATGTTGTTTGACCTTGTCTAACTTCTCAAATGATTCTGCCTTTCGAGGTACCCATCCTTTGATTGCTTCCCCTGCCACAGCAGCTAACCAAGACGGCCATCCAGCAACTACTTGTGCCCCGTCAACACCATTACGGACACTAAATACTCCAGACACCTGAGGCTGCCCTGCAGCCATTCCAGCATTCACTGAACGTCGTGTCTGCAACTGAGACACTGCGGGAATCTCAAAAACCGCAGGCTTCTTCTCACCCTCATCACCCGTAGGCGGGGTGGAACCTGCACTTCTCTCAGCAGGCTCCTTCGAAATAAGCCTTGTGGTTGCATCATTGCCACCATTGTCAACCTCCACTACAACTTCCTCCTTTCTAGAGGATGTAATGAACTGCTTCGACCCGGACTTTTTCGATTCTTTCTTTTTAGAAAGCTTCTTACTTGAGGAAGCTCCTTTTGAGCAAATGCACCCCATTTTCTAGTCCAAAATTCACACCTCAATTCAATTTTCTCTGATTCTTGTGGCATTAAACTGTGATCCAACCCCCTAAACCCTCTAAGGAATACAAATCTCTTAACCAATGATTCACAACAAAGCCTTTCAAATTTCAATCAATGCACTATCCAATTCAATGATTTGTGTAATCTATTTATGCAAAGTCTTGATAAACCAAACCAAACAAAGGCTTTATTCCACTAGCTAGAGTAGTCAATATGGATCAGACGACGCCATTCAATGCAAATTCTTGATATTTAAACCAAAATCAAACTAAAAATTCAAGCTAAAGTTGTTTCTGATAACCTCAAAGCTTCAAAATTGTTCAAAATATGCTTCAAAGAAATGTCATCAAGCTTCAGAAACTACTGTACCAAAAAAACAAGTATGCAGATAGTAATAATCCACAAGCAACAAATAAATTAATGAATAAATAAATCCTAATTTAAAATTCAAGAATCTCAAAAGGGTATGAATAAAACACCAATCCAAGCAAAACCCAGATCCCCAAATCCACTATTACTCAATCAAAACCAACCCACATTGCCAGAAAATTCAAAAATGCAATCAGACCAAAAAAAAAGAAGCCAATATTCAAAAAAATTGAAAAAAAAAATAGTGATTTTGTGAATGAGAGAAGAAGTGAAAAATGGCAAGAGATTTTAAGGATGAGAAATTCAATTCAAAACTACGAGGTTGTTTTCTGGGTAGTTTCGGTATTTTCAAGAGGTCAAACGGTCAACGTCCGATGGTTGTGAATTGAAATCTAATGGTGGAAATTGTTTGAAGAGAAAATAGAAATTCAAAAATCTGTTATGGGAAATTACGAATTGAGCCTTTGGAAATGGGCTTTTTCTTCAACTTTTGGAGAGATTTTCGGATCTGAAGAGGGTATCCTAGACTGCTCTGACCAGTTTCAGAGAGCAAAACAAAACCAAAAAAAAGAGAGATTAGAATAAAAATTTTAGAAGAAAATTTTTACCGCAAATCGAGCTCCAAGAACATTTTTGTTATAAATGAGATTAGAATAATAATTTTAAGAATAACTATTTAAATTTCAAGTCTAATAATTTAAAATAATTAAACCGAGTTATAATTAAAGTCTATTACATTCACTTATTATATCTCAATAGTATGTCTCGCATCAATATATAATATCATAACCTTTTCCATCAAAATCATGAGCAATGTTATGTTCCACTTGATATAAGCAAAACTAGAGACCAAGCTAAAGTTGAACGTCATATCAATTTTTGAAATAATTTCAATTATTATATCTCTCACCATTATGAAACATCATAACCATTTTCATCAAGATGGTGAGCAGTATTATGTTCCACTTGCTATAAAAGCAAGACTAGAGGCCAAGTACCAACAAATCAAAACATGAATGTACAAAAAAGGAACTCAAAAAGATCATTTTGTACATTTTTAAGCATAATTTTGCATGCCGTTTATTGACAAAAGGGATTAATATGCTCATAATATCGTTATGAAATATAACGATTATAAATTATTAATATTCTATAATTATTGTATCTCATTTATAATATTACGAGAAGAACCTCTCTCTCGACAAACTCTTTTTCTATTTTTTATTATGGTATTTTGAAGACAGATGTGACGCAATGAGAGCATGATGGTCTCGTGAGGGAGAAGCAAAGGAAGATTACTATTGTGGGACCCAATGGCACCTAACGTTTATTGGAGCCCCAAGAATTGATTTCAGATGGCTCCCACCTAGTGTCACGTGGCATGGATATTGGGATAGTTCTCCATGTTGAGGACCCATTGAAATATCTCATGCTCCCGTCGGCAATTGCCACTTCTCTACTTTTTTTTTTGGGTTCATTAATCATCAGCAGAATATTCT
This sequence comes from Ehretia macrophylla, assembly GCA_037974665.1. NCBI lineage: Eukaryota > Viridiplantae > Streptophyta > Magnoliopsida > Boraginales > Ehretiaceae > Ehretia > Ehretia macrophylla. The sequence goes on from CM075766.1 coordinate 54,633,108, forward strand.
GAATATATTACTAGTTTCTGAAACTTGGCCCTCTTCAAGTTGTGACATAGCACGCAACACATTGATTATTTACCAAGTGGGATCTGCTCTCTAGGGATATGATCAAACGATAATAGAGGTAAAATCATTCTTGTAATATCATAGATTTAATACTTTACATTATTATAGAGTTTTGTTTTTAATTAATTTGATACATTTATAAGGGCGTATCACTACATTTAAGAGTTTATCAGTTGATGATCGGGGCTCTACCGAATTATCTAGTGATCAGACTCCGCCGATTTTGAGTTCTCATGTTATCCAAAAAAAATTAATAATAAGTGAATCCATATAACCACGTACCATATGGTGAATCATTTCTCACTTACGAATATAGAACAAGTATCAAGTCCGATAATTTCACCCGTTAAATGAGTGTCATAAGTCTAAAGATCACACACATAATAATATAACGATATAACTAAGATGAAAATATCGAACTAATTATCCAATGACTCATGATTCATACCAACTAAATACCAAGAAGGCAACATGAGTTGCAACATAGCAGGCAACCCATTAATTTTAATTAGGATTAAATTAATTTTGTAACTCTATCTTTATATATTGTGACACTTATTATATTTTACTTTTCAAAATTTCACTTATTAACCATTAATTTTGATCAACTTTAAAAAAATTAGACTTTTCGTTAATAAAAATGACTCAATACTAAATTACCCTTATAATTTATTTGTGAGCTTTACAAATATACCCTTAAATGAAAAATACAAATCCAAACACATCCAACCTAACCCCGATCCCTAAACATCAAACCCATACACCCAACCCTACCCCACGGCTGACCCCTTCCCCAACCACCATTAACAACCTCTCTTTCTTCATCTTTTTCTCCCACTTGTTGAATCCTCTGTAGTGCACTGACTTTCAATGCAAAATTTATATCTTTAACTCCATTTGCTGACAAACCCACCAAAGACCCACCACCAAGATCGATTTGTTTGTGCAACTTTCAGCTTAATGGGGTTGGCTTTGTAGCAATTCAGGTATGTTCTTGGCTTTGGATAGATTCTTGTAATGCATAATCTTAATCTCGAGCTCAGCCTGAATACGCATATATTCAAAGAACAAATATTATTAAATTGTAGAATTTTACATATTGAAAGATGTTTTCAAGTCATTCACAAATTCATCACAATATTTATTTAATTAACAAAACCCTCTCCCTGAACAAAGAACAACATAAAAGTTAGGAAATGAAAAGATGAGCTACCTCTTTCTGCATAAAAGAGTCCATTTCTTTTTGCAATTGCCTGACTTTTTCCTTAGTCTAAGACCACATTTTAATAACACATATAATTAGCCATTATTATAGACCCCTCTTGAAAAAAAACCAAGATTTTCATCTCTGCCTTCTCTCATATATATATATATATATATATGACTCTGTGTGTGTGTGTGTGTTTGGTATGTGTGTTCGTGTGTCATTGTGCATGCATGTGTTTGGTGAAGAAAACTTGTGTATGTGTGTTTATGATGAAGAAGAAGGGTGGAGGTGTGTGCGTTGATGATGAAGGTGGGGGTGTGTGCGTTGATGATGATGAAGAAAGGGTGTTTGGATGACAAGGGTATTTTTGTCCAAAAATATAAGCACTGATACATTCCATTAATTTTTTACAGTCATCTCTAATAGTTTTCTTATATTTTTCTCTACATGTAAAAAATTTGGACCCTTTCTTTATATTTAGAGATTTAATATTTTAGTTTCATTCCAACAGTTTCTCTACATTTAGTAAATCCCTTATTTCAAGGAATCTCTATTTCAGTTTCACTCTAACAACTTTTCTATTTTAAAAACTTTATACTTTTGTTTACTCCACATGTAGAGATGCAGAGATAAGTTTAGGAATTTGTTATTCGCATCTCCATATGTAGAAATAGTATAATTTGAAAGTAGAGATTCTCTACATGTAGGGATAAGTGTAGGGAAGTTGTTGAAGGTCAAAATTTTTAATATTATCCCTACATATAAAAAATATGGTGATTGAGAACACCTGTTAGAGATGACCTAACGGAAGGTTCGTGGAAGGATTAATAAGCGGAATTTTGAAATGTAAAAAATAATAAGTGTCATAGTAGATAAATGATATGATTATAAAGTGGATTAATCCCTTTTAATTAAGTGATTCATATGAACACATATTGACTCATTCCGATTTGGATTTCATTGTAATATATAATATTATAAGAAAGATTTAATATAAGTAAACTGTTCAATCATTTTATCATATTGTATAGACGATTTATCATAATTGATCTGCTTCATAAGTATATATAACATTATAAAAAGATTCAACTTCCACTAACAAGTCGCAAAAAATATAATGGATTTTTTTAGTTCCCAAAGTACATTTTTTTCGAAAGTCATTGTTTGTGGATGAGATTCTTTTATAATATATATTATCAGTAACGTTATAATAAAAATTTCAATTGTTAAATTTAAACTTTAGAATTAAAATCCATCATATCATAATGATACAATCCTCAAATTTAAATCTAACGACTGTTTGAAACAAATAAATTTCATAAAATTTTGTGGAATTTATTTATAAATCCAAGGTTTTTTATTTAGTTGCACCTTTTTAAAGAATTACACATTCAAGATTTACAATTCTTAAATTTGTTCAAGCCTTACTCAAATCTGAATTCAAGAAGTAAAATTTGCAAATCCACGTTTTCTAATTATACTACTAATATTTTGAGGACAAAACTACTCTCAAATTTTTGAATTTGTTAGGAATAGTCAAAAACTCAAAAAAGAAAAAAAACAGATGTCTTCCCACTCTTCTCTCTTTCACGGCAAAAAAAAAAAAAACCAACATCTTCAATTCACTTCTAGGTATTCTTTTGATTTTTGTTGTAAATTTATTTGTGATTTTTTTTTTAAGCAATATGTATCCTATCTGATGGCGTATCATATATATATTTCATTGAACATCACGTAAAATATAGAAATCGTAAAAAGTAGAATTCACCATATTTTGTTGATGATGATGCACTGTCAGATGTTGTGTGTGACAAATAGTTTATGCAGCTATAATTTTTCTTGTGTTGATTAAATGAAGACTCCTTCACGGCCGAAGCTTCACGACCAAATAAAATTTGAAGTCTCTGTCTTCTATCAGGTTGTCCAGATGCATATAAATGAATGACACGGTTCTTTGAAAAGAACCAAATCAAAATTTACCTAGTGTATCTGGTGCTGCATTGTCCGGTACTGGTGTCAGTTCTCGGTTTTTCTTATTTGGTCTATTGCGGACGGACTGAACTCCTTCACGGTCAAAGCTTCACTTCTGTGATCATCGTGTTATAGTTGAAGAATGAAAAAAAATTTCAGCCTCCTTTGTTCTATTGGATTTGATGATAGCGTCACTTTTCTCTCTAAAACTTATTCTACAATTAAACTTTCACAATTCAAGTGATGAAACATCAGGTCCTCTACTTGTTCTACTTTGTTTTGTTATTTTTTACTTTTTTTTTTGAATTTTTATGATAGTACTAGAAATTAATAATAAATTAAAAAAATAATACTTATATGATAGTCTAATTTTAATTGAATAAAATAAGACTATTTAAGTAAAATACAAATGTTAATTCCAATTTCACATGTGTTCTAAACACAATTTGGATTTACAAATAACAGAATTGACTTAATATTGTTTTAGATTTTCAAACAAAATAATTCATTTGTAGATGAATTATATGAGAAATTCATTTAATTTTACACATAAATTGCTTTCAAATACTATGTAAAAAAAAAAAAAAAAATCTAAATCTAACATTACAGGGAGCACAATTTGGCAAATTATCTTGCATGTAACAATCTCATCAAAAAACAATGCGGGAAATTGACTTCAAGTAGATGATCTAATGATAGAGTTTTTGGGATATATGCGAAAGACTTACTCACATTTCGAGTCTAAACTAATTTTTTCCAGCATTGCAACAATCACCCTAGTCTTCTTCCTTCATTCGGGTTTGGGCCCTAGATGGTTTCGGGCAACCAGTTTCGAATTTGAGTTGTTACCCTGTGGACCTGGGATTATTCGAGCTTTCTAGGTCTGGTTCTTGAAATCCTCATAGGACTAATTTCAGTAACTCTTATACTTGATTAATTTAAACAGTATTTTTTTCAATGTCAAGTGTCAAAAATTTAAAGCTCTTAATATAAGTGGAAATCACTTTTAGGCTCTGCTTGGTCTAACTTTTTGATGTTCAAAAATATTTTATGTGAGTTTAAAAGTTGAGACTAACTTATTTGATCTATTTTTAAAGTGCCTTTAAGTTAAAGTTGAAAAACAAGAAGTTTCAAATTGTAACTTTTTAAAATAAGTTTTTGCAAAACTGTTTTTACATAATGAGGGAAGCTGTTTTTTTTTTTTCCTCAAATATACCTCTTCATATTTTTTAATGTCTAACATTGCCCTTAAATTTTTTTAAAGTTCAATATTGTCCAACATAGGTCAAATAATTAATGATTTTTTTTCAACAACACTTCTAACCAAAATTCTACTATTAAAAACTCTACACTTTAAAAACTAAAATTTTTACAACTAGGCCAAATATAACTTTAAATATGAATAAACTAGAGCTTGAAAGGAACTTGAAGGAGTAGTATAACTCTTCAATAAATATTTAATTAAATCTTCACTTACAAGTCAAGTCAAAGTCAAGTCCTTGTTGAAATGTTACTAATCCAACTAAAACACACACAAGACAATTGGGTTAGTTGGGTAAGTTACTGATTAAACTATTCTAAAGTATCTAAGATTAAAGTGTAGATAACAGTTTATATCTATTTACTTAACACTATACTTTAATTTTGTCTTTCTAAAACAAAATTAACTCTAGCATTTACGTCACCATTTACCAAAATAAATGAGAATTTTGTTTAAAAAAAAAAAATAGACACACTATGTAAAAAAAGTTCACTCCCTTTTTTATCACTAAAGATAGGATGTCCTCCATTTTTCTCATGACTTGGATTCACTCTCCAATTTAGTTTTTCCTCCTATTGTATTTTTCTTTTATTTTCTTTCGGAACCATACTCTTGAAGACAAACAATTGATATATTCTAAAAAATTATTAGAGAGCATGAATTCTAAATACCCAGCTTCACAAAACAACTCTTCTCTCATCTCACAACGTATTGTAATTTGAATTTTTTTATCGAGTGTATTCTTTCAAATAAAAAAGTTTTAACAACACGTAATAAACGGGTAATACTAACAAAACCTTAATCTATTACTCAACACATACAAGTATATTTGTGAGAAGCATGACAATTTATCAGAGTCGTCTGTTGTTTGAAGTTAGAAAATTAACTACATCTGCCTTGAGCTAGACCTGTTGTCAGTTGCGTGAGATTTGCGGTTACCTCAAGTGTCCTTTTGGCAATTGATTAATATTCGCCAATTGATTTGTTTCTTTCCAGATGCGAGGAAGATGATCATAATTAATTGCACGGCGAACACAGAATTTATATTCAGTGAGGATTAAAATCACAATTTATTATTTATATATGCATAATTTTTTTTTAATGAAGCTAAATTAATTTTTTAGACTTAAAATTACACATATTTTCAAAAAAAAGAAAGAAAAATTGAGGTCTCACCAATATATGCCCTTGCTTAATTGCCTTAATCTATACTTATTCTTTCTAATAAAGAGAAATTCATCCTAAGTATACCATATCATAATCACCCTAAAATTAAAATTCATGTGACGTAGCGGTATGTCCTGATAAATGCATCACCTTAGTTAAGAAAAAAGCTCAATCTCAAAAGCTTTGAATAAGGAGACAATACCTTTACTATTTATTCTCAATAAGTCATTATACCAAATATCTAATATCTTATAGAAGTATAGTAAATCTTCGCAACTTGATAAATCTGAAGGAGCATTAGAATGTTATTCATTGTATTTTTGAAAGAAATAATTATTCGTTGTATTGGTTTATGTCATTGTGCAGCCTCACCGCATCCATTCAATCGGGTCGCCAAAGTAGCAGTGATAAATGTTGACATAATTGACTAGAATTAGAGTCTCACAAGAGATTTAACAGTTCGGTGGATACATCTTTAATCAAGCACATGTGATTAATTTTTAGTGCTACGGAACTAGAGTCTTTCTTCAAAAGATGGCTGCTTCCGAATCCACCTCGCGGTTGTCATGGCAACATTCTTTGTATTGGTTATCTCATGGTGCAAATAACACAGTAAACCACCAGATTGCTGTCATCGTTCTATCGTTAGTCCAATTATTTTGGTTGTATTTCTTGAGATTGGATTAGTCTGGTGGTTGCTGATGAAGTCCAACGCTCGCTGGGCTTTATCCTCTCAATTATATGTCTGATTTCCTACACTGAGTGAGGCCCATTAACAATTCACAATATATTATATATTATACTTTTTTATATTTATATGTCGGGTTGATCTTATTTTGGACCATTAAATCCTAATTTTTTTTATGGATATTATATATATATATATATTTGGACCATTAAATCATATGTATTTCAAAAGGAAATCGTGTATTCTATTAATGGACAATATAAAAAGATATTCCGTGTACACCAAAAAGTGTTCTATATATATATATATTTGGACCATTAAATCATATGTATTTCAAAAGGAAGTCATGTATTCTATTAATGGACAATATAAAAAGAAATTCCATGTACACCATTTCAAATCAATTCTTTTTTTCTTTTTTTTTTGGAGGTTAAAGCCAGGTAACTAGACCTTACCCTGATAAATCTAGAAGTAAACTCGCCTACTCTATTTTTTTCCAAAAGGATAAGGAGTTGATGTGATAGAGGATCTAACCAAATTTTGGTTAATTCCAAAGTTGACGAGCCAGTCAGTACATTTGTTTGCTTCTCGAAAGATGTGCGAAAGCTTGTAATGATCATGTCGTGAGATAATAGCTCTGCAATTTTTGAGGAGATGCATGAGGGGGCTATTATAAACCATTAAGCCAGTGATTAGATGAATCACAACCCAAATCAATTATTTGTCATACGTTAGGTTTTGTCAAGAGCTGATGATTCTCTTTCATTCGCATAAGAGATAGCCATGTCTAAAAGCAAATGACAATATCAAAATTATTATGATTACACAACTATGTTTTTATTTATTTTTTAAATGAAATAAACACGAGGATGTTGCCTAGTCTAGCATCTCCATATTCATTAAAGTACTCACGAACTAGAAAAATCTTAAGCCTGAATGTTTAATTTATAAACAAGACTCCAAGGTGAAAATACTACAAAATATAAATGGGGCGACTAATCACTAAATTGATTGTTCAATGCAAATGGCATAAACTAATATTAACACAACGATATGCGAAAAAAGGTAAAAATTAAAATTAAAAAAAAAAAATCCTTTCCTGCATAGAAATTTGTTTTGGGCATTGGGATTTTGTATCAAACATAAAATGTGTAACAACAAGATCCAATGCATGTTCTCTTTATATTTGTTTGATTTATGTTGAATATTATTTTGGTAAGCAAAAAATAGATCAATATATATGGATAGCATAGCATTAAGTATCATTAGAATTGATGTACCACGACTGCTTGTCTATTTAGTAAACTTTTTTTTTTTTTTTTTCATATACACTAAGTGTATATAATGAATTGCATATTGTAATCTTCCAAAGCTTGTAGATATGAACGTTATTTACTATTTCAATTAAAATATATTTAATAATTTGCAATGGGTAGCTTGGCCATTAGTTTATAAATAACTTTTGAGATTTGAGAAAGAGTGATTAAAGACAACAACACTCGTATATTGCGTCGCAAAATAGTTGTTCTTGGAAAGTAATCAAAATTTGTGCTTTGGTTAATCTAATCCAATGAAAATTTAAAAAGTTAAATTGTTGTTTTTGGAAGGTAATATTTGAGGAAAAAAAATTGTTTTGGAAGGTTAAAAAAGGTACAATACTTTAATGTGCAGTCAATATAATTTGTCGAGAATTAAGAAAAATTAATAGTTATTTTGGGAAGGTATAATATGTTACAAAACTCTAAAATTTGGCAAATGTAATTTGTTCAGGATTTTAAAATTTGGATAGTTGCTTTTGGAATGTAATAAAATTTAAAGATTTTAATAATCTAAGAGGATTGAGGGAAAAATAATATTTCATTTCTTTTAAAGGTAATATAGTAGATTTTTTTATGAGGATTTGGTAAATCTAATTCATCTAGTGCTTTTAAGAAAAATAAAAAAGCTGTAGCTATTGCAACATGATGTTTACTATATGGAAAAACAAAAAATCTTATTCAAATTTACTTATGAAGTTAGTTTTGAAGTGAAACAACAACCTCCGATGCACTGATGTAATTGTATTTCATAACTATCGCAATCACATCTAACAATTGAATCATACATTTAATTTGACATAAAAAGTTCATTTCACCATAAACGATTACAATCCGAATAATAAAATATTGAATAAAGTGAAAATAAAAGAGATGATCGTTGTTCTAGTAAAGGAAAGAAAGTTATTAGACGTTACTCCCTTATTTAGATATTTATGTAATTCGAATATCTAAAATTGCTATGGTTATCTATTTTTTTTTTGTTTCATTTAATTAATATGCATTTTTAATAAGCCACAAAATATTATGTCCTTCGTGCATTTAGTGTATTTGATTGTTACATCGAAAAGTGATGTATCATAGTTTTATAAATACAATAACAAAATTACAAGTAGTCCACCATCACAACTGTAACAGACGCCTTGACCCTAAGCCAGAGAGGACCACAGTCCAACTTCCAACAAGACCTTATAAATTAAAAGAATAACAAAAACAAATATGCAAAACATAAGTTTCAATAACTTCTAAGAATTGGCTGTACAAATAAGATAGTAACATGTTGTGATTAACACTTTTAAAAACTAGAAAAGGAGATTTTGTCGTCAATTTTGGGGGATATTTCTAACATAAAAACAAAAATAATGGCAATATGAGAGAGGTTAAAACTTGCTAAAGAGATAGGGATTGAAAAACTACAACTTGAAATGGATTTTAAGATTTGTTTGATATTGGTGATTAGCACATTGGCCTCAAATAACTCTTATAAACCGATGAATGAGAATTACTGAGAGATTTTACAAAGACAATCGGAATCTAGAGTAGCTTATTTATATTGAGAGGTTAATCAACGTATAAATTAGTTATCTACCTTCCAGTGTAATAATTATTTGGGAAGTTTTACCATTAAACTTGTTCCAACTTGGGTGATGGAGCTTAAAGATAAAAAAGGTGCGACAGTCTTTTGATGAGTCAATAAATAATTAGTTTTTATATTTTTGGCCTCAGCCTTCATGTAAATAAAACAAATATATTAATTCTCTTTTATGACATGTATTAGGATATCTTTAATAGGGGTTTTAAAATACATTTTTTTTTAATTTGGGCATTTTTAGAGTTTTATGGGCCAAAAAATAATACTATTTATGGTAAAATTACGAGGAGTCTATAACTTTTAACTTAAAAAATACTAAAATAGAGTCTCATGCTTCATTTTATTTAACAAATTTGTTGAACCAAATGGAGCCTCGAGTTCTATTTTGATATTTTTTAAGCCAAAAATAATAGACCTTATGTACTTTTTTTTTAAATAGTATTATTTTTTAGATTATAAAACTTTAAAAATATCTAAATTTTAAAAAAATTATATTATAAAACCGCCATTGAAGATACCTTATTTGATTTAACTTTTTTTTTTTTTGGTAAAATTTGATTTAAATTGACTTGAAGCATAATTCAATGCGTCACCATATAAATGTGAATTCAATATGATGGCATACATTTAAGACAGGAACAGAGGAACATGAGAACATTCACCGTAAACGCCGCCACGGCCACATTGCCACGTAGACTTCGTTCGACCCCTACAGCCTCGGATTACACTAATCCAGCTGTGTCCAGCCTGTCATTAATCTTTTCTCATTAAAACAAAATTAATTATTCATTTTATCCCCCTAATTTTCACCCAAATATAAAATATAATAATTCTTTCTTCATCATTTTGGTTTATTCGCTGTCGACAGCCTGTCTCCAACAAAGCCTCCTCCTCTCTCTCTCACACAGACACACACTCTCTCTAAGTCTTCTCTCTCTCGTTTTGAACCATTTCTCTGTTCTCTCAACACGCACACACACGCACTCTCTGCCGAAATTTTTTCTCTCTTTGGGTTTTTGCTCTCTGCGGCACTGATTTACAGACTTTTCCGTTTGGATCCACGCTTGAGCACTCGTGAGCCTTCTCTTGATCCGTGTTATTTTTTTGTTGTTTTTGTTATTTTTGTTCGAGCTAGGGTTTTTCAGATCAATGTACAGTTTTTTGGAGCATTTATCTGATTATTTCTTTTTTTAAAAAAGGTTCCATTGTTTTCTTCATTCGTGTGACGTTTTGTGGTGATGTGATGCTTAATTTGAATTTTTATGTTTTTGTTGTTTTTTTTTTTTTGCATGCTAATCTATAAAGGGTTATGTGTGTGATTTTTCTCATTCTGCATGTTCAATTGACGGCACAAACGCAAACATATACATGTATATATATGAGTGTCGTGCGTTTGTGTGTGTGTTTTTCTGTAATTTTATGTATGCGTATATGTTTATTTGAAGTAAAAGTTTGTGTTGAAGTGAATTTATAGATGTGCACGGGGTTTATAAATTCGATGTTATGCAAGTGCAAATTTATATCCGGCTGTGTATAAATGTATGTAAGTATGCATATGTGGCTATATATGCAAATGTTTATGTTCAAGTGAATTTATAGATGTAGCCAGGGTTAGCAAACATGATGTCTATGTGAGTTTGAAAGTGAAATTCTTCATGTTAGCGCAGAGTTTAATATGCAGATTCAATTGTTTATGTTAATTATGAACTATTTTCTTGCGTTTGTTAACCATCTGTGTTGTTTGACTAATAAATCCATGTCTATGTATGTGTATTTCTGTTTTATGTGTTTTAGATGTTAATAGATGGGTGAGCTTAGAGGTGAAAAGTTTTGGTATAGGACTGTGGTTGATACGAATCCTATGGATGATTTTATGTGTGTTCATGAGAAGAGAAGAGACATTTTAGTGGTTACAGTTGATTAAATGCGATCAGTTTTTTGAAAGTGTATTGCATGTATTAAGGGTAGTGAGCCCATGCATAGCTGTGTACCTATCACGGTGAGAGGTGAGCGACTGAGTAATGATTAGGTGAACTGGAAAGGAAACAATCAGCAAAATATACATATTAACTTTTATGAGTAATCTGGAAATCATGTTAAAGTTTGGGACTCTTAATCTTCTACATAGGTGAATTCATATAAGCTGCTGGTCTTTTTGGTGCAGGTATACATGATCGGACTCGTTTAAGGGTTTACATTTGCTATATGTTGCTTGGCTTGTGTAATAAATTCATTTCTTAACTTGTATGCTGAGTTTTCTTTTGAAGCAACAGCACTTCATAAATGTTGTCTACTGTCAGTCATTTATTATTTAACCGTCAAAATATTATGCAAGCTCAACGTTTTCGGGATTCCTATGTTGGTTAAAGTGTATGGAGTTGGTTTCATACTTGCATGAAGTTTGGCGTATTACTTCTTGGCTGTTGAAGGACCTATTGCCGCAAAATCCACAAGCAATTTGTCTTTTACTATTGAGGGTCCTCGTATCCAGAATTGCTTATCCCTGATGGCATGATTTGATTGTTCCTGTGTTTGTCTTCTTGATGTCTGATTTTGTAGAGGAAAATATTTTGAGAAATTTATTGAAGCACATTGTGTTCTCGTGCTCAAGGTTTAGTACTAAATATTATATTAGATGTACTCATGTCACACTAACATCATGTGGTACATGACTGTAGGCCAGCTCTTTGTTTCTTCCTAAGTTTGGACTGCTTTGTTACTTCTTCTCTCCTTGGCTACATTAATAGTTTTCTGCATCTACTCTTGTTGTAGGTTCTTTTGCTGTGCTGGTTCATCTCAGTGTAATAGTTGGAGATTTTGAAAGGATTCCCAAAATCTTATCATCAAAATTGAGTACTGCTGGCATTTAAGATGTCTTATCAGTAGCATATGAAGTGCTGAGTTTGTCCTTTGTAAGTAAAACATTAGTCTGTCAGTAGTAAAATACATTGCATAGTTGGGACCCTCAAATTTCCTTTTTGTGATCTCTGCTTGGGAAGTGGCTAATTGATGTCCGGAGTGTTTGTATATGATTGTTTTGGGGTTGACAGGTGACTTCCACTATTGTTTTCAAGTCATCTCTGTATGCATCTGGTCACCGCCTGCAGAGTGTACGTGTTCTAGAGCATTTTCTGGTATCCATGTGGGCAGAGAGCATGCGTGGAATCTGTGCTTTGGGTAATGCCCCTGTCGAGATTTGTTGTTGATGCACTTGGTGTGGTGACAATTTGTCTTGTTGCAGTATTGTTTCTACTTGGTTTATTCTGCATCCTGTATTCATCTTACTTCCGTAGTCGGATACGCAGTCAAGGCTTTATTCAACTTGGTTATTTTAGTGGTCCTTGGATTATCCGAATTGTGTTTATCTTGTTTGCTATCTGGTGGGGTTTTGGAGAGATTATCCGCTTAAACCTATTGCGACACAACGGAAGATTATTGAATGCCCTTAATTTGACATGGCAGGAAAATGTTTGCAAATGTTACATTGTTTCAAATTTGGGCTTCGCAGAACCTTGCTTCTTCCTCACCCTTGCATTTCTTCTCCGTGCGTCTTTGCAGAAGTCAGGGACATTGAGTCGGCAATGGAATGGCAAAACAGCTGCTTATGTTCTTCTTTATTGCCTCCCATTGTTCGTACTTCAGCTCATGGTGATTTTGATTGGCCCGAAGTTTAACAAGGAGAAGCATTCGCATAAGTTACCATCTTACTTCACTAGAATATCTGCCAAAACGAAAAATGATGATGATATTGCCCTCTGCACTTACCCTTTATTGAGTACCATCGTCCTTGGATCTTTTGCTACAATCCTAACTACTTATTTGTTCTGGCTTGGAAGACGAATTCTACATTTGGTCATCAATAAGGCTTTGCAGAAGAGAGTATACACATTAATCTTCTCGGTTTCTGGTTTCTTTCCCTTGAGGGTTCTTTTGCTTGGTTTATCTGTTCTTTCTAAGCCAGAACACTTTCTTTTCGAGACACTGGCATTCTTGGCTTTTCTTTCCCTTTTGTGTTGTGTGGGAGTAGGTATTTGCATTCTTGTATACTTTCCTGTTGCGGATTCTTTAGCCTTGGGAAATCTACAGAAAGATGTAGAAGCTAGGAGGAGGTTTACTGATGAACATAATGAAACTCTCTCTTTAATTGCTAACCAGAGTCCGCAGGGTGAAAGTACAAGTAGTCCAGGAAGAAACTCAGCATCGAACCGCGGATCAATTTCTTTTCGGGCAATGGAGAAAGATGAAACTTCTGGTGCAGCATTTGTGGAACTAAGCCTCTTCTCTCCAAGCCGGCATTCAACACCACCTGGTTATTCAACACCACCTGGTTCGCGTAGGCTTCTTGGCTGGCCGATGCTCCCTCCTGCAGAACTTGAGGACCCTAAAAGCTAATGTAAGCAAGAAATCATTGTGAAACACATTTTGAGGCAAAGGAAAACTGTTTGTAAAGGGCTTAGTTTTAATAAGGATTTGCTATTCTTGGTTTTGCTTTTATGATATAACGGTTTGCCTGCTTCCCACCACCTTTTTTTTTTTTCTCGGTGGAATTCTCGATCTATACTTTACTGATACGACATTTTACAACTCGCTCTCGACTGTAAGTGATCAAGAATGCTCTCCGGTTTTTAGCTTAAAGGGATCATAGAATTTTGGATAGTGCTCTTGAATTATTTGTATCCCTCCCTTCTGTGCATTAGTTTGCTTATTTATTTATTCATGTTCTTCTTGTCTTGCACCCACATGCATATAGGAGAAGCCTTTAACGCGAGCATATATGCTGAAACTTGTTCATTTATGTCTTATATATTATGTTTCATGTTTTGTTTGTAAGCATGTTATCCCTAGGCCCTGTTGTGTATGCAGGTTGTGTATACACGATCACTACACTGCAGCCACCATACTACCCGCCGCCTATCGTCCTCACTCCCACTGTCAGCGTCTTGATAACTTTGCGATGACCTCACTGCCATCTCCACCACCACCCCTACTTCGCCCTCTTCCCCCCAATCCCCTGCGCAAGGTTTCAGATTATCTAGTGCTGGATCCTGTAATGTATTTATTGTTTGATCCTTCTAATTTGTCTGGTTTGCTTGACTTTGGGTCTCTTCACATTAGACATACATTACTTTTGGGCCCAAAGGGGCACCCATGTGTTTTAGAAGGGGGAGTACCTACTATCATAAGGTTCGATCCAAATCACCACACGTGCGTGCCCCGCGTAGCTTTAATTTACCTTTCCTTCTCGGTTCTTTTGTTTTTGTTTTTGTTTTCAATGAAACCAAGAGTGAAATAATACATAACCAGTAATTTTTTCTTTTTTAATTGAAACTTGCTTGATTTTTAAGAATAGAGTAGGCAAGGTAATTGCGACTATAGCTCATTATACATAATTAATTTATTATGTAAAACTTAATAGTATTTAATTCTTGACATTAAGGGGTGAAGAAAGAGAGAATTTGGTAAAAATCTAATACAAAACTTTGACAGTAAATGATTGGGGAGCATCACTAGGGTTTTAATTTAATGGTAATGTTATTTACTTGTATGCAAGAAATTGTGAATTTGAGTTTCACTGATTATAACATTTTTAATATGTGTTGTACTTGAGCACGATGGGGAGCCTTTTTCTTGTTTCTAAATAATCAAACTTTTCAAATTTCACTCTCTTTTTGCTGCTAGATAGAAGTTCTGTCGTAGAACTCATCAATGACCAGATAGATTTTCCAATAAGGGGTAGAATTAGTGTTTTAGTTGTAAAATATTGGCAAGTTACTAGGTAAACCGTAGTCGTCTTTATTCGAACGTTACATTTAGAGAATAAAAGTAAAAAAAGAAAATTATTGGTTAGTAGAGCATCAACTTTTCAACACATGAAAGATGTAGAGAAAATTTCTACGAGTCATTCTTGTGATAGAACATTTGTAAGGTGTGTGCGAATATCTTGCTCACATTATAAGTTTAAATGAGGTAAGAGATTACTTTTTTTGATATAGACTTACTTTGAGACAAAATAAAGTGACCCAAAATTTGGATCTTAATTTGGGTTTAATAGCTTTCCAAGAGTATTATTGAATATTGATCGTATAATAAGATTGGCAATGAGCTTAATACCAAATTTCGGAAACATCATTGGCATCCTTGGGGCATTTTAAAGGATGTGTTCGGTGATAGTAACATTATGGCAGCCAATATCAACGATGGCCAGCGAATACATCTTTCAGAACCATGGGGAGTGGCCATCCAATCGCCCCATCTTCCAGCACGTCCCAGCCAACCTTGAAGATCTTTTTCCACTACCGAACAGAAAGGATCTCATTATTTGGTCCAACTCTCTTAATGGGTAAGTACAATTTGAAATGGGCATTAGAGGGTACCAAGACTCACTATTCAATTGTCAATTGGAGTCTTGCAGTTTGGTTCAAACATGCAATTCTTACACACTTTTTTTTATACGTGATTTTGTTGGTTGGATAGATTTCTTACAAAAAGATGACTTATATCGTGGGGATTTTCTATTGATCTGCAATGTATTTTCTGCCATGCTTGTATTGAGGATAGAAAACATTTATTTGATCTCTGCTTATTTACTCAAAGAATTTGGTGCAAGATTATGCAAAGGCCTGCCTACTGTTAACAATTGGAACAAAATTGAGGAATGGTTCGTTCAGATTGCTTCTTCCTCCACCTTTCAAGCTACTGTCATGAAGATCTTTCTTGGGGCCTACATTTTGCATATTTGGAAGGAACAAAATAGACGCATTCACAATGATGAAGCACTCTCCGAAGACAATATTTGTTCGAACATATTTTTTGATGTGAGGATTAAAATGTACAAAGTTAAGAAAGTTAAATAGTTTCTTTTGAACCAAGTCATTTGTAGAGTTTGGAATATTGACCATCACCATTACTGATAGATGAATAGCTAACATATATATAAATATTTTTTATTATCAACATATACAACTTGGTTTCAGCAAAAACTAAAATAAAATATTGATCGTACAATAAAGGGCAAATCTCACTACTAGTCCCCATTGTTTCACTTTGTCCCAAACTAGTCCCCATTATTTCAACTGTCCCAAACTAGTCCCCAATGTTTCAAAAAAAGTCTCAAATTAGTCCTTTAACGTTAAATTTAACAAAAATAAATAGTAATAAAGAGGTAAAATAGTAAAAGCATCCATCTCCCTCTTACACACACTGCCACCACCACCGCCACCACCAACCACCGCCGCTACCACCGCCGCTGCCACCACCAACAAATAAAACACACAAATCACAGACTCATACACACAAATCACATACACACACAAACCACATACACAACACATATACACACAAATCACATCCAACCACCACCACTACCACCATCAACCACCGCCACTACCACCATAAACCACTGTCGCTGCCACCACCAACAAATAAAACACACATAAATCACACACTCATACACACAAATCACATACACACAAACCATATACACAACACACACACACAATACACGCACAACACACACTACTGCCGCCACCAACCACTGCCGCCACAAACCACATACACACAAACCATATACACAACACACACACACAATACACTCACAACACACACTACTGCCGCCACCAACCACTGTCGCCACCAACCACCGTCACCACCAACCACTGCCGCCACCAACCACCGTCGCCACCAACCACTGCCTCGTCGCCACCAACCACTGCCGCCACAAACCACATACACAACACACACATATACACAAATCACACACACAAAACACACACTATCACCGCCCACCAACACACACACAAATCACACATATATACACATATAAAACACTCACAATACACATACCAATTTTTTTTGTTGTTTCTCGTTTTTTGGTCTGATGGGGATGGGGCAACAGGGTAGGGGAAACGGGGTAGGGGCAGTGGGGTGGGTGCAACGGGATGGGGAGCTGGGGGGTAGGGGTGGGGCGGCAGGGTGGGGCGGCAGGGTGGGGCAGCGGGGTGGGAAGCTGGGGCATGGGAAAGGGGCGGTGGATGAGTTAAAATATTTTAGGGGCAGTGGGATGGGTGTAGGGAGGAGGGTTTAGTAATTTTAATTAGGTTTTAAGGGTATTTTAGTCATTTAATTGGTTTTCAGTTAGATTTTTAATAGAAAGGACTAATTTGAGATTTTTTTTGAAACATTGGGGACTAGTTTGGGACAGTTGAAACAATGGAGACTAATTTGGGACAAAGTGAAACAATGGGAACTAGTAGTGAGATTTGCCCTACAATAAATTAAATGAGTTATTGAAACAACTTGGGCCCACAATACAAGACGAGGGCAAATTCGTCCAACTGAAAACCTTTAACCTCGTGACCCAAGCAGCAGTAGCAGCCGCCGCCTCCTCCTCAAATTGGCTTTACTAAAAGGCCCAAAGAAAAGGCCCATACTAAAAGTTCTAGAAACCACAAAACTCTCTCTCTATAGCAAAAAAACATTCATTCTCGCAACAGTAACAGTAACAAGTGGGTGCGTAAGGGCGTGTTTGGTTGCGTTGGAAAATGGCCACCTTCAACGAAGCACCACCCGGTAATCCAGCAGCTGGAGAGAAGATCTTCAAGACTAAGTGCGCTCAGTGCCACACCGTCGACAAAGGCGCTGGCCACAAACAAGGTTTTTATATTCATGCTTCATTTTATTTTATTTTTTGTTGGATGGATTTTGGCGTCATCAAATTTATATAACCGATCTTGATTGGGAGTAGGTTTGGTTTGGTTCGGTTCGTAGATCTTTGATACGATGGATGTACTCTCCAATTTATTTTTACTTGTTGAAAATTTATCGTAGATATGAATATATCCCATGAATTCTTTTCCTCTGAGTTGAAATAAAGTTGACCAAAGTTTGACCTGCTGAATTATGTGTATGGAATATGGATGCTAAGCTGCTTTCGGGTTTGTAACTGATTTTAGTAATTCCCGTTTTTGGATCGTCAGGGCAGCCCAGGGCATAAAGTTCCTGTCATGGCTGAGGTCCGGGGATGGGTCGGACTCACTTTTGGTTTATTGTACGTTGCGTTACTTTAGGATCAATAACAAATTGTTTGAAATAAATGAATTCCACAAAATTTTGAGGAATTCATTTGCAAATTCAACTTTTTATTTTTGGAAGCACCATTTAAAAAAATTAAAAATTTAGGATTTGTAAATTTTGAATTTGCTCAAGGCTTACCCAAATCTTGCTCAAGAGGTAGAATTTATAAATTCACATTTTTTAAGTTAGTTTCTTTCTTTTTATGACAAAATTACCCAATAGATTTTTTTTTTTACACTTAAATTTAACTTTGGCTCAAATACAAAGATAAAAAAAACAAAATATATTTCAAACCATCTCTCTCACTATTTTTCTTTCAATAAAATACAAAGAAAATAATTGATCAACAAGTTAGGGTAGTTCAAAAGAACTTGTTTATCATTCTTAAATTTTACTAATTCCAATAGAATAAATGAGTGGTATTTGAATAAAATATAATTTTACATGTGTTGCAAATTACTGTTTCAAACAACATAATTCATTTATAAATAACAATCCTCATGGAATTCATTTACAAATCAAATGAATTCCACAGTACAAGTGTTTTCAAATACTATGTAAATCAATTTACGGGAAATTTGTTTCCCTTGTAAAGATTGGAGAGAATGAAGCAGTTGAAATCTAGATCGAGGTTGGTGATTGACTGACCCATTTGTTGCTCGCCTTACGCATGAATTTAAGTTTCGTGTGGTTGTGATTCTTACACCAATTACTAGTTGTTGGATTTTTGGTGCAATATTCGTAACACGTGATACAAACTCAGGCTCTATGCACGTTAGTCGGCTGGGTCTGTTATATGCATAGCGCCGGATTTAGCAGAAGTTGTTAAGAATAGTTGATTTGGTTATTGGTTTTTATTTTATTTTATTTTTTCCATTTATTCCCTGTGGTGGCATGTATTACTTTCTACGGACTCCAATTTTTATGTAGGATTATGATTTTGACTCTAGTGCATCATTAGTTTTCGTTCTGGTTGTGTCGACATTTAGGGTATAACTTACAATTTTTCAATTCCAGGACCCAATTTGAATGGCCTTTTTGGAAGGCAGTCTGGCACAACCCCCGGTTATTCTTACTCTGCTGCTAACAAGAATATGGCCGTGAACTGGGAAGAAAAAACTCTGTATGATTACTTGCTTAATCCTAAAAAGGTGAGTGATCTTTTGATTTCTGATATAGTTAAAGGAATATATGAATTGCTGTGGCATGACGCATATTGAACTAGTTCGCAAGTATGTTCTCATCATGTATTGTTGATTTGTTAAAGCTCTATTGAACTGGTAGGCAGAACTTTTGATGTATGGATGTAGGATTTACTTGTTAGATTGAGTTTTGGGAAGACTTGTTGGTCTTGTGACAGTTTTTGGGCGCTTTAGTAGTGGTAAAGTAGCTAATGTTGTTTTATCTGGGAAATTATGCTATTTCAGCTTAGGTAGTGGATTTTCATTTTGCTTCCATTTACGTGCTAATCAGTTGATTAATCCATTATTTGATCAAATGACCTCTATCATCTGTGTGTTAGAGCTCAATGAAACCAAGACATTTGTTATTGTCTAGTGGCGGAGCCACTAAGGATAGAGGGTGTGCTTGAATCATTATTTTGGACATGTTCGTTGTATGAGTACACACCCTGACCTCTTTCACTGCACAAGTGCACTCCCTGAATTTGGGTGTTTGGCTCCGCCACTGTAATATTGTCAGTCTTTTTAATATATATTGTTCTCAAGTATTAATGCATCTCCGATCTGCAGTTTTTTATTCATCTATCTACTTCTTTTTTGGAAAAACACTTTTTGCTAATGTTACTGTCATGTACTCCCCTCCTCCTCCTTTTCCTCCTACATTTTGAAATATACAATGTTAAACCTTCCTGCCAAAGTTCACTGAATATATTTGTTACCTGTTGCCTCGTTGTCTGGAAAATTATTATGTGTATTAAAACTGAACACTCTTCAATTTGGTACACTATTTTTGCAGTATATTCCTGGAACCAAGATGGTTTTCCCTGGCTTGAAGAAGCCACAGGATCGAGCTGATCTCATAGCTTATCTCAAGAACGCAACTGCTTGAAGTATGTTAAATTTGACTACAGTTAGTGATCAGCAGGAAGAGTCTGGTCATTGATGTCTATTAGATTCGTTTTCAAGACAAAGTAGTATGTATTATTCCGTTAAATAATACCATTGAGGGCTTTGCTATGCTGTTTCTCTGGTTGAACTATGACCAACAGCAAAGCGTTTTTGTTGCAATTGACGATTCTGATGATTTTTTGAACAATCATATGCTTAATATGTGCCATAACATACTCTTTGTTCTATGATGGCTTTCGTGTTAATCAATTTCATAACTATCTGCTTGCATGTTGTGGGTAGAAGACGCTTGGAGGGATGGAAATGCCTGGATAATACCTTGGTCATTCCATAGTCCATTGTTTCTATTCCGAGGGTGGGATATTCTAAGAGGATAAGAAAGTGAGTAGTTGGTGAATTTCAGTTGCAGATGATGGTTGTTGAGGTGGTCGTGACATGAGGCAGTGCCCATACAGGGTTTAGCTTGGTAGAGGGTGTCTGTAACGGCCCTTCCTGGTTGAACTTGGTAGATAGGGTTCCTGTTATGTTGTTATGCACTCGCATGGGGAGAGAGAGAGAGAGAGAGAGTTGAGCAGAGCGAGCGTGAAAGGTAGCCTGCAGCATGACATTGCCGAAGACACAAACCAAAGTTGGCTGTGGTGCCAACTTTCTCCCCGCGCACCTGCAGGGGAAGATTGCTTACCTCTCCATTCATTGTAGGAGAAGAAGATGGACTACAGGAAAATCAAGATCAGAAGACTGGTGTTCACCTGTTAGTAGTGTTTTGGATATGGAAACCTGTAAAGAATCTCATGATTCAAATGAATTATTTCATTGTGATGGGTTCCCCTATTCTCTTGTTTCACGAATAGGTTTCGAATTTAGAGTTTCTAATCATAATAAATTATTATCCAATTACTAAGCACAACCCTTAGGTGCAATGAGGGAAGTGTTTCCTTTTATGCATATGCTTAAATTTTGCATTTCATTCATCAGGAATAATCTTTTCCTCACACCATCATCACCTCAACATATACATCATGGAGAGTTGAGGTGCATTGTTACACTTTGAGTTTGGTAGAGCGCTTCGCATCAAGAGAAAAAGATGTGAGTTGAGTTTAGTACAAAACTTGGGGGAAATTTTTCTGTTGATGTGGGGTCTATTAGTACGTGAGGTTCACACACTAAAAACAAATATGTAAAGTTGAAGACCTTTTTAAACCTTGTCTTTTAACTTGGGATCTGTTAGAATTGTTGTAACAATTGAGGACTCCAATTACTGCAATATTCTTAAATATTCAAAAGTGGATTGAGAAAGGACACATGAATGATATCACACTGCAGCATTGTGTATGATGCGTTTGCTCAAACATGAAATTTGTTTATGGTCTTTTTGACGAAATGAGGAATATTCGTACACTCCATTATGGAGGATCTCCATTATTGGTAAATATACAGTTTGATTGATTCATATACGTTCAAAAATCTGAAAAACATAAAGATCCGGAGTGTGTATTGTTGTGATAGAACGAAAACAGAATGAAAAAAACTTGTAAATTAGGAAAATGTATAACTAATTTTGACCTCCTCGTAATATATAACATTACAAAAATTCAACATTAAAATATTACAGGAGAATCTAAATCTACTTTTTTTCTTTTTACTATTATTAGAAATTAATAATCATGACTAGGACCTTAAATCGATACTAATTAGAGCTATCAATAAAATGTGCCTAAGTTATTGGTACCAATAATTTGGCCAACCTCAATGCAAACTAACTATCTAAGCATGTAGAATAAGTAAAAAGCTTCTGATTTCTTATTGACTTGTCTACTAAAGGGTTGATTATTTTATGAGAATTCTCAATTACATGTATAATATTTGCATACGCGAATATGAGTAGTAAATTCGACAAAAAAAAAGAAGAGAATATGAGTAGTAAAAATGATTTATTTATTAATGATAGTAGCAGTTTCTAGCTTAAAGTACCACTTTGATAGTGAATAAATTATGACAAAAAAAAAGAAAGGTAATAAATTAACCTCGAGTTTCGTGAAATTTAATTTTTAATTTAACCCAAAAAGGGGATGAGTTCGAGTTTGTTGAACTACTCTAATTAATACTAATTAATTTAATGATAAAATTTTAAATTATTTAACATGATATTAGAGTTAAATTTTGATCCATTCTCATTCATTTACGTATAATACCTATTTAATATATTTATACCATATAAATATTTTGAATTACTCTATTTAACACTAATTAATTTTATAATAAAATCTCAAATTATTTAACATGATATTAAAATTAAATCTTTATTTATCTACGTATAACACCTATCTATCTGTTTATTTTGCCCTTACACGTTCGCCCCAATGACACATTGGAATCAAAAACAAAACCAATGGGCTCAAAGTCGAACAAAAGAGTTAAAAAAAGTATAATACTCCACTATGTTAACTTGAGTCACCAAATTTAACCTCCCAAAGGTTAGCTTTTTTTTTTTTTTTTTTTTAACCCTGGTTTATTACTGCTACAAAACCACATTGATGGTGCAATCTTCACAGAGTCCAATCATATCAGATTTTCCAATCGCCATTAATTTCCACCTCCATATACATCTCATGCAACCCACACACACACACTCTCACACAGACATACACACACTCTCTCTTTCATGTTTTTCTATGTTTGCTTCATGTGTTGCATGTTTTTTGCTTTGTTTTCTTTAATGTGAGTAGTTTGATCATCGTTTTCTAGTTGAATTTCCAAGCTCAAAAAACTGAACTTTCTTGAATTTTTCTACAATGGGTGTCTCTAAAACCTGTAGTCTAGGTTTCACTATTTACTGCAATTCTTGATTGTTCTTTTCCAAGAAAGGAAGATAGAAAAGGAGGTAACTTTTCAGTGTTCTTTTCGAAATTTGCAAAACTTGGGTTGATTGTTTTTGCCTTTATTGCATTTTAGACTTCAAAGCATGTTCAACCTTTTCTCGTACTCCGCGATTATTTTTTATACCCGTGTATAATAGTAGTTTCGGATTTTCGTGTATCGTGTTATCCTTTTATTCTTACTAAAAAGATTGTTTAGACCAAGTGTTGTAGTAGTTAAGATGAAGAAGAGAGGCAGAAGAAAGAGTTTGAAGAAAGAAGAGATAGCAGAAGACTGGTGTTTTAAGTGCAAAGATGGTGGAACACTTCTCATCTGTGATTACAAGTGAGTTATTTCTTTTATAATATATATATATAAATTTAAAAGTCTTTTTCAAGTTTGTTCAGAGTGGAGGAGGCGGACCACTCATCTAAAATTGACTAGAAATGTTAGATACTCACCTTATTTTCACCTCGTGTAGTACCTCTTACGTGTCATTTATTACCTCCTTCTTAGTTGGTATTGAGAGAGAAATTTATTACCCCTCCTTTATGGATTTAAGTTGGTTATTAGGAAAAATAAAAAGTAAGTTAGTTGGTATGTCAACTTAGCATCCACGCCACATAAAAATTTCTTTTCATAAGAGTGGATAAATAACTGGTAAAAATAGGATGGTATTTAGCTACACTCAAAGTTGACTGCTTTTTCCATTTGCTGCTTTAGTGTATTCTTGTCATTATTGGCTCTTTGGGTGCTGCTATGAAGGGTACTTTTGTCTTTCAACCTAGTTGCTCCTCTGTGGATGTGTTCATTTGTCTAATGTTGTTCTGACAAGGGTATTTTTGCCTGTTAACCTAGTTGATCCTATATGGATTTCTTTAATTTTTTATGTCTAATGTTGTCCTGACAATATTTGTTCTTCTAGGGAGCAGTGAATTTTTGGTTGACTTAAAGATTCCTTTGGAATAAGTTAATAACTCTTTGCTAAGAGGGTAAAAGTAAAAAAGTTTTAACTAACATCGTCATGTATTCTCATAGAGAAAGATAAAAAAGGTGAATCGTCTCTTAGATACGCAATAGTATAGTTCGGGTTTCGCCTCCTTAGAAGGAAAAGAGAAAACATCCTCATGCTTAGCCAAGAGACTATAAAATGATGGAGAAGTGCTAGTTCTATTAATATTTCAACAGAGGGACTTAGTCAACTCCCTTGATCAAGTCTGAGCATTTTTTATTTCCTATCTTGGTAGTAGCTATTATGGCAATGTGTGTATTTCTAATTAATCGAGTGTTCTAAAAAGCTCGAATTCTTGAAAAAAAATCGCTACAAAAAGTAAAAGAAAAGAATTAGAAAGAATGTCTTGCTAAAGTTATGATGGCAACACATGTATAAAAGCAATGAAACTCTGAAGATTTCTCTGCTTGCAATAATTTAACTTATTTGGATGTGGTTGCCGTTCGACTTTCATCTCCAGAATTAGGAAAATAATTTTGCTTCTCTAGTCCAGTTTGCATAATTACTAACTATTGTCCATTTCTCTGTTCTTCTCCTAAGGGGAATGTATTCTGACTTATGTTCGCCTTGACGTAATGAAGTTATGCATAACTTTAGTTGTAAAAGGACTAAAAGAAACTTTCTCATTATGGAATACTCAAATGATCTTTAGCTTTACAAGGCTATTTAGCTATGCAGCTAGGCTGCTCAATTTGTGTTCTTTAATTCTCTTCTAGTTCTATTATTCATTTTTCACTTCTCCTTATCTGCTTATCAGTTGGGAGTTACTGTTATGACTGGCTATATGTTTTCTGCTACATAGTCATCCATATTAATGCACGTCATTTCTTGACTGTTGGCAGTGACAGGCTAAATATGAACTGGTGATTTCATGCCTATCAAATTTCCCTTTTTCTAGAACAAAATGGACTTTCGCGTACTGATCTATACTATTGAAGTAGCTCTTTAAGATCTTTACTTCTTCAACTAATTGACACATGAAGAAATTTCCTTGCAAAAGCTTGAGCAAATGAAAATTGGGCAAATGATGTATGCCAACCTTTTCACGAGTTGCAAACGAATTCAGCAAACACATATGCTCAGTGTACTCTTGATTCCGAGTCTGTCTAAATGAGGGAGCCAAGACCTTCTAATATTAAATAGGCCATTTTGACAAAGAAACACCCTTGGTAACATGGTGTATCAGGCTCAAACTAAACAACATCATCTTCGTTTTGGTAGCAGGGGTATTATCATAGAGAAAAATAGTAAAAGTTTGGCTTTTGTGTAATGAATTGCAAATTCACAAAATGAGATTCTAGCCTTATAGATTTAAAAGTACTTGGATTCTCATTCAATGAAGATAAAGTTGGGGAAATTTGAAAGTTTTAAAGGTCTTTTGAGACAGCATGATGTTACTCTTACGTGACGTGGAATGCATGTTGGAGCAGAGTTGATGCCTTCAAATTTTTTTTGCCTCTGTTTGACCTATAGATACATATCATGGGCTAGGCCACTTTACTTCTTTTTAGAAGCTGGGTTTTAGAACAAGCTTTTAACATACTTCACACACCATGGCATGTGGATTGAGTGCTGGGCGGTTGTTTATTAGGCTTTTTAACATTTCTATTGCAGACGAATGATGTGTTTATGTCATACATATTTCATATAGAAGTCCTTGACAAATGTATTTTACTCTTTTCAGGCAGTGTTTGAAAGCTTATCATTCTGATTGCGTGAACAAGGATGACTCATTTTTGGCAAGTGAAAGCCACTGGACTTGCAGTAAGCAGCTCACACTCTTTGATCTACATCTTTTCACCTTTGTGTTTTGGGTGAAGGCGTGAAAAATATAACTTCCATGAGTTTGGTGATGATCCAACTTTGTTTATCTCTTGTCAATGAAAAAGTTCTGAGTATACATTGGATGAAAGAACTTATCCTAGGAATTGATGCATAAATTTTGAGATAGATTGGATAAATGAATAGTACTTTTGTGCTTTTTATAACTGCTGCACTGAAATGGTGAGAAAGAATAATGAAGAATAAACTGAAAGAAAAAGCTCTGGGGATGGATGTCCTTCAGACATTCCATTTACTAGAGATAAATAGGAAGAATGAGAACAGAAGAACAACAAGCTTAAGGCTCCAAACAAGAGTTTCATTTTTCCGACATAACAGTATGAGAGATCTAACAATGTGGAGAGAATTTGATGGACACGTGTGTTTGTGTGGGTGACGGAACAAGAGAGTGAGATCAAGAGAGGAATAGAAAATTGAAGCACTTCACATGCAATTTTCCAAATTATTTTTTGACTTCAATTAATACCATTTCACTTTGAATATTATTGATGTTTTAAGCTGCGGGAGGACAATCTCAAAGAAGAAAACCTAGGTTTGATTAAAATGACATTGCATGCATATGATTCATCTCAAAAACGAAACTTTGTTAGTGTCTGCTCCCGTTTGTTTTATGAAAGCATAACTTCTAGTTCAATTTTTATTATGTTGCTTTCTCATTAGTTTCTCTGCAACTTAACTTTTTGTTGTCCATTTTGCCTGTACACATATCTGACGTCATAACAATGTGTTTCAGATTGGCATTTGTGTCACCTTTGCCATAAAGCTTCAAGTTATCATTGTTATTGTTGTCCAGATGCTGTTTGCAAGCGCTGCATTCATGATGCAGAATTTGTCCACGTCAAAGGGCAGTACGGATTGTGCAATCATTGTTTAAAGCTTGCCCTACTTGTAGAAGAAAATGTGAATGTTGACTCTGATGGGGTAGGTAAAATGACATGAAGATATAAATTTGTAGTCACATTAACTCTTCTTTGATGCTTTTTATATATTAGGTTTCCTGTCAACAGGAAAAGCTTGTC
Organism: Ehretia macrophylla; assembly: GCA_037974665.1. NCBI lineage: Eukaryota > Viridiplantae > Streptophyta > Magnoliopsida > Boraginales > Ehretiaceae > Ehretia > Ehretia macrophylla. The sequence continues at coordinate 54,660,260 of CM075766.1, forward strand.
ATTAGCATCTAATGATAATAGCATTTTTAAGTCAACAAACAACATGCAGTAAGTCTAGTTAAATGATATGCAGTACTAGTTCACCTCTATTAGTGGAGATCTATTCACCTAGTTCTCCCTCAACTGGGGTAGAAGATCTGATCTTTCCGTTACATAGATCTTGCTATTCTGATTTTGGTAATTGAAATCTACTCATTTTATCCTCGTCTCTTCAACATGGAATACTTTGTCAAAATTATCCTTAGCATGTTACTTGAATGAAAACTTTTCCAAGTCTTCTCCTGCTTCCTTTTCTCTTTGATTCATTTCCCTTCAAGATGCATCTAACTATTAACATCATTATGCCATTTGCTTTTGCAGGAGAGCGTGGACCTTAAAAATTATGAAACGTACGAGGGCCTGTTTAAGGAATATTATGAACTCATTAAGAAGAAAAATGGTCTAAATATAAAAGTTCTCCGCACTGCAAAAAGTCGATTGATGAAGGGTCGGAACTGTCCTCATGACTCTGATTCAGATGAATATGACGAAGATGAAGACGATCATTTGGTATCGGATTATGAAATCAGTGATGTTTCAGACGGGCAATATCCACCGCGTGAAAAGATGGGTTCCAAGAAGAAGCAATCTTTGAATCAAACAAAGGGAAAAGCATGTAAAAAGCAATTTGTTGGTTGGGGTTCGATGTCTCTTATACAGTTTCTCAGTTCTATCGGAAAAGATACAAGTCAAAAGTTGACACAACAGGAGGTAAGCAACATAATAGATGAGTATGTAAGAGAACATAAGCTCTTCCACCCAGAGAAAAAGAGAAAGATCATATGTGATGCAAGTCTACAATCTGTTTTGGGGAGGAAAATTGTGAATAAACATAGAATCAAGAACCTTTTAGAAGCCCATTTTGCTGAAAACCAGGAAGATTCAGAGGAGGACGAGCTTGAATGCAGTGTGGAAGAGGATGAAGATACGCTGGTGGCTTGTAAAAGGCAGAGAACACCAAAAATAGAGGAAGAATCCCCTAAAACAGAGAGGGTATCCAGTGTACCTCAAAGTAGCTTCGCCTGTATTGTTGCTGAAAACATTAAGCTCGTTTACTTGAAGAGAAGCTTAGTGTATGATCTATGCAAGCAGCCTGAATCACTTAGAGACAAGGTAACTGGAAGTTTCATTCGAGTCAAAGCTGATCCATATGACTCTTATTGGAAAAACTCTCATCAGCTCATGCAAGTAACAGGTTAACTCTATATCTATGATACAACAGTTGTCATCTTAAGTGCTTCTTTTTTGTCAGGAGCTAGTAGCTTTGAATCTTTTCTGTGTCTATGAATTACATGATCATGGTAACCCCTTGTTCATGATTCCTCTTTTAACCTTAGTTTTTAAATAAAATAAAGTATTCAATTTTTAATCTGGTCTTATCGGAGCATTTTAGATGTGGATTCCAATTGTTAGTTTTGCAGCTGCAAGTTCATGACTATAGACTGAGGCTTCACTTGACTGTCAAATCTGAGTATGGGACGTCGAGCACTACATTTCTGCAGCGATGATTTCCTGCTTCAGAGCTTCTCCTCTCTAATTCAAGTGTTCAAAGTAGTGATAAAAGGATGAGACAATTTAGTCAAACTTAACTTAGGCATGTCTTCAAGTTTTACACATATAGTACTCACTGCTGCAACACCTAATGTATCAAAAACTATTGTGCAAGTAAAAAAAGATGAGTTCATGAATAATATAGATATGGAATGTATCTTGCAATTCCAAGAGGAATGAGATCCTGTAAACCCTCCTTGGGGAAAAATAAAAGCTAATGACCTAAATATTTGTACAGGCTAACGAGAACCAGTAGGAATCTGGAGTATAAACATTTCGCAGAGAACTGCTTACTGCAAAATCAGATCAGTATTAAGGCTATTAAATGCTCCTATCAAGATAACCCTTCATCATTTTGTTATAAAGACTTAGGATGTGTGTACATAGTCATTCTGCGTGCTGCTTGAACATGTGGAATCATATGCTGTATAATTTAGTTTCTGAATCTTTGATATCCTGTTGTAACTTTTTTTTTTTTTTTTCTGTTTAATATTAAGCTACATTTTTCATTAGTGCATGTAGTCTTTATTTTAAGCATTCTTATAACCTTGATTATTAAAGAGTTACATGGGCAACTCACTTTTGTCAAATGTAAGTCTCCTATGCCTATTTGTTCTTAACAAAGGCTGACATCCTTGTTAACTTGTATTCTCAGGCATAAAGAAGGGTTCAAATGGTGAAGAAAATGCTGACGTGATCCTTCTAGTGTCAGAAATGCCAAAGGAAATTAGCATGAGCATGCTATCAAATGATGACTTCACGGAGGTAGCCTATTTGACCTACAGTGATTAACAGAGCATCACCTTTAGTCAGAACTTCTTTATGTGATTTTTCCATCACCACATACATATAAGGTTGTGTCGTTACAAAAAAAAAAAGAAACACTTTTTGGTTTTTCCAGCCATGACCTTTTTGGGTGTATGTAGATTGGAAAGGATGCTATGTTCCTTAATGTTCTTTATGGGATGTGAGTTCTCTAACAGATATATAGAATTTCACCTAAAAGCCTACATATTCAGATTATAGAATTTTCTTATATTTAAACTGGAATACCATTCTGTGTGTGCCACATAAGTCTCTTTCTGCTTCCTATTTGTTTTACAATAACTATCCCTTCTTCATCGAGTATGTCAAGTTACTATCGAGTATGCTATGCTACTGTGAAGAAGGGCTTTATCATATTAGTAGCATTTCCTACATCTTCTTCTGTACTTAGGCAATAAGCCCACAAAGGAGTGAAGAAACTAAAAATGTCAAGGATTCTTTCTCTGTCATTCTTCCTGATAATCTTAGATTTTTGTTGCAGGCAGAATGTGAAGATTTGAGGAGTAGAGTAGAGGCTGGAGTAGTTAAGAAGCTTACTGTGGTGAGAGTAATTTCATGCGTGTAAAGGAATTTTTGCTCTTACTTTATCTGACTTAGAACCATTGGAAAATTAAAGCACTTGCATATCATGACGTGAAAAATCTTATCATAAACTCTGTTTTACTGCCACCTTTCACCCATAGATGCTGGAAATGCATGTCATGGTCAAGTTTTAAACTTCATTTAGGATGTCTCCACTCCAAACATGTCCTTGGGAACCCTACCAGGAAAAAGCTACTAATTCTAAGATAACTATCAGATTGAAAAATTTGTTAATAGATTTATCCTTGTGCCCATTATATTAGCTCGGGTAATCATATTTAAAATTGTTGTTTCATATAGTCTGCATATGGAATTATCTGTGCTATCTCGATAGGCATCCGTCTTCCCTTTCCAGGTGATCTCATGCATTGTGTCCTCCATCATGCATTCCATGCAGAGGGCATTAAAGTTTGATCTCATTGTTTTCTAGCATCCTTCTTGAATATTTTGACCACTGGCTGGCATCAGTCTCTTAGGCATTCTGTATAAAATTTACAACATTGTCTTTCTGCAGGTTGAGCTTGAACAGAAAGCTAGGACTTTGCACAAGGATATAACAAAACATGTACCATCTTCATCTTCTCTAGTACTTGAGCATTTTCTGATACATTTTATTTAATATGTGATCATAAAATAAGAATAGCAGCTATTGAATTGTCCATAATTTTAACTCTGTCAGCCATGATAATGTCCCATACAAATGTCCCACAGCTTGAAAGAAAGATGGGAGAAAAACAAATAACTGGAAATGAAAACTCAACATGTCTCACAAAACTATTATTTTAGCCTCATGTTCTTTGACCCACGTTATCCTTAGTGACATAACTGAGTAATATGTTCTTTCTCTTAGCTTTTGATAAAAAATATAGTCAACTGCACAAGGATGGACTGAACAAGCAAGTTTTTCTTTTTGAATTTTATATATTCTATTTTTAAGAAGATTAATGATGATGAATAAGAAATTAAGATATACATTATATTTCTAGCAAATTGTAAGACTCAGATGGAGCCTTATCCTATATCATTCAATATATGTGTCTCTGTATGTGTATCTCGAGGATTTTGAGCATCATGTTATATTTCCTCGTATTCAAATCCATGCTTTTGTTGATTTACATTATAGAAGTCATAATGGTTCCACTTTAAATTAATATCAATATGCCACTCTATCTATTATCCATGTGATTGAAGTAGCATATTCTCTATTTGATGTTATAGTGGATTGCTAGAGAGCTGGATTTATTGCAAAAACTCATTGATCGAGCAAATGAGAAAGGATGGAGAAAAGAATATCCTTTTGTGATGTACTTAGAGGAATCATTATTCCACAAGATTGATCTACATTTGTAATTACTTGTCAAACGGAAGAGCATTAATTCTTCCGCTAACCGTACTATTTATATCTATGTAAATTTTATGGGTTGGTAATGGAAGATGAAATTGTCAACTTTTATATTTGAATGAACTAACATAATGAGATTACACTCGGTTATGATTTTTCCTCATTCTTGTCTTCATGATATTAGTACGTAAGAGGCCTTGTGCACAATTGCCTCAAAATGATGGTGGCCCTGCCTAAATATAAAGTTTGCACAGAGATCCTCTCTTTTATTTAGAGATTATGAATTGACCATTCTATGCAGTGAAGACCAATAGTGCTTCCTTAACCTTCACTATTTTACGCTTTTTGGGTACATGGAGAGGAAAAAGCTCCTACAATCATCGACAGAGCAGGAACGGTTGTTAGGCAACTTCCCCAGAGTGATTCCAGAAGTAGTGGAGGATATTGGGGATGAAAAGAAAGAACAGGGAGGCTCTCCAAAATCAACCCTCGTTTCAGTTCCTGGTGATAAGTGGGAAGGCAACAGAAATTCATCAGGTATTCTGGACTCCAGATTTATTAGTGGATCGTTATCTTATTCTTTTATAAAGGATTACCCTTGCACTGTCTAATTGGTAATGCTACTTTCCTGAGAGGAGTGAGAAATAGATGTCCAAGCAGATATTGAAATCTAAAGTAGGCATTTAATTTTGGTTTGAAGCCATTATATCGTGTACGTGAAGCCTACTTGATTGGCTAATTCTGGTTTCCCTTTCTGATAACCACTAGAATTTTGAGTCTACGATGCAAAATCATGTCTTGAATAGCTAAACTTGGGAAAGTTCCTGTTACCCAAATATATTGATCTATCGTGAGTTTTCCCAGAATAAACCTGTTGCTTCCAGATTTGGATTTCTGATCCTGTTAAAAACTACATTGTTGCTTAAAAAAACTTGAAATCAATTCCTTTTTTTTTCGAATGAAGTCTGTCCATCTTTCTGTCTTTCTTGCCATGCTCTGCATTAATTTTTCTGGCAATGGAGTTGTTGGTTTACATACACATTCAACTGATTCTGTTCCATTAAATTCTGTTCTCGTAATCAAATTATTGCAAAATCTGAAAGCAAAAGATTTTAACATGGATCATTTTCTCTTGATTTTGGAGTCCAAGATGATGCCTTGCTTCATAAAGAGCGTCAGCATTCTCTTTCAGAAGATGATCAAAATATTACAAGGTCATCTCCCGAAGAAAAGCCAGAGCAGTTTCATGAGATAACCTTGCCGAGTGAAGCAGATCTATCTCCTTGCACAGCTGCAGAAAAACAAGATCTATGGATGGATGTTGAAGAGGCAAGGCCGAAGGGCCAAGCAGCAGTTACAGCTGAGTTAAATAAATTAACCAGTGACGATGATGATAAAACATCCAATATCACTGTTGACAAGCAGAAACCTGAGGACCCAGAGAGCAGTGTATGGCATATTTCTGGTACTGGTGGAGATAAGACAGCAAAGTATTCACTATCATTGCTTAAAAAGTGGAGTGAGACTAGTCCCTACGCGTTGAAACTTAAAGTTTGGAAAGAAAATCAAAGTGAAGATAGTGCCATCTGGTTGAGTGATGCCATCAAGCTGGCTTTCCCAAGAAGGTAGATTGCGGAGTTTGTTATATGCACTTGCAGAATCCAGCATTTGCAAGGAGTCTCAGACACAAAGACAGTGATCTCTCTTTGTTTTCTTGAGGTGCTATGCAGGGGATCAAAGTTCACGTTTATAGGTCGTGTTAAACATCTCCCGACATTGGTAAGATAGAGTTTCAACGCAAAGTGTGCTGTTTTTGCCGCATTCCATCTATGGTTCACTGCAGTATTGCTGGATAAACTGGAGTAATATCTTCTAGTTGAATTCTACCTCCGAGGAGTCGATATCTATTATATTTTTATTTCTCTAGTAGCCCTTGTCTACAAGAATCTTCACACTGAATGTTGATGAACTGCCAGCCATTTTGATTTGTATTTAGTAGCTAAATTCAGAAGAAACAATCTCAACCTTTCTGTTTCTAACTTGAAAAGGTACCAGAAAAGAAACCGTAAACTTTGTCATATTGCAATCTGACGTAGACCTATACAGCTTTCTATAAACGGTGAGTCTCACATGATGTGAACCTTATCATGTTTGTGAGAGTCTTTAAGTTCGACAATAACAACCCTTTATTGAATACTTACCCTCAAGTCTCCATTTGAATCAAAAGAGAATGGCACACACAAGGTGTCAATAGAACCAGGCATATTTGCTATGCCTCAACAAAGATTTTGCTTTCATACTCCAGCATTTAAAAATTGATGCCACAATAATATATTCTGTATAACTTTACATATCAGAATCGCTATATCTTTCCTGTTGTTAGTGTTGTCCGAGAAAGACAACACACTGTATGATTTTTGATTCAAGGTCACCAAAGAATACCGTTGAGAGAAAATCAGCTGGCACGCGGAACCCCAACCCTTTACAGAAATAAGGGTCTATCCGTACCCATCTCCAGATTACCTCCAGGATTCACTGTTCTGACTTTCATCATTTTTACAACTGACCTCCGGGTTGCTACTCCGCTTCGCTGTCCTCAACTGTATCGTTTGCCATTTGATTCTATCAGCTTTTTGCAAGAATGTTGTAGTTGAACTCTGGTTTGGTCTCTTCCAAGTCAAAGTGTTCTGTGAATCGAGGAGAGTGGTCTCATATTTTGTGAAGCAACTGGTTGCTCCCTTATCCGAGATAAGAGGATTGAAACTTGCTCTGTTGCGATATCGAGCCGTTCCTTTGACTTTGCAGATTCTGTTATCAGAGATGATACCATGCTCTGCAGTAACTGAACCCTTTCTGCATGATCATTTGGAGTCGTCTGATGGTGTCTGGTGGACTGAGTGCTAATTCTGCGCCAGCGGATGGGAAGATACCTTTCTGGTATCTGGAAGCAGTTTCCAGTCGAGAGAACTCGAAGTGCATGCCTACAAAGAATTCCAGAGAACTCAAATTGATGGCAGCTGCAACTCACGATGCCTTCCCGTGGAGCCCAATAGACCTTCCGCCCTCCCTCCAGTTCAGTGTGGTGTCTAACAAGGAACCCATCTTCCATCTGAAATGATGCATAGTGTGCAGCCAAAATGAGTTGTTCCTGAAGCTTAGAGAAGGCATAAGGTGTAAGAACTGCTGCAGCATGGGATTCCATCGGAGCCCCTGTTTTCAGGCAAATGTTTTGAAGGTTCTGTTGCATTGTTTGTTGTTCTCCTGCCTGGTCCTTGAAATCCACAGCAACAGCTACCTGATTGTGCAAAACCGATGTCAATACTACATCGAGAGTGACCTTCCTATTGTTACATCTAATTTAATACAATTGACATCTAGACTAATCTAAACAAATTATAAGCAAAGTAAATTAGATTTTTACCCATTCCTCTTGGCAATACTTCAAACAACAGTAGCACAAGGAAAAAAGTAGAAATGAATGAATGTATAAATTTGTCTGTGCGTGTATCAAGAACTAGTAGCAATAAAAGCAGAGAACATACTTGTTCAACAAAATGTGCTAGACGTGTTTGTGCACTCAAAAACCGTTGAATAAAAGCATTAATTGACTTTGAGTGGCCAGGTGTAGTCATTCCAGCAAAAAAATGGCTTCTCAGGTACGGTAGTGCCCAGAGTGACCGCAAAGAAAACAGACTAACTATATGCCTGTTAGTGTGCAGCCCAAAGGAATTCACCATGTCTCTCCATCCCATTTCGAAATCCTCAACTGCTTCCAGATTATAAAGCCGATAAAACTCAGCTTTCCACTCATTGTAACGTTCACCAAGAACAGCATTAAACCAGGATGGGAACTTCGTAACTATAAGCCAGATGCAGAGCGCATGTTTGGTGGTTGGCATCTCCATTGCTATTGCTTCCTTGAGACACATATTCTGGTCAGTTAATATTGTTTGTGGAGCCTTCCCATTCATGAAGCCCAAAAATACCTTTTACATCGATAACAAAACAGTGTTAGAATAACATCGTATAAGTCCAACCCGTATTACCACCCAATTCACTCTGTCTATCCTGATTGATTCACAACTTATAGTTTCTTTTTTTGTCAGGCAGCCTGATCTACAGTATGATACAATAAGTTGATTAAAATACGGGTTGTGTGGCCAAAGCAGGTTTAAAGGCAGATTAATGAGATATATTATAATTCTGTTCCTTTGCCTTAAGCTCATGAGATTTGACTTTACCTTCAGAGCCCATGAGAAAGACTTCAAGTTTTCCTCTCGTAGAAGCACACAGCCAAAGAAGCAAGGCATACCATAATTGTTCATTCCAACCCATATTCCAAGGGGCATATCAAATGCATTCAAGCGATGTGTTGTATCAAACACCACTGCATCGCCAAAAATCTCATATGACTGGATTGAAGAGGCATACGACCAAGCAATGTTCTCCAATTTGTTGTTAGAATCACGTGTAAACTCATACTTGAAGTTAGGGTCTTTCTCCTTTATATTTCTGCACATCCTGAGTAAGTCTATGCTCTCATCCTCCGGGTCCACTTTCCTAAATGACTGAAGTAAATTCCTAACATCCTTCTCTGTGAAGGGCAAATACCCAGGTTCGACACACTTCTCGAGCTCCATGAGCCTCATCATCTGTTGCACTGAAATTCCTGTCTTAGCAAACATCAGGATCCGGCTCTTGTCTGCATCTGATATGGTGCGATATGCAGGAAGAAAACGTACTTGATTAGGCTCTAAAAGCTCGTGATTATGGTGGTTTACAAAACCACTGACTCGCCATTCTGGAGCTCCTAATTCAGTGGTCTTACTTATTCGCATGTACGCCTGACATCCACAACGAGAGGACTTTCTATTCCTTTGAGGCTTATTTTCATTCGAGGTCTTGATGGGAGTATTACCAGCACGGTGGCAGACAAAGTAGCGCCTTGTAAGTCCTTTGCCAACGCCTTCTTTACCCTCTGTACGATGGCGCCTAATTGAAAATCCACACCGTCTAGCAAATTCACTATAGAATTCATAAGCGGCATCATGTGTGGCAAACCTTTGCCCAGTATATGGAATTGCATCATCTGTGGTATCTATGGACAGCCTGTTCTCATCTGGTGTTTCCTCTGCGCTGCTTGTATCGTCTAAAGATAGAGATCTTTGATCTGAGTGATCATCATAAACTACAATCATCTCTTCAGCCACTTCTGACATTATAGCTTTCTAAATACTTGACATATGTAGACCACATAATTCGTGTTCCTACAAAACATAAATACACTGTTTTTCAACACTAAAGTATAGCAACTCGTAATTGGATCAACCAATATGGTTAAACTTTTTAACAATGTGCAATAAAAGCCATAAAGCAAGAATGATCTTACAAAACTCATCAATAATGGAAAATAATGATACGGCCTTTTGTCTAAATACTAGAGAATAGAAACAGTCATCAGTTATATCAAGACCCCTACAATAGATAAAGCTGTTACAAAATATCCGTAGCTTTTTTCTACTCATCACAAGAAACATCACCATATGTATTGCGTGCCATACATGGCAACTCGTCCTTTATACAAGCTCGTCTCCTCCCCGCGCCCCTAAAAAAATACCCCAATTTGCCATGTCAGCTTTTATTCCCAGCCTTGCAAGTCAGACCCAGAGAACAAAATGTGCACGACCACGTGATCTTTCAGAGGTTATCTAACCTACGGCTTTTCTAAAATTTACAGCTGCATTTTAGTCATAGCTTAACAGTGGAATCAAATTATAACAAGAGACAACAATATTAGGTGCACACCAAATTTACTCTTCCAAACTCACTCTCTACATAACCACGGAACTGCGTGATAACTGATAACCAATATCATCCATAGAGATGTCCAGCGCTTAAATCAATTTGCGGAACCACTATCCTTTAGCAGAATATATGTATATACAAACACACATATCAGCCAAAAGAAAACGATGCATAGAATAGCATTCAAATTTATCACCGCATACAGTTTAACTACATATCATCACTAGCATATTACATGGTAGTGCGTATAATATCTTTTAGGATAAACCAGCAAAACCCATATTTTCTCGAAGTTTCACGTTAAGCCCTTTGCTATCATAATAATTTAATATCCCTTTTCATCCCAATCTATAGGCGCAATGGGCCACATTCTTATCATAGGGTCAATATAGATTAGAAGGTCACCAGAATATTAGATTATTGATAATACGAGGCGTAACATGAAAGTTCGACAAAACACGTTATCATCAATCACGAGTCTAACACGCATTCTCGACAAACAAAAGAAGCTTCTTTTTTTTTCAGTTTACAAATATGATCATAAATGCAATTTGCATTTCATCATTAAACACCAGAAAAATAATTCTTTAAATAATCAGCTGGACTTAGCTAAGCTTCCTACCCATTATAGCAGCAAAGCAATGCACATATCCTGAAAATAAATTCTAAAGCTAAATTAAATACAAAAATAAAAATAAAAATTGAGTGCTATTGAAACACTTACAAAATTTACACGTTTTCATCGTAGTGAAACGAATATATATACGTAAGTGCGTATATGTTGTGTGTGTGTGTGTGTGTATGCGTGTGCGTGTGCGGGTGCGCGTGCGCGTGCGTGTATATAAATAATTTATATAAATAAAATATATGTATGTATATGTGTATGTATAGATGATTGATTCGTATTGAGGGTGAAGTAAGGAGGAACCCTAATATGCGCTGGGATGCTATGGGGACCTTTTATATCGCGGCGCACGCTATTATCCGACGCCTCTGGTGTCCAAACGGGTCATATTCCGAAAATGAATCGGGTTGTTGAATCCAAACGGCATGTTAGTTAATGGAGCGGGCGGGTCTTAAGTGGCCCTTGGCTGTCTAATAGCTACTATTTTGGATATTAATCTTTTAGTGGAACCGTGGATAGTACTCTTAATAATGGGCTTCAGCCCAATGAAATTGACATCCATGGCCTAATCAATACTTCCTCCTCCTTTTGTTATGACTTCGACTTAGATCTTCTCCCAATCACTTGTGTTTTATAGTAATTAGGAGGTAAAATCCTAACCATCCATCTCATATTACGTGCTTAAGACTGAGATGAAGAAAGAAAAAAAGAGGAGTTAACAAAAAGAGAGGGAAAGAGAGAGAGAGAGAGAGAGAGAGAGGAGGAAAATTAAAGTGGTTAAACTAAATAGTGGAAACTGATTCAATTATGAGACGGAAGGCTAAAATCACACTTTCTTGACTATGAGGGAATCGTGATCCGAGAGTCATCCAAGGTTTTACGAATCTTAAATAAATAAATAAAAAGAAATAAAATAATTTTATGATTCTATATTTGGATTGAACAAGAAAAGGAAAAAAATGATAGTTTCAAATGAAAGGTTACCTAACATTATTAAAATTATGTAAAAGTACTATGAACAATTAAAATGTTTCACTCGTCAATTTTATTTTTTCCTCCATAAAATTTCAAATTAGAAAGATTGCAAAATTGTTTCATAAAAGATTCTTCCATCGCTCTATAACATTTCTCTCTCTCCATAAATCAATCCAAACAAGAAAAGGATTCCCAAATCCCTCCCTTCTTTTTCGTTTTTCCAAAAATTGTATTCCAAACATTAATTAAGTTATCAGGAAATTGGCAACTAATCCAGTTGTCAATGTTTTTGTTTCAATTTGAGATTCCAATCTAAATTCATTTAATTCCTTTCATGACCCATATCTTAGGCTCTGTTTGATTTAATTATAAAATTTTAGCTTTTAAGTTGTAGAACTTTTAACAATAGTGCTTTGGTTGGAATTTGGAAGTGTTGTTGAACAAAAGTCGTTGACTGTTTGGCCTACGTTGGGCAACGTTGAGCTTTTAAAAATTTTTGAGGGTAATATTGGACTTTAAAAAATATAAAAAAGGTATATTTGATAAAGAAAAAGAAACAATTTCTCGCATTATATAAAAATAATTTCACAAAAACCTATTTTAAAAAACTATAATTTGTAGTTTCTTATTTTTTAATTTTTTTCAACTTCAACTTTTACCTAAAAGTACTTTCAGAAATGGGTGAAACAATTTAGTCTCATCTTTTAAACTCATAGAAAATACTTTTGAGTGTCAAAAAATTAAATCAAACAGAGCCTTAATCATTGTGTATTACTCTTAGTGCATTAAAATTTGTACAAAGCTCTTTTAATACAATACTGTTGTGGTAATACCTTAACAATAATTGAAGTCATGAGGGGGAAAAGGGTGAAAGTGATTGATGATAGGAGCAACAATAATCGAACGTGTGATAGAAATTGATGTATTGAAATGTATGTTAGTTGCGTACAATTTTAAAATTAAGATTGTCATTTGTTAGAAACGTAAGCTAAACAACTTTTAAAATTATGTGGACAAGATAAAACTTGCAAGATCAAGTCGAGATAAACCCCAGCAAAATGTTTTGATTTTTAACGTAGTAATTAATTTAAGAAACTCAATAGTTGCAAAAAAAATATATGGTACAAAATAGCTACTTATAAAGTGCAGGATTAGTAAGAAAGGTAACTTCCTGATTCAATATGCCAAAACAATGATCGAGGCGTGGTCAGTGGAAGATGTGGTGCGAGTAGGAAGGGTGAACAAAATTGACTATATTGGATGGGAAAAAAAAAATCAAAAGAAAATAAAAGTTGTGTAAAAGGCAATTCAAGATTGGTAACTGTGGCACGATTGATTAGAAATTGAGACTGTTAATGGGCCTCGGGGTTCACATACATACTGGGTATTGCCACTAACACAATGGCTGAAATAGTTGGTCTTTGGACGAGTCTTAACACATGCGGTAAGCCTGGGAATATATACCATTGAATATATACCATTGAGGTGGAGACAAAATTTGCAAGTAAAAATAAATAAAAATAAGTCCTCTAAAATCTTGGATTGATGAGTGTTGAGGTATCTTGGGCTAACATCCGCATTTTCAGATCTATCTAATGCTCGGTTTGAGAAGGTCGATTGCAAGATGGTGCTGACTCTGCTTTCGAAAAGTTTTTTTTGGCCCTGTATGGCTGCCCGTTAAATGTTTATATACTTCTAAGTGTTGCTTTTGACTAGTGTTTTGAAAATGTAGTTTCTCAGAATTAGTTCTTTTTTTGGCTCTGCCGTGTCGTAAGCAACATATATTATGGTTACGGTTAATGTTTCTTTCTTTATTTTATTCCTTTTACCTGCCTGCCTCCTCATCCTTTGATTGCCTGTCTAGCCACTCCTTTATTGAGTATTTGAGGTGGGCTCTTGTCTTTCGGCAGCGCCGAATTCCGTACAGGTACAACTCTTATTTGAACGAAGTGAAAAAAATACGATCTTTGTTGTCTAATAGAAGCGCAAGGTTTGAAGATGCTCGACCAACGGGAGAGGCCTACCTTTACCGCTTCAATCGACTGCTTTGAATTGTTTACTAATAAATATTCGAATTGACTTGTCAATCATAATTTAAAATAATTTCTAAGTGAATTTTATTTAATGTTAGTACATGTACGTAAATTTTCACACACTATTAAAGAAAGATAAATAGCGTGTGACATCCCATGGGGGTGGTTTGTGGCCAACCTGATTTGACTGCTTACGTACTTATAAATGTGTATTTCATCATTTACGCCTATTTGAAGAAAAAAAAAAAAGAAGTGTAGAATAGTTAATCTGGATCTTCAAGAAATGGTCTCGTGCCTTAACAACAACAGGCCAGCCACCTTCATTTGTTTTTGTTTGTTTGTTTTTTTTTTTTTTTTTTTTTTTTTTTTTTTTTTCATTGGCCACCTTCATATGTTGAATTGCACAATTGGTCGTTATTCCATCGCTTTCAATTCTTGCGCTACATCAGAGATTTTTATTTTCTTCTATTGGTAATTGATACATAAATTACTTAGCAAAATTTAAAAAAAAAAAAAAATTGATTCATAAATCGAAAGATAATTAACTTACAAAAGAACAAAAAAATTATAAATGTTTATTTCACTATGTTGTTTTTGCCTTATATTATAACTACCGTAAATTTTAAAAAGAACTACTATATTATTTTGTTCAAGAATTAATATGTTTTAGAACATCAATCTCTTTAATGAATTCTCGAAGATTTGTATTTATAAATAAATTCTCTTGTTTGGAACTGTAAAAATAGTATTAAGTTAGTGTTATCATCTGTAAATACAAATAGTATTTAGAATACATGTGAATTTGAATTACAAGTAGTTATATTTTATTTAAATACCTTTCTTTTACGCATCGATTAAAAGATTTATCTAACCTTAACAAGCTAATTTATGTGTCCTTAAAATAGTGGTGAAGCTACATTAGACGATCACTTGTAGGCCATGCAGGGGCGAATGCATAAATGTGCAGCCCCCACTGGTTCGAGAAAACATTAAAAAAATTATGTATTTTAAAAAAAATAAATATTTATATATACTTAATTAAAAAAATTAATTATTTCCCACTGAAAAAAATATACATATATATATAATTAAAAAATTATATGTTTCAACTCCTACTAAAAAAAATTCTAAATCCACCCGATCATGGACTGCCATTGTTTTGGAATTTTTTACAATAACCTTACACTCCTTTTTTTTTTTTTTTAAAGTAAAATTGTGATCTAACAGCCTCAAGTTTTCATATCCGTTTTCAATACTTTACTTCTATTTGACTTTTCTTGTGAGTCCTCTTGACTTTGATCAAGAAGCTTCCAATCCATACGCCATATATAAGAATTTCTCTTTTTTGGGAAATAATATAGAAAATAGAAGAAAAATAGTTCCTGCGATATGGCATAACAATTACTATTCTGGTTGAATCTTGAAGTATTGATCAGAAGATATGCTTATGCTATCTTCGTGCCCCAATGAAATACTATCATCTTTTGCTTCAGAGGAAGGGTGAGGGAAAAAGCATTTGATATTTTTTCTTTTTACATTTGTATTTTAACCAAAGTCAATTTTTTAAATTTTAAAACAATTCTATTTTAAAAGATGAGTAACGAATTTAAAAAATGTAGAATTGCAATTTCTATCTTTTAGATAAAGTTTAAGAAATTTCAAGATTTACAAATCTTGTATATAAAAAACTTTACCATACCTTTCTTTTCCGTAGAGATTTGAACCATCTAAAATTACAGGAATGATAAGGAAATTAGGGAAAGATCCTAATTTGCTGTAAAACAAAGTTCAATACTGATCAGGACATCTCTTAATTAATATTTTATTATAACATTTTAATATTATATTTCAATCATTTATATTACCCAAAATAACTAACATTTAGATCCAATAAATAAAATAACTCCTGGACACAAGACCAAAGTATCTAATTTTACCCTATAAAAAATACTTTCTTCATTCCTTTGATGTTAAAAAATTAAATGAATCGATGTGATACATTATTAAAATATTATAATAAAATATTAATTAAGAAAGAATCTTAGTCGCTTTTTTTCAACATTACGTATGTTCTTGATTTACTTCTATGTTTACTCGATACATTTTAATATCTATTTAGTGAATAAAGACCATATAGATGTATGTAATACATTGGATATTCCCAATTGACTAAAACTCGAAATAATAAAATATATTGCAAAATGCAATGAACTTAAAGAATACAATTAGAACTTGACACAAGAAAAGATACAACTAGACAGGCGCGGCCAACGCATACATCATCAAACTTGCACGTAAAAAACAAGTCATTGGCATGAACAAAATTAAAATTAAATTAAAGTTAAAGAATAATTGTCAAATTTGAGAAGAAACCATTTTTGATTACTAATTTAGTAGCATGTTAACCTCATGATCTTGTTTAACACTTACGTTTCACTTAAATTATCTTTTTTCTGACGTTGTTTAATAGGTGGACAAATTTCACTACTTGTCATCAATATTTATTTCAATTTTTGCAATATATTTTAAGGTTTTAAAAATTTATTGAGAGAGATTGGAGGGGTGACTCTCATTCCTAATGGATTGTTTAATCTTCGACTTCGGGGTCCAATATAAGAAAAAAAAAAAAAAAAAAGCTATATTAGAAGACTCCAATATTCACCGTAATGTTCAGAGTGGTGGTCCTCTTCCTCCTCCCCCTCCCCCTCCCCCTCCCCCCCAAAAAAAAAATATATAGTTAAAAAATTATATGTTTTAGCCACTATTAAAAAAAAATTCTAGATATGCCACTGCTTATGATAATGAACATGTAAGACCAACTTAAAATTTTGAATAAAATTGGGAATTAACCTAAAAATTTGGAAGATGATTTATGTCACCCTTTCCTCCTTCTTTGTATGGTAAGAATTCATGTATTAAATGTCAAATATCTCATGTAAATAGAAAAAATTCAATTATATAAGAAAACGTGAATGAGTGAAGCGGTGCCATATAGCAGTGTTCATTGGAACAAGTTGATCCTCTCACGTAATTTTTCTTTAAATTCAAATGAGAAAACACAAAATTATTTCTCCAATAAGCATTGCTATATGTCATCCCTTTACCCCTTCACATTTTTTTATATAATTGAATTTTTACATTTACACAAGAGAATTGACATTTAATACATGATGTCTATAACATTAAAAACTAGTTTAAAAATCTAAATAAATAATAGAGACTACTAATTAAAATCCATTAGAACATGGAATACAAATAGTCAATCCAATGAATCAAATTCCATCAACATAAATTCGACAGATCAATGGTTTGCTTTTTCTTTCATTAATTTTCTTAGTACTTTTTTTTTTCTGGGTGAAAACTTAGTACTTGTTCGAGTCTACCGTAGGTTGATTCTTTTTTTTTTGGCTTTGTGGAATGTTTGAAACTGGTTACATAACTATACATCTCTCTATATAAAAATCTCCAACTGACCAAGAGGATTGTCCAATTCTGTTTTTTTTTTTTTGGCTAAGTTAGGATTATCCAATTCTATCATCCCAATATTTTGCCGAATGCCAAACTTCGCGAACCATAGGTTGATTCTTTTGTAGCGATACGAACAACTCCCACCAAACGCTAGAAAGATTTGGTCCTATGTATGTGTAATGAATCTCCATCTAATACACTGATATCAAATAATAAAAAGGACGTATAAAAAAGGACAGTTTTCTGCTTTGAAGAATTTAATAATTGTTACTTCGAGAATCAAATATGATTTTATGTTTAAAAAAAAACTACCAATGGCTTTGCATGTTTGAATTTGTGGCACGCGGATGACTAAGCCGAATCAAACTATACTTTTATCGCATAAGAAAGAGGTTGTACATTTTGAGCGTAAACCCTCAAATCTATAATTAGAATATCAATTTTAGCTCTAAAGTTCATTTATATTTTAGATGGGTTATTAGCAATTCGCATTAATTCAAAAACCTAGGTAATAGAGAGAAATAGAGAGGGCATTGATGGCAAAGATGCTCACTAGCATTGAATTTGGTGGAAAGAGAATGAAGAGAATAGAGTTGATTGTGTTTTAGAGGGAGAATGTAGATTTTTGTAATTTACTATCCAAAAGATAGGGTCTAGTTTGAGATCAGATTTTCGCCACATAGAGAGTCACCTCATTTATAAGTTCTATACACATAAAATTTTGTCTTAATATCCATCAAACTCATTTTAAATCTTTTATTTTAACGTGTACGTATTAGACTTAGTTTGCTAAAGAAATTTCATGACTTGATCTTGGAGTAGGTTTGAGAATTCGAGAAGGGGTGCCTATATTTTCACTTCACACACATTTTACCAAGTCGGGTCCCAACACCACCAAATTTCAATGACCTATTCGTTTAATGCAAGTCTTTTTAACTCCAATTCAAGTTTCTTCAACCAATGATTGAATGGTTCAATTAATGGTGCATGTAGTATAATGACACACTCTAACTTATAAAAAAAAAAAAAAAATTGATTAAATATATTAGAATGTTAATAGTCTACTTGGCATTTATTATTGAACTTATATGAGAATTTTCGTTAATAATAATAGGTCCAGACTCCATCGCTAGGTGCATGGATACAGAAGATTAGCAAATGAGAGCGCAAAGTAACGGGTAATGAAAAGGAATTATAAAATAGCAAAGCGTTCATTATCATCACCATCATATTCGGAACAAGTCAAGATAATAGTCGTGGGATTTTTAAATTGTGATTGCAACCTTTTTAATCTTTATATTGCATGGCATCTCTCATTGAGTAGATCATCATGAATATCCACACTATAAATACTCCACATAACTTTTTCTTTCTCCACACAACTTTTTCTTTCTCTACTTCCTCTTTCTGTGTCGCTGCTCTTTTCTAAGTTTTGATTAGCAATTCATAATGGCTACTCTTGGTAGGCTACTAGCGATGATGGGTATAGTCATGTTGGCCACAAGTTTCAACACAGCTTTTGCGGCAGACCCAGACATGCTTCAAGATATATGTGTTGCTGATTATAATTCTCGTAATATATTTTTAAAATCTCTCTTCTCTTTCTCTTTGTCTCTGCAAAACTTATCAAGATCATCTTGATCAATATCATAATCATTTTTTATAATTGAAGTCGTGGTTTAAATTCAAAACATTTTATTACAATTGATTGTTACTCGACTATTTCAACTGACTCTTTAATTAATGAATAAAACACCCATTTTGGCTTGTTGCTTGTTAATATGTGATTCTTGTTGTCACTCTCTAAGAATAGTAAACAAGACCCAAATGTGACTAAACTATATGGTGTATATCTTTGGCCAAAAAGAAACAGTTCATGCATATTTGATTTAAAAGTCGGCCAACAAACCGATCGTTTAAATTGCCCTCCTTACTATGCATTTGCATCATTTCCCTTATAACCAACCTCTTTACCTCCTTGACTAAAGATAAATTTCTTTGCATGGAACAGCTATTTTGGTAAATGGATTTCCCTGCAAGCCAAATGCAACACCTGATGATTTCTTCTCTGACATCCTCGCCGTGCCTGGAGCAACCAACAACCTAATGGGTGCGATAGTGGCTCCAGCCAATGTTGAGATAATTCCAGGCCTCAACACGCTTGGTGTATCCCTTGCACGTGTTGATTTCGCCCCTGGTGGCGTCAACCCACCCCACAGCCACCCACGAGCCAGTGAAATAATTTTTTTGCTTGAAGGTGAACTCGATGTTGGCTTCGTAACCACAGCCAATATACTCTTCTCCAAGCACATCAAGAAAGGTGAACTGTTTGTGTTCCCCAGAGGCCTCATTCACTTCCAGAGGAACAATGGCTATGTTCCGGCTGCTATGCTCGTGACGTTCAACAGTCAATTGCCTGGTGTGCATCGCGTTGCAGACGCATTGTTTACAGCTACACCACCTGTGCCTGATAATGTTTTGACAAGGTCTTTCCAGATTGGTACCAAAGAAGTTCAGCAAATCAAGTCTAGACTTGCACCCAAAATGTAGGCATGTTGTCCATTCATATATATAGTGGGTGGATATATATTTGTATTTATTTTGTGAAATTATTCGAAAAATATTGTAGAACCATGCATGCATGAGATGTGCATGGTTTCTGCTTGACCAATAATATATAATAAATTCCACCTTCTCATTATTAGTAATGTCTCAATATATCATTTCACAGTATCAATCGTTTGAATGCTGACAAAGTGACGATATATTTATAATAAAATAATTTGGATCATTATGTGTTGCTGAACCCTCACTATAGTCAAGCATGGAATAAGGCGAGCCATGATCAAAGTAGATAATGTTAGTTATCACTCAATAGATTCCTCCGTCACTTTTTCTCAAGTAAAATACAGCGATTTTTAAGCCATTGAGTAGGTGGGCATGGGCCTATTGTATTTTTATCTAAGAGTAATATTGACTGACCTCTTAGTGCTAATTTTCACTTCTCTTATGGGGATTTTTTTGGTCAATTTCAAAATTTTCTGTCATCTTTTCTCAAGTAAAATACACTATTATTGTTATCGCATCGAGTAGTACACTACTTATTGAAAATATATTAACCTTTAGTGATTGGATAAAATGAACCACGTTTTTGTATTATTCAGCCATAAACACAGCCTATTTTGTATTTCAATAAAAATGGTTTTACTTTGTTAATACTGCATTTCACGTTGACTTTCGTATAGCTTTGAATAAATTAATGCATGGCACTACGTCACACATCTTTTTTTTGAGTTTTTTGAAAAATATTATTGTTTCAATTAGTTTGTATTAATATGAGGTCCTAAACTATTTTTTAGGGAAGTTTTCCTCTTATTGAGTTATACACTCATAATTGTTCATTCCAACCCATATTCCAAGGGGCATATCAAATGCATTCAAGCGACGTGTTGTATCAAACACCACTGCATCGCCAAAAATCTCATATGATTGGATTGAAGAGGCATATGACCAAGCAATGTTCTCCAATTTGTTGTTAGAATCGCGTGAAAACTCATAGTTGAAGTTAGGGGTCTTTCTCCTTTATATTTCTGCACATCCTGAGTAAGTAAATTCCTAACATCCTTCTCTGTGAATGGCAAATACCCAGCTGGTTCGACACACTTCTCGAGCTCCATGAGCCTCATGATCATCATCTGTTGCATGCACTGAAATTCCATGTCTTAGCAAACATCAGGATCCGGCTCTTGTCTGCATCTGATATGGTGCGATATGCAGGAAGAAAACGTACTTGATTAGGCTCTTAAAGCTCGTGATTATGGTGGTCTGACATCCACAACGAGAGGACTTTCTTTCTACTCCTTTGAGGCTTATTTTCATTCGAGGTCTTGATGGGAGTATTACCAGCACGGTGGCAGACAAAGTAGCGCCTTGCCAACGCCTTCTTAATTTACCCTCTGTACGATGCCAAATTCACTATAGAATTCATAAGCCGCATCATAATAATCTAATAATCTCTTATGGATCGAATTGTTGTATACAAACCGTATGTTAGTTAATGGAGCGGGCGGGTCTTAAGTGGGCCTTACAAGGGCTGTCTAATAGCTGCTATTTTGGATATTAATCCTTTAGTGTACTATTAATAATGGGCTTCACCCCAATGATAATGACATCCATGGACTAATCAATACTTCCTCCTCCTTTTGTTATGACTTTGGTTTAGATCTTCTCCTAATCACTTGTATTTTTTTAGTGATTAGGAGGTAAAATCTTAACCATCCATCTCACATTACATGCTTAAGACTGAGATGAAGAAAGAAAAAAAAGAGGAGTTAACAAAAAGAGAGAGAGACAGAGGAGAAAAATTAAAGTGTTTGAACTAAATAGTGGAGATTGATTCAATTATGAGATGAAAGGCTAAAATCACACTTTCTTGACTATGAGGGAATCGTGATCCGAGAGCCATCCAAGGTTTTACGAATCTCAAATAAAATAATAATAATAATAATAATTTTATGATTCTTTATTTGGATTGAACAAGAAAACGTAAAGAAATGATAATTTTAAATTGAAGGTTACCTAATATAATTAAAATTATGTAAAAGTACTAGGAACAATTAAAATATTTTACTCGTAAATTTTACATTTTCCTTCATAAAATCTCAAATTAGAAAAATTGTAAAATTATTTCATAAAAGATTCTTCTATTGCTCTATAACATTTCTCTCTTTCCAAAGTCAATCCAAACAAGGAAGAGATTCCCAAATCCCTTATTCCTTTTCATTTTTTCCAAAAATTGTAATCCAAACACTAATTAAGTACTTATCAAGAAATTGGCAACTAATCCAGTTGTCAATGTTTTTGTTTCAAATTGAGATTCCAATCTAAATTCATTTAATTCCTTTCATGACCCATGCCTTAGGGTCTATTTGGTCTAGTTGTGAAATTTTAGTTTTTGAGTTGTAGAGTTTTTAGTAATAGTGCTTTGATTAGAACTTGAAAGTGTTGTTGAACAAAAGTCATTGATTGTTTGGCCTATGTTGCGCAATGTTGAGCTTTTAAAAAATTTTGAGGGTAATGTTGGACTTTAAAAATATGAAAGAGGTATATTTGAGAAAGAAAATAAAATAATTTTTCGCATTATATAAAAACAGCTTCACAAAAATCTATTTTGAAAAGTTCTAATTTGGAGTTTATTATTTTTCAATTTTTTTCAGCTTCAACTTTTATCTAAAAGTACTTTCAGAAATGGGTGAAACAAGTTAGTCTCATATTTTAAACTCATAGAAAATACTTTTGAGTGTCAAAAAATTAAACCAATAAGAGCCTTAAGGGCATCCTCAATGGAGTCTCTAAACAGCAATGCTTGCTGTTTTTAGAGACTCCATTGAGGAAAAACCAACACCAATGGGAATCTCTAAAACACAATTTGATACTTTTTGGTAAAAAAATGACATCAAATCAGTCTTGAGGAGCTAAAATAGCACCTAGTCTCCATTTTTTTTAACAAATTTGTTGAAAAAAAATGAAGACTATAAAAAAAGATAAAAACGAGTCTCTATTTTGAAGCATGTGACGATCTGATAATCTGACAAAGTCAGATCGTCAGATCTGAAAAAAAAATTACAATTTTTTTTTTCATTCATCAGACAAGAAAAAAAAACAAAAAAACAAACCAAAAAATTCTGACAATAGATCGTCAGATCTGAAAACGAACCAAAAAAATTACAAATTTTTTTTTTTCATCAAACAAGAAAAAAAAAAACTAAAAACTCTTGTTCAATAAACAGAAAAAAGGTAAAAAAAAAAGGTAGGGGGGGGGGGGGGGGCGCGCTGCTGCGAGAAAGGGAAAAAGGGAAAGGGGAAGGGGAAGGGGAAGGGGAAAGGGGCGGGGGGGTGCAGCACATACAAACACACATACACACACACACACACACACACATATATATATATATATGTATATATATGTGTGTATTTGTTTGTGTGTATATATGTATGTGTTTGTGTATGTGTCTGTATGTGTGTATATATGTATGTGTTTGTGTGTGTGAAGGGTAAAAAGGGAAAGAAAGGGACGGGACTGCAGGGAAAAAAAGAAGAGAAGGAAAGGAAGGTGGGTTTTTAATTATATTTTTATGTTGTTTTAGTTTAG
Organism: Ehretia macrophylla; assembly: GCA_037974665.1. Lineage (NCBI taxonomy): Eukaryota > Viridiplantae > Streptophyta > Magnoliopsida > Boraginales > Ehretiaceae > Ehretia > Ehretia macrophylla. The sequence goes on from CM075766.1 coordinate 54,683,656, forward strand.
GTTAAACGTAATCCTAATTTTTTAAACATTATGATCGTCGTAATTTATTTATTTTTTGCTTGAAATATTCGTTAAAAAAGTTGAGATAATCTAAATAACAATTAATTAAAAAAAGTAACATACGAGAAAAAATAACACATAATCAAATTATTATGTAAAATTAAAATTAACACAATATAAAGACTCATTTTTTTTTTATCTTGATCTCTAAATGGGTCTTTAAAATAGTTTTTTTGTCTTGGCCTCTAAATGGGTCTCTAAAATTGATCTTAATCTCTATATGGGTTTCTAAAATGATAGATAGAGACCCATTATAAAGACTCAATTGAAGATAGCCTAATCATAGTGTATTACTCTTAGTGCATTAAAATTTGTACAAAGCTCTTTTAATACAATACTGATGTGGTAATACCTTAACAATAATTGAAGTCATGAGGGGGAAAAGGGTGAAAGTGATTGATGATAGGAGCAACAATAATTGAACATGTGATAGAAATTGATGTATTGAAATGTAAGTTAGTTGCGTGCTGTACAATTTTAAAAGAGTAAAAAACCTTTAAGTTCCTTAGGTTTTGTAAAAGTAACATTTTGGTTCCTTAATTTTTAAAAAGTGACAATTTGGTTCATTTTTTACGAAAAATGTTAATTTTTTTGTGATTTTTCTATTTTACCCTTGGACCCATTTTCTCTTTCATGCATGACATTATACACCATTTTGGCAGCCATGGGATATCACAAAAAATAAGAAAAAAATAATCAAAAAATTCACAAAATATACCTGTCCAAACCAAAACAAAAAAAATACAATTTCTACAAAATGATTTCAACATCATCGTCCACCACAGTCAGAGAAGAAATAAACGGAATAATTATTAAGTTAAAAAATATGAGATATTATTGTGGGTCAAAAGTAACTGATCGCATATCTGAATAGGAAATATGAGAGTCAGTCGTTAAATCCGTCGCTAATTAGTGACGGAATTAGCGAAAGAAATAAGTATTTATCTCAAAAAATAAATATTATAGATCATAATTTCTTATAAAATACATTTTACACTCCGTTAACAATATAAACAAGTATCTTTCATAGTTGACAATATGGTTAAACTTTTTAACAATGTGCATAAAGGCTTTAACAATGTGCAATAAAAGCTAAGCAAGAATGATCTTACAAAACTCATCAATAGTGGAAAATAATGATACTGCCTTTTGTCTCAATACCAGAGAATAGAACCAGTCACCAGTTATATCAAGACCCCTACAATAGATAAAGCTGTTACAAAATATCCGTAGCTTTTTTCTACTCATCACAAGAAACATCACCATATGTATTGCGTGCCATACATGGCAACTCGTCCTTTATACAAGCTCCTCTCCTCCCCGCCCCGCGCCCCTAAAAAAAAACCCCAATTTGCCATGTCAGCTTTTATTCCCAGCCTTGCAAGTCAGAACCAGAGAACAAAATGTGCACGACCACGTGATCTTTCAGAGGTTATATCTAACCTACGGCTTTTCTAAAATTTACAGCTGCGTTTTAGTCATAGCTGAACAGTGGAATCAAATTATAACAAGAGACAACAAGATTAGGTGCACACCGTATTTACTCTTCCAAACTCACTCTCTGCATAACCATGGAACTGCGTGATAACTGATAACCAATATCATCCATAGAGATGTCCAGCGCTTAAATCAATTTGCGAAACTACTATCCTTTAGCAGAATATATGTATATACAAACACACATATCAGCCAAAAGAAAACGATGCATACAATAGCATTCAAATTTCTCACCACATACAGTTTAACTACATATCATCACTAGCATATTACATGGTAGTGCGTATAATATCTTTTAGGATAAACCAGCAAAACCCATATTTTGTCTAAGTTTCACGTTAAGCCCTTTGCTATCATAATAATTTAATATCCCTTTTCATCCCAATTTATAGGCGCAATGGGCCACATTCTTATCATAGGGTCAATATAGATTATAAGGTCACCAGATTATTGATAATACGAGACGTAACATGAAAATTCAACAAAACACGTTATCATCAATCACGAGTTTAACACGCATTCTCAACAAACAAAAGAAGCTTTTTTTTTTTTTTTTTTTTTTCAGTTTACAAATATGATCATAAATGCAATTTGCATATCATCATTAAACACCAGAAAAATAATTCTTTAAATAATCAGCTGGACTTAGCTAAGCTTCCTACCCATTATAGCAGCAAAGCAATGCACATATCCTGAAAATAAATTCTAAAGCTAAATTAAATACAAAAATAAAAATAAAAATTGAGTGCTATTGAAACACTTACAAAATTTACACGTTTTCATCGTAGTGAAACAAATATATATACGTAAGTGCGTATATGTTGTGTGTGTGTGTGTGTGTGTGCGTGTGCGTGTGCGTGTATATAAATAAAATATATGTATGTATATGTGTATGTATAGATGATTGATTCGTATTGAGGGCGAAGTAAGGAGGAACCCTAATGTGCGCTGGGATGCTATGGGGACATTTTATATCGCGGCGCACGCTATTATCCGGCGCCTCTGGTGTCCAAACGGGTCATTTTCCGAAAATGGATCGGGTTGTTGAATCCAAACGTCATGTTAGTTAATGGAGCGGGCGGGTCTTAAGTGGGCCTTGGCTGTCTAATAGCTGCTATTTTGGACATTAATCCTTTAGTGGAACCGTGGATAGTACTATTAATAATGGGCTTCAGCCCAATGAAATTGACATCCATGGACTAATCAATATTCCTCCTCCTTTTGTTATGACTTCGGATTAGATCTTCTCCCAATCACTTGTGTTTTTTCGTGATTAGAAAGTAAAATTTTAACCATCAATCTCACATTACGTGCTTAAGACTGAGATGAAGAAAGAAAAAAAGGGGAGTTAACAAAAAGAGAGGGGAAAAGAGAGAGAGAGAGAGAGAGAGGAGGGAAATTAAAGTGTTTAAACTAAATAGTGGAGATTGATTCAATTATGAAATGGAAATCACACTTTCTTGACTATGAGGGAATCGTGATCCGAGAGCCATCCAAGGTTTTACGAATTCTTAAATATAAAAAGAAAATAATTTTATGATTCTTTATTTGGATTGAACAAGAAAAGGAAAAAAATGATAGTTTCAAATGGAAGGTTACCTAACATTATTAAAATTATGTAAATGTACTATGACCAATTAAAATGTTTCACTCGTCAATTTTACTTTTTTCACCATAAAATCTCAAATTAGAAAGATTGCAAAATTGTTTCATAAAAGATTCTTCCATCGCTCTATAACATTTCTCTCTCTCCATAAATCAATCCAAATAAGAAAAGGATTCCCAAACCCTTCCCTTCTTTTTCGTTTTTCCAAAAATTGTAATCCAAACACTAATTAAGTTATCAAGAAATTGGCAACTAATCCAGTTGTCAATGTTTTTGTTTCAATTTGAGATTCCAATCTAAATTCATTTAATTCCTTTCATGACCCATGCCTTAAGCTCTGTTTGGCCTAGTTATAAAATTTTAGCTTTTAAACTGTAGAACTTTTAATAATAGTGCTTTGGTTGGAACTTAAAAGTATTGTTGAACAAAAGTAGTTGACTGTTTGACCCATGTTGGGCAACGTTGAGCTTTTAAAAATTTTTGAGGGTAATTTTGGACTTAAAAAAATATGAAAGAGATATATTTGATATAAAAAAAAAAAAATAGTTTCTCGCATTATATAAAAACAGTTTCACAAAAACTTATTTTAAAAACTATAATTTGGAGTTTTTTGTTTTTCAAATTTTTTCAACTTCAACTTTTACTTAAAAGTACTTTTAAAAATGGGTGAAACAATTTAGTCTCATCTTTTAAACTCATAGAAAATACTTTTGAGTGTCAAAAAATTAAACCAAACAGAACCTTAATCATAGTGTATTACTCTTAGTGCATTAAAATTTGTACAAAGCTCTTTTAATACAATACTGTTGTGGTAATACCTTAACAATAATTGAAGTCATGAGAGGAAAAAGGGTGAAAGTGATTATTGAAAGGAGCAACAATAAGTGAACATGTGATAGAAATTGATGTATTGAAATGTATGTTAGTTGCGTACAATTTTAAAATTAAGATTATCATTTGTTAGAAATTAAATGTAATTTAAACAACTTTTAAAATTATGAGGACAAGATAAAACTTGCAAGATCAAGCCGAGATAAACCCCAACAAAATATTTTGATTTTTAACGTAGTAATTAATTTAAGAAACTCAATAGTTGTAAAAAATATATGGTACAAAATAGCTACTTATAAAGTGTAGGATTAGTAAGAAAGGTAACTTCCTGATTAGTGTTAAGGTATCTTGGGCTAACATCCACATTTTCAGATCTATCACGTTTACTAATAAATGTTGGATTGACTTATCAATTATAATTTGAAACAATTTCTAGGTGAGTTTTATTTAGAATTAGCACATCTATGTGAATTTTTACATACTCTTGAAGAAAGATAAATAATGTGCGACATCCAATGGGGTGGTTTGTGGCCAGTCTGATTTGACTGCTTAAGTACTTATAAATGTGTATTTCATCATTTACACCTATTTTTTTTTAAAAGAAAAAAAGAAAAAAAAGTGTAGAATTGTAAATCTGGATCTTCTAGAAGCGGTCTTGTGCTTTAACAGCAACAGGCTAGCCACCTTCATTTGTTTTTGTTTTTTTTTGTTTTTTATGTTTTTTTGTATTTTGTTTTTGTCATTAGCTACCTTCATTTGTTGAATTGCACAATTAATGGTTGTTATTCCATCGCTTTCAATTCTTGCGCTGCATCAGAGATTTTTATTTTCCTCTATTGGTAATTGATACATAAATTACTTAGCAAAAATAAAAAAAATTGATTCATAAATCAAAAAAAAATAAACTTACAAAAGAACAAAAAAATTATAAATGTTTATTTCACTATGTTGTTTTTGCCTTATATTACAACGACCGTAATTTTTAAAAAGAACTACTATATTATTTTGTTCAAGAATTAATATGTTTTAGAACATCAATCTCTTTAATGAATTTTCGAAGATTTGTATTTGTAGATAAATTTTTTTATTTGGAATTGTAAAAATAATATTAGGTTAGTTTTATCATCTGTAAATACAAATAGCATTTGGAACACATATGAATTTAAATTAGTAATTATATTTTACTTAAATACCCTTCTTCTTTTAGGCATCGATTAAAAGAGTTATTTAGCCTTAACAAACTAATTTATGTGTCCTTAAAATAGTGGTGAGCTACATTAGACGAGCACTCGTAGGCCATGCTGGGGCGGATGCATAAAGGTGCAGCCCTCACCGGTTCGAGAAAATATTAAAAAAATTATGTTTTTTTTAAAAAAAATAAATATTTATGTATAGTTAATTAAAAAAATTAATTATCCTCTACTAAAAAAATATACATATATAATAAAAAATTATATGTTTTAGCCCCTACTAAAAAAAATTCTAAATCCACCCAATCATGGACTGCCATTGTTTTGGAATTTTTTACAATAAACTTACACTCTCTTTTTTTTTTTATTTAAAAAAAGTAAAATTGTGATCTAACAGCCTCAAGTTTTCATATCCGTTTTGAATAGTTTACTTCTATGTGACTTTGATCAAGAGGTTTCCAATCCATACGCCATAAGAAGTTCTCTTTTTTGGGAAATAATATAGGAACTAGAAGAAAAATAATTCCTGCGATATGGCATAACAATTACTTTTATGGTTGAATCTTGAAGTATTGATCAGAATATATGCTTATGCTATCTTCATGCCCAATGAAATGCTATCATCTTTTGCTTCGGAGGAAGGGTGAGGGAAAAAGCATTTGATCTTTTTTCTTTTACATTTGTATTTTAACCAAAGTCAATCTTTTAAATTTTAAAACAATTCTATTCTAAAAGATGAGTAACGAATTTAGAAAATATAGAATTGCAATTTCTATATTTTAGATAAAGTTTAAGGAATTTCAAGATTTACAAATCTTGTATATAAAAAACTTTACCATACCTTTCTTTTCCATAGAGATTTGAACCATCTAGAATTACAGCAATGATAAGGAAATTAGGGGAAGATCCTAATTTGGTGTAAAACAAAGTTCAATACTGATCAGGACATCTCTTAATTAATTTTTTATTATAACATTTTAATATTACATTTTAATCATTTATTTTACCCAAAATAACTAACATTTAGACCCAAAAAATAAAATAACTCCTAGACACAAGGCCAAAGTATCTAATTTTACCCTATAAAAAATACTTTCTTCATTCCTTTGATGTTAAAAAATTAAATGAATCGATGTGATACATTATTAAAATATTACAATAAAATATTAATTAAGAAAGAATCTTAGTCCCTTTTTTTCAACATTACGTATGTAATTGATTTACTTCTATGTTTACTTGATACATTTTAATATCTATTTAATGAATAAAGACCATATAGATGTATGTAATACATTGGATATTCCCAATTGACTAAAACTCGAAATAATAAAATATATTGCAAAATGCAATGAACTTAAAGAATACAATTAGAACTTGATACAAGAAAAGATACAACTAGACAGGCGCGGCCAACGCATACATCATCAAACTTGCACGTAAAAAACAAGTCATTGGCATGAACAAAATTAAAATTAAATTAAAGTTAAAGAATAATTGTCAAATTTGAGAAGAAACCATTTTTTATTACTAATTTAGTAGCATGTTAACCTCATGATCTTGTTTAACACTTACGTTTCACTTAAATTATCTTTTTTCTGACTTGTTGTTTAATAGGTGGACAAATTTCACTACTTGTCATCAATATTTATTTCAATTTTTGTAATAGATTTTAAGGTTTTAAAAATTTATTGAGAGAGATTGGAGAGGTGACTCTCATTCCTAATGGATTGTTTAATCTTCGACTTCGGGGTCCAATATAAGAAAAAAAAAAAAAAAAGCTATATTAGAAGACTCCAATATTCACGGTAAATGTTCAAAGTGGTGGTCCTCTTCCTCCTGTCCCTCCCCCTCCCCCTTCCCTCCAAAAAAAATAACATTATATAGTTAAAAAATAATATGTTTTAGCTGCTATTAAAAAGAAATTCTAGATATGCCACTGCTTATGATAATGAACATGTAAGACCAACTTAAAAATTTGAATAAAATTGGGAATTAACCTAAAAATTTGGAAGATGATTTATGTCACCCCTTCCCCTCTCTTTGTATGGTAAGAATTCACGTATAAAATGTCAAATATCTTATGTAAATGAAAAAAAATCAATATTATATAAGAAAATGTGAATGAGTGAAGGGGTGCCATATAACAATGCTCATTGGAACAAGTTGATCCTCTCATGTAATTTTTCTTCAAATTCAAACGAGAAAACACAAAATTACTTCTCCAATAAGCATTGTTATATACCATCCCTTTATCCCTTCACATTTTCTTATATAATTGAATTTTTACATTTACACAAGAGAATTGACATGTAATACATGATGTCTATAACATCGAAAACTAGTTTAAAAATCTAAATAAATAATAGAGACTATTAATTAAAATCCATTAGAACATGGAATACAAACAGTCAATCCAATGAATCAAATTCCATCAACATAAATTCGACAGATCAATGGTTTGCTTTTCCTTTCATTAATTTGGTTAGTACTTTTTTTTTGGGGTGAAAAATTAGTACTTGTTCGAGTCTACCGTAGGTTGATTCTTTTTTTTGGCTTTATGGAATGTTTAAAACCGATTACATAACTATACGTCTCTCTCAATAAAAATCTCCAACTGACCAAGAGGATTAATGTCCAATTCTTCGTTTTTTTTTTTTTTTGGCTAAGCTATGATTATCCAATTCTATCATTCCAATATTTTGCCGAGAGCCAAACTTGGCAAACCATAGGTTGATTCTTTTGTAGCGATACGAACAACTCCCACCAAACGCTAGAAAGATTTGGTCCTATATATGTTTAATGAATCTCCATCTAATACACTGATATCAAATAATTAAAAGGACGTATAAAAAAGGACAGTTTTCTGCTTTGAAGAATTTAATAATTGTTACTTCGAGTATCAAATATGATTTTATGTTTAAAAAAAAAAACTACCAATAGCTTTGCATGTTTGAATTTGTGGCACGCGGATAACTAAGCCGAATCAAACTATACTTTTATCGCATAAGAAGAGGTTGTACATTTTGAGCGTAGACCCTCAAATCTATAATTAGAATATCAATTTTAGCTCTAAAGTTCATTTATATTTTAGATGGGTTATTAGCAATTCGCATTAATTCAAAAAACTAGGTAATAGAGAGCAATAGAGAGGGCATTGATGGCAAAGATGCTCATTAGCATTGAATTTGGTGGAAAGAGAATGAAGAGAATAGAGTTGATTGTGTTTTAGAGGGTAGAGAATGTAGATTTTTGCAAGTTATTATCTAAAAGATAGGGTCTAGTTCGAGATCAGATTTTTGCCACATAGAAAGTCACCTCATTTATAAGTTCTATGCACGTAAAATTTTGTCTTAATATCCATCAAACTCATTTTAAATCTTTCATTTTAACGTGTACATATTAGACTTAATTTGCTAAAGAAATTTCATGACTTGATCTTGGAGTAGGTTTGAGAATTCGAGAAGGGTGCCTATATCTTCACTTCACACACATTTTACCAAGTCGGGTCCCAACACCACCAAATTTCAATGACCTATCCGTTTAATGCAAGTCTTTTTAACTCCAATCCATGTTTCTTCAACCAATGACTCTGAATGGTTCAATTAATGGTGCATGCAGTTCAATTAATGGTGCATGTACTGCATGTAGTGTGTAATTATATAATGACACACTCTAATTTATAAAATAAAAAAAATTCGATTAAATATATTAGAAAGTTAAGAGTCTACTTGGCATTTATTATTGAACTTATATGAGTATTTTCGCTAATAATAGGTCCAGACTCCATCGCTAGGTGCATGGCTACAGAAAATTAGCAAATAAGAGCGCAAAGTAACAGAGGTAATGAAAAAGGAATTATAAAATAGCAAAGCGTTCATTATCATCACCTTCATATTTCGAACATGTCAAGATAATAGTAGTGTGATTTGTAAATTGTGATTGCAACCTTTTGAATCTTTATATTGCATGGCATCTCTCATTGAGTACATCATCATCAATATCCACACTATAAATACTCCACACAACTTTTTTCTTTCTCACACACAACTTTTTCTTTCTCTACTTCCTCTTTCTGTGTCGCTGCTCTTTTCTAAGTTTTGATTAGCAATTCATAATGGCTACTCTTGGTAGGCTACTAGCGATGATGGGTATAGTCATGTTGGGCATAAGTTTCAACACAGCTTTTGCTGCAGACCCAGACATGCTTCAAGATATATGTGTTGCTGATTATAATTCTGGTAATATATTTTTAAAATCTCTCCTCTTTCTCTTTGTCTCTGCAAAACTTATCAAGATCATCTTGATCAATATCATAACCATTTTTTATAGTTGAAGTCGTTATTTAAATTCAAAACCTTTTATTACAATTAACGGGTAAAAACCATTTTAGTCCCTCAGGTTTACTCTAAAGACCAAATTGGTCCTTCAAGTTTGTAAAAAAACCAAAGAGGTCCCTCCAGTTAACTTTTGTTAGTCAAATGTTAACAGTCAAAGGGTTGACTGAGTTACAAGACCATTATATCCTTAGGCAACCTATATTAAAAAAGAAAATTTGAATAAAACTCTAAATCAGTCTAAAAAAAACATAATTCACATAATTCGCGTAGGAAAACAAAAACAAAAACTAAAAAATATCAGTTCAAACATAAATAAATTAAAGTCAGTAATATATCGTTAAAAAATGAACAATCATGATTCATCTTCTTCTCTGGCCGGTACCCTGGTTGCTAATTATGTCGATGATGATTGCTCATTTTTTAACGATATATTATTGACTTTAATTTTTTTATGTTTGAAAGGATATTTTTTAGTTTTTGGTTTTTTTTTCCTGCACAAATAATGTGAATTATATTTTTTTAGACTAATTTAGACTTTTATTGTAATTTTCTTTTATAATATATGTTGTCTAAGGATATAATGATATTTTAACTCAGTCAACTCTTTGACTATTAACATTTGACTAACAAAAGTTAACTGGAGGGACCTCTTTGATCTTTTTACAAACTTGAGGGACCAATTTAGTCTTTAAAACAAACCTCAAGAACTAAAATAATTTTTGCCCTACAATTAATTGCTACTCGACTATTTCACCCTATTCTTTAATTAATGTATACAACACCCATTTTAGCTTATTACTTGTTGATATGTGATTCTTGTTGTCACTCTAAGAATAGTAAACAAGCCCCGAATAAACTATATGGTGTATTCATGCATATCTTTGGCCAAAAAGAAAAAGTTCATGCATATTTTGTCACGCCCCGAACTTAGACCCTAAACCCGGGGCGCGACTCGCTAAGAACTTACACAATTCATTTCAAACCTGCAAAGCTAATCAAGCACCAGTATAAAGAGTGGTAAAACCTGTTAAATTCACATCAGAGCATCTATATACATCATTGACAACATATCTACATAGTCTGAACCAAACATAATACTTTACTAAGATTACATCTTCCCCACCATACAAAAAAAAAATATTACTAAGGTTTACAAAGTTTCTACTGATAATCTACAATAATATAGACACATCCAAAACTTAGCTGGATTTGTCCTACAAAAGAAATCCAGCATACCACAAGCCGACTGGGGTAGGGGTTCTAAGACTGGTCATTCTCCTGATAACTGGACTCACCTTCCCCTGCGAATCAGATAAATAATAACATGAGCAAAGAAAGCTTAGTAAGGTGAACACCTGGAGTCAGGCTCTGAGGGTTGTCCAAAGTAAATGATGCAATATGGAAATTTAAAGTTAAACCAAACGTGCAATGTGGAGTCAAGGTACAAGAATATTCGGAAGAGGGACGAACGGAGAAGAGTTAGGTGACGCAAGTCTATAACCGAATCATAACTTGATCAATACAAAACATACACTTCCGACTAATATCAGAGTTACGCAATCCAGACAGCATAGTTACCTGAGCAGTTATCTCACAATTCTATCTATTCTGAAGCAGCGTACAAACTTAACTATATTTCAAGATATATTATCATATTTACCACAGAACATATAAATATCGCCTAGAGTCGTGATAGTGATAGCTAAATTCCCCACACCATAACAGAAGGCTTCTAAGCCTCGTCCTCAAGCGGTGAACCGTCTCCCACCGCTGAGGTCATAAAATGGCCACCTGCGGCCCACGCCTCCGTAGAGTGAAGCGTCCCTCACCTATGGGTACAAAGCTAAGAATATGCGGCAGTTTCACCCGCCGGATGGGTGTCACAACTCTAAGGATAACACATAGCAATTAATACAATCAATACTTAAATGTCACAGTCTCTCACTAGAAGTTGAGTATAAGATTTCAAAAGATGAGTGAATCGGAACGGAGTTAACTAATTTTGGTATATGAGACATTAACACGAAACAGTAGGGAGAGAACCATAGGGAATCTAGGTGCAAGAAGGTTGTCCAACCTCCCTTAGCCTTTCGTTATAGATAAAATAGTTCTTTTCCTTAAAATATACTTTCAAGCTAAGTTGACTCTGCAAAACAAGTAGTAAAATTAAGATCTCTAATTATAAAACTCACACTTGTTATATGAGCATTAATTCCTTAAAGGCTATGCATCCAATATAATCATAAACATTTATGTTATACTAATTTGCCTATACATGCAATTGATTTTATCTACCATTAAACTATTATATGTAGTCATTTAATCATATTTTTATGTAACATGCTTGCTCCATTTTCTTCACTATACTCATAAACTATTCACACCACAATCTCCTTTAATTTTGTATTTATTTACTACTTAACAAGTAAAGAAATCCATTATTTTATAAACAATATAATTACACATACATAACTATATATATAAATATATACGCATATACACACACATATATAAAGAATTCATAAGCTAATTAAACCAAACTTACTTTTTTAGAAATCAAATCCTTCAAACTAAGGAGTTAATTTTAATAGCATAAGAAAATAGGCGAAAATTTGAGCACAAGGTCATCGGGTATGCAGAAAAGAAAATAGGGTCTGATTCCTTGGTTTGCTGAATTTAAACTTATCTGATTGCTTTAAAAAGTATAAGTACTATTAATTCCTAGTTTTGTTAACACACTAGCATCAGCCTAGATGGTTAAGACTTACACAAAGGCAAAGATGTGCACAGGTTCGAATCCCAGCAGCTACCTTCCTTAGTTCTTTTTTTTTTCCACCTTTTTGTTTATATAAAAACCCACATGGCATAGAATAAAGCTGGGTGTTACACCCTTCCCCCCTTCAAAAGTTTCATCCTCGAAACTTATTTACCTGGCATCTCGAATAGAAATGGGTACATTTCTCGTATTTCTGACTCCAATTCCCAAGTAGCTTCTCTTGGTGTGCGATTACTACTCCACTGCACTTTTACATACGGAATCGTACGGTGCCGAAGTATTTGATCCTTCCTGTCGACAATAGCCACTGGATGTTCTTCATACGTCAAGCTATCTTGTACTTGTATTTGATCATATTGTATAATGTGGCTCGGATCAGGTACATATTTCCGCAATTGAGAGACATGAAATACATTGTGAATGCCTGCTAATGTTGGAGGTAAAGCTACTCTGTACGCAACTTCCGCGATCCGTTCTAATATCTCAAACGGCCCTACATACCGTGCATTCAATTTTCCTCGTCTACCAAATCTAATCACGCCTCTAGTAGGTGATACCTTCAGAAACACATGTTCGCCTACCTCAAATGTCAGATCTTTACGCCTTACATCCGCCCAACTCTTTTGCCTATCTTGTGCACTTTTAAGCCGGGCTCGAATCAGTTTAACTTTTTCCTCTGCATCTTCAAGTAATTGGGTACTTATTACTTTTCTTTCATCTAAATCCCAGTATAACGGGGTTCTGCATTTTCTGCCATATAACGCCTCGTAAGGTGCCATCTGAATACTGGATTGATAACTATTATTATAGGCAAATTCAACCAAAGCTATATGTGAATCCCAATTACCACCCCAATTCATAACACAAGCTTGAAGCATATCTTCTAAAATATGGATGGTTCTTTCTGTTTGGCTATCTGTTTGAGGGTGAAATGCTGTACTCATTCTCAACTTTGTACCTAGCGCTTGCTGCATACCTTGCCAGAATCTAGATGTAAATCTGGGATCCCGATCAAAAACAATTTCTTTTGGTACCCCATGTAGACATACTATTTCATCTATATAAAGCTTGGCCAACTTATCTTTATTCTTATCAATTCGAATAGGCAAGAAATGAGCTTTTTTGGTTAGACTGTCCATAATCACCCAAATTGCATCATGTTTAACCCTGGTTAAGGGAAATCCCACCACAAAGTCCATTGATACACTATCCCATTTCCATTTCGGAATCTCTAATGGATGTAATAATCCTGAGGGCTTCTGGTGTTCAGCTTTAATCTTTTGACAGGTTAGGCATTTAGCCACATAATCACCGATGTCACGTTTCATGTTGTTCCACCAGAAATGTTCTCGAAGATCTCGGTACATTTTAGTTCCACCTGTATGTACTGTAAATTCAGACTCATGTGCTTCAGACAAGATCTCTTTCTTTAATACTGGGTCATCCGGAACACATAATCTATTGTTATATTGAACAGTACCATCCTCATGTTTTTGAAATTCAGATTCTTTCCCTTCTTCTAATTTACTCCTAACTCCTTTCAAAAATGAATTAGTTCTTTGTGCTCCTTTTATCTGCTCCAGTAATGTAGGCTGTATGGTTAAATGAGCTAGTAGACTTTTCTCAGTGAGAGTGATTACTTTAAGTTGTAACTTCTCAAATTCCTTGATCAACTCTTTTTGTGATGTCAATAAAGCTGCCACAAGCACTGAAGGTCTTCTACTTAAAGCATCAGCCACTCTATTAGCTTTTCCATGGTGATAATGAATAGTCAAGTCGTAATCCTTCAGAAGTTCCAGCCATCTCCTTTGTCTAAGATTCAGTTCTTTTTGAGTGAAGATATATTTCAAACTTTGGTGATCAGTGTACACATCACATGTAACCCCATATAAATAATGCCGCCAGATCTTAAGAGCAAATATAACTGCTGCCAGTTCCAGGTCATGCGTGGGGTAGTTTTGCTCAAAACTCTTCAGTTGCCTGGAAGCATAAGCAATTACTTTTTCGTGTTGCATCAATACACAACCCAGACCACTTTTAGAAGCATCACTATATATAGCTAAACCCTCGGATCCAGAAGGAAGAGTTAACACTGGTGCCGATACCAAACGATCCTTCAGTTCTTGGAAACTTTGCTCACATTTTTCAGTCCATTTGAATTTAGAGTCTTTCCGTGTTAGTTGTGTCAACGGCATTGCCAATCGTGCAAACCCCTCTACAAATTTCCTGTAGTAACCAGCCAGCCCCAGAAAACTGCGAACTTCAATAACAGACGTCGGTCTTGGCCAATTCTTCACTGCATCAATCTTTTGAGGGTCCACAGAAATACCATCCTGAGATATAATGTGACCTAAGAAAGTTACACTACCCAACCAGAATTCACACTTTTTAAATTTAGCATATAGTTGTTTCTCTCGAAGAGTTTGTAAAACCATTCTCAAATGATGTTCATGGTCTTCATGGCTCTTAGAATATATTAGGATATCATCTATAAATACCACTACGAATTGGTCCAGATAAGGCTTGAAGATCGTGTTCATCAGATTCATAAAGGCTGCCGGAGCATTTGTCAAGCCAAACGGCATTACAACAAACTCATAGTGTCCGTATCTGGTCCGAAAAGCCGTCTTCGAGACATCCTTGGATTTAACTTTCAACTGATGGTAACCTGACCTCAAATCTATCTTTGAAAACACTTGTGCACCCTGCAGTTGATCGAACAAATCATCTATACGAGGCAAATGATACCTGTTCTTCACCGTGACCTTATTCAACTCACGGTAATCAATACACAATCTTAAACTACCATCCTTCTTTTTCACGAATAATACTGGCGCGCCCCACGGAGAGACACTAGGGCGAATTTGACCTTTATCAAGTAGTTCTTGCAATTGAACCTTTAATTCTTTAAGTTCTGCTGGAGCCATCCGATATGGTGTTTTCGATATAGGTTGCATACCTGGTAAAAGTTCAATTCCAAATTCAACCTCACGCTCTGGGGGAAGCCCCAGAATGTCATCTGGGAATACATCTGAGAAGTCTTTGACTACTGGAATATCTGTTACTTTCAACTCCTTCTGTTCAGTGCTCACCACATAAGCTAAGAATCCTTCATAACCCTTCTTTAATAGTTTTCGGGTCTTCAATGCTGATATAACTTTTGGCATCTCTTGTTTCCTCCCCTGGATCTCAAACTCTGGCTCATTAGGCAAATAGAATGTAACCTTTTTGGCAAAACAATCGACATACCCATGATACCTTGACAACCAATCCATCCCTAGGATGACATCAAAATCTTTCATGTCTAAACGAATCAAGTCAGCTAACAGTTCCCTGTTCCCAACATGTACTACACAATTTTTATATACCACATTTGTAACTATAGAGGTCCCAACTGGAGTTTCCACAGATAATTCAGTTTCTAATGATTCAAGCAAGTAATTGAACATGGATGCAAATGTGAAGGAGACAAAAGAGTAGTTTGACCCCGTATCAAATAAAATGTGAGCATATGCATCATAAATTTTAAAAATACCTGCCACCACTTCATTTGAAGCCTGGTCATCTCCAGAGGTCAAGGCATACATTCGGGCCTTAGACTGAGGTTTCTGGCCACTACCTCTCGGTACAAACTGTTGATTAGGTCGAACCACCGGAGGGCGAGTCGGTCCCACAGAAGGTGGCTGAGGATTCATTTGCAACGGACAGTTTTTAATACGATGATCCATAGCCCCACATTTAAAACATCCCCCAGTTAACCATCTACAGTTTTCAGAAAGATGAGTGAAGCCGCAGTGATTGCATTTAGGTGACTGACTTTTTTGATGTGAAGCAGACGGTCTGTATTGCGATCCTTGGTCTCTAACTTGTTGGACATAGGGTTGTTGTTAGAATCCCTGTGTCTCATACTGCTGATCATATGGCTTCTTCACCGAGCTGATACTAGAACCACTACTTTGCTGAGAAGTCCAGGATTTGCCCCCTTTCTTGCTGCTACTTGCCGTAGACTTCTGAAAATGTTGCCTTTTTAAATTCTCAGCCTTTTCTACCTTAATGGCAGCATCAAACACGTCCTCAAAGGTCAAATAACGATTATAGCCCACAAACCTATGTATGGAACGTCGTAGTCCTGCTAAAAATTTCTTTGCACTTGTTTTTGCATCAGGTACCATATAGGGTGCATATTCGGCCAACTCTATGTATTTATCAGCATAGTCAGTCACAGTCAGATCTCCTTGAACCAAATACATAAATTCTATGACCTTTTCGTCTCGATTTGAGCCAGGGTAATATTTTTCCTCAAAATTTTTTCTGAACTGATTCCATTCCATCTCCTCTGATACGCCAACTAACTTTTTCTTCCACCATGATTCTGCTAACCCACAAAGTTTATGAGTTGCAAGTCGAACTTTAGCGGCGTCATCATATCTCACCAATCTCCATATTTTTTCCATCGACTCTAACCAGATATGGGCTTCTTGTGGGTTGTTTAAACCCCAGAATTCCCGAGGATTATGAATTGAGAATTCCCTGTAAGCTTCAGAATCTTTAACATCTTGATTTTTCTTCTTTTTCTCCTTTCCCTTTTTCTTTTCTTTAATCCCAGCCTGAACAATGCCAACTGCTATCTGATGTAACATTTCTCCCGCTACAGCATGAGCATCTAACTGTGATGTGGATTTATCTGCAAGGGTCTTCCCTTTCTTTTTAGCTTTCTGCCTTTCAAAGACCTCAGCTAAATGAGCATTGTCACTGGCATCACCACCACGAATCTCCTGATCCATTTCCTGAAAACAAATACAATACAAACACTTCCAACTAGTCATAACACAAAACATAATATAGTTCTGAACACAAAGTTAATATAACAAAATTCCTAGCTACTTATAACCTAGGTCGCATTGATCAATAAACCTATTGCTCTGATACCAATATATCACGCCCCGAACTTATACCCTAAACTCGGGGCGCGACTCGCTAAGAACTTACACAATTCATTTCAAACCTGTAAAGCTAATCAAGCACCAGTATAAAGAGTGGCAAAACCTGTTAAATTCACATCAGAGCATCTATATACATCATTGACAACATATCTACATAGTCTGAACCAAACATAATACTTTACTAAGATTACATCTTCCCCACCATACCAAAAAAAAAACATTACTAAGGTTTACAAAGTTTCTACTGATAATCTACAATAATATAGATACATCCAAAACTTAGCTGGATTTGTCCTACAAAAGAAATCCAGCATACCACAAGCCGACTGGGGTAAGGGTTCTAAGACTGGTCCTTCTCCTGATAACTGGACTCACCTTCCCCTGCGAATCAGATAAATAATAACATGAGCAAAGAAAGCTCAGTAAGGTGAACACCCGGAGTCAGGCTCTGAGGGTTGTCCAAATGATATGATGCAATATAGAACTTAAAGTTAAACCAAATGTGCAATGTGAAGTCAAGGTACAGGAGTATTCGGAAGAGGGACGAACGGAGAATAGTTAGGTGACGCAAGTCTATAACCGGATCATAACTTGATCAATACAAAACATACACTTTAGACTAATATCAGAGTTATGCAATCCGGATAGCATAGTTACCTGAGCAGTTATCTCACAATTCTATCTATTCTGAAGCAGCGTACAAACTTAACTATATTTCAAAATATAATATCATAATTACCACATAACACATAAATATCGCCTAGAGTCGTGATAGTGATAGCTAAATTCCCCACACCATAACATAAGGCTTCTAAGCCTCGTCCTCAAGCAGTGAACCGTTTCCCACTGCTGAGGTCACAAAATGGCCATCTGCGGCCCACGCCTCCGTAGAGTGAAGCGTCCCTTACCTATGGGTACAAAGCTAAGAATATGCGGCAGTTTCACCCACCGGATGGGTGTCACAACTCTAAGGATAACACATAGCAATTAATACAATCAGTACTTAAATGCCACAGTCTCTCACTAGAAGTTGAGTACAAGATTTCAAAAGATGAGTGAATCAGAACGGAGTTAACAAATTTTGGTATATAAGACATTAAATCGAAACAGTAGGGAAAGAACCAAAGGGGATCTAGGTGCAAGAAGGTTGTCCAACTTACCTTAGCTTTTCGTTATAGATAAAATAGTTCTTTTCCTTAAAATATACTTTCAAGCTAAGTTGACTCTGCAAAACAAGTAGTAAAATTGAGATCTCTAATTATAAAACTCACACTTGTTATATGAGCATTAATTCCTTAAAGGCTAAGCATCCAATATAATCATAAGCATTTATGTTATACTAATTTGCCTATACATGCAATTGATTTTATCTACCATTAAACTATTCTATATAGTCATTTAATCATATTTTTATGTAACATGCTTGCTCCATTTTCTTCACTATACTCATAAACTATTCACACCACAATCTCTTTTAATTTTGTATTTATTTACTACTTAACAAGTAAAGAAATCCATTATTTTATAAACAACATAATTACACATACATAACTATATATATAAATATATACGCATATACACACACATATATAAAGAATTCATAAGCTAATTAAACCAAACTTACCTTTCTAGAAATCAAATCCTTCAAACTAAGGAGTTAATTTTAATAGCATAAGCAAATAGGCAAAAATTTGAGCACAAGGTCATCGGGTATGCAGAAAAGAAAATAGGGTCTGATTCCTTGGTTTGCTGAATTTAAACTTATCTGATTGCTTTAAAAAGTATAAGTACTATTAATTCCTAGTTTTGTTAACACACTAGCATCAGCGTAGATGGTTAAGACTCACACAAAGGCAAATGTGTGCACAGGTTCGAATCCCAGCAGCTACCTTAGTTCTTTTTTTTTTCCACCTTTTTTTTATATAAAAACCCACATGGCATAGAGTAAAGCTGGGTGTTACATATTTGATTTAAAAGTCGGCCTACAAAACGACAGTCGTTTAAATTGCCCTCCTTACTATGCATTTGCATCATTTCCCCGATAACCAACCTCTTTACCTCCTTGACTAAAGATAAATTTCTTTGCATGGAACAGCTATTTTGGTAAATGGATTTCCCTGCAAGCCAAATGCAACACCTGATGATTTCTTCTCTGACATCCTCGCCGTGCCTGGAGCAACCAACAACCTATTGGGTTCGATAGTGACTCCAGCCAATGTTGAGATAATTCCAGGCCTCAACACGCTTGGTGTATCCCTTGCACGTGTTGATTTCGCCCCTGGTGGCGTCAACCCACCCCACAGCCACCCACGAGCCAGTGAAATAATTTTTTTGCTTGAAGGTGAACTCGATGTTGGCTTCGTAACCACAGCCAATATACTCTTCTCCAAGCACATCAAGAAAGGTGGACTGTTTGTGTTCCCCAGAGGCCTCATTCACTTCCAGAGGAACAATGGCTATGTTCCGGCTGCTATGCTCGTGACGTTCAACAGTCAATTGCCTGGTGTACATCCCGTTGCAGCCGCATTGTTTACAGCTACACCACCTGTGCCTGATAATGTTTTGACAACGTCTTTCCAGATTGGTACCAAAGAAGTTCAGCAAATCAAGTCTAGGCTTGCACCCCAAATGTAGGCATGTTGTCCATTCATATATATAGTGGGTGGATATATATTTGTATTTATTTTGTGAAATTATTCGAAAAATATTGTAGAACCATGCATGCATGAGATGTGCATGGTTTCTGCTTGACCAATAATATATAATAAATTCCACCTTCTCATTATTAATAATGTCTCAATATATCATTTCATAGTGTTAGTCTTTTGAATGCTGGCAAAACAACGATATATTTATAATAAAATAATTTGGATCATGATATGTTGTTGAACCCTCACTATAGTCAAGCATCTAAATGGAATAAGGTGAGCCATGATCAAAGTAGATAATGTTAGTTATCACTCAATAGATTCCTCCGTCACTTTTTTTCAAGTAAAATACAGTGATTTTTAAGCCATTGAGCAGGTGGGCATGGGCCTATTGTGTTTTTATCTAAGAGTAATATTGACTGACCTGTTAGTGCTAATTTTCACTTCTCTTATAGGAATTTTTTCGGTTAGTTTCAAATTTATCTGTCACCTTTTTTCAAGTAAAATATACTGTTATTGTTATCGTATCGAGTAGTACACTATTTATTGAAGATATACTACTCACCTTTAGTGGTTGGACAAAATAAACCATTTTTTCATATTGTTCAGCCATAAACATAGCGTATTTTGTATTTCGATAAGAATGGTTTTACTTTATTAATACTGCAATTTGTTGTTAGAATCACGTGTAAACTCATAGTTGAAGTTAGGGGTCTTTCTCCTTTATATTTCTGCACATCCTGAGTAAGTAAATTCCTAACATCCTTCTCTGTGAATGGCAAATACCCAGCTGGTTCGACACACTTCTCGAGCTCCATGAGCCTCATGATCATCATCTGTTGCATGCACTGAAATTCCATGTCTTAGCAAACATCAGGATCCGGCTCTTGTCTGCATCTGATATGGTGCGATATGCAGGAAGAAAACGTACTTGATTAGGCTCTTAAAGCTCGTGATTATGGTGGTCTGACATCCACAACGAGAGGACTTTCTTTCTACTTCTTTGAGGCTTATTTTCATTCGAGGTCTTGATGGGAGTATTACCAGCACGGTGGCAGACAAAGTAGCGCCTTGCCAACGCCTTCTTAATTTACCCTCTGTACGATGCCGCCTAATTGAAAATCCACACCGTCTACCAAATTCACTATAGAATTCATAAGTCGCATCATAATAATCTAATAATCTCTTATGGATCGAATTGTTGTATACAAACCGTATGTTAGTTAATGGAGCGGGCGGGTCTTAAGTGGGCCTTACAAGGGCTGTCTAATAGCTGCTATTTTGGATATTAATCCGTTAGTGTGCTATTAATAATGGGCTTCACCCCAATGATAATGACATCCATGGACTAATCAATACTTCCTCCTCCTTTTGTTATGACTTTGGTTTAGATCTTCTCCTAATCACTTGTATTTTTTTAGTGATTAGGAGGTAAAATCTTAACCATCCATCTCACATTACATGCTTAAAATGAGATGAAGAAAGAAAAAAAAGAGGAGTTAACAAAAAGAGAGAGAGACAGAGGAGAAAAATTAAAGTGTTTGAACTAAATAGTGGAGATTGATTCAATTATGAGATGAAAGGCTAAAATCACACTTTCTTGACTATGAGGGAATCGTGATCCGAGAGCCATCCAAGGTTTTACGAATCTCAAATAAAAAAAATAAAAAAAAACAATTTTATGATTCTTTATTAGATTGAACAAGAAAACGTAAAGAAATGATAATTTTAAATGGAAGGTTACCTAATATAATTAAAATTATGTAAAAGTACTAGGAACAATTAAAATATTTTACTCGTAAATTTTACATTTTCCTTCATAAAATCTCAAATTAGAAAAATTGTAAAATTATTTCATAAAAGATTCTTCTATTGCTCTATAACATTTCTCTCTTTCCAAAGTCAATCCAAACAAGGAAGAGATTCCCAAATCCCTCATTCCTTTTCTTTTTTTCCAAAAATTGTAATCCAAACACTAATTAAGTACTTATCAAGAAATTGGCAACTAATCCAGTTGTCAATGTTTTTGTTTCAAATTGAGATTCCAATCTAAATTCATTTAATTCCTTTCATGACCCATGCCTTAGGCTCTATTTGGTCTAGTTATAAAATTTTAGTTTTTGAGTTGTAGAGTTTTTAGCAATAGTACTTTGATTAGAACTTGGAAGTGTTGTTCAATAAAAGTCGTTGATTGTTTGGCCTATGTTGCGCAATGTTGAGCTTTTAGAAAATTTTGAGGGTAATGTTGGACTTTAAAAATATGAAAGAGGTATATTTGAGAAAGAAAAGAAAACAGTTTTCCGTATTATATAAAAACAGTTTCACAAAAATGTATTTTGAAAAGCTCTAATTTGGAGTTCATTTTTTTCAACTTCAACTTTTTCTTAAAAGTACTTTCAGAAATAGGTGAAACAAGTTAGTTTTATATTTTAAACTTATAGAAAATACTTTTGAATGTCAAAAAATTAAACCTGACGAGGGGTGCCCGAGCTGAGGTGAGATGTCCATTCCGAGCTGAGGCGGGCTAATCAGCGCCAAGACCAGCGCGTTCAACTGAATGTCCAACCAGGATGACTAGCCTGACCCCGGAAACCCCGACCTCAGTTCCAGCTGTTCCGATGGGACATAAAGTACTGATGGGACATAAAACTGCACCGCATTAAATGCTGTCAGACTTGAATTTAGTATAAATAGAGCTCCACCCTCTTCATTTAAGGAGGTAACTCGTTATTAAATGCTCTCAGCTACCTTACCAGCTCGGACATACTAATCATTCACACGCCCGAGGGGAAAATCCGGGTCATCACCCCGCCTTTTCCTTCTTTTCCTTGTGCAAATCTGGTAGCCGACCAGGAAAATACAGCTCGGAGGCTAACCTGAAAAGTCCAGCTCGGCGCAAGTAGCTCCCAACTTCAACTGTGAGATTTCCAACCTCGACAGTTTAGTGCTGTCTGTGGGAACTCGACGAGTTCTTTTATAACTCTCTTCACCACTCATTGAGAAACCATTATGGTGCAAACTAGAAGCCACAGCACACCGGTAGAGGATTTGCCCAACCCGGAAGGGGACCTCGAAACCACGCAGGTGCCTAGCCAAGACCTAACCCAAGCCGACGTTGGAACGAGCCAACGTATACACTTAGCCACTCAAACCAACCCCACAGCAGAAGGAGACCCCGACGAGACCTTCGCGCCAGCCTCCCGCCCATGGCCCCTAGACCGCTGCCTCTGCTCTTGGGGGACGGAGCCTAAGCCGGACCGAGCTGAAGCTTCGCCACTGGTGTCGGGCTTTCTCCTTCTCTGGAGGTACACGAGCTTTACCGTATCTGCCATGCCTGCAAATACAAAGGAAAAGAAAGGTGAGTAATGGCCAATTACCAATCGAGAAAGGCAACGACAAACAAGGAGACAGGGATGTCGGGCATTGATCCTGCGAACTGACCCTCTTCTGAGTCGGAATGAGCGTTCTCTTCAGGATCGGGAAGTAAGTGGGGGTGCTCCTCGCTCAGGTCGGGATAACAGGGGTGGTGAAGCTAGATACCTTTTCAGCTCTTGGAAGGCGTTCTGGCATTCCGCAGTCCATTCAAAGTTCTTAGGATTTCTTAATATTTTAAACAGAGGAGCACACTTGTCAGCCGACCTGGACATGAATCTGCTCAGTGCTGCGACTTTGCCTGCTAACACCTGGACGTCCTTCACGCAGGTCGGCGGCACCAGGTCAAGTATCGCCTGTACCTTCTCTGGGTTAGCTTCTATTCCGCGGGCTGTGACCATGAAGCCCAGAAATTTGCCTGCCTTGATGCCGAATGCGCACCTTTTCGGGTTCAATTTTATCCCAAAGTGCTCCATTACGGCGAAGGCTTCAGCCAGGTCGGCTACATGGTCTTCCGCCCTTCTGCTCTTGACCAACATGTCATCTACATAGATTTTCATATTCCGGCCAATCTGATTTTTGAAGACCTTGTTCACCATCCGAGTGTAGGTAGCTCCAGCATTCTTGAGGCCAAAAGGCATGACCTCATAGTAGTAGAGTCCTTTATCGGGGGTGAAGACGGTCTTCTCTTTGTCTCCGAGAGCCATCTTGATTTGATTGTAGCCTTTGAAGGCATCCATGAAAAAGACTAGCTCGAATCCGGAGGTGGCGTCCACCATCTGATCGATCCGTGGTAGAGGAAAGCAGTCCTTAGGGCAGGCTTTGTTGAGATCGGTGAAGTCTATACACAGTCTCCATCCACCGGAGGACTTAGTCACCAGCACCACATTGGACAACCAGGTTGGGTACTGTATTTCCTTTATGTGGTCGGCGTCCACTAACTTGTCCACCTCTTCTACTATGATTTGTTGTTTATCATAATAGAAGTGCCTGCACTTTTGCTTTACCGGATAGTGATTTGGGTCGGCCTTCAGGTGATGCTCAATCACACTCGGGTCAATACTTGTCATGTCAGAGGAAGACCAGGCAAATATATGTTCATTCTTTAAAATAAATTGGCTTATACCTTTCTTGAGGTTAGCAGAGAGTTCACTCCCGATCCTTGCTCTCTTGGTTTCATCAGAGAGCTCTACCTCCTGAAGGTCTTCAACCGGGCTTCTTCTCTTAACATTTCTCTTTTCTTCGGGCAGATCTGGTCCTCAACCGATCTGATATTTGGGCCGGAGAGAGTTTTCATAACATTCCCGAGCTGAGAGCTGGGCTCCGCGAATGGTAGCCACGCCGGCCGGGGTCGGGAATTTCAGGGCCTGGTGGTAAGTTGAGGGGATGGCCCTGAAGTGATTGAGTGCCACCCAGCCTAAGATCCCATTGTAAGTGGAGTTACAGTCCATCACAATGAAGTTGGCTTGCATCGACACCCACTTAGCCCCATCTGCCAGCTTCAGCGGGAGGTTGATGACCCCTTCGGCTCGATGGGACTGCCCGGTGAAACCCGCTAAAGTACCCCTCAATGGCCTGAGTCGGCTCCCGTCCAATCCCATTTGCTCAAAAGCGCTGAGGAATAAGACTTCTGTCGAGCTCCCGGTGTCCACCATCAACCTCTTGACGGTGAAGTTGGCTATTTCAGCACTGATCACCAGTGGGTCGTCATGAGGCAATATCACCCCCTCCAAGTCTTCTGAGGAAAAGGTGAGCTCCTGCATCTCTGGGGCCAGTCCCCGCATTGGTCCATACTCCCTCCCAGCACGAACATAACCCTTCCTGTCCGTCGAGGCCTCCCCTACTGACGCCAGTCATCCCGCAATGGTCTCAATCACAGCCAAGCGTCTGCCCGCAGCCTGGCGCCTGGGTGGACTCCTCTCCCTATCTCTTTGGTCGGGATTCCAGGTCGGCTGCGGATCTACATACCTCCGGAGGTAGCCTCGGGCTATTAGTGCCTCAATCTCTTGTTTCAAGTCTTTGCACTCTTCGGTGGTATGACCGTAGTCCATATGGTAGCGACAATATTTGGTTCTATTGCGCTTCTCGGGTCAGTCTTTCATCCTCGGAGCTGGAGGCAGGTGGTTCTGGTGTTGGATCTCCATCAGGATCTGCTCCCTCGAGGTGTTAAGGGGAGTGAACATAGTGAACCGGGGGTTCTGCTTTGGCTGTTGAGGCTGCTTACCTTGGTCATTCTGGACTTTACCCCCAGGTTGGACTCGGGAGGTCTCTCCCTTCTTGCTGGCTTCCTTCTCCTTGTCATCATCCCTCTTCACCTGATGGATCTCTTCCGAGTGTAGATACCTTTCTGCTCATACCATCAGCTCGGATACAGTGTCCACGGGGTCGATTGCCAGAGAGGATGTAAGGGGGCCCGACCTGAGCCCACTCTGGTAAGCCATCAACGCCATGGAGTCCTCCAGGTTGGGAATTCGGAGGGACTCTTCATTGAATCTGGCCGTGTAAGCCCTCAAAATTTTTCCTCTATGTTGCTTCACCAACAGCAATATAGAAGTATGGCGGGTGGCGCGCCGGCTCTCCGCGAAGTGGGACAGGAAAGCCTCAGCCAGCTGGTGAAAACTTGCAATTGAACCGGGACGAAGTTTTTGGAACCAATCCAAGGCATTGCCAACCAGGGTGGTTGGGAACTTCTTCGCCTTCATGAGATCTGGTATGTCATGCAGAGTCATGTGGTGATCAAAATTGAGCAGGTGGCTGGCTGGGTCTCCATCTTCGTTGTAGACGGCTAGGTTGGGCATACGGTTGCCGGTTGGTAGTGGTATGGCCAGTACCTCGGGGGAGAGTGGGCTTACGCTGAGCTGGTTGATGACCTTAGCTATGGCAGCTGCGGTCTTGGCCTGCTCGTGGTCGGCTTGAGCCTCCTTTTTACCTCTCGCCACGTCGGGTCTCGCCATCGGCTCTAGGAAGCCCTCTTCGTCCTGTGTCCGTTTTCACCTTGAGTCTGGGATGTGGAATTGCGGACGCGAGGGCCGCGGCATAGCTTCTTGCGGAGCCAGGGGGCCCTCAGCTAGCCGGGCTACCTGCTCCTTAAGTTCCTCGAACATCCTCAGCGTTCTCTTCAGGCTCGGAAAGTAAGTGGGGGTGCTCCTCGCTCAGGTCAGGTTCTCTCTCGAATAACTTAGATTTCCAGATCCTGTCCCACCTGAGGACACTATCGATGTCGATCAGTATACCCGGCACGGGCCTCAGCACCCTGACCTCGGCAAGTTCCCCTTTTAAAAGCTTGGGGTCGTCGTTCAAAGTCTTTTTTAGGGAAAGATTCCAATCCATCATGCACCCCGGGTTCACGGCCGACCCGACCCAATAGTAGTCGTTGTGCCAACCCTTGTTAGAGGAGTGCCACTTGGTGAATACGGCGTTGTTGACCCTAGCTGCGAGTGGAACCAGCCAGGCTGCTTCGGGTTGGGCTTGAAAACAAAAAAATGCCTGAACTGGCGCAAGGTCGGCTCTATTCTCCTCTCAAGGCAGAACACGTAGAATGCCACCATTATGGCCCAACCGTTTGGTGACATTTGGCTCGGGCTAAGCTCAAAGTAATTCAAAATGCCGACAATGAAGTTGGGAAGTGGAAGCCGAACGACGTCGAAGGCGAGGTCATAAATAGTAAAGTGATCGGGCAGAGGATAGCAGGCAGCTTCATTCCGACCTGGGACCTTCTGTTTGTGGTGTCGGTCCACCGACCAGTCTCTCATCCGAGCGTTAGCCATCTCAATGGTAGAATGATACTCGCACTTACAACAAGCGAATAACTGCTCTACCCTCTTCTCCCGAACCGACGAACCACTGGCTGTAGCTGAACTCCGGGGTCGGACTGCTCTAATCGAGACAGCTTCAATCGGCTCCGATGCGGAAACTCCAGCTAGGTACTCATGAGGTATCTCGACCCCCTTCCAACTGGTTCAATGGCTCATCATCATCCCTATCTCCCAAGTCTTCCAGGTCGGCCAAAGGATCCGCCTCCGCTTCCTCTTGTGCCAGTCTGACCCCAATAACTTGGCAGTCATCATCGCTCTCCTTGGGCCCATATTTTCGAGCCGGCCCTGAAGACGAACTGGTGTTCTCTCCACCCTGGTCCCTATTTGAGGTAGATTCCGAGCGCGATGGACTCTCATCTCCACCGTAGGACTTTACTTCCATAGCCTGAGAATCTTCCGACTCCGACCTCCCCATCCTGTCTACAGACTAAATATAAATGTACAGGAATGACTAAAGGGAGTCGGGACGTAGCTACTGCTCCTATCTACGGAGTGCGACCGACCAAGCTGGCTCCGAGCTGACAAATCCCGAGAAGATTCCTTCCGAGCTAATTGCGTCCGACCACTCTGGTGTCCGACCTAAAATTCTTGAAAGATTGAAAGCGAAGTGTAAAATGAACCTCGGATGCTAAGGCCCTATTTATAGGCGCCCCTGAAAGTCACCTCGGGTAGCCCAAACGTCACGCCTCGTCAGAACCGCCAGGTGACATGTCAGCCATCCGTTGGGCATACACCGCTGACATGGCCATCCCTACTCTGTCGAGGTCAGACACCTACAGCTCGGGAGGAACTCCCAATTCTATATCTCACCTTCTCGATCTCGACTTGGGGGGGGGGAGGAATTGATGAGGGGTGCCCGAGCTGAGGTGAGATGTCCATTCCGAGCTGAGGCGAGCTAATCAGCGCCAAGACCAACGCGTTCAACTGAATGTCCAACCAGGATGACTGGCTTGACCCCGGAAACCCCGACCTCAGTTCCAGCTGTTCCGATAGGACATAAAGCACTGATGGGACATAAAGTTGCACAGCATTAAATGCTGTCAGACTTGAATTTAGTATAAATAGAGCTCCACCCTCTTCATTTAAGGAGGTAACTCGTTATTAAATGCTCTCAGCTACCTTGCCAGTTCGGACATACTAATCATTCACACACCCGAGGGGAAAATCCGGGTCATCACCCCGCCTTTTCCTTCTTTTCCTTGTGCAGATCTGGTATTCGACCAGGAAAATACAGCTCGGAGGCCAACCTGAAAAGTCCAGCTCGGCGCAAGTAGCTCCCAACTTCAACTGTAAGATTTCCAACCTCGACAAAACCAATAAGAGCCTTAATCATAGTGTATTACTCTTAGTGCATTAAAATTTGTACAAAGCTCTTTTAATACAATACTGTTGTGGTAATACCTTAACAATAATTGAAGTCGTGAGGGGGAAAAGGGCGAAAGTGATTGATGATAGGAGCAACAATAATTGAACATGTGATAGAAATTGATGTATTGAAATGTAAGTTCGTTGCATGCCGTACAATTTTAAAATTAAGATTGTCATTTGTAAAGAGTAAAAAACCTTTAGATTGTTCAGGTTTTGTAAAAGTAATTTTTTAATCTTTTAATTTTTGAAAAGTGATTATTTAGTCCATTTTTTATGAAAAATTGATGGAAAATGTTAACTTTTTTGTGATTTTTCTATTTTATCCTTAGATCTATTTTCTCTCTCATGCATGACATTATGCACCATTTTGACAGCCATGGGATATCACCAAAAATCAAAAAAAAAATCACCAAAAATTTTTGAAAGAGAAAAATCAAAATATTTCTTATTTTGTAAGTTGATAATTGTTCCGTTTATTTATTCTCTAACTGTGGTGGATGAAGATGTTGAAGTTATTTTGTAGAAATTGTATTTTTTTGTTTTAGTTTGGACATGTATATTTTGTGAATTTTTTGGTAAATTTTTTCTGATTTTTGGTAATATCCTATGGCTGTTAAAATGGTGCATAATGCCATACATGAGAGAGAAAATGAATCCAAGGATAAAATAAAAAAATCACAAAAAAATTAACATTTTCTATCAATTTTTCGTCAAAAATAGACAAATTATCACTTTTTAAAAGTTGAGGGACTAAAAAATTACTTTTATAAAATCTGAGGGACCTAAAGGTTTTTTACTCTTTGTGAGAAATGTAATCTAAACAACCGTTAAAATTATGTGGACAAGATAAAACTTGCAAGATCAAGCCGAGATAAACCCCAACAAACTATTTTGATTTTTAATGTAGTAATTAATTTAAGAAACTCAATAGTTGTAAAAAAATATGTGGTACAAAATAGCTACTTATAAAGTGTAGGATTAGTAAGAAAGGTAAGTTCCTGATTCAATATGGCAAAACAATGATCGAGGCGTGGTCAGTGGAAGATGTGGTGCGAGTAGGAAGGGTGAACAAAATTGACTACAATGGATGGGAAAAAAAAATCAAAAGAAAATAAAAGTTAAATATTAAGCTGAACCTCTGATAAAACTTCATCCCCTACCAATGAGTCCTCACCTTTCGGGCTCAACCACTGTGATGGCTTTTTGAGCCAAACCTCTGACGTTGGTTATATTTATTTTCGTTCTTGAAAATGATAGTGAAGATGATGATTGGCCCTTGATGTTTTCAGATTTGGGAAAGGTACCCTCAGATTTAACTTTCCTTGATAAATCTCACCCCTTTCGGTTTTGGATCCAGCTAGAAATTATTTTCAGATCCATAGCCGGTATGTGCCACTCATACCATATTCTTCTCTGTGGTCGCGGTTGTTTACTACACACTTGGCTTCTGCACCTGCTTTCTTTTCCACCATGTCTGGTAGTTTATCTGGTAGTGATATGGTGGCCTTTGATGCTACTTGTTCAAGCTCGGAATACCAAGGGTCCCCTTTTTCTCGTATTGGGTTTAGACCATTGGCTGTTTGGAACATCCGAGCCCAGCTTCCAGTCGGGTTGGTATGCCCTGATAAGCATACTTTGATATCGTTACCTTTATTCACTACTCCGACAGCCACTGCTTTTGCAGGATTTTTCAAAACTTCGGTGTGTGGGTTCGATCTGGCGTTACAAGGAGTGTTGGAACGGGTTCTAGCACTATTGTGCTTAAGGATTTTTTTCGGTGTTATGACTGGATTTTATTTTCGGCCTTCGTCCTTTGTCGGCATCAGGCTCACTATTTTCTGTATGCTAGGGTTTTACCCCAGTATTTTCATTTGGGTCTTAACCCATTCTGTTAATTTTCTGTTATCTGTCTGTTGGGCCTTAGGCCATTCTGTTAATTTTCTGATTTCTGTTTGTAGGGTTTTAGCCCATTATGTTTATTTCACTATTTTTCCTTCCCGATCACTTTTGGATCTGGATCTATCTGTAAACTTATTTTTCTAATGAATATTTCCTCTGTTTGACCAAAAAAAAATAAAAATAAAAAATAAAAGGCAATCGTGACTGTAGCACGATTGATTAGAAATTGAGATTGTTAATGGGCCTCAGGGTTCACATACATACTGGGTATTGCCACTAACACAATGGCGGAAATAGTTGGTCTTTGTATGGGTCTTAACACATGCGGTAAGCCTGGGAATAAATAGCATTGAGGCGGAGACAAAATTTGCAAGTTTCTTTGTAGATAGTCAAGGGGTTAAAACACAAAACACCACAAACCAGCCGCCCACCCCCCCGGCCCCCCCAACAACAAAAAAAAAAGTCCTCTAAAATCTTGGATTGATGAGTGTTAAGGTATCTTGGGCTAACATCCACATTTTCATATCTATCGCGTTTACTAATAAATGTTAGATTGACTTACTAATCATAATTTGGAACAATTTTTAAGTGAGTTTTATTTAGAGTTAGTATATATACGTAAATTTTCATACCCTATTGAAAAAAGATAAATAGTGTGCGACATCCCATGGGGTGGTTTGTGGCCAATCTGATTTGACTGCCTAAGTACTTATAAATGTATATTTCATCATTTACGCCTATTTTAAAAAAAAAAAAGAAAAAAAAAAGTGTAGAATTGTAAATTTGGATCTTCTAGAAACGGTATTGTGCTTTAACAGCAACAGGCCAGCCACCTCCATTTGTTTTTTTTTTTTTGTCATTAGCCACCTTCATTTGTTGAATTGCACAATTGGTTGTTATTCCATCGCTTTCAATTCTTGCGCTGCATCAGAGATTTTTATTTTCTTCTATTGGTAATTGATACATAAATTACTTAGCAAAAAAAAAAAAAAAAGTTGATTCATAAATCGAAAGATAATAAACTTACAAAAGAACAAAAAAATTATAAATGTTTATTTCACTATGTTGTTTTTGCCTTATATTACAACGACCGTAAATTTTAAAAAGAACTACTATATTATTTTGTTCAAGAATTAATATGTTTTAGAACATCAATCTCTTTAATGAATTCTTGAAGATTTACATTTACAAATAAATTCTCTCGTTTGGAATTATAAAAATAGTATTAAGTTAGTTTTTTCATCTGTAAATACAAATAGTATTTGGAACACATGTGAACTTAAATTAGTAGTTATATTTTATTTAAACACTCTTCTTTTAGACATCGATTAAAAGATTTATCTAACCTTAACAAGCTAATTTATGTGTCCTTAAAATAGTGGTGAAGCTACATTAGACGAGCACTTGTAGGCCATACAGGGGCGAATGCATAAAGGTGTAGCCCCCATTGGTTCGAGAAAATATTAAAAAAATTATGTATTTTTTAAAAAAAATAAATATTTATGTATATTTAATTAAAAAAATTAATTATCCTCTACTGAAAAAAATATACATAAATAATAAAAAATTATTTGTTTTAGTCCCTATTAAAAAAAATTCTAAACCCACCCGACCATGATCATGGATTGCCATTGTTTTGGCTTTTTTTACAATAACCTTACAGTCTTATTCCACTAAGTTTTTATATCCGTTTTCAATAATTTACTTTTGTTTGACTTTTTCTTGTGAGTCCTCTTGACTTTGATCAGGAGGTTTCCAATCCATACGCCATAAGAATTTATCTTTTTTGGGAAATAATATAGAAAAGAAAAGAAAAATAAGTCCTGTGATATGGCATAACAATTACTATTATGGTTAACCACGAACTGTGATTTATATGGTAAATGGATCATCAGTGGGCATACTTTACCTGTAAAGTCAGAGGTTCAAAATTCACTGAAAGCAGTTCGTGACCAGGGACATCTTTTAACCCCAAATAGAGATTAATTCCACACCTTTGGTGTGGAGACCACCTTGTCGTTTAACGAAAAAAAAAAAAAACTATTATGGTTGAGTCTTGAAGTATTGATCAGAATACAGTATACGCTTATGCTATCTTCGTGCCCCAATGAAATACTTATCTTTTGCTTCAGAGGAAGGGTGAGGAAAAAAACATTTGATCTTTTTTTTTTTATTATCTTTGTATTTTAGTCAAAGTCAATCTTTTAAATTTAAAAGTGATTCTATTCTAAAAGATGAGTAACGAATTTGAAAAATGTAAATTTTCAATTTCTATCTTTTGGGTAATGTTTAAGAAATTTCAAGATTTACAAATCATGTATATAAAAAAACTTTACCATTCCTCTCTTTTCCATAGAGATTTGAACCATCTAAAATTACAAGAATGATAAGGAAATTAGGGGAAGATCCTTATTTGGTGTAAAACAAAGTTGAATACTGATCAGTATATCTCTTAATTAATATTTTATTATAACATTTTAATATTACATCTCAATCATTTATTTTACCTAAAATAACTAATATTTGATCCAATAAATACAATAACTCCTAGACACAAGCAGGGGCGGAGGCACACCTACGACTAGGTGTGCCAATGCACACCCTGACTTCACCTCTACCCATTGAAATGTAAATTGATAATTTTACTATTAGGCTATTGGTGTGCAATGGCACACCTTCAAATCTTGGAAATTTTTTTTTTTATTTGTCAATAGAAACAACACCATGAGTGAAAATTTTAACGTTGAGCTCTTGGTGTACAATATCTATCATTTTGTTTTATATAAGGGATTTAAATTTATTAGAGTAAGATTGTAAATAATTTTTTTATTTTGTTGCATAAATTTAATTGTATTAAATAATTTACGATTGTATCCATATAAAATAAGTCGTTAGACAATTTTAACGAAAAAATTAACAGAATGATCGAAACATAACTCATTTAATAAATTAATGGTTCTGACAAAAAATAGTTAGATAGTCAAAACAAGATTGTAATAATAGTTTAATGACTTCTGGAATAATTTATTCCTGAATTTATATTATTTCTTGAATTAAATGTGAAGAGTCATGCCTTGAAGATATTTGTATTATAGAGTGCTTAAATTAAGCATTGATTTAATTATATCATAAAAATATAATTTTAAACATAAAATCATTAGTTTTTTTTTATATAGTTTATATAAAAACTTATGCATAAATTATTGCCCCGAGATCTCGGTTACTGATTTGGATACTGTAATGCACACCCTAACCTCTAGTGCCTGGCTCCGCCACTGGACACAAGACCAAAGTATCTGATTTTACCCTATAAAAATACTTTCTTCATTCCTTTGACGTTAAAAAATTAAATGAATCGACGTGATACATTATTAAAATATTAATTAAGAAAGAATCTTAATCTGCTTTTTTCAACATTATGTATGTAATTGATTTACTTTTATGTTTACATAATACATTTTAATATCTATTTAATTAATAAAGACCATATAGATGTATGTAATACATTGGATATTCCCAATTGACTAAAACTCGAAATAATAAAGTATATTGCAAAATGCAATGAACTTAAAGAATACAATTACTTTGACAAGAAAAAAAAAGAGTACAATTAAAACTTGACACAAGAAAAGATACAACTAGACAGGCGCCAACAACTCATACATCATCAATTTGCACGAAAAAAACAAGTCATTGGCATTAACAAAATTAAAATTAAATTTGATGTACAAGTCAATGGCATTAACAAAATTAAAATTAAATTTGATGTGAGGTAAAATTTCGAACCCGAGAACAATTATAAAATTACTCCTACAGGAAGCCATACAGAGGAGATTATTAGTGACCTAGGCCTGAAAAAATTATATAGTTAAAAAATTATTTGTTTTAGCTGCTATTAAAAAGAAATTCTAGATTTGCCACTGCTTATGACAATGAACATATAAGACCAACTTAAAATTTTGAATAAAATTGGGAATTAACCTAAAAATTTGGAAGATGATTTATGTCACCCCTTCCCCACTCCTTTGTATGGTAAGAATTCATGTATTAAATGTCAAATATCTCATGTAAATGGAAAAAAATCAATTATATAAAAAAACATGAATGAGTGAAGGGGTGACATATAACAATGCTCATTGGAGCAAGTTGATCCTCTCACGGAATTTTTCTTCAAATTCAAACGATAAAACACAAAATTATTTCTCGAATGAGTATTGCCATATGTCATTCCTTTAGCCCTTCACATTTCCTTATATAATTGAATTTTTACATTTACACAAGAGAATTGACATTTAATACATGACGTCTATAACATCGAAAACTAGTTTAAACATCTAAATAAATAATAGAGACTACTAATTAAAATCCATTAGAACATAGAATACAAATAGTCAATCCAATGAATCAAATTCCATCAACATAAATTCGACAGATCAATGCTTTTCTTTTTCTTTCATTAATTTGCTTAGTACTAATTGTTCTTTTTTTTTTTTTTTTGCTTTGTGGGAGGCTTGAAACCGCTTATATAATTATATGTCTCTCTCAATAAAAATCTTCAACTGACCTAGAGGATTGTCCTTTTTTTTTTTGATTAAGCTAGGGTTGTTCAATTCTATCATCCCAATATTTTGTCCAATGTCAAAATTGGCCAACATAGGTTGATTCTTTTGAAGCGAACAACTCCCACTATATATATCTAATGAATCTCCAACTAATACACTGATATTAAATAATAAAAAGGACGTATAAAAAAGGACAGTTTTCCGCTTTGAAAAATTTAATAATTGCATGTTTGAATTTGTGGCACGCGGATGACTAAATCGAATCAAACTATACTTTTATCGCGTAAGAAGATGTCGTACATTTAAATTTGGACAATAATTCTTATAGGGAGTGTAGATCTTCAAATTTATAATTAGAATATCAATTTTGGAGCTCTAAAGTCCATTTATATTTTAGATGGGTTATTAGCAATAATTCACACTAATTCAAAAAACTAAGTAGTAGAGCGGAATAGAGAGGCCATTGATGGCAAAGATGCTTACTAACATTGAATTTGGTGGATAGAGAATGAAGAGAATAGAGTTCATAAAGTTTTAAAAGGTAGAGAACATGATTTTCGCAATTCACTATTTAAAAAAATAAGGTCTACTCTGAGACCAAATTTTCGTCACGTAAAATTTTGTCTTAATATCTATCAAACTCATTTTAAGTCTTCTTAAAAATCTTTTAAAACGTACATATTAGACTTAATTTGCTAAAGAAATTTCATGACTGGATCTTTGAGTAGGTTTGAGAATTCGAGAAGGGTGCCTATATCTTCACCACACACATTTTACCAAGTCGGGTCCCAACACCACCAAATTTCAATGACCTATCCGTTTAATGCAAGTCTTTTTAACTCCAAAAAATTAACTCAGTCTTCGTCTATGTTTCTTCAACCAGTGACCCTGAATGTTTCAATGGTGCAAGTAGTGACTGAGTCACATATAATTGAGGGTATATAACGATACATTTTAATTTTAAAAAAAAAAATTTCTCAAAAGAAAAAAAATTGATTAAATATATTAGAAAATTA
The DNA here is from genome assembly GCA_037974665.1 of Ehretia macrophylla. NCBI lineage: Eukaryota > Viridiplantae > Streptophyta > Magnoliopsida > Boraginales > Ehretiaceae > Ehretia > Ehretia macrophylla. The sequence goes on from CM075766.1 coordinate 54,719,576, forward strand.
ATAGTCTACTTGACATTTATTATTGGACTCTCTCTCAGTGTATAAGTATTTTTGCTAATAATAGGAACGTGTCTCCACCGCTATAGGTGCATGAATCTAGAAGATTAACAAATGAGAGCGTAAAGTAACAGGTAATGAAAAGGAATTATAAAATAGCAAAGCGTTCATTATCATCACCATCATATTTGGAACATGTTATTATAATAGTGGTGTGATTTGTAAATTGTGATTGCAACCTTTTGAATCTTTATATTGCATGGCATCTCTCATTGAGTAGATCATCATCAATATCCACACTATAAATACTCCACACAACTTTTTCTTTCTCCACACAACTTTTTCTTTCTCTACTTCCTCTTTCTGTGTCGCTGAGTTTTGATTAGCAATTCATAATGGCTACTCTTGGTAGGCTACTAGCAATGATGGGTATGGTCATGTTGGCCATAAGTTTCAACACAGCTTTTGCTGCAGACCCAGACATGCTTCAAGATATATGTGTTGCTGATAATGCTTCTGGTAATATATTTTCTTCATCTCTCTTCTCTTTCTCTTTGTCTCTGCAAAATTTATCAAGATCATCTTAATCAATACCACAGCCATTTTTTATAGTTGAAGTCGTGGTTCAAACTTAGAATCTCTTGTTATAATAGATTACTACTTGACTTTTTCACCTGACTCTTTGATTAATGTATAGAACACCCATTTTGGCTTGTTGCTTGTTGATATGTGATTTTTGTTGTCACTCTAAGAATAGTAAACAAGCCCCAAATATGACTAAACTATGTGGTGTATTCATGCATATCTTTGGCCAAAAAGAAAAAGTTCATGCATATTTGATTTAAGAGTCGGTCTACAAAACGACAGTCGTTTAAATTGCCCTCGATGCTATGCATTTGCATCATTTCCCCTATAACCAACCTCTTTACCATATGTGAGCCAAAACACAAATGGTTGCCATTTTGAAGGATTTTCGTTGACTGAGATAAATTTCTTTGCATGGAACAGCTATCTTGGTAAATGGATTTACCTGCAAGCCGGCGGCAAATGCTTCACCTGATGATTTTTCCTCTGACGTCCTCGCCAAGCCTGGAGACACCAACAACCCATTCGGTTCGATGGTGACCGCAGCCAATGTTATGATGATTCCAGGCCTCAACACGCTTGGTGTATCCTTTGCACGTATTGATTTCGCCCCTGGTGGCATCAACCCACCCCACACCCACCCACGAGCCTCTGAAATGGTGTTTGTGCTTGAAGGTGAACTCGATGTTGGCTTCATAAACACAAGCAATACACTCTTCGCCAAGCACATCAAGAAAGGTGACGTGTTTGTGTTCCCCAGAGGGCTTGTTCACTTCCAGAAGAACATTGGCTATGCTCCGGCTATTCTTATCTCGGGGTTCAACAGTCAATTGCCTGGTACACAACAAATTGCAACCACATTGTTTAACGCTACACCACCTGTGGATGATAATGTTTTGGCCAAGTCTTTCATGATTGGTATCAAAGAAGTTCAGAAAATCAAGTCTAGGTTTGCACCCTAATGTAGACATGTTGTCCATTGATATATATAGTGGGTGGATATTTGTATTTATTTTGTTAAATTATTCGCAAAATAATGTAAAACCATGCACGCGTGAGATGTGCATGGTTTCTGCTTGACCAATAATAATAAATTCCACCTTCTCATTATTAATGTCTCAATATATCATTTCACATTGTTAGTCTTTTGAATGCTGACGAAATGACGATATATTTATAATAAAATGATTTGAATGATTATGTGTTGCTGAGCCCTCACTAATCAGGCATCTAAATGGAATAAGGTGAGCCATGATCAAAGTAGATAATATTGTTAGTTATCACTTAATAGATTCCTCCGTCACCTTCGATCTCAATTAAAATACAGCGATTTTTAAGCCATTGAGCAGGTGGGCATGGGCCTATCGTATTTTTATCTAAGAGTAATATTGACTGACTTGTTAGTGCTAATTTTCACTTCTCTTATAGGGATTTTTTCAGTCCGTTTCAAATTTCTTCGTAACCTTTTCTCAAGTAAAATACATTGTAATGGTTATCGTATCTAGTAGTGCACTACTTATTGATAATATATTACTCACCTTTGTTAATTGGACAAAATGAATCACTTTTTTATATTATTCAGTCATAGACACAACCTATTTTGTATTTCGATAAAAATGGTTTTACTTTGTTAATACTGCATTTCACACTGACTTTTGTATAGCTTTTAATAAATTAATGCATTGCACTACATCACTCATCCTTTTTTGAGTTTTTCGAAAAATATTATCGTTTTAATTATTTTGTATTAATATGAGGTCCCAAACTATTTTTTAGGGAATTTTTCCTCTTCTTGAGTTATGCACTCATTTTAAAATTATGTATTTTGCAGACAACGAGGAATAGTGCGTCGCTTGGGTAGAGACTCCCTAACTGCTACTTTGATAAGAAAATAAAGTAGAGTTGACTTAGGCTCTGTTTGGCCTACCTGTCAAATTTTAGTTTTTGAGTTATAGAGCTTTTACAGTAGAACTTTGGTTAGAAGTGTTGTTGAATAAAAATCGTTGACTGTTTAGCCTATATTGAACAATATTGAGATTTTAGAAAATTTGAGGGCAATATTGTACTTTAAAAGATATCAAATGGTATATTTGAAAAAGAAAAAGAAAACAGCTTCCCGCATTATATAAAAACAGTTTCGCAAAAGCCTATTTTGAAAAGTTTCAATTTGAAACTTCTTATTTTTCAGTTTTTTCAGCTTAAGTTTTTATCTAAAAGTACTTTTAGAAATGAGCCAAACAGGTGAGATCAGCTTTTAAACTCACATGAAGCAATTTTGAATGTCTAAAAGTTAAGCCAAACAAACTCTTAGTTTTGGAAGTTTTGGACTATGTTAAGTTTATGTATTTAACTCTAATACTTTGGAACTGATGATACTTTGTAATTTAGATAGTTACAGATTATAATTTGCTTATGGAAATTATTATGAGTTTTGGTTATAAATGCTTGTGTGCCTATATTTAATGCCTTCAGATTTATTGTAGCTTTACGGGCTTAGATAAGGTGCTCCATTCTAGATACACGATGGTTGAATTTCTAGAATTCACGTTCGGGAATTTCGGGGGCGTGACACCTGTGCATGGATTAACTACATCAACAAAATGTTCGTCTTCTTCAAGCTGCAATAAGCATACAGTGAGCATAAAATTAGCTTAACAAGAATGTTATTACTGTATATTCTAAATGCAATAGACCGGTTGGCCCAGATCCCCACTCAATAATAAATAAAATCAGAAAAAGTTAACCTCTTCAACTTATTTAGTTTTATTAATTGTAGTTAATATAAATTATTTATTTTATTTACAGTAATCAATTTAATTTTTTACTATTGCAGTTCAATATAGTAATTATCTTTTAATTACAATTAGGGTTTTAATTTTTTAAATTGCAGTTTAGTACACTAATTAGTGTTAAAATAATGGGCTTAACTAGAATAGAGAAATATTGTAGTAAAATAAAAGTAAACAAGAAAATATAATAGAGTGAAGGTTGATATGTAGTATCGCTCGTACTGTTTCGCGTGGAAGCTAGAGTACGTATCTGTGTGATAATTATAGTAGTTGTTTTATAATATTGCAAGATTAATTTTTATAAACAACATCCTTTAATATATATATATATATATACACAATTTAGGTCTCATTTAAATTAAAAAATAAATAAATAATTAAAATCAGCGTCGTCACTAAAGTTACGTCAGTGGGGTTCTTAGTCCTAACTGTATCCTTAGTTTTTTGAAATTTGGTAGGGTCAATGGTTTGTTTTTTCTTTCATTAACGATACGAACAACTCCCAACAAACACTACAAAGATTTGGTCCTATATATGTTATAATGAATCTCCAACTAATACACTGATATTAAATAATAAAAAAGACAAATAAAAAAGGACAATTTTGAAGTCATCTTCATCAAAGTCTTTTTTCGATTTTGGGATGGTGGTAACTTTTTCTCCTTCCATCTTAGTTAGAGTAGGGGTGATTGGTCTATTTATTATCACATTCCAAACTCTTATGTCATTTGCTAGAATATAGATTATCACCCTAGTTTTCCAAAAAGAATAGTTTGTTCCATTAAACAATGGTGGTCTAGAGAAAGATTGACCTTCAACTACATTAGACATTGATGAACTTGTCATAGGGATCCTCTATTAGATTTTAAGCTATATGTAGAGTACGAGCTCTGATACCACTTATTGGCCCTTGATAACCTAAGAGCGGGGGTGAATTAGGTTGTTTGACAAGATTAAGCAATTTAAAAATTCTTAATGCGGAAATGATGTCTAGTGAAAATTAATAATATCTTAGAAGTTCTTGTAGGCAACTTATCAAACACTTAGTAAGCACACAAGTATATAATGCTAGATAAACAATTAGAACTTTAAGAATTAAACTCCAACTAAATAAATCAACAATTATCAAACAATCAATATGAGTAATATCCACAAGAAGGTAAATGACTTGAAAATAAAGAGAGTAGAGTAAGAGAAATCAAACAAGATGATTTTCAAATGGTTCGCACTCCCGGAGGCCTATTCCACCACCTAAGGTCTTCCCTTCCCTTAGGATTTAACAACTTTTCACTAAGATGGTTCTTCAAATGTTAGTTAAGCAAAAACTAATTACAATTACTCTTGAGTCCACAAGAGTTACACGAGCTCCTTCAAGTGTAGGTGAAGTTCAACCTACTAATCACTTTTCCTTTGAGTCCACAAAGGAGTACAACACTACTCCTTACAATGATTCTCTCAATCTATGTGCAAGAGTGTAATACAATAATTGTGTGAAAATGTGAGTAATGATAGCAACTCCTATTTGAGTTTGATATTACAATTGAAAAACACTTTGAATGCTCAAAGATATGAAAGTGATAGTTCAAGATTTCTCAATGAAGAAATGATATGAAAACTCTTTTGAATTGCTAAGAAATCTGAAGATTGAAGCTTGGAGAGATACTTTGAGATGGTGAGAGAGCATGGCTTAAAAAGAGGGAAAAGTTAGACACAAATCGGATATTAAGCATAAATTATGGATTTTCTCGTTGAGCCATCCGGTCGCTAGGGCCTTCATCCGGTCGACCGGATAAGGCAGGTAACGCCCTGATCGGTGCTCTCTGCCGGTCGTTATGGCCTTGATCCGGGTGCCTGGATGGAGGCTGTAATGCCTGGATGCTTAAAAACGCTAAAGACTGATTTTTTGAGCTCCAATTCAATTTGTTTTATGGTAAAGAACTTGGGCACTTTAAAGGATATTTATACAAAAGTGTTTCTAGCATTTTTAACATCTCAAAACTTTTTCAAAAACTCTTAAAAAGATTTAAAAACGATTTTTGAAACATTAAGAGTTTGAAATCCGAAAATCTGTTTTTCAAGGAAAAGATCGAATTGAACCTTTTTGAAAATATTTGTTTGAAAGATATTTTGTGAATATGAAAAGGTTCTTTTATGAAAAAGCTTTTTGGAGATTTCATGAGCTACACAAATCATACTTAGACAAACAACAATTTTAATGCCGGTACCCCTTATGTCGCCACGTCTCCTTCCTTGTGACTCTCTCTTTATCTTCGAGTCTTCAACTCAACTTCTTTTAGGCTTGGATTCATTTTCTGATTGGGCCTCTGATTGGGCCTTGTCTTTGATCCAATAGCTTTGAAGCTAGCCTTTGATCCTTTGAATTGATGTGGGCTTACTTGTGATCCATTCTTGCTTTGATGGATAGAATAACTTACCCAACATACAAATAAGAATGTAAAGAGTCAATTAAGATGTTTTGTTATTATCAAAATAAATATTATAAGCTTTTTAGGCCAACAAACTTGACACAAGAAAAGATACAACTAGACAGGCGCCGACAACTCATACATCATCAACGTGCATGAAAAAAACAAGTCATTGGCATTAACAAAATTAAAATTAAATTTGATGTGAGGTAAAATTCCGAAGCCGAGCACAATTATAAAATTACCCTTACAGGAAGCCATACATAGAAGATTATTGGTGACCTCGGCCCGAAAAAATTATATAGTTAAAAAATTATCTATTTTAGCCCCTATTAAAAAGAAATTCTAGATCTGCCACTGCTTATGATAATGAACATATAAGACCAACTTAAAAATTTGAATAAAATTGGGAATTAACATAAAAATTTGGAAGATGATTTATGTCACCCTTTCCCCACTCCTTTGTATGGTAAGAATTCATGTATTAAATGTCAAATATCTCATGTAAATAGAAAAAAAAAATCAACTATATAAGAAAACGTGAATGGGTGAAGGGGTGATATATAACAATATTCATTGGAGCAAGTTGATCCTCTCACATAATTTTTTTCAAATTCAAACGAGAAAACACAAAATTATTTCTCCAATATGCATTGCTATATGTCATCCCTTTACCCCTTCACATTTCCTTATATAATTGAATTTTTACATTTACACAAGAGAATTGACATTTAATACATGACGTCTATAACATCGAAAACTAGTTTAAAAATCTAAATAAATAATAGATACTACTAATTAAAATCCATTAGAACATGGAATACAAATAGTCAATCCAATGAATCAAATTCCATCAACTTAAATTCGACAGATCAATGGTTTGCTTTTTCTTTCATTAATTTGCTTAGTACTAATTGTTCTTTTTTTTTTTTTTTGGTTCAAAACTTAGTACTTGTTCGAATCTACCATAGGTTTTATTTTTTATTTTTTATTTTTTATTTTTATTTTTACTTTGTAGGAGGCTTGAAACCTGTTATATAACTATACGTCTCTCTCAATAAAAATCTTCAACTGACCAAGAGGATTGTCCAATTCTTTTTTTTTTTTTGGCTAAGCTATGGTTGTCCAATTCTATCATCCCAATATTTTGTTAAACGCCAAAATTGGCCAACCATAGGTTGATTCTTTTGTAGCAAACAACTCCCACCAAACACTAAAAATATTTGGTCCTATATATGTCTAATGAATCTCCAACTAATACACTGATATTAAATAATAAAATGGACGTATAAAAAAAGATAGTTTCCGCTTTGAAGAATTTAATAATTGCACGTTTGAATTTGTGGCATGTGGATGACTAAACGAATCAAACTATACTTTTGTCGCATAAGAAGATGTCGTATATTTAAATTTGGATGATAATTCTTATAGAGAGCGTAGACCCTCGAATTTATAATTAGAATATCAATTTTGGAGCTCTAAAGTCCATTTATATTTTAGATGGGTTATTAGCAATAATTCACACTAATTCAAAAAAATAGGTAGTAGAGAAGAATAGAGAGGCCATCACTACAAAAAAACTGCTTTAGGAGACCACCAAAGTCATCTCCATGCCGTCGCCAAATAGGTATTGGCGAGGGTTGGCAACGGCGTGGAGATAAATATTGGTTGTCACCAAAAGTAGCATCGCCAAGTTGTCTCCCCGTCGCCATATCATCGCATTTGGCGACGGCATTTTAGTCGTCTCCATATTCGTCTCCGAATTGTGTCCCAAAAATATCATCTCCACACCGTTGCCAAAAGCTCTTTGTCTCCATTCCGTCTCCAAAAATAGTGTCTCCATTCCATCTCCACCTCGTCTCCAAAAAATAGTGTCTCCAATCCGTCTCCATCTCATCTCCAAAAAATAGTGTCTCCACACCGTTGCCAAAAGCTCTTTGTCTCCATTTCGTCTCCACGTCGTCTCCAAAAAATAGTGTCTCCATTCCGTCTCCACGTCGTCTCCAAAAAATAGTGTCTCCATTTCATCTCCACCTCGTCTCCAAAAAATAGTGTCTCCAATCTGTCTCCACATCGTCTCCAAAAAATTGTGTCTCCAATCCGTCTCCAAGTAGTCGCCAAAAATATAGTGTCTCCACACTCCATAATATAAACTCTACATTCCGTCTCCAAGCCGTCGCCAAAATTGCAAATCTCGAAATTTAATTTAATTTTTTGTTTTTCAAATAAAACCTTTAAATCTCCAGTTTTTATTAATTATTTGTTTATTAAATGAAGATATAATACACATTCATATAATATAAATTATATTTAATTTATATTGAAAACTATATTGTACCACACCATTAATAAAGTAAACAAATCCTAAACATAATTTAACACACTCGTTGCACATATTAACATAACAAAAAAAAATGAAACTATTCTTCATTTCCATCATCGGGTTGAGGCGGATCCTGATGAGCAGGTGGCTTCATCATCATCTTTGTCAGCAGTGCGATCTGTGCACGCAGTTCTCGAAGTTCAGCATTGTGTTCTTCTTGAAGTCGTTCAATCCGCTCAGTGTGTTCTTGTTGCGCTTTACGCAATTCCTCATTCTCTGAGATGTGTAGATCGAGCTTCTCATTCAATGTTGTCGTCGCCCGAGCAACAGCCTGATGTATCTCTATCTCTGTGATCTGGTGTCTGCCTAGTGGGTTGTGGTGTGCAGAAGACACTGAACCAGATGACCTGACCCCATATATGCGCCATCTGTTTGGTTTGCCCACAACCTGCAGGAAGAGTGCATCATAGTCTATCGGTGTCGCTGCTGAATCGGACTCGGAAGAAACAGTTGCTTGCTGCACCAGTTCATCATAATCAGCCTGTACGACAGAGCATCTGACTTACTCATTTTAGACATTTCGTTGGTAAATATATATATATATATATCCCTAATTTTTTTTTTCTATTAGCAATAATTTGCACATACCATGGTCTGTTCTGCCCTAGGGTTTGTGAATGGCCTGTCTGGGCCCTTGCGATTAGCCCTTGCAAAAACAACAGCCCTAGTCACTGGTGCCCCCCGTTCTTCTGCCTACAAATTATTAAAATACGAAAACATAACTACAAAAGCATTTATGATATGTTATATAATTGAATTTAATTACGAAATTTTGTTCATTATATTTTCCTACTTACATACCAATCTCCTTGCAGCCTCTTCATAGAGGATAGGTCCTAAATGATGTGGAGATGGCTGATGCAGTCGGTTATTCAAATTTCGCTGTGAAATTGCCTGCCATTCAGGGGTTTCCTACTTTTCTTTTAACTGATCCCACGCGCCATCGCCCACCCACCTCGGCTTCTTATTACGCGTCCGTCCTTTATTAAGGAGGTCACGTATATGAAATCCAGCTTTCGAATCAACATTCGGCGAAGCGCTGCTTCCTCACTTGGGTACCACTTGTAGACCCTCTGCAGCCATAAATTAATGCATATAACATATTATTTCAACAGTATTCAACCCATTGATTATAACAAATATCATTACATAAAATATATAAACACTTATTTATCATACCTAAAAATTAGCGAACCACCTATCCCTAACATCATCAGGGACCTCAGTCCAATTCCCCCAAGGCTAAGAATACCCGGCGTTCATTGCTCTAGTGACTTCTCTTATTGCTGCGTACGGTGTCCAACTAAACATGAAGAAAACAAATAATAGGATATTAAACAGCCATAACATAGGGGGAGTATTGGGATAGGGTTAACCATGGAAAAAATACAAAATCAAATACTTACCCACCACTGTCGAATGTCAAATGTGTCCGTCTGTCAACCTGCCACGCGACGTAGGCATCGTGCGACGAGAACCCATAATATTGCCATGGCTCTGTCCTAGCAGGTCGTTCTTGAGCTGCTGTAGATGACTCAGGTTGTTCAGGAATCGGTGTGGATTGAGGCATAAGATCGGGCGCAGTCGCGCCATCAACGTTTACGTGTAAATCCTCTAAACCTTGTCTCAAACCGGACGATGAAGTAGAAGGTGTAGACCTCTCATGTGGTGGGAATGGAACGTGCAAAGGCACCTGGCCTGATGCAGCGTCAATGGGCCCTCCAAACGTGCTAGTGTGAGTATGTACCCTTTGTTGTGAGGGATACGAACTGTGTGGAATCCTGTGCTCCAAACCTACTGATGATGACGATCAGCCACGACCCGTCGACGGCTGACCGACAGAAGACTCATGACCAACCGATTGCGGTGCTCCTATGGACCCATGACCAACTGAATGCGGTGCTCCTGTCGACCCCCGACCTTCTGAGTTCGGTGCTCCTGTCGACCCACGACTAGTCGATTGATATTCACCAGTGGACGTACTGGATGTACATCCACGACCTGTATTTCCACGACCTAACCCCGTCCTGAGGAATTGTCTAATTCCTCCTGAAGAATTATCTTTGTCTGCAGCCATCTCTGTTCCCCTACAAATACACTTAAGGAATTAACTGTCAGTGCTACACACATTAATACACACATACACATGTTCCGTTAATTGAATTATAATTTTTAAATGTCATCCGTAAATAAGTCGTATACATCAACATGATTGTTACATAATATCCAAACTAAGTATCATCTTCTTCGTCATCATGAGCGTCATTATCATCACCGTCATCATCATCATCATCATCATCATCTTCTTCATCTTCGTCTTGTGAATTATCATCATAATCTTCTTCTTCTTCGTCAATCTCCTCGTCCTCTTCTTGAGCATCATGTTGAGCATATAAATCATTAATATCTTCGTATGATATTTCTATGTTGTCACCCGATGCATGACAAAGTGGAGGTAAACTAGCATCAGTCGGCTGTACTTCGGCCACATTCATGTCATCTGACTGAAAAACTATTTCTTCTTCTCCTACACTCTGTTGTCTTGATAGGTCATATAAATTTCTTGGACGGATTTTAACCACAACCTACCAATCCATTCGATCTGTAACGCCCCGATCCCTCACGAGACTGGAGGCTCTAGTAACCATGCTATTCTCAACCGCATCCCAACCCGGGCACAGATTTTAGAAAAAACGGACAGAGTTTTCCCTGTACCGTGGACATTCTAGAAACCTGTAAGCATTCAAATAAAACACGAAGCAAATGAACAATATTTCTAATTGAAATCCCAACTTCAAGGCCATCCGAACCTTAAGCATCACAAGACAATATAAACACATACAAGCATGCAACGTAGCTAGAAGCAGAAACATAAGTTATTACATGCCACAATCCATAACACTTACTACATCCACTTAGCTTTCAAATTACAACCACTCAAATATATATACATAAGCCCTTAGGCTCCAAAATAGAACATAAAGTAGACAAGCAAGATCTTCTACAGTTTAGCAAGCAATCACTCCAATCTCAAGTAATAGTACACAGCAACCAAGGCAACTCCTCTAACTGTACCACCTGAAACATGTTTAGCGAGGTATGAACAATCACAATTGCTCAGTGAGGGATAAGGTCTACCGGGGACGTGCAATGCAGCAACTTAACACAATTAATACAATAGATAAACAGTGAATAACAATTCTAATACCACATTTTAAAAGGATACAATCGATAACCCTTATCACTCCAAATCTTCGATCCCCGATCCACGAACCACGATCTCAATCTCGATATGCCGGCATCCCTTACACCAATGGGTACTCCGGATGTACCCGATCCTACGACCCAACACCCCTTGGCAATCTCCGGACCAGGCGAGTGAGGGAATAGCAGACGGAGCTAAGGCAACCAACACTGGCAAGCCCGATGCCGCCCAGCGAGGCCATCGCATCCGCCGCGACAATGAGGTTGCGCAACCACGATACAATGCAAGAATGATAACAATGACAATATAATCAGTAAACACATTTAAGGACAAAAAGTAGGTTGTCCTCACACCAAGTTACAATTTAGCAATAATAAGCATATATCAATTACGCAATTATACTAAACAGTATACTCTTTTAGCAAGAAAATAAACTATAATGCACGTAAGGATGCAGGTCCCTCACCTTTTAGAAAGCCAAACCTACGCGAATTAAGCCAAGATTCCCTCAATATTCTCCAAAAGCATCAATTCCTTTCATTTATCACTACCTAATACAATCAACTATACGCATAAGAAGTGATTTCTTATTCTCAACTAAAGTTAGTTCATAAAGCTATTAATTTATCCAACTCTATTTGATTCCCTTTAATTCACATAACTAACAATATATTTCATGGTTTAACAATCATTCTAATCAATGTTTGAACAATACATAAACTCAAGTGATCACATATGCAACATTCTTTAATTTCCAAGTATCAGACAAAGACAATAGCATAATAAATAACATATACATAGCCATTCATATAAGTAGAAACACTATATAACATCTAACCAATAAGTTATATAAGCGTATCTTTACACATATAATGCAATTAATAAGCAATATAAACATGTTTACTCAATCTTTAACTAGTATCGATATAACTTAACTCACAACTTCTCCGAATAGATGAAATTATTACATAAGTACATTTAAACATTTATCCAATCAATCAAGAATCAACTAACAACAATTATTACCATGGTTTATTACTAGTTCCTTTAGTCCATTCTAAATTCATACTCAACCAAATCCATCTAAACCAAGCAACTTAATTCACGAAACTTCACTACTATAATACGTACACTACACAAAGGTATATAAACATTTAATTACTCAATTATAAAGCAATTATCATGAAATTAACTATGCGAACACAAAGGGTTCAATATTATACTTTTCACAAAATTTAACCAAAAGTTCACACATACCTTAGAATAGCATTTAGACACGCTAGGAGCAACTACAAAGCAATACAAGTACTAAAGCAATTAATTCATTCATTTCCCCTTTGTTCAACTAGGCTATTTAGCTTCCTATCGGAATTCAATGATCAAGTTAAGCAAGCTAACCATCCTACCAATCTAAGAATACCTAAATACCTCATTTAGAACCTCCAAATCATAACCTAGAGCACAAGTACACGAAAACACCAAAAATGCCTCTTTGTGGGTTTACACTACAAGTACCAATTTCGGAACCCAAACAAGCGAAACGAAAGCACTTCTAAGGTTTCAATACTTAATAAAGACTAGCCATAACCTCGAAACATGCCCGGATTCAAGTTAAACCCGAAACCCCTTATTAAAGTAGCCTATTTTGATCAAAATTCTCAAATTTTGAACATAGCAAGTGCAATTAACATTTTTTCCACGCTTATGGACCTAATTAGCAACTACTAGAAGCTTCGAATCGAATTAAATTGTAACTTTTTTCGGAAACCATAGTTTATCACTATTCATCATCTTTCCCAAGTGCCATTTTCATTTTCAAGCATTCAACAAGCATTTTAAACCATCAAACATATTCTATGAAGTCATTAGAGCATATAAGAATCAACGGAACAAGAATTAAACCACTACAATATTAAATCACAAAAATAATAATACAAATTTTAATTGAATTTAATACAAAAATAGAATGCACCCTCACCTCTTTTGAAGATCAAATAATGGTCTTAAGGTCCTAAGGATGAAGCACAACCAATTTGGGAAGCTATGGAAGCAAGAATGAAGCAAAAAGTAATTTTTTTTTTGAGAATTTACTATTCCCGTAACTCTTTTTTGGCCATTTTTTTGACCCATTTTTTTTTTTGTTTCTTGCCTTATAATATTCTCATGAGATGGTCAAAGGGTAGGTCAATTAATTAGGGTATTTTAGTAAAGGTAAATGAGTCATTTTGGTAATTAAATTTCAGCAAAACAAAATGCCAAAAATCTGAAAAATCTGGAAAAATCTCGCTGGTACTATTCATTAGACATTTCGTGAATTTTTTTCCGTTGATCCCGATATACAATTCACGCACGGTCAGGGGCTATAGTCCCCTAAAAATATGTAGTATTTTATAAAAATATAAAATGCATGAAAAGAAATATTTGAATTTATGAAAATATAAAAAAATGAAGTAATTAGCTAAATTACATCTAAGTTAACCATTTAATGAATGCAATTAATGAAGTGCTGGGTTCGGGGTGTCACACGATCCCTTTTCGCTCCAGGGTATTTACAGTAGTACACTTGTTGTGCTTGTTCAGCCAAAACAAACGGTTCATATTTTTTATACTTTCTCTTAACGTTCACTTCAATTTTTCCGGTCTTCAGATGATACTTCACCCCTCTGTCCTTTGTGGAATCATACCAGCCACACTTGAAAAGAACGACCCTTGTATATTGCAATGTTGGATTATGATATTCAAGTTCAATAATGTTGTTCAACACTCTATAGTATCCAACATCCTCAATATTACTATCATTTATCCCTTTAACAAACACTCCACTATTGTATGTTGATTTTATCTTCCCAAAATTTAATGTATGAAACCGATAACCGTTGACCAAGTATCTTGACCAACTGCGAACCCGTCTACTAGGCCACATTGAAAGACATTTTACACGATCATCAATGCCATTAGTGCCTATCAACTGCAAATCGCATAATAAGGTTATTATGCAAAGTTAAATGAACTCGTTAATTTAACACCAATTACACTTCTTAACATATACTTACATGGTAATATAACCACATCGGAAAATTATTGTACACTTCATATTGAATTTTCGTCGAACACAATTCGGGATAGTTTTGGCGAAGATATTCCTTGAACATGCTGTGGAAAAAAAATAAAATGTGTCGGCTAAATCATGTAGTTAAGTGTATGAGGAACTGTGAGTTCCAATTTTCAAATAATATACTTATTCGTACCAGAAATAGGAGGAAACTTTTTGGCAATTGGTCAAAACATAAATATGTGCCGCATGCAGTTCTTGATCATTTAAGTTTCGTTCCGTTTCCTTCCCAATTGGACATCCCGGGTAAGTAAATATAGATAAACAACCATCAGGGTATGTCATCTCGTTGTATTGGTTATTCTGCGAAATACTTCTTGTTCTGGTACCCACGTGTGGTTCAAAATAATAAGAACAAAATGTTGATGTTTCGAGAATGTGATAAGCTTCACAAATTGATCCTTCAATGTGTGCTTTATTTTTAACCTTCCGTTTCAATCTTTGCAAAAACCTCTCGAACGGATACATCCAGCGATATTGTACTGGACCACCACAAATGGCTTCATATACCAAGTGAATTGTCAAATGCTCCATCGAATCGAAGAAACTAGGGGGTAATATCTTCTCCAAATTGTAAAGTGCGACGACAATATTTTCTTGCATCCTTTCCAAATCGGTCCTTTGAAGAGTTGTGCAACATAGATTGGTAAAGAATAAACTTAGTTGGGCAAAAACTTGCCAAACATGTTTCGGTAGTAGCTCACATAAAGCAATCGGAAGCAATCTCTCCATAAATACATGACAATCGTGACTCTTCATGTGTGACATCTTCAATTCTTTCATGTCCACACATCGAGATAAATTGGAAGCATATCCATCAGGGAGTTGTAGGTCTCTAACCCATTCAAGCAATGTTTTCCTTTTATCAACAGGAAGTGTGTAAACACCCATCTTCAATTCATGCTCACCGCATAATTCTGGACGGTCACAAAAGGTTGATACATCAACTCTAGCTTTGAGGTTGTCTTTTGTCTTACCCTTGACCGCCATCACCGTGTTGAAAACATTATCAAACACATTTTTTTCAATATGCATCACATCCAAATTGTATCGGACAAGATGTGTCTTCCAGTAAGGCAAGTCCCAGAAAAAAATTCTCTTCATCCAATTGTGCCAATCCCCAAAACCGTATAGTTTGCTTTTTCTCATGTCATTTATTTTCGGGTAATCTTTCACTAGTTCCCACAACTGCATACCTCTAATCTTGATGGTGGCGGATCAGTTTCAACTCTACCTTTGATAAAATTCTTTTTGTCACGCCTTAAAGCACTATTCAATGGTAAGAACTGACTATGACAATCAAAGAAAGAATTTTTTCTACCTGCTGGTAATCGAAATGCTTTAGACTTATCCATACAATACGGGCATGACAGCTTTCCATGTGTGCTCCATCCAGACAACATACCATATGATGGGAAATCATTTATTGTCCACATCAAAACAGCCCTTAACATAAAATTTTTGTTTGTGGCAACATCATAACAAGGTGCACCTTCGAACCATAAATTTTGTAATTCTTCGATTAGAGGCTCTAGGTACACATCAATATTCTTCCCAGGATTCTTGGGACCTGGGATAAGCAGGGTTAAAAACATGAAAGGATCTTTCATGCACATCCACGGTGGCAAATTGTATGGTGTTAAAATGACCGGCCAACAAGAGTAAGGTTTCGCATTTGAACTGAACGGATTAAAACCATCTGAGCACAAACCAAGCCGAACATTTCTGGGTTCACATGCAAATTCAGGATATACAATATCGAAATATTTCCATCCCTCAGCGTCAGAGGGATGACAAATTTTTCCTTCCTCAACCTGGTGATTCTTGTGCCACTGCATGTGCTCAACTGTCACCTTTGACATGTATAGCCTTTTCAACCTTGGAGTCAATGGGAAAAATCGTAATTGTTGATATGGTTTCAACTTACTCCGTTTTGAACCACGTGTTGTTGGTTTGAAACGTCGGTGATGACAACGAGGACAAGAATCCAGGTATTTTCTATCAACCATTTACACAAACATCAATCTTCACATATCCTAGTCCCAAGGGTCTAATTAATTGCTTACACCTGTAAAAGTTTTCAAGCATCGTATGCGTATTCGGCAACGAATCCCTAACTGTTTCAATCATTGTGTTAAAGCATAGTTCGCTCATGTTATGTTCGGCCTTGACATTCATGTAACGAGACACAGCAGATAATTGCGTCAAGTTTTCACAACCTTCATACAGTGGTAAATTAGCAGCCTTCAACAACTCAAAAAATTGTTGTGCTTCAATGTTAGGTTCTTCTGTATAAAAGTTTTCATCACCATACCATTCCGGACCAACAGTGTCAAATATCATTGTCCTATAGTTATTTCTTTCTTTTATCATCTCGTTATAATCATTATTTTGAAAATTGGACGTACGTATTTTATAATTATTTGACATATCGTCCCCGTGTTCAGTCCATTTATAGTAGTTTACCATGAAACCTTTCCTATAAAGATGAAGTATGACTTCCTCAAATTTTTCAAAACTGCGATTTTTGCATTTGGCACACGGTCATTTTATTTTTTCACCATCCATGTAATATCTTTGACCACGTGCGAAATCTACGAATTCGTGTACACCAATAACAAATGCCCCGTTAAGATGCCCGTCAGGATCGTGGCGATGATACATCCATTCACAACTTGTATCCATATCGAACAAAAATTTCCTATGTAATATTTAACATATTCAATAAATGACTTATTAATGTTTCGTTACATTTAGAGCATAATATTGGAACCACAACAATTACACAGACCTTTTCCTATGTAACATTATGTGTAATAAATGCATTTATGCTTAATATATGTAACATGGTTTATTTCACCAAGATCCATGTAGATAAAGATCTTAATTGCAACCAATTAACTACTTACTTCTTAAGTTAACTTCCTAACTTAGCTTAAGTTAAACTATTAACGTAATCTTAAATGAACTTCTTCTAAATGCAAATAGTAGTACATAACAGGAAAAATTTCACATTTAGTCCCTATATTTAAAATGTCTCGATTTAGTACCTATGGTTTAACCAAAATTTTTAATTTATTCTATTGTTTAAAATGTCTCAATTTAGTCCCAACATGTTTTCCAAAAAGTAAATATGTCGTCCCTATTATTTTTAAAAAGTGTCAATGTTGTCCAAACGGTTTTCTTAAAGTTTTAAATTCGTCTATATTATCAAAGGAGAAAACTGATATTTTGTTAGGAATAATCAAAACAATAGGGACGCAATTGATAATTTTAAACATTAGAGAATAAATTGAAACTTTTCAGCCAACAATAAGGACTATATTTAGACATTTTAAACAATATGGAATAAACTATTTGCAAACAAAAGGGACTAAATTTGAGATTTTCCATACTTATCTTACCACTCTAATATAATCTATGTTACTTTCTTGTATTTAAAATCCACCATCAAACATTAATTAACAAAACCAAGCATTGAAGATAATTAAAACACATAGTATATAATTAGAGTAATTACAACACGTACTACGACCTAACAAGCCATACAATCTATAACTTCAAAATACAATTGTTCAACCAACACATATACATGCAAGACCTATACTTCTTAAGTGAAAGAGCATCTAAATGAACTATTTAACCTATACTTCTTACATACTAAACTACTTATCTTATTTATCTGAGTGTGTTAACATAACATATTAATTTGTCTTGCTAAACTTATGAAATTAAATTATCTATATTTATTACTTATTAATTATCTAAATTTATTAAGTTAACTTATTTAATTACTTATTCCATTATCTTAAGTTTAATTACTTATTAAATTAGTCAACATATCATACTATCATGGCAACCCTCAAACCTAATTTAACTTAATTGTCAAGACACACACGGAAGATCAAATCGGTATTCTTACTTGTTAATCACCTTTAATTTCTCACTCGAGTTAACTTAACTTTACTTAAATTATCTTAATACAACTGCAAAAAACCAATTCTCCACCAACAACAAAACACCCCTTCATCCATTTACACAAACATCATCTTCACAATACACTTTCAACTCAATTATCATAATATACAAAATCAAATACATAAAAAATAATCACAATAACTTTAATTTAATTAAACGGATTTACAATTACAAATAAATTTATTGTAAAACTTCCAACTCATACAATCATCAAACTCACCTGAGCCGATTGAAACTAGATAAGTCGCATCCAAATATCTAAAGCTCCAAACCTTCCAAAGAAAAGCCAAACACATTGTATTAATCAAAAAAATACAATGTATAATCAAAAAATATTTATTACATTAACACAATGTATTTTTGGCAAAAAAAAAAAAGAAATCCGAAAAAAGAAAAAAAAATCAGAAATAAATTAAAGAAATATTGCTCAACCAAAGTTTTGGTAAATTAAAACACAATTTTATTATATAAAATAAAGAAAAAATCGAAAATTGAATTTTTTTTTATAAAACTAGGAAAAAAATTGAAAATTATACAAAAAAAAGACATAAATAAAATGATATATATAACAAAAAAATCAAACACATTATATAAATGTTTATATACACATATATATACATACATATAGGTATAATACATATATATATGTGTATATATACATACATTGCAAAAGAAAAAAATTATAGTATATTTTTGGATTTTACCTAATCTTCAAGGTAAAAGAGGGTGTTGAGGGGTGGGGGTGGGGGTGGGGGTGGGGGTGGTATGAGGTAGGGGACATGAGGGGGTGGTATAGGGGGGGGGGGGGGTGTTGCTACATGTGTTTTTTCCCTGGGGGTGGGGGGCACTTCTATTTTTTTTTTTTTTTGAATTACAAGAGCTGCTGCCCTCTGTAAATTTTTTCCGTTTAATAGCTGGTTCCCCATGGTGACGGCCCAGTGACTAATTGGGCCGTCGCCCAAGTTTAGGGACCCAATTTGACGAGTTCCCATGGAGACGGCCTGGTCCGTGGAAACGGATCAGGCCGTCTCCCAAATGTCTCCAATAGGAGACGGCCCAGGCCGTCTCCAAAATGGAGACTGGGCTCTCCATTTTGGAGACGACACCTTTCGTCTCCAAAATGGAGACTGGACTTGGTCCAGTTCCAGTCTCCATTGAGGAGACGGCCCAATGGAGAGTCTCCACGTTAGAAACGAACTAGGCCGTCTCCAAAATGGAGACTGGACCTGGTCCATTTCTAGTTTCCATTTAGGTCGTCTCCTTAATGGAGACCGGGCTCTCCATTTTGGAGACTGGACCTGGTCTACTTCCAGTTTCCATTCTAGGCCGTCTTCTCAATGGAGACCGAGCTCATCATTTTGGAGACGGCCACTGTCCGTCTCCAAAATGGAGACTAGACCTGGTCCAGTTCCAGTCTCCATTGAGGAGACCTCTTGGGCCGTCTCTTTAATGGAGACCGGGCTCTCCATTTTGGAGACGGTACTTTTCGTCTCCAAAATGGAGATGGACCAGGCCGTCTCCAAAATGGAGACTGGACCTCGTCCACTTCCAGTCTCCATTTTAGAGACGGCCACTGTCCGTCTCCAAAATGGAGACGGACCAGGCCATCTCCAAAATGGAGACTGGACCTGGTCCAATTACAGTCTCCATTTTGGAGACGGATTAAGCCATCGCCAATCGTTTGGTTTTCCTTGTCTTTCAATTTTTGGTTATAATTATTTAATATTTGATAGTTTATAATATATTGGTATAAA
The DNA here is from genome assembly GCA_037974665.1 of Ehretia macrophylla. Lineage (NCBI taxonomy): Eukaryota > Viridiplantae > Streptophyta > Magnoliopsida > Boraginales > Ehretiaceae > Ehretia > Ehretia macrophylla. The sequence continues at coordinate 54,739,805 of CM075766.1, forward strand.
TTATAAAATAACATGTTAATATACATCCTTAATTTCAATTGTGTACCTCAATTTATCAAACTAATACGTAGTTGAATTAGTAATTTAAATTTTTTAAAAATGAATATTTATAAAATTTTTATAAATATATAATGTAGATGAAGTTAATTCATTAATAATTCAAATTCTTTTAAATCTCGTTGTAGTAATTGGGAACGTCATGTCCCCAATTATTTGACCCATGGAAGACGAATGGTACGCATCCACGTGGTCGCGAATCATACATACGATAAGAACATGGTGTACTCTACCACGGGGCATACGAAAATTGAATTGGCAGGGCCCCCGTTCGCAAGGTAGATGGATTCAGTAACTTTTCAACATCGAAAATATCGTGCACGTCATGTCCCTTATTATTTGACCCATGGCAGACGAATGGTACGCAGCCACGTGGCTGTGAATCATGTGTACAATAAGAACATGGTGTACTATACCACAGGGCAGCAGGAAATTGAATTGGCAGGGCCCCGGTTTGCAAGGTAGATGGATTCAACAACTTTTCATTGTCAAAAATAGCGTGCACGCCATCTCCCAAATTATTTGACCCATGGAAGACGAATGGTACGCAGCCACGTGACTGCGAATCATTCGTGCATACCTTACCATATTATAAAATGCTGGGGTGTCTCGCTACTGTCATCAAGTAGTCTCTACATAATTCAATTACTTGTTTCCTATATATAGCAGTCGGAAGTGTGCTTTCTCATACCATCTCGAATTTTCAAAAAATAGATTGTAGTTAAATTGTTTCAAGGATGAGTAAGGATCAACAACACCACTCAGATTCTCTTCCAAGACCAACAAAAGATGAAGAGATGGATACGATGAAACCGTATCCAAATTACAGCAAATACGTTAAACCCCAACTTGATCTAAATGCTCCGCCAAAATACGACGGATATATTTCTAATGCCCAAGTAGTCCAAAAAGTTCAAGACGATATGCTACGGATCTATTGCCCAAATGTTTTTAAATAATATATTTTTTTTTATATCATATTGGAAACATCGGCATTAGTACTATTCGTCACAATCCGTAACAATGTTATTGTGTTGTTCTGCCTGATGTGTAGTGTCTGGTTGTTATGTTTTAGTGATCACGATGTACTATGTTAGGTATTAAGTTGGTGTGTTTATGTATTTCGAGCACATAATTTGTAACATGTTAATTATGTTTCCTATTTAGTCGTTTTGTTGTTGTATTAATAAATGATGATATGTAATCATTTATTAATTATGAATGTAAAATTAAGTTTATGTTTGTAATGATTTAACTCTTATAATAAAAAATCTTAAGTTGTTTCCTATTTAGTCGTTTTGTTGATTTCAAAGAACTAATTGTATATAGTGGTGCATTACGTTAAATATTAACCATCTATATAAATTGTTCTTCACGGAGACAATAATGCGTCTCATTAACTGCTCGAAGGCTGTAAATATGTTTTTGTTTATAATAAAAGACATATTTTGTTATGTAAGTAATGATGAATAACTTATCGTTACAATCAAAGCCTCAAATGTGGATGACTTACTTATGTAGACGCCAATTCATGACATTATAAGACAGAAAATTAGTAGTCACTACTTATATGTATAATTATTACATTAAAATAATTCATCAATCTTTAATTATAAATTTTTGGCGACGGCAGGGTGACTAAATTATGACGCGTTTTGTTGACCATCTCGAACTTGTCGCCACTTGGCGACGGCATGGAGACAACATGTCATTATCTGTCACCAAGTTGTCACCATATGGTCACTTTTGGAGACCGCATATGATGTTGTCACCATATTGTCGCCAATTGGCGACGACGTGGGGACGGCATGGAGACAACATGTCATTAGCTATCACCAAATAGTCACCATTGCTCACTTTTGAAGACCGCATATGATGTCGTCACCAAATTGTCGCCAATTGGCGGCGACGTGGGGACGGCATATGTAGGTCGTCTCCAAAACGTAACAAAATTGTCACTAAATTGTCACTAAAGTAGCGACATCTTACTCCGTCTCCAAACCGTCACCAAGTTGGTGACAAAATGGCGACAATCCGTCGCAGAAATCAATTTTTTTTGTAGTGCATTAATGGCAAAGATGCTCACTAAAATTGAATTTGGTGGAAAGAGAATAAAGAGAATAGAGTTGATAGAGTTTTAAAGGGTAGAGAACATAATTTTCGTAATTCACTATCTAAAAGATAGGGTTTAGTCCAAAACCAAATTTTCGTCATGTAAAATTTTGTCTTAATATCTATCAAACTCATTTGGGGTATTCTCTTTTAAGGCGTACATATTAGACTTAATTTGCTAAAGAAATTTCATGACTTGATCTTGGAGTAGGTTTGAGAATTCGAGAAGGGGTGCCTATATGTTCACTATACACATTTTACCAAGTCGGGTCCGAACATCACCAAATTTCAATGACCTATCCGTTTAATGCAAGACTTTTTTAACTCCAAAAAATTAACTCAGTCTTCGTCTATGTTTCTTCAACCAGTGACCCTGAATGTTTCAATGGTGCAAGTAGCGACTGATTCATATATAATTGAGGGTATATAACGACACACTCTAATTTATAAAAATAAAAAATTCTTTTTTTTTTATCAAAAGAAAAAAAATTGATTAAATATATTAAAAAATTAATAGTCTACTTGACATTTATTATTGGACCCTCTCAGTATATGAATATTTTTGCTAATAATAGGAACCTGTCTCCACCACTATAGGTGCATGAATATAGAAGATTAACAAATGAGAGCGCAAAGTAACAGGTAATGAAAAGGAATTATAAAATAGCAAAGCGTTCGTTATCATCACCATCATATTCGGAACATGTCAAGATAATAGTGGTGTGATTTGTAAATTGTGATTGCAACCTTTTGAATCTTTATATTGCATGGCATCTCTCATTGAGTAGATCATCATGAATATCCACACTATAAATACTCCACATAACTTTTTCTTTCTCCACACAACTTTTTCTTTCTCTACTTCCTCTTTCTGTGTCGCTGCTCTTTTCTAAGTTTTGATTAGCAATTCATAATGGCTGCTCTTGGTAGGCTACTAGCAATGATGGGTATGGTCATGTTGGCCATAAGTTTCAACACAGCTTTTGCTGCAGACCCAGACATGCTTCAAGATATATGTGTTGCTGATAATGCTTCTGGTAATATATTTTCTTCATCTCTCTTCTCTTTCTCTTTGTCTCTGCAAAACTTATCAAGATCATCTTAATCAATACGACAACCATTTTTTATAGTTGAAGTCGTGGTTGAAATTCAAAACCTCTTGTTATAATAGATTACTACTCGACTATTTCACCAGACTCTTTGATTGTATAAAACACCCATTTTGACTTGTTGCTTGTTGATATGTGATTCTTGTTGTCACTCTCTAAGAATAGTAAACAAGCCCCAAATATGACTAAACTATGTGTTGTATTCATGCATATCTTTGGCCAACAAGAAAAAGTTCATGCATATTTGTTTTAAGAGTCGGCCTACAAAACGACAGTGGTTTAAATTGCCCTCGTTGCGATGCATTTGCATCATTTCCCCTATAACCAACCTCTTTACCATATGTGAGCCAAAACACAAATGGTTGCCATTTTGAAGGATTTTCCTTGACTGAGATAAATTTCTTTGCATGGAACAGCTATCTTGGTAAATGGATTTACCTGCAAGCCGGCGGCAAATGCTTCACCTGAGGATTTTTCCTCTGACGTCCTCGCCAAGCCTGGAGACACCAACAGCCCATTCGGTTCGATGGTGACCGCTGCCAATGTTATGATGATTCCAGGCCTCAACACGCTTGGTGTATCCCTTGCACGTATTGATTTCGCCCCTGGTGGCCTCAACCCACCCCACACCCACCCACGAGCCTCTGAAATGGTGTTTGTGCTTCAAGGTGAACTCTATGTTGGCTTCATACTCACAAACAATACACTCTTCCCCAAGCACATCAAGAAAGGTGACGTGTTTGTGTTCCCCAGAGGGCTTGTTCACTTCCAGATCAACATTGGCCATGCTCCGGCTATTCTTATCTCGGGGTTCAACAGTCAATTGCCTGGTACACAACAAATTGCAACCACATTGTTTAACGCTACACCACCTGTGGATGATAATGTTTTGGCCAAGTCTTTCATGATTGGTATCAAAGAAGTTCAGAAAATCAAGTCTAGGTTTGCACCCTAATGTAGACATGTTGTCCATTGATATATATAGTGGGTGGATATTTGTATTTATTTTGTTAAATTATTCGCAAAATAATGTAAAACCATGCACGCGTGAGATGTACATGGTTTCTGCTTGACCAATAATAATAAATTCCACCTTCCCATTATTAATGTCTCAATATATCATTTCACAGTGTTAGTCCTTTGAATGCTGACGAAGTAACGATATATTTATAATAAAATGATTTGGATGATTATGTTGTTGAGCCCTCACTAATCAAGCATCTAAATGGAATAAGGTGAGCCATGATCAAAGTAGATAATATTGTTAGTTATCACTTAATAGATTCCTCCGTCACCTTCGATCTCAATTAAAATACAGCGATTTTTAAGCCATTGAGCAGGTGGGCATGGGCCTACCGTATTTTTATCTAAGAGTAATATTGACGGAATTGTTAGTGCTAATTTTCACTTCTCTTATAGGGATTTTTTCTGTCCGTTTCAAATTTCTTCGTGACCTTTTCTCAAGTAAAATACATTGTCATGGTTATCGTATCTAGTAGTGCACTACTTATTGATAATATATTACTCACTTTTGACGATTGGGCAAAATAAACCACTTTTTTATATTGTTCAGCTATAGACACAGCCCATTTTGTATTTCGATAAGAATGGTTTTACTTTGTTAATACTGCATTTCACATTGATTTTTGTATAGCTTTTAATAAATTAATGCATGGCACTATGTCACTCGTCTTTTTTTGAGTTTTTCGAAAAATATTATCGTTTTAATTATTTTGTATTAATATGAGGTCCCAAACTATTTTTTAGGGAAGTTTTCCTCTTCTTGATGAGTTATACACTCATTTTAAAATTATGTATTTTGCAGACAACGAGAAATAATGCTTCGCTTGGGTAGAGACTCCCTAACTGCTACTTAGATAAGAAAATAAAGTAGAGTTGACTTAGGCTCTGTTTGACCTAGCTGTCAAATTTTAGTTTTTGAACTGTAGAGTTTTTACAGTAGAACTTTGGTTAGAAGTGTTGTTGAATAAAAATCGTTGACTGTTTAGCCTATATTAGATAATATTGAGATTTTAGAAAATTTGAGGGCAATATTGTACTTTAAAAGATATCAAATGGTATATTTGAGAAAGAAAAAGAAAATAGCTTCCCGCATTATATAAAAACAGTTTCGCAAAAGCCTATTTTGAAAAGTTTCAATTTGAAACTTCTTGTTTTTCAGCTTAAACTTTTACCTAAAAGCACTTTTAAAAATGGGCCAAACAGATGAGATCAGCTTTTAAACTCACAAGAAATATTTTTGAGTGTCAAAAAGTTAGGCCAAACAAACTCTTAGTTTTTGAAGTTTTGGACTATGTTAAGTTTATGTATTTTACTCTAATACTTTGGAACTGATGATACTTTGTAATTTAGATAGTTACAGATTAGAATGTGCTTATGGAAATTATTATGGGTTTTGGTTATAAATGGTTGTGTGCCGATATTTAAGGGCTTCAGATTTATTGTAGCTTTACGGGCTTAGATAAGGTGCTCCTTTCTAGATACACGGTAATTGAATTTTCTAGAATACACGTTCGGGAATTTCGGGGGCGTGACACCTGTGCATGGATTAACTACATCAACAAAATGTTCGTCTTCTTCAAGCTGCAATAAGCATATAGTGAGCATAAAATTAGCTTAACAAGAATGTTATTACTGTATATTCTAAATGCAATAGACCGGTTGGCCCAGATCCCCACTCAAAAAAAGAAAACTAGGGAAATCAAAAATAAATAAAATCAGAAAAAGTTAAACTCTTCAACTTATTTAGTTTTATTAATTGTAGTTATTATAAATTATTTATTTTATTTACAGTAATAAATTTAATTTTTTACTATTGCAGTTCAATGTAGCAATTATCTTTTAATTACAATTAGGGTTTTAATTTTTTAAATTGCAGTTTAGTACACTAATTAGTGTTAAAATAATGGGCTTAACTAGAATAGAGAAATATTGTAGTAAAATAAAAGTAAACAAGAAAATATAATAGAGTGAAGGTTGATATGTAGTATCGCTCCTACTGTTTCGCGTGGAAGCTAGAGTACGTATCTGTGTGATAATTATAGTAGTTGTTTTATAATATTGCGAGATTAATTTTTATAAACAACATCCTTTAATATATATATATATATATATACGCGATTTAGGTCTCATTTAAATTTAAAAAAAAATAATTAATTAAAATCAGCGTCGTCACTAAAGTTACGTCAGTGGGGTTCTTAGTCCTAACTGTATCCTTGGTTTTTTGAAATTTGGTAGGGTCAATGGTTTGTTTTTTCTTTCATTGACGATACGAACAACTCCCAACAAACACTAGAAAGATTTGGTCCTATATATGTTACAATGAATCTCCAACTAATACACTGATATTAAATAATAAAAAAGGACAAATTTTTCCTTTGAAGAATTTAATAATTGTTACTGCAAGTATCAAATATGATTTTATATTAGAAAAAAAAACTACCAATGGCTTTGCATGTTTGAATTTGTGGCGCGCGCATGACTAAACCGAATCAAACTATACTTTTTAACGCATAAGAACAGTATATTTAAATTTTGACAATAATTCCTATATGGGCGTAAACCTTCAAATTTATAATTAAAAAATCGATTTCGAAGCTCTAAAGTCCATATATATTTTTGATGGTTCACTAACAATACGCACTAATTCAAAAAAACTAGAGTAGAGGAATAGAGAGATGCACACTAGCATTGAATTTGGTGGAAAGAGAATGAAGAGCAGTTGATGGTGTTTTAGACAGTAGACAATATAGATTTTCGCAATTCACTATCTAAAAAATAGGTATTAATTCGAGACCAAATTTTTACCACGTAAAGAGTCACTTTCCTTATTAGTTTTATGGAGAAAAAAACTTTTAGTCCCCCAGGTTTTGAAAAAAAACTTAACAAGTCCCTCAATTTTTTAAAAAGGCCAAACAAGTCACCCTGTCTTTTAAAATTAATAGTCAACGTTTGACTTTGCTGATTTTCCCAAATTGCCGTCGCCAGTGTGTGGCCTTATTTTCTCTTTCCTTCAGCTGTTGAAGACCGTTGCTTGCAACCAACAGGATCATCTACTCCAACGATCTTCCTAAATTAAACATTTTCGAATTCAACACTTCAAACTTCATGAATTTTTTGCAATACGATTTGTTACATGACATGAATAAGAGCTTTGCTTCCGTAGATGACCTATAAAGTAGTTGTCTCATAAGCAAACAGGTTTTGTAATTTGCAGAAGCAAGCAATCAACAAAAATATTTTGGCTTCCCCGCAAAACAATTTGAACTGTGTTTCTCTAACAACTTTTTTGCCTTTATCTTTATCAACTAACCCTTAGAAGTAGTTCAACTGGTCAGGCATTAGGTATATTTTCAAAGATCGCCAGTTCAAGTCGCTTTGGTGTCACTAGAAGTTTAGCTAGCCGTTAACCTCAAAAAAGCATGGGATTAGTCATTCTCACTCAAAAGCTTGGACACCGTGGTTATCTCAAAAAACCAATAAAAGTCTCATTTAAGTAGAACAAGCATATAACTGCAATTGCATGATGTGCATATGAATACAATAACAAGCATATTACGTAGAAGTTTAATTTCTTAGAATAATGTGATGATAGGCATAAATGCAAAACAATGTAGTTTGATGCTTAACTAAGTAAGAAGCGAAATGGTAAGAATCTAGCCATTGATTGAAGTAAATGATAATATATAAAGTAAGCAAAGTAGAGAATATAAAACATGCCATTCTACATGAGTCAGTGATCCATGTCGTATCGACTTTTGTAAATTAATAATGATATGAGCGAAATTTAACTATAAATTGTTCATAATATTCTTTTAATAATTGTATAAATAATCACAACTTCAATGAGTAACGTTATATTAAGACAATCACAGGCTGCTTAATTCAATTATTTAGTAATAGAGTTGCATGCAATGGATATCCTTAGACAAGCCATTCCATAATCAGAAAGATATAAACTATATACAGTAAACATTACATGAAAAAAAAAATGTTCATTGCTATCTCTCCCTCCCTACTGCCGACACAACAGTACGAGTTCTCATTTTCTAAAAGTTGAATGTAACAAAAGATAAACAGAGACATATATAGATCAAAATCGAACCTTTAGAAGAACAATTTTCACACTTCCCTGCACCACATTTGCTAGTTCTCCTCTTCTTGAAGCACATAGAAATTTTTTTTTTTCCCCACTCCATAGCTTCCTCTGGTCCAACCTACCCTTCGTTGACCACCACCACTGACCCACCTTTTTTCTTTGTTTTCTTCAACCCACTCCTCAATTTCTTCTTCAAAGCATGATTCTTCGACCCCATTTCAGATCCACCTTTCATTTCTAACAAAAATTGAATCTTGGGGCTGAAAGGATTGAATTTTTGAATCAAGATGTTGGTTTTCTTTTGAAGAATCGGTTCATTAGTTTCAATGGTGTGGGGGAACTAGGGAGGAGCGGTGGGGGCCCCGGTCCCCCACGTTTTTTAAAAAAAAAGATATATATATATATATAATATCATTAAAAAATAATTATTATTATTAAAAAAAGTTATTGATCCCTTTTTTTATCATAAATTTTTTTATTTAAATCTTGACCTTTTAATTTTAAACTCTTTAACTCCGTTCTGGTGGCAAAGTTACCCCTCTAACGTTTAGGAATGGCAACGGATATTCACTTTATCCGAAATTGACGGATGCCCGATAAAAATCTGATAACAAAGATCGATGAGGAATTCATTATGGTTTGAATTTTATAAGGGAAAACCAACGGATAAATCAATAGATTATGATTTTTAACGTTAAAAAAAATAAAAATTCGAAACCCAATTATTAATTTATTAATATATATATATATATATATATATATATATATATGTATATATCTATAATCTATATCTATAATATAATGTTTAAAGTTGATAAAAATATATAATATAAACCTAATACTTTCATTCTAAAAATAATAACTAAAAAAAGCCCAGTACTCCTCACATCAGCCCAATTCTTCTTTAAAAAAAAAGTCAGCCCAATTCTCTTTTACATTTAAGCCTAAAAGCCCAATTCTCTTTCAACTTTTAAGTTTTAACCTAAAATGCTAAATGCAATGAACGATTAAGGGCCTGCTTGAAATGTTTTTTAAAAACAAAAAAACCAAAAAAATTGTTTGGTATGATTGTTTTCAAAATGTGTTTTCAAAAGTTGTTTTCAAAAATCTGTTTTCAAAAACTAAAAAGTGAGAACACTTATAAGTTGTTTTTGTATGTTTTCAAAACTTTGTTCCCAAAACAAATGAAAACACGGAGAACAAGAGTATGAAAACTGTTTTCATTAATGGCATTGTGGTAAATAAATCAACTTTAACTTATCATCTCCATTTCTTTCTTCTCTTTCCCAAGCCAAGATCATATATGTGTCTACCTTAATGCCTTTCCAAAAGGTGAAAATGAAAATCATTAGTTCACAAAATCAGATAAAGTAATCACACCAACATATGAGGGAAACCCAACAGGGCTAAGTATGAAAATGATGATAGATGGTAGTTATTTGTACGATTTAACGAAGAGGTTGAGGAGATATTACAATAGGCATTCTGATATTAGTGATGGGAATTAGTTTCCTAGTCGTGGAGATGGCAAGATAAAAAAGCATAATACCAATTTCACATATTCTACTTTGCACAAATCAAATCAGTAGCACAATTAGGTAGTAAGTGGTGGTGAGATGAATTGGGAAATGGTAATGGTGGCAGTGGATGGCTGATGGGAGTGTTGTTGAGTGGTGATGGAGGTAAGTGGTGGGGGGATGAAGTGAAAAATGGTGATGGTGGTGGCAGATGTTGCTGGGGGTGATTAATGCTATTGTTGAAAGGAGTAAAAAGGTGAGAGTGAGAGTGGTAGTTTGAGTAAAACAAAATGTGATTTCATTTTCAACATCCAAATAGATTTTCATTTTTTGTCTTTAAAACTGTTTTTTTGAGCAGTTTTGTCAAACCAATTTTTTGTTCTTTTGTTTTGAAAACATATTTTGGAAACAATTCTAGTCAAACAATTTTTTTATATTTTTGTTCTTAAAATTAGTTTTTCAAAACTATTCCTGAAAATTGTTCTACAAAACAAAAAAATCAAAACACTTCCAAACAGACCCTAAACAATTTTACTTTTCTTCAGTTAGCCGCTGTCCACTCTCAAGTCTCATCTCTACTCTCAAGCTCTCATCTCAAGTCTTAAGCTGCTCATCTCTTCAAGTCGTCTCTCCCGTCTTCAAGACTAAAGCTCTCATCTAATCTTATTTCCTTTTTCCTCTTTTTTTTTTCCAGCCACTAACTGCTCCACAACGTATTCATATTCATCAACTAGTGGAGAAGTATGGAGATGATTACCAAAGCATGTTCATGGATACAAAACTGAACAAGATGCAACATTCAGTAGCTACTTTAGAGAAGCTTTGCAAAAGATATCACATGTTTAAAGAGAAAAATCAGAGTGATTGTTGGCAGTCAGGAATGATTTTGGTCGACTCAATGTATAAAAGGTCTTTTTGATGTTATGGAAGAGCCTTGATTGTCTTGTATAATGAGATCGAATCTGAAATCCTCCATGCTGAATACATATCTACATTAACTTTAAGGATGTGTTTGGATTGAGGGGGAAGATAAGGCTCCGTTTGTTTGCCGTAAAATAATTTACTTGTGTAAAATATTTTTCTGAAAAATAAAATATTTTACAAGATTTCGTTTGTTTGCTGTAAAATAACTTGTTGGAAAAAAATATTTTTCCGGAAAATAGATGATTGAAAAATATTTTATAGTATTTGGATGTATCGTGAGTTCCGTAAAATATTTTTTTCTCCCAAAGTCTCGTAAAACATTTACAAAATTTTGTACTCGCCGCAATTATTGACCGGAAAATATTTTACGGTTAAACAATTTTCTGGTGTTACCAAATACCGTAAAATCATAACAATATTTTTCAGGAAAACATTTTACGGCAAACAAACGAAGCCTTAATAAAGGAGATGAAATAAAAGGAGATGAAAACGGGTTTGAATTGGATAATTTGAAAAAAAGAAAGTATTATAAAAGAGTATAAGTATTTTTTATTTGGATTAGAAATAAAATAGAAGAGATTGATAAATTTTATATATAAAATGACTTTTAAACATTTTTTCTCATTTTATATAAAACTTTACCAATTTTAAATAAAATATTTTTGAATGAGACCCCTTCAAAATTTATAAAAGATAATTTAGACCCCTTATTTTTTATTACATGAGACACAAGGCCCTTCTGTTAAGAGTCTGTAAAATTTTTGTTAAAACCATAAAACCATCACAAAAAAGCACAAGCACTAAGATCAAACACTTACACCTCATTCTTCTTTTTCTTTTTCTTTTTCTTCTTCCTCTTCCTCTTCCTCTTCCTCTTCCTCCTCTAATTCTTCTTATACACCATCACACCTAACATTATTAGACAAAACTGAGACCAAAAAAAAAGAAAAGGAAATTAGTGGAAAGAAACAACACATACGGCTTACACATCACACACAAAAACACAAACCCACACAAAATAACACAAACACAAACCCATCCAAAATCACACACCCAAAACACAGATCGGAGAAGCCGCTGCCGTCGCCGGAGAAGATGAAGCCTTGACGACAATGGATCGTGATGATTGGAGGAGATTCTGGTGACGAAACGGCGTGTGCATGGTGCAAGAAGGTTCGCGCTGACAAGAAGAATGCAATGGTGGTGGCGCCGCAGCTCGCCGTGTCGTTTTACGACGCTGGCAAAAGTTCTATATAATAATTTATACATATTTTTTGTTAATTAATATATAGACATATATTATGTATTTATGTATATGTCGTTAGTTTTTGCTTTTATGCTTTCATTATGGTGTGCAAGCAAGCTGTACAAGCTGTCCTTTAGTTTTTGCTTTATGCTTTTGTGTGTGCTATGCATTTTTTCTTTGAGAAGAATACGAGGCGAGAAAGGAGAAGAATGGATGAGGGGGAGTTTCATCTATGTGTGTGTTTTTTTTTGGTCTAGTGGTGGTTTTGAATAAGAAGAAGACGATGGGGTTGAGAGCTTTGTTCGAGTGTGAGTGAGTATGTTTTAGAGGGCATTAATGGCATTTTACGTTGTTTTAACAGAAAATCTCACCGATCCCTAACATAAGTGATTTGTGTCTCATTTAATAAAAAATAAGGGATCTAAGTCTCTTTTTATAAATTGTAAAGGGGCTTAGCTAAAAAATACCCATTTTAAATATTATATTCTTTATTCTTTTTTTTTTTTCTACTTCTTTTCCTCCATCTTATTCACGCCAGCAGCTTTTGATCCCAAAAAAAAAAAAGAATATACTTGCAGCTTTATGGCCGTGTTTCATTTTTCTTTCTTTCCCCTCATTTATTCTTTACTCATCTTCTTCACTGCTCACACAAACACAATTGCACATTACACACACATTTGCACACATAAAACCACACATACACATACCAAAGCAAGCACACAGAAGCTGCACACATGAAAACACAAGCACACATAGTTGCATGCATACACACAGTTGCACACACAGGACTTTTAGTTGAGAAGATGAAAGAGATGAGGAGGTTAAAATTGATATCAAATTTTTGTTGGCTCCCCTCATCCTATTTTATCCCAAATTGAAAGGAAAGAAAAATTGGGTGTATGAAGGATTGTTTTGACCCTCCTCTCCCCCTTGCTAACCTTCCAAAACAAACAAGGGAGAATAACTTTTAAACCCTCCCCCTACCTCTCTTTCTACCTATTCCCCTCAATCCAAACACACTGTAAAGAAAGTATGAAATATGGATTTTGATTTAATGTATTTTTAGAATTTTTTGTATTTAAATTAATATTTTTTTGATATTTTTGGACTAATTTTTTATTTAAATTAATTTTGTTTTAAATTATTGATTTCGTTTATCTGTTATTTTTTTATATTTGTCGGTTTCGGTTTTAGATAATAGTTTTTTAAATTATCGATTTTCGATTTCGGTTTCGAGTTTAGGACGTGGTAAACGGTTTCGATTTCGATTTTTTAAAAAATTGCAATTAATCGAACTGTTGTCATTTCTACTAACGTTAAAATCAGTCTAAATGGAAGCTAACGATAGGAATTTGTTTGGTCTTTTTAAAAACTTAAAAGACCTCTTGGGCTTTTTTTCAAAACTTGAGGGACTACAAAGTTTTTTTTCTCTTTGGTGAATTGCACAATTGGTCGTTCTTCCATCGCTTTCAATTCTTGCGCTACATCAGAGATTTTTGTTTTCTTCTATTGGTAATTGATACATAAATTACTTAACAAAAATAAAATTAAAAATTGATTCATAAATCGAAAGATAATAAACTTACAAAAGAACAAAAAAATTATAAATGTTTATTTCACTATGTTGTTTTTGCCCTATATTATAACGACCGTAAATTTTAAAAAGAACTACTATATTATTTTGTTCAAGAATTAATATGTTTTAGAACATCAATCTCTTTAATGAATTCTCGAATATTTGTATTTATAAATAAATTATCTTGTTTGGAACTGCAAAAATAATATTAAGTTAGTTTTATCATCTGTAAATACAAATAGTACTTGGAGCACATATGAATTTGAATTAGTAGTTATATTTTATTTAAATACCTTTTTTTTAGGCATCGATTAAAAATTTTGGTTTGAGAAAGCATTAAAAAAATTATGTATTTTTTTTTAAAAAGATAAATATTTATATATACTTAATTAAAAAAATTAATTATCTTCCACTAAAAAAAATATACATATATAATTAAAAAATTATATATTTCAACTCCACTGAAAAAAAATTTAAATCCACCCGATCATGGACTGCCATTGTTTTGGAATTTTTTACAACAACCTTACACTCTTTTAAAAAAAAAAAAGTAAAGTTGGACTCAAGTTTTTATGTCTGCTTTCAGTAATTTACTTCTGTTTGACTTTTCTTGTGAGTCCTCTTGACTTTGATCAGGAGGCTTCCAATCCATACGCCATAAGAATTTATCTTTTAGAAAAGAAAAGAAAAATAAGTCCTACGATATGGCATAACAATTACTAATTCTGGTTGAATCTTGAAGTATTGATCAGAAGATATGCTTATGCTATCTTCGTGCCCCAATGAAATACTATCATCTTTTGCTTCAGAGGAAGAAGGGTGAAGGAAAAAGCATTTGATGTTTTTTCTTTTTATATTTGTATTTATCTTTTAAATTTAAAAGCGATTATATTCTAAAAGATGAGTAACGAATTTAGAAAATGTAGATTTTCAATTTCTATCTATTGGATAAAGTTTAAGGAATTTCAAGATTTATAAATTTTGTATATAAAAAACTTTACGATACCTCTCTTTTTCATAGAGATTTGAGCCATCTAAAATTACAAGAATGATAAGGAAATTAGGGGAAGATCCTTATTTGGTGTAAAACAAAGTTGAATACTGATCAGGATATCTCTTAATTAATGTTTTATTATAATATTTTAATATTACATCTCAATCATTTATTTTACTCAAAATAACTAACATTTAGATCAAATAAAGACAATAACTCCTAGACACAAGACCAAAGCATCAAATTTTACCCAATAAAAATACTTTTACTTTCGTCCTTTGTTGTTAGAAAATTAAATGAATCGATGTGATACATTGTTAAAATGTTACATTAAAATATTAGTTAAGATAGAATCTTAATCCAATTTTTTTCAACATTATGTATCTAATTGATTTACTTATATGTTTGCATGATACATTTTAATATCTATTTAATGAATAAAGATCATATCGCATTGGATATTCCCAATTGACTAAAACTCGAAATAATAAAATATATTGCTAAATGCAGTGAACTTAAAGAATACAATTAGAACTTGACACAGGAAAAGATACAACTAGACAGGCGCCGACAACTCATACAGCATCAAACTTGCACGAAAAAAACAAGTCATTGGCATTTACAAAAATAAAATAAAATTAAAGTTAAAGAATAATTGTCAAATCTGAGAAGAAACCAATTTTTATTACTAGGTTAGTAGCATGTCAACCTCATGATCTTGTTTAACACTTACGTTTCGCTTAAATTATCTTTTTTTTTTTTTTTTCTGGCTTGTTGTTTAATAGGTGGGCAAATTTCATCCTCGTCCCCAATATTTATTTCAATTTTTGTAATATATTTTAAGGTTTTAAAAATCTATTGAGAGAGAGGATTGTGTAATCTTCAACATGGGGCTCCAATATAAGGAAAAAAGCTATATCAGAAGAGTGGTGGTGATTGTGATCTTTATGTTTAAACATGATAGAAATTGATGTTGTGGTCACTGGCAGATTTATTTTTTGGTGCATTGAAATTCTGTGTATTTTTTAAGAAAAAACATATTTGTATTTTGAGAAATTGATGTTGTGGTCACGTAATTTTTTTTCAAATTCAAACTAGAAAACACAAAATTATTTATCTAATTAGTATTATTTTATATCATCCTTTTATCCCTTCACATTTTTTTATATAATTGAATTTTTACATTTAAACAAGAGAATTAACATTTAATACGTGGCGTTTATAACACCAAAAACTAGTTTAAAAATCTAAATAAATTATAAAGACTACTAATAAAAATCCATTAGAACATGGCATACAAATAGTCAATCCAATGAATCAAATTCCATCAACATAAATTCGACAAACCCCGATAATATCGCACATAGGAATATAAAATCCCACAATAATTACGTGGTTATCCAACTGGCACCACATTGATTAACAATTAATAATTTAATAAAAATTAAAATTCCTTAAAGATTTATTTCCTAAATTAATCCTCCGAGATTGTACACCACCATGTTGTCCTTATAAAACCAACCTCAAAATGGGGCCCACATTAAACACGTGGCACTAACTCAGTAGCGAGTAGAACAAAATTTTCCATACACGCGCGATGACAGCTCAACCCACGACCTCGCACGACAAAGATAGTCAACCGCGTTACACGGTTAACACCTTTTCGCTGAGTTTCACTTCTAACGTTAGTACTGCATACGTTTCAGCACAACTCTATTGCTTACTCACACACACACACACACACATATATAGATATAGGTTATATATATATATATATAAATATATATATGTATATAGGTATAGTATGAGTGCCTTAAAGGGTGGCGTTTAAGCATGCTTTTGATTGCCTTCTTTCTCTAAACCTTCTCTTTATTTATATATATACATATACATATAGGTTTTATATACATATAGATACATGTAGAGATGAGTGCTTTAAAGGGTGGCGTTTAAGCACACTTTTGTTGGTTTCTTTATATAATTTTTTGTATTTATTCTTTGCTTTTTATGCAAACCTCGTTGAACTTTCTTCTGATCAATAAAAGCAAAAAAGAGGTTAAAAAGGGACTTTTTTTTTTTGGTTTGATTTCTTGAAAAATACAGCTTTTACAAAACACCCTTTTGGGTGGTATTGGTTGTGCTGCATGCAAGATGAAGCCTTCTCATCATGTAAGTGATCATCTCCCGCATATTCTTTTTTTTTTTTGTTATGTATTTAAACAAAAGTAGAATTTTTTCTGCATGTGTTGTTTGTGTTCATGTATGCTGTGTATGTATAATGTTTGACTTGTGTGTGTTTGGTTGTTTCTGTACTTGAGTTGTCTATATATTTCATTACTTAAACTTTGTTTCTGCTAAAGAAAGCAATAAGACAATTTTTTTCTAATATCATGGAGTGAAGAAAGTGATGAATTGAGCAAATTACATCATTACATGGCTATCTTGAGATGAGATAAGATGCTAAATTTTGCTCATGGTGCACTGCAATTTACTGCAGTATTACAAAAGCAATATATATATATGTGTGTGTGTGTGTGTGAATATGTACACGCTTTCTGGGTTTTGGCTATGTTTCATGTCTAATAATTTTTGCTTTTGAGGGTGTATAGTTCTGTTTGATGGCTGCGAATGTGGAAGATTAGAAATTAAAATAAATCCTTCCTATTGGTAGGTAATGGTGTTCTTATCCTATGACTGTATAGTTTGGTTTATTGGTGGGCCGACCCACCTAATGTGATATTACTTTGTTTCGTTTATTGGTGGACAGTGGCTTCAAAAGTTTTTTATTCTCTATGATTTGATTGAACTTGCATATTAGTGGCAAATTAGTTCATTCATCCATTTGCTGTTTGACCATTGGAGCACTTTTGAAAGAAAAAATTCTGCTCAATTCTTTTTAGTTTTCAATTTAATTACTTAAATTATCTCCCAACCATGTGCCAGATTTTATTATTACTTTTATAATTATGATTTTGGATTGTTTGATCCCAAATTTGTTTTCTCCATCAGTGGATTAATTAATACAGCTTCGTCTTTGATAACAAAAATTCTTTTGAATTATCTTTATATTTATTGATAGGTGGTCCTTTTCAATATACTGCTTTAGATTTTAAATGGCTTCAATTGTGTAACAATGTACAGATAACAAATGCGCTAGTTGTAGTTTGGCAAAACTCGGATACCCATGAATTTTAAAAAAAAAATGCACTAGTGTGTACACTGTGAGAGCGCTAAATCATTTAATCATCTTCTCTGGGCTCTATTTGTTCATCTTGAATCCCTGATCATCACTAAACTCCATCGTATTATCATTGATTGGTAAATTTTGTAAAGTTGCGTCTATCTGCTGTAGGTTCCGTTTGGTTCTTGTTGAGATGATTGTAAATGGCTTCAATTTAACATATTTCTTTGTTCTGAATAACAAGCTCTTTTTTATAATGTTGCATTTCAGGTTTCTCAGCTCCCAGATCCTAAAACTAAACCATGTCTCTACAGTCTCTTCATCACTGCTTCTTTGATTTGTGGTGTTTACTTTACTGGAAGTGCACTTTTCGCCAAGGATTACAGAGTACACATATCTCACCCTATTCCTCTACAATAATGTTCATTTCCTTAGTGCACATATAGATATCAATCGCATAGTTTCCCTGATGTTTAAGCCCTCTTTGGAGTTCGGAATTTTCTTGGATTTCAAAATAACATATCAAAGCTCAAATTTATGCTGCTTCCATAGGATCAGCTACTCTCTGTTTTCCAATATATTTGTGGAACACCAACTTCTGAAAATAAAGATTATTTAAGGGCGGAGTTGTAGCTTTTCAATGCTATATTTCTTGCATAAAAGTTTGGTTTAGTTTGGGAATCCATTGTTTTACAAAGATTCATTCTTCAAGTTATTGATGGATTTGGATAATGCAGATATCTCCGGCATTTGGAATCAATGGTACACAACTGAATGCACAATCAGGTGATTGCCAGGTTTGTGCTGACCTGTGTCACGACAATCTTTTGAAATTCCAATCATCACAATGGGTGCTATACTAGTTTAAGTCCAAATTTACTAGTATTTCATTGCATAGGGTAAACCCAGCCGTCAGGGCCTTTCAGTGGTTTAAAGCTCCCTATCCCAAGGACTAGCCCCAATACTCCACCTCCTGTAAAATAAAAGCTTTGTAGTATTGGCATATTGAATTTTCTCATTTCCCTATGTAATTCTGAGAACAACATCAAAATGTAAATGTATAAACACACTTTTTGTTCCTAGGATCATCAACTGTGAGCCTTTCGTGCCAAGAGAGACTAGGGGTTTAGAAGATTAGCCCCCTAAAATCACGAAGCAGAGCATACTTTATTTTTCTCAGCCTTTCTCATAGTGTTTGAGTACTAATTTGAGCTCTCCGAACTCTGCATAGGTGGAATGTCATTTTCTTTTTCTACCTGAACACTGTTGCAAGATTTTATCGATGGACTTAAATTCATATGTGGATTTCTATTTATTTGCAAGATTTGCTCATGATGCAATGAACTTCTTCTAGAAGTACAGATCAGCAAAAACCTTTGAAGTTTTGTTTCTCAGTGCTATAATTTTTGCAAGATCTAGATTTTAAGATTGTTCAATCAAACATACATATTTGTGTCTAAGGTTGCGCTATTGTGGGTCTTAGCATTCTTGTACTAACTATGAAACTGCTTATGCAGGTCATTCCAAGATTGGAAATAGAAGTAGATGATACCAAAAGGGATACACAATCTAATAAATGCGAGGTTTGACCCTGTAGAAGTGCTTTACTGATGCATATTAGCTCTTATCCATCATCTTCCAAGTTTAACACTGCCCTTTTCTCTTAGGAAAAATGCAGGCCATTGGGCAGTGAGGCATTGCCAGAAGGAATTCTTGTTAAAAGTTCAAACTTGGAAATGCGCCCTTTATGGGGTCCTGTAACAAAAAATGTATGCAATGATAGATCTCTGTCCTTCAGTGAGATAAGATTGGAAGCTTACATTTTGCATAACTCCTGAGAAGTGTCTACGTGTTTAGGAAGGATATACATTTTGCTAAGCATTATTATTTGCTTCACCACACATTTATTAGTTTCAGATGGCCCTAAGCCTTGGCTGAGATGTCTAATGGTTGGTCCAATATGGTTGTAATATGATGAGAATAATCAGTCATTTGATGTTTGCAGAGAAGCATCAGTCATGGCTCTACTTCTAATGTGGCTACTGACCTTCTTCCACTTTCTCAGAAAATTTTCTGTCTTTCTTGAGTTGCATAATTCTCATTGTCATTTCTATAAAATGCCTTGTATCCTTCATTTGCTTACTGTGCGACATTTCAGTATCAGCAGAAAGTGAATTCGTCAAATTTGTTGGCTCTATCAGTTGGAATAAAGCAAAAAGAATTAGTTAACCAAATTGTTACAAAGGTAATGTTTTATCTCTTAAGCCTTTACACTTGAGAGATTACTAATTTGCAAGCAGTGCTTCTTATCTACATCTTGCTGTCATACATACACACACATCAAATATTACTTGCCTTTCTTGTCCAGTTTCTTGAAAATGGCTTTATCGTGATGCTTTTTCATTACGATACTGTTGTGGATGAATGGAATGATTTAGAATGGAGCAGCCGCGTCCTACATGTCTCTGCAACCAATCAAACAAAATGGTAATATCTGGTCCTTCACAAGTTGTTTTCTGTGACTTATTGTGAATATGAACTTACTCTCTCCAATTATAATCACCTACTTTCTCGTACAAATACGCCAATTTTTTGGATATATGAAATTTTCTTAAATTTTACAGGTGGTTTGCTAAACGATTTCTTCATCCTGATATAGTTGCTGACTATGAGTACATTTTTCTGTGGGATGAAGACCTAGGAATCGAAAATTTTAACCCAGGAAGGTAATGTGCACATGATCTTTTTTATCTGCTAGGTTTCACGTCAACCCTAGTGTTGCCAATATCAGATTTACATGGAGTAGAATGATCATGGTATCTCATGACGAACTTTTGTAGTTAAAAACTAAATGTGTCTATGCAACAAAAGAAAACTGGTGATGGGTACACCAGGTGTTTTTGGAAGTCATTCACTTCTCGTCATTTCTGTTTATATATTTCATATTTTCCAGTAGAAAAATTGCATTCCTCACTTCTTAATCTACCACATGGTACATGTGTTCAAGATTGCACTGAGTTGTTCAAGACGAGATAGTACATATACATCGTGCATGATGATGGACTTGAAGTCTCATTTGCTTTATTTCCCTTACCCTTGCTCTCTATTCTTGCCCAAAGGGACTGCAACTGGAGATAGAAGTAAAAGTGGAAACTATACTAGTGATGCGATGTTGTATTTCCATAAAAGAATGCTGAGAAATGGGAGTCAGTGTGTGAAGTTTTCCATGTTTGCTGGTGGTCTTAATGATAATCTTCCGGATTGCGTATAAAGAACAGGCATCTGTGCAAAGACATTTTGACAGGATTGTATGCCTGCACATCTGTAATGTTGCTCTCTTGTTTTGCTCCTTCAACATTGCAGTTTGTACGGATCTTTACATGAGTCATAAAGAAAGAAAGCCATTCTTCACATTATCTGTGTTATGCTATCATTTCTCATGACTCTGAGAGACACATTGTCTTGTTTTTTCGTTCGATTAATGAGTACTTGCTTGAGGCAAGTTTTTCTCTTGCTCTCTCGTTAATGATCCCAAATAGGCATATCAAGAACTTGCTCGAGTCAAGTCATTCAATAATTGGCTTTCATTGAGTTGAGCATTGGCAATTGATCTTGGATGAAAAGTATTTTATTCTTGTATTCTGACGAATTCTTTTCCTCAGGTATCTATCTATTGTTAAAGAAGAAGGTCTTGAAATATCACAGCCTGCACTTGATCGTGCTAAGTCGGAGGTGCATCATTTAATTACTGTTCGTAATAGGCGATCAAAGGTACACAGGTGAGATGGACATTTTAGTCATGCTTATTAAAAACAAATAGCATTAAGTTGCTACAATTGAAGGATGAATTACTCTCTGCTTTTATCTTTTTATTCATCATACCATAGATTAGTCACACAACAAGTTTTGAAAGTGACATTGGTGCAGAAGCATGCTGATAGAAAGTGAACCATTTGCACCCATATCTCATGAGAAAGATCTATATTTTCCCATCCGGTGCATGAGATACTTGCTTCTTCTTCTATGCTTGTTTGCCAATTTTAAGACAATTCTATATAGTATTCCATAATTGTGAAAATTGTCTTGTTGCAATTTATCCGTAAATCTCCTTGCTTGAACTGACCAAGGATGTTAATGTCTGAATAGGCGGATTTCAAGGTTAAGAGGCAAGTGTAACGACAACAACACAGCTCCTCCTTGTGCAGGGTAAACGATTGCGAGCTGTAACTTCATCTTCTTTATTACTCTTTTGCCAAACCTTCCGTATGCATTGGTTGTGCATGTATTGTATGGTTGAGAAGAAGAAGTTTCAAATCTACACTTTGTTTTGCAGATGGGTTGAGATGATGGCTCCCGTATTCTCAAAAGCAGCCTGGCGCTGCGCTTGGTATATGATCCAGGTATGGAATTTTTGCCATATGTGGAAGTCAATAACACAATCTGAATCTTGATGGTCAAATTGTTACCGTAATTGAGGGGAACGAGTAAAAACCAGCTTTCCTAGGGTGTTATTGGCTTCAGTCATGGAAGGTCAAGGAGAGCGAGGGACTGTTTTGTCATTTTCGCTTCTTTTTTTTTTTTTCTTTTCTTTTTCCCTTTGCTGCGGTTCACTTTTTCATTTCTTCATGATGGTCCAGTTACTTTCTTCTGTTCCAGTAAAAATTGGAACTCACATGGTCTTTGTACTTGCAATCTCGTATATGACATACATGAGAGTTCCTTTAGTATGAAATAACAAAGCAAATAGCATAATCAATATCCTTTTTTCAACAGAATGACTTGATCCATGCGTGGGGGCTGGATATGCAGCTTGGCTATTGTGCACAGGCAAATTTTCAACTAATGTTCTTATGATATTATCTTTATAATGGGAAATTGGTGATGTATGGATTATTTCATCACAGGGTGATCGCGCAATAAAAGTCGGTGTAGTTGACTCGGAGTATGTAGTTCACATGGGTCTTCCTACCCTTGGTGGTCTTTCGGGTGAACACAAGGCAAGTAATTCTGATGCTCTCTTTCCTTGCTGGTGGGTTGATGAGTGTTCAGAACCCATAGGACTGTTATGGTAGAAACCAGGATTTTGGCCGTAAAAATGGTCCGAAACTATATCTATTGGGTGGTTGGGGGGGGAGGAGTGCAGGGGCCAGAGAGTATCTAAAATGCCATTTCATACTGTTCCCGACACTGCTAGATTTGCACCATTTTAAAACCTGGCAAGAAGCGTGTAATCTTCCATATGTTTTGCTTGCTTTGGATCAAACAATATTAATGTCTTCTCTTTGCCTTGATTCATGTAGTTGACTGATGATTCAGCTGATCATTCTCCAACAACAAAGAACGCCAACTCAGAAACATCGGTATAATGTCCTGGCCAGTGCCTTGTTTTGTCTTCTCTATATTTTTCTTTCAATTGAATGGTGGAGTTTTTGTGGAAATTGCAGGCGACACCAATGCATAATAAGGTTGATGACAGATTTTCTGTAAGTCCTCATGAAAATCAACAATTTTTGTTAGCAGTCTTAGATGAAGCATAAATAAATACTTTCGTATATGAAACTTGGATATTCTGTAAAGGGTGAAGAATCTAGTATCAGTTAATGTTTGTGCAGGTAAGAAAACAATCCTACATTGAAATGAGGATTTTCAGGAATAGATGGGCGAATGCTGTGAAGGAGGATCAGTGTTGGATCGATCCATATCAAGAAACTGCACAGTAGAAAAAATTCGTTAGCACAGATTCCATCTACATCTTGGAAAGGGGAGAATCAAAAAACGAGAGGATCCTTTTCCACCACTACAAGAACATGCCAATTTTGATTGCAATACTTGTACAGAAGCACAGATACCTGAAACAACTTGGTATATACATCTCCAAATGCTGTACAGCTGATGCTACATACATGGAGCAGAGTTCAGCAACTGAGAATTCAGATTATATTTCTTCACACATTTATATGAATAAACTCTTTCCTTTTTTCTTTGTGCGCTGAAGATTTTAGGAATGTAATTTTTCCTCTGATTCGAATTTTTAGACTCCGTGGTCACTTCACCTACATAATTGAAGACTACTTTTGTCATGGATATGTAAATTTGCTTTCTATATGCAGTGTTGATTCACTTCTTGACACTGTACATGTATATTCTATTTTTTTCAGACAAGAAAACAAACATCCAACACTTGATTGATGATGCAGCTATCGTCACATTACCACTATTGATAAATATTGTTATTTAGACGAAGTTATTGACTCGTGACAACAATATTATTTTGTTCTGATTTTATACTTACACTAAGGCTTTATTATAAATCATGTTCTATGTTTCAGATATGCAGGATCGAAAGCAAATATCAATTAATACTCATAAGAATGTTTAATAGATTAGTGTTACCTTGGTTTCTTTTTTTTTCTTTTTTTTTTTCCTTTTTTTGCCAGAAGAAGGTAATTTTGAAAGTTTAACTCCTCGTGTCACTCCCCGACCTGATCCTACCTGAATCCAGATAGGAACACAATCAATCAACACCAGATTATCAATAAGTAAAAGATCTCAATATGTGAAAAATAATATGGGTCTAAATATTACACCTTGTCTCCAACTATAAACTGAATGGTCCTCTAAATTATTGAGGACCAAAGACTCTCCAACTGTTTCTGTACACTCTACTACATGAATCAGATAAACAAAATTTCTTAAGTTTCAAAAGTCTGCATAAAAGCAAAGACCCCAAAAATATTAGCCCCGAATCTTTTGGGAAAATTCAATTCCTCAAAATTCCATCACTTTTGAGGAAATATTCAATAAAGGCTCCAGAGCACTTGGAGCAAACTTTCTAGCAAAGAGGTAACATATAGATGTCTTCTCTGAGTTGTAAGAACACATGGTGCCATTACTCCTGATTGATTGTATGAAACCTTCTGTAATATCAGCTGCAGTGAAGGTTGCCGGGTGTGGACCCCCTAGAGACCAGTCGACATAAGTCACTGTCCGGTTAGCATTTTGTTGTCTGTAGAACATCTGAAGGTAAGTTGGAATGTAGTGCTCATCCGGATAGCAAGAAGGTTTGCAGTGTTTCTTGAATAGTGTGTAGTATTTTGTATCTGAAACGATTCTAATAGCTAGGTTACGATTAAGCTCAAACCACTGCGAGCCTTTCCTCCAATTCGAAAGTTTGATATCAGGCAGCATGTGACGGCTGTAACGGCCACGCCCATAACGCGATGGTTCATCATATGATTGAACAAAACTATGAATGGATCCTGTGAGGTATCTGTAAACTGTTGGGAACTTGTACACTGGGATGCAGCTCTCTGATAGAAGAATAAAGCGCTCATTCGAGAAGTCAAGCAAGGCGTTAGCTAAGAGCCGCTTCTCTGCGTCAACTAGTGATACTGATCCCCATTTAACATGCTGCACCAAAGAGAGGAAAATGGCTGAACCAATAACATATGAAAGTGAATACAGCAGAAGAAAACATTGTACAACTCAAGATATAATTTAACTTTTGTAGGCAAAGACTTATTACAAGAATGATATCTTGGATTTCATTAACGATGCATTAAGCAAATACATGTTGGACCTAAATCACCAAGTAACATAAACTACCATTAATATGCCAAAAATTTATGTCTGTTGATGTGCGTGTGTGAGCACCTGTGCGTATGTATAGAACAGATAAAAAGGGGATTGGCCGAAAACTCTGTTTTGGTACAAACAGCTGCAATTCAATTATCTACACTAATACCTGCATCATGCAGGGAGTCTCGTATATGATGTGTTCAAGACATGAAATGCACAATTCAGAGAGAGAGAGAGAGAGAGAGAGAGTTCATCTATATTTTTCTGCCGAAAAGAGACATTGGGCACTGCATCGCTTATATGTGGTAAAAATAATTTCTCTTTTAGCCAGAGTATAAATGTATTCTTTGATCTTTTGTACCATACAATTCTTCTGTTTCTCAGTATGACATTTTCAGATGGCTAGATCCTAATCAATTAGGTGTATCTCATGTATGCTATCACTAATATATCAAACCAACCAACTGGCACCACATGATGAGTAACAATATGGCAGAAAGGTTGATATCAAGAATGCAAAGCCTTCATTAAAATCCTTCAGCAAATTTTGATTCCACATATACAAATAACAGAATATTAAGCAATGCAGTATGTTTGGTGCACATAACCAGGACAGGTCCTCTGACTGAATCTACCATAGAGGCCACCTAAAACTTCATTTGGAACAACGTGATAGAAAGCAACATGCGACTTGAAGGACACGATCCACTTACTAAGATGAATCCTTTCTAAATTGATTATGAAACCACAAAACCACCCAATATTTATGTGCATATTCACATACATAATGCTTACAGAGAAAATCAATGTACATCATTAAGATAACAAAACTGCCATTCATATAACAAATACAAAGTTTATGAAATGTCATCAACAGATTATACCTGACTCGGGATCTGGCGTCCATAAAACACCGAGGCATTACTCACATCGAGCCTGTATCCAGGAAGCGCGTGCACGTAAATTGAGTACAAAATCTCATCTTGCCCCTGGAAAAACCTCTCCCACAGTGGCAGCATCGGCAACGGTCCCCTAGTCAAGAACATAAAGGCAACCTTAGGCACTCTGTTAAACGGAAACTCCTTCTTTGGCACCAATGATGCCCTCCAAAACAACTCCTCATCCGACATACTATGACTCAAATTTTTCGGCCTAAGGAAACTCTTGATGCTAAAACAATCCTCTTTCTCACAATGTACCACAACTGTACAATTGTTGTCATCAAAAACTTGTATTCCACCCCCATATTGATTGTAATTATTCGCGAAAAATTGCTCGGTTTGGAAAGTGAAGTATCTATTAATGTGTGAGCTTGAGACTAGTCCTATTACTACTCCAACTACAAAAATGATCAGAATTGTAACAACCCTTAATAGGCTTATTGATGAATCCTTTGTCATTAATACTAATGGCCTACTTTCTATATCACATTTCTCTCCTCTACCCTTCATTTTCTTCCCTTTTCCCCACAACTTCAATGCTCTCCACAACCAACAAAATATATCGAAATTCTTGAAAAAAAAAAAAAAAAAAATAGAAAGAAACAAAAAGATAAAGATAAATCTTTTATTCTTTTCTTTCTTTTTTTGTGGGATTTTAACTCATGTATGCAAAGTACTGTATATACTGAATCAATCTGAGAATATTCTACAGATCACTTATTTGCACATTGATCTTGTGAAATGACCCAGAAGGCAAAAGTAGAAAAAAATACAAAAAAACAAAAAAGGGAAAAAGAAAGTAAAGATAGTTATAAATGTGCACTGTGTTGTTTAAATTCCTTCAAGATTGCAAGAAAGAAACATGGCATACGTGTTTTTTTAACACATTTCAAGAGTATATATACATACATATATGGGTATATATACATGTGCATGTGAACAAGTAAAGTATTGAACTTGAAAAGTTATATAAAGATGCAGCAGAAAAGAAAAAACACAAATGACCCGAAAATAATTGAATGAAATAATTAAATAGTAATGATTATAAATTTGAACTACAAGTTGAATTGAAAAAAACACAAATGTAAGACTTAGAAGTAGTAACGTGTGGGGAAGGAAGCAGAATCTGAGTTTGGTTCGTGCAAGATATGATTGCATCATGAACATTTAGTGGAAGAATTGTAAAATATAGTTGGATAGTTGCGGTGGCACTTTGATACGTTAATGCTCTATGTACTGTGACATCAGTGAGTTGTTGTAATAGTGTTGATATGACAGTTAAAACGTTCTATATATGCTGTCAAAAGTCGAGATTTGGAATTTTTGCAAAGTTGGAACTTTAACGTTATAGTAAAGAATTAGAGAAAACGATCAAATAATAATTTATTATAATAAAAAATATTAAATATAATTTATAATCTTTTATTACAAATATCAGATGATTCTTGACGAACTACAGTATGTAATCGAGCACGCCCTTTCCCTTTTTATATGGTTATGGAAAGTTTTTAAAACTTTATTTTAAAAGAAATGAGGTCAGGCTGAAAGTGAAAATAAATAGAATACAATTGAAGACTTCAAAGGCTGTAAATTTGTTATTACTGTCATTATTTTATTGCCTTTTCTGAATATTTTAGACAATAATGCAATAGTCCTCGTCTAGCTTAAAGAATTTCCATTACCGGGAGAAGCGAAATTCATGTCATCTAATGAATTTTGAAATTTAATTATGTTGTGAAACGATTTTTTATTTTTATTTTTGTCAATTGAGTAATGAATTTACAGTACTAGTAAGTAAACAGATGTTAAGGAGAAAATGTTACTAACCTGGTTATATGAATGGATACGGATTTAGATTCTCTCATCTATTAAATTATGTGTATTTTTAATCATGAGAGTTGATCTTTTTAAATTTTAAATACGGATGCTAGCTAAGACTGTTATTGGATTTATTTAGCCCGCACCTGTGTTTTAAAACTGATGTTTAATTTACATGGGCTCACGAGCCCAACTTTCTTCGCTTTGGTTTTCTTTTGCACCTCAATAGATTTTCTTGTGCTAGTTCCCTAAACAGAAATGTTAGATAGTATTTCTTTTTACATCATCCTTTTATCATTTTTTATGTGTATGTATAATTTGCATATTGAAAGAAGAGAGAGGGGTAAAAAAAAAAGTTTATTAATGATTTAGAATTCTTTCATGAATGTTACGACACAAAAAAACTGTAGTGAATTAATGATGTAACTATTCAATCCTGACATTGAATATTTTAAATCATTTGATTTTAACTGCAAATAGAGAAGAAACAAAAGAAGAGATTATCAACGATTGTAAAAGAAGTTGTCGAATGAGAAGAGAGACATGTTTACAAAAAATTGTATGTATTGATATTGAGAAAAAAATGATCTAACAATTACAATAGGTGGCTCAATAAATAGGGGTTAGACTACTTGCTCTCCAAGCTAGGCTAAATATGGTAAACCTAAATATGGTACACCTAGAATAATAAAGTAATTTACAATATATACGTTAACACCCCCCCTCAAACTCAAGGTGGTGCAAAGGACACTAGCTTGAGTTTGCAAATCAGATCTTGAAGACGGTTGGGAGGATGTGCTTTAGTGAAGAGATCGGCTAGTTGATCAGCAGAGGGAGTGTACTGAAGTTTGAGTGTGCCACAAACAACATGTTGACGAATGAAATGACAGTCACACTCTATATGCCGAGTGCACTCATGAAAAACATCATTATGCGCAATATGGATAGCACTCTGATTGTCACAATGAAGAACAGTACCCGAAGGTTGAGAAACACCCATATCAGCAAGAAGCCAATGAAGCCAGATTACCTATTGAGTAGCATTAGCAAGGGCACGATACTCAGCTTCAGTACTTGAACGAGCAACAACAGTCTGTTTCTTGCTACGCCAACAAAGAAGAGAATCACCAAGGATAAAACAGTATCCAGTAACAGAATGTCGATCAGTAAGACCACCAGCCCAATCCGCATCTGTGTAACCACGCAAAGTTATCGATGAACTGGTAGAGAAGAAAAGACCATGAAACAAGATACCCTTGATATAGCGAAGGATCCGGAGAACCGCAGCGTAGTGTGGGGTACGAGGAGTAGACATGAATTGGCTGACTAGGTGAACAGCATAGGCAATGTCAGGCCGAGTCACAGTAAGATAGATAAGACTACCAACCAGCTAGTGATATAAAGATATATCTGGAAGTGGTGTCCCATCCAAGGGGGTAAGGCGGACAGTAGCATCAAGAGGAGTGGATGCAGTCTTGCCATCAGTAAGACCTGCATGAGCCAGAAGATCAGAAGAATATTTGGCCTGAGAGAGATAGTAGCCAGCTGAATCAGATGAGACTTCAATCCCTAGAAAGTAACTTAAAGGACCAAGATCTTTCATCTCAAAGTGGTGACTGAGAAACTGCTTGAAATCATAAATACCAGCAAAGTCATCCCCAGTGATAATCATATCATCCACATATAAGATCAACAGAATAGTACTAGACTCAGAATGTCGAATAAACAATGCAGAATCATGATTACTCGGAGTGAAGCCGAAGTCAGTAATAACATAACTGAATTTAGAAAACCAGGCACGTGGAGCTTGCTTGAGACCATACAGAGCACGACGTAAACGACACACCTTATGAGGAGGATGAGAGTAGCCTGGAGGAGGCTTCATAAAAACTTCTTCAGTAAGGTCACCATTGAGGAAAGCATTTTTAACATCCATCTAGAACAACTTCCACTGTCTGGTAGCAGCAACAGCAACTAATGTCCGAACAGAGGTGAGACGAGCAACCGGGGCAAATGTCTCCTCATAATCAATCTCATACTCCTGAGTAAAGCCCTTAGCCACTAATCGAGCCTTATAGCCCTCTATAAAGCTATCAGAGTGAGTCTTGACCTTGTATACCTATTTGCAACCCATGACATTCTTTCCCGAGGGTAGATCAACCAAATCCCAAGTGTGTTTAGCTTCCAAGGCCTGTAATTCATCTTGCATAGCTTGCTGCCAAAGAGGGTCAGAGCTAGCCTCACGATAAGTTTGAGGCTCATGGAGAGAGAGAATGGTAGAAAAACAATGATAATCAAGAAGGTGAGGAGGGATAACTCTTACACATGTAGACCGTCGGAGTGAGGGATCAAGAGAGTCATGGGGCTCAGCATCATGCACAGGACCATCAGATGGTGCAGTCTCTTCAGGATGGGGCACGTCAGGGGTAGCGCTGGTGCTTGTACTGGAACCTGTGTCATTGTCATCGGGAGGAAATAAGGGAAGAGAGGGATCTGTGAAGTACGGGGTAGAGACAGCATGAGAAAGAGAGAATGACGAAAGTGATGAGAACATTTTATTTTCCCAAAAGATCACGTGATGAGATATACGAAGATGTTTAGAAAGAGGATCCCAACACCGAAAACCCTTATGCTCAATACCGTAACCTAAGAAGCAACATAACCGAGCTCGAGGCTCAAGCTTTGTACGTTCATGTTGGGGAAGAGAGACAAAGCATGCACAACCAAAGACCTTAAGATGATCATACTCTGGGGAACAACCATACAATCGTTCGAAATGAGTGAGATTATCAATAGTGGGAGAGGGTAAACGGTTAATAACATGCACAGCAGTGAGAGCAGTTTCGCCCCATAAGCGCTCAGGACACGATGAAAAGATAAGGAATGTGCGAGTAGTATCAAGAATGTGTCTATGTTTTCGTTCAGCACGCCCGTTTTGTTGTGAAGTGTAAGGGCAAGAGCGATGTGAGACAGTGTCATGTTTACGCAAAAGAGCAAATATAGTGGACTCTTGATACTCCATGGCATTGTCAGCATGAAGGATCTTTATGCGCTGATTGAAATGAGTGTGAATCATAGCAGTGAATTCAGAATATATGCGTGGCAAGTCAGATCGATGATGCATAAGATATATCCATGTAAAACGAGAATAATCGTCCACAAAAATAACAAAGTATCGAGATCCCCCCATGGTAGGAGTAGGGGAAGGGCCCCAAATATCAGAGTGAACTAAATCAAAACATGTAGAGGATAAGGAATCACTTTTATTAAATGGCAAAGCATACTGTTTTCCAAGTTGACAAGATAAACATTCAAAGTTGTGGACAACAAGTTTTCCTAACGAGCCTCTAGAAACTAAAGATTGTAATTTGCCTAAAGAAGCATGACTTAAACGAGAATGCCATAGGTGAAGAGAGGTAGAGCCTGATGAAGTGGTAGCGGAAGCGACAGTAGAGAGATGAGAGGGAAGATGTAGGCTGACAAGCTCGAACAAACGCCTAACCTTGCAGCCGATCCCAAGAAGCTGTCCCGTCTGAGGGTCCTGTACACGACAACCAGAAGAAGAAAAAATGACATTCAGACCAAGGTCACATAGTTGACCAACAGAGATAAGGCTAAGAGTAAGTTTTGGAACAAGATAAGTATCAGGAAACGAGACATGAGATGTGGATACAGTGCCGATATGACTGACGGGCATGGATGTACCATCAGCCATGTAAATGGCAGATGCAGATGAATTGACAACTTTATGGGTCAAGCTATGGGAGTCATAGGTCATGTGATTCGAACAAGCATAATCAAAAAACCATGAGGACTTACCGGAAGTGACTGAGAAAGCAGTGGAAGAAGGAGAGCCAGACTGGGCTAAAACCTGTTTAAGAATATCTTGATGGTCGGCAACAGAGATAGAGGAGGTAGATGGATCATTGAGAGAAGTAGAGGAACCTTCAGTTGTGGCAGCAGAATGTGATAGTGGTATTGACGAATTGTGGGCCTTGGAAGAACCACCCTTGGGCCAATTACCCTGAGAATTCCTGTTGGGGTTGCGATAACACTCTTGTTGATAATGACCAGGACCTGTTTTCTTGCAAAAGGAACATATTCGAGTGGGGCAGTGTAAGAGAAGATGACCAAGAAGATGACAATACTTGCATTCAATTGAGGAGGCTGAATTTTTCTTGGATGTAACGTTGGGAGTTGCAAGTACTACATCAGTTGAGCGAGATCTTCAAGATTGAAGACGAGTCTCTTCTGAAATAAGCTCTTGGACTGCTTGTTCAAGTGTAGGAAATGGACTACGATGAAGGAGAGAGGCACGAATAGGCTCGAAATCATCATGAAGGGCCATGAGAAACTGGACAAGACGTCCATGGTCACGCCAAGTATTGAATTTGTTAGCATCTACAGCACAATCCCAGGCAGGCTCGGAAGTCGTGAGTTGATCCCAAACTGCATACATCTGAGATAGAAAGGTGGTAATTGATTGACCGGCTTCTTGACGCATGTAATGAAGAGCAGTGGCAAGCTGATATTGATGTGCTCCATCAGCAGCGGTGTATCTCTGTGCTAGAAAGTCCCAAACTTGTTTCGCTGTATCAAAATGCCCAAATTGTAGACTGATAGAGGTAACAGATGTGTTTCGCAGCCAAGTGATGATTTGATGATTCTTGCTATCCCAATCCTCAAGGCGTTCGGCAAATTTTGCATCGGATTCATCGGATTTTTTCGTTGGTTCCTTGACATCCCCTGTTATAATCCGCCATAATTTTCGACCCTTAAGAAAGCTAGTCATGGCCTGAGCCCATGATATATAATTTCCTCCATCAATAAGCAAAGAGATAGATTGTGAAACATCTGATCGTTCCATTATGATGGCCAAAAGTGATATTTAGAGTGAGAATTTGGAGAAACGGACTGCAAAAATGAACTCAGGACGTCGAAAAACGTGGGTAAGGGTCTGGTCGTTTTTTTTTTTTTTAAGTCTGCTGACGTGGCAGAAGGCTGAGCTGGCGGATGACTGGACGCAGACAGATGATGTCAGCACTGACTGGATGGCTGATGTGTGCAAGGCTGATGTCAGCTGATGTCAGCAAGGGGCTGTTTGGCAGACAGAAAATAGAAAATTAAAAGACAGTGATGACGGAACTTCGGGAGGGGCGTGAGGGCGCGTCCGGTGTCCGTTTGCGGCGATTTTTGGACTGTTAGACTCCTTACGACGAGCTCTACGATATGATGTGGCGCGTGGCCCGAGGTAGTGAAAATAAAATATCAAAAAGACCCGAAACAGACCGACTGAATATGATTTTTACGATGTTTGATTGCAAAAATTTGCGACAAGAGAGAAGACACGATGACAGTGGCACAGGCTACCAAGATGGTAGCTCTGATACCATGTCGAACGAGAAGAGAGACATGTTTACAAAAAACTGTATGTATTGATATTGAGAGAAAAGTGATCCAACAATTACAATATGTGGCTCAATAAATAGGGGTTAGACTACTTGCTCCCCAAACTAGGCTAAATATGGTAAACTTAAATATGGTACACCTAGAATAATAAAGTAATTTACAATATATACGTTAACAGAAGTAACCAATATTTACATATAGACAATATATATATATATTGAGTAACATTTTTTTGTTACTATAATTCTATCATTCTCAGTGGGTGGTAAAAGATCTGGGCACTATATATCGTTTACAATAAAAATGGATTAATCTAGTAAAAAATCATGTTGAAAATGATATCTTGGTATTTTCTTAATTATGTCAAAATGATAGAAATACTAAACTAAAGCTTTTTTTTTTTTTTTTTTTTGCTTTGTTGGTCAACCTAAACTAAAGCTGACCAAACCTGACAATTACGTTCGTTTTCTTGCCTGATGATGATTGGTGCGATTAATTTAAGGAGATCCATAAACTTTTGTGTAGAGAGCATGAAATCGTTGTAGCTGGCTGAAAAACCAAATAAAAAAGAAAAAGAAAAAAAATGGTAAGGCTGCCAAGTGTTTAGTCGTGCGATAAAGCATCGCCGGGACTCTCTGGAATGATTTCTTCATAATATAATAATATTATGAAAGAAATCTAATAATTATATATTGTTAATATCATTCTCAAATACTCACCGATCAAGGTTTAAAAGAAATGCAAAATCATCCTTTTAATTGTGGAATAACGAAGGGATCGTACCATTCGAACGTTACGTCTACTGGCTTACACGTTGCAGATGCCTTCACTCAAGTTGGACGTAAATTTAAATACAAAGGTAGGCATCAAAGTTGTACTTTATTCCACCAAATGGGTTCATGATTATCTCGTGATAATTTGAGAGTTTCATGAATTTTAAATTGCAGCATTTGCATGGTAAGTCAGGTTTTTCAATTCTTGTTTCTTGATTCGTTTCAATAAGCATGATCTTATGTGTGGCATTCTCTAATTCAATTATAACTTAGTTATAATTATATCATGGAGTCAATAAAAGAGACAATTTTTTATCGAAATGAATAACATTGTTACATATATCTATATAACTAATAAGAACTTGTGGGAAAAAGTTTAGCTGGTTTAGTTTATTAAATTATAATCAAGATGTAGTATCTTATACATTAATTACACAACAATATGCACCATTAAATTTAACTTAATATCTCAATAGTTGATACACAACAAATATAATTCTTAAAGATGTATTAAATGGAGAAATACAATACGTTAAAATTCAAATCTTAAACACAATGTACGTATATCATAAACTGAAAAGTAATAGCATACGGTATTGAAATTTTTTCACCAAAAAAAGTATCGATCTTAAATATATTATTTCAAAATTATATTTATTACAATAACACTAATAGGATAATTATTTAGAATGAAATTAAATAGAGAAGATACAAATTAACATATTATATATATATATATACACTAGTGGAGCCAGTAAGAGGATTGGGTGTACAAGTGCACGCCCTGACTTGGGAATTTTTTTTTTTTAAGTTGTTAAAATTATAATAAGGAAGTTGAAATTTGGTTAGAAGGTTCGGGACTAAAACTTCTACAATTTGAATGGTGTAGATCATTTTTGAAGCTCTCTAAGGGCGTTTTCTATTGCATCAATAGTTGCTCGATTTCTTTTTTATTGTTGTGTATGAGTTATTGTTCTAATTTATACGCGTTATGTTTGAACTTTTTTAATTTCAATTTGAATAAGATTTCTAATTTGTTATTTGTTGAATAGGGCTTTAAATTTTTTAAAAGAAATTCAAATTTTGAGCAACAATTTTCCTCTTAATTTAATGAAAGGGATTTTTTTTTTTTACAATGACTATAATTATTTATCTCTTTTGTATGTTATGTCATTAGTATATTGATGGAGACTAATGTGTTAAGACTCCACATATGCTTTAGTACTTACATTTTTATATGTAAAGTGCATTATGCAAGGGAGAGTTATACTTGAAGTCTTCGTCGTTTATGTTTTATAATGTATTTACATTAAGTATTGATTTAGTTATATCGTATTGTAATATGTTATCATCAAAAAAATGATTTTAGACATAAAGCCAACATATTTTTCATAATTCGTATAAAAAATTATACATGAGTGCTCCAATCCATATGTAGTTAATGACTTTGTAACTATAGTGCATATCTTTCTCCTGGTGACTGGTTCCGCCACTATATATATATATATATATATATATATATATATATATATATAATGTGAGATAGAATTCATACTTGTATGATACAACTAATTATGATATCTAAAGAAAGAGATTTTTTTTTTTATCATATCATTCGATCATTTGGCCCACTCACACATAGGCGGTCCTATTGCATGTAAGGTTCACTTGTTATTTGATTGTGTGGTCGTTGTCGAATGGAATAATTTCTCCCCACAAAAGAAGAGGTTCTTTGTTTATTACTTGTCATGATCGTGTCCTTGGACAGTTGCGAGAGTTATTAGAATCAGACAAGTGGGGTATTTTTTCACATAAATTTGTGAATAACTCATCACGGATTTTTGGCTCCTTATTAAAAAAAAAAAAATTACTTGCCATCAAATATATACGAGAACACAACAGAACAGAAAAGGAAAGAAAGGGAAGGGGAAATAGAAATATATAAAGTATAAAGACAAATTAGCATAATGAGGTCCAAATGATTAACCTTATTTAATAGACTGTTGTGATTTATTTGGACGACAAGACAATCTTGGAGTTATGGACACAGCCTCTTCTCTTTTTTTTTTCTTTCTTTCAATCATGCGTTTGAATTATTCTGTCACTTTTGACCAAACAAAAAGGGAAAAATTATTCGTTTCTGGTAGGATGCTTAGGTTAGATTTAATTACAAATTGTTTATACCCATTATAGGACGAGATAGGTTATGGGTGCATGAAAATTACTTGAACCATCTTGGATGTATTTCGAAAATTAAGAGTTCTTTTTAAGTTTTTATAACTCTACAATGAATATGGATTTTGTCGGTCTAGTTCTATCCCTTGTCTTGATAAGGAGGACTATTGGGATATATAAAATATGGAAAATGAGGTGGGGGTTGAATTAATTCTTAATTTCTACGAGTGGTGGAATAGGGTGTAGAGATAGATAATCCGTCCAGACACATACACACAACACATGAAGAAATATAACTAAAGGCATGAAAATCATTAAGGCTCCGTTCGTTTGGCGTAAAATATTATTCCGGAAAATATTTTCTTACTTTTATGGTGT
Source organism: Ehretia macrophylla (assembly GCA_037974665.1). NCBI lineage: Eukaryota > Viridiplantae > Streptophyta > Magnoliopsida > Boraginales > Ehretiaceae > Ehretia > Ehretia macrophylla. The sequence goes on from CM075766.1 coordinate 54,776,712, forward strand.
TTGATAACACTAGAAAATTGGTCAATCGGAAAACATTTTCCAGTCAAAAATAGTGGGCTACTTTTTGAAGATTTTTCGGTGTTTAGTAACACCGAAAAATTGGTCAACCGGAAAATATTTTCCGGTCAAAAATGGTAGACTACTTTTTGGAGATTTTTCGGTGTTTGGTAACACCGGAAAATTGGTCAACTGAAAATTATTTTCCTGTCAAAAATGACGGCTAGTTCAAAATTTGGAAAAATATTTTCATTTCTTTGGGAGATGAAAACATTTTCCGGAACTTAACCACCCATATTTTATGTGTATATATATTTTTTTTATAAATCTCATGTCGGAAAATATTTTTTATTGTACAACCAAATACCATAAAATATTTTTCAGTATTCTATTTTCCAGTAAAATATTTTCCTCTAACAAGTTATTTTATAGCAAACAAACGGAGCTCAGGAAAATATTTTCCCCTAAAAACATTTTCCACTGAAAACATTTTCCACAAGCAAGTTATTTTACGGTAAACAAACGAAGGAAAATATTTTATTTTCCAAGAAAACATTTTCCACAAGCAAGTTATTTTATGGCAAACAAACGGAGCCTAAGATTGTATTGTAAACTAAATAGTTAATTTTTTTAGCCACTTGAAAATCATAACATGTATCTTAAAATTTAGAACGAAATTGAGATCGAGGCTTTGCCATTTCAAGAGTTCCATGACCAGTGGATTCTTAGGAATTCACATGCAAGTAGAACTCCTAAAATATGAGGGTTTGACACTTTATTCACAACTATAAATAGATCATTTTTATCTTAAAAAGGATATCGAGTATTCAACAACTTAAGCAATATTATCTCCTTTAAATATCACAACCTACTCCTTAAACACTTGCCACTCACAATTTGGTTGAAGTCTCAACCCTCTCTATATTTCTTACCTTCTTCCTACAAACACCAACTTAAGTATTGAAGTATTTTTAGTCGAGAGTACGTTGATGTTAAGAACCTATTGCCTTCTATCTCACAAGTTTCTCGTGTCCAAAATTTATGGTTGTAGATTCCGCATTTACAATGCTCAAATTAGTTCTTTATTTTTTTAGCTATATCACGTATTATTTTCTTTGTAATTGATAATTTTCAATATTTAACATAGGGCAAGTAGTCTGAGGGACACAATAAATTTCAAATATTTCTACCCTTGTGTGAGAACAAGGCAAAGGAGTTAAAAAAACAAACGATATCCACCCATTATCATTGCACAAAGATTCGGATTTATTGACAGAAATGTTATATATTACTTTATTTTTATTATTAACTTATTGTCTTTTATATATACATTTAGTTGACATATTAAGTTAATAATTTTTTTCACGTTTCTATCTTTTTTTTTACATGCTAACTTGCACATAAGAAACGGTAAATAAATAATGAAAATAAAATAATATTTAATAATGCTTGTCTATTTAATTCTAAATAATTTAAATTCTTTTGTGACAATAACACTACAATTTGTGGCTAAACGTAGTGCTTGATTCCAAGAGTGCCCCAACCTAATTAAACCAACTACAATCTTGTAGCCTCTTCTAGACTGCCATTATGCCAACCCACTAACCATTACTCTCACCCTTGTCTATCAAAGTCTCCCGGAAATAAATAAAGAACCAAAAAGGATTAATACCTTAACTCTTTCATTCTATTAGGGCGAAATTTGTCTTTTGTATAATCAAAATTTATATCTTTAATGTCAAATTTTTCGTGTTTATAGAAACAATGTTATTATACAAGAAAGAATGAATGAGTTTAAACTAAAAATAAAAATAAAAAATGAAAGGATAATATATAATAATGTTCGATAAAATTCCTTAAAGAAATGCATATTCTATTTCTCTTAGCTGGAAAACATCTCCATGTGATTAATGAAAATATTTTGCTTCAAACCTTTATAATGAACCAACAAAATGGGTTAAACCAAAGAGTTACGTGAAATAGTCAAATAATGACATGTTGTGATTCTCAATTGAATCATGACTTTGACTTCCATTATAAAATTCAAAAAAAAATAAATTAATGGGCTTCTAAAAACCAAAGAGAAACCAAAATTGGCCATTCTTAAGAATAACCTCTTTTTCTTTTTATGGTTTTCTAACGAGTAGTGTAATTTTATCTCATCATTGCCATGGTCCAACATTATTATTAATTATCAATGGAAATTGCTAAAAAAAGCATAATGAAAAGACAAAGGGGCATGCAAAAGATTTGACGAGAATTAATGAATTCAAAAACAAGGAAATATTTTGGACCCCCATATGTATTTTGTTTTTCTTTTTTCTTCAAGAGGCTAAAGCCAAATGCTAGACATTAACAATCCTAAGAGTGGACTAGTCCACTCTATCCTTTTCCACTAGAAGAAGAAGCTAATTTGGTAGATACCCTCATATGTATTGTCAATCCATGTGAAGTTGTCTCCTAGGAGCCTCATTAGCACTAATATAAGCCAACTTAACTTAAGAACTCTGTTAATCACACGTGAACTTCTTTCTCTATTACCACCAACAATGTACTTAATTAGCAATTTGTTCAATGCATACAATTTGTTCAATGTATACGTGTTTGGATAGGTTTTAGTTCGATTAGGTTGAATATATGAGAAATTTTTTCCAAGAAAGAGATGAGAAGTGAATAAAAATACGTGGGTCTAACATATATTTATATATAGAGTATTTTTTGAAATTTATGAAATACCTTTGTAATGTAAAGTATTTAAATCAGCAATCAAATTTTTTAAAAAAATATTATCTAATAGACAATTGAATGCTTCTTCAATAATGGGAGAGAGAAGTAGAATCTGCTTCTTTAATTAACTTGAAATATATATTGAGATACATAACTGTATCACAAAATTTATAACTCTATGATGAATTTGGTATAGTTCTACTTAAATTGAATTTTTCGTCATATCATATCTGTAAAATAAAATCTTGTCATTAAAAAAAGGGTAAATTTCACTATTAGTCCCCATTGTTTGCATGAAGTGTCATTTTAGTTCACATTGTTTCAAAAGTGGTAGTACTAGTTCTTAATGTTTGAAAAAAGTGACGCGGTAGATCCTCATTATTTCAAAAGTGACAGTAATAGTCCATAATATTTGAAAAAAGTGACGCGGTAGGTTCCCATTGTTTTAAAAGTGATAGCGATAATCCCTAATGTTTGAAAAAAGTGATAAAAATGGTCCTTCCTGTCAAAAATAGATGGGGACTAGTTGTGTCACTTTTTACAAATATTAAGGACTAGTTGTGCCACTTTTGAAACAATAAGGACTAAATTGACACTTCAAGCTAATATTAGGGACTCACCGTGTCACTTTTTTTAAACATTAGGGACTACTGCTGCCACTTTTAAAATAATGGGGACCTACCGCATCATTTTTTTCAAACATTGAGGACTATTACTGTCTCTTTTAAAACAATAAAAACTAAAGTGACATTTTATACAAACAATAGAGACTAACAGTGAAATTTGCCCTTAAAAAAAGTGAGACCCACTTGTGATAGACTATAGTGAGGCTATTAGGACCACCATAGGGTGTAAAAGCCCGTTACCTAAGAAAATTGTTAGATCTTGTTGGATCTCTCAATTTTAGAGATTTTTTTTCTGATTTTTTTCATGTCAACAAATAATTCGAAATATTTTAATCATATAAATATTGTAATTCAAAAATCCAAAAACTCAATCTTATGAATCTGTAAAATATAAAATTTCCAATCCTAACGAAAAAGAGAGGGACACGGATAATGAATTATTAATTCTAAGTCATCTCTAACGGTTAATCAATAATTTGAAGTGTTTTTCTTATGGATTCTTAATAGCCGTTGGATCCGAGAGCTGCCCCGTGACCGACTAATCCTAAAAATTATTCTTAAAACTCGAGATCCAATGATCGAGTTTAACTGCTGGCGTTAGATACGCAAACAAATCCTACGTGTCAAACGCCATGCGCATGCAAAAATAAACTGTGTAAGCAAACAAGAGAAGCTGATATGATCATGCCATAATTTGCTATAAATACTTCCATATATACATACAGTTATAGCTTTAAAGCATACAAACACTGAGAACTTTCGCTCATTATATATATATATAGAGAGAGAGATATACATATAGAGAGAGAAAGTAGGGAAAATGGATGAGGAGCTGCGGCGAGGAGGTGGCGGGGATATAGAGAGCAATGAAGGAGGAGTGATGGTGGAGAGAAGCACGTCGTCGTTTTCGGAAAGCGATAACCCGTTAAGAGAGCCGCTTCTACATCTCAGGAGCAGACTCAAAACGACGTCGCAGATCGCCATCGTTGGCGCCAACTTTTGCCCTATCGAAAGCCTCGATTACGAGTACGTATGTATATATATATATATATATGAACACGATACAATACAATACAATGCGACGCAATTTCGTTTTCCATTTTTTTTGCTTTTATTATTATTTTTAATATTGGATTATTAATTGTAGGATAATTGAGAATGATTTGTTCAAGCAAGATTGGAGGTCTAGAAAAAAGGTGCAAATATTTCAGTATATATTTCTGAAATGGACACTAGCGCTTCTCATTGGATTAAGCACTGGACTTGTTGGCTTCTTCAATAATCTTGCTGTGGAGAATATTGCTGGCTTCAAGCTTCTGCTTATAAGTGATTTAATGTTTAAGCAAAAGTAAGCTTAATCTTCCTAGCCAGGGGCGGACCTACGTTATATTCAGTGTAAGTAGAGGCTTACACTAAACAAAAATTATTATGGTTCAACAGTTAGTGAAGTGCCTTTAAAATCCTTTGGTGCTACAGGTCTTCGGTTTGAGTGCTGCAGAGTGCTTCAGGTTGTGAATTTTTTTTTGCTTGTTTTATTAGCTTGTAATGTATTTTTTTTTTTTTTTTTAAAAAAATTACTCACTTTTCCAAATCAAACCCAAACCCTTATCTCTTCTAACACCTTTTTCTCCATTCGTCACCTTCAAAGTTTTTTTTTTTAAAAAACTTACTCATTTTCCCAAATCAAACCCAAATCCTCCTATCTCCATTCGTCACCTTCAAAGTTTTCCTTAACAGTTAGGTAAACCACTCTACACTTCCTTTTTTATTTTTCCATTTGTCAGCTTTTATATATATATATTTTTTAAAGTATTATTATTATATAAAATTGATATACTGACAATGCTTGTCTGCTTCTTGATCTATTAATTTACATATATATGTATTATTATTAATATAAAATTGATTCGTTTGACAATGCTTGTCTGCTTGCAGGGGCGGACCTACATTATATTCAGTGTAAGCAAAAGCTTACACTGAACAAAAATTATTACGGTTCAGGCGGTTAGTGAAGTGCCTTTAAAATCCTTTGGTGCTACAGGTCATGGGTTCGAGTGCTGTAGAGTGCTTCAGGTTGTGAATTTTCTTTTGCTTGTTTTATTAGCTTGTAATGTATTTTTTTTTATAAAAAAAAAAAAAAACTTACTCACTTTTCCAAATCAAACCCAAACCCTTATCTCTTCTAACACTTTTTTCTCCATTCGTCACCTTCAAAGTTTTTTTTTTAAAAAAACTTACTCATTTTCCCAAATCAAACCCAAATCCTCCTATCTCCATTCGTCACCTTCAAAGTTTTCCTTAACAGTTAGGTAAACCACTCTACACTTCCTTTTTTATTTTTCCATTTGTCAGCTTTTATATATATATATATATTTTAAAGTATTATTATTATATAAAATTGATATACTGACAATGTTGTCTGCTTCTTGATCTATTAATTTACATATATATATGTATTATTATTAATATAAAATTGATTCGTTTGACAATGCTTGTCTGCTTGCAGGGGCGGACCTACGTTATATTCAGTGTAAGCAAAAGCTTACACTGAACAAAAATTATTACAGTTCAGCGGTTAGTGAAGTGCCTTTAAAATCCTTTGGTGCTACAGGTCATAGGTTCGAGTGCTGTAAAGTGCTTCAGGTTGTGAATTTTTTTTTGCTTGTTTTATTAGCTTGTAATGTATTTTTTTTTATTTAAAAAACTTACTCACTTTCCCAAATCAAACCCAAACCCTTCTCTCTCCTAACACCTCTCTCTCTATTCGTCACCTTCAATTTTTTTTTTTAAAAAAAAACTTACTCACTTTCCCAAATCAAACCCAAATCTTTCTCTCTCCATTCGTCACTTTCAAAGCTTTCCTTAACATTTAGGTAAACCACACTACACTTCTTTTTTTATTTTTCCATTTGTCAGCTTTTTATATATATATATATTTTAAAGTATTATTATTATATAAAATTGATATACTGACAATGCTTGTCTGCTTCTTGATCTATTAATTTACATATATATGTATTATTATTAATATAAAATTGATTCGTTTAACAATGCTTGTCTGCTTCTTGATCTATTAATTTAGATATATATGTATTACGACTCTACGAGCTTCACTTATGAAATTGATATACAATGCTTGTCAGTTGTCTGCTTCTTGATCTATTAATTTAGATATATACGAATTACGAGCTTCACTTATGAAATTGATATACAGTGCTTGTCACTTGTCTGCTTCTTGATTTGTTAATTTAGACACAATTGACAATATATATTTTACTGTGTATATTACTGTAAATCAATGTGTATGTTACCATAGCCAAAGCTTTTGAGTCTTTTTTTAATAGGAGTAAACTCTTTTGATATGCAATATTATTTGGGGTTCTATGTCCCTCTGTGTTCTTAAATTAATATTTTTTTTTGAAGATATCATGGATAAATTTTTAAAGAAGAGGTCAATTTCCGATGGAATGAGTAGTAAAGATGATAAACATCACAGTTCAAAACAACCTTGGATTGAGGTCAATGTAGATCTACCTACAGATCCTGGATTAAGCCAAAAAAATTACAAACTACCATCTTGATGATCAAGATAAAGTACGGAGATATTATTTACAAAAGGGACCTTGTCAACCCCGTCATCATAATTTTCCTCAAAGAATGTTTGGGAATAAGGCTAGAAGATTTTGTTCCTTTTGGTTTAACGAATTTGGTTGTTGGTTAGAATACAACATAGAGAAAGATGCTGCATATTGTTTGCATTGTTATCTTTTTAGGACTGATGTTGGAGGCATTGACAATGAGTTGATTATTCAACACTTTCAAAAAATGCATTCACGCCGGGGAGAATTATAAAATGTACTTTTTGTATTGCTATACTTTATAGTTACTTTTTTCCTCTCTTTTGTATTTAAAATGTGTTTAATATGTATTTGTTTACATATATATAAATTTACTTGAACCTTTGGTTATTCACTATATTTTTGTGGTGTATGCACTGACCCCCGTAGCCTGGGTCCGCCACTGTTCCTAGCTCTCTAAATTGCAATTCTTTGAGTTGTTCATGAACTAAAGCATACTGTTAGAATCATAGGGTGTCCGAATGAGTGTTGATTATGATTTATTGTCGTGGGTTTAAGTAGAGCTTACTGTTAGAATCCAGGTTCTAGGCTTGGGTCGCGTTAAACATTTTAGGCCTAGTGGATATGTGGCACAAGACAGTCTTTACCAAAGAGTGTGATACAAGTCTCGCTTACGGGTCTGAGCTTAAGGCATGCTTCCTCCTTGAAGTTTGATTCTTCATTGTCATGGGTTTAACTTAAAACTTTGGTTATATTAGAATCCCAATATATTGGTAAGCTTAGTCTTGCTTGGAGGACTGGAATTAGACTTGGGACATGACATTCTTAACCATTTTGGGCTTAGTGAATATGACACAAGTCTTGCTTACAGGGTCCTAGATTCTAGGCTCTGAACGTGGCAATATCATATGCTTTCTCCTTGAAATTTGATTGTATAGAGAGTAAGTACTGGTGTGCTTACACAATTTCTCAGTACTCACATAAGAATGTCTGATAGTGCTTTCCTGTTTTACTTTCAAGAAAAATAATGTTTGATATATAGCGCTCATCTTTGATTATGTTCTTTTTCTTTTTCTGAACAACTATGAAGTTTATCTTTATTCCAGTGCAAGTATCTTCTGGCATTTCTTGCATTAGTTGGTGTTAATGTAGTGCTAGCAACTTGTGCTGCAGCCTTGTGTGCCTTCATTGCTCCTGCTGCAGCTGGGTCTGGCGTACCTGAGGTCAAAGCTTATCTTAATGGTGTTCGTGCTCATTTCATCTTGGCTCCAAGTACCCTCTTTGTTAAGGTGGGTGAAACTTGACATCTGTATGTGTGTGTGTGTGTGTGTGTGTGTGTCTGTTTGTGTGTTTGTGCACGCATGACACATAGTGAACATTATCTGACCAAACAACCAAATAAGGGTGAATATGAACTTATAGATTGTTTGAGTTCTTAAAAAATGTTTGCAATCCTATTATAAACACCCTTGCGAACAGGTCATATATGCTGCCTTGCCAAATTTTAAAATTGTAAGTCAAATATGTAATCCCAGTTCACTATGTTTAAGCAATTGATGTTATTTAGAGAGCGGACATAATTTCATTGTCCTAATTGCTACCTGAAAAGATCTTTTGCTCTTGCAAAATCATACTTTGTTTCATATAAATTATCGTCTTAGTATGTTTTGTCTGAAATGCGGCCAGGTTTATTGGTTCTTTTAACTTTGTGGGGCAAAAAACTTTTAACTGGCAGCTCAAATTGATCTCTACTTGCCTTCTCTGAATAATAACTTATTTCCCATAATTATGGTTAAATACTCAAAACTTTTGGCAGATCTTCGGTTCCATTTTTGGAGTTGCAGGTGGATTTGTTGTGGGCAATGAGGGACCCATGGTGCACACTGGTGCTTGCATAGCCAATTTACTTGGACAGGGAGGTTCCCACAAATACCATTTGACATGGAGATGGCTCAGGTATTTCAAAAATGATAGGGACCGAAGGGATTTGATCACCTGTGGAGCTGCCGCTGGTGTGGCAGCTGCTTTCCGTGCTCCAGTCGGTGGTGTGCTATTTACTCTTGAAGAAGCAGCCTCATGGTTTGTCCCTTTCATTCCCTGCCACTTAACAATCCCCTCAAAAAAAACAAAAAAAAACAGTTCCTTTTGTTAAAAACATGCTTCCTTTGTGCATTCACATACATGTGGCACAAGCCATCAGACGTTAGATATCAGGATCCCATTTTGGTACAAGGAGGATCTACACTAATGTGCATGATAAGTATTCGAGATTAGCTCAATTATATAGAAGGAAGCTTATTAATTTATGTTCCATGACCTAGATAATCTTAGGATAATAATTTCATATGTACTGCAATTTCATGGTTTAATCGACAAGTGCTAAATTTTATTTTTTAATTGTGTCCCCGCCTGCTAATAGATGAACATACATATTGTAAAAAGTTTATACTCCATGCAACTGGGTTTTAGCACATTTCTATGGTGAAGGCTTTCGGTTCCTTTGTTCATCCAGGACATTGTTTAATGAAGGGAATAGGGAGAAATCAATTGGCTGGTAAATCTGTGTTCAAAACACTCTCTTCCTATGTTAGAAAGTTTGGTATATTTTTCCAATGCTTTCTGATGATCATGAAGCTTATCTGTTATTCTGTAGTATGTACTTCTAATTTGCTTTGTACATATTGTAGGTGGCGAAGTGCTCTTCTCTGGAGAACATTTTGCACAACTGCTGTAGTAGCTTTGGTGTTAAGATCTCTCATTGAATTCTGTCGGAGTGGAAAATGTGATCTATTTGGGCAGGGAGGTCTCATAATTTTGATGTCAATTCAGCAGTGCCTTCTTACAATACCAGAGATCTCTTGGCAGTGTTGTTAATTGGGGTTCTTGGAGGTGTCTTTGGAAGCCTTTACAATTTCCTTGTGGACAAAGTCCTTCGAACTTACAGCATTATCAATGAGTATGTCTCATAACTCCTTTCACTGACGAATTATAAATGGTTTCGTTTATTATCAAATGCAGGAATTTTGATGTGATTAGTACCTATTATCTCTTAGCAAGATAGAATTATAAGGACTTGTGCCATTTTTCTATTGCATGTGCAGCACTTGATATATATTTTTTACTGCACCTATGCTAAACATGACTGATTAATTATCCACATAAATCCTTTACAGCGCCGATATTTTTACAGCACTTTGCAACCCACGGTTGCCTGTCAATTGTTGTTAACTTCACTTTGGTGTATTCAATTGTAAATTTATGTGACAAAATAGATGAGGTGATATTGACAATTAGGTTTTTCATAGCTTCTTGAACTGAACTTTGAAATTTTATGTTCGTTTTCTTTTTTCTCATTATAAGTGGATTTGTTTTTGCTTGTTTAAATCTCATATGATCAATTATAGGAAAGGTCCTGCTTTCAAAGTCCTGCTTGTGATCACCATTTCAGTTCTCACTTCTTGTTGCTCATATGGTCTTCCTTGGTTTGCAAAGTGCATCCCCTGTCCCACTGGCCTGGAGGATGAATGCCCCACCATAGGTCGCTCTGGGAACTACAAAAGTTTCCAATGTCAGCCAGGATATTATAACGATCTTGCCTCTCTGTTCCTAAATACCAATGATGATGCCATTCGCAATTTATTTAGTTCTCGAAACAATAATGAATTTCACCTCTCTACCCTTTTCGTTTTCTTTGCTGCCATGTACTGCCTTGGAATCATCACTTATGGAATTGCTATACCTTCTGGGCTATTCATTCCTGTCATCCTCGCTGGAGCTTCATACGGTCGCCTAGTTGGAACCTTCCTTGGACTTATTACCGATCTTGATGTTGGATTTTTCGCACTCCTTGGAGCAGCCTCCTTTTTTGGTGGCACCATGAGAATGACAGTATCACTTTGTGTCATACTCCTTGAGCTTACCAATGATCTCCCAATGCTCCCATTAGTGATGCTTGTACTTATTATCTCAAAACTTGTGGCTGATAGTTTCAACAAGGGTGTCTATGATCAAATCATGAAGATGAAGGGATTGCCTTATTTAGAAGCTCATGCTGAGCCAAACATGAGGAACTTGGCGGCAGGGGACGTTTGTTCTAGCCCTTTAGTTACATTTTCTGGCGTAGAGAAAGTGGGCAACATAGTTCATGCTCTAAAGGTTACCAGACATAATGGCTTTCCAGTCACTGATGAGCCACCTTTTTCAGACGCACCAGAACTATGTGGGCTGGTTTTGAGGTCTCACTTGCTCGTTTGCTTAAAGGAAAGAATTTTATAAAGGATCGGGTGCTGGCAGGATCTCAGATTCTGCGGATGTTCCACGCATTTGATTTTGCAAAGCCAGGGTCAGGAAAGGGGCTGAAGATGGAGGATGTGCACATCACAGGGGAGAAGATGGAGATGTATGTTGATCTGCATCCTATTACTAATACTTCTCCATACACAGTGCTGGAGACAATGTCACTTGCTAAAGCTGTCATGCTCTTCCATCAACTCGCTCTCAGACACTTGTGCGTTGTTCCAAAAACAACCGGGGTAAGATATCATTTCTATATTCTTTCTTTCTCATCCATATGGAGTAATCAGTCGTCATCCTTCTACTCCTGTCTTCTCCCAAAACTATACATTTTCAGTGAAAATTAGGAGAAATATTGCACTAGCACTCCCTAGGTGAGCCTGCAAGTTATTAGAGATGGTTATGCTGCTTAATATCTACGTTAGTCTTGAATCTGAATTATCTCCTGCACGGGCTGTCACCCTGCTAGATAAGACAGCTCATGCTCGCTATGCGAGCAAGTCTTATGCGTCTCATCCAGTGGTCTGTGTACGTTCAAGGACCGGCATTCTCTCATTTCATTGGCGATAATTTTTCTATATGCTTTATTAGTAAGTTTTAACTTGCATCTTCTTTTATGCAGAGGCCTCCAATCGTTGGAATTCTGACAAGGCACGACTTTATGCCAGAGCATATCTTGGGTCTTTACCCACATATTGTTATCCATAAATAACAAAATCAGTCTGCGTAGAGGTAAACAAGGTATTTCTTGGCATTTATCAAGCCTTTGTAAACGATTATTATGGCATCATTTCACCCATCATACCAGAGATCCCCTGTAACATATAACGTTATGAAGAAGATTCAATAGTAGTGAACTGTCTATCAAACTGTGTATTATGTGTTTGTTATACTCAGTACGCGACCTTGTATAGTTATTCTGCCTTCTGCCTTGGGCTTTTTCAAATTTGTTTCCATTTTTTCAATCGGAAGTTTGATCAGTAGCTGAATTTTCCCCCCATCACATTGATTTTCTTGTTGATTCTGCACTGGAAACATGCATGGTCTAATTTGTTCTAAATCTTAGGTAGTGATTGGTATGTAGAAATGAGTTGGAATGGAATGACATTCCCAATTCTATTTTAATTCCTATGTTTGGTATGAGGAAATGAACTTGGGAGTGTCATTCCCAAGGGAATCCCATTCCCACATACATGAGAATAGCCATTCCAGACCAAATACATGGGAACGACTCATTTCCATGTATTTGGGAATCAACTTGACTACCATACTATTTATAAATAATTTATTTTACAATAATAAAAATAATAATTAAAAAATATTTAAAAAATTATTATAAAAATAATAATAATTATTATTATGAAAATAAAAATAATAATAGTGATTAAATAATAATTAAAAATTTAATATTATTTTTATGAAAATAATAATAATAATTATTATTATAATAATAGTACTAATAAAAATAAAAATAAAAATGATAATAATAATAATAATAAATAAATAAATAAAATAATAATAATAAAAACAATAAAAAAATAATAATAATAATAATTAAAAATATAATAATATTATTATGAAAATAATAATAATAATTATTATTATCATTTTAATAATAATAATTATTATAATAAAAAATGATAATAATAATAATAATTATTATTAATAAATAAATAAAATAATAAAAAATAATAATAGTGATTAAATAATAATAATAATAATAATAATAATAATAATAATTAAAAATATAATAATATTTTGTTATTAATAATTATTTTTATTATTATTATTATTATTATTATTATTTTTTTTTTTTTTTGTTGTTGTTGTTATTATTATTATTTATTATTTATTATTTTTATTTTGTCATTATTATTATTTTTATTTATTATTGTTGTTATTATTATTATTATTATTATTATTATTATTATTTATGTTTATATTGTTTAAGATTATGTTTATATTTATTCTTATTTTTAATACTATAATAATAAAAGGGCAATTATGTCATATTATACAAGTCATTCACATTACTACTATTAATTTCTAGAGTATACCAAATATGTCATTCTCATTCTCAAGTTCATTCCATTCTCAATTTCATTTCATTCCTTGGTTCATTCCATTCATGCCCAAATCCATTGCAATGTACCAATCGCTACCTTAATGTTTATAAGTTGTTTTGACAATCACTATATCCACAGTAAATATAAAGTCATATTCTAAATAACTGGTGGATAACGACGTGTTGCGGTCAAAGATCTCAAGGTGAAATTATGTGTTTTCATCACAAATATTGTCTTACTATTAACTGATTACAAACATCTTTAATCCGCTTAGATCTAGACTTTTCTCGTTCATTACCTTAACAACGACAAAAAGGTGTTGGGGCTCATCATTGTATCACGGACATTAAACTTATAGAAACCCAAATCATTGAAACCATTACAGATTTTCTCAAGGACAGATAAATAATAAGATAACATTAATGATCCGGAAGCTTAAAAAAGTAAACACCATCAGAAAACCACTTGAAGTTAACCCAAACAGCTTGAAAACATACACGCACACACATATGTATCACCATTGAGCTTGTAAGAGGGGCCTTATTTCAACCATAATTGATATCCTTGGGAACTTTCTATCGCTTTAAGTGCAGGAGGTCACGAAATCAATTCTGTTCTTTTCTCTTTTCTTTTATTAGTGAATTTTATTTGGAATTAACACCACTGGCCATTTTTTTCCTTTTCTTTAATTGAGTTTAGTGAATTTTTTGATAGCAAAAGCGACTTAAATTAATACATACTTTCTGTTTCAAATTGAATGGCTTTAACTTAATATGAAGATTAAAAAGCAATTGTAAGGTAGAGTATAACAAGAAATAAGTCGACTAAACATCGGGGCCACATTATTGTTTTTAGTTATTTTATGATTTAAATAACATATATATTTTTTGAGAAAATAGATATTATATATTCTAGAATAGCTCCAAAAAAACGCAAGACATTTACTTTAGATTGGAAGGAATAATATTTTCAGGTCCAGTTAATATTTACAGTTAGTAAAACCTTCAATAAAGCAAATCTTGATCGTACCTATATTTGCTCATTACTTTTATGATTTACATTGTATAGAAGAATTACAAGTTACATATGTTTGGAAGCTTCATTTAGATTTTTGAATCTCTGAAATTGAAATAGGGGGTGATTATTTTCTTAGAACTAAAATAAAAATAAAAATAAAAAATTGAGACACCCTTTTGTTATGAGGGTTGTTTTATAATTTTTGTTTCTTAATATAAATATGGTGGTTATGTTGGCTTCATCTTGTATTAGACACCATATATTTTAATGACCAAAAAATAAAAAGAAATCATATATTAATCTTAATTATATAATTTTGTATTTTTATATACTTAAGTAGGGTTTAAAATAAAATAAAATATTTATTGATTCAGTGCTAAAATTGGGTGCTTCATTTCCACTAAATCATATGAATAGAGAATTCAGAGTGCCTTTTTGTATCCTATTTTTCAACTAAAGTGACAATAAAATACTACACGCTCTCTTTTGAAAATGAGAAAAGGCATATGATACCTCATAAGACACGTACTTAAAAATTAAAACCACACGTTTTACAATAATTGCCATGTAATAAAAATAAAATTAAAATAAATTATGAATCATATATTGTTTTTAAATCACCATTTAAAATATTTGGTTTTTTATCATAACTGTAAAAGATGTTAAATTCCATAAACCTAATACCTTGATTATATGAGTATAAAGCTTCTTCTTTATATTGTTTTCGTGTACGTCAAAGTGTGAAAAGGGTGTTCTGTATTTTTTTTATTTTTCAAAAAAACGTAACAAACTTTTTTACTTCCTTCTTGAAGATAAAAAATATGTTACATTCAACGTCGAAATATTAAACACACATGTCAGTTGCAAACAACATAAATTAATATAAACACATTCCGTGATTTACAAGTATGTTGACATGGCTTTATACATATAATTAAACACATAAATAGATAATTAATTGTTCTCCTTCAAACAAAATCTTAAGTTTGCTCATGATTATAATTTAGGGTAATGATAAGACTTGCTTCCTTTTTTTCTAAAGTTATTTGGTGGGCATTTATCTTTTCAGTTGGACAAAATTAAATACATAATCATATTGTTTATGTAGAAATAGTTACAAAAGACACTCAAACAAGCAAAACTCCCCCGTAAATTCTTGCAACAACTTGATAAGTTTACAAAATAAAAATATGCTTATGTGGTTTCGCTGCATTTATTTATACAAAAAAAAAAAAAAAGATATGCTACAATTATAGGGCAAAAAAAGGACGAGTTAGAATCTTTTGAACAAGACGGTGTGGAGTGTACAACAATGCATCATTAGCAAGCCATTTAAATATTTAAACATATACTTTATAATATAAGGTTGTTATACAACTTTATACTAAACGAAAATTATATTAATTTTGGAGTTTGATCATGTTGTAGGTAAATCCATAACAATGGTGGTAAAAGTGGTTAGAGAACATGAGTTTTGTCAATAGACATATTTTTCACTCGTTTGCAAGATTACTAATGCTTTTAAAGTAGCTCTTAGTATATTAGTAGATATTGTGGAAAACAATATTAAAATCATTATTGCATGTAGTAATATTGGTAGTCAAGATCAAATATTTCACTATTCACATTTGAAATTTGCCTAAAAGATTGCGAGATCAATTCTCTTGGATGACATTATTTGATATGTGTTTACGACTTATATCTCAATTGAATAAAAAAAAATTATGGTATTTTGTGTTGCCAAATGGTAACACATGCATCTACTTTAATTTTCAAGGTTGATCTCATATTAGTTTTATAGTCTTATAATCCTAATATATCTAATTTGAAACCCTAGGCAACCAACGATAAAAACACATATTAATTTTGGAAGATCGTGAATGTAAAATGGGTAGTCTTAAATTTATATAGCAACAATAACAATCCAATAGTAGCATCAATCTACTAATTAATAAAACGTTTATAGAAATACAATGAAAATCTTGAGAATGTTTATATTTGTTGATTTACTAGTATCCACCAATTAATCAAAATTACCAATCTGGCATAATTATTTGGAGCTAGCTACTATAATTGTTTGAAATAATATAAGTTAATTACACCTACGAGCCCTTAAAGAAACTCATTCCATTTGAATAGGAGACATTAATTCTCTAGATAATCATTCATGATTTGTATTAGTCCCATGTATGATCTCCAACTAATTAAATTCTCAAAAAACAAGTGGCCTCGATTTTCAAAATTAGTAAATATAAAATATTAATTCGTGTATTTTACACTTTTGATAAATGTGACAGTGTCGTTTACTCTTTTATCTAGTACCAGCAAAGATATACACACAATCGAAGAAAAATTGATAATATTAAGATTTTTTTTTAATTTTTAATTTTTGAAATAATTGAGTCGGAGTCGTTGTTCAAACTCAAAACGTTAAGATTATTACCCGTCACCACTTGATATTAAATAGTTTTATTAGTTGGCGCAAAAGGTCTTATAATATAAGGCGCTCTTTTGGCGCCACTTGTACCTTTAAAAACCAACTGCTTATTTCTTCCGAGTGTAACGGCTATCTTTTTTTCTCTGCTTTCTGGCCAACACAACACTTTCCATGGACACCCAAGAGCGTTTATGTTTCGGTTTCGGTTTTGGTTTCGATAGCTTCCAAACCAGCATGGAGACAACCTGGTTTGGATTCTGGAGTTATTACTACAAGTGTGCATACACACACACAGAGACAGAAAGCAGTAAATGCTGGCGGGGTGAGGCCGTTGTGAGTGGCAAATCAAGGTAAAATTTGCTGAATTGGAAGGCAGTTACTGAATTATTATTGCTCATACTCTTTTTGCTATATTTTGGACTCATATGGTAGCTTAAACTTGATATATCAATAGGGTGTTGGAAACATCAGTGAGGAGTTTATTGAAGAAATAGTGTGTGAGGGTAGAGAGAAAAGAAAGCATTGAAAATCAACAGTGAGGAGTTTATTGAAGAATTAGAGTATAAGGGTAGAGAGAAAAAGAGTGTATAGGAGGAAAAGAAAGGTTTATATCTTTTTCATTTTTTTTTTCTTGTTATGTTTATGTTTTATGATTTTTTGATTGTGATTTACTAGTTTTGAGTTTCTAATGCTATTAGTTTTCTTTTATCAATTTGTTCTGAAAATGTCTGTGATCTTTTGATCTTTCCGTTTTCATTTTCATATCCATGCATGTAGAATTAATCTTGGATTGAAAGGGGGTGATACAGAATTGTGTTATGTGTGTCTCTGACAAAGAAACAATTAGATTAAGAAATGGCTGGAAATTCGGGATCAGGCATTGAATTCAGAATGATGAATAGTAACGAGCACAGGAAGAGAAAGAAAAAATATCTGAGAGAGGGAGCAGAGAGACGTATGTGGTTATCCCTGGGATGGTGAATAGTAGAAAAATAAGTTAAAGGAATGCTAAGATGATCTAAATCATGCAGAGATCATATACATATTTGTTATATTGATCTATATGTATGGTTAACACACATAAGTTGTCTGGTGTAAGTAGTTTTATATGTATCTCTTATATGGAGATCTATCTAGAAAATTAATGGATAATCTCTTGCAAAAATGATATGTTTGGAGAATGATGGAGAGATCATGATATGCATACTTAACAGCGGGCTCATTTTCAAATATATGTGCCCGCGCACATATATTTGAAAAAGTAAATGTCACATGCACAAGAATACACATGTAAAGAAAGATATAGAGATGACTTGCAAGGGGAGTGAGAGTCATCACTTTCCTGTTGTAATGCTCATTTAAAATATATATGACTTCTATTGAAGATAAGCATCATATTTAGCTACATTTCTTGACGCTTTAAGTGCAAAAGAGGAGAGATGTATCCAAAAGAGAGGGAAAAGAAATGTCGTTTCTCCTCTAATGTTCATATATCAAAAGATAAAGATAGCATAATGGTTAAGTCATCTAAAATATGGTTTGAGTATATTTACGTTTCATGAGCTACATACACGTGTGCCTATCTTCCTGTGTCAGTCTTGTTGATCATAGGTTTAATCAGGTGATTAAGTTTCTCAAATATGCTTCCAAATTCCAATCTTAGAATTAATTTTTTCAGAATGATGTATACGAAAGGTGATGAATTTTGGGTATGACTTGCTTGCCCATCTATAGTCTAATATCCTTGTAAATTTTGTTTGCTTTTAGCTCCTGATTGCTTGCATCTTTTTTTGTTTCAGATTATGCGCTGCCTCTCTCGTGCAGTAAAGCTGAGGATTCCCGAGTCTTTTATGTGTATCTCCTCAAATGTTGTAGTTATTAGCCCTGCCGGTACATACTATGCCTTTCTAACACTAACAGACACATATCTGTTCCTTTCCTTTATTTTGCCTACATGATGCTTTTGATTCTCCCTTCCCATGGAGCTTTACTTTGTTCATTTTTCTGAATTTTCCTCAGAAGTTTGATGTAGTACATTTGATGTTTTTAATCATCGCTGTGTTGGTTGCTCGTGTTTTTATTTTAGCTTTTTATGCATATACTTCAGAACATGCATGAAATCCATAGCAGTAATAGTTCTACAAACACTAGCAAAATAAGAGTCACTCAGGCCGTTCCTTTTCTCATCACTCATTTTACACCTTGTTATACACTCTTTGGAATATGTTTATGGTTGTGAAAAGTAATGACCTGTCTCTTTGCAATTATGTTGTGTAGTCATCTATTTATTCCGTTTCCCCTTGAACTTTCTCAATCTTGTTATGATCACATATGTTTGAGCTTTGGAGAGCCTGTACTACTCTTTTCAGTGTTCTGTTTGCTATTAAACCTTAGTTTCTGACTGAATGTCTATTAGGCAGCGAAAGCTGTTGTGCCAGCGCGCATCCTTTTTCTTGCTAGGTAGCCAGTCTCTCTTTTAATCCCTTTGGAAATGATGAGAAGAGAATGTTTCTCATGGGGTTGAGGATTGTTTATCTAAACCTTTGCTATACAATTTGCATGAATTGTAGCGAGGACATGCAATCCTTCCAAACTTGTCAAATAGCTAGCATATTATTTGCATCATTTGTAGAGACGACATGCGATCCTTTAAGGCTGGTCAAATACCTAATTTGTTTCCTTATCTGTCCTTTTTTGTCTCTGCCCTCGCCCCTAGCGAGTAGCGTGCATGCATGGATTCATGCATGCTCGTGTATATTGATTTTTACATCTTTCTCGTTATTCCCTCTCTCTCACTCACACACATACACATGCGTGAGTGGCAGTTTCCCCTTCTCTGTCATCGTCATTAAAGTTGGTTGTCTTCCCTCAGTTCTCTGACCAGCTCGTATTCTAGATCAGCAGAGCATGCAGTATAGTTTCTGCCCTGCAATCCTTAGTAATTTTGTGATTGTTTAGTAGCATAGTAGATAACATGATATTGTCTTTCAGTCATCTAATAGGTAGTTTTTCCATTGAAGGTGCATAGAAGTATTACAGTGGCGTCAAGCATAGTTCTCCTTTTCTTTTTTGAGACGTGAAATGTTTGATTCTATCAATTCTTTCTAAAAAAGCAGCTATTTGCATGAGGAGGAACGATAGGAAACTTTTAGATGCATCTTTCAATGCTATTTGCTAGTTAGAATAAAATCACATTGATGTATTTTGTCCTGTATTACATGTCTTCAGATGAATCATGTTGACAGTTAATCTACATTATTCAGATTATCTGAACTATTTTTCTCCTGCAACTATTTGTCTCAGTATTCAGGTAATTGGATATTTATCGATGAACTTAGAAGATAGCTCTTTAATTCATTTGAACGAGCCTTCAGCACATCATTAGATTCTCGTTTCCTAAAAGTGTAGTTGCCTAAGAAACTTTCCTACATTTCACACATTCAAACTATGTGTAGTTCTTTCTCAGATCTTGTTGAATCTTCTATATATGCAAGTCCTCCATTACTATTACTTTCCTGAAACAGCATTTTTCTTTTGTCTGTTCATTCAGTACCACACTTTAGAATCTTTAGAAATGTTCTGCATGTTTAAGTATCTATTCTTTGATACCGATTGGTTGTGCGGATATTTCTAAAACGGTCCTGTGGCCATGCTATAAGATATCATAAACTAGAAGGGTATCCTTTTGTGTGACAAATTTTGTTCATTGAGGAACACACGCAGTTTAAATCTGAAAGATTTACACAAGCTCTGGTGTTACACTTAGCTGTAAATGTAAATAGTAGTTATACATGTCGGTTAATGATACAAGTTTTACTTACTGCTCTCCATGTTTTCTTGCAGGCACATATGGAGAATGAGATGTCGCGTATTAACAGGTGATGCTCATAGTCAACAAAGGGTGGAACCTGTGATTGTCTTGAGCGTCAGAAAAAGATAAGGCCAACAATTTGAGATAACTTTTCTCAAAGAAGGCAAGCATAAATTCTTGCAAAAATATATTTTTTTGGCAAAATTGCATTTTATCGGATTTCCTCATTTCTACAATTATGTTTTGCATGAGCACTCCTAATATTTTATTTGCGAAGAATAAATGGCAAAATTAATTATCTGATTTCTTATGCTGGATTTTATGCCTAGCTATTATTAGAACTTGCATAATAATCCCTTACTTTATCATCCATTCTATGCTCATTCTGAAGTTAATATGCTAATTGTTCAATTTAGGTACCTTCTTTTCAACGCTTCTCTTCATCGTTTCAGCAATGGGGAGAAGGAAAACAAGAGATGATTTGGAGACAGCAATATCTAATTTGCATCGAGCAGATCCATGCATCAAAGGTACTTTCAAAGTAGAGCAAAAGCGAAAGAGGCAGGAGATCAGTGAAAATGCTCCTGGCTCTAGGAAAATGCCAAAAAGATTACCTTCTGGAGCCAGTTGCAAGGACAACACATTTTGCCTATCATATGAACGTAGGATAGTTAAAACTAAAAAGCTTAATGTCATTCACGAGTTAGATGCTGTCAATTTGACAAACCTTGGTCATGATGATTTTAGGGAAAATAGAAAGTTGTCTCAATTCATCTTCCATGATGCTCATGGAAGACCGCAGCCAGTGGAAATGCTTGAAGTGAAACCAGTTTATGTATCTGGTCTCATTTTGCCTTTGGAAAAAGTTTTTGACAAAGGTAAGGAAACAAAAGTTAATTGCGTAGGATTTGGACCGATAGAATCTTGGGCAATATCTGAATTTGAGAAGGGTAAACCAATCATATGGATCTCCACCGAAACTGCTGACTATCAATGCCTTAACCCTGCTTCTGCTTACAAAAAGTTCTATGATTCCTTCTATGACAAGGCTTGTGCATGCACATTAGTATACAGAAAGCTTTCAAAAACTGCAAAAGGTAACCCAAATCTTCGACTTAACGACTTACTCACTCAAGTTGCTAGCTCAATGAGTGGCAAATTTTATCAGGGAGTACCTATTGAGAGCTTAATCTTGTCATGGGGTGAATTCATACATAACCAACTTATTGGCTTGGATGAGACGTCTAGTGAAGAAGATACAGTTTTCAGCAAACTACCTGTGCTCCTCGCCCTGAGGGACACAAGCAAGCGAAAAGCAGATTTTGTGTCTGCAAAGGTGATGCCATATGTAAGGGTTCCCTATAGTAAGAAAAGTGATAAGCTCGGTGCACCTGCTAAAGCAAATGTAGAAGATGAAAATCTGAAATTAGCAAGGTTGATGGGAGAGATCGAAACCTGGCAGTCATTTCGAAAAAGGAAGACGCAGAGCTCAGTTACTTCATCCCAAAGGTTATATACAAAGACTAATGAAGATGAGATAGGAAAAGATTGTCCACTTCCTGCATGTTACATGGCCGAGATCAAAGAAACAGATGAGTTTGTTGTATTTGGCAGTCAGTGTCATGCTGGAAGTACTGATGAGCTTCCTCACAGGATGCTTCATAATTGGTCCATCTACAATAGAGATTCAAGTTTCATCTCTTTGGAGCTTCTACCAATGAAGAGTTGCAGCGATAACGATGTTGCAGTTTATGGATCAGGAATTATGACAGCTGAGGATGGCAGCGGCTTTTCTCTTGATGCGGATTCTAATCCTTCAAGTTCTTCTGGATTGCTAAATAAGTATGGTACACCTCTGAGGTTAAGTGCAATTAAGGAGTGGATTATCGAATTTGAATCATCCAGGGTTTCCATTTCAATTCGAACAAATATGGCATGGTAAGCCTTATACTTTCAACTAGTTTTGGCCTGTCAAATTTGTCCACTCAAGTTTTCCACTTCCGGAAATTCCATATGGAAGTTGTTTAAGTATATGGTTATCAAGCAATAATATTTTTGCACAACATCAACCTACTTACATGCACGTAAGTATTTTTCTTGAAGTGAACAACCTCACTCCGGTCCTGCCTGAGCACGCAAATGTATCAATATGAATAAGTTTATCTTCATAAATCTTTTAAGCAGGGTGTGGTCTAAGGGCATGGGCTTGTACAACATTTTCACTTACTTTCAATTGAATTATTACATATATACTTTTATATTGTAGTTTAAATGTCAAAATTGTAATGTAAGCTCAAGTAGAATTCTTTTTGTATGTGTCAGGTATAAATTAGGGAAGCCATCACAACAATATGCTCCATGGTATGAACCTGTTCTGAAAGCTGCAAAGCTTGCAATAAGTATCATTACATTGTTGAAGGAGCAGAGAAGAGTATCAAGACTTTCCTTTCAAGAGGTCATTAAGAAAGTCTCTGGATTTGGAAAAGATAATCCCGCTCACATATCTTTTGATCAAGAAGCTGTTGAAGCCTACATTGTAGTTCACAGCCACATAATTTTGCAACTATTTTCCAAGTTTCCTGATGATGTGATAAGGAAATGCGCATTTGTGAGAACACTTCAAGACCGAATGAAAGAGCGACATCACACCAAGCTGTTGGCGAAGAGAAAAGTGATTCTGAATAAGGATGTAAATATGAATTCAAGAGCTATAAAGGACCCCACCATATCGAAGAGGATCACAATTGCAGCTACCACTACCAGATTTATCAATAGAATCTGGAGACGCGGCATTTTGGATTACTTTCCTAAAGACTCGAAGGAAAATTATGTTCTTGAAGTGAAGGAAATGAATGTTAAAGAGGAGCCAAAAGAACATGAAGGTTACAAATCAGAAGGAATAGAAGAACTGAAGCTTATGTCCAGTAAGAAAGGAAAGAAGCTTCATCCTGCATCAAGACAAAAGAAACTTTGCTGGCCTAAAGTGGAAATCAGATGGAATGGAAAAGCAGTTGGAGAAACATCTGCTCGACAGGCTATATATAACCAGGCTATTGTTAATGGATATGTAGTTACTGTAGGTGGTGTGGTGATGATAGAAACGAATGAAATGGAGCAAGAGCCTGCTATGTATATGGTGGAGTACATGTTTGAAGACTCTGATGCCAGAAAAATGGTCCATGGAATACAGCTACTAAGAGGATTTCAGACTATTCTCGGAAAATTTGCTAATGAAAGGGAGGTGTTTCTAACAAATGTTTGCAAGGAATTTGAACTTGCTAATGTTATAGAAACTGTAACTGTTGAAATTCGGAAACTGTCTTGGGGTTCCCAACATCGAGAGGACAATCCAAAATCTGATTCATATAATGGGGAAGGGGAGTCGCCCTTTGATTACTTCAGTAAAAATTTGTACTGGCCTGAAAAAGGCGGCATCTTTTACCTACAAGCTGATTCAGTTGGCCTTGGTAATGGATGCTGTTACTCTTGCAAATTGAGAGAAAGCCAGAATACAGAGGTCTTCAAGCTTAGCGAATCCATGACCAGCTTCACATACCAAGAAGTTGAATACCACATTCATGACTTTCTATACATAAACCCTCATCAGCTTGCAGCAGATAAGCGGGACAAAGGAACTCCTAGGAGTGGGAGAAATCAAAGGCTTAGACCGTACATTGTTTGTCAGTTGCTAGAGCTGGAAGTGCCCAAACCTCTGGAAGAAGCTGATGCCGAATCTATGTTTATTAAAGTTCGTCGGTTTTTCAGACCTGAGGACATATCAGCGGAGAAAACATACAGTTCAGATATTCGAGAGGTAACACTTATACATTTGCCTCTATTAATTAATGAAGCACTCCCACGTCAGACCTAGGTACGAAAGTTATATTCCATAGGATATGTCTTAATAAAGGCTGAGCAGTTCAGGAATTTTAACTCGACCTGTAGAAGGAGGAAGGGGGCGGGTGAAATAGTGAAAATTCAAATTCCTTTTAATGCTTATATTGTCAGTTTCACTTGGACAAATTTACTTAAGTGGACCTTTTTTTTTCTTTTTTTTTTTTAATTGGAAACTAATGCAAGCTTTGGCGATGTGGCATTTAATTCTCAGGTTTATTACAGCAAACAAGTAATTACGGTGCCTGTTGTAGCTGTTTGTGGAAAGTGTGAAGTTGGGAAAAAGAAGGATCTTCAATCTGCAGATAGCCCTTACATTTTTGAGCACGTCTTCTTTTGTAATCATCAATATGACACTCAGAACGGAGCTCTTAAGCAGGTTTCTACATTTTACCATTCCAAAACAGATATGTGCATAAATATTAGAGAGCCTATATATTGGATCCTTCTTCATCTTATTAATTTTCTGGAGACTTCATTTTATTAGTGTGGTTATTGTTTTCAGTTTCTCTTTCTATTTCATCTATGTGCGAGTGACTAATTATTTGTTTGCTGCATTTTCATGTTTACGCTTCTGTTTCACTGACAGTTGCCACCTAAGATCAAATTTAGCACACCAAAAGAATCATCGGCTAAAAAGGCTACAAGAAGAAAGAAGAAGGAAATTTGCAAAGATGGAGAAAATGAATCTGATAATCAGGAGACTGAAAAGTTTGCAGCTCCTAGAAACTCTCTGGCTGCTCTCGACTTATTTGCTGGTTGTGGTGGCCTATCGGAAGGTTTAAAGCAATCAGGTAACCTCCTTTACATCTTTCGTTTTACTTTCTTCATTCATTCGGCTTGTTACTTTAATTTAGTTTCCTTGTTCAGTTGGAACTAACATTAATTATACGAATGCTTTTTCCACAATATAATAACTTACAGGTGTGTCAGTCACCAAGTGGGCGATTGAATTTGAAGAGCCTGCTGGAAAAGCTTTTCAACTAAATCATCCAGAGGCATCAATACTTATCAACAACTGTAACGTAATCCTAAGGTTGACATGTTTCCTCACATAAAGTTTTCTTAAGCATCGTTATTATGATTAGATTATCCGCTTTGGTGGCACAAATGCCTTCTAATTTGATCTTTTGTGAAGTCAAATTCATTTTAATTTTATTCTTTGAAGAATAACTATTGCTGCGGTGCTTATGTATTCTTGCTATTCTTTCTTTTTCTTTCCAGTAATCTATTTTCTCCTGCTTAAGAAAGGAAAAGTGAAGGAACATATTAAGTTCTCTTCAGGTTTTAAAGTAATTAATTTATGTCCTTCATATTCATGTCCCATCTTCTTCATTCATTTGTTGACAAAATTAATTGCAGGGCCGTCATGTCAGCCTGCGGGATTGCAGATGACTGCATTTCTACTTCAGAAACTGTTGAGTTGGCTGCAAAACTTGATGAGAAGGAGATACATAAATTACCACGGCCTGGTCAAGTAGATTTTATCTATGGAGGACCACCATGTCAGGTGCATGCGGCCATTTTTCCTTTAAACATAATGTGAACACTGTTAATTTCTTTCTCTTTTTAGTTCTTACTTTTTTTTTTTTTTTTACTTCTTTTACAGGGGTTTTCCAAAATGAACAGGTTCAGCCAAAGCCAATATAGTATAACCCAATCTGAGCTGATCTTGAACTTTTTATCTTACGTGGATGTCTTCCATCCCAGATTTGTACTTCTTGAAAATGTTCGCAACTTCATATCCTTCAACAAAGGGCTAATGTTTCACTTCACTCTGGCTTCACTTATCGAAATGGGTTATCAGGTATATTAATATGATTTCTGCTCTATATCAGTACCCCCACCTGTTAGGTATCAATTCAGCCAATGTCAATGACAGATTTAAGGGTAGTTAATAATTCTAGCTGAAAATGGTAATGAAGGCAAGACTTTTGTAGAGTGCCATCCATCAAAGCAGTGATCAAATGAATTAAACAGATGTCGTAAATAACCGACTTGCAACATTTGTTGCAGTCCTTTGGCTTGTATTTGAGCTTACATGATATTTTCAGCTTCCACATTTGGTGCTGTGGAAGTGAGGATGGTTTTTAGTTTCTTCCAATATGTTGTACTTTGACTCATGATAAATTCGTTAATAATATCATTACTTATCTTTGAGTAGGTGAGGTTTGGAATACTGGAAGCTGGAGCCTATGGTGTTTCTCAATCGCGTAAACGAGCATTCATATGGGCAGCCTCCCCTGGGGAGACTCTGCCCGAGTGGCCTGAGCCTATGCATGTTTTTTCTGGTCCTGAACTTAAGGTTACTCTAGACAGAAATATTCAGTATGCTGCTGTAAGAAGCACTGCAACTGGTGCCCCTTTCCGGGCAATTACTGTTAGAGATACAATTGGAGATCTGCCTGAAGTAGCAAATGGGGCTTCTGCAAGTATCACGGAGGTAAGGTCAATGGTTCTGTCCCTCGTCTTCATCAGATTCTACCATTCCTATCTTCTTTTCTCGCTTTTCTGAGTATTTCTTACTAATTTTGTTGATCAGTACAAAAATCAACCGATCTCTTGGTTCCAAAAGAGAGTTCGAGGAGATATGGCAGTCTTAACTGACCACATATCAAAAGAAATGAGTGAGTTGAATCTCACTCGATGCCAAGGAGTTCCTAAACGTCCGGGTGCTGACTGGCGTAACCTCCCGAATAAGATGGTACCATCCTCATCCTCCCTAACAAATGAATACGTTTCGGATATGTTTCAAACATCTTATTTTAAGGATTTGGTGAAGTAGGTGCATATAAAATTCTATACTTGCTGTAATTCCATAGGCTATGTTCACTTATTGTTCTAAGTTTAGGCTTAAAAAACTTTCAGTTTCCAAGCTTTGCTTCTCATCTGAACCATGGAGTTTCCTGCAGATTCGGTTGTCGAATGGACGGGCGGTTGATTTAGTACCTCGGTGCGTACGAAACACAGCCCAGAGACACAACCAGTGGAAGGGAGTATTTGGAAGGCTGGACTGGGATGGACATTTTCCAACAACTGTTACTGACCCTCATCCTATGCATAAGGTTGGGATGTGCTTTCACCCTGAGCAGGATCGCATTGTTACTGTCCGTGAATGCGCTCGCTCTCAGGTAATTAAAGACTTCCGTTTTAGGATGCAACCTCGTGTTTCTTATTAATTTTACCCCCTCGTGCACACAATATCCAACTTTTTTTTTTTACAGTGATCCGTAAAAGCTTATTTCTATCCTAAAAATGCAGGGATTTCCAGATAGTTATAAGTTTGCAGGCAATATCCAGCATAAACATAAGCAAATCGGGAATGCTGTTCCTCCTCCTTTGGCTTTTGCTCTAGGGAGGAAACTCAAGGAAGCACTTGAAGGGAAATCCTCAAATCAATAATTTTTTATGCTCTTCTCTTATTCTTTTAATTTATTATCGCAACGGTAAAGTTATTGATAATGGTTTGGAGGTCATGGATTCGAATAATAGAACCAGCCAATTGCAAAATGAAAAGCAATGCTGCATAAAATAGATCTTAAATAGAGTTATTCAATGATTGTAGTACCGAACACTTCCTAGTGAGCTCTAATATGATCAGATTGAATTGGATCCTCTATATTGCGGGAACTTTGTGTATCGGAGTGTCCAATTATAACAAAAAGTAGCTACAAAGACCCATTAGCTTTGTTGTGAGAAAATGTACATTAGGTAGATTTGCAATGAGGAATAAATGTATTAACTCATATTTATTGAATTTGTCTCTTCAATTTTTATTTATTAACATTTTGGTCCTGTTTATATGTGTGAGCAATAAAATAGAACAGAATTATTTTTGGCCTTAGGTTACCATTATAGCAGATACTAACATTGTTGATGGTGAAGTGTACAATTAAATTACTTGGATCATGAAGCTTTCTTTTTATTTATTTATTATTTATTTGTAGACCAGGATCATGAATTTCAAAATACATTAATTTACCTAGAAGGCGAGATTCATAATGTAAGCCTTTTTGGCCTTCTTTAATACTTACCATAAAAGGGGAAATTTTTTTTTAATAACGATTCTTTTTCCTTTCCTAGTATGGAAGAGACTAAAAAATTAAAGACGGGTTTAAATTATTTTACCAATTAAATTTCATTTGTAATTTTAGTGCTTATTTAGAATTTTTAATTTAATTTGTAATGTTATACTAATCACATTGTATTTTCTGATGTTTTATAAAAATCGTCAAGTTAATACAATTTATTATTATCTAATTTGTAATGTTATTCTAATCATATTGTATTTTCTGATATTTTATAAAAATCATCAAGTTGATGCCATTTGTTATTATTTATCGTGATATGGACAAAAACTCATCACTATAAACAAAAAATGTCAGGAACTTATTTAATATTTAGCAAAATCATCTTTTAAAACTTTAAATTAATCTTTGATATTTTATTGAATTATAAATTAGTCCCGAAAAGACTAACATATGACTATACGACCATTTATCTTAAGTTTTAATAAATACATAACCATACGAATTATTTTACACAATTATGATTTTTAAGAGGACGGTAATATAACTTTTGAAATATTAGTTTCTGTTTTTGCAGACGAAAAAAATTAGTTACTAATTTAGAGAAATATTAGTTACTAATTTTAAAATCAGAGTAATACTAGAATATGAACTATTCTTTGAAACGAAACGGCACCGTATATAAGAGTATTTATTTATTTATTTATTTTTGTCACTTATTTTCCAACCGTCAAAGGAAGGTCAAAACCTCCCTCGTAAACTCTCTCTCCTATTTTCTCTTTCCCTACGCCGCCGAGCAGATTCTTGGCCTTCTTCCGCCGCCTTCAACAGACTCAACACCACCACTAACAGCCGCCACGTGGGTACTCTTTCCTTTCAAACCACTTATACTTAAATATTACACATAACATGTTCGTTAATTACTTAAGTATTCGTTTAGACCAAAAGCTTTCTTCAAATAACTGAATAATTAATTTAAAAAAAAACACAACATAAAACCCTAGAAAAAATCAGTTTTAATTTCTATTCTGCTAATTTTTTTACTTATATTCACTCACACTCACACACACACACACACACACACACACTGTGTCAAGACCGAGGTGTAAAACATCGAGCTCGCAACCTCAGTGTCTTAGCTTTAATAGTATCTGTCTAGGGCTGACCTAAATGATTATCTCGAGTTATTACTAACACAAAACGGTAACTCGTAAGCTACAATTTTACCGTGTCTCGCGCCGATATTGGATATCACACACACTCGCACGTGCACACATGTTATAATTGTTGAAAGTAGTCGCTTATAAGTTTTGTATAATTGGTATGGAACTTTGTATGTGTGGTATGTATTAATGTGTGGTATTTGGGTGGGTAGTATTGAAGAAGCAGCGATGGGTTCAGTGAAGAGGAAGGCGGTAGAGGATACGAATGATGAGTCTAGGCCTCCAGAGAAGCAGCAGCATAGAGAGAACGGATTAGCGGGTGTAGTTGAACAAGTGGCCTGCGTGCATGACGTTTCGTACCCTCAAGGGTACGTTCCCGGAGCTTCTTCAAGTTCGAATTTGTCTCAACAAGACTCGAGACCTGCCAAGGAGTTTCCTTTTACTCTCGACCCTTTTCAGTCCGAGGCAATCAAGTGCCTCGACAGTGGTGAATCTGTGATGGTAAATTATACTTCTTGAAATCATGATCATTCAATTAAAAGATATTAGTGTGGATTGAGTTAATTTTTAATGTAATTATAGGTATCCGCACATACATCAGCAGGCAAAACAGTCGTGGCTCTCTATGCAATTGCCATGTCATTGCGGAATAAGCAACGGGTTATATATACTTCACCAATCAAGGCACTTAGTAATCAGAAGTTCAGAGAGTTTAAAGAAGAGTTTTCAGACGTGGGTTTGATGACCGGAGATGTCACCATTGATCCCAATGCTTCATGTTTGGTAGGCTGTGCTTCCTAATATTATAGTCCTTCCTATTTTTTGAGTTATTGTTGTTTTCTCAGGTTGGTTAAGTGGTAGTTTGATTATAGGTCATGACAACGGAAATTTGGCGAAGTATGCAGTACAAAGGATCAGAAGTTACACGAGAGGTTGCTTGGATTATCTTTGATGAAGTACATTACATGCGTGATAGAGAAAGAGGTGTAGTGTGGGAAGAAAGTATTGTTATGGCGCCAAAGAATTCCCGTTTTGTTTTCCTCTCAGCTACGGTGCCCAATGCGAAGGAATTTGCAGATTGGGTGGCAAAGGTGATTATTTCTTGTTTGGCCTCTTTGTTTTGATGTTTATACCCACTTTAAATGCCATTTGATTGTCATAGTTGGGCAAAATTTCATGAACTCTAATTATATCTGTTTTGACCACGAAGTATGCTTTCATAAATTACAATAGAGTTCTGGAATCTTGATATTACATGTTTGAAATTGAAGGATTGTAGGTCTAAATTGATTGATGTCACTTTCTTCTTCTTCCTTTATTTTTTTTTATTTTTTTTTTGAAAAATTAAGAGCTATGAGCTCATTATTTATGCATTCTGTTGCAATTGAAGTTCTTATGCTAACATAGAAAAGTTTCATTTCTAACATTCAAGTTACTAAGTGTCCATTCTTAAGGAAGAAAATTTTATGACAAACAGAAACTACTTCTCAAAAAAGAAAAAAAGAAAAAAAAAGGATTTGCAGAAGGTAACCTATAGTCCTATATTACAATTTATATTTGTCGAATGAGGAACTCACTTTTTAGGTTTGTTTGACATCTAATGTTAAAATATATAATTCTAAAATGCTTAAATGCTGCATGATAGGGTTATTCCGCTTTAGTCTATATTGCATTATCCTCATTATTAAAGTACATTGGCAGCAGTGCAGGTTTCATCTTGTTGGTGCGCTTGAATCAAAATTTAAGTATCAATCATTAGAAACAGAAAAAAATTCATTAGCAAAAGAAGATTTGATATTGCATAATATTCTGTAGTCTTTATGCCACTTCAGTCAATGAGTATATACGAAGCACATTATGTATAGATATACTCATAAAGAGAACATAATGCACAGGGAGGAGCATGAATTCTGGCACACCCATTGGCTGCAATCCAGCCTGTTCTATGTTGCTTACTTTTTAAGATAGTCAGGCAGCTTGCTTGGCTCATAGACACCGTTATAAACAAATTATATCCTGCTGATACAGCATTTCTAGAAGCAACTATCTGGTACATTTCATCTTCTGATATTGTTTCATTTTCTGATGAAAATGAGATTCATGGAGAGAATCTATAAGAGTGGCAACATCCTTAGAAGTAGGAGGCACCTCTGAATAGTGAGCAAGGCTGAAGGTAAAAACTATGCAAAAGAGAAATAGAAATATTTATTTTGAAAAGGTGCCTAATATGGATGCAGAAGGTACTGCACATTGTCCGCATGGTAGGGGATTGCCAACTCTTCCCTCTTTCACTTGTCATTCCTTTGGTCACCAATGCGCTCTCCTCCAATGCATGGCTTCTTTTCCTATATCCTGGAATGCCTGTCTACTGCAGACTTACAAGAAAGTCAAAGATGAAGTTAGATATGAGTAGAACTCTATGTTGCATGCTCAGACTGGGTTTTCAACTTTTCCCTTTTGGTATTTGCATCTTCCATTGTTGGATACCCCTTATGTTTGCCAAATTGATAAACCTTTTTTGTTCCCTCTCGTTCAAAAAAGGTTCAACAACATTTAGTTTGGGTATGTTTGCCAAATTGATAAACCTTTTTTGGGCATTAATTCAATAATATATTAAGAGGTTCAACTTAGATTGTATATAAGCTTGAACTGTTGTGTGTAATATGCCTCCTTATGTGATGATATTAACAATATTTCCAGAATGCAGGTCCACCAGCAGCCGTGTCACATTGTTTATACTGATTACAGACCAACACCCCTTCAGCATTACATTTTCCCTTCTGGTGGTGACGGTCTATATTTGGTGGTTGACGAAAAGGGAAAGTTTCGTGAAGATAGCTTTCAGAAAGCTCTGAATGCTCTTGTTCCTGCTAATGATGGGGACAGGAAAAGGGAGAATGGAAAATGGCAGAAAGGCTTGGTTGTTGGTAAAACAGGTGAAGACAGTGACATCTTTAAGATGGTGAAAATGATTATTCAGCGTCAGTATGATCCTGTGATATGCTTTAGCTTCAGCAAAAGAGAATGTGAATTTCTTGCAATGCAGGTACAAATATTGT
This sequence comes from Ehretia macrophylla, assembly GCA_037974665.1. Classification (NCBI taxonomy): domain Eukaryota; kingdom Viridiplantae; phylum Streptophyta; class Magnoliopsida; order Boraginales; family Ehretiaceae; genus Ehretia; species Ehretia macrophylla. Next base: position 54,809,408 of record CM075766.1, read on the forward strand.
TCATTGGTTATAAGTTTTTGGCCAATTATTGCATCTTTATCCTAATAAGTGTGGTATATCTAGCTTCTAATTATCTTTGAAGCGACAAACATTCACCATTTTCTATACCTCGTCATGTCTCAAACATTCTAAATAAAACAATAGTGACCTACATCTTTATACTTTTACTAGATTCTTCTGAAAGGAAAAAGTTTGGTAGACACCGTTAATGTCTACTTTTCTTAATGATTGCCTATCTCTGACACATTTTCCACATTCAATATAATTTGATATAATTTAGTAACATAGCATTTTGTTCTTTCTATGTCTATAGATGGCTAGAATGGATCTAAATGGTGATGATGAGAAAGTAAATATTGAAACTATCTTCTGGAGTGCTATGGACATGTTATCAGATGATGATAAGAAGCTACCACAGGTGAGATTAATTAAAGTAGTTCTTTACTTGATTGGAAAACATAACGCTGGCCATTGACACAAAATTCCCTTTTCTTCTCTTTTTAATTTTTGTACGACTTCTTCACATATTGCACAACTTATTGCATTGATTAAGATTCTTTGCTCTTGTAGAAAATATAGAACTAATTTTTTTCATTTGCAATTCTAGGTTTCTAATATGCTGCCCCTTCTGAAACGTGGAATAGGTGTGCATCATTCCGGCTTGCTTCCCATACTTAAGGAAGTTATTGAGATCCTTTTCCAGGAAGGCCTCATCAAGGTTGGAGAAAAAAACAAATTTTTTATTTTTTAGGTTTTTGGTTGACTACTTTCTTTTTCTTAAAATAATGCACGAGTTTTCCCCTGATTAATTCTAGCATTATGAGATATTCTAAAGCCCAATAGGGTGGAAGAGGATCATGGATGTGTTATGGCACATCATAAGTTTCTGATACTGCAAACAGCTTCATAGTTTTTGATGTTCTCTGCTAGTTCACCTTAAATTTTATGAAAACTTCTCAAAACAATTTTCTGGAAGAGACCCTTTCAATTTCAAAAGGAGGTGGACTCCTCATTTACTCCCATTTTTAGGTTTCATTTTGTTTTCTGTATCCTTCACCTGCAAGCGTATTTCTTACAGCACCCACGGTGAGGTTTGTTTGCTCACTATATTGAAATGTTTGCTTTTAGTGTTTGTTTGCCACAGAGACCTTCAGCATAGGGTTGAACATGCCTGCAAAAACGGTTGTTTTCACAAATGTTCGCAAATTTGATGGAGCTAAGTTTAGATGGCTATCTAGTGGAGAGTATATACAGATGAGTGGCCGTGCTGGTCGTCGAGGAATTGATGAACGCGGTATCTGCATCCTTATGGTTGATGACAAGCTGGAACCTTCTACAGCTAAAATGATGGTGAAAGGAAGTGCTGATTGCTTAAACAGGTATCTGTTTGAAACAGTTGTTCCTGTAAGGAGTTTCTGGTGAACTTAGCATAAATATGACGCAGCTTGATCTATTCGGCATATGCGATTTTAGTGCTCTTATTTTTTAACTGTTGCTAAAGGTGGGATGTTAGTTTGCTTAATATCTAATGTCCAATTCATGCGCATGTTTCGATTCTACTTCACTTCTGAATCTAGCATTTAAAGGTATATAGCCTTTTGCCTCTTGGTTGTGGGGGCAATCATATTTAGGCTAAGCATTCTGCTTATACTTGGAGATTTTTATAAAGATAGGACTTGAAAAACATATTTTTAAATCAGCATTTAATTGCTGAAAAATGATTAATCTTGGTATTGCTTGTAACTGCATAACGATGAATACCAACACCATGACTAGCGTCTGTGTCCAGGAGGTGCATATTATATTTGATGAGGGTGCCGACGACCATTATAACTTTTATTTAGGGCATATACCAGATAAAAGAGCATGGGGAACAGTTTCTCTTTACTTTGTCCTGAAATACCTCTCATGCATGGCAGTGCCTTTCATTTAAGTTACAATATGCTTTTAAATCAACTGCGGTGTGAAGACGGTGATCCTGAGAATTTGCTGCGTAATTCATTCTATCAATTCCAAGCAGACCGAGCAATTCCCGATTTAGAGGTCAGTCAGTTTTTTCTTCTTTTCTCCTTATTCTTTCTATATGGTTTGAAATCAAGGTTCAGACATTCAATGACATCGTATTTGCAGAAACAATCGAAAGTCCTTGAAGAAGAGAGGGATTCAATTAAAATTGAAGAAGAAGAAAGCTTGGAGAATTATTACTCATTGCTGGAACAATATAGAAGTCTGAAGAAAGATGTACGCGACATCATCTTCTCTCCAAAGTACTGCTTACCTTTTCTGCAGCCTGGCAGGCTTGTATGCATCCAGTGCACGAAGAATGATCAAGACTCCCCAGCACTCTCTATCAAGGACAAGGTTACTTGGGGTGTTATAATTAACTTTGAACGAGTGAAAGGTCTTTCTGAAGGTAAGATGAGTTTCTATTGGGCATAGTGTTCTTTCCCGATTTTAATTCTTAACTAACTGATAATCTGTAAATCAGAGGATGCAAGTAGAAAACCAGAGGATGCAAACTATACGGTTGATGTACTTACAAGATGTACAGTGCATAAGGATGAAGTTGGTAAAAAGACAATAAAAGTTGTTCCATTGAAGGATCCTGGAGAGCCTGCTGTTGTTTCCATCCCACTATCCCAGGTATTATTTTTCATATATTTACGTATAAAAAAGAATTACTCTCATTATTTATATACACTTTTGCGTGATACTTGTTTGTCTATTGCTGTGACTTCCTGTTGGACTTCTAAGAAGTTCTTTCAAGTAGAGATGGCCTGAAAGTAGTTGAAAGGGTTGAATTTTTCAAATCCTTTTCTCATACTTTCGGGGACTTGCCCTGGAACCAATTATAGTCCCAAATCACTTATTAGATAAAATCATTTTCAGCTTCCGGTCAGGTCTCTAGTCCAGTATTGCAGACTTCTTTTGCAAAGAGAGTGGGAGGTTGTTACTTGTCATGTTGATGGGCAAGCGAACAGAGTAGATGATATATTCACTGATTTAGGGCATAATTTATATTTTGGTTTTGCTCATTTTAACTGTCCTCTTGATGAGGCTCTAAATTGTATTAAACAAAAATTATAATATTTGTTTTCTATGATTTTAGGGCCTCAGACCTTGCAATCTATCCAAAGAAAGAACAGGAAAAATATAAGAAACCACAGAAAAAATATGTAGGACCAGCGGTGATTTCTGTTTCAATTCAACTTGTTAAGTACCAAAATATAGAACGAGGAGACTATCATCATAAAATTCTACAATTCTGTTAGTATATGGCAGTCAACTGGTATTGGCTTCATCAGCATCAACGAATTTCTCTAGAGTTGTTTTCAAGTGAATTGCCTATATGTCCCCATTTTCTGATCTATCACTTTTCAATGTACAATACTACAATTCTTGGGATGGGTTCATTATACTTTTTACTCTATTGACATCACTTATGTTTATGCAACAGATTGATAATTTAAGTATTGCCCGTCTGATAATACCAAAGGATCTTTTGCCATTGGAAGCTCGAGAAAACACCTTGAAGAAAGTATCTGAAGTTCTCTCTAGATTTGCTAAAGAAGGCATGCCTCTGTTAGATCCTGAAGGTGACATGAAGGTGTGTACTTTTGGTACCTGCAGGTTTTTATGGGACAATTTGATTTCACCATGTAAATTCATGCTCTTATTCCTTCAGGTTCAGAGTAGCTCATACAAGAAGGCTGTGCGTCGAATAGAGGCTTTGGAGAATCTCTTTGAGAAGCATGACATTGCAAAATCTCCACTTATTGAGCAAAAGCTCAAAGTGTTGCACAAAAAGAAAGAACTTACAGCCAAAATCAAATCAATTAAGAGAACGATGCGTAGCTCTTCAACGTTGGCATTCAAGGATGAACTAAAAGCAAGGAAAAGAGTACTCAGGAGACTAGGGTAAGATTATTGAGATTTATTTGTATGTGATGTCCTCTGGTGAAGCAGGTTTTTGATGTTGTTTGAAGGTTTATCTATCTAGCATGCAAATCCATCCATATCTTTGGCAATCAGTCTTTCTCCTAGTAATTTATCACATTTTTGTTATTGCACCTTTCTCTGGCAAAAGTGGGAATTTACGGTTGCTGCCTGTATTAAAGTCAGAGCTAGCTAAAACCAGCAAAACTGATGATTTAAACTAACGACGGATTCACTTTACAGATGATGAGAAGTCAATTCTTGTTTCTTTCTGAGCATGTTAAAATCATTTTACCTCGTCTATAAAAGCATAGAGAATAAGCAACATATTGTTATCTGCAGATACATTACAAGTGATGACGTGGTGGAATTAAAAGGAAAAGTTGCATGTGAAATCAGTAGTGCTGATGAGTTGACCCTGACTGAACTCATGTTTAATGGGGTTCTGAAAGACATAAAGGTAGAAGATATGGTATCTCTTCTATCTTGTTTTGTCTGGCAGGAGAAGCTTCAGGATGCTCAAAAGCCTCGAGATGGACTCGAATTGCTGTTTACACAATTGCAAGATACTGCTCGAAAGGTGGCAAAAGTGCAGCTTGAATGCAAGGTGCTTCTTGAATAAATTTCTGGATTATTTATTTGTTGTTGAAGTTTCAGCCCCCTGAATCTGATGCGTGAGCTCATATAGATAACATTTTGTTTGCTCTCTACAGGTTCAGATTGATGTTGAGAACTTTGTTAGTTCATTCCGGCCTGATATCATGGAGGCTGTGTATGCGTGGGCAAAAGGTTCCAAATTCTATGAGATTATGGAAATTACACAGGTTTTTGAGGGAAGCTTGATCAGGGCTATTAGGAGACTTGAGGAAGTTCTTCAGCAACTAATACAAGCTGCAAAATCCATTGGGGAAACTGAACTTGAAGCAAAATTTGAAGATGCTGTAACTAAAATCAAGAGGGACATCGTTTTTGCAGCATCTCTTTACCTGTAAACCGCGGCTTTCCATTGTGCTGGGGATGTGTCTGGTATGTCAAGTGATGAAGAGGAAATCTATCTCTCTTTTTCTTTACGCTGACAGAGAAGGAGAAGAATCCCTCCTAAGCTATTGATGCTTCCAGTAAATGAGGGCAGAGAGTAAAGAAATCCAATGTGGCTTGATTACACAGTGTTGCAGTTAGTGCATTTGCATATTGATGAAGACGATCTCAGTATGAATATCAAGCGCGGAATGGGGACAATCGCAGAAATCCAATATGGCTCGACATATCCTTGAAACTTGAAAGCTATAAATTAGATACTGTTTGAATCACGGGAATATCTTCCTACCGGAAGACACAATTTTGCTGTCAGCTTGATCTTATGAGAAAGAACATGTGCTTTTTGTATGTGTCTTATTGTTACAAGTTATGACAGCGGGATAATGAATCATATATGCTATTGTTTTTGCCAATGCATGCCTCTATTTACTTCATCAGTTACTTTGAAAAGAGTAGTGTATAGATGGAGATGGTGTTTAGAGATGCAGTACTGGGTAAAATGCACTATACCCGATTTCATTTGCCGAATATGCTAGTTATATAGCTTTGTGGTATTGGAATGACCTCATAAACGACAAGTTTTATGATACATTGATAATATTTATACTAGAATTTTATTTCACTTCGCGAATGTGAAAACAGGGAAAGAAGCAACGGATCAAGTGAACTCCAACGTTAATCACACAACCAAAAGCTCCAGCATCTCTCTCTGTTCTGGCTTCAGGAACAACAGGAACACCATATACAGGATTTGGCACCATATATTGCTGATATGAAGTGCTCGCAGATACTGCAGAACATGATGGGCTGATTTCTGGAGCAGAGTCTTGTGCTGCTGCAGATAAATCTTGGGAAGAACTACCCAAGCCTGAAACGGCATTGGCCTCCGGTGCGATAACCGCCTCATGGGGTTGCTCATAATCCATAATCCATGGAGGTAAGGGCGGCGCAGAGGGCTGAACCGGCGTGTAGTAATGATGATGACAATAGTATGGAGGTGGAGGTTGGTCGAGGAAAGTATTCTTCTTTTTCTTCTTCTTTCTTGACCAGAACTTGAGCTTCTTCATGGCTTTCATCACCTTCATCACTTAAGAGGTGTAAGTATATGTTTGAAGGTTTGAAAATAGTGAAGGGTGCAGTTAATGATATAAGAAGAATGCAGCTTGGTGCTAGAACTGGATTTGTATGTGTAAGGAGCGGCATTTAGGTTTACAATTTTTGACTAAAGGTGGTGGTGGATCCGTTGGAGGCAACTTTTAAATGATTTAATAACCGTTTTAAAATCTGTCGACCGTTGCCCCCATATCGTGGTCTTCCTTTTTGTATTAATGTCGTTTTTCTTGAAAAATATTTTCAAATTTTTTAGTGTCTTCAGTAAATGTAAAAAAATTAGTTATAAGGTGAAGAAAACGTTTTTCACTCTACACTCCACCTTACCCCTTTTACCCCCGTCACCCTCATCCATTCACTCCCTAGTGACCCTTACCCCACCCACCCTTTGTCACCTCCAATCACATCCACCACACCTATAAATACATGCGTGTATTTGTATATATTTGTGTGTGACTGTGTGTTTGTAAAAATCTCGTACTCGATTTTTATTGTAATAACTAAGTATTAGAAAATATTTTTTTGTGTGACAACTAAATACTAAAAAATATTCTATTTTTCAGATAAGAATTTTTCCCTACAAATATTTCCCTATCAATCTCTTGCAAACAAAAACTATTGGAATCTGATATTAGTATTGTGAACTTAAGTAAGAATTCGGGTTAAACATCTTGATGTTTAAATTTTGTATACCAATTAAATACTATAAATATTCTATGTTTCAAACAATTATAAATACTTCCCCCTTAATTTATTCTCTTGCAAACAAATGAAACCCGATATTACGATTGTGAACTTAAAACAAATGAAACCCGATATTACGATTATGAACTTAAATAAGAATTCAAGTTAAACATCTCGAGGTAATGGAGTTAAGTTCAAGTCAATTATTTTCAAGACTACCACATTAGTCTATTTGTGAATTTAGAGTTTTTGGCTTGGGACGTGAGAGATATCAAGCATCATAGGACAACTGGATTGTTTTGGGTAGTAATAATGTTTTAGAAGCGGTTAGAATTGTTATTTTTGTTTAAGAACTTTTTAATCAGAACAGGATTGTTATGATGTCTTGTAAGAGATTAATGTTACTACCTACCAAAATGGAAATAATACTAGATAATAAAGTTTCAAAAGAAAGCGGCTAAAACAAGACTCGGGCTTTGCCCCTAGCGAATATACAATGTTTTACAAAAAAATGGATTCTCCATTTTTCTCTGTTTTCGGAGTCGTGTGGTACAAATGGGAAAAACTATAGATGTACAAGGAGTGGTTTCAACCTCCATAATCTCTCTAATATGAACTCTCAAGTTCCATTTGGCAGTGGGGTTCACTCCAACACTTCTCACATTCTATAAGGTTCATTCTCCACTGGTACTACAATATTTGATATTATTGTTCAATCAAAAAGTGGAGAAAGAAAACTCACTATTATAGTGATCAAAGTTGGGCTTGGACCCACGGTCCAAGTATGACAATCAATTGATTCGTCTAATTTGTGATGATAAGGCCACGACCCACATACTACCTAATAGTTCACGCACTACTTCTATGGTAGGTCCACTAAAGGTCCAAGACCCTTGGGTATGCTAGGACCTAGCGACGAATTCAAATCGAAATTTAACTCTATCGGATGATTATAGGGAAAGCTTAGCTACCAAATCCACTATGAGTGGATGACTATCGACGAACTTAAATAGAATCTGACTATATCATATCCTAAGGGATAAGCAATCAAAAATTCATAAGAGTCAGCAAGAGAAGAGCATTGAGTATTCGCCACCTCTAACAATACTCTCATTTTCTCTTCCATATCTTCGACATACCATATACTTCAACATTATTACTTCGATTGTTCCTTCAACTCTCATTATATTTTCTCTCACACTCATATTTTCCTAACAAATCACTGACTTGAGCGTCGAAGTGTCTTTGGCAAGCAACCAGTGTCAATGACTCATGTCGTTCACTTGTCTTCTGACCTTGTAGGTTGATGGTGCCCAATTAATTCGTGATTATGGATGTCGATATCTACAACTATTGTCGTTGCTAGTCCTCGAGGGAAGAAGAAGAACATGACAAAGAGATAAAAAGGGAGAAATAAATTTTTTATGTTGGATGATACTTTCCAACCTTGAATAGGGTTGTAAATACCAAATAAAAAGAGAGACAAATCAAAATACAACTGAGGGTCAAACTCTATTTCAGTCTTCTTGGGATCTCATGAACCATCCAATTCTGGTTATACTTACTATTGCTATTATAAAAAGAGAACTTTTCAAACCGTTGTCAATGAGTAAATATATTTATGTTCGACAAAGAAAAGTCATCCTTTAAATGGGCCTAGTTGAGGTCTTAGTAATTGACACAACCTGAGCAAATTTCCACACCTTTTTTTTTTTCAAAGTTAAGGAGACTAGGTGTTCCCCACCTCGATGTCACTTTCCCATTAGGTTGCTTTCACGTGCGGACTCGTTTACTATGTTTATTTAACAATGACTCCTTAATTTCATATATCATTTGAGATATTACACACACAATAATTAATTTTGAAATCTCTTGTATTTAAAATGAGAATCATACCATTAAACCAAACATTATATCATTTTTAATGTTGCACTTCATTTTCATTTCTAGACCACCGGCTTGACCAAACGTTGTGATAGTGTTGGTAAATTAACAACTTCTTTTCTATTGTCTTCTAATTATCAAAATTCAGTATAAATGATTTATCACGGGATAATCTCAAATCCACTAACTTAAAATATTTAAAGTGAGCTATTACTAAAATCATTGTATCGTGTTATTATGGGATATTATAGTCACATAATGCAATTATCCCCTATTGTGGGTGGTCTGATGTCTTTATTAGGGGCGATCCACGCCAAGATAAAATAGACAATATTCATATTATAAGTTTAAAGGTGGCTTTCATTACCTTCTAACGATATGATACTTCATTCTACACCACATAGTTTTTGTACTTTTATTGCCAACACATGAAGCCTCAATTACCAGATCAACAATAAAAGCCTCCAAGGCCATAAGTTTAAATTATATGAATTAATTGTGTCATCTCGTATTACATCAATTCTACAAAACATGTATTCAATTTATAATAATTGAATCCACTACTATTGTTTACAGGAACTCAAATTTTTTTAAGTTATTTAATTAAACTCGATAAATTAACAAACCAATAACTATCTCCGTGTCATCATAAATTGGTGTAAGACAACAGTCTACATTTTCCAAGTCTTTCAGAAAGCTAAAAGTAAAGTAAAATAATGTAAAACTAAATGAGGAGAGTTCATGAACATACACATCCATCCAATGCCCATAATTCCAAGTTTCGAACCGACAAGGAATGGAGTTTTAGGATTTTCAGACAAGCATATCCACTATACACACTGTGCCACCAACCCCAATAACAACTGGATCGATACGTCTAATATTCAAGTGGTCTAAAGGTCCCACCAAAGACCATAACAACAAATAACAAATATGAACGCAATTAAAATTCTGAAGAGTTATACATTTATGTATTGATAAGACCATTCCAGAATCGAAGAGCTTTTGACTTAAATTTCAAAACTTGATGTATTGACTGACAACATATCGAGAGAGAATACTAAAAGTTAGACAACAAAGAAAAGGGCCAGGCTTTTTCATTACTATATACAAAAGCCAACTGTATCAAGTCATGTATGTGTATATATAACGAAAAAAACAAGGAAATTACCATCTCTCCATCTCTTGATTCATGGTAGGTAGACAGTTTTTGTGGACCTATCCGAGGGTACAACAAGCATTTTTAAGATTCCCTTCGATGTAAACAAAACAAGATAATATTACTACTCAGCTCCAATCCTTATCTTTATATGGCGTCACTCTCTCAAAATAATACGTGATGGTCTTTTTTTTCTGCAACCTTACCATCCATCATGTGGAAGATAACTTGTATGAGCTCTTTCAGCATGGGCAAATTGTCGTGCACAGCATCACTACTGGCTAAAAGACGATATATCATGGGTGATTATCATCACGATGGTCTTTTCTTGTTCCTCGGGATTCTTTTTTCCCTAGACGTTTCTTGATTCTAGATAGTATCGTTCCTAACAGGCGTGGCTACGTTAATAAGCAGATCCCACATTTGAAGATTGCTCTTCGGTGCCAATAGCAGCGTCTGAAATCGGCTTGCCTGGTTTGACCTCAGTGACGGGAAGTTTTATCTTGGGTGAAAGCTTTTTGACTTCTTCGGCTGTGTATACATATATCTTTCTCACCATGTTGCAGAATTCACTGCACAAATAACCCACATTGGATTGGTAAAAACTGGAAGTCAGTGGCATGAACAAGTGTAAAGCATAATCACCAAATCCCAATAAAAGGAGTTTTTGTTTAACAATACTTCTCATTAAATTCTCATTGAGTTGTTACTCAATCCCGGCTAAGATGCTAAAAACAACGTTTACAGTGACATAATCCAAAAGTTAATTTTGCACGGCTAGATGTCTACATATCACCTGATCAGCTTTTACTATAGGCATGCAACTGGAAAGCAAATGAAAGAGGACTTAGTTATTTGTACTTACTCCCAAGGATCATCTCCAACCATCATCATATCATCCTCATCATCTGTGTAAACAACTTGCCACTTCTTTGCTGATCCACGAAGTTCACCTTCAATTTCAAACATCTCTTCCAATTTCTTGAGTAGATCATCGTAGCCATCCAACCGTGTTAGATCGACTGCCCTCCCCACAGCCATTCCTTGCATGTGAACCTATAGAAATAATAGCCACGAAGATATCAAACATGTCAATTTGAATAAACACCACTGGAGAATTGAGTTTTTTCATGTTATAGTGTAGAAATAGATCGTAATAAGTTGCATGCCCTCACATTGATTATTGATATAACAAAAATTATATGAACTGGTATGTCCAAAATTCTTATCCATCTCACCGAAAGCAACAACAAAAAGTTCATAGAGTATATTTTTACAGTTCCATCTTGCATGATTATCCCTATACAATTAGAAGCTCTTTAAGTCATGTATAAAATCAATAACCTATCTGCTACAAATTAATTGCATTCACACTGAAGATGTTCAAACTGTTGTTTAATTAGATGATCTATCTCCTTGTAAGAGTGCAGTTCAACTACCTTAGTGCAGCTTCTTGTTTGCCTGCTTTGAGACTCATGGGGAGACCTCAAGCATGATTTTTCAGGCTCACAACTTACTGAAGGAACATCAGAGCGATTAGGGTTTGATGATGGTTCAGAGTGCTGATCAGATTCAGCGGGGTGATCCTCTACCACCCCTCCAGATACGACAGTAGGTGCAGTATCTTCCATGGTTGAACGTTCTACTAAGTCAATCCCGAATAGCCTATAGCCATTCGCCTGCCTCTTTTCACTAACAGGAGCAAAAGACTCCGTGGTTGTTTCACCTTGATTAGACCAGCACATGGACTTACTGGAAACATGGGGCAAAGAACCATTTCCAGTACAACTCAGAGTGCTGACCTTTGTACCAGATGAAAGGTTTGGTGAGGGAAAGAGATCTCGCCCACGAGTTGGATCACAATATGAAAAAGCCGTGGTGGCGTCAACAGGGGATCTCCACATACCTTGTACCACAAAGGAAACATGAACAATAATTTATAAAACAAAAATACTATGCAAAGAGACTGAAGGAAGATTCTATACCATGCCCAGAAAGATCTTGCATTGATAAAGGCAACACTGGCGGACGTGTCCTCTTATTCCTTTGTGGAGGCTGAGAGGTTGGGGAAGTAGTAGCCACTAGTGGTTCTATCTCCCAAGGTGAAACCCTATCAGGACGCAGAATCGGAGAAGGTTCGTCCCACTGAACCTGGAAAAGAGAATTACCAACCAAGTCACATTTACAGTGGAAAAGAGACAAACCACCTGATCAACTGCCTAACAGAGAGATGCTTGAGTGCCCAAACATAGAGAAGAAGTATGAAACGCTGAACTTGATAAAACGAATCTGAAGTAGGAGCATCCATCAGCTATCATCAAAGAGGTGGCAAAAATGCAATAACAGCCAGTAAATAAAGTTTAAGTTTTAGATTTATTTTTTTCATAACAGTGCAAGAAAATTATTGTTTTTGTGATATTCAGACAGAAATACCAATCAAGCTGCGAGAATTAACTAGTCGGTTAAAATTGCAGAATGCAGAAAAAAGAAAATAAAAAGAGAATCTGAAGAGTAAATTAGGTAGACAAGATAATTTTCAATTGTTTCCCATTTACTGGAGTATGGCTCGACTTATTCATTCAAGACGTCAAAAAGTATAACAGATTTCAAACTTCAGGGGCAACCAGTCTCTTAATCGTACTCATTAAATCTTTCACCCAGAAACAAAGTGGCGAGTCAAACCAAGTCATTCAATTGGAGCAGAGGAGTAATTAAACTCGAGGGATGATAGAAAATAGGACATAATCTTTAATAAAAACAAAATCTCATATCTTTTAAGTATGTCAAGAATGGTGCGCAATGATATTAGGGTGTCATCATGCTAAGTTAGAAAACTGTCATTAAGACTGGAACTTTCAAATATAAGACCTTCAAAGATCTCCACTCAGAATCTGGCCATCTTGATGATGTACTTTCTTCAACACCAACAATGGTACCACTGAACCTGCATGATCAAAGTCAAAGGGCAAGAAAATTATGAATTGTATTGTTATCAACTTATGCACGGAACATGATAGAATATATCAGGCAAACATAAAGAATACCTTCGCTCTGGAACTTCATCACCCTCAAATCTCATCTTAAACCTCATCCCAACAGAGATTTTATGGTTACGAGCTTCAAGATACTTGTTCACACTTACAATGAACTCAGATTGACTTGTCCTGGCAGAAAATTTTTATAATTCAATAAAAGAGTTTCTCAACCAACAATAGATACTAAAGAATATCTGAAGAATGTAGGCAAGACTGAGATAGAGTTGCCACCAACATAATCATAAGAATCATCACAAGTGATGCTGGAAATATCAGAACAACAAAATATTTAATAAACTAATACAAATATATAGGTAAATTGCACAAGTCAAAATGCAGATTGAAGATAAATTTTTCTCTTAACACTCAGTGCCTGCTATGATTATCCACTGAACAAGGCAGAACATTTTTGGATTGAAGCTTTACACTCCAGCATCAGTAGATAATACCAAAAAGAAGCTCAAGTTTTGATCATAACAGTACGAAAACGTCAGGATCTAGCATTTATAGTTACAAATTCATAATAGTGTACACACAATGAAAAGGCCATTGTAAAAAAGAACTAAGGAGAACAAATAAAGTCATCCCTTCTCACAACAAGAAAAGAAGGTAATTACCTTGGTTTATAAAAAACTGAAAAAAGTGTCCCAGTTGAGATGGCATGTGATGCGGTAGCAAGTACCCCAAGATGCATGCTGTGACTAGAAATAACAGAAGATGGCATGTTATTTAGCTGTCTCATGTGCCTCCTTACACCAACTCGAAGCTCCCCATTTTCTCCCCTGGAATAAGCACGCAACAGTTAAGCAAGATAATACTTTGTCAACCAAAGAATGGAAACAGAGAACAGCAACTTCCTGATAAGACAACTATCGTATTTTCTAAAACTTGCCTAAGGAAGATAAAAGCATCCCCAGCAACTAATTTTTTTGCACTAACGAAAACGCTCCACCCGGTTGTGAGTAAGTGGCGTCTAGGTTGACCTGATAAGTGATGTCAAGAAATGCCAAACAATGAATAATAGATAATAGTTGAGTTTAATACATTAAGCCACATTTAATCCCTCAGTTTATTAAGTTTTAAAGAAACCAATATAAATGTCAACTGCAATTAGCCATGTGAAAGATCTTTTAAATAAACTGAGACAAGTCTGCAAACCTCGAAAAATGTGGCGAAAATGCCATTCATTGCCATGAAGATCACTAGCAACCAATTCCTGCCACGGTGGTTGTTGGGACATATCCTGAAGATGAATAAGAATTATAAGAGAAAAGAAATAAGAGAGGAATCAGAAAAACAGTCCTAATAGAGCTGGCATATGCATTTTAGAGCGAAATAGACTATGAATCAGCTTTTTGAAACTTACAAGCGGAGGCAAACAATCATCAGCATGCCTCCTAAGGACAGAGAATCCACCATGTGTGCTGGTGTCAGATGCTGTTAGAGTCTTGCAAAATGAATGCACCGTACATTTGGGAGGTTCTGGCAAAGGGGGGTCTGGGCTTGAGACCTCTCTTTGCTAATATGCACAAGGAAATAATGGAAGACACGTATAAGAAATCAATTGTAGGGATTGAAGCATACTAAGTAAGAAGTAATTATAGCACGGACCAGATATCTTTAGAATTACAATGAAAAGAAATAAAAGATACAATCACTAATTTCTGGATTTATGATGGGAGAATATGAAGAGAAGCTTACATCAGATTCAGGTACCAAAGTTATCTGCGCGTATACCTCATCAGTTTCTGGTTCAGCCTACAAGCCAATAAGATGTATTAGTTGAAAGAAAACAGCAGAAAGGAGGGCTGAAAATCTCTGATAAGAGCCTGGACGAAGAAAAGAATAAAAAAAAAGACAAGAAATACATCATCAATAACCTACCCGAAGATGAACATTCATCACTTTGCACAGTATTTTGGATGGTAAATTGAAGGAGGGAAGCTGCTGGTCTAGACCCTGATGTGTAGATGCCTCCAGCTGGAAGAACAACCAACATTTACATTTCATAAGTTTCTATGTGGACACGCCAACATATCATAATGTCTATGAACAGAACCAGAATCAGAGAGCAAATCAACGACACTGAACCATACTTGGCTCATAATCCAAGTCCCAACCAAAAACTCCATGGAAAAAATGATTAAGACAAGCCACTAATTGTTAATGTCTTAAAACTATAACTATCAGGAAATATACCTAACCAACAATATTCAATGAAGAAGAAGAGAAGGCAAAGAAAAAATAGCAAATATACCTGTTCCATGTGACCTTGTGGAAAGTAATAAACTCTTTCCCCTTCACGAGGAACACTGACAAGGGGTCCGGCGCAAGCATGCCAAAGTTCCCTATATAAAGCATCATTTGATACTCCTGCAACAGAAATCCACAATACGCTACTTTAAGAAAAATTAAGGTCAAAGTCATAACTCTTGATACAATTATTAAATGCTTCTTTAGCTAAAACTTGTTCTGAAGTGAAGGCAAAAACCCAAGAAAGGGCGCCAACTTTAGTTCTCTTTTCCCCTTGTTCTAGATTGAGTATGATGGTTGGCAGAAATAATTTCATGTTGGTTGTATATCCACATACAAATGGAAAATGAATAAACTCCAGCACCTAAACAAACTAAAGACATTTGCGAAAATTGCTCAATTACTCATTGAAACAATTGAAGCAATACTGCATGACATAACCAACCGGTTAATGAGATAGTTCAAACTACAACTAAAACCAGGAAAAACAAAAAAAACAAAAAAAAAACAAAAAACAAAAAAACAAAAACAAAAGCAAAAACATATTAAAGACAAAAACTTAAGTGCTAGATTTCACCATTCATTAGCAGTCAATTAAAACATGTTGCCACTCCCGAAAAGAGAAGGCAAAGTAAGAACTTGACTTCATTATGAAATAAACATAGATTGAAGAATGCTAAGTTGAATTAGAAATTCTAACTGACACATTAATTAGACCACAATCGGCCATTATTGTTGGTGCATATTAGGTAAAGAAATTGAATAGAGTTCAAATAACACAAACCTGGATGAGATCCTCCAGTCAAATGATTTGCAGTTATATGTGCCATTACAATACAGAAATCAACAACCCCACAAAACCAAATTGATGTGCGATAAGGCCTTGCAATCAAAATGAAATCCACCTACTATGAGAAGTGTCACTGCACAGAGGTAAACTAAATAAATCTAACTAACACAAACCAACACCAATCCAATAATCTCAACAGTAAAAACCAATTTACAACTAATGCATGCAAATAAATTCACTAGATGACCTCTCTAGTAAACCCATAATTATTCCAATTGTCGCTACTTTATACCCTAAAATATTACCGTGAAAGTTCAGCTTTTTCATACTAATTTGTACGTGAATCACCCACAAAACAATAAACCTTTTGAGCTTCCAATTGGAACCAAATCTCCTTCCACTTCTATCTAATAACTTCTAAACTAATATACAGAATCAAATCCTAGAGAGTAAATATTAGATCCATGAACGAACACCCGGTAGCTATATGTATATATCTAAACACACACTAATCAGAACCATAATATTATTACAAACACACACAAATCCCTTACATATATAAACTACATATATATACACACAAACATATATAAACACAAACACATATACATACATATTTTTTAAATACATACATATAAATATATTATATATATAACATTAATATCATGCAGGGAATACAAAAATAATTAAATAAATAAATAAACTCTGTGCCTCACATTTGCCATACACTAGAGATCCATAGCAATTACACTAACAACAAGATCCAATAATAAAGAGAAAACTATATATATTCCAGCTCAACCAAGCATAAAATTCACAGCTTTTCTAAAAATAAATCCGAGATATTCTTAAAAGAATTAAAAAAAATCTAAAAACTTACTAAAAATATAATTACCTTTTATGCCACCACGTAGAATTTACTCTTCAGCTCACAAACCCTAACAAAATCCGCCATTTCCATCCTTTTTAACCACCTTCAGCTACTTCTTAGTCAACTTTAGCTCAAATATTAACCAAAAATTAAAAAAAAACAAAAAAAAAAACTACCTCCACCAATATTGATTATTAATTAAACTTTATTTGACTAATAATATTCACGAATTTATTAATTACTAGTGCTAAAAAACACACACACGTATATAGAGAGAGAAAGGAACTAGAGAGAGAAATATAGAAAGAGAAAGAGAGAGGGGTAGATCGTGTGATGGACTTTGCCTGGTTGAAGCCGACAGTGGTTTCGCGTTTTCTCTCTCTACGTGCATTTCTAGTACTATGTATGTATATGTGTACACGTACATTTTTTCTATTTTTTTTATTATTTTATGTTTTTGGGTCTATGTTGGACTGCACATAGTATTGGTGTGTCAAAGAGGATAGACTTTAGACTTTATAGTTTTGAGGGGTGCGTAGTGTTAATGAAAACAATAATTAATTTATTATTTTTTAATAACAAACAACTCATTTTATGCGAGATTATACTGAATTTGTTTAAAATTATAAATTTTTTGATACAATTATATATTCTAAATAATGTTCTAAGTCAATTACTAATTATGATGGTAATATAACTTTAAACTTAAAATTTTATGATAATAAAATCGATTATTAGAGGCAAATGATTAGTTTATTAATTTGTGTTGGAATGTGTTGTAATAATGAAGGGAAAAGGAGCAGGAATCGGGAGCGTGCCCTGGGATGGCAACAGGTTCCCCATCCAGTGTCCACGCGCTTAAAGGTAGAGAAAAAATGATTTTTTTTTTTTTTTTTTTTTTTGTCGAAGAGAAAAAAGGATTTTCAACATCAAGCCATGTTACATTGGGGAAATGAGATTATTATTTTTTTGGGGGGTAATTAAATATTAAATATTTTTGTATTGTGATAATTAATTATTTACTAGGAACTATTATTGATGTTTATGGATAATTAATTAATGGTTGTGGTTCTTGCTTCTTAATGACATTTGTTTGCGTTATTTAATGTGCTGTTTGGTCTAATTTGGCTCTTGGTTTTAAGGGTCCAACAATAAAATGGGATATTTATTTAATGATGTCCGAATAAGAAAAAGAAAATCTGGTTTTGTGTTTTTGGAATAAAATGGGTTTTTATTTATTTATTTAAGGCTTTTAAGAGTCATGTTTTGAAATTAATACATTTTTATACAACTATATTTAGTTATACATCTAACTACACTCGTGTTTGTTTAAATTATTATTCTGGGGAAAATAAATAAATTTGATTATTATAATTTAAGGCGTTTCATCTCTTATAAATTTAGTAAATATGAGAAAAAATATAATGGTGAAGATTGTGAAATTGACAATCTCGACGACACTTACAAAATTGATAACCTATATTGATAAGTAATCACGGTGAAGATTATTTCCGACTCATCGACTTCTTGAACTAAGGATTTAATTATTTTTAGCAATTTATTTTAAATTATTTGACGGGAATACACATTATAGATGTTTGAGATTTGGATCAATTTACATAGGCTATAATTACAAAAATCCTATCAAAGTAAGAATATAATCTAATTTGGTATCTTATTAAACAAAAATGGTGATATTATTCTTTCATTGATCAAGAATTTTAATTTTTGGAAAGTATCATGATCTACCATACTATCAAGAGGATTAGCCGCCAAAGGGATCTATCCAATTGATAAAGAGAATATACCATTACAAAAAGAGAATAACTCAACTTTGACCATTTGAATTACATCTCATTATTTTCCTTCATGACAATTAAGAATTCTCCATTTCAAGATTTTTATATTTAAACTTGTGCATTTTGACACAAATATTGTTCATTTGACCAACTTAAAGTATGCGTTAAGGTGCACCACTACAACATAAGAATTATAACTCTAAGATGAATCCATTGTAATTTTATTTAAAATCAGTTACTCATCATATAAAAAGAAAGTAGAAATTACGATTTCTAAAACTATAATTTCCAAAGTAATGGAGAACTTTTAGATTTTCTTTTTTTGTTGGGTCGAAAAAGAACTTTTAGATCCACATGCATGTTTGGTTGCCCATAACGGTCCCTTTGTTTGTTTTTTTTTTTTGGTCAAAAGTAGAATTGCATTTCATCGAAAGTATAAATATCATTCAATCTTTGACAGATAGATATCACAAGAAAGTAAGTATATTAGACGTGAGGGTAGATATAAAACCTAATTCAAATGCAACTCTTCACTAAACTTACATTTTGACACCTAATCGTTCATTTGTAGAACAACAACATTTCGGTAAAAAAAAAGAAGAGATCGTCAATGTGTTATGCAAATACCAGTTTTGGGCTACATTCCAAATCTATTTCATTGGGCTCCTAGCCGATGAACTAGCTCATTACTATTTCCCGTAGATTTCATTGAGATCCAATACCCATGGACTAGCCCATGTTCTAACAGGTCATATATAGCGGACTGCAAGTGGAAAGTTGATTTTTAATTGGGTTGGGTTGGGTTGGGTTTGGGTTTGGGTTGGGGAGTGTCGGTATGTGTGAATGCACATTGGGGTAATGGGATTAGTGAGATCTATAGCTCTACTGATTACAAGTTTTTTTTTTTTTTTAAAAGAATAATGATATTTTTATTGAATTTTTAGTTCGAAATATTAATTAATCCCCATTAAAAAAAATAAAAAATTATCTATAATTATTGATAACTCACAGTGAAAATGTATTCTGGATTCACCCATGTATAATGATTCTTTGAAAGGTAAAGTTTGGCTCAAAGAGGTGATAATGTAATTTAAGATCGCAAGCTAACACAGATCATAAATGATTAAACTTGTGAATGTATTGAGGTGTATCTTTATATTACGAGATTCAAAATTTTAAAATAAAATCAGTATAATCTTATTTTAAAATAAGTTATTCGTTATAAAAAATTAGAGTTATGTTTTCCTGGATCTTGAAAGAGGTCCAATTACTATATATGCACACGATACACACACTCATATGGGAAATAGAAACAGGAAAATGAGATTTAAAGGACACGATATATGACATGGCCAATCAATCGAACATGGGAATTTGTGCTTTATTGCTCTATTTATAATATGGCAATTTATGTCAAGAATATTGTTCTGGTATGGAAAATCTTGTGAGAATTTCGGCAAACATTAATTTAGATCGTTCAAATAAATATATAATATAATTTTTTAAATGTCGTTTGATTTTCAATTTAGTTTACACTCACATAGTAGTCAAGCGTTATGGCTTTATGACAAAATTCATAAACCCTCTCAAACAACTTTTTGAACAGGAAAATAATGAAACACTTATTTTCAATTCAACGAACGTGGCTTTCAAATTTTGTTTGTCACAAATAACTAAGGCTTATTTTCCTAAAAGAGTGACGTTGTTTTTCTTTCTTTCTTCCTCTTTTTAATTTTTAATTTTATTTTTGGCCAATGTGGAAATTTCATTAAACAAGCAAACGAAACAAGTCCAAAGTCAAAAGTAATTGAACAAACAAGTGAGTCGTGGCCCAAAACACACCAACAACGACAAATGGGCCGAAGCCGAGAAAACAACAGGCAATTTACAGGCAGGTCCAAACAGTTGTCCAACAAGTCAAGTCAAAGCAAAGCAAAAACACACACACACACACACACACACACACACAAGCAAACTAAGAAAAGATGAATTTATTTAATTAGTCACAACCGAGGCCGAATTTAGAATTTTTTTTGGGCGCAATGAATTTGTGGGGCGGGTGTTGATATTATTTTTGAGCATATGCATGTATGATAGAATTAGAATAGAAAAACCTTATACCTTAAATTCAGAACAACTTCATGGTAAAAATGTTAGATAAGGAACTGAATTGATCTCCGACAAAAAAAAAAAATTAAACGAATTGATCAATTGTATTTTTAAAAATGTGTGTATTTTTAGGTTCCCTTTTTTTCTATATTTTTTTTTCATTTTTTTAAGGGGGATCAATAGTAGTTTTCCACCTACTCCTAGATGATTCGAACTCAAAACTATTCAGGTATCAAGTGAGGTCTACTCCCACTAAATTTAACCCTCTTATCGTATGTATTTCTAAGTTGAAAAATCAATTTAGCCCCAATTGAAAAACAATTACCTATATATGAGAGGTAAATTTGTGTTTTAACTCTCACTGAACAAAAATATTGAATTTGCGAAAGGTTAAGAGGTCTTAAGCCACATGTGATGTATTTGTACCTATTGTATACTTTTATGTAATATATATGATACAAGTGGATACTGGTGTTGGCTCGTTCTAAATTAAATTATATTGGATTATTTTAACTTATCAACCTAATCTGACTGGCCGGACCTATCCCTGGCCTTTCGGGATTGGACTTTGCATGGGGCAATTGCGCTCAGCCAGTCACAATAAGGATGAATGTGGACATGTTTCTGCGATATGGTGTCAAGTGGAGTTCTTAGAAGATTGTGGCAGACTGGATATATAAAGCCGAAGGAGAAGGTCCTATGTTTACGGGACATTATCCATAGTGCTTTGACCTGAAATGTGCTGCTTATTCTCTCACTTCCTCCGCTTATAATGGTAGAAAGTGTGTGTCGTTTAAAACAATATCGTCCACGAGAATTGATTTTAAAATTTTTTGTATTTATAACGAGAAGTATACCACTAATCAAAAGTCTATTGGTGACTTATTGAATTTTATACGCATTGAAAATTCGCTATGCTTTCATGATGGATGTGGACATCTCTATCTCTTCTATTTGAATCAGGATCTTCTCCTAACTAATACTTTATTTAACATTCTAAAATTATATTTCAACCATTATTTTCACCCAACAAAAACACTTTCCCTTTCATTTTTATAATTTAAATAATTACTTGTATGATTGAGATATATGCAAGTCAGAATGTTAGAATAAAACATTAGTTAAAAGATGATACTAGACACTTCTCTTCTAACCCTTGTATTGTGCACATCCACTCTCAAACAGGCACTGCAACAATGTAAGAACACATCGAAGTTTACATGTTCACTCTACTTCTTTTTCTTTCTTTATTTTTTTCATTGAGGTGAAATATTCCTGAGAAGTCCTCTCAATTCACTCAAATAAAATCTCTTAATATATGACTTTACTTAAAAGCAATATGATCTAAATTAGTTAGATATAAAATTTATCGAGATTAATCCTAGAATTACCTCTTGCTTGTTTCAACTTCAAGGTCATACTACACGCAAGAGGTTAGAAAGACCCCTACTATCTGTCACGCCCCCAAATTTTAGGAACGAGACCGCCGCGAACTTAGAAAGAAGATCATTCCTAAGTGCGCAAGGCTCTAATTTCAACCACAAAACTAAGTTCACAAGCGAGACGATAACTAGCAGAGCGTCTAAACCCGTATAGTATATATACTAAATATATGCAATCTCCAACATAAAATTACGGAATAAACTCCGCCATTATAATTAGATCATAAGAGCTATGGAAACAACAATACGAAAGCACCTAAACACAAAGAAATATCTTAAAACCCTTCCTAAATTATTCAAAATAAGTAACATCCGAATAGGCAAACAACCCTCATTTATTAACCCACTAATCTAAGACGCTCAAAACAAAACTCTCTATCCAAGATCCAGATAGTCTCCTACCCATCATCTTGCGAAAAGACCTATTCTTCACCTATTCAAAATAAGGTTTGACAAAAGAATGAGATAATAATCTCAGAAGTGTGAAGATCCCCCAAAAATAACATGGGACCTTTACAATAATATATATATATATATATATATATATATATGGATAATAATATAGTAGTGTAATAAGATGAAAAAAAATCCAATAATCATGCAATATAACTAAAACTGAACTAACAAAATGTACAGTCATGCCAAAAAATCCAAAAATTAATTTAATTTTTTTTTTTGCGTAGTACAAAGATGTGCAAAAATCCAGAACTCGAAAACTCATCAAACCACTATACCAAAACTCAAATACAGTTGTGGCTACAACTGGTAGCACAGTCTAAAGATGGTTAGATGCACTCAACCATCACAAGCGAAAGCGGATCCCAACGAAAAGATCGTGCACATCCCAAAACTCAGTGTATGTCAAACCCCACTGAGAGAGGGTTCAAATCTCGCTATACCTGCCAGCTAGGTCACAGCTCCAAAATATGGCACAAGTGGTCCAAAGTAGTTCTTATCAAGTCTCAATAAAAATGCCGAAACCTTCATAAATGTACATACAAATATACATTAATTGGTCCCAAGGTTACTTTTCTTTTGTTTTGAAAGCAGAATAACACTTAGGTTTTGAAAGAAAAGAACTATTGCTTGAAAATAAATAACTTGTCAATCTTTAAAGAAAATAGAGTAAAGATAATTTTTTTTATATTAAAGAACAACCAGCAGGTCACTGAATAGTGACCTGCTTGGCCTATCGTTGGTCACAAAAAAAGGTGAGTAGTGAACTGGTCACTATTCACGTGAATAATGAATATAGGTAGTATTCATTGTATTTTTTTTTTAAAAGAATCTGTTTTAAGAACTATGATATGCAGACAGATGGTATAAATAAAATATAACAAGAATACTATTGCAAGTAAAAGGGACATAACTCTCATGCATTCAATCTAAACTTCACGTGAACCATAACAAAATTATTGTGAACCTAAAAAATTTCAATGCATCCAAGAAAATAATATTTCAGTAACTTCATAAATCAAGATTATTTCAAACTCACAAATCATAACTCTAAAAATTAAAGGGAATTATGTAATTAAAAAGGGGTCTTCCTACTTACCTCTTGTCCAGCAATTAAACCTAACAAATCCTAAGTTTAAAGAATACGACCTTTCACAAGATATTTCACCTTAAAAAATACATGAACATATTCTATTACAATCTCCCATCAACATAGGTCATGCATTCTAACGCATATTTTATTGTGAAAAACCCACAATAAACTATTAATAAAGATGTGACTTAGGTTCTTACCAATTAAACCTCATGGTTTCTCTTAAAGCTGCTCCCTGTATAGTATTCTGCACCCAAGTTTTCTTCTTTTTTTTTGAGCGTTTGATATGAGGTTTAGGGAGAGAGTGTTAGGATTCTGCTAATACGTTAAACGTATTTTTTTTTTTTCAATGTGGGTCTTATGTTGTAACTGGTAACCCCCACTACTGGGATAAACCCATTATTTTTGCCAACAACACACCAGAATTTTAGGCACTCTATAATTCACTAATTGATGGTTATCAATATCCACTCATGCTTAGCCACAATGTTAAGAACCACTAAAAGTCAAATATTAATTAGCTAAAAATAAAGCTCCAATTTCGGGGGCTATTACACTATCACAGTCTAATTTTTGTCTTTCATACAGTAATTGAATAGTACGAGGGGACCGGAGAAAATGGCAGAGTGAGGGGGAGAATATAGCAGAAAGCAAAAGAACTAAAAGAAAAAGAACATGTAAGAGACAAGGTGTATAAAATTCCTTAATTAATGAATTGCAAATGTTAATGATGTCTTCTCAGCTATGTCTATACTTAAGAAATGTGATGAGAAACCAATGGCATGACTTGGAGAGTGACTCTTATGATAGAACATTGAGATTTGAGAAGTCAGACAAACACGGGTGGATTTATAATTTATATTCTGTGGGAGCTATTTAGCACTTATAGGTCCGCCCATTCGGGCAAAGATCAATTTCATGGATTATGATCAGACAGTTCTATAAGCAATTTTGATGCATCCACTGCGGAGATTATACATAAAAAGTCAAGATTCTTGCAATTGTTCACCATGTAAAGCAAGAAGAAGTCATTGGAAGAATCTAGTATTAGTACACCAGTAGATTCCACATCCATAGAATCATTCGTTACGTGATTTTCCATAATTTGTTAATATCTCCCTGAATAATTTTTGCCAAATCTTTTTTTTATATAGTAAAAATTCTATTATATAAAAAAAGTAAAATATTACTTTGGGAAATATTTAACAATTCTCTGTCTCCCTCTCCTAACAGAGCGTACTTGATGCTATTATTGTATTCAATGTCAAAAATTTTGTAATATACAATAAAAATTTTATTACATATATACGGAGAAGGTAAAATGATGATATATCACAACACATGTTCTAATAATAATTTTTAAATCGTAATTTTCCTGTAAAGAGATTTCCTCTCAAGTTTCCAACAATTGTCACCCTTTATCTTTCTCACTTATTCAGGAAGAATCCTCATCGTATCAAGGAGGTTGTACAATGTAACAAAAGAGATTTGAGGTCGTAACCTCTCGGATATGACAAGTGCATTATTACTGAACTAAAACCCTAGTGGTTGAGTGCCATATTTTGAGATGGTGTTAGTGATGTTCAATCCATTTTTGTGAGGCTAAACGTTAATCTAATTAAATGTTGACATTAACAATATGCATGCTAGTTAAAAGTCAAATTAAAATGCGCGTTGATTTACGTTAACTATTACCTTAATATGCTTTCTTCTTTCCATTTTCATATGATTTGACGCGTAATGTGACCCATCTTTGACGATACACTAGTGTATCATTTTCTGCGAAATTGAGATGACCTTAAGGTTTAAATTCAACGTTAAACTATAATTGATATGCGAGACATTTATGGCCTTTAGGGTTTACGCATTGCGAAATTTCGTTTTTCACTATATCTCCACAGTTTTTCACGATTGTGAATTTATTCCAAACCATTCTTTCAGCTAAATGATATGTCATAAAATCGAAAAAATAAACATCGGCAAATCTATGGATGTTAAAGTAAAGGGTCAAAAGAATTCAACACGCATCATGATTTTTCACTAGTGTCACTTTATGCTCGAAATCAAACCTTCTTTCCGTTTTAATTGATATAAAGAAATCTAGAAACCTAAAAAGTGTTGAGTAAATCTTTTTTTTTTTTTAAAGAACAGGAAATAACTTTGGAAAGTCCTTTAGACTCACACCAGCATTCAAATTATGTGATACATGACCCTAATTATAGAAAAAAGTATGAGAGCGTTCATTAATATACTATCGATTTTTTGAGAAAACATCAAATAATGTGATCAATTATGTTATTTTACTCATACTATGATAAGTTCAAGGGAATTGTTAAAAATTGTCCGCCACTTTTTGATCGCTGTGACAGAGTGATGTAGACGTTTCATAAATGTGTGACGACTTACGTACTAAATAACCGAATAATTTGAAGAAAGTTTTTTAGAAAGAACTTTCTTTTGTCTCCCAGCATCTGTGAATATTATGAGCTCTGGAGTTAGCCAATTGTAAAATAGACATCATGACACAGGTTGAAATTCAGCACTTAAAGGTGCTAAGATCATACGATTAAGTCTCATGTTTCAAATAATGCCTGATCATATATATATATATATATACGCATACGTATAGAGTTGTCCGACCTGACAAAAAAAGGCATACTTTACCAAGTTTTGAAATCCCTTTTCTAAAGAAAATTAATTAATATATAGTTGACTTTAACTAAAATATATTCAATCAAGACAATTATTATTTAGTTGTGACAAAAAATTATTCACACGAAATAGCACTTTGCCCTCAATAATCGTGTCGGCTAACCAATAAAAGTAAAGCTGTTAAATAAAGAATTCAGCAAACAATCTAAAAAGCCTACACATTTGTAGAGACACGAATGATAAATAGCCATTTGGAGAACACCAACAATATGGTCTTGTTTCAGATTAATGTTTCATGGAGATGATGATGATTAATTGTAGTGAAAGTCATAAATTAAGGTCCTCAACTTTTGCAACACTGTTTAAAGCGTTGAGGTATATATATAATCACCAAAAGTCAAAAGAGAAAGACATTGGAAGTGAGTTGAGAGGTGCCCAACATATATGGTAAAGAAAGGTTGATATTCTTTCTCAATGCTTATTAGCCTACTTGTGCCTGTTGTGGAATTTTTTGTGAGTAACGTGTCGGTTAGAAGGTAAAGCTCTATTGGGGTTTGAATCTCAAAAGTCAATAATGGTGAAACGATTATATTATTAGAGATTTTTAAATTTATCGTTAAAATTATAATTTCTGACTCACGAGCATGGAATATGAGCAAAATACTTTCTCAAGTAAAACTCGAATTTTGATTTCTTTGGTATTGGATTCTAAGCATGTGTTATTTCTCCAATTTATAGGTTTACTTTTCCGGTCACCAATAAAAATTATGTTCATGAATTGCTCTTCAACTCAAATGAATTGTTTGTCAAAGAAAACAAATTGCTACAACTTCATTACAAATTTAAAGAAGATAGATAACTTAAATGAAGAGACACACTTAAATTGAAGCGTCAATTTAGGTAAGGTTCTGTTCGTTCTTTAGTTAGGAATTGAATGGATGACTTATAACTTGTGGGAATTGATTCGTTTAAGTTTAGGATATCTTTGGTTTGCGGCCTCTTTCTCCTTGGCGAATGTATTTTAATTTTGGATATTGCGTGATAACACAATAACGACGATCCAATTGGAAGCGCAGTGTTAAACCAAACTGATGGAGAGTACTCACAAGGTGATATCGATATATTATCCAGTTTCTTGGCATTTTTATGACGGTTTTCAGAGGGTGCAAATCGATCCTAAATGTGAAAGTTAACCCTCTCTCTCGAAAAATAAAGAAAAAAATGATATATTTATGGGTTTTCAATCTTTTAATTTGAAAAACAAAAGTTCACATTCACAAGATTGTTGCTTTTAGAAATACACTCAATTATTGGATTTTCCAGTACTATACTACGTTTTGGAACTGCTCTTAAGCTACTATAAATAGATCCTTACCCTTTATTTCTTGTATTATATGGCTTGGGTCCTATCGTCCTTTGTGCTTTTCATTACTTTTCTTGTTGCAAATTTAAGTTATTTTTAGAGGAGAAAATATTGTGAGCGTGAAGGGATTTACGATGTCAGGAAAAAAAAAAGACTACGCAAAGTATTTTCTTATCTGCAAAACCTACTATACAAAAAATAATGCAAAGGCAATAATCGAGGTTGATATGGGTAGAAATCCCACCCTATATAAATAGACGAAAGTGACCCCAAAGTCTAAAATAAAATCATACCCGAACCTCTGACCCGAGGTGGGTCTCGCCCAATAACGAATCTCCTTACCCAACTTGAATAGGACATGTCTCGAGGTATACTCCCAGTGAGCCTTGTTTTGCAGGTTAATAACTTTCGGAGCGAAACGATGAGCCCATCAAGCCCGGAACTGGATGTCGACCTTAACATAGGTCAACAAGGCGAATCTAGGATCATTGTTCAATAAGAGTTGATAACATATAATTTAATACTTATACATGGATAACCTTTTTTATTAGGGGTTCAATTAATTTTTTATGCTTTAAAATACACACATTTTCAAAAAATAAATCTTTAACTCACTCCTTAATAATCCACTCTCGAAGTCAACAAAAAAAAAAAAACTGCCCGCTTTGACATGTGAATGGCTCCGCCCTTAATTGTAGGCTTCTAATGGATCAAAGTCTCCAGTTTAAGCCAAGCAAATCAGTTTGTTAATTCCCCCATATGGCATTTCAATGGAAAGTGGCAAATTGGCTGTGCCGGCATGGAAGAGTAATGTTCAAGTGCTAGCCAACCTAGCTAGATATATGTAATCTTTGTAGTGCTTTGATTCTCAAGTACACTAATGTTGGAGAGAGCTGTGCAAGAGCGTTTAAGAAAATGTGGGAGACAAGTGGAGACATGGCTTTTGAATTAAAATATGGATCCCATTTGTCTTAAAGTTGGAACAATAGTATTGTGTAAGGTGATAATAGCTATGCCAGAGTTATATTGTTTGTACTCGTGGATGAAATTAATTGGTTTTTTTAATGCGATAAAAATTAAAGTCGTAATTTGAATTTAAAATTTTTAAATATTATAATAAATTTCTAACTATTTGACTATTTTATTTAACTTTTAGGTGTAGAATTGATTTTTCATGCAGTGCGGAAATATTTGCAAATCAAGCTTAAACTTGTAAATCCGCGGCCTATAGTGTGAAAAGTTACTATTTCAACACTCGAATTCCAATCCCCTAGGTCTTCATCATAAGTTGATATGTGAACCCCAATTATATAAGAATTTGACGACCCTAAAAAACTTTGTAAATTTTTCGATCTAAAAATATCTTAATGAAGAAAATTATTATTCTACATTTTCTTCAATTAATTTGTCATTGGCATAGTCCTTTTTAATATAGTTTGGACTACTATTATTCTTTAATTTCTTTTGCAATGAAAACGTGACTAAAACTTAAAACATTTGATTACAACATATTGTTATTCAATTAGTTTAGCCAACTCTTGGATAATTCTCACTGAAATTTCTTGAACGTCAATGTTCCCCTTGCCAAAATAGGCATAATTTTTTTTTTGATACAATAATCTAAAAATTTAAACAAATAAATAAACATGTGTATATATATATATATATATATATCCCAATCCAGTTAAATGTTTTGGGAAGAACACGTACTAAACCTGTTGGATTAGGGTCATGGATCGCCCAAGATGGGTTGACCTGTCCCGTTTGACCCAAGTGTGAAAAACTTTTCAACACTTGGTATTTAAGTCCAATCCAGTTATAGAACGCTTATGTACGTTCTATTATCATCAGACAAAACAAAAGAAAACAGTTATTTGCTCTCTCTCAATATCTCTCAAAAAACTTATTAACTCAGATATTTAGGTTGTGAATTGATTAGAGCACAATACAGTATTGTGCACTTGGATTCTTGACATACGCAGTGGAACAAAAAAGATCACCGATCCGTCATTTTATGTTACATAAAAAGTTAGTCTTCTTTTATAGATTTTACAGTTTATAAAGATATTGTGTTTAATTAGTAATAAAAATCTTCAAAACCACACCATGTAGAGAGAAAAAGTTGACATTCTTTAACAAATAATAATTTTATGATATGAATGCTTTGGATAAAAGAGAGATCAGACAAACTCACCAACCAACAAAATTTGGATTAGAGAAAGCGAATTAGAACACAAACTTCAAAAGCATATTCATTATAATCTTATGCATGTGTTATGTCTTCACTACCTGACAGCGTTTTGACTATTGGTTTCTTGTTTTTGTTTTGCAAAAATTGTTTTTAAAAAAAAATGCATAAACCATTTCAAGTATTGGTTGAAAACCAGTCACGCCTTATATGTCTAAAATTTCATTTTTAAGTGAGACTCGTGTTCTAATCTTATAAATAACTGTCTTATATCTATCTAGAGTCGTTAGTAATATATTGACATTCAAGCCAACTTAAATAGCACCATTGGGTATTCTTCTGATAATGACTAAAACATATATATAGTCCAAAATAGGTGTCGTTTGCAATGAGTTATTGCACCTTAATAATTGGTTTGTTCCTCCACATATATATAAAAATTGTTTGTTTACACTTCATGGAAAATGTTTGAAATGTCCATGTGTCTTTAATTTATCTATATATTTAATTTGCTTATTCTTTTTCTTATCTTATCCTTGCTTAATGTTCGTGCTTTGGTTTTGCCATTAGGAAATATCCATGAAAATAGTGTAGTGGAGTAGCGTGAATAACGTGAAATGAAACTTACTTAACAAGCATATTTTGTGCGAGACGATCGTCCAGCAGCATAAAATAAGCAGGATATAATCCAGGCACGTTTTCCTTCATTTCGCGTTAACCCCCTCTCTCGAAAACATTGAAGAAAATTACTTGAAAGAAAGAGGTTTTCAAATTGGAGCTTGTAAGGATAAGATTAGAAAGAAGCGATCGAGGTGATATAAAGAAACGTAGGGGTAATTCTAATTGAAGATAAAATGAGGAAGAATTATCTGAGATGGTATAGATATGTTAGTTAAGACATATGTTAATTAAAAGGTACGAAACTATGGAGAAAGTACTTCATAAGTGGGGTAAAGAAAGACCTAAAGTAAATTGGATAGATCACTTAGACGACACTTTACTTATATAGAGTTAACAGAAGAGATGATTCTCGACATGAATTAATGACGTCCACAAACTTATATAACCGACCTCACCTAATAAGAAAATACTTCGTTTTAATTTTGTTTAGTTTAGAGCTAGCTGAAGATACTCATGGTAGCCTGCTTCATTTAGCTGCCAAATTAGTAAGAGGCACACTTTCTCTTTAATAACAAAAAGAAAAATTAGTGCAACCTGTTTCAATCTGACTAATTTCCTTAACAAGTGAATTTTTTTATGTTAGTAGTAAGTGTCCATCTAGAATATCTTATTACTAGGAGTTAAATGAGAATTAAGTGGAGATTTTGAAGACAAAATTAGTAAAAACTAAATGATTTTACATACTAAAAAATATAAAAAATAACAAGAGACTTTAAAGAATTTTTGCGACTATTTAAAACTGCAGCCCCGACGGCCTGCGCACCATACTATAAATTCCCCCCCCTTGGTTAGAAGTTGCTTTGATTTCATAATTTTTTTTTTACCAAACCTAAGTTTAACAATAATAATTATTTGATAAAAACACTTTACTTTATGTTTTTATTTTTTATTTATTTTTTCAAGTGAGAGCAGTTAAGGATTTGTCCTTCTTATCTATAAATAAAAAACCTTTTGTTTCGAAATGACTTGACATTACTCATTACTCCAAGATTATAAGGAACCATAGAAATATAATCCAGATTTGTTTGCTTTTTCCTCCCACGTGTTTATTGCTATCTTATGTAATCAATCACAGCAAGACGTGTGATTCATAATTTTTGACATGTCTGGATTAAGAAGATATTTAGAAAGAAAGAAAAAATTTATTTGAAATTTAGTAAATACAAAAATAAACGATCGAACAACAATTAATTAACCTTTTTTTGGTCAATGAACAACAATTAATTGAGCTCGCTCTTGCATATATACTTGGCAACACGGAAGGGCTCAAAAGGTAGGAGTGGAATCAGCAATTTAATATTATAGGGGTCAACATTCAATTAGGAGGGGCGTTGATAGAAAAAAAGAAATAAAGGAGCCGTAATTTTTTTTTAAAAACAAATAATACAAGTGTTATTTTTAAAAAGTTGGAGGCTTGGGAGGTCTGAGCTCCCCTGGTTCCCCCTTGCCTCTGCTACTGCAAAAGGGAGTTCGAATGGTGGCTCAAAATGTTGTTTGATTCTAAACTTATGTTTTTTCATTGTATTTGTGAGTTTTTAAAGAAAAAAATTAACGAATAGTCTCTTGGATGAGTGATTCGAACAAATGAGTTTGGTGAACGATTTGGAACATCGTGCAAACCCGCCTTACTTCTGTGTTCATGACATTTTAATGCATGTGACTTAGTATTTTCCCTACTGTAAAAATACATGATCTCATGTCCATCTTTGATATTATTTGGACTTTTAATTAGGAACTGGTGAAAATAATATTAAAACTTAGATGAATTTTTCCCATAATTATTTCAAACAAACAATGAAAACCCAAGGTAATATTATGGTTTTTTTTTTTTTTTTGTGTCAAAAATATTGTGGTATTGAAATCAAGAGAAAGTAGTGAAAGTGATATCATCATATTAAGCACCATGATGGGCACTAAAGGTTGCTAAACGACTATTACTAATTAAAGCCAATAGTAGATATTGTCAAAAAGAATCTGGACAATGACAATATCCAATATGGCATCTAAGTGGCCTCAAATTTTATAATAGATTTGGGTATCTCAATTTTTATAATAAATTATTACCCGAATATTGTACTCATGATCTTAATAGAGGGAGAGCTCTCCACGCGACAGTGATGGATGTGGTCTGGTTTAATTAGAAGTGGTGTGTGTTGGCTATTACACTATCCAACTAGGCCTCAAGAAGTGTTATATATATAGGAGGTCCACTTGCCTCAGATTCAGCATATATTTGTAAGAAATTACATACACGTCTCTTCATATAGTTGCTGGTTTGTGTTTCTTGAAGAAAAACAAGCACCACAAAACACACACACACACTAGACATGGAAATGGAGGCAGCAATAAGGCATGATTGCAAAGGAGAAAACATGTCTGAAGATGCTACTGTTGATTGGAGAGGCAGACCCTCCAACCCTAACAAGCATGGTGGAATGAGAGCTGCTGCTTTCGTCCTTGGTTAGCAGTACTCTCTTTAATCTATTTTACAAATGTCGTTGATATCAAACTAATTTAAATATACAAATATATATATTTAATTAGTTTGATATTTTCAATACCCGATATATTCTTCTATGTATGGTCCAGTGCTAATCTGCATCGTCTGTCCAAAGATGGCAAAAATTATCATTGACTCTATTTGTAAGATCAAGATCAGCATTGGTCTATAGAACATGCAAGAACCACTCAATCGTATAGATGCACGTGTTTACATAGAAGAGTTCTTGCATCACTTTAAGGTTTAAGTGGGATGTTATTGCTTCTTAAAGTTAATAGGATATATATATAATCTGACTATATGTATATTAAACTAGCTATTGCATCATTCTCAAGCGTTGATTGTGCATAAAGCAGTAGAGCTCAATATTGGAGTGCAATTTTATTTTGGTATAATGAAAGTTGAAGTCGTGGTTCAAATTTTGAATCTTAATTCTTGCACTGCATATTTGATGATACAATATTATATCTAATGTCTTTCCTCAGCTCAAAACATGATCACTTGCATAGATCTCTAGCCCCTCTCTTTATCTCTCAATGTATTTTTCTTTTTATATAATAGAAGTTGAAACTGTGATTGATCAGAACCGATTTCTGTATTCTCAATGCATATCATTGACAATTTTTTACTTTATTTTGTTATTCAGGTCTGCAAGCATTTGAGATAATGGCAATAGCAGCTGTAGGCAATAATCTCATAACATACGTTATAAATGAGATGCACTTTTCATTATCAAAATCTGCCAACATAGTGACAAATTTTATTGGAACAATCTTCATCCTTGCACTGCTTGGAGGCTACCTCTCTGATTCTTATCTTGGTTGCTTCTGGACCATGCTCATTTTTGGCTTTGTGGAACTTTCGGTAATGCCTTCTCTCTCTCTCTCACCTTTCCTTTTCTATGCCCTTAACTTTTTGTCCCTCTCTAGCCTCCCAATCTTCCCATATTACATCACTTGCGAAAGTCTCCCATCAGGTCAATAGTGATCCGGGCATGACACGACCTACTGTTTGTGTCATGACCGGTTAGTCGTGGCCTGATATAAGAATTTTTCGGAATCACATATAATCATGTGATTGTCATTGCATATTTATGTACATGACCACATGAAACACGTGATTGTCGCGTACGATGACGTAGTGCGACGTACGAAAATTATTGAAGTGACTTTTTTTATTTTATTTATATTAATGTCTCCTTCAACTTGCAGGGTTTTATACTCTTATCAATACAAGCTCATCTTCCACAGCTAAAACCACCCAAGTGTGACATGTCAAGTACTGATGGTGAACACTGTGTGGAGGCAAAGGGGTTCAAGGCTGTGATATTTTTTGTGGCACTTTACTTGGTGGCATTAGGGAGTGGTTGTGTTAAACCCAACATGATAGCTCATGGTGCTGACCAATTCAATAAAGATAATCCAAAACAATCAAAGCAGCTTTCGAGATACTTCAATACCGCATACTTTGCCTTCTCCATTGGTGAGCTTGTAGCTCTGACTGTATTGGTATGGGTGCAAACACATTCAGGCATGGACGTTGGGTTTGGTCTTTCAGCTGCTGTCATGGCTATGGGGTTGATCAGCTTGATTTGTGGAACACTTCTTTATAGGAACATGCCTCCTCAGAGAAGCATCTTCACTCCTATAGCACAAGTAATATTACAGTCTACAAGCTCTCTCTCTCTGCCCCCTTTTTTTTTTTGGTTTGTTATGGTAGAAGTGAAATTCGTAGTTTGATTGTCGTAGTTCGAAATCAAAATTTTAATTACAACGGGTTATAATCTCATCATTTCAGTCGGAGTCCTTTTATTTATTTTTTTTTCTTTTCCAAAAAAGATTATTAAGTTGTCCAGATGCCTAGCAGGTAAAGATTTACCTAAGTAAAAATGATGATTCATTTGAATTGACATAAATGTCCAACTGCAACTGGAGCCGACATGAATCTTCAAATTCTGAGTCAAAATCTTAAATGTCTATAGGCTACTTTGAAACCCTTTTTCTATTATCACGGTTTTGTTCTTAAAAAAATCAAGAATATGACAAGGAAAAAGAAAAAGCTAACTCTTTTCAAGAAAATTATTTTCATAAAACGTTACATAGCATAGAAATAGTATATCAAAGCACACTTTGGATATCGATTTTTTTCATTGTGCCTCCTTATTTTGTTAGATTGTCTGGTTACAAAATCAAGGAGCTTCTCATACTATTTACGATGGGGTGGATTAATAGTATTTTTTTATTAAAGATTAAATAATTATAAAAATTATATAATAAACAGGTCGGAATAAAATAGGTTTACATATTAAAAATACAAAAATATTAAAAAATATTTTATAGAATCAACCAGAAATATAGCCCCATCCACGACTTAAAGAACGTACTGGTGCCATAGTATCTTGTAATACATTATTGTATATACCTTTGTTAACCAAACTATTTGATTCCACTGATTGTGAATGCAATCTTGTTCCCTTCTGTTCATAAGAATTAAATAATGTCCTTATTGTTTGAATAAAATAAATCAATGAAAATATTGCAAGTGGTTCCTTCTGATTCATATGCTAGGAAAAAGGTTCATATTTAATGCTTGTGTCGTGCAAAATTGAAACATTTACATTTATTGGACCATTTTTTGGCATTTTCTTGATAAACTAAATCAAAATTTATATATAAAAAAAAAACAACTTTTCATATTTTAATTTTTTAATTGTTATCTCATCAGGTTCTTGTAGCTGCAACCTTAAAAAGAAAGCATTCATGTCCAGCTGATCCAAATATGCTTCATGGGAGCCACACCAACCTCACCAAGGCTGACACTGCAAACAATATCACTCATCACACTGAAAGATTCAGGTAATGTCAAGTTCTTTTCAAATACTGGTCATCACAGCGTACAACTTATCCGAGTTTTTCTTCTCCATTTTTCGTTGTCAGGATTTTTTTTTAACATTATTACATTATAAACGGAATCCGACTATTATAATTTTGTCTACATTATTTAAATTCTTCATAAATGTATTAGTTAATTCACAATTATCAATCTCAATCATAATATTATAACGTTGTTGATAGATCCATTTCGACCTATCAAACCAGAAACACTTTTCAAGATCTGTCAACTCTTTAGCTGGTTGCTCGTGTTTTGCCTCGAAATTCTCTCTTTGCAGTATATTACCTGCCAATGCTGGATCGTTGGGCCATACGGAGAAAGTTGGTCTATTATTGTACGATAATGGCATGCTTCTTCTATCGTGTGAGACATAATATGACAATATGATTTATAAATTAAAAAATTGTTTGTTAATTATTTTGGCTTAATAAATTTAAGACCTTACTTATATAGTTTAATTTTTAAGTGCATGATATTAATCTCGCTTAGAAACTTGAGGTTCTGGATATGAGGAATTGCAAAGAACATATACGTTAACAACCGAAAAACCACTATTAATTTCTATCTCACTAATCTTGAGCAATTTTCAGGTTCTTGGACAAGGCTTGCATCAAAGTTGAAGATGGAAATAACATGAGGGAAGATCCATGGAGGCTATGCACTGTAGCTCAAGTTGAGCAAGTGAAAATACTGATATCAGTCATTCCCATATTTGCGTCCACGATTATTTTCAACACCATTCTAGCACAGCTGCAGACATTCTCAGTCCAACAAGGCAGTACCATGAACACTCAGTTAACCAAACACTTCCATATCCCCCCAGCTTCACTTCAATCCATTCCTTACATAATGCTAATCTTTCTAGTCCCTCTCTACGACACATTCTTCGTCCCTTTGGCGCGAAAAATCACCGGCCACCCTTCCGGGATAACCCCTCTGCAACGAATAGGATTCGGCCTATTCGTTGCCACTTTCTCCATGATATCAGCAGCCCTGATTGAAAACAAGAGAAGACAATCTGCTGTAAATTCAAACAGAACAATATCCATATTTTGGATCACTCCACAGTTCTTGATCTTTGGATTATCAGAAATGTTTACAGCAGTTGGTCTAATTGAGTTCTTTTATAAACAATCCTTAAAAGGGATGCAATCATTCTTGACAGCTATGACTTATTGTTCATATTCCTTTGGTTTTTACTTCAGCTCTGTGCTTGTTGCTCTTGTCAACAAGATCACTTGTAATCAATCTTCAAGTAGAGGTTGGCTTGGTGACAACAATCTCAACAAGGATAGGCTTGATCTGTTCTATTGGACGCTAGCAGCATTGAGTTTCATCAACTTTTTCAACTATCTGTTTTGGGCTAGATGGTATAATCAATCTTCATCATCAGCCACTGTGCAGCGTGATGATTCTAATGGCCAAGATTTACACCAGTCTTATATGGTGGTAACATCGAAAATTGCTGGAGATGATAGTATACCTTGAATTTTGAAAGGAAATTTTTTTTTTTTCACATTTCATGCTTTTGGTATAAAAAATTCAAAAAAAAAAAAAAAAAAATGTGGGTGTAGGCTAATGATCAAAGTGTAACATAATGTATAGAGTATACTACTAATAATGAAACCAACAAGTTGGCGATACCAAGAATATTCTCTTTTCTATCCTGTGTATCACTTTGCTGAATCTTGAAAGGCAACATAAAATGCCGGTAGCCTGGCCGGATTAAAATTTTTTTTTTCCAATGAAAACGATTGAAATAATGTAAAATTTGATAATTTTATGAATAATATTCTTTATCCTAATTTACTTTTTATACTAAAAAAAATGTTCATTAGTCATAAATATGTATAAGAGTTAGTGACAGAGGCGGAGTCAGGATTTGTTATTAATGGGGGCTAAAATCAAATAATTAAATACTCATATATATATAAATAAATAAAAATCAGTGGGGGCTAAATTGATTTTTCAATTTAAAAATACTTTAAAAATACACATATTTTAAGACAAAATATAAATTTTCCCCACACTCTTAAAAATGGCTCCGCCACTGGTTAGTGGAGATTGCGAACTGCATTGGTCCGATTGGATCCACCCTTGCCCGTGGCAATATTGTAAAAGATGGATGCTTAGAGAAAAGAAATGCTCATTTTCAAGCTCCCAAAAGGCTTGAGTAGGGGTCACAAACATTTAACATGAATTTAGGCACAATCCCATTTGCAAGATTCAAAGCACTTTCCTCACTACTTTATTTTGAATGACAGAAAACAGACATATAAGATGTCTCAAACTAGTGCCCTATCTTTTTATTACTTGGAGGAAGGGGTCCCTAGTAGCAAATCTAACTACTACTACGATACGATGCAGGTTCATGGACTATAAGTAGTGCCCCATTCCATAAAGTCTAAAAGTGAGCCTCGCAGCCAAACTCAGAGAAAAATCCATTAGATTTGCTATCTAAGATGATGTCCCGTGAAATATCCCACATCGGATGCGGAGACCTTGGGATTGTTAGACATATAGAGTTCTCTCATTGTATCGTGTACGCGTGTTTTTCTGGCAGTGACTGGGAGGCGATAAAACCATGAGGGGTGTGGGCCCTAGAGCGGACAATACGTACATAGTGACGTCTTTGGACTTGGCTCGCCGTAATGTCCTTGGTGTGCTCGCACGGGGTTAATCCGTGGGGTGTGCTACAGGCGCGGGGGTTGGGTTTGGGGTGTTACAAAGGTGGTATCAGAGCCGTCGTGTTTGCATGGCTAGCGAGGACGCTGGGTCCCCGAGGAGGGGCAGGTGAAATATCCCACATCGGATGCGGAGACTCTAGGATTGCTAGATATATAGAGTTCTCTCATTGTATCGTGTACGCACGTTTTTCTGACAGTAGCTGAGAGGCGACAAAACCGTGAGAGGTGTGGGCCCTAGAGCGGACAATACGTACATAGTGACGTCTTTGGGCTTGGCTCGCCGTAATGTCCTTGGTGTGCTTGCACGGGGTTAATCCGTGGGGTGTGCTACAGGCGCGGGGGTTAGGTTTGGGGCGTTACATCCCGTGTTTGCTTTAAAGGTTGGGTGGAATATTCAGGTAAAAATGTATTACTGTTTTAAAGATTAAGTGAAATAATCGGATAAAAACATCTTATACCTGTTATAAATATTACATGATTCTTAACTGATTTGAAATATATATTAGATGAGTTACTGTACCATAAAATTTATTATCTTAGAATTGATATAATTTGATCTCCTCTAGAGTGTATTCCACGTCATAAAAAAGAAAAGATGATAGTCTTCATTTTCTCGTTCTATTCTTGATTATGTACTACTGTTGTACAAAGGGACATGTCTTGGACATGTTTTGATGTTGGAGATAGGCCCTTGGCAAATTCTACCCTCTAAACAAATCTAGCTAGATCCTCATGAAATTGTTGGCTAAAAGGTGAGTATGGCCCCTCAATACTTTTTTCCATGCATCTATCGAACTCTTATCTTTTGGTCTTGAGATTCATAATAGCTTGCACCACCATGACTATAAGCTTAGACGTAATCAATAAAGTTGTTTCTTTGCATAGGGTGTACAGTTTCAGCACCTACAATGAGCAATCATTTCATCATAAACGACCACAAGAATTCTCTAAAAAAATGTTCCGATTTAGCCCCAAAGTATGATCACTCATACAAGATCGCGAGTTTAACATTCTCCATTATTCTAAAATTTTACCATTAACTGATCAAGTACATATGTAAAAATGCATCGCTACATCTAAAATTCAGATTCTTATGATAATCCAATAATCAGACTCCGCCACTAAAACTCCCCCATCATCCAAAAGAACATGTCCCAATTCAGCACTTTTCATTGGCGTATTCAGCTTGTAAGCACTTGAGAGGGTAAAAATGGAGACCAAAACTTCATGAAATATATCGAAATGCCTTGGTGGTATTTCTAGGCCGCAAAATCACTTGGATCCTATAGTTTTACTAATTTGATATATTCGAAACTATTTTAGTCACCACTAATTTTGATATTCAAAACCATCTTAACCACGTCAAATAAACATTACAGACCCGAGCTAATCACTAACACTAAGGTAATTTGAAAAGGATAGATAAGAAGCAAAAGTGTACACTTGAAAGGAATAAAGTTGATTTCTTTTGTCATGATAGTAAGAAATCGAGCATGTCTAGTTTTAAGCCATGGCATATTCCTGTCACTGATCAGATTTTCTAGCCTTGTATAGGTTTTTTCCCCTTCTACCGTAGAATAACAAAATATATAGGCACGTAACACGAGGACAGTAATGGAAAATATTAGGTCTAACTAGTCGGACCACGCGACACTAGTGAGAGGCTTGCATTATGCGAGTCCCATCAGTCTGTGAAAGTCACTGCCGAATCCAAAAAAGAACTTAATTCCAATCCTTTCATTTCTTTCCAATTTTGGAAAAACAAAAATAACCTCATTAAAATATATTTTTCACAACTGGTCCCAATTGTCGCTTGTTCCCAGTGCTTTGGCAAAGAAAAATAAGAAAAAGTGTTTGCTATTTTACTAATCCAAAAACAACTTGGAAGAAAATGATAAATGTTCGGTAAAACGAAGTTAAGCATTTTCGATGTAACAAAATCAACTAGTTTTGCAGACAGTTTTTCCCTCAAAAAATAGCATCATGTGTAAGACGCAGAATCTGACACCATCCGACTAGCTGACACAACCTGGCAACAAGCTTTCAGAAATCCATGGAAACAATGGAAGGCTCACAAAGATAAGAACCAGGATAAAGGAAAGCCTACGACACTCCTATACACGGCAAGCTATTTCAAGAATCCGTGAGGATAGGGTACCACCATTGACGCTGAATATAATCCCCGAAATGGATGGGGAGGTAAATCCAGCTCTCCTCTTGGTGTCCACATCGAGTTTCTGCTATGTATGAGATAAGAAGCTATTGATCAGGAATGAAGAGCAAAAAGTCTAGGATTTCACTTTTCTCAGGAACGGGAGACATGCCTGAAACATTCTGTTACTCGTTTCTTATGGAACAATATTTCTCCCAGAGTGTTTGTGATTTTCCAATTTCACTCATGAGGTTCTTGAACTTGTGACTGCAATCTCCTCCACTGAAAAAAACAAGTAAGAAAATAAAAGTGAACCCATTAGCACAAGAGGGCTCCGTGGACTTGAAAGACAACGCTATGGTACGACATCGTGCTGTGATGATGACAGGCAAAGACAATAAGGATCTTATACACAAGCTAGAAAAATCCACATAGAAGAATTTCTTCACGCATCTTTTGCCTATTATACCCAAATATGACTTGCATATAATTATTAGCATTTTAACTTCACGTAATTTAATTTACATGATAGCATAAGACCAAACACAAAAAGATTGAACCTGTGATCATATTGATATCAGTACATTTTACCAGAAATGATATTTGTAAAAAAAAAATTACAGTTGCAGGCATCGCCATTTTCCAACATCATTCAGGCATGTCAACAGAACGGCAGTTAGGTTGCTAATTCACATAAAACTTAAGAGCATTACCTGATGCGGTTCAAGGATGCAATTGCCCGTAGGGCACTTCTGATCATATCCTCATTACGGTCTACTTCTTGCTTAACAGCATCCTGTTTTGGCCTGAAATTAATGGTCTTCTGGAGAGGCTCCACTAAAGAATCAAGCACTGGAAAGTGATATACTTCCGTTAAAAAAACTTTATGATAGATCAACCAAAACCTGGTAATGACTAGAAAAGCCAATTGCATATGTGGACATTGTCAGAAAGGTTCGCTTACCTGCCAATACAGCAGATGGACACTTGTCTGCAAGTTTTGATAGGATAAGATGGCAAGGCATTTTAACATCATAATGATCTGGAACAATGAGGTAAAATATGCAGGAAAAATTAATATGTTGTAAAGATCAATCGACCCGATGATCACCATTATAATAAATAACAACATATTGTAGAGACAACCAGAAAACAGTACTAATATAGCTCCACGAGGGATTTGCAGAGGTCAGGAACTAACCATCGAGACCAGATCTAAGGTATGGAACAATGAAAGATGAGGGATTCACTTGATCAAGACAACTATCCAACAATGTGTCTACACATTCAAAAGCTGCTTTCCTCAACTCAAGCCCATCGTCCACTGTGTGCTTGAAAGGACCCAGATCGACTGTCCTAATCAATTCTTTCTGCAAAAAGGGAAGAAGTAGATATAAGTTGTCAATACCATTATACCATTAGAATGGTGCCATCCGAAATTTCTCTCTTACGCGTATATAAATATTAAGTACCATTTTCCCCTTAAGAGAGGTTCCTAAGTAAGCCTTATTCAATATAAAAGAGCAACATATGCTTAAATCCGCAAGTTAAACTACTATAATTGTCCCTCTTCTTCGGGTTTGTCTTTTCCTTTTCTTGTTTCAGTGGTTTTCTTTTAGTTGCACCGGGGACAAAGGGGCCAAGATTCTTTGGATAAGCTGTACCATGTTATCTCATTAAATGTAAATAATATGTATAAAGAAAGTCACCTTAATTATTGTCTGATCATATAGAAGTGGCAACAGTTCTGGAAGCAGGCCCTTTATCAGGTTTGGCTTATTATGAGCGGCTGTACTCAAGGCCAAGACAGCTGCACGCCTAACATGCTGCAGAATTCATAATACCAATGTAAGACAAAAAGAGAAAAAGAAGGAAAACAGAAAAAGCGGTTCCTTTAACTTTGTTACTGGCACAACCCTCCAGCTTACTAAGTACTAAATCTGAATGCAATATGAACATAGCGTTAAGCAGAAAACAAGAGTAAGACTTCAGCTTTCGTGGCCCTCAACTCGACAGAAGGCACAGACTCGATATGGTGACATTTCTAGCAGAATCTTGTACATGAATGGTGATGGTGGTGACTATAGCAGGGCAGCACATGAAGCTCTCTGATATAGAAGTAATTAGCACAAACTATTTGGACAAAATCGAGCGGATGGAGAGAGAGAGAGAGAGAATGGCAAGGGAAGTAAGGATAAGAAAATAAGGAAAAATGAGATCTCAAGATATAAAACTCATCGTTTTTTCTAGAAATAATAAAACTCATTGTTACGATGAAAAACAAAGAACATGGCCAAAAGTAAGGAACAACAGAACAATAATATTATAATGAAAATTACCCTGTCAGAATCCTTGATAAGCATAAGGAAAGATGAGATCTCGGGATATAAAAACTCATCTATCTTTTCAGGCCGCTCTACTATGGAATACTTTACAGCAATTACAACTGTTGCCCTGGTAAATGCAGCTGGACTAGTTGTGCGCTCCTGCAAGACACATCACCAAGTTAATCATCAACTTCTGCATGAATGTGCGAGTATATATCCACAGAAAATCAAACTTAGGTGAATGATACCTTAAGTGCAGGAACAAGTTTAGCAGGTTCAATGAGGGCAATTTTTCCCAGACACTCAGCCACAACATTACGAACACCTTCTTCCTCGCTTTCACAATGGTTAAACAGTAAATTAAGTATCTTATCAACACTAGAATCATCAAATTCTGCTTTATCCACAGATTGTCTCACAATGACCTGCAAGAATGAGGGTTCAGTGATTATCCAAATGCTAATTAAAGAAGATAACTCGTTCAGATCACCATAAGAAAAGGTATAACTCGTTCAGATCACCATCAGAAAAGGAAAAGGAAATTAAAGTAAACTCCACGAGTACTTCTTGCTCTTTGAGCATACCTCCTTCAACGAATGTAGCAGTAGATATTGCTTTTTCTGCTGATTATCAATCTTGTCCAAAATAAATGGTAAATACTTGGGCAGATTACCAACGGCAATATTTCCAAGAGCATAAGAAGCAGCTGATTTTATCTCTTCAAAAGGAGATTGGAAGGATTCAATAATAATATTCTCTATGTGTGCATGTGAGCTCAGATCTTTCCTTCTCCCAATCTCTCCCAGGCATAGAAGTGCAAGATGTTGTTTGGCCTATAAAGGAGGGAAAAAGTGAGAAATAAAGCTGAGACGCTAGTCATGTGCTTAATTGTTAAATGATCCAACATCTTCACAACAAGATTTACAAGAATAAGATCATATCTTCAGCACGTTATCCACCAAAAAAGTTTCTCAAATTCACTTGCAATAAGCGTCACCATTCAATGCAGACATATAGAAAGCAGAAATCCAATTTTCCCCAAATACAAGAACGTAAAGCATCAAAGCAAGTTTTAACCAACTTTTAATTGCAGAAAATTATAGGTTTGTCATATACAAGAAAATATACAAGTTTCTAACCAGGAAAAACTCTTTCATATCTATACCATTATTCCAAAGTAGTAAGAAGATGGAATCAGGTCTTTTGCTAAATAAATAAGAATCAGTAGCTTACTGAATTGTTACTATTATCATCTTTCAGGATGTCTGTCAGCATATTTACTGTTGTTGAACACTTTTGATCACCCGCAGCCAGACAGAGAACAGCTACACATTGAGCAATGGAAAATAAAGCCTGTTTAGCAACACCTCCAGACTGTGGAGATGGTTTGGCAGTAGAAAGAAGAGAGTCTAGCAGCACATCAAAGCTTGTATTAGCTGAGTAAACCAAGGCAGCAAAGAAGTTTTGTAGAGCCTGCAATATGCACGAAGATAATTATTGAAAAGGTTAAATTCAACATTAAGATAAGATTCAAGCAAAGGCAAGGGTAATACCAAAAGAGCTTGCCCTTGAAGTAATGAGCTTTTCACTAAAGCAAGTGCTTGGGGAAGAACTTTGTTTCGGACAGTCGAACCAACATTTGGGCTCGA
Source organism: Ehretia macrophylla (assembly GCA_037974665.1). Lineage (NCBI taxonomy): Eukaryota > Viridiplantae > Streptophyta > Magnoliopsida > Boraginales > Ehretiaceae > Ehretia > Ehretia macrophylla. The sequence goes on from CM075766.1 coordinate 54,854,158, forward strand.
CCTTCTGTCAGCCATTAAGGTACAGCACAGTTCCAGGGCTAGAGCCGTCATATGCAAATCTGAGTCACTGAGATTCAAATAAAGCATAAAGTGACCTAATTAACATTCAGATTGTTCCAGAAAGCTGAAAGTGTCACAAAATAATGCTTATCAAAGACGAAGAAAAGAATAAACTAACATAAATTCAAAAAGAGCAAAACATAAAACCTTATCAGAGTTGAGAGTTCCACAATAATGACTTCATAAGCAGATGGGACAATTTTATCACCATAAGCAACTATTAACGTGTTAAGTGTCCCAAGAGTAGCCTGCCTTAGAGCTCGATTAGCCTATTTTCAGAAAGAAAGCAGTTCAATATCTTCTGCTCATAATCAAATAGTTCTTGGAAAAAACTAACAAGAAAATGATGGAACAGAAGTTGCTCTCACCTTCCGCAAGAATGCAGTTAACTCTGCAATCACATGCTCTAAAACAAATGACAGATCCAGATGGAGTGGAGAAGCAGCAATGACAGCAAAAGCCTGAAAGTCGATATACACATTCGTTAAACTAACACATAGGTCTACATAAAACCTATTCATGTCCTAATAGAGTGTTAGCATTTCTATTATTTTGTTTATCAAGGAAACTCCATACAGATAAGCAATTGATTCCCTCCACTAGACCAACAATTCATCACCAAACGAGTGAATGAATCAGCTGCTATAAGATAAGACAAGCTGTGGTTGATGTCACAATAAGGAAAGCAGATTACATAGGGAAAAGGATGAAACTCTGAAATAAAATGACGTTACAATTCTACACTCCAAATGTTACAATTCTACACTCCAAATCATTCACCTCTAAAGACAATAAAGGTGCTTTTATTAAATACCCAAGAGGATATGATTTTAATGAAGCAATCACTCAATACATTCTACTGCATCCTCTTATATTAAATGCCATGATTTGCAATCATCTTTTTGCAGCAAAGTTGAAGAAAATAGCCTTCTATTAATGGACTTCAATTCTAGCAGCTACTACATATATATGTTTTAACTTCTGAAATGAGAGGCATCAAACCATATCAAGAACATTAATGGACAAACACAAGAAAGGCTCAAATAAAATAAGTTTGAACCAACCTTTACAGCCGTAAGTCTAGTTATCTCATTCCCCATCCGATCCACAAGCACGGGAAGGCATGATGGTAATTCTGCTACGAGGTGATCACCAAATGTAGACACGACAAGCCCCATGCAGGTAATGGCGCACTCCTTGACCTCCTGAAAGACGAGCACAGTAAGATAAAGTGAAATTACAAAGACACCTTCAGTTATAGGGCTGCTTCTCACCTGATCCTGGTCTTGGTTTGTCAAACGTGCCATGATAGCATTATATATTGGATGGACATAAGGTTTGAAATCAAAGTTGAAGCCCTACAGAACAAATCCCATTATCAACATTTTCTGAAAGGCCCATGTATACTAGAAACAGGATCAAAATTAAGAGCAACCTAACCTCAATATTTGGCCGTACAACACGGACAAGTTCTCCACAAACTCTTAAGGCCTCAGCTGTAACTTTGTAATAACGCTCACCGACAGAAGATATAACTGGACCAGTAATAGACTAAAAAATGAAAGAAAAAACCATAAACAGGTGTACAGGACCAGTAAAGACTGTAAGATGAAAGCAAAAGCCATGATCAGATATTAAGTCCCTAGCACAAATTATAAGGGAATTCTTGGTTGGATTTATTTTCCTTTTCATTTTTGATGAGTTAAAGAAAACCTTATTCATAGTGCACCAAGGGGCTTAACCTGTATACCTCTACTCAAGAAGCATCAAGCTTATCTAGTTGAGTAAACTGTCCAGGAAACCTACAAAAGAAATAGGGTTTCCAGGATAACTCTCATTATCCACAATTATTACTCAACTCTTCGTTGAACATGACGCTAAAATTATTACTGATTCTTGGTTGATATTAACTTTGTAATAACATTCACCAACAACCATAATGTCCGGGACTTTGTCAAGAAAAGGTTTAAAAAGAAAAAATAGTACGGTACCCAAAGGTAAACATTTCAGCTTCCTTATACCACGTAGTCATCTTGTTTTTTTACTTTGATGTCAAAAGGATATTTTTCGAAGTAACAGCAAGTTATTATTTGTTCAAAAGTAGAACATGATGCTAAAAGAAGTAAGCTAGCACAAGAAAATACATTTACATGGCAATTTTAAGTTTGAGACTAATAATTAAAATAAAATATAGAGCTAAGATATATCTAATAGACTTTGGAAAATCAAAGCATGAGATAATATCCATGTTTTTCGTTGCCTGTTTGTAATCCAAATTGTTTCTTTGGGATAGCTAATGATCAGATTTTTATAATCCTCCAACTTTGAATAGCAGCTTTCATACTATATACTAACATAAAACGGTTCAACTTGATAAAATCTATTCAATAAGCTGAAATTTCAAGTTTTAAGGACAACCAATGGCAAGATTAATATGCCTATACATGGATACATGGTACCTAACAGTTCAATTCAATCATTAAATTCTTCAGAAGCTTCTATAGAAAGGAGAATATGTCATAAAAAGTTACCTTAATATGTGGATGGAAAACAGAAGGAGCATGAGACACCATTACAAGTCTTGTAAATATGAGAGCCTCAATTTTTAAATTTGAGGTTGAAGATTTGTCCTGGTAAAAGCCAACAGGAGAAATAAAAGATGTCACTATATTATCGAGAATGGAAATATTATCAGGTTTTCAGAGTCTATGACTGTCAAGAGAAAGAACATACACATAAGGCTTTCTCAATTCCAGGTACAAGGGATCCAATGTGGTCAGCAAGACAGTCAGGAAGAACCACCACCAGCTCTTTCAGAACTGAAAATGCACCAACCTGCAAGGAAATTGAGCAGTTTCTACTAGCTCAGGGCTGACACCAACCACCGGCAGAATGCAGAAGAATTTTATCATCAGGATCTATCTACCTTTGTCTTGACAGATTTCTCCCGGAGCTGCTTATTTATAGATCTGACAATCTTGGGAACTTCTTGCTTTAACAACCATCTAAGACTGCAAAATATGACATAGTGTGAGAATTCACTACCGTCACATGGAAAGTGTGCTAGTGGTAGAAGGGCAATATGGTGCCAAATTTGGCAAGCTTGCTGTAAGCAATAGGGATAGAGACTTGACTTTTTTAAGGTGAAAATAAGATGCAAAATTATGTAAACTATGCTAAAGAAAAATATTTAAACCATGCATTAAAAGAGATAAAAGAGTAAAATATTTCTCAGTTGTGCTCAACGAGAGAACTCTTTAAAGGACAATAAGCGTGCAATATAACATACATGTGAAAGTGGGCGTTGGCAAACATGGAGAGAAGCCAAATATTGAATCATTACATATGCCCAATTATTCACTATGTACTACAGAGTAGATGTATAACTCAATTAGCCATCAATTTGATGTTCATCGATTAGCTCCCTTATTCAACATTATGGCATAAATATAACAAATATCTAACTTATGTAATTTCTGTGCTTCTGTTCTTCCCTTATTCTCCATTTCATTCTTTTCCTTTTCCATCAACCCAAAACCCATCATACATTAAGTAAATTGTTATCACACTTCTTTTCATGCAATATAAATTTAAATTAGACTTCTGTTCAGAAAAACCAATAGAAGATCGTAAAAGCATGTCCTAAGATAATCACACCTCTATTCGCTAATCTTCTTAAAGGAGAAATCAAGAAATTGTCACTTAAGAAACATAGAGTAGAGTTCATCTTGCCTCGATTCGTCCAAATCTGTTTGCCCTTTCGTGACATTCCCAGTTTGTCGAAGTAATTCAATGAACGTACTGAAGACATCCATCTGCAGTATAACTTTTTAGATAATTGACAGAGCACATACTCATACTGAAATGGGACTCCAACAATTCCCCTTACCTTCACATTTTCCTCCCTTTCTTTAAACCTATCAATCAACTTCGGACAAGCCTGTGGCAATTGGTGGTTTGACACAGATGAGATAAATCTTAATCAAGAAGAAACAGTTAAAAGAACAATTCCTTTTACAATTAGCAATATAGTCTAGAACTATCAACTATAACATGAATTATTGTTACTATCAGGTAGTACAGAACCTTTAATAAGAAACTCAGAGTCAGCTTAAGAACAGAAAATTCTCAAAAGAAGAAATGTTGGAGCAATAAAGTTAAGGCTGATGTACCTCCTCATATAGCTTAAAGAGCATCTCAGGTCGAGAAACAATTAACGCTGCTAAGCATTTGGCAGCAGCTCTTCGAACTTTCCAGCTGACATCTTCATCATCTGTATATTCGTTAGCACTCTCACTGCAGTTCCATGAAGAGAAACACATCAGCACAAACTCAAGAACTCATAACCAAATCAGTTATTTGCAAGCTTGGATAAGTAGGCAACATACTCATCCTCTTCCTCTTCATGATTTTCATCATCAGTGTCTTCCTCCATATCATCAGTAAAATTAGGATCATAGCTAAGAAACTCCAGAGTAAGGTGTAGTATTTGGTCATAATAAGAAGAAATATCTCTTGGGCACCTAAGAAGAAAACTCTCAAGGGCCTGCAATAAAAATTAGAGTCAAACCTTAAAGAAAGCTATAAGAGAGATATTTTTGTGTAAACTGTTTCATTTTTTCATTATATTAAATCTGAGTACAACTGCTGCTATTTATAGATGACTGCAGTAGCAGCTCTGCATTCTTCTAGAATATCTGCACATGGTCTAATTCTGCACATGCTAAAATGACAACCAGCTGTCATTTTTGACTAACTTTCTAGCTTGAACAGTTCTGAGAAAATATCTCAGAACTGTGTTAGTTACTCTAACTGCTTCCTAACACTATAGCAATACACGAGAAGACTAACTGCAGCATTACATGAACATAGCATCTATACTTTATCAAACCTCAAGCACACAATTGAAAATGAAGCAGACACGCAAAAATTGTGGATGCATCACATAATGGTAAGAAAGAAAGTGAAAATTCAATCAGAAATACAACCTGCAAGCTGTACTCACGAAGCTCCTCATCATTCTCAGATGCACTTTTACAGTAGTCAATAAGCAATGGAACTGTATCTCCAAGATGGGGACCAAAACGATAGCCAACAGCACGGCTAAAATCAAACCCCAATGCTTAGTCAAAAGTAGCCAAATTAAACTAGAAAATGAGAAAGCAAGATGTAAAAAGGAGTTATTCTTGATAATATAATCAGTTTGACATAACTTTGGAGCCACTTGTGACTATCACAACATCATGATTTTTCAGGTAAAAATAGAAACTACTTAACTCTATGCATGCCTACCAACATTTACAACTTTTGAGAGGGTTTAAAAGAAGGCAACCAAAAAGAATATAAAGGAGGTTCAACCTTAACACAAACAAAAATTCCTATAATAGAAAATTCCTATAATACTTTTCCCTGGCCATCAATAATAAATCGATACAAAGCCGCTTTCATTTTAGTGCTGACTGCTTCAAATATGCACAAAGCCCACTGATCTTGAAGGTTCCACCATTGCTCAAAGTATATATCACAACAGGGTTGAAGTTTCATCTAATTCTCATCAACATTGAGAGATATTTTTGCAGTAGTAGCATAGAACATGGGGCGCAACTTCTGGCATGCCTACAGTATATCCTATAAATGCTAATTCCATTTGACAAATCAAATTAACTAATTCCAGCCAACACATTAGGGATCAAGAGACGATGCACAAATATAAAGGATATAACCATCAGCCATGAAATCCTAATTGGGAACTTACCTTAAAGCCCCAATCATTTGAATGTTTGTTCGCGTCATTTCAGGTTTCGTGCCCTTATTTTTCAAAAGCCGAACAACTTCAACTGTAGCCTTTGCTAGCAAATCATCTGATAAGCTTGAAGACAGAGATGCTGAGGGGAAGAAAAGTGTTATTACGGTGTGCAGAAGAATACCATGAGAGGTAGCTACTAGCACCCAAAATTCCCATTCTAAAACTGCTCCTACTTGTGTCAATGAATCTTACCGATACAGGAAACGGTCTTCTTCCTAACACTGGCTTGATTGGAACTTAGCTGGGGTAATAATGCACCCAATAGTAACTCGTGATCCGATGCCACCAGATTCCCATATTTGTGAAGAACATCACATAAAATATCAAGACATTCACACTTTATTTCTGTACTCATGCCCTGGACAAAGCAATAGAGTTCCAATTTAGGGAAAATAACAAGGATAAACATAATTGGCAATTAAGATCTAAGCATTTAAATATACTTTGAATAGAAGTATGCAAAGGTCGTTTAGCCTCAAGTATGCCCCTTTAGGTACACATCAATCAAAACATTAAGTAGGAAGAGTGAGAGGGGGAGGGAACAAGAGAAACAGAGGAGAAGGTAAGTGGGAGCAGAGAGAGGGAAGAACGAGAAAAAGATGACGAAAATGAAGCTAGCAGTATTAGTGATATTATTCTTTCATGGATTGCAACCTGGGAGCAGTACTAGCAATTTATGACCTCGGTGACAAGAAAGTGTCAAACAAAGGACAGAGACCAGCCAAAAATCATGAGAAAATTAGCAGGTCATTCTTCTATATGAAAATAAAGGACTCTTTGAATATGTTATCAATCTCACAAATATTGGAGATACATTAGTGGACCTTGTTAACAATTAGAAAATAGTCCCTCACTATCTCATTGCATGGCACCGATCGACTTGGCAGGCAGAGTTAGGAGAGAATGAAACATAATGCATTTTAAGATAATTAGGGCTATTTGATTCTTATGGAATTTTAAACCTTTCAAAGTGAAACATGGGAGACACGTTAATCCCATAAAGAAAGATTTGTAACATTACGTGTTTAAAATCAAAAGCAAAGATTCCTGTTAGGAAAGTGAACATTATTGTGCACCATCCCAAAAAGTAAATGATGCCATTCAATTAGGGACGGAAGGAATTATGACACCTTTTAATCATCATTGGATTTAGCATACTAAGCAAGCAATACCACATCTCTCAATCATTTTCATATGCCTTAACAAAGTGATTGTTCAGGTGACATCACAAGCTGCAAAGAATTAGAAATACACAAAGTGTACGTATTAAAATCACTACTATTCACTTATTAGCTCATCATCCAAACTCAATTCTTGACAATGTGTTGATTAATGGAGAGCTTGATACATCATACACTAAAACTTGCTGAACTCCAACTTCTCTCATTTCTTAGAGCTGAGTTGAAGAATGTTTACAAGAGACAAGTTTCTATAGCCTTTTCATTCTCTCGCACTTGTCCTCTCCAAAGCCATTTCAACCATTTTTTAGGTGAAGAATTTTTGGGATACCAGAGGGAAGATACAGAAGTAAAACTTTGCATAATCACAAAGAAAGCTAACATAAATAAATAGAAGACATAAATTAGAGAATCATACAACAAATCAAGTTTTAAACTTAGCATTAGGTAGACATTGTCCAACATACGAAACATCCATAACAACTACAAACTCATACAAGAAACCCCATCAACAATTACTACATACAAGTCCCCAAGTGCTATTCTTCGCAGACCACCCACAAAGCTATTTATTTATCAAAATTGACAATCAAGTGAAGTTTATATATATGAATCTACCTGATCTGAGACCCATTACTTCATTAGGTACCCTTTATAAAAATCAGTTGGAATATGTCCCCACACTCTATTTCAGAAGTCAAGTCAAGTTTATATATAGTGGCAATTTGATCTGAGAACCTTCATTAGGAAACCCTAATACAAATCTCTAATTAAAGACAGTTCAGAAGGACTCACAGGGGCAGTGATTCCTTTTATCAACTTTGGGGAGATGGATACAAGAACAGATTGTGCGACAGATGACGTAGGAACTTCAGCAACAATTGTCTTCAAAGCTATACTCGCAATGTCACGATGCTGCTCTTTCCCATTAAGCAACTTGTCACAAAGCTTATCTGTCATCTCCAAAACTTGTTGCTCTCGGACTTTCTTCACCAATGGAGCAAGACTGAGAAAGATATCCATGCAATAAACAAAAATGAATGAGTAAACACAGCTAGGAAACATTTCTTTAAAACTTCAGCTACATTCTAACAAATAAAGATTCATAATTCGTAAGCACTAAGCAGCCAAAGATGGCGTCCATAAGCAAGACAAGGACAATAGTAGAAGCATAAGAAAAGGACTCAGAAAAATGGCCTAACCATTTCACAGCTAATCCAGAAACATCACCCGCTGCATCGTCAAGCTGCTGTAGAACAATGCTCGACAACTTTGCTTCAAGTTCAACATCAAGTTTAAACGTTTCTTTGTTTAATTCATTAAGCAAATCAGAAGTTGCCATGTATCTGTAATCCTTATCCTTACCCGTCATCTGCATAACAAACTCAAACATGGTCAAGGATGAACTCTTGGGGAAAATATAAGCCAGGCAAATAAAATCTGACAACAAACTGAAAAAGCACAAAGAGTAGAGAATATTACCTTTTCAAGTATACCAGTTATGGTTAAATTTGCCATTTTTTCCAGAACTTATGTAAGATATTTGTATCTTAGAATTCACCTAGAGAAGAAACCACCCTGCAATTCAAGTATCAGACTCATTAAAAGATAAATCAACAAAATCTGAAAATATGCAGTAACTAAGAACTAGAAGCCTTTGTTTCCAAATGGTTATGGAAAGTTCCAATCAAGAAATGGCTGATAAAACATGTTAATAATAACATCCAACCCCAACGGAACCTTAGTGAAAACACCCAAATCAACATTCATTCTGTAAATTCTACATCATTAAGTGGGCCACTAATAACATCCTCTTTCCTCGTGACTTGCTGTTTGTCAAGGCTTCATCAATTACCACAAGAAAAATATGCCAAAATCATTATCATCTGGCAGTGACAAAATCTTCCATATGTTATTTGCTAAAGATTTTTCTACCATATAAGCTTGTTTGTCATCAACAAATCAAAATGAGTTGTTTTGGCCTGACTATAACATGCGAGCATAATAAATGTCTATTAGTGCCCGTACTTATTTCGACTACAATTAATGCAGTACTTTCTTAATCTTTCATAATCCAATGAATGTCGAGGTAGTACATCAAGTATACAAGCTGCTAGCAGCCCAGTAGATCAACAGACAACATATCTCAGAGCTCAAACATAGCAAGAACTGTAACTATGAACACCATTCACCAAAAATATCACGCAAAGCAAAAAATAAACAATAAAATAACTATAATGCATATACATACACATGTAAAAAAAAATTAATAATAAAGAAGAACCGCGATTAATTTTCTAACAAGCATGTATAAATCACATTGCATACGCCATCTAACAATACGATCAGTAAAAACCCTAACGAACTAGCAATACATATACCTATACGTAAACATATAAAAACATATACACAATAAATGCAAATACGTACATGTGTGAAAAAATTACATGTTTAAGTAGTGAATTAAAAGGAAATTTACAGAGAAAAAAAATTAGAGAGATCTTACCGTGAGGGGGAAAAACTGAGAGAGGAAGGTCACAAGCAGCAAAAACACACAGTGGCGTGTGTTTATGCGTGTAGTTTTAATTGATCTCTTTTGGTTAATTGAGCATACACACGCAGATATGTATGTATATAAGCGCACAGATTGTGTGCTGTGATTTTATCGGAGAGCAGAGGCTAGAGTGTGCGCGTGTGTGAGTGTGTGTGTGTGTGGGGTGGGGCGCGGGGAGGGGGGGGTGGTTGAGTGAGTGAGTGAGTCTTGGCTTTGCTGCATAGGCCACGCAATATATAGTCGAGTCAAGAAGCGAGAGAGGTGGACCGGTTGGATTGGGCAGATTTGGGAGCTTTTGTCAAAACCGGGTCGGGTCGGGTCCTTCTTGCCCTTTTTTTTTTTTTTGACCTTTTCTTGGTTTTTTTAAAGATTTTTTGTTTTTTTTTTTGCTCGGTAAAGATTTTTTTGTTGGGTTGAAATGATAAAAATTTTGTTACTTTAACAAATTACCTCAAGACATATTAAAATCGAAGACTTATTAGATTTTCGTATATTGTAGAATATATTATTTTTTGAAAAATTATTCAATTTGAAACAGAATCATCTAAATGAGATGTGAGTTTGACTTCACATGAATGAGACCTACATGTATTCTCAGAGTTGAATAATGCGACCGGTTAATTGTAGTGTTTCCCTTTTTTTTTTTTTTTTTACAATTAATTGGAAAAGGCATACATAAAAGAAGGACATTGTAAAAGAGAAGAAAAAGGAAATTGTTTGACATTGATTTAGGATTATATCTATTTTAAGAATGAATATCATAAAAAGAACAAATTACTGGGAAGAAGTAATAGAGATAGACATGTTAAAATCCATTTTTCTCATGGCACATTTTAAGTAAACTAGTCTTTAAGAAAAATGAAGATATCAATTCCTTTATGAGAAGATTATAAAACGGAATTTTAATTTTTTTTTTATCATATGTTGCTGGCAAAATGCCTACCCCTTCCTGTTTGTTTCTTTCTTATATCTAGCAAATAAAATGAATATGCACCCATGTATATGCATAATATGTAAATGCGACTATAAACCCTAAGCAATGAATTTTGAAGAACAAGAGAAAAAAGAACTTAAAGTTGATTGAATATTTTTTAATTTGTAGGTTTGATATGATAGTATAAAATAATGAAAACTCTTCCAATAATCTAAAATAATATCAGTCTGTAAAAAATGAGATAAACCCCATGTGCATAGAAACCACTCATGAATCATCTAGATTGATGAAATAACAACCCATAAAAAAATCTATATCGCTTTAATTTCTTTTAATCCGCAGGTTAAAATGTCATCATCTTAATTCCTTGTGATGATTATTGATGTTTGTCCTCCACAGATGTTTTGATGGTCTTGCATGCTAAATTTACCACCATGCTAGATGGTAACTTGGTACAAGTCTTTGGATATTTTTGTGCAAAACGCAAACCGATATATCATTGAACAGAAAATCATTACATACTCAAGAGGTCACTCACGTTATTGTTAGAACATTACGGTAATGTATCATCGTTGACAACGCCAATTCCTGTCCTTGGTACAGAATTGAAGGTGCCTCCATCAATGTTAACTGTAGGCTTTCATCTATACAGATTTCTCCCTCTGGGTTGCTGACCGCAAGCTCTTAAGCAAGGGATGAAGGGGAAGAAGGGCCGCGGGGTCAGGCACGGGGAGGGGGTGATGTCCAGGGGCAATAAACTTCGGATATCACATATAGATCGATGCCTCTCAATTCCAGAGATGCAAGCATTCATTCATGTGCCATTGATTCTATTCAGAGTCTTCATCAAAGAAGGGAGCATACTGCATATGCCTATGGCTCAGACAATCAACACTGGTTTCATGGTTTCTTCTGCCACGGTAGAGGTCCATGCTAGTACCATGATAGAGCTAGCTCCAAGCAAAGGAGAAAAGAAAAAGAAAAAATACCAAGAGAAAACAAAGTGATGGTTGGTTGGAGGTTGTTTTCGGGGTTTAAAAAGACGGGACCTCCCTCCGTACGTTGTGAGATCATTTGTTCGAAAATATGAATTTTATGTACAAAATAGCTTAACTTTACTTTATGATAGTAGTAAATCACAAGGTCATGGCCCTAAGTGGAACCTCCTCTATATCTTTGTCCAAGTCTTCCATTGAGCCATCATGTTTCTCCTGGAAAACCGAGGTACATCATTAGACCCAGACATTCTCGAAAATCAATGTAGCATAAAAATCCAACATTAGTCACTTCAATGATTGGAGATCAAATTATCATGTAAAGGGGGTAGTTTCTCTTTGTAATGCAAGGACGATGAGATAGATGAGGCAGAACTGGCACCGGATTTTGTAATGTCCCTAAAATGATCTTCAGATATATCTCCTCGAGTCCAATGGTTGAACTCTGGACATGCATGGTCTGAAGGATTCAACTAACATATCAATTCCAGATGGAAACTTTTCCAAATACTTTCAAGAGGCAATTCAGGATCTGGCAAGTCTTTTAAGGTTCTAGGGTGACCATAAGGCGTACGCTGAGAAAGGGTAGTTATTGATCCTGACTTTTTCTATCCATTTGCCTTTTTTTTTTTTCACTTCTTGTTTTGTTTTTCCTGTTCTATTTGGAAGAGAGACCTCCCCGAGAATCTCTTGTCATTAGCCCAGCCCAGATAAATCAAGAAATTGTCTCGAGTAAGATGGTGGTGTCACTGGTTTTGAATTTCCTTCCCTAGTCCCAAAGCTTTCAGGGGAGGGGGGCGACAGGTGGTAGGGGTTTGGGTAGGAATGGGCTACTTTGTCCCATGCCTTATGGATCAGGACATTGACTTGCAAAGAATTGCAAAAGTTAGTCCACGAGGAGTCAGAAATGCAGCATTAGTTTTATGATACAGCACCTCTTGGTTCGTGCAGGAAAAAAATAAACGAAGAAACAAGTTGAATTAACACACAGACCCAGAGGGAGAGGGAGAGGGAGAGGAAGGGGGAGGGGGAGGGGGGAGATGCCCTTTAATTTCCTAGCAATGCCAACCTTACAATAGTTTTAGACTAATCGTAGCAAATTTTCAATTCGACCTATCAGTTTCTATATGAAAGCTGAAAGTCATATCATTTAATAGTCTTCTTCCTACATAAGTGCTTCAATTTTAACAGGAATTTTTAATAGGAACTACATAATTAGACAAAGACAGGCGAAAGAAAGAGGAATTAATAGGTCTAACTGAATGAAGGAAATGGAGCGTACCACTGGATCACTTAATTTTGATTGACAAGTAAACTGTTCCATTTCATTATCCCCAGAAAGAATTTTCGCTCCACATCCAGCTTTGTCCACTTGGCCTACAGCCTCTTCATCAACCAAAACTAGATTTATATTATGATTATCTGACTTGGCATCTGGAATCTGTTGAAAAAAAAAAAAAAAAACTCAAAAGAAGCATCTATTAGGTAATTTCCTCACAAAATCCATGCATATTGAACATCATGAACAAGAACCTTTCAAGGATTTTCACAAGCAAAATCATTATTTTATTAAAGGCACAAGGGAGAATAATGCTCGATGATTTTTCTCTTTTTCTGAAAGAGGGAGGAGGAGTCTCAAGGAAAAGGGTGAGAATAGAGAAACCCTACAGAAAAAAGAGCATAAGAAGATAGAACTCTCAAAGAAAAGAGCAACTGAATAATGACACGTTGCTTCATCAACATACTCGCTAGAAAAGCTGAAGTCGAAAGGGAAAGGCAACCTAGACTAGCTTTACATAAAAAGACACTCGTGATAACTGGGATGTTTTTTGTACCTCAAACATGGCTTCTGTCAGAATGCTTTCCAATATGGTTCTCAAACCTCGTGCTCCAGTGTTTTTCACCATTGCTTTCTTTGCGATTAATCTCAAAGCATCATCTGTAAAATGTAACTTCACCTGTGATTTCAAACACCAAAGTTATTACACAAGTGGTCAAAGCGTTTCAGTGCTGAATAAAGTAGAGGTGGAAAAGATGATGCATATGACACATTTCAGATGAAAAACTTACATTGTTCATGCTGAACATTCTTTTGTATTGTTTGCAAAGAGCATTTTTTGGTTTTGTGAGGACCTGCAAAAATGATATTTACCATCATAGGGCACTAACTCTAATCACAAATGAAGAGTATCCTTAGAAGCAATATCTTAAGATTAAAGTTTAAACTGGTAATGTTCTTTCAAGTTTCAATTGCAATAGTAAATTATAGGAATACTGATGGACAGCTGGAGTTGTTGCGAAGATGGATATAGTAGAAAAGAGTGGCAAGCAGAATAAGGGGAAAACTGGTGCCTCTTCTAGATAAAATAAACCAATAGAAAGTAAGTTTCAGAAGTTGATTATATAGATGAAGCCTGCAAGGATGAGGTACAACACCAACTCTCTTCCCCCCCACCCCCCCAAAAAAAAATAATAATAAATGGTACTTTCAGCTGTGGAATCTAAAGCAGGAAATATAGTTCCCTGCTGGCAAGTGCCATCTCAACAGCCAGGGTAAGAAAATGAAAACAACATAAGTAAAGGAAAACACGAGTCAAAACTTACCACACATGCACAAAACAGAACACAACCCCCAAAAAAAAGATAAAAGAAAAAGAATTATAAGCAAACCTGAACAAGTTGGTCTTCATCTAAAGCAGATAAATTCACTAAAACGGGAAGGCGTCCGACAAATTCGGGAATAAGACCGTAAGCAGTAAGATCACTACTTTCTACCTGGAATTCACAAGACAAGATTGACCTTTAAGTATCAGGGCACTAGGAAAAATATCAGAATATATCAAGCTTTAAGTATCCGCACTAGGAGAAATATCGGAATATCTCAACCCAAGACATTGAGAATAGTGTTCATCTAGAACGCCGTTATCCTAAAAAGTATATAGAGTAATGAATTCTCACAGAATCCAATAATGAGGACGTTACTGCAGCATCAGTCAGTCCACCAAGTCTCATATTAGTGCGAACTGGTGCGCCAAAACCAATTGAAGAATCTTGTCGTCTGAGAGAATACAGTGAATTCCAAAGCATAATTACAAAGGAAGTTATGATTGAGAAACCATTATGTCAACCAATTTAAATTTGTGCTACCTCTCTGAAATGGTTTTCTCCAAATCAACAAAGGCTCCACCACATATGAAAAGGATATCTTTTGTATCTATCTGCCAATTAACAGGATGATACAGGAGTAGAATCAAAATCATAAAAGAAAATGAAGAATATTGGAGGAAAACTTGCTGAGAGAGAGACAGTGATTACACGTACCTGAATGCTATCACTACGTGGATGCTTGCGAGCTCTGTTATCTGGTACACTCACAATCTAAACCAAAACAAAGTCTAAAATAATCAATAAGATAATTATCAGGAAATAAACCAGAATATCATCCAAAATATCTATATTGACATCCACATATAAAATAAGAGAGAGAGGGGGGAGGATGGAAGAAAAATGGAACAAACTTAAAGAACAAGAACTGCAAGCAATATAAGTTGAAGTTCATAAGGTAAATATGTCTAACAAAATGAAACACACAAGTAACAAGAATCCCAAAAAAGAGAAATAAGAATGAAAGAAATGACAAACAGCATTGATCGCTTCTGCAGAAGCACCTACAGTTCCTTCAAGCATTTTTAACAGCGCCTGTTGAACACCTTCTCCAGAAACATCTCTCCCAATATTCAAATTCTCACCCTGCAAGAAGCTCCAAGTTGAAAGAACACAATATAAGAGCAATACATACTCCAATTTCCCTATTAACAACATTAAAGAAACACAAATTGAATTGCTAACCTTTTTGGTTATCTTATCAACTTCATCAATGTACACAATACCTTGCTGAGCCGCTTCAACATTAAAATCAGCAACCTGAGAGCAAGAACAAATAGTAAGTTATCTAATGAATGCTGACAGCAAATGTGGAAAAACACTGTAACCTACTCAAAGGAAATGGTTCTATTATTAAACACTGTTCAGAGACGTACTAGTGAAGAATGAAGCAATATAAAGTCAATTTCTCAAACTTTTGGAATACTAATATCTCAGACCATGTAAATGTCATCAAATGCTTCTCTACTTACTATTCATCTCTTGTTTCAAGTCACAGAGTTTTTCGGATTTCTTTTGCACCTGAAACAAGATCCTACACTTAGATATTTTAATACAAGTAACAGATAAATCAAAGTAAGCATACCATGAGTAACTTGTACAAGATGGACACCACATCTTCACCAACATAACCTGCCTGCAGCAAGAAAAAGAAAGAAATAAGTATAGAAACTAATTTTCTTAGTTCCCACCTTCTGGCGAAAAGACATGTTTCCTCGAGTTGGTAACATATTAGCAGCAGGAGTGATTTAGCACCAAGGAAAAAAAGTAATGTAAACCACAAAATAATTAATATCAATCTTGGTAAAGTAAAGAATTACAGCATCGTGGTGCAGCATGAACATAACAACATAGTAACCAGGAGATCAAAGTACTAAGCTATCTCAAACCTGCCTGCGTCAATGTTGTTGCATCTGCAATCACAAAAGGCACATTCACAATCCGAGCTAGTGTCTTTGCAAGTAACGTCTTCCCTGTCCTTTCAGTCAACATTAGATATATAAGTTAGAATACAAGACCAGGTATGCTGAGAGAGTTCACTCAGTAACGATAAAGATATTGGTTTAAAACACAATGATCAGTTAAGGATTATGAGATCATACCTGAGCCAGTTGGACCCATCAACAACACATTGCTCTTCTCTAGCTCCACTAAATCATTATCGTCATTATCAAGTTCAGACACAATTTTATCTGGTTCAGCACCTGACCTGGTAATGCAGTGAAAAAGTATGTTTTGCACTATCAGGAGGCCTTTCTTTACCAAAAATATTGGCATTGTTTTCAAAGTATGATACTTATCTTTCATAAGTGTGGAAGCAAAGGAGGAAAATCAATTTGCATTTTGAAAAATTTCAGAGAATGCAATAATTTGTCTGTGGATAGAAGGAGGTGATAAAAGAAGATCAACCTCGGAGGGGGATCCAGTTATTCTATGTTCTATGGCTGATATCCTGAGGAAAAAACGTGCCATTTCATGCAAAGAACTTGGAAAAACAGTGACTCATAACACCTCTATCAAAATACTTATAGCTGATCTACTTGGAGCTACTAAAGTAACTTCTCGGTTTTGCTTTTTGACATGTAGAGATACTATTTATGATGGCTACGTGTCAGATTAGTCAAACAGATGAATGATGACAACATGTCAGATTAGTCAAACGGATGAACTACTGCACTCAATAATTAATTCGAACTGCCTTAATATCGAGTTTCTGTCCACTGGAGAAGAAAAGAAAGAAAGAACAAAAAAAAATGCATGCAAACAAATGAGTTTATTGGTTTTAATCATTTCAGTTTTTCAATAAGGTTTCAGCATTTCGTTTTTCTTTTCCTCAAATAACAACAGTAAGTTTTAAACCCTTTACCTTCCCCTCCCACAAGCAATTTACCACATGTGCCAGAATGCCACGAAGATTAGGTCTCAGCATTTACTTAAAAGAGATTCTGAACATTTCGTGCATGTTAATTCATCTGGATTCCCCTAGATGATACAAACGCTACTTCATCAACCAACAAATCATGGCTATATTATTCTTGACAAGTGCATTGCGCATTAGTAATGTCATCGAAATGGTACAGTCTTTAGACTAGCAATTCCATAAGAGTGATTCTTGAAAAACACAAGTAACTCACTCTTTCTGCAAGGATGCATGAAAAATTCTTTTATAGTGATTGTAAACTGCCACGGAAAGCACCTGTCAATGGAGCAAAGTATATGATTTAGAGGCACAAACAATGTACCCCAAATAAAATATCCTCATAGTCGTTTTGTTTTTAAGTTTTTGGGTGAAATATTGGGGGAAAGAGCTCGACTAAATCAGGAATTGATGGAGAATTAGCAAATTGCAAGGCAAATGAATTCTCAAACAAATATAACAACGTTCCATTTGCTCCAACTAGTTACGTCACAATCAATTAGCAGCATGATACTTAAAATACATGACTAAGAAGCTCAACAAAACTAAAGTATAATACGATATCCAAAATACACAGATCTTCTAGAGCTCAAATACTTACTAACTAATTGTATATATCAAAACAGTCTTACAAAAAAGTAAAACATTCATACGTTACACAATCATTTTCTACAACACAAAGATAAACAAGGAACAAAAGACTTTAAATTCTTACTACATAAACATGTTCTATTAGCAATCCTTCCTATTTCTCCCTTTTCATGTGAGTCTATTTTATCATTAATCATTATTCATTATAAGTGTCGAAAAAATTCACAACATTCACACAAATTCTTAAAAATCCAGAAAAATTAACCAAAAAGATAATTTATTTTTATTTCACTAAATTTCAAACCTTTTTGGCTTTATCTTGCCCCACAACAAACTCATCAACCCCTCTAACAATCTCCTTGGGTGTCGGCAACTCCTTCCCCCAAAACGCCCCCCCCAATTCTCCACCACTACTCCCCTTCTCCACCTCGGCTTCCGCCTCGTTCCCCACCACTCTCCCTTCCTCCATACCATGACTACTCTCACCACTCCCACTCTCACTCCCATAACTCCTCAACTTCTCCCAAATCTTAACCCCACCCTTCCCATTCCCTCTTTTGCCCCGAACATTCCCGCAATTCCCCTCCACATCCCTACTATTCTTCACCCTCCCTATCTCAACAAAACTCCCCTGCAACGGCTCTATCTTAAACGGCCGAAAGTAATACGCCGTCCTACAATTAGGACATAAATTCACCGCTTGGTAAATCCCCGCTGCCTCGCTGGCCGTTATCGACAAGGGCCGGTTGGAGAAAAGGACAGTCATGAGCTTAGATCAACGCGGACAGTTCACTTGCGCTTTTATCTGGTCGTATTTATCTGAGCTCCCATCCCATTTGTACCGCTCCTGAAACCCTAACCCTAGTTTGTACCACTGTTTGGATGCGGGGATAGCAGAGGGGAAAGGAAAAGAAAGGAATGGGAGTTTTGGGAGGGATTTGAGAGGAGAGGAATGGAATTTCGAGGATGTAAAAGGGAAAAAAAAATTGTTAGGAAAATTGTATAGCTGTTTTTTGTATTTGAAAATCGAAGACATTTCAGACTTTTTTTTTTTTTCCTTTTTTTATGGTTTCTGCTCTGTGATGCTGGTGATGATTGTTCCTCTTCTTGTAAGCAACTTAGCTCAGAGCAGTTCACTCTGTGTGTGTGTGTGTGTGTGTAAAAACGAGAGTGACTTAGTGCGTGTAAATGGTGACAGGTATAGATAAAGTAGTGATGGTACTGTAATTCTGTAAACAGTCAACAAGCTGAACCCGTGCGCCTCTTTTGAAACTCTTGATAAATCATTAACACGATTTTCATTCGTTCCAATCTGCTGTTTTTTTTTTTTTTTAATTCAGTGAAGAACGAGATTCGAACTCGTAAATTTTCACATACACTGTAAATAATATACTATTAGACCAAAAACCTTAGACAGTGATTGGTATGTGAGAATGAGTTGGGAATGGAATGAGATTTTCAATTTTATTTTAATTCCCATATTTAGTATGAGGGAATGAACTTGGGAATCCCATTCCCACATACATGAGAATAATCATTCCTGACTAAATACATGAGAATGATTTATTTTCATGTGTTTGGAAATAGACTTGAATACTATACCCCTATTATATAACATAACTTTTATAAATAATTACAATAATAATAATAATAATAATAATGACAAAAAAATATAATAATTATTATTATGAAAATAAAAATAAAATAAAGATAAAATAATAATAAAAACAAAAAATAGTGATTAAATAATAATAATAATAATAATAAAAATAATTAAAAAACTATAATAATAATATTATTAAAAGAATAATAATAATAATAATAATAATAAAAATAATTAAAAAAGTATAATAATAATATTATTAAAATAATAATTATAATTATAATTAAAATAATAATTATTATTATAATTAAAATAAAAATAAAAATGATAATAATAATAATAAATAATTAAAAATAAAAAATATAATATAATAATATTGATTAAAATAATAATAATAATAATAATAAAGTAAAATAATTTGACAAAAATAAAAACAAAAATAAAAATAATAATAATACCAATAAATAATTATAATAATTATAATAATATATTATTATTATTATTTATTGTTGTTGTTGTTATTATTATTATTATTATTTATTATCTATTATTTTAATCTTATTATTATTATTATTATTATTATTATTATTATTATTATTATTATTATTATTATTATTTATTGTTGTTATTATTGTTATTATTATTGTTATTATTATTATTTTTTTATGTTTATATTATTTACGGTTTTTTATATATTCTTATTTTTAATATTATAATAATAAAATGGCAATCATGTCATATTATACAAGTCATTCACATTACTACCTTTCATTTCTATAGCATACCAAACATGTCATTCTCATTCCCAAGTTCATTCCATTCCCAAATTTATTTCATTCCTTGGCTCATTCCATTCCTACCCAAATCCATTTCAATGTACCAATCACTACCTTAGTGGCTATTCAAGGGAGGCCTCAGGTGTATAGCATTATCAGTGAGACCCGAAGTTGTAATATATCACTGGACCAAAGCTCAAATAACTTAATCAAAAGAAGATTAAAATAGTACAACACATATTAAATATACAACCAGTAAGACTCAAATTCACAACTTTTTACATATATAACAAGTAACATAACAATGGACCAAAGTCTTAGGGGCTTTGCTGCTGTTTTTGCCCTCATGTGCATGGTCTAGTGGTAATGTAATGAAATCGCTACTGTAAGATCACGAATTTTATATTCGTTATGGTTTTAGAGTTTTATTCATGACTTATCTAGTGTATGTGTAAGAACATACTGTTGCATTTGAAAATTTATCAGTTAGTAATCGAGCTACGTCGAATAATTTGATGGTCAAGTTCTGCCAGTTAAATTTTCATGACATCCAAAAAAAAATGTGTTGTTTTTTTTAGTGTGTGAGCACTCAAACCAATGTGCTATTTTTTATTTATTTAAATAAGATTTAAGTTATTTTATATTATTTAATATGACACAAAATTAAATTTAAATATATAGCATCTAGGCCGAAAAGAATAGATTTCTTTCGCATCTAAACCAATGTGCTATTTTAGTCCTATGAAACTTCTACTCTTCATGTGAAAAATGCTTTATAAGCGAGAGTAATGTCATCTATAATGATTTTACGAATACTATTTGATGTAAAAATCAACCATTTTTTAAAATAAACTAACAATATATTATATTTTTTAAATTGTAGTCATTGAAATACAATAAAAAAAGAGTTTAAAATATTAAGAGTAAGTCATCCTTATTCTACGTAGATTTTGAAAATAAAATCGCAAACATGATTAAATAGGCTCTAAACGTTTTCTGAAGCATTAATTTCCCATTCGAAAGATATGAAATCGACTTTAATTTCATTGTTTGCGGAGTACGAGAAAATCCTTATAAAAAAGATGTTGGCTCCGACATGTACAATTGAATAGAACAAAAAGTCATAAATAGATACATGAATTATTAATTTTTTTCTGGTCAAGAACGATATCAAATCCCACATAAATATGATTTGTACATAACAATATAAATTCTCATGAAATTTGGAAAACAAAAAAGAAAAGTTGAAGAGTCATCTAATTGTGACTTATGATTTCATGCATATTACCGACCAAAAGAAAAAAAAAAAAAAAAATTAATGCATATCGGGTCTTTTGGTATTTTGGAGTCATTGTTTCTTCAATATCCGAAAGAAGAAGCGTGCAGGAGTCCTAGCCCGCAGGTGGATGCTGCAAGTTGAGTTGGTGGGGCTGCTCTCATCCTATCCTACTAAGCAACCAAAAACTAGAGGTCATGGCTCAGGCTTATAAGCTCAGTTCCTGACCTCTTATGTGCATGGAACATTACAAAATTGGGTTAATATCCAGTTTAATCTCTTATTTTTTAACGTGTTTGATATAGTAAATACATGTATTTAAAAATGAAATATCGTAATTTTTTTATTTTTTAAATATGTGACACTATTAGTTATTTTTTCATTTTTATATTTAAAATTTAACGACACAAACACAGTTATCATGTGATCCAAAAAAAAAAGATTAAATATAATCACGTGACAATTACATACTTTTTATGTTTGTTGCGTACTTGAGCGTCTACAAGTTTTAGTATGCTTCAACCCTTACTCTTATGGACTCTAAATAATTGCTGTTCCATTCATATAATGCTCGCGGCGATTATCCTCATGCCATGTTGTAGCATCGACAAGGAAAAAGTTTAGAACTAGGAATTTCAGCATCTAAAGAATCTCGATTTAGAAAACCTCCTATAATATGCAATCTTTTATCGCATGAGTATTGAGTTGTTTTGCACGAATTCGACAAGGGAAAAAAAGAAAAGCTTCGTCCAAAACAAATTCTTTGTATAATATAGGGGTAAGAGTTGCATCGCATAGAAAAATAAGGTCCATTATCAGTCGTGAGTTAATTATGTAATATAAAATAGGAGAGATCGTATTTTATAGCATCAGGCGAGCACACGATAAAAGTTAAAGATGAAAGTATCAACACTAACACTAATACTACCACTATTCTAAATATAGTAAAGAGTCTCAACACGACGATGTACATGTAATTGCATGTAGCTAGAAAAGTCATTATTAATGAATTCTCAACCATCTGAGAAAATGGGTACTGTAGCTTCTTTGACTTGACCGACGTGCATGAGAGCAATTAACTCAAATAAAGAAGAGTTTGGTTCGATCTTTTCCTCTCCGTTTATCATGAATCGCACTTGACCTCATACACTGAATAAACTTAAACAGTAGAAAACTGATTTTGTTCTCATTTTGAATCATTGAAAAATAGGCTAGGTCTATACAAACACAATATTTGGGATTTGAAACGAAACCAAATTGTTTCAGTTGGTTCAACTACAAATTTTTTGACAATTATACATACATGTATAACACGCAAGTTTGATAGTTAGGAAACCAATATGGCAAGAGCATCATTTCCTACCCGTTCAAATTCAAAGCACAAAACGCTTTACATGCAACGTGTGGGCCTACCAACATCATGCGTGATCGTTAATTTCCTAGAGATCTTCGTGCTTTGCCATTCCCTATCGAAGACATACGATGATACAGAGAACCAAAAATTTATTCATTTGTTTTATCTTTTAATCTATCGATCAAGTAGTGTTACACACTATGAATTCCGAGTAGGACATGCCATTTTCTTTAAAAAAATATTACCTTGAGTCACATTCTAACTATTTTTTTTGCGAGTGTGAAAAATAAGTTTTGTTTATTTGCCATTAGGAATTTTGGTAAATAAATTTTAACGTAGAATAATTTATTTTAGAACTAAACAACTGACCCTTATGTCAAGGAGGAAGTTACACGTCAGGAGCATCGATGGTCCTAACATGCTCTATCTTCACATTGAATCAAGAACATGGTCAAAAAGGCTTATAACTTTTCATATTAAAAAATTTAATTAGTTTACCAAGAAAAAACTTTTAATGTTGAGGCCAATTGGTTATCGGGTTTCACTTATAATTTAAGATGTGGATCGAATATGATAGTAGAAGTGATGTACTTTGTGAGGGTTTACGACGAGTTTTGAATGACTGATTGAATTTATTGAAGTTTAAACGAACTCAAAAATAGTAGTTGATTTCGTGAGTAGAGAATATATCACAAAATAACCTGTTGACTAATCTTCTTGAATATTACAATAAATTTATCTGACAATACCTAGATTGCGTATTAACACATATCTATATCTAATAGTATGAGGATTGATTAATCAATTTTAATCTGAATCAATCTTAAATGATTTTACCATCGAATCAATTTTCACAACTCGTAACTTGTTGATCGCGAAGGATAGGCTTAGGTTAACCAAAAGAAAAGCCTAATTGTAGTAAGCTAAGAATAAATAGTACACTCAATTTCACAATGTTTTTTTGGGTCGAATTTCTCAAATTAAATCAACTTGCGTATTGTATTTGTACTCGTCCACGTGTACATCCAGACTAACAAATCACCTGTGGCTCCGTCCACCCCCACCTCCCACTCTCCGTCCAACTGTCACCATACACACCCCCCCCCCCCCCACCCCCCCGCCGCCCCCCCAAGTTCGACATTTCCAAAGCTACATCTCTCTTCTTCATATATATATATATAGAGAGAGAGACTCACACATACACACATATACATACATATATATGTATGCATATGTGTGTGTATATATCGTTCAATTAACGTAAACTATCTCTATAAAATCGCTGTCTATAGTTTTAATTCTCTCCGGTTCTTCACAATGAAGCTGAAGCAGTCTCCAAATTCGCATTCGCAAACCCTAACCGCGACGACGTCGTCGCAAGATGCGAGACTACTCGTCCGCGAGACTCTACGGATCAGCGCCAACCTCGCCTCCGCACCTCCGCCGTCGTCCGCAGCTGTCGTCGAGCGGCCGTCGCATGAATTGGCGAGGTTTGGACTCACCGACGAGCAATTCGTCGATTCGAGCTTCCGTTTGATCTGCTGTGAAGAGATCGATGGCCGCCGCTGGAAGTACTTCGCCGACAACGATGCTTCTACTAAGCAATTCAAGAAGAGCTCTCTCCGTGCCGTTAGCTTGCAGTCTCCTCAGACTCCAGTTCATGTTAGCACTCCTTTAACTTCTTCTTACATACATATACATATCTATATACACAAATATACATACTATGACGTGATATGGACTTTGCTCTATGCAGCTAGTATGATCGAATTAATTATACTATTATAAGCTTTCAGAGTGATTTTTGTCTTGAATTTTTCTTTCTGTCAGCATTATTGTGCCTTTTGACGAATGTAAGACTTGGTTTTCCTAAAATAATACTAATTAATATAAAGTAAAAAGTAGGTGCAGAAGCTTGTATAAAAATCTACATATATGTGTGTTTGTGACCGTGCATTAGGATGTTATGGTTTTTACTAATTATATGTGGTGAAGAAGCTGTAATTTCAGCTGTAGCTTTTATTTTTCCGTGAGGAAAGATACAAGTACTATGGACAAAATTTAGCTAAGTTTTGAAAATAAAAAACACAAAATACTAATGAAATGACATCGAAGAAGTATAATTTAATCAGAAAAGTGAAGAGTGCTGGTGTAATAACTTTGTCTTATGCTTGTGTTGCAGGAATTGATGTCATTCATCAGATCATACGTTGTACCAGAAGGCTTCCCTGACAGTGTTACACCCTCTTATGTTCCGTACATGACATGGAGAGCCTTGAAGGTATCCTAGAACTATAGTCAAGTTAGAGTCTTTCCTTTTAGCTTTTGTTGCTGTATAACTTGTTAAGAAGAATCATTGTTTCAATTGCAGCACTTCTTTGGTGGAGCAATGGGTGTTTTCACAACACAAACACTTCTAAATTCAGTAGGAGTTTCCCAAAACAGAGCTACTCCTGGAGCTGTAGCTATTAATTGGATTCTCAAGGTATAGCTGATGTGTGAGAAATTCATGCACAAGTGTGCAATTATTGATGTATTAAATCTAGAAAAAGGATGCAGCATTTTATCTGTTAGTTGGATGGTATCTCAAGCAGAAAGATGTCATGTGGATCAATCAGATGGATATCTGAAATTGTTACCTTATTTCGTCAGTCCCAAGTGCCCCGCTCAGTGAAAGTGGCACAGAGAAATATATTCCATCAAATAAACTTGAATACCTCGAGCCGATTATTATTTTAGGAAATATTCCATAAGAAATTGTAACATTCTCTTGCTTTAACCTCTAAGAAGGAAAGTGATTAGGAATTTCTTGTAATACTGAAGTCTTTGATGTGGTACTAACATGGGCTACTTTTGGATCCTAGCAAGAGTTTGGGAAAGTTAGAAGCTTTAAGGATGATTGGACCACTATAGTGATTGAAAAGTTGGAGTCTTCAAGGATGAAGTGATTCTACTGACGAATAGTCTCCCCGTTTTAGACGAAAAATATCAACACTTAGCCGTGTATAATTATGTCTGAATAGTGCAACTTTCATTAATTTTGCTGCTTGTCTGTCTATCATCTTTGGGCCTTCTTCTTTACTTTATTTTTCCCCTCCGTATTGCTGTCTTGTGTGTTATGCAAATTTTCAGTCTGTTATTTGTAATTGAAGGGGATTATAAATTCCATAAACATAGCTGATTTGTGCGGAATATTGTAGGATGGTGCTGGTAGAGTTGGAAAGATGCTTTTTGCGCGGCAGGGAAAGAAATTTGATTATGACTTAAAACAGGTATCTGTTCCAACTTTCTTCAGTTTTTTCTTTTTTTTGGGGGGGGGGGGGTCAGGTCAAGCTTCTACCCATCTTCTCAGTTGCTCTTTGCTCGATATTGTTTTCACTTGCAACTATTTCCTGTAATGATGTTGTCCAGCTTAGATTTACGGGTGATCTTCTGATGGAGTTGGGAGCTGGTGTGGAATTGGCTACTGCAGCTGTCCCACATCTTTTTCTTCCTTTAGCCTGCGCTGCCAATGTGGCCAAGGTTTCATTTTAATTAAGCCTTTTGTTTCTAAACTTTCGTGCATGCATGGAAAAACCAGCTCCTATATCCATCTCTCTTTGCTCGTAGAATGTCGGTGCTGTTACATCAACATCAACTCGTACCCCAATATACAAAGCTTTTGCCAAGGGAGAGAATATTGGAGATGTAACTGCGAAAGGGGAATGCGTTGGGAACATCGCTGATCTGGTATGCTTTTCCAGTTCGTCTACATTTTCCAAAAGCTTATATTTGTATGGAGAAAAAGACAAGACTGGCATGCAACTTGTAGCTTGTATAATTTATGAATTATGTGACTTAATTGAAGAGAGAAGGAAACAGAATGAGAAAAAAAGATAAGGCATGAATATATCGAAAACTGAATCTAAAGAGATTCTTCTGAAGATTAATTTTGTTTCCATTCAATTTTTCTCATCATTTACGCTGTATGCATTACAGTTCGAGATTAATTCCAATGGTGTATCTCTTTGTAATGGTAGACATTAACATAAATATACTTCTTTGATATGTTACCCTGAAATATGCTAAAATAGATTGCTTAGTATTACTGTGGAACAAGTCATAAATGGAAGTGGGATAATTTTGTATGAGCTGATAACTTAACATTTGGGATTCAAGGGGAGACATTTTACCCCCTTAAACTAATCGAAAGAGAAAAATGGAAAAGAAAGAAACTTGATGTCCTGCAATGAACATATTTGTTGAATGGCCTTTTGACTATGTGCTGACTGCTGACATTCATGTTCTTTACCATGTCTTCTTTCGTATTAACTGAAAGAAAGAAAATAAAGGAAAGGAAAAATTGATGGACCAACTATAGTTTCCTAGCAACAGTGTTTTTCTTTATAGATACTTGTGTCAAGTTTCATACATGTCAAGCTTCATGCCTTTTCACTCTTGAATATCTGTATGTGGGCAGATCTCCTTTGCAACTCATCAATAAAATTTAGACTTGTAAAGAAAATTGAAAGAGTAAATAATTGGCATTTTTTAAAATTGAAAAGACTAAATAGTTCGCCATTTTCTGTCTTATTTTGACATGATGTTTAATAGTATTTGAGCATATAAGTTGAATTGGAACTAACTTTAGTAAATGCTCTTGCTTGTGAAGCTTGGAACCGGACTGAGTATCATGATTGCTAAAAGAAACCCATCCTTGATTACCACATTTGCCCTCCTGTCATGTGGATATGTTCTCAGCTCTTACCAAGAGGTTGGATTCTGTGATCTCATTTGGTGACTAGATTTTTCCATGAGGTGTCTTACCATTTTACAATTGATTGCTATTTTTTAATGACTTTTTTAGGTGAAATCGGTCGTATTGCAAACATTGAATCGCGCAAGATTTACTGTGGCCGTGGAATCCTTCCTCAAGACTGGTAATAAGAGATGTTCTTCATCCAATATCTTTATTTGTCCTACTTGACCTTTTCTGTCCTTAGTATTATGTGTCTTTTTCTTAAAAAAAATTATTATTGTTTTTGTTTTGAGAAGTGAACAATTTTGTTTTTAAAATTAATATTAAGTGTATAAACTACAATACACACTCAGGTTCACATACTATATTTCAACCAGAGGTTCAAGAATTAGATTTTTGAATTTGTTCATGCCAGTGTTTCATGCTTCCTTGCCTAGTATCTTTCAACCTAGTATTTTACTGTTGCTCTGTGAAGCAAAGTTGGAGAAGGAAAAAGGTTTGAGGAGTGTAAATTGCTTATTCTTTTGTTCATGGCTTAACTGTATTGTATACATATGTTCTTCAGGGAGAGTTCCCACACTGCAAGAGGGAAATTCATTGGAAAATGTATTCAGTTTCCCATGGACGAAAAACAAACCTATAGTTCTTGGTATGGGAGTATAACAATCCTTTTATCTCTTTTTTCCTCAACTTTTAAATTTTCATTTCCATTGATTACAAATTTGAACCAATGTTTGTTTCAATCTCTTCAGGACCCAGATTTAAAGATGCATTCCAAGACCCTAATTCGTATCTCGCCATGCAGCCTATCTTTGAGGTATAGTTCCTTATTATGTGGAGTCAAAAGTTGAACTGAGAAATCTCTCTTTACATTACACAAGTCACATGCTCCTATGTGCATGCTTGAAGTTTGCGGCCCAGTACTTTTGCCCACTTACGTTGTAATTTTGTTTTGTGTTCTGACAGAAAGAGCAATACATAGTGACATATAATCCTCTGAAGGGTAATATATATGCGTTGCTTAAGGATCAAGCAAGGTCTGATGACATTTTGAAAGCAGCTTTCCATGTGAGCCTTTTCACTATCTCATTTTATATCTTGAAGAAGTTTGCTTTAATGACTTGTACTAAATCTCACCTTGTATTGCAGGCTCATGTGCTTCTTCACATTATCCGTACAACTAACGAGAATCATCCTTCCAATAGGAAACATGGTGAAAACAGACGTTCAATACTCTTGCCCACAAGGACTGATCTTGAAGCTCATGTTGGAGAATCTTACAAAATGAGCTCAGCTTTATATGGGCCTTTCAAGAATAAAGCTAAAGAACAGGTAAGGCAAATCAAGATATCTTGCTTTTGCTCTACTCTATTTTTGCAAAATATATACTGCTGGTTAAAAGCGAGCTTGCGTTAACTTTAGTTGAGTATGTTATGCACTATCTTTTGCTTAGATTAATATGCTGCGACTGTTGGAGGTAGGAAAAGACAATCAATAACTCTATCCCCCTCTTTCCTTTGGACTTCATCTCTGATGTCACCTGTTCATATTGTCAAAGGGGTCCTGCCTCGATGTGGGTAGCTAATGATTCATTTTTACTGCTAAATGTCATAGTCTGCTCTTGGGTATAATTGCTTAATCGGCCACTTTGTCAAAGGAGATTCACACATTGTGTTGATTTTGTCAAATACGCCTTGTTATGACTAGTAGGCAAGGGGTACACAAATAAGTCAAAAGAGATATCGCCTTTCTAGTATAAAACCGGAGACCTCATAAGACATGGAGGAGAATTACTTGTTGGGGTGGCTGAAACTCAGTTATGGTGCTGTCTGTTCTGTTGGTTTAATTGTATTGGGTATTTTATTGTGGTATAATGAAATTACTGTTCACTTAGCATAGCACTTAGTGGTACATGGAATGTGGTTTACAATACCATAAAAAAACCAATGTTATCGGTCGTTGATAATTTGCCTAGTTCTGGTGGGCAAAGACCATTTCTGTTGGTCGACGAACAATTTATTGGTGTTCTCGAATGCTATTACAGCCTGAACTTAGGATTTCATATTTGCAAAATATGGGAAGAAGGGGAAAGATCATCTTTCTTGCAGGGATAATTGTAATCAATCTTTTTGAGCTGTTGCTGACTGCACAGCTTTTTCTATTTTCTTCAGGGATGGGTCATGTCAGAATCTCTACTTAATCCTGGCCGAGCCCGGCTGTGCGAATTAGTCAGATAAATTCATCTGAAGTTTGACTGCTTCTAGATTGTCTGCAATGAAGTTTGATTTGGGCTAGAAGAGATCGAGTCGCACTTTATTTATGAACATCTAGTTAGGATTTGGCAAGTTGCGTTAGCAAGAGTATGGCGTTGTGGGCTTGCGGCATTGAGCAGGTACGAACCACGGGAACCATGGTTGTGCAGGACTGTTCATTTTCCCTAATGCTCTTTTTGGGGCATTGCGCAACCTATGCTTTGATGTCACATACACTGTCCTTCTATACCTTCTGTGCCATGATCAGAGCAGGCAATACATGGAGAGAACCTAGTAGTGTCATATGGTGCCACTTACAACCAAGTCATTACATAAAGTTTTTGTTTTCATTTGTTTATTTTCATTCTTAGCTTTGCTTTGCCAAAATTTTTTGTTTAGGCCTTGTTCCCCCCTCTTTTTCCCTCTTGTTCTCGGGCGAACTTGTTCATCCGTGGAGCAGGTTTCTATTTTACTTTGTACCTATATTTGGATAGGATGGTGTCAAAAGCTGTGGGAACTTATACCGGATTATTCAAAATACAAAGTAGGTTAACCACTGTATATTTGTATCACTTACTATGAGGAACTCTCGAGTGATGTAGATTTAATTCACACATATTGTCATGAGAAAGGTGTACCGGTCTTGAATTGGTTAGATTATTTCATCATATTTGTATTATCAGTTTATGATCATTAGATTCTATAACGGGACGACATTACGAGGAATAGTCTTAATTGCTATAAGGACCACAAATTGGCAGTCGGGAGTTGGGCGCTCCCCGGCTTGAAATCATATCCAAGTCTAGAGGTCCATTTTCGTTATGGGATTCTTCAAAGCATTATCTTATTTATCCGTAGAATGAGGCTTCCACTTCCACGATGTGGGTTACAATTTGATCCATTCGTACAGATATAGATTCACAATGATGGTTGACCTACCACGTAAAACAAAAACGCTTTTCAAATTCTTCAAAAGTGATAAGGATTCGTGGGCTGGATAGGTCATTTCCATGACAGCAAGAAGCCATTTATTTAATAAGTCTTCTTGGAAATTTAATTTGGGTCAGAAGATCATGGTCCAAATTTATTAGGTCTATTTAATGATAGAGTGGGGGGTGAGGAAACAATTATATGTAAGTTTGTCTTGTATTTTATGCGAGAAAGTTTCTCGACTTGGACCTCCTACTTTTCACACGTTAACCAATTCGGAAGGCAATGAACAGACTTAGAAGGCGAAGTCTGCTATTACTTGAAATTCTTGAGTTCATTCCTCAAGGCCATCCCTTTTATGCCTTCAAATTGTCTAATTCTCTTAAACTTGAACGCTAAGAATTAATATTGATACTGCTGACTTGGTTTCTTCTCCTAATTATCTTTTTCTTTCCTTTTTTTGGTCTCTTTTTTTTTTTCGGTTAACGGTTAAATTCATAGGTATAGTAGTGGATTCTAACACATGTTTCAGGTCAATTAAGAGTGTGAACTTAATAAACAATCAAAAAGTTTCGAACCCAAACTTGTCAGATATATATTTTTCCTTATTCATTGTTATCTGTAGACGACCTTTTAATCAAGAAACCAAGCTAGAGATTTTTAGAAGGTCGATAACCTAGTTGGGATAATGGGTATATTATCAAGATCATAATCAATGGTGGAGCCATACAACTGCCACTCACCTTGAATTTTTTTTTTTCTTCTAAAAATATATGTATTTTAAATGTATTTTTAATAAAAATATTAATTTAACTATCACCGAAAAAAATTTGTTCATACATATTCATTAAATTGTATATTTTGATCCTCATTGAACACGAATCCAGAATTCGCCCATGACCGGATTATTTTTTTCGACACTAGATATTTATTATCTCTTCCATACTAACTTCCAGCTATGTCTAAATCATTCTTAATCAAATAAGAAAATGAATATATTGCCATCAACATCTACTTTTGCTCTGCATGCTCTACCCAAAAGAATTAAATATTCTGCTTTGCACCAGATTGGTTTGTACACATAATTTTAAACAAATCTGGTGATCCACGTGAAAAACACAGAACACTTGTAATTTCATCGGCGTTAGGTTTGCCATAAACCTCATCGATTCAGTGGAACAACATATGATGATGTAACAGAAATACATAAATATTTTACGCAAACGGGTACCTGTACCCAAAACCGACACATGTAGATAAGTAGAGAATGTCTAGGAGCGCGTTATCCAAACAAGTTTGCCTGCGATACTGAGTTGCTTGAGTAAGCACACCACTTTCAACCTTTCTCTATCGTGCTTCTTCTGTAACCACCAGTGTTTGTGTAATTGGGAAGCTCTTTCAGTGTCAGGAAAACTATTTGCTCTCTGATAAAACAGCCAGTAGGCACACATGCATTGCAGAAAGGACCTGCGTAACTCTTGATAAATTCAATGCTTTCTCTAGCAGTCAACAGATTTCTTATGAATTCAGTTAAGAGTTCAAAATGGGATCAGTTTAACTCATTTATCCCAATATGCACAAATGTTAGTAATCTCTTATTATTGCATATTCTCGAGATCGATTCGCAAAATGTGTAACATTCTTTAAAAGTTATATAAAATTGATTCAGGTTTCCTTTTGAATAAAAAAACTAAGTGCTTGGGGGTGTGAACTAGAGACTTGCTCTAGTCTAGAGATTTTTTTTTTTTTTTTGGATTAAGGGAAGACCTAAGATCGTACAACGTAACTAGCAAGATTCGAGTTCGCAATCTCTCGTATAACAGCGAGTAACATTACCACTGGACCAAAGCCTTAGTGTTGAGTTTAAATTAGTCTAGAAGCTAATTTTTTGGGGTCAATTCTGGTAGGTCTTGCGACTAACTTGAACCATAACTCTTCTTAATGAAATTATGTGTGTATCTCGTTTGACACCTGATATGAGCTTAAAGTACTTCTTAGAAGGAGTTTTCCATAAAAAAGGAAAAAATTAGGTTTAGGATATTGGAGAAAAGAGGATACAACTACGATTTTTTTTTTTTCTTTTCCCGGAGATACAACCACGAATTGGTGATGCATATTGTCTTCATTACTCATGTCACACGATGATAAGTCCAAAATTTACAGGGTAGCATTGACATTATAAAATTTCGCATCATAATACTCCATAAGTTTTTCAGAGTATACTCCATATATATATATATATATATATATATATATATATATTTTTTTTTTTTTTTGGTAAAGTCAGAGTATACTCCATAGCAAAAATAAATAT
The DNA here is from genome assembly GCA_037974665.1 of Ehretia macrophylla. Lineage (NCBI taxonomy): Eukaryota > Viridiplantae > Streptophyta > Magnoliopsida > Boraginales > Ehretiaceae > Ehretia > Ehretia macrophylla. The sequence continues at coordinate 54,887,100 of CM075766.1, forward strand.
TGTTATGTTTCCATATTATTAGAAGAACAAAAGATTGTTATGATCGGTCAATTTTTGAAAGTCAATTGGAGTTTGACCCTCCATTGCATTCCGAGCTATTTCCCTCTCTTGATATTAACACCTCTTATTTGAGTATAAATCTACTTCCGAACTTATTTATTTTTCACATTGCTGTCATCTATTGTTCTTTTTCATAAAAGAAGGGGTCATTCACATCTCATCTCAACATCTTAAAGTCCAACTAAGGTCTTTATTTTGCACCACTGGTCCCTGGGTATTTCTGATTGTTAAATATTTCCATCTACAATTAAAAATTCTTAAAAGCCCCTTTATATGTCATTAAGTTGTTGATGGAATTTGTTACATGCAGGGGTGAAGCCATAATTTTTTTTCCAGTGGGGGCTAAAATTATACAATTAAACTCTTATATAAATAAATATTTTTCAGTGGGACTGAATTAATTTTTAATTTAAAAATACCTTAAAAATACACACATTTTTTGATAAAATTTGAGTTGAATGGGGATTGCAGCCCCACAATCTTAAGAGTGGCTCTACCACTGGAAGTACCTATCTCACTTAGGCATTTGCTCTTGAATCCTATTTCTTTTGGTTAAAATGTTGATTACATGAAGTTTTAATAGATTTGAGCAAAACTAGCATATAAAAAATAAAAATAAAAAGCAAACTAGCACCTGATGATCTGCGTCCGGCAGTTTTGGTAATAAAGAAGTAAGAAAATATGGCCTATGGGTAAATAGCAATAGATTGTTAGGTTGAGGTTTATATGTAATAAGTGATATATTATATATTAGTTCAAAAAAGCAAGAGGTAATTGTTTCATGTGATTGGTTTTAGTTTTTTTTTGTTTCTATTTTTATTTTTGATTCTTAAAATTTTGTACCCAAAATAAGTAAATTAAATTCTTAAAATTTGTAAAAGTTAAATAATTTTAAAAAGGAAAATTAATTAAATATTAAGTGAGGGCTAATTTATTTTTTATTCAAAATTCTATATACGTATGACAAAATTCGTGAGGTCAATGGTGATTGTAGTCCCCACTTGCCCTATAGTGCCTTCGCCTCTGGTTACATGCCCATTGTTATTAATTGAGATTGTACGTTTTGCTCTCAAATCATTCTTGCCGAGCACAAGTTTTCCAACTATGCTAAAAAAAATTAATTCAACATGGAGGAGGCAAATAAATGTTTTTATAAAAAAGAATGCATGGTGATTTGGGAAAAGTAGAAAATATAAATAATGTTGAAAATGCCATATAATACTTGCCACGTCCAAAACTTTAAAATCGTATCCAAGACTAGTGAATCTTAACTCTACCAGCTCATAATAGTTTATCTAAATTATTAATTAAATTTATAACATTAACTTATAACCCACACTCTTTATCATATTATATTTCCCACTAATATAGAATATCACAACGGACATTGTAAATTAATTGATAATTATGAACACAACCCTGAGCCTGAAAGAATGGCCATGAGGATAGGCCCCCGTCCCATTGTAAGACATTTTGGAGCATCTTTTTGTAGGCATTTTGAGAATCAAGTACTTTTGTGTATTTTTTCCGAGAAAATATAAGAGGAAGTCTTTTTTGCAGTGATAAAGATGCAATGGCATCTGTAACCTAAATAGCTGAAACAAGACCATGCGGGTCAAGAATAAGGTTTAAAACTTGTATATAAAATGGAAAGAATTACATTACTTTTTCTTTTTAGATGGCGTGAAAACTCAATTAGTGAAATTCAATCACCGGATTATTCAACGGAGTTTAACTATTAACTAGTAAATCTTTGAATGTAATAGTACGACCTCACACATGTATCAGGTCAATTAAAAATCGAATTTCAAAGTAATAAAAAATGTTAAACCTGTAATCTCAGCGTAGCAATTTCATTTTACTACTGGTGAACTATGCCATTGGGGGTGAAAGAATCGCATTATTTACCTATGTCTGGTCCAATTATAACAAGTATAGTAAATGTTTTTAATATTATTATATTTTGACCCTTTTTGGGTCCTGTGGAAGCTTTTAGTATCAAAAGCAAGACAAGTACCTCTCGTACAAACTACGCATTTGATATAAGGGTGAAGTGTATCAGATCCTTTTATACTTTAGCGAAAGTGCACAACACCCCTTATAATTTAAAAATCCCCTGAATTAGTCCTTGTAGTTTTTTAAAAGTGCACAACACCCCCTTACCGTTAAAAAATCTGTTAAATTTAATGAAGAGTATTTCACACGCGTTAAGTGAAATTATTTTTATTTTTAACGAATTTATTCATTAAATAATTATATGAATTGTCCAAATTACTATTTTTTTTTGCCTAAACAAAAGAAGAAATGGCAAAAGAGAGAAATGAAAAAAAATGAGGGTATTTACGTTTTTTTTACAAAATTCGTTAAATATGACAAATTTTATAACTGTAGGAGATGTTGTGCACTTTTAAAAAATATAAAGACTAGTTCAGGGAGTTTTTAAACTATAGGGAAGTGTTGTGCACTTTCGCTAAAGTATAAAGGGATCTAGTACACTTCACCCTTTGATATTAATGCAAAGGTGACATTTACAAAACCTGAAATTAAATTAACTTAAATTAAACCAAGCCGTGATTTCATCATTTAGGGAGTTAGGGTGGATTATACATCAATCTAAGTTAAGTCAGACTTTTAACAAGGAGATATCGTACGAAAAATCTTATAATCCAGATCTCTTTTATCGGGAATTGTAAATTATATGAATATGATGGCATTATTCATTCAAAATTTCATGCATGTGAAATAAACAAGTTGAAACAAATTATTTTTTAATAATGTCAATAATATTCACATTGAAAGTTATTTCCTCCCTCAATTTCATGCACGCTCTATTAAAAAAAAGGAAAGAAATCAACAAGTTGAAGCAAATTACTTATAAATAATATGAGCAATAGCCAAAGGCACAAGATATATAAGCTAAGAGGCTCTTTCCCTACACATAGAATTCCATATATAGAACATCCTCAAAGGGTATTTAATCCATTCTACTAAGAGTGGATTAAACAAACGATACCATAACCTAGATTGATACAAGCATTATTTTCCATATTGAGCTAACTTAACAACATACCTAGAGAAATTATATTAAACATAGACCTCAAAAAACCTAAAGCAAAAAAGTGAAATGTAAAAGAGAAAACAAAAGATGGGGTTGAATGGCAAAAAATCCTATATAGTTTGTTGAAAGTGTAAAATACTCTTTATTTTGTGAAAACCCTTCACAATTTTTTTGTGGTTTCTAGAACAAGAATTATGTCCCGTTTCATATTTTCAGAGAGGTTTTTAGTTTAGTTTCAGAAACCACAGGAAATTATGAGGGAACTTAGAAGTATAAGAGTGTATTTTACACTTTAAACAAAATACAAGGAGTTTAGTGTCGTTCATCCCAAAGAAGGTGATACTTTCTGCTGACATGAAGATTAATTTCCATTATTCTGCTCCCGGAACTTGATCTTGAGCATTGTCATTGATGTTGTTCTTCTTGGCTAAGTTGTGCTTATTATTGTGCATCCAAACCTTAAGGACTCTTCTCCTCACACCAACTTCTTGGCAAAACTGCTGCACCACAGATTCTTCTTGCTTTTGTATTTTCCACCCAACTTTCTCAGCAAACTGCAGCATTTTCTCCTTCTGCTCAGGAGTAAACTTTGTTCTAAACCTCTTCTTCACAAGCTGGTGTGGCCTGCAGGTCACAACACCACCACCACCATCTTCTTGCTCATCAGATTGATCAGAAGGAAGAGAACCCCCCATGTTGTAAGACATTATCATCTGATGATGTGGTGGTGGTGCAGCCCTTGAAGGGATAAGTGTTCCTGTGTGATATGATCCCAAACTTTCATGGCCTGGAAAGCTCTTGTGATGATGAAGATGATGACCCACAATAACTTTCCTTCCAAACCTGTTGAGATGATGTAATGATTCACCTTCAACTTCTTTTCTATGGAAGTTTCTATGGCAGTTGCAAGCTGAGCAAGTAAGAGCTTCAATGGTGCCTTCTTCACCACTAGGCATGAATTCTCCACACCCATCAGTGGCATTTCCACCCATGGAAGCTGCATGGTTCTTGAGGCATTCTCTATACCTGACTGTTTTCTTGTAGGGTACTACTGATGCATGGTGCTGATGATGATCAACTACTGTCGAAGATATGGGGCCATTTGAGGGCATTTGGGGTGCTGAAGAAACAGGTACAACAATATTATGATTGTGGGGTGGTGCAGGATGATGGATCATGTGCCCACCATGTCCATGGCCATGGCCATGACCTTGACCTTGTCCCCCACCATAACTACTGTTGATTGGTAATGGCATCTCCCCTTCCTGACTTGGAAGTTCCATTTTGTAGCCCTCTCAAACTAGTTGTCTCTCTTTATTATGTAGGTGTTTTTTGTTTGGAGACCAAAAGAGAGAATGAACAAGACAACAGAGAATTTAGTGGCCTAGCCAAATGATTAAATTAAAAGTGGTGGCTAGTTGACTTAATATGCATACCTAATACTTGTCTACTCTTTTGGAAGCAAACACTACAAAACCAGAAAAAAAAAAAAAAAAAAAAAAACAAACAAACAAAGAAAACAAGGCTTGCTAGCCAAATGAAACTACCCACTTAAGAAAATTTAGAGATACTGATGTTTTGGTCCCTTATTATTGAATTTGGAACTGCTAATTTCCTATGTGCAACTCTGCCTCTTAAGTGTTCCGGTTAGTGGAGCGACTCTGGGACGAATTCTCAACGTTTTAGGGTCAGATAGACTCCAAGAAAAGAATTGGCCTTCAGCAAGTATGAAAGAGTTTGAAAACTTGTCTTATTTTCACCATGGTCTAAGACAGAAAGAGCAAAACCAAAAAAAAAAATAGAAGCAAACTTCACCATCAATGTGTAAATAAAACCTCTTTAATTCTTGGTCTACGCTTTGTTATCTCTATTTCTTGAATCAGAAACTGATAAAGAATAGGGTAAACACCTGCAAAAATCTCCCTGAATAAGACAATTATGATGATTAAAGATTAGTAAAGGCAACACCAGAGACAGCAGTGAAGAAGTTAAAGAAGAAAATGCCATGAAAATTTACTGTTCAACCAACATAGCTATACTTGTAAATATGGATATGGTGCAGCTTAAGAAAATTAAATACCCTTGAATGTTTTCTTGATAAACTTGAGATTAAACACAAAAGGATTGAGAGAAGAAGAAAATTATAGAGCTGTTTGCATTACAAGAAGTGTAACAAGTCTGTGATGAAGAAGAAGAAGAAGAAGAAGAAGAGGAGAAGTGAAGGGGATGGAGAGACAAAAGAGAGAGTTTTGCAGGCTGGTTTTGCTAGTGAAGAAGCAACTTAACATGAGGTTATAGTAGTAGTCAAGGCCTAAAAAAGGGCTAAAGAGAGAGAATAATGAAAAGCAGATTTTTATTTTTATTTTTTAACAGACAAAGAGGAATGATACAGTGAGTTCTAGAGAGGGTGATAAAAGAAAAAGGTGGGGTGCTTACTTTGCTTGCACTATCAGGCATCAAATTTACGCCATATAGAGAACATTGTGTCAGAGAGTGGTGAGGACAAATTGGGTAGAGAGAGGAGTGAGGGTCGCCCCATAAAGTAATTAAAAAAGAATTTGATAGTTATAAATTATTTATATCATTTTATTATAATAATATTAATTATTAAATTTTGATCATAATAAAAGATTCGCTCCCGAAAAAAATACCCACAAAGAATTCTTGAGAGTAATGGTCTCCAAATTAAACTGCAGAAGCCCTACTAAGTTGACTAAATAACAGAGTTTTAACATTTTGCACAGTACTACTCTATCTCACTCTTTTATCTTTATGACTTTATTTATTTAAATTATATATATATATATATATATATAATTTGATATTAAATACTTAAATTTTTACGGTACAAAATAAATATAAATGAGTGACATAAAGTATATTGCTCTTTTATATAATTTTCTGAATTTAAAGCTTGTTCCAACTTGCCATAAGCTAACCATCAAAATCTGTTAACCCATTATTTTACTAATATTTATGAATATATTCTTCAAAATCTATTGGTTCATAAAGTTATATATCTGGTATGTGCAAATGATGGAGCCATCCAATGTGTAGCTCCCCCTCATCCTAAAATTCTTTTGAAAATATGTATACTTTTAAAATATTTTTAGTATAAAAAATCAATTCAGCCTCTATCTAAAAAAAAAAACATGTTTATATATCTGAGTGTTACGTTAAATTTTATATTTTAACTTTTACTGAACATGAATTCTGAATCCGACTATTAATGTGCTTTTGGTCTGAAATTAACCTTCTGGTATTCCACTTGCCTTAACAAGACAACATTTTCACTTTCCCTTTTCGACTAGGATTGTTCATAAATTGCAGACAAAACTGCCATGAGTAGGTGATGAAGCCTTTATTAAGCTCAACTTGCCTGATAGACTTCATGCATGAAACGTAAAGTTTCCTGTGTTCCATTATATCATTCATGATTTGGTTGCAATGTTGATCAATGCCACACTACCCTCTTAAAGACAAACCTTGACCATAAATTTTCATGCAACTCGTGTGATAATTATTAATTATTACAAAATATTACCTGACCAAAAAAATATTAATTACAAAATATTATCATAATTAAAAGATACTTCCTATACCCTGCAACAACATTGACTATTTGTTGTCATTTAACTATCACACTACTTACCCTTCATTGATTTAGACCATCTAGAACTAAGAGATTTAATTAATTACCCAATGTGCACATGCTTAAAATCGATGAGTTTTTAGCCATTAAAAAATTAGAAAAAGATGACACGACTTAATTAATTACCGAATTCAACACCAGTATTAATTCAAAGAAAACCCTTCAGGCTTCATGCGTATATATAGATATAGTTAATTAAGGTACATTTCTTTTAGAATAATGTCGTGCATCAACCTCTGCTCGATATTTGAAACCTTCCAGCTAATTAGGGAAACAAACTTCAGAACTAACTGAATAAAGGAAGAAGAAAAGAAAAAGAAAAGAAGAAAAACCATATCAAACATAAATATGAGTGTCGGCTCCAGGGGCAAGGTCTAACGATAAAAGGATAAAATCGTTATTACGAAGTCGCATGTTCTATATTTTTTACTACTTTTGACTGACCTATACATATATGGGACCGGACCGTTATATTCGGAAGTTTACCAGTTGATGGTCGAATTAGGCATTATCCAAAAAAAAAAGAAAAAAGAATTGAGTTATACAAATATGCTACTATGTGCATAGGATATGCTAATGAAGATAGAGTATCTTCGCTGTAAATGCAGGGTCACGAGCGAGATAAATGGGTAGGTTTTTAGCTGAAAAAAGGTGGCTTGTCAAGTAGGTTATTTCTTCACGCGCGAGACTTACTCAGATGGGAAATTTGCATTGTCGTTTCATCACAAGTCTATGCTTTTTTTCAGTGTATAGATGAAAAATAATGCATTTTTTACCCTTAACTTTTGCTTAATATGACAACAATAATGCATGGACTTTTTTTTTTTGGTCATATGCATGGACTTCAATCTAAATGTTTTGAATGGGATAAATGATAATGAAATGTTCATATAATTATGATGAGATAATTTGTACAATTCATTACAATTGAGTTCTTTCATAACATAATAAAACTATGGACGAAAACAAATCCGTGCATTAATATGCAAAATGATCCATAAGCTAACCCTTGAGGGCCTTATACTTTACAATTTGTTATTTTTTATTTTAAGAGGTCTTGAATTAAATCTCGGAATGAACAACATTCTTTAATTTAAAGTGAGTAAGATCGGCTAAGCTAATAATTTAGCAACAACTCATTAGTTATATCATTAATTACTAGTTCTTCTCATGGGATTGATTAGAAGCATTTACATATGATAAAGCTGAGTTGATAGAGAAGATGGAAATAAGCAAGCTACAAGTAATCATAGTGGTTGTATCATATTAACCTCCAATTTATTTTGTGGGTCCACATTATGTCAGAGTGTATCTAAATGTAATAACTACATAAGTTCTAATATTGGAAGGAGATCACAATAAGAAATGATAGGGAAATCCATATATTAACTATAAAATAATTTATTATTTCTTTTAGAATTTTTCCTTATTGAGTTATTCGTTTCTTTTTTTGGGTCAATTTCATTTTTAAAGTTGGTCCAAATCCTTTTTTAGGTGGGAGTTTTGTATACTGAATCTTCTTTTTTTTTTTTTAAAGAGAGATAAAATCGTATTACAATATAATCATACAAAAGAATATCTCGCTGAAACTTCCCTTTATATTAAGTTATCCATACCACTTTATTCTTCATTATCTATCTCTTTATTCCAAACCCACCCTCTCTATATAAAGACTCTTTATTATCTTTAGTTTTTTGTCTGCACTTCACTTGTCCAGTCTATCGGTATCTTCTTGCAGCCATATGATATTATGTTTGTTTTTCCAATATAAGACGATAATTTAGAGAAATTAAACGATCATAAATGTCCCTGCTGCGTACCTCACATACCCATAATTATTTTTAAATCCAACTCTCTATTTTAGAAATTTGTCTAGCTAAATTATGTCACATCAAAATTTTTTCTGTCACAAGAAGCCAAGAATCTCATAAGTATTTTGAATCCTGTAAATGGAGTTCACTTGCTGTTGCTTAAAAAAGTGCTGGTTTTGCATTCCACAAGTAAAGAGAGAGATTGGAGAAGAAAGAGCAGAAGGGGAGGTTGGGTTAATTATGGTACTGTACACGAAGAGGGGCCACGTGAATAAATGGAGTTGTTGACACAAGTTTGATCACAATTTTCAAGATTCTGAGGCCTCCAAATATTTTCTTCTTTGCGAAGAGACACATACATCCATCCATCGCAATCACTGCCACCCATCCAAATCGTGTCAAAAATTAAATGAGCAAAAACTATTTTAGTTTTTAAAATTTACTCTAAAGACTAAATTGATCCCTCAAATTTATAAAAAGATCAAAGAAGTTTCTCTAGTTAACTTTTGTTAGCCAAATATTAATAGTCAAATAATTGACTGAGTTAAAAAACCATTATATCCTTGGACAACATATATTATAAAAAAAAAATTACAATAAAAGTCTAAATCAATCTAAAAAAATATAATTCATATCTTTTGTGCAAGAAAAAAAAACCAAAAACTAAAATATATCCGTTCAAACATAAACAAATTAAAATCAGTAATATATCGTTAAAAAATAAATAATCATTATCGACATAATTAGCAGCGAGGATATCGGCCAGAGAAGAGGATGAATCATGATTGTTCATTTTTTAACGATATATTACTAACTTTAATTTGTTTATGTTTGAACTGATATTTTTTAGTTTTTTTTTTCTACACGAATTATGTGAATTATGTTTTTTTAGACTGATTTAGAGTTTTATTGTAATTTTTTTTTTTAATATATGTTGTCTAAGGATATAATAATCTTTTAATTCGGTCAACCATTTGATTGTTAATATTTGACTAACAAAAATTAACTGGAGGAACCTCTTTAATTTTTTTACAAACCTGAGGGACCAATTTGGTCTTTAGAGTAAACCTGAAGGACTAAAATAGTTTTTACCCAAAATTAAATCGCTAAATATTATACAAGTAAAAAATTTTGTTTAGATTGAGTTTTCAATATTCCTCTCCATTTATTGTACTTTGACTTTAATCCTAAGGGATTGATTAATTGTACCTTATTTTTCTTTTAGGCTCCGTTTGTTTGTCGTAAAATATTTTCTAAAAAAATATTTTTTAGATTTTATAGTGTTTGATAACATCAAAAAATTAATCAATCGTAAAATATTTTACTGTTAAAAATTGCAGCTGTTTTTTCTTAATTTTACTGTGTTTGATAACATCTTAAAATTAGTCAACCGTAAAATATTTTACGGTCAACAATTGCGGCTAGTACAAAATTTTGTAAAATATTTTACGGGACTTTGAGATAAAAAAAATTTAACGAAATTCACGATATATCAAAACATCAGAAAATATTTTACAGTAATCTATTTTCCAGAAATATATTTTCTCCCAACAAATTATTTTACGACAAACAAACGGAGGCCTGTAAAATATTTTATTTTTCAGAAAAATATTTTTTACAAAAAATATTTTACACAAGTAAGTTATTTTACAACAAACAAACAGAACCTTAATGAAAGTTCCATTTACCAACGAAAAAAAAAAATCACTGCCACCCCAAATTATCTGTATTGATTTGAGTGTCTTTGTGCCTTCAAAAATGTTTCTTAAGTTTTTTTTTTTAAGGGTCAATTAAGAAAAATGGTTTCTAAGTTAAAAAGATAAGTTGCGCCATGGATTTTGTTCTTTATTTTTTATGCGTAGGGTATGTGTGATGATAGTTTCAATTTGAATCTAGACTTGCTCTAGAGTTTTAAAACTTGAAATCAGTTGTATCACCCTCTTTCCTCGTTAAAGGTGCCCCGAGTGAAATAGAAGGAGCTGCACATGAATGATACTTGCATTATGGCATGATTAGTCATTCAAACAAATAACACTCCCCTAAACAAACGAAATAGACAGCAATGACATAAGTCAAGCTTCAAAGGGTGTCTTTCTATCTTGGTGCAAGTAGTTGCGGATATAGAAATAATAAAATCATATTCGATGGGACCAAATATGAATTTATTGTGTTATACGAAAATTATTATTTTACGATCAATTATTCATAACTTTACAAAGAATTCTACATCTAATAAAGAATGCAACATTGCTAGGACAGAGTATGATGCACAAGGATATTGAATGATGGTGACATCCTAATCTAAGAAAGATACTAAATGCATAAAAGCTCAACTAATATTGTCAATCTTGCAATTTTAATCACAACAATGTGTGGATTAATTAGGAGTCATGTACTTGGTTCAAGCTAAGCCACATTTGTTGTCTCTTGTCTCTTTGAAGGTTGTTTCTAAAAAGTTTCTATACAGGGAAATAAGTAAATGAGTTCAACTTTTTCCGTAGACTAATTGGATTGGTACGAATCATTAATTCCAACGTCTAATCTTTGTCCAAATCTTCTAAATTAACATGGTTATACTTCCATAACGTGCTATTATCTTCCTTTTTTTTTCCTATTCTTTTATTGGTAAAAAAAACTCTATCAATGACGTTTTTAAATTTTGATAAAAAAAAAGAGAAAAATTTTGAATTTATTATACTCAAGATTTCAAATCTCAGTGCACATGACCTATTAACCCTATTATCCTTATATATATACCATTGCTATTCTTTTTTAATAGTATTCCTTTTTTTTTATAAGAGGTATAGTTGTAATTAAATTAATAAATTAGATTCAAACGGTTGTTCTCGTAACTCTACTCTCGACTTGAATTATATATCTAAAAAAGTCTGCTCTTAGCCATTCTGCACACTGCCTAGCAGAGACGTGATTATCTGAAATGAATTCTTTCTTTTATAGTAGATGTCGAAGCTGCTATGATCCATTAACTAAGAAGGGGACGAGCGCAACAGTAACATGGATCTCTTCTTTTCTGTTGTTGCTTGCGTTTTCCAGGGCCAAACTGGAATTATTATAAAAAAAAAAAGGTAAAGCCAAAAACTATTATCCTAATAAGTCAACAGGTAAAACGAAAAGAGAGTCCGACAATCATTAATTCACGACGGAAATTACAACTATGAAATTAGATTCATAATGCGTTATTTTTCTTTTTAATTCCTCGATTTTCACGAGGCCCGCCTGATAGAAAGTAACAAGACAAAAAATATGATTGTAGGTTTTAAGCAAAATCTTGCTTTTTATAAAGCAAATTTAAAATGTTCTCTCTGTGACTGTGACAACAGTTTGATCCTCGTTACAATGATTCAACCTTATAAAAAAAAAAAATTGCCATCAAAGTACACTTTAAGATGCCAACTTTTGATTGATAATCTCAACTAATTCTTCTATTTCCATGGTTTTAATAATCAGACAACTTTTTTATTCGTGTTTATCATTTTGGAAACCAAAGCTTCTTTTAACATGCCAATCATTTCGTTTACAGAAGAATCTTTCTCCTCTAAGAAGTCTGCATAAACTTTATCAAATTTCTTCTTTACTTTTTGTATTTCATGTCATTGATGGAAGTTTCACGCGGAAAATTAAGTTTGTCAGCTAGCAAATTGTCTTTAATCATAACCTTCATGCCACTTGTACCCTAGTTACGCATATCGTTGAGACGAGATCAAAAAAATTAAACCAAATCAAATCTTATTATTGACTAAATACAAAAATTCAGTTTATCTACCAACATATTCCCTAGCTCCCCTCCTGTTGTTCTCACCAGTAAAAACTATGCTAGACTCAGAATAATGACGACTATTAATGTAGATATTATCCAACTATTACTCTTGATCTTGCATTATCTAGAACCTAACCTTTGAGCCTAAGTGATATTCTGCAAATTTTATATCAACTCCAACTCTTAATCGAGAAGGACAAAAGGAGTGAGATATTTTCAAAAATGGTTGTATAAAGTCATTCTTTTTATGGTTTTTGTCTCCATTAAGGAAAAAAAAAAAAAGAAAAAAAGCCTAGGGTTTTTGTGGGGATTACATTATAATACCTTATCTTCTAACCTAACCAAAGATTGCCAATATATCTTTGTTTATAGTTAATTTTTCAAGTTGTACAAACCATATTTATAGTCAACCATTAGTGATATTTCTGGCATTGGTCCATGCTGGTCCCCAACTTCATCTAGATTTACACTATTTTCTTCCTAATTTGTCATACATATATAGTCACATGCTTATCAAGCATCATGGTACTAGCACTTGGATCTCTTTTTGCCATGTGATAGCACCGCACATTTTTTGACAAAAAGTGTAATAAAAACTAAGGACATTACTATTTATGTATATTAAAGATCAAAAGATAGTGCACTTTTGAAAATATGAGATTAAATTATTGAAACAGTTAATATAAAAGACCAATGGATTATTAACCCTAACATTTACCATTCCTCACCTCCTTAATAAATAAATAAAAATTCACAACAAAAAATTGAAATGAAAAAAAGTCACATATACAAAAGAATATATATGTCTGTGCTCTTACCTTTGTTTGAGAAATACTCAACAAAATGTTCATTGTACTGCATATGAAATGCTTCTGTAACAACAGTGGTTCCATTATTTGAATATCATGCATGCTTTGCTTATAACTTCATACTCATTTTGGCTACCTTTTCTTCTTCATCACCTCCACCTCAATTATAAGTGGATTCAAGTTCATACTTCCACAATAGTAACAACCCTTTGATCAGTTGGGTGTCTTAAGATTGAATGGTTCAGAGTATAGCAATATTACTTTGCTTCCATTGATAGGATTCTCAAAGCTGCCATAGTATCATTTGGCTCATTTAACACTCATGCATTTGTGTCTCTCGATGACACTATTGACTTTATTTGCAGTGAAGATATATTATTCTATTATGAAAATACAAGTACATATTAAGTTTATGGTCTTCGTATTTGTCACGCCCAAGACTCAAAAATTCTGATTGATGCTAATTTACACATCAATTATATGAATCGAACGAATTTTGTAAGTTTGATGTTAGAGTCAAGTAGTTATTAATGTAAAAATTGCACACTCTTTTGGACATTGCACGAACTATGTTATTCTGTCTCTCTCTCTCTATCTTTTTGTTTTCCTTCCCTTTTTTATGGCGAATAACTTTTCTAAGGTAGGATCACATTAGGTCCATCGCAAAGTTATAAATTTTTTCGTATAACGGTCCGCCGCAATACATGTTACAAGTCAGTTAAAAGTTAAGTAATTAATATTTATAATAAAAAAACATAAGTTGAATTCAAATTTTTAATCATAATGAGTTAATACCCAATCACGCGACCCAACCCTAGAGCTGTTATCTATAACCTAAAACCAAAAGTAAACAGTAGCCATTGGGAACATTCGTTCTGCTTTATAATTTTGTCTGGAGTATGAAACAGAGGCCACATATGGCACCAGTCCAACATTCTTCCAGGCAACGCATGATGAGATTCAAAGCAATTTAAGGACAAATACATAAAAAGACTACCTTTCCTTTTACACAATCTGTTAGTATTCTTTTCACTTTGTTGAACCCACCATCGATCGTCTTCTAATCAATAATGATTGAAAATGTGGTTGAGAAAAAAAGAATTGTATGTCGTTCTTTTCCTTTAAATTATACTTACAACTTTATCTCATGAATATTCTTTACGTATCAAAATCCAATTTTCTTCTTGTTACGGTAGCTTAGCTGAAGACCTTGACCATTGAGTTTGAATCCTCGATGAACACAATTTTAATCGACTATTATTATATATTACTCATGTATATATAATGTGATAAAATCAAAGTTGTAATTTATATTTAAAATCTTTAATTACAATTCGTTACTATCTCACTTATCTTACGTTTGACTTATCTAAGGAATATGAATAGTGCCATTTGATGTTGTATTTCATTTGCTAAAAAGGTAGCAAGGAATTGTGGCCAGCTTTGCTTTTCTTCAAATCCCAAATTCTTTTATTCTCTATGGTACATCCACATAGGGCCATGATGAAAGAGAAATATGGATCAAAGCAAAGATCCTGATCAGCTTTTGATATTCATCAATTTTCAGGGAATATGTAACTAAATTTTCATGAGGAGTGAGCATTCCTCATCTTCAAACTTTCGTGATAGACTTGTATCCTTTCAGAACGTATATGACAAAAATTTAACGGTGATAAATTATATAAATTATTTTATTATAATTGTATAATTAATTCACCGTTATATAATGAAAGAATTCATAAATGTTGTAATTATGGGAGCAATTAGAAGTAATCTAATTCGGCAAATAAAACATTGCTTTGCAATCGATGCTAAATGACCGAGGACTAATATTATTCATGATATATTTAGCCTTTCCCAATTAGTTGTTAAACTTTTCAAACTCTGAGTTCTTCTCTTACTATGTTACCCTTCTGTCCTAATATAATTATAGACAAAATTATTTGTATTTATTTAATTTGCGAATGTTCTTCTATCACAAATTAAATTAAAATCTCATTCTCTGTAAGTTTTTATCATTTTCACTACTACAGTATTATCGGTGTGAAGTGATCATTTCATTTAAAAACTTAACGTCACACTCGGGGTTCAAAACTTTATACTTGCAAACGAAAGTTTAACAAATAATTACTTACTCAAACCTTAAGTCAACTACCTCAAAATGATTCCAAGTTATTTTTAATGTCACAACATTCATTTATAAAACACTTATTTAATATATTTTCCATCAATATAAAATATAAAATATTTGATTAGTTTGATATTTTTAACAATCAGTCATAACTATCAATGATTTCAATATCTATAAGTCACTGCTTTGGCACTCCATTGAAAAGAACCGACCCACCCCTCCTCAACCCTAATGGGATACTCAGCAATGGTGCATAAGGTTCTTGTTTTCAATGAGGCATGACCTGAAGCAAAAATGAAGCCTAGAAAGAGATGAAGAGGATACGTGCATGGTTATGCAATATCATGAAATGGGGAATAATTAAAGAGATTTAGAAAGCTGAATATTCGATGAAACAATTTGCGTGATCCAAGGAGAAAGAACCGGGGGGGTGGGGGCGGTGCTCGGGGGGCGGGGGGGGTTGGGGGGGTTGGGGTTCTTTTCTTTCTTTAAAGTAAACCAATGTTAAGGAGAGAGAGAGAGAGCAGTGCATGCATTACACTATTTACTTTTTGGTCACATGCAAATTTGGCAGAGGGCACCAAGAAAAGCTCTATCATATCTCACAAGTCACAGCCCACGAGAGATGGGTAGTTTTGGAAAAAGCTTGCGTCTTCCCTTTATTTTATTTGCTTGCTTCCGACTCTTCCTGGCATTTCTTTTTAAATTTGGATTTGTTTGTAATGTTATTATTATTTTTTTATGTTTGTAATGTTATTTAGTAGTGATAGATTGATAATACAATTATGATAATATAATTTATTCAATATATTATTAATTTTTTTTTTGTAACATTATATGTTATTAAAGGCGGATTCATTCACGGGCCTGAGGGCTATCGATTGTCCACATTAACTCCAAGAGTGAAGTTATAAAAGAGTAAGTTGAGACAATTTTTTAAAAACTTGTATATCATAAAGATATTTTTAGGTTAAAAATTCAATTGGCTCTCAGTAGAAAAAGTTATCCATATATGAAATCATGCGTATTCAGCCCTGACTAAATAATAATCTTGGATCCGCCCATGTATGTTATGAATCTATCCAATTAAAACAGAAGAATCAACGAAAACAAAATATTTCAAATTATAAGAGATGAATATTAGAAATGTAAATAAGTTGAAATTAATGTGAAGCAAAAGATTGCACGAATGCAATTTTGAAAATGTTTTCTTGAGAATGTCATAACTAGGGACAAGTAGGGGAAAATTGGCAAGGATTTATCAAATTCATCCAGATCTTCTATAAACAACACGATGAATGAAAGGAGTATCATCTATCGTCAAATTAGGCGAAGTCATTTGGAGTCTAGAAAGTTGATGGGTAAAGAACCTCTCATAATATTATAATGAGTGGGATTCAACAGTTGTAAAATATTTAAATAAATTATTTTATCACAATTATAACAGTACTTGAATCACAATAAGTGATGTTGCCTATTAGAAAAATCATGATAATATTTTTGTACTACTTAGATGTGCCAGATTTTTGTGTCGCGTGCAAGAAATCCCCAAAAGAAATTGCTAATAGTAACCCAACAACGGTCAGAAGCGAGCATTGCTTTATAGATCACAACTGTTCGACCACATAAGCGATTATGCTCATATTCAGAGATTTCGGATTTTATAAATAGAAAAATTATTACATCAATCCGTACTAAGACGTTAATTTCTCATATGATTAATAAAACCGAAACTTTTCTCAATAGCTCTCACCTTTGCGGTTTAGATCACTCAAACCTAGGGATAAGGCCTTCCTATCTGTCTGGTTACCAAACAAAGTATAGACTCGCCACGAAATTTTCTCGGAGTCGGACATTTGTATTTTTATTTTTTTGGGTTGGGGAGAGGGGAAAGAAAAGAGGGAGAGAGTGTAACGCAATGTCCCTTATTGGTTATGTAATAGTTTTTTTTTTTTTTAGATTTGTATTCAATATGTACTATTTTGGATTCTCTATTACTGTTGCCTCGGGTGGAATTTACAAAAATTGAAACTGTCTTTTTTGTTTTAGTTCGGAAGAAACCGAGTCAGGTTGGATAGAGAGTCAGAAAGCCATTTACTTGCACACAAAATTGCAAAGTTATGAGCATGTAAGCTCTGAAATAAACTGTGATGCACCTAACATATCGTTCAATTGTACAGTATTTTAGTGCAGGTTTAAGTTTTCAGGAACATTTTCCTGAACTCATCGTTGGATTTTGGCTCTTCATCGCCTCCTTCCTCTACTTTCTCAGATTTTGATTGACCTGGAGCAGTCCAACCCAGAGCTTTCACCGCTCTTGGCACCGCAAATATATTCTTCCCCTTGAGCTGGACGTTATCATCTCTATGCCTTTGGCCAGCAGATTGAGCGTGTAATTTACTGCTCTCTTTCCGATCTCTGGGAGAATCTTCTGAAACACAATTTCAGTAAAATTTTAAGAATTACTTAATAATTGAAAAATGCATCTGGATAACAAGGCTGAATCACGCTATTAAAAGCCCGGAGTACACAAACATCAGAATTTTGCCAAGCACATGCGACAACTTTATTAACAGTAGCGAGATTTTTTTTTTCTTTTTTAAATTCCACTGGAGTCGGGGTAATTGTGTCATTTTGGTGGTGTTTTTGCTGCTTCCAAGTAAACACGGGTTATCAGGTGCAGTTAAGATAACTTTTTAAGTGTTTAAACCTAGAAAACACCGGATAAGTGCTTTTTACTGTAATTTTTACGAGTGCTAGGCAAGCAGAGGATGCTCAATGTGTAAAAATTCAATAGTTCACAACAATATAGTCAGATTGGCAGCATATCATCAAACAGTAATGATATACACCCACACGCAAAAAGTGGCACAGATAGAGAGAGTAAACAAATTAAAGAATATACCATGTTCCAGTTTAATACCTTGTCTAGCAGCCCCCTTTTTCCTCCCCTGCTGGGGATCTGCCTTTGCAATGCTCAGCCTCTTCCCCAGTAGTGTCTGCTTGTTCTTTGCCACAGCTGCAGCAAGGTGTGAATCATCCAAGAAGTCCACATAAGCCAATCCCTTCACAAAATAAAATTTAAAGAGATTGGTGAAGAGCTCTTCTGCTAGGACAAATGCAGGTGAAAAGGCTGAAACACGGAAAAATGCAACGGGGACGAAGACGTAATGAAATTTAAGTGATCTTCAAGGTAACATTTTGGCTGCACAGTAATCACAGCTAGCAAAACTTTAATAACCAACTGCCTACATAAACCAGGCAAGGGAAACCTGGAAACAAAAGTGAGAGGAGTTCATGCAACTTTCTTTGCATATAATAGTGCCAAAAAGCACCCATATGTTATCTAAGCATTTGAGCCAAAAGAATCTCTTAATTGTAGATAGCTATGCAATATGCTCAATGTTGAAGAAGCAATATTTTTTTTTGTAGTTAGTAAGCAATATGCTCAATGTCAAACTCGCCCAGTGCATTGAGACGAGCACAATTTTTTCTGAAGCTGTAAGCTTTCCTGTGACATTAAAACTAAATATAGTAGTAATTGTTTCTAATCAATAAAGTTATTTGTCCTCTATGCTTTTCCAACAAGACAAAGTGCATGATATTCAATAACAGAGTTACCCGATCTTTAAACTGCATGCAAGATCTGCTTATACACAATTGATCAAATTAGCATCAAACATCTGAAATAGAATGAATGAACGCCAACATTTACATATACAAAATTGAGGAAATACCCTTGATTTTTTGGTGAACTTGTCTCTCAATATTCGAATTGCAACCACTCCACCAACATCACTGAAGAAATTGCGAAGATCATCATCGCTTGCCTGCAGGAGTTATCATTGACCAATAAGTTTACATATAAGTAGTTGCCGACAGGAGTTATCATTGACCTTTATGGAACAGGAAACTGGTTTTTGATTGCGCTCTAGCGGGCAAATTCCATATCAAGTGAGAATCAAAACTTGCCTGCAAGCTAAGGTTTGATATAAAGACAGTGCATTGGTCATTGTAAAATTTGGGCTTCTCATGGGACCTCTTTCCGGTCTCTTTCTCATTTGTCCTCTCTAGCGTATTATTCTGGCCTCCAACAGCTTCCACTTCACCTGCTTCAGGTGATTCCTTTGCTTGACCTTTATGGAATTTGTTGCTTTTCTTCAGGTTCTCAGTGATATCTTTGCGGCGTTTTGCTGGAGACTGAGCATCAGCTGAGCTAGAAATTAGCTTTCTCTTTTCACGGGCATTCTTTTCAGTTGAAATCTCTCTCTTAACTGTAGATGGAGCGGTACTTTTGATCTCCTCCTGTAACCTGAACAGCTGTAGCTCTTCTAGACGAGGAGCCACCTGAGGCAGAGGAGGAATGGGTGACACATCATAAAAGGAAGAAAGCATTTAGCCACTGACATGGAGATATAGGGCAAAAACATCCAACAAAGAGCAGAGAGATAAATTTCTCTGTTCAAAGGCACACAAGAAAACACATACTGAGCTACCAACAAACAATACTATCACCAGATATCTTAACAAATAGAATGACACCAAATCAAACTTGCACTTCCAGGAGAAACGGCATGCTGAAAACCAGAGAGTAATCAAGCACAAATGCTGAGCAAACACCCCTATGCTCCAAGAATGCCAATATCAATGATTCATGGAATCACTTGCAAATCATAAATTATTCAATGCATTCCCACATACAAAACATACGACCACAGATTTTGCTTCCTAGGTGTCTAAAGATTTAATGACCCAGATCAACCACTAGCATATTAACGCGCTGAGCCTAATCAACTGGCCAAACTGTTTAAACCTGTTTAACAATAGTAGAGAACAAAGTCTTTATAAATCAAATTACAAATCCATTTTTTTTTTTTGCTAAATCAAATTACAAATCCTTTACAGATCAAATGTGGAGCTGGAAATTACAATTTCCCCATCTTTAGAAAGTGATGGTTAATGCGAAATGGGATGTTATGAAAGATACAATATAGAGTAAATAGCATAATGTTTTTGAAAAGGGTGATCTTCCTCTTTTTCTTTCTTGGTCAAGTAGTCGCACAAGAATTGTTGAAGTCATGATGGAACTCCAAGACAGAAATGTAATTCTCACTAATTGCTGCAGAAAATTCAAACTAGAACGTAAAGCAAGCAGTATCAAGTTGTCATCTTTACCAACAATTCTTATAGCTGATATGATAGGACCACGGATAAAATTGCTTACCTTTTGTACGGCTAGATCAAAATCTTCAAGCGAACCATATTCTCTCTCAAAGCGCACCCATGCATGGCATATGTCCTGAATGATTCTGTGGTTTAGGTAAGGAAGGTATCATCTAAAACCATAGTTCGAAAAAATATTCAAGCCGAACATTTTCACCTTCTAAGAACCATGAAATTGACAAATTGTGATTTCATTTCATAAGAATGACTAAGTACAGTGAATGTGCTATTTATACAGTTTATAGAGAAGGCTCTTCTCTTAATAGTTCAGCACATGTCAGCACATATGCCATGTGCTGAATACTAACTAACTACAGCTAAGTTACAGCTGTCACCTTAACTAGCTATCTAGTTAGTAAAGCTATCTATTGCTAGGCTAAGCTATACATTACATAGATGCAGAAGCATATCCTATCATTGAGAAATAAGAGGATATAGAACAAACAAATGGATATAGAGAATGGTAGTTGAATGTAATCTGCCCAATTTACATAGAACTTTGTAATTTCCTTGATAATTAAATGAAATGGCTACATAAAAGCCAGCAAACATTTATCTACACACCAAATGATACTATGGTCATGAACTTAGATTTACTTCCCCTAATCTATCCATTTACTTGCCCCTAATCTTGAATGCTTTGAAGTTTCTAATGTTCAACAATGAAGTCTACTTCAAACAATATGTCATAACCCCAGTATATAAAATAAGAGCATTTGCAAGCTTTACCTTCAAGCACTAGAAGTTAAGCAAGATGCTATTTCCAAGAATATAGCTAGCGCTGGAAAAGAGCTGTGCAAGACTACAGGTATCTTCTTCAAGACCAAAATAGTATCTTTAAAACAGAAATATACCTCTGAGCCCGTCCCCGGAAATCTTTTACTATAGCATCTCTTATAAAGTGATCTAGCTTCATTTAGATGACCCATTCCAATTTCCATTGCTATATAACCTTGCCAGGCTTCGATCATAGATCCACTGGAATAACAAATATCAGTGAAGTTAACATATTGGGTATAGATAATACAGTAAGACAAAAAAATAATAGATAATACTGCAAACAATCAGAATGAAGCAAACCTAATTTTGAGCAAGCTCTCCCAAACACCACGTGCTGCAACTAGATCCTCCCCCAGGTCTGACTCTAAATGGGACCAGTAACCATACATTCGTAGTAAACTCTCTGTATTCTTCAGTTGTGGTGACAGGTAGTCCACTGCACGCTGGAAATACCAAAAAGAGCATAAGTCCACACTAGTTTCCAGCAGAGGTGACAAGTTTACGAATTCTCAAACATCTAACTAAAACTTTATACAAGATCTATACAAGAAGAATACATATCTAAACAATTTGGAAAATGACAAAAAAAAAAAAAAAAAAAGAAAGAATAGCCAACGGCATTGCCATAGCCAAAAGAACCGTTTTTTAATGTCTATCCAGGATCTATCAAATAAAAATAAGCTTTTCTCTATATGATTCATTTGAAGAATCAATTAGTCAAGCCAAACTCATTGCACCACTTCGAAATTCTGTTATTCTTAAGCAGCTGAACTCATTGCACTTCGAAAATCTATTATTTTTAAGCAGTTCAGTCTACACGCACCCCTTTCACTGAATCTTTTGCGAAGATCAAAACTAAAGGGGAGAGCACCTATAGAACCAATCAATAAAGAAGTCACTAAAATTCAAAGGCTAAATAAATACTAAATGAGGATGTAATCTAAAGAGTTGTATCTTATAAGCTACAAAAAACATCAAGAAATTATCCAAAGGAACCCGATGACCCCACGTTTGCCACCGATTTCTAGAAAATAGTGCTTTTATATGTGTTCCACTTCTCCGCGAACTTCTCAGAAAAGGCCTAGGAGCGGGCAAATGTTATCACAACATGCAGATTTAGTTGTTTAAAAGTGATTGACACTAACTAAAGAGTAATTATGCAAGTTTGCCTCACCACTTTGTGGAAAACGGGAACAGAATCATTACTTAATTTAGGTATATTGCTATCACCCACAACACAAGAACCACCAAAATGCTTGATTGGAAAAGCTTTGGTAATAGAAGAAGTAACCAAGCACAAGCAACACAACATTCCAATTAAGTTTCGCATGAACTTCAAGCACCATGTCTGCACCAAAAATTTTGAGCAGAAAAAGAATAAATCAAATAAGAAAAGAATATAATTCTGAAGACTGGCTACTCAAACCTGGAATGTATCTCTAATTACAGCATAATCCACGGCCTCCTCTTTTCCAGCTACAGACATTCGCCGCCTTAAGCCATCAACTCTAGTCAGAAATATATCTAGGTACTGAAATAAGAATTCCATATTTAGGAGTCATTTACTTGAGAATAATGGAGCCCCATTCTGAGACCAATTTTCTTTTATAAAAAAATCCACGTGAAAAGGAAAAACGCTTGTACCTCATCGAAGCTTGTAAAAGAGCACAGCAGTGACTTCTCAAAAACCTAAAAGTATAATTCTGTAAGTGACAAATCCACTGAATAGCCCATAATCAGTAACCAAAGAGATGATTAAGGAGGCAATGCGAAGAGGATTTAAACATCGTCCAATCTATTATTACTGATAAGTTCAACTAAAGTGACTGTAGAGGGAAGTTCTTGTTTTTCAGGGGTTAGTATTTCTGTGTATGAGTTACAATCCTAATCCAGGCACCCGATGGTAACAACAGAAGTGCCGGTTTCCTGCCCTACACCCCTTAGTTATGTGAGAAACATCCGAAACCGCTCCTGGTCCATAATGTCCTAATTCAACATAAAACAGACAGGCCTTCATTGCAAACTTAATCATTCTTAAGTAAGCCCTTGAAGTCCAAATTAAAACTTCATTCAATACAATCCCCAGCATGAACAATCAGTAAACATCTTAAAATTCATTTCTCTTTTCTTTTCAAAAACATCTCCATCCACCACCGAAAACCCCCTGCACCTTTCATGTTGTGCCACCAAACAGAAATAGTGAAAAGACATTCTTACAATCATCGGAAAGCATTGCAAGACCCAATAGGAAAAGAAATTGTTTACCATGACAAAGTTCCCATATTAAAACCATATACAGGACTAAAAGCACGACAGGTCTGCTAAGATGCCATATGATTGACTATCCCAAGAACAAGATACAGATCCCAAGTCCAATGAATAATGCCAAAATAAATTCATATGTCAAAATTTTGAATTACAAGATTATAGACATTGTTTTCCCGTATATTTGAGCTGAAATAATTTTATAAATTTATTGGAGCAATCAACCTGAAGTCATCGAGAGAAGCATGCCTCAGAAGGAAACAAAGGGAACATACAGTGGATATTTCTTCCTCAGAAGCACGGCCTCGTTCAAGGCATAGCAAGTAGTGAACCCATAATTCCCCAACCCAGGGACAATTCCTTGTGGCCCTGTAATAGACATCCCTCACAATCTTTGATGCCTGAAACAAAATTTATCTTGCTTACATTGAAGGGATTGTAATGAGACAAGAGAAAGAAATCACTAGAACAAAAGAAAAACCTTGAATATTTTGTCCAGGTAGCGTGTATATTCAAGCCATAGATCACTAGATATAGGAAATTCTGTTATAGCACGTTCAAACAAAATCTGAACCCGGGCTGGATCCCCAGATGACTGCTCAAACTTTAAGTAAGTCTGCATCACCGCAGGCACCAAATCATCATTAGTAAAGTTTATGATATCATTAGGAAACATACTAAGAAGAGTGATTTGATACAGTGGCTTTCAACACACATTTTAAATCTTGAAAGCTCCTCATATTCTTCCATGCTTCTTTCGATATTGTAAAGACAGAGCATGCTCTATTATATATTGAGTGGAGATGAAGAGATTTTCTTATAACGAAAACATTCCAGAAGGTTCCTCAAATACTTTTATATTCAAAAATATAGATCTGAAAGAAAAGTCATGCAAAAGAGGGAACACAATCTTAATCCGAGCATGATTAGATATTCAGCTTGCACATATCATAGTAAATGCAATGCAAAAAGACTATTTCAGACGTCTTGTACAAATCTCCCCATAGTGCATGTAAAAGAGTAAGAAATGTGTCACATTATCATGGCATCAGATTCGTAGTATATAAGTCATACAGACAGCTAATTAAGCTTTCATTGTAACCACATGCATTGCTTATGTATTTTAACAAAAAGCATATCTAGGGCAGCTAAATAGAAGTGCACTTATTTCTGTGTCATCAGAGGAGGAGGAGGGGGGGGGGGGGGGGGGGGGGGGGGCGGGGGTGGGGTGGGTGGGTGTGTTTGTGTTTGGATGTGAAGAGTTAAGAAGATATGTACCATATATTGCTGAAGCTTTTCTGAGTCAGCTAAATCCTTCCTAGAAATTTGTTCTTCAAGAAGCATGCGGGCATTCAGCATCTCTAATGACTTATGATAGGCAGCAACAACATTAGAAGAAAGGCCATCCAAGTCACTAGAGCTGTCATCAACAGTCCCTCGTTCTGTTTCCCAAGCCTTGTAAATGAGAAGAGTAGACCTTATATTAGCAAGGGGGACCGACAACTGTCGGTGGAAGAGATTTCGGATGCGCTGGACCTGCTTTTCTCTCAACTGCATAGTGAATCAAACTATAAATATTAATGAAAATAAATTGAAAAACAAATGACAATAAAAATCAATCCACAAACAGAAACAACAAACAAACTTTGACAGGAATATAATGAAAGCAACACAAATGTCACATCACATCAAGCAGCCCAGACAACAAACAAGCATCTCACTACACATAAGAGTCGAGAGTAATTTTATCTTTAAATCCGGAAGAATTGAAGAAGCGCCAGCCAGAACACGTATATACACCTAAAATGGTTTTCTACAGAAAAAAGAACTGAGAATTTTGATGCACATGTGCAACCAACCAAAAGGAAAAGGTTGAATCACATCAACCTGATGCAACCCATTGCAAAGTTTGAAAATCAACATACAAGCTTTCCAAAGTACAGTAAAACACACAGAAGATAAGAATTTGTCTACAATACTCATTATGAAGTTTGTTAAAGGACTTAGGAACCGACCCACAAGCTTTAAATTAGTGAAATACAGAAAGAGAAAAGGAAATAGCGACTGAGCTTCTAACCTCATTGTCAGTTTCATGAAAAGTGAGAATAATAGCTTGCTCAAAGTCCCGATACATTTCCCAAATTCTGTTACCTTCAGCAACATGCAACCCGGCAGCAGTAATAGCACGCTCAAAGAGATTCCTAGCTTTAGATATACCAGAAGCGGAACATTGTTTTACAGCTGCATCATACTCTTGAACAAAATTGAGGTAGTCACACCACAGAGCAATGGACTACACAAAAGGTCAAACAATGATCATTTTTTATCTTAGAGAACAATTAGTCATCTTTGCCGAAGTAAAGATGAAATCAGCCATTGTCAGCAAGCTATAGGTAGTTCTGCCATAGAAATTCCAATAGGTATTTTACATGAATCTGGCCAATTTACTGCAAATTCAGAGAACGATTTGTTCTTGGCAGTTCGAACTTAAGACTTCAGAAAAACTACTATTACCTTCTAGTGGAAAAGGGGTCCGGCTTAACTATAAGAGGTTCAATGCATCCAAAGCAATGCAAATTTAGCCAAATTCCTAGGATCAGATAGGATTTAGTTATTCAGAAAACAATATGCTGAAAGTTCACCGGTCACCATATTACTCTTTCTTTCATATCTGTTTCCAATTGATTAATTCCTCATTTCTATGTCGTCCTTCTCATACATATTCACTGCGATTTGCTGCAATTTAACTGCTTTCACGCACAACCATTCACATAACCGAATCAAATGGTTCTCCCCTTGAATCGAACCAAATGGTGTGACTTGAATCACAAATCATATGATTTTGAAAACTATGGCTAATGCTTTTGTAAAATGTAAACTAACAGGAGCAGTAGTAGAACAGTGATTAAGATTAAGGATTGAAACTAACCAGATAATCTGAGATCCCTCGCTCGTAAAGTTTCTCAACTGCAGAATAAGCATCGGGTCTGCATAAAAAAAAAATTTAAAAGCGAATAAGAATTAATGTAAAAAAACAAAGTCAGTAGGAATTAATGTAAACAAACAAAGTCAAATGAAGTCCAATGAAGTCAATAACAAATGAAAGAGCATAAAAAAATGATTAAATTGAAAAGAATGTTGTTAAGAAGATACAGTAGTAATTTAAAGGAAATGCTGCTGCAATCCACATTAAACATAATGCTAAAAACTGCAATAAAAAATGGATAATCCATGAAATATTCAGTATGAAATCCATTTCATTATAGGCATTAAGCACCCAAAAGAAATCCAAATGCTTGATGTATAGAGAAGAACTTGTCAAAAGAATTTCCACATTTAACCACTATCAACAATCCAAATACCCTTCAAGCACCAAACTCTGCCTTCAAAACACGAGAAGGTCCTTCGAAGGATCAATCACACAATGAGCACACAAACTTTCCATATTTCATAAATACCCAAATAAATGTTCCTATTCTTAATAAAGAAAAATTTATTAATTGCCACTTAAGACACCAATAAAATATATCAAAAACAAAACTTATAGACATAAGGTTTTGAATTATACAGTTGACAGATCTGATGTCCATGTTTCAGCAAGAAACCTGATTTTCCTTCATAATCCTCCATTAATTGATTACTCATAGAAAATGCAAATCTGAAGGGTCGAAATTGGATATTATCAGAACCATGTTGGCAAATTCCACATCAGAAAAAGTAATTAGCCTACAAACACATTATGCTCTGCCACAAAAATATCAATCTTTTGCCTTCCCTCTCACATTTCTGTGACAGTGATACTCTAGAAAACGTTGGTCAAATTACAAAGCATGAATTTTAGTTTATGCATAAGATCAGCCACTTTCTGGCCACATACGGCAGAGATAATTATCATGAACCTTTTAAGACCTAATAAACATATGCTCAATGCATCAGGAGCACTATCAGTGGATAATGACCTTTCCCTTATAGTAAATGTACCAGTGGATTTAACAGAAGATCAAACAACTCTATTTATCTACTTTACCAATTGTTCCACCCTTTAAATCTCATTTTCCTGTTTCTATTTCCCATATGAGTGTGTGTATCGTGTGCATATACCTAATCCTTAATCCCATAAAAGAATATAAGAAAATTAAACATGAAACTGCATTTCTCACTCATAAATGTAGAAGGAGGAAATTGAGAGGAAGTTAACACAGAGGCCAATGTTCACAATTATTATAAAATAGTTTCCACCAATGACCTTTAAAAGATAGATACCAGACTTACATCAGTTGATTGAACAATTTTATTAATGTTGATGAAGACATTGCAAGGACAGGCAAAACAGAATGCACTACAACAAGGGAAAAAGACTCATTAAAATAATACATTCGGCCAGAATATACTAAAAAACAACAGATAAAAAATGTTAAGTCCAGTTTACTACAATGATTTGACACATAAGACCCATGCTAAGTACCACGAATAACCTGTGCTCAAATTGCAAATAACATGCAGCAAAGTTGAAATTGTCGGGATGCATGAAGTTGCAGACGAACCCAGAACAGACAGTATAAATGTGATATGAAACTGATTGCAAATGTAATAGATAAAAAATATACCCAGAGCTAAGAGAAATTTCGTCTTTAGCCCACTCCTGCCACATATCAGGAGTCAAAGGAAACAAAGCACTCATCGCCTCCCTTGCCTGCCTCAGCTTGTCTAGCTCTCCCTGCTTCCTCAAAGCCCTAATATACTACACAACCAAAACAAAAATCCAAATCTTCTCTTTAGGCTCTAAAGAAAAATCCATGTAATACGGGACTGAATACCATGAATTAGACTGAAAAACATACACATATACATAGATACATATATGTACACTTGGGAGCGCACGCACACTCAATAAACAAGAGCACACACATCAGAAGAGAAATATGAGGTTAGAGTTGAACTCGAGAAATCCTAGGGAATTCAAATCAATGCGATAAGTAAGTATCAAAGTCACTAATACGTCTCGATATAATTCTTCTTTTACTTTAATTACCATGGTGAATTAAACTAAATATACAAAATCAATTTCCTATCTTCCTTACCAATAATTTTTCAAAATAGAAAAGAAATTTTCAAGTATTCACATATCGTATGCTTCAATTGAGAAAATGGAAACAATATAAACATGTCAAAACATACGTAAAATTAAGTAAAAATTGCAACATATGTAAATGCTTCACTGGAGAAAGTGCACTAGGTATACATACGCAAGTTAATCAAAAGCCGCAATTACATGTGCATCATGTCAATAAAAAACCAAAAAGTACACGCAAAATTAAGTAAAAAATGCAATATATATACATATATGTGATATATGTGTAGAGAGCAAGAGATGAAGCACTTGGACATGAGCATCGTAATTGTAGGGATTATTAGAGAGGTCGTTTTCAAGGGATTGAATTTGGAGGTGAAGTTGAGCTTCGTCATCTTCTGAGTCGGACGAGTCAGACACAGAATCGGAATCGGAATCGTTTCTAGGGATTTCAGCATCGGGCATGGGGGGGTCTTCTCCGCCGTTGGTGGCGTCTTCTGTTAAGGCTGAGGTGGCATCTAGGGTTTGATCCTCCGCCATTTTATTGAGGATTTTGGTGCTTTTTTTTTTCTTTTTTGAAAATTTTGGTGCTTTTGAATACTGAAGTAAGCAAAGGAGAAGGAGAAGGTCGACGTCGTTTCGGTGGCTTGTGTAATTCTCAGTTTTCGCCGTGAAAATCAATTTTCTTTTTCAAACGAATTATAAAACAAAATATGGCCTATAAAGAATTGGGCTTAGGGCCTGGTCCAAAGCCCAATATCCCCACACCAGCTCATATTCGCTGACAGCTTCCCTTGTGGCGGCCTAACACCAGCCGTAGACCAAGCCCACTGGACAAAGGTGGGGAAGCTGATGATTAGTTGATTACGATATAATGAAGTAGGAGGCCTTGTTACTGTGGAATGACTTCTTGTTAAAGTTTTTAAATTCGAAATTTTATCCTCCGTCACAACTAGTATGTGTCCCTTGGATAAATTATGAGGCGTCTCATAAACAAAATAAAAATAAAAATAGAGAAAGTAACAACAATAATAGTGATGATATGGGGGAGTTTGGTTTGGGATTTACTTATGGATAATATATCGGCTACGAGAGCACAATTCATTATTGCAAGTGAAATATCTTACAGTGATAACATAATCTATTGAGAAAAAAAAAAAAGATAACTAGAATCTAGACCCAAGGTAACATGAAACTAAAAACAGCAAAAACCTCAAAATTAAACTGATCAGCAAAAGTGATGTGAAACCCCATAGAATATAGATCAATCCGATTTGATCTTTTTAGGAACAACAACAGTGAGCACGCCATCCGCCATGGTAGCCTTAATCAGATCCATGTTGGCTTCTTCAGGCAGGTTGAAGCGGCGGTGGAAGTTGCCAAAACTCCTCTCCATGAGGTGCCACACGTAACTATTCTCCTCCTCCTCCTCCTCCTCCTCCTTCCGCTCACCACTGATCAGAAGAACTCGGCCTTCTTGGACCTCCACCTTCACTTGTTCCTTCTTCAACCCAGGAACATCAGCCCTGATAATGTGGGCTTTTCGAGTCTCCATCCAGTCAACCTCACCCAGGGCAAATTGGCTTGTCTCGTCGACTGGTGGGCATAATGCATGGATGGCCACTGGAAGGAAATTACCCGTGGATGGGTCGTAGCGGTACGTAACAAGTTGGCCTAAGCCGCTGCTGCTTTCACGTCCGAAGGATATTGGGATCTGTGACATGTTTTTGATTTGGTTTGCTAAGAGTAAGACTGAAAATGGAAATGAGGCTAGTTTTGGTAAGAGTAAGATCGATTATATTTTTAAGATACGGAAGGGGCATAATGGCAGACTAAAACTATCCATGTCCTACTAGTGGGGTCACTCTTTGGTAGCCAAGTCAGCAAAACCAAGTCAAGAGTTGAGAAGTTGGTAGCCAAGAAGAAAAGAAGCAGAAGTTTAGTAGCCGAAATCTTTTACCCTAATTAAAATCACAAAGGGAAATAATTATCGTGTGTCTTTTACATCAGTAAGCATGTAACAAAATAAACTAAATAATATAATAACTCAAGTTTAGAAAGAGAGTTCATCTTAAAATACTAGTTTATTAGGTGAAAGAATTATTTGTATTAAAGAAACATACTTTATGAGGATAAGATTTTTATGTGTGATCATTATATTCTACTCCCTTTTAATTAAGAGTCGACGCCATGTCGAACTAGCCTATCGACACTAGTCTGGTGGTAATTGTTTCTTTCTAGCGACTGTATTCATCTATCAGTATTCAATGTAATACTTACCATACCTTAATCTAGCTTATAATCGTCTATTGACATTGATCCGACGGTAGCCCTTTCCTCTTGGTAGCTGCACTCGTCTATCAGTATTTAGTATGACATTTATTACACCTTAATCCAACTTATAATCTGTTAGATGAGAAAACCTTTATATTTAAAAAACACCTCTTATAAGGATGAAATTTTTATGTGAGATAATTACACATCAACAAGCACGATTAATACAATCCACTGTGTAAATGGATTGTTGCCCAATAGGCTCCTATATATATTTTTTTTATTTGTCATAAATAGGTTATAGGTTCCTATATGACGGCTAATGATTTCGAGAAACACATACGTTTCCTATTTGGCACACAAGACTTGCAAATGGGTAATGGGATAGGCTTAGGTCTATTTTCTTACATTTAAAGACCCTTTATTTCAATTTTTTTACATTTAAAGATCATTTATTTCAATTTTATTCAAATAATTCCCTTACATTTAATTTATCTCTTATTTTAGGAAATTTTTATTTCAATTTTAATCTAATAATTTTTCAATTTTAGTCATTTGACTGTTGGGAGAGATGAGTAATGGGATAGGCTTAGGTCTATTTTCTCCCAAATTTGGCCATACTGAAAATGAGTTTAAGGATTTGAGATGTTATTGGAGCTTACTGCACCAACAATTTTAGGTATATTTGGCACACAAGGCATAGACTATAGGTTTCCTATTTGGCACACAACGCATAGACTTGCAAATTGCATTTTATGCGATGCCTTCTATAAAATGCATTCTTCCAAATCCTAGCATGCGTTTATTTGTCTTCGCACTTATGCTTTGCCCTAAATTTTCCGAAATTAGTCCAAATCCAAATACAATTTTAATTCTAAAATTATTAAATTACCTCTTCATCTCAAGTGTCAAACTAATATGTCATGTTTAACAAACTTGTTGTACATACGTGTAAGTTCGATAATTTTTTAGTAAACCTTATTGGTGAACATAATTTTACAAAATTAAGCTTTATACGTGAACATATTTTATTAATGTGTAAGCTTTGTACGTACGTGGAAATAATTTTACTAATGTGTAACTGTGAGTTTTGAACTCAAAATTTGAACTTTGATATCATATTATATGATCATCTCATCTAAATCTTATTTACTTTTGGTATAATTATTAAAGGCTAAAATCATAATTCAAATGTTTAACTATTTCTTTTTTCTCTTTTAGTGTAAGGCTTTTTTTTTTTATAATTCAAATGAGGCCTAAGGCCGTACAACGCAACAAGTAAGATTCGAGTTCGCGATCTCTCGCATACATAGCAAATTACATACCACTTGACCAAAACCCTAGTGATATTTTACATCCCTTGAAATGTTATACACAATAATGGATTACGATACCTCTCGCATTTAAAATAAGAATCATACAACTAGACCAAATAGTCCATGTTCAAATGATAACTATTTCAATCAAGTCTTTTGTTGTTTTTTTGTATATTGCATGTTGGATCTATTTTCCTTCTTAAATTGAATCAGGGGTGGTCATGCCTTAAAAGACTTCGTTTAGACTATAATGTATTTAATTAAGTACTAGTTTAGTTATAACATATTATACTATGTTATCATCAAAAAACATGATTTTAAGCGTGAAACCAACTGCTTTTATTTATAATTTATAAAAAAAAAACTTATGCAGTTACTGACACTGGCACTATAGTGCCCCCGACTTTGATGTTTGGTTTCGTAACTGATTAAAAAATATTAAATACCAAATTACAAAATACATCAAATCTTCTAATTACTTAAATTTTACCATATTTAGCAAAACAATAACTGCCATACGTTTCAATTATACAATCAAACTATATTTAACAAAAGGGAAAAATGCAGCAGTAGTCTCCATTGTTTACTCAAAAGTCAATTTAATCTCCATTGTTTCAAAATGTTCAAAAAAGTCCCCAATGTTTGTAAAGATGCTCATTGTGGTCCCTACCGTTAAAATTTTAACAAAAAATTTATAAAATAACTAAACTACCCTTACTTAAAAATAAAATACGCAAAATATCCCTATTTTCTTCTTCCTCTTCCAAACCCTCAACCCACCACCACCAAGCACCACCAAGCACCACCACCACCCACCACCCACTCCCCTGCGGCACAGCGCCTCCCCCCACCCCCCCCTGCGCGCGACAGCGCCCCCCCACCCCCCCCCTGCGCGCAACAGCGCCTCCCACCCCCCCTGCGGCGACAGCGCCTCCCCCCACCCCCCCTGCGCGCGACAGCGCCCCCCCCGCGCGAACAGCCCCCCCCACCCCCCTGCGCGAACAGCGCCACCCACCCCCCCCCTCCCCCTGCTACGCGAACAGCCCCACCCCCTCCTTGTGTATTAGTGTGTGTTTTGGTGTTAGTGTGTGTTTATGAGTGTGTATTAGTGTGTATTTTTTGGTGTTAGTGTGTGTTTTTTGATGTTAGTGTGTGTTTGTGGGTGTGTTAATGTGTGTGTATTAGTGTATTTTTTGGTGTTTTTGTGAGTGTGTGTGTTTGTGGGTGTGTTAGTGTGTGTTTTTTGGTGAGTGCGTGTGTTTGTAGGTGTATTAGTGTGTGTTTTTTGGTATTTTTGTTTGAAATTTTGTGTTTTTTGTGATTTTTCAAATTTACCCTTGAAATACTATTCACATCTGTTAAAACTAACCAAAATTTTAACGGTAGGGACCACAATGAGCATGTTTACAAACATTGGGGACCTTTTTGAGCATTTTGAAACAATGGGGATTAAATTGACTTTTGAGTAAATAATGGGGACTACTGCTGCATTTTTCCCTTAACAAAACAAATATAAGAAGTGAGTACTGATGATGATAGCTCGAGTCCAAGAAGCCTTTGACTTTTCGGTCCTTAATTGAGATAAAGTGCAGTACACCCCTTTGTGATTTGGTACAAGTACATAACACTTATTATAATACAAGAATCATCAAATACCTCTTATGTGATTTAAAAACATAGCACACTCGCCCCCCTCCACTTTTTTGTTAAAAAAGTTAACGGAATCTATAAAAAGATATAAATACTCTCAATCTTTTTCTTTTTTCTCCTTAGTAATTGACTAAATTACCCCTTTTTAAAAACAAAAAAAAAAGAAACTAGTCATCTTCTCCCCCACCACCCACCACCCTCACCCCACCCCCTTCACCTACTTCCCCAGCCCCACCCAAAGCCGACACCCACCTCCCCACCCCCACCTAGCCCGTCACCCACCCCTCACCCCGACCCAGCCCCGTCACCCATCCTTTCTATTCCCACCCAGCCCCCCCCAACTTGTCACCCACCACCCATCCTCAAAACTCAATTTGAAGAAGTTACAAAATGAAGAACTTGAAACTCCAAAATTAATTAAATTATTATTTTTGTTTCTTTTTTCCATTTTGGTTTGTATGTGTGTGTATATTTTTTTTTCCTAAAGAAAAATGGAATTCATATAATATGTTCAATGGAATATACAATGGCAAGCAATATTATGTAGCAAACATTCAAGCTGTAATAAACAAAGCTTGGCGTGCGGGCATTGAGCGAATTATTATAAGTTTTATTAGGCCTTCTCCAGCAGGATCTCTACATCCTTAAAATCTCTACATGTAGGGAAGCTATTGGAGACTTTTGTCTACAACAGCTTCCCTAAGGATTCTCTATAATGTAGAGAATCCCTACAATTAGGATTCAGCATCTCCACATGTAGAGATGCTGAATCCATTCCTTAAAATTCAAAAAGCATCTGACAACTTAAAAAAAAAAAAAGTTACTGACCAAAAAAAAAAAACTCCAATGATCAGAAATATGACTGTTGGAGGCACATCTGATCTGTGTATATAAACACAAATCAGGTGTGCTTGGTTTCACACCATATTTCAACCAAAATATTTCAACTTATGCAAATATACACACAAAGCTGTAAAAAACAAAAAACAAAACAAAAAACAAACAAACAAAATCATAAATCAAACCCACAAGTAACATTTTTCTTGAAAAAAAATCAATTTGTTTTTTGCGGAAATAAAATTGGTTGCCACTTTATTACTTACCATTGTTGTCGTGAGATGGATTGGGGTTGAGGTTTATGGCTGTTTAGATGAGGGATTGGGGATGGGGTGTTTTTGTGCTTGAATTAAAACAATATACTTAATTGAAACAAGAAAAAATTTTGAAATAAAATAAAAATAGAGAATCTGTAAAATAGGGAAGCTATTGGAGTGAAACTGAAATATGAATTTTCTAAAAACAGAGATTGAGTAAATGTAAAGAAGCTGCTGAAGTGAAATTGAAATAGAGAATCCCTAGATGTAGAGAAATAGTTCAAAATCTCTACATGTATGGAAAAAAATAGGGAAACTATTGGAGTTGGCCTTATGGCTGTTTAGATTAGGGATTGGGGATGGGGGTGTTTTTATGCTTGAATTAAAATAATATATTTAATTAAAACAAGAAAAGATTTTGGAATAAAATAAAAATAGGGAATCTGTAAAACAGGGAAGTTGTTGGAGTGAAACTGAAATAGGAATTTCCTAAAAACATAGATTGAGTAAATGTAAAGAAACTGTTGAAGTGAAACTGAAATTGAGAATCCTTAGATATAGAGAAATTGTTCAAAATCTCTACATGTAGGGAAAAAAACAGGGAAGCTGTTGAAGTTGGCCTTATTCAGCTTATAAATTCATGAGGCATTGACATGATAAGTGTTTCTTCTAAGTTTGCATGGTAGGTTTGAATAATAGCTCGGGTGTGAGGTAGGGGTAATGGCTGGGAGATAGAGAGGGGAGGGAAGGGGAGTGACAGGCTAGGTGGGGAGTGGGTGATGGGCTGGGGGGTGGGGTGGGTAGTGTTGGGGAAGATGACTATTTTTATTTTTTATTTTTTAAATAGGATAATTTGGTAAATTCTTATGATTATTTAATGGATTAATTCATTAAAAATTTATAAAAAATCTCACTTAACGCGTGTAAAATACAATCTCCGTTAAATTTAACGGATCTTTTAATGGCATGAGAGTATTGTGCATTTTTTAAAAACCAAAAGGACTAGATCATGGGGTTTTTGAATTATAAGGAGTGTTGTGCACTTTCGCTAAATTACAAGAGGGTATGGTGCACTTCACCCCCTAAATTATATACAAGTATTTTAAATTAAACCTTATCTTACACATCTACATATATTGTAACATAGTAGTTGAGAGGGTTGAATTAGTACCTTACCTCGAGCTCAGTAGTGTCTTGCTGAATAAGGTGAAGAAACATGAGAATGAAGACCCGTGTTTCCCCTCATACGTGAAAATGAGTTAGTTTGTCCGAACTCAGTTAATCACTAGTAGTTAAAAACAATTAATGAGAGTGAGTTATCTTCATTCGAAGCATTCAACAGACTATTTATACTAACAATTAAGACGAGTAGCATTAAATGCCTAATGTTGCTCATATTGTTCATATATGTCCTAAGTCTTTACCCTTTGAATGAAGTTATTATCCAGTGAGTAATACCTTTATATTACATCTGATATTAATATGAGATTAAGAAGCAGTTTGCGAGTTGGACCTACCCATTCTAGGTCGCTCGGTTATGTACACCCATATCAGTAGTACCCCGCAATTCAGATGTGTGTAAAATTGTGGATGAATTGGTAAGTTTGCGTATTCCAATTTTTGAAGTTAACAAAAACAAGATTATGGGCAGATAGAAAGCAGGACTATATTTTTGGGATTATGCGAGTTGAAGAATAATAGTGAGCAACTAGTCGTATTGCTTAAAATAGTCAGGTTTTGTTTTTGTTTAATTAAATATGGTTTGATTATACAATAGAATCATATAATTTTTATTTGTTTGACTAAATATGACAAGATTTAAGTAATCAGAAGACTTAATATATTTAATATTTTTGTAAAATACTTTCTAATCATAGGTGATATGGGTAAAACCCCAGATTTTTTATAATTTCGTGAGTTGACCCCACAAGATGATCGGGGAAGCCTCGTCCAAGGTTCTAGAGATCTCGGACGAGATCCAAGAGATCGGGGGCATGACCCCCGAAGTTCGAGACCGGGGGCACGACCCCCGAACCCAGGTCCGAGGTCTGAGGTCGGGGCCATGACCCCTGACCCACGTCCGAGGTCAGGGGCATGACCCCTGACCCACGTCCGAGGTCAGGGCACGACCCCTGACCCACGTCCGAGGTCGGGGCTATGACCCCAGACCCACGTGCAAGGTCAGGGCACGATCCCTGACCCACGTCCGAGGTCGGGGCTATGACCCCAGACCCACGTGCGAGGTCAGGGCACGAACCCTGACCCACGTCCGAGGTCAGGGGCATGACCCCTGACCCAAGTCCGAGGTTCAGGGCGCGACCCTCTAACCCAAAGCCGAGGTCCAAGAGACCTCGGACGAGACCCTGAGGTCCGAGGTCCGGGGCACGACCCCCGAACCCAGGTCCGAGGTCTGAGGTCGGGGCCATGACCCCTGACCCATGTCCGAGGTCAGGGGCATGACCCCTGACCCACGTCCGAGCTCAGGGCACGACCCTTGACCCACGTCCGAGGTCGGGGCTATGACCCCAGACCCACGTCCGAGGTCAGGGCACGAACCCTGACCCACGTCCGAGGTCAGGGGCATGACCCCTGACCCAAGTCCGAGGTTCGGGGCGCGACCCTCGAACCCAAAGCCGAGGTCCAAGAGACCTCGGACGAGACCTTGAGGTCCGAGGTCCGGGGCACGAACCCCGAACTCAGGTCCGAGGTCGGGGCTATGACCCCTGACCCACGTCCGAGGTCAGGGCACGACCCCTGACCCACGTCCGAGGTCAGGGGCACGACCCCTGACCCAAGTCCGAGGTTCGGGGCGCGACCCTCGAACCCAAAGCCGAGGTCCAAGAGACCTCGGACGAGACCCTAAGGTCCGAGGTCCGGGGCACGACCCCCGAACCCAGGTCCGAGGTCCGAGGTCGGGGCCATGACCCATGACCCACGTCCGAGGTCAAGGGCATGACCCCTGACCCACGTCCGAGGTCGGGGCCATGACCCCTGACCTAAGTCCGAGGTCGGGGCCATGACCCCTGACCCACGTCCGAGGTCAGGGGCACGACCCCTGACCCACGTCCGAGGTCGGGGCCATGACCCCTGACCCACGTCCGAGGTCAGGGGCACGACCCCTGACCCTAGTCCGAGGTCGGGGCCGTGACCCCAGACCCACGTCCGAGGTCAGGGCACGACCCCTGACCCACGTCCGAGGTCAGGGGCATGACCCCTGACCCAAGTCCGAGGTTCGGGGCGCGACCCTCGAACCCAAAGCCGAGGTCCAAGAGACCTCGGACGAGACCTTGAGGTCCGAGGTCCGGGGCACGAACCCCGAACTCAGGTCCGAGGTCGGGGCTATGACCCCTGACCCACGTCCGAGGTCAGGGCACGACCCCTGACCCACGTCCGAGGTCAGGGGCACGACCCCTGACCCAAGTCCGAGGTTCGGGGCGCGACCCTCGAACCCAAAGCCGAGGTCCAAGAGACCTCGGACGAGACCCTAAGGTCCGAGGTCCGGGGCACGACCCCCGAACCCAGGTCCGAGGTCCGAGGTCGGGGCCATGACCCATGACCCACGTCCGAGGTCAAGGGCATGACCCCTAACCCACGTCCGAGGTCGGGGCCATGACCCCTGACCTAAGTCCGAGGTCGGGGCCATGACCCCTGACCCACGTCCGAGGTCAGGGGCACGACCCCTGACCCACGTCCGAGGTCGGGGCCATGACCCCTGACCCACGTCCGAGGTCAGGGGCACGACCCCTGACCCAAGTCCGAGGTCGGGGCCGTGACCCCAGACCCACGTCCGAGGTCAGGGCACGACCCCTGACCCACGTCCGAGGTCAGGGGCATGACCCCTGACCCAAGTCCGAGGTTCGGGGCGCGACCCTCGAACCCAAAGCCGAGGTCCAAGAGACCTCGGACGAGACCTTGAGGTCCGAGGTCCGGGGCACGAACCCCGAACTCAGGTCCGAGGTCGGGGCTATGACCCCTGACCCACGTCCGAGGTCGGGGCCATGACCCCTGACCTAAGTCCGAGGTCGGGGCCATGACCCCTAACCCACGTCCGAGGTCAGGGGCACGACCCCTGACCCAAGTCCGAGGTCGGGGCCGTGACCCCTGACCCACGTCCGAGGTCAGGGGCATGACCCCTGACCCACGTCCGAGGTCAGGGCCGCGACCCCTGACCCAAGTTCGAGGTCCAAGGTCCAAGAGACCTCGGACCAGGTAGATCCGAGGTCCTATAGACCTCGAATGTGCCATGTCCGAGGTCTACGGACCTCGGACATGGAGTCCGAGGTCCTGTAGATCTCGGACAAGGAGGTCCGAGGTCCTGTAGATCTCGGACAAGGAGGTCCGAGGTCTACGGATCTCGGACGTGGTGTGTCCGAGGTCCTGTAGACCTCGGACAAGGAGGTCCGAGGTCTACGGATCTCGGACATAGTGTGTCCGAGGTCTTGTAGACCTCGGACAAGGGGATCCGAGGTCTACGGACCTCGGACGTGTATTCTCTAAGGTCCTGTAGACCTCGGACGAGTTTGTCAGACAGATCCGACCTAGTGTTAGTTAGACTTCGACCATCGTGCGTGGAGAGACCTATTAGGGTCAGGCGAGGCATTGGGTTATCCTAAAGTCACCTTTTAAGACCTCAAGCCCAAAAGGCAATAATAAACATTGCTCTATAAGTTCAGGGAATCTCCAGTTGATCTCCCACTGATCCATTTAAACAATTGTCCACTAGCACTCAAATAATTCTCCACCATGCTTGCAGTAATGATCCACTACTGCACCTTTAATCTTTTGACTCAGCTGCAATGATAATTTCTCCTTTGTGACTCAGCAACCATGTGATTATTTCTTTAACTGAGCAGCCATGATGACTTCAATAGTGATGGTGCCTATAAAAGGCAGAGGATTCAGTTAGGAAGAGGAGGTACATCTGATACTCACATCAATACTTGTATACATACAACTTTCTCTACCAAAGCACCAAGCTAACTTAAGCATCGGAGTGCTAATGCGGGCAAGACCCGCTAAGCTCTCTTTGTTTTGCAGGCATCAAGGCAGTGCGTGAAGGTCACTTGCGACTCGACATTTTTCTACCTTAACAGGTTGGCGCCCACCGTGGGGCCGATTCTAAATTCCCCACTGAGTTTTCACAAGATTACACCATGGTAACTACCCGGAGTCAGAATGTTGCAAGTGGATATGGAGGAGAAGCTGTAGAACAGCCAAATGTGCAGTTCTGTCTGGGAGAGACTTCCAACCTTAGACAGACCGAGTTACCGCTGCCAGGAGGAAAGATACTTACGGAAAATCGTCCACTATACAGCAATCCATACACAAATCAGTACCAAAGCTACCAACCAACATACCATCCACAAAGACCTGTTTGGAACACAGGGTGGCAGTATCCCACTGCTGCAACACAAGTTCGGCAAGCTAACCAGCTAACGGATCTTGGTTATGTCCTAAAAACCCTGGAGGAGTTAAAACAGGCTGTTCATAACCCAACACCTCAACCAGCACCTCACCACCCAGATATTCAACCTCATCAAACGCCCCGACAAAATCATTCATGCCAAAACACCCAATCAACCAGAAATACAACCAAACCCAAAGAGTCCAAACAGCGAGTTCACGCTAGGAGGCGACACAAAAAAATGATGAACTCCACAAGGTCATCACAAAGTTCGAGTGCGGCAGCACGGGACCTAACTCAAAGTGCTCGAATAAGGGGTACTGCTAGTGTAATATCGGTCGCAAGGGCTTTTCGAGGCCCAAATCCCTTCAACCGCGCCATCAACAAAGTTCCGAAGCCTGCACAGTACAAATTGCCTCATTTGCCCACCTACGATGGACATGGTGACCCTAAAGATCATCTGGCGGTGTTCAGGCACAAAATGGAGTTCACGGAGTTGCCAGAGGCTTGGGTGTGTAAAGCTTTTGCAGGAACTTTAGTGGAAGCGGCCAGGGTGTGGTATGACGAACTGAACGAGGGGTCAGTCGGTTCTTATGTGCAGTTAGCAGATTTGTTTGTTGGGAGATTTTCCTCGGCTATTAGGCCGACCAGCCACACTACCTCCTTGCTCTGTTTGAAGCAGAGAGAAGGAGAAACTCTCCGTCGATATGCTACTCGCTTTAATGAGGCAACCCTTCAGTGTACGCAATTTGATCAGGGCTTTGCAATACAGGCGTTCACAAAGGGGTTAACAAACGAGTTGCTCCAGGCTTCCTTAGCCAAAAAGACCCCACTAAACATGATAGAGTTGATGACCAGAGCTGAGAAGTATATTAAAGTAGAAGAGGTGGCGATGGCGGAGAAGGAAGAAGACCCTAAGAAGAGAGGACCGGAAGAGAGGTCAAGCTAGGAGCCTACAGATTCGAAGACCTCAGCGGTAAGGAACTGAGAACGGTTTGACACGTAGAGCAGCTAAGAAAACACACTTTGAATGTTTAAGTTGTTGTTTATGTCGAGACAAATT
Organism: Ehretia macrophylla; assembly: GCA_037974665.1. NCBI lineage: Eukaryota > Viridiplantae > Streptophyta > Magnoliopsida > Boraginales > Ehretiaceae > Ehretia > Ehretia macrophylla. Next base: position 54,928,539 of record CM075766.1, read on the forward strand.
ATGTCTCTACAATGAATTTAATATTCGTGTCTTAAGTTTTTGTCATTGATTGTAATTCTTTGAGACAAATATCATGTGATCTACTAAGGCGAACCTTTATCGGAAGAGAGTCAAATCCAGAAATAGGAGGGACACATTTCTTGCAGAAACAAGATCTTCCTAGGGCAGCGTAAATCGGGGGCACGACCACCGAGTTTCAAGACAAAGACCGGGAACACGACGCCCGAGTTTCGAAGCTGGGGCCACGACCCCTGAGATTCAAGGCTGGGGGCACGACCCCTGAGTTTTCAAGTCGAAGGCCGGAGGCACGACCCCCGAGTTTCAAGTTTGAAGACGAAGACCGAGGGCACGACCACCGAGTTTCAAGACAAAGACCGGGAACACGACGCCCGAGTTTCGAAGCTGGGGCCACGACCCCTGAGATTCAAGGCTGGGGGCACGACCCCTGAGTTTTCAAGTCGAAGGCCGGGGGCACGACCCCCGAGTTTCAAGTTTGAAGACGAAGACCGAGGGCACGACCCCCGAGTTTCAAAGACGAAGACCGGGGGGCATGATTCCCGAGGTTCAAGACATGAAGACCGGGGGCATGACCCCCAAGACATTAAGATCAGTTCTCGAAACTATTACATAGCTCCGAAAACTGAGGGGGCATCATGATATGGGTAAAACCCCAGATTTTTTATAATTTCGTGAGTTGACCCCACAAGATGATCGGGGAAGCCTCGTCCAAGGTTCTAGAGATCTCGGACGAGATCCAAGAGATCGGGGGCATGACCCCCGAAGTTCGAGACCGGGGGCACGACCCCCGAACCCAGGTCCGAGGTCTGAGGTCGGGGCCATGACCCCTGACCCACGTCCGAGGTCAGGGGCATGACCCCTGACCCACGTCCGAGGTCAGGGCACGACCCCTGACCCACGTCCGAGGTCGGGGCTATGACCCCAGACCCACGTGCAAGGTCAGGGCACGATCCCTGACCCACGTCCGAGGTCGGGGCTATGACCCCAGACCCACGTGCGAGGTCAGGGCACGAACCCTGACCCACGTCCGAGGTCAGGGGCATGACCCCTGACCCAAGTCCGAGGTTCAGGGCGCGACCCTCTAACCCAAAGCCGAGGTCCAAGAGACCTCGGACGAGACCCTGAGGTCCGAGGTCCGGGGCACGACCCCCGAACCCAGGTCCGAGGTCTGAGGTCGGGGCCATGACCCCTGACCCATGTCCGAGGTCAGGGGCATGACCCCTGACCCACGTCCGAGCTCAGGGCACGACCCTTGACCCACGTCCGAGGTCGGGGCTATGACCCCAGACCCACGTCCGAGGTCAGGGCACGAACCCTGACCCACGTCCGAGGTCAGGGGCATGACCCCTGACCCAAGTCCGAGGTTCGGGGCGCGACCCTCGAACCCAAAGCCGAGGTCCAAGAGACCTCGGACGAGACCTTGAGGTCCGAGGTCCGGGGCACGAACCCCGAACTCAGGTCCGAGGTCGGGGCTATGACCCCTGACCCACGTCCGAGGTCAGGGCACGACCCCTGACCCACGTCCGAGGTCAGGGGCACGACCCCTGACCCAAGTCCGAGGTTCGGGGCGCGACCCTCGAACCCAAAGCCGAGGTCCAAGAGACCTCGGACGAGACCCTAAGGTCCGAGGTCCGGGGCACGACCCCCGAACCCAGGTCCGAGGTCCGAGGTCGGGGCCATGACCCATGACCCACGTCCGAGGTCAAGGGCATGACCCCTGACCCACGTCCGAGGTCGGGGCCATGACCCCTGACCTAAGTCCGAGGTCGGGGCCATGACCCCTGACCCACGTCCGAGGTCAGGGGCACGACCCCTGACCCACGTCCGAGGTCGGGGCCATGACCCCTGACCCACGTCCGAGGTCAGGGGCACGACCCCTGACCCTAGTCCGAGGTCGGGGCCGTGACCCCAGACCCACGTCCGAGGTCAGGGCACGACCCCTGACCCACGTCCGAGGTCAGGGGCATGACCCCTGACCCAAGTCCGAGGTTCGGGGCGCGACCCTCGAACCCAAAGCCGAGGTCCAAGAGACCTCGGACGAGACCTTGAGGTCCGAGGTCCGGGGCACGAACCCCGAACTCAGGTCCGAGGTCGGGGCTATGACCCCTGACCCACGTCCGAGGTCAGGGCACGACCCCTGACCCACGTCCGAGGTCAGGGGCACGACCCCTGACCCAAGTCCGAGGTTCGGGGCGCGACCCTCGAACCCAAAGCCGAGGTCCAAGAGACCTCGGACGAGACCCTAAGGTCCGAGGTCCGGGGCACGACCCCCGAACCCAGGTCCGAGGTCCGAGGTCGGGGCCATGACCCATGACCCACGTCCGAGGTCAAGGGCATGACCCCTGACCCACGTCCGAGGTCGGGGCCATGACCCCTGACCTAAGTCCGAGGTCGGGGCCATGACCCCTGACCCACGTCCGAGGTCAGGGGCACGACCCCTGACCCACGTCCGAGGTCGGGGCCATGACCCCTGACCCACGTCCGAGGTCAGGGGCACGACCCCTGACCCAAGTCCGAGGTCGGGGCCGTGACCCCAGACCCACGTCCGAGGTCAGGGCACGACCCCTGACCCACGTCCGAGGTCAGGGGCATGACCCCTGACCCAAGTCCGAGGTTCGGGGCGCGACCCTCGAACCCAAAGCCGAGGTCCAAGAGACCTCGGACGAGACCTTGAGGTCCGAGGTCCGGGGCACGAACCCCGAACTCAGGTCCGAGGTCGGGGCTATGACCCCTGACCCACGTCCGAGGTCGGGGCCATGACCCCTGACCTAAGTCCGAGGTCGGGGCCATGACCCCTAACCCACGTCCGAGGTCAGGGGCACGACCCCTGACCCAAGTCCGAGGTCGGGGCCGTGACCCCTGACCCACGTCCGAGGTCAGGGGCATGACCCCTGACCCACGTCCGAGGTCAGGGCCGCGACCCCTGACCCAAGTTCGAGGTCCAAGGTCCAAGAGACCTCGGACCAGGTAGATCCGAGGTCCTATAGACCTCGAATGTGCCATGTCCGAGGTCTACGGACCTCGGACATGGAGTCCGAGGTCCTGTAGATCTCGGACAAGGAGGTCCGAGGTCCTGTAGATCTCGGACAAGGAGGTCCGAGGTCTACGGATCTCGGACGTGGTGTGTCCGAGGTCCTGTAGACCTCGGACAAGGAGGTCCGAGGTCTACGGATCTCGGACATAGTGTGTCCGAGGTCTTGTAGACCTCGGACAAGGGGATCCGAGGTCTACGGACCTCGGACGTGTATTCTCTAAGGTCCTGTAGACCTCGGACGAGTTTGTCAGACAGATCCGACCTAGTGTTAGTTAGACTTCGACCATCGTGCGTGGAGAGACCTATTAGGGTCAGGCGAGGCATTGGGTTATCCTAAAGTCACCTTTTAAGACCTCAAGCCCAAAAGGCAATAATAAACATTGCTCTATAAGTTCAGGGAATCTCCAGTTGATCTCCCACTGATCCATTTAAACAATTGTCCACTAGCACTCAAATAATTCTCCACCATGCTTGCAGTAATGATCCACTACTGCACCTTTAATCTTTTGACTCAGCTGCAATGATAATTTCTCCTTTGTGACTCAGCAACCATGTGATTATTTCTTTAACTGAGCAGCCATGATGACTTCAATAGTGATGGTGCCTATAAAAGGCAGAGGATTCAGTTAGGAAGAGGAGGTACATCTGATACTCACATCAATACTTGTATACATACAACTTTCTCTACCAAAGCACCAAGCTAACTTAAGCATCGGAGTGCTAATGCGGGCAAGACCCGCTAAGCTCTCTTTGTTTTGCAGGCATCAAGGCAGTGCGTGAAGGTCACTTGCGACTCGACATTTTTCTACCTTAACAATAGGTATAAGGTTAGTGTAAAAAGATTAGCATAATCCGTACATTATATTTGGTTACACATAATATAAGTCAGAATGTACATTATATAAAATTATAAATAATAATATTGTAAATGATCAGCCAAATCCTTGGATGTCAAAAATTAGAACATGTTCCATGGCTTTATCATTCATTCACCCTCGTAACTGTCATTAACAGCTGTTTTTGACTAGAGAGGGATCAAAGTTGGACACATACAAAGAACTATTTGAGAATAAGTCCACGAAGTATCATTGAATTTCTCGTGACATTTATTATTTCTAATAATTAATTTTACAAATGGATAATTGTGGAGTGCAAATAATATATATATATATATATATATATATATATATATATATATTATGAGAGAGAGAGAGAGTGATAGTTTGACCAACCTTTAGCCCATATTATTTCACAAATTTATTCAAACAAGTCCTGCGATTAAAAAAATCTTTAGTTTTAGCAGATTTATTATTTTATGTAAGGGTAAATTTATCTTTTTGATTCTTTCCTTTTTCTTCATCTTTATCAAACCCACAATTATCTCTCTCACACACAAACCTAGACACGTCTCTCTCACACACATTTCTTTCTTATATACAAACACCCCATAAACGTTATCTACTTCTGCACTTAGGTCAACTCCAATTATTTTTATTTTTTAATTTAGGGACTCCGAGCATGCTCTTATCCCTTATTTTAATTTTACTAAAACAACTCTCGTATATTTAATCTATTTCTTATTTTTGGAAATTTTTAGTTCAATTTTAATCCAGTAATTTCCCAATTTTAGTCATTTGACTGTTGGGAGACATGGTTAAAGGTATAGGCATAGCTAGGTCTATTTTCTCCCATATTTGGATATATAAATTATGCTGAAACACATGTGAGATTAAAATTAATACTTATATTTTACATAAATGCTTTTCTTTTATTCTATTCAAATTAGGCTTGTCATATAAATGTTATCATCATATCCATTATTGTTATTATCATAAAATTGTCTAAAAGAGTAAAAAAAAGACAGAAAAATTTCAGTAAAATTAAACATAACAAAAGAATCAAAACTTTAACCATTAGTTCAAGATTACAAAATAAATCTACATTTCACATGACAAAATAGACTTAAGTTCAACCATACATTTAATATGAAAAAATAATCTGAAGAGAAAGGGTGGGAGAGATGTTAGTTTTTTTTTTCTCTTTGTATTTTAGCCAAACTTCATCTTTTAAACATAAAATCAATTTTGCATTCAAAAGATAAGCAACAGATTTGAAAAACATGAATTTACAAATTTATATTTTGAGCAATGATTTGGGTTTAGTATAAGAAAATTTAGGATTTGAAAGTTTTAAATTTTCAATTTTCTAAAAAAGTGCTTCAAAATTCAAAAATTAAATTTGAAAATAAATTCCACATTAATTTTATAAAATTAATTTGTCCCAAACAATCTGTTAAAGTAATTTCTAATTCGATGTTTAATTTTGAATATTCTCATTAGCATCTTTCCATACTCATCGAGGCCGGCCGATTTTATTTTCTTTCTTTCTTTTTTTTGGTCATAAGGGCGGCCGATTTCTATTGTTGTCACTCGCTTCACGTTGTCAATCCCGTAATGATTAAGCTATCTTGCAGCGGGTTAGCTCGTGACCCAGCAGCACTATTTTTTTTTTTTTTTTGTACTGTTAAAAAACAAAAAGAGTGAACTGCACCAAAACCCCTTGTGGTTAGGTGAAAGTACATCGTTGTCCCCTGTGTTTTAAAAATTAGCATAAGTAATCCCTATATTTTTGTGAAAGTGCAGACATGCCCCCTCCGTCTATTTTTTGTCAAAAACGCTAACAGAATTTGTAAAAAGACGTAAATACCCTTAATTTTTTTCATTTCTCTCTTTTGTTTAAACTAAAAAAAGAAAAGAAAAAGAAATATATGTATATATATATACACACAAAAAGAAAAAAAATACACACACACATACATACATATGTTCAAAAATCTTTCTGAGCTATGCTGCTCCTGATGCTTTCTTCGTATCTGTCTTTTTCTTTTTCTTTTTCTATGCTGCTCTTGATGCTTTCTTCATGGTGGTGGTTAGCCATGGCCAAATCTGTGAATCCATGTGACCTTTATTTGAAACTGAAGCAAATTAACCAATTGCACAGGAGAAGAAGCATACCGAATCTGCAAGATCAATTGAACATTCCAGCTTGTGTGCAATCTCCTTATGCCATGATTGATGTGATAATGTTGATTGTTGTGATTGGTTCTTGTGGGGTGGGGATGGGGGTGGGGGTGGTAATTATTGCAGATCTGATTCTCGTTTTGGCTTCATCGTGTACTGTGTGTGTATATATATATATGTATGTCTGTGATTTTGTTCTCATTTTCTATTATGAACCAATAGCCCTTCTCTGTTTCCTACACTTTGTGTGTTGTGTATATATATATATATATGTCTGTCTTTCTGTTCTTGTTCATTTTAATTTCGAAGAATTCATTTTAATTTCTGTTCTTGTTCATTTTGATTCCTTCGAAGTTAGGTGCTAGGGGTAGGGGGGCGGGGGTGCTAGTTGGGGAATAAGACCATTTTTCATTTCTTTTTTGTTTTTCTTTATTTTTTGTGTTATTTTTATTTATTTTTTAAAAGGGTATTTATGTCTAATAATTTAATTATTTTGCTAATATGTGCATTAAAATATTCCCTATTTGCATTTGAAGCGCGTACAGGTAAATCTCCATCAAAATTAACGATTTTTTGAACGATAAGGGAGTTCTATGTACTTTCAAAAAAACACAGAGACTACTTATGCTAATTTTTAAAACATAAAAAATAACGATATATTTTTACCTAATTATAAGAAGGTCTGATACAATTTACCCAAAACAAAAATTATCTTTTTATTTTTTCTTTTTTATTCGATCTCCAGTGAATTTCGCCGTATGAGTCCAGCCACACTTTTCACCATCTCTTCTCTTATGCATCTCGGCGTCAACCCATTAACTGTCATCGTGTGGGGCCTACCTATACTATTGGTAGGCACGCCAGATTCCAGATGCTTGACCAGGAGTTTTTTCACTCCCTCAACTTAACCGTGACAACATAATATTCTATGATATCCACATTAATATATTAAATATGTCACCTGACTATGTGATTTGATTCGGGTAAATTTCACACTTAATTCCTATTGTTTATACATTTTTTTAAGTTAATTTTTAATATTTTAAAAAAATTATATTAATTTTTAATATTTATAAAATAATTTAAAATGATCTTTATTATTTAAAATTAACTAATTTAGTTTCTATTATTTTTCATAAAATATAATATTATTTTCAAATAAGAGTCACGTGTAGAGACTCAATAAAATTATTTTTAAAATTAATAAGGACTAAATTATTATTTTTTTTAAAATAATAAAAATTAAATTGACTAAGTTTGAATAATAAGAATTATTTTAAATAACTTTTATAAATATTAAATATCACTATAATTTTTTTAAAATATTAAGAACTCTATTAGAAAAATATGTAAACAATACGGACTAAGGTTCTGTTTGACCTAACTTTTAGATACTCAAAAGCGCTTCCTGTAAGTTTAGAAGCTGAATTAACCTGTTTGGTCTATTTTTTAAAGCATTTTTAGGTAAAAGCTGAAGTTGAAAAAAGCTAAAAAATGAGAAGCTCCAAATTGGAGCTTCTTCAAAATGACTTTTGTGAAATTATTTTATATAACCCGAAAAATTGTTTTTTTTTTTTCAAATATACCCTTCTAAATTTTTTAAAGTCTAATATTACTCTCAAATTTTTTAAAAACTCAACATTATCTATCAAAGGTCAAACAGTCAATAACTTTTATTTAACAGTACTTTTAACAAAAACTCTAATCTAAAACTTTATAGTTCAAAATTTAAAATTTTACAAGTAGGCCAAACATTGGCTAAGTAAGAAATTTACCCCTTTGATTCACTTGGCCTAGGCATTAAATCAATATTTTTGGTATTTTTGGTCAAAGTAGTCTTCGCTTTATAATGTCAAATTCTGTGGATTTCGAGTTTCATGGTCAGCCACGGGTTGCGTCCAGTCCTGCAAATATATACACGTGTGGCGTAGTCTGTTTAATTCTTCGTTGACCCTTAATTCCTAGATTAACGGACCTAGGGGCGTAGCGGTCTTAACATATGCTTTTATATAATTTCGGAAAAAATTTAATTTAATTCATGAGGTTTAGTATAAAAATTAAATAAATTTTATATTTTAAAAAAATATAATTTTACAGAGACTTGTTTAATTTTTATACTAAACTTTAAGAACTAAATTGACTTTTTTTCATATAATTTCTAAGGATTTTTCTTCGTTGCCTCATATGGGGTCATGTAATAAAAAGTTGACTCTATGTGCATGAAGTTTACATCTTTGCAAGTTCTGTTTCATATGAATAACTTTCTTAAGCTAAATTTGTCAAATTTTTAAAAATATTATTTTATTATATTTGATTTAAAATCAATATTTTTGAGAATTTTGATTAATTTTTCTTACCCATAACTCAGAAAAATAAAAATATCATACAATATATATAAATAACGCTACATTTTTTTATACTTTTGCTAATATTTGAGCAAAATTTATAAACTTAAATTCCTTTTTTTAAAAGATTTTGAAATTTTAAAATTTAGAATTTAGCAATAAAATATTATTTTAAATATAAATTTAAATTAGAAAACTTTAGTTTAACTTAAAAAATTAATATTTTTTATTAATTTCATTTTTAATTCTCTGTTTTCCGACCAAAAAAAATTCTATGTTTAATTGTCGATTATTCTCATTTCCATCTTTCCTACCGTAGACTTTGCATCATTTCTATTTATAAAAATAAACAATTAAATGAAAGGAGGATTACAGAAGAATAAAGCACATAATTAAAACAATATTAGTATCCATATCTTCTTTGTTTGAGAAATGTCTTTTATCTTTTCCCAAATTAGCCCAAATCCAAATACAATTTGGTCTTTTTACCAAATTTTCATATTCAGAATCAAACTAGAAAAATTATTGTATCAGTTTGATCCGATGAATCTATCTCTCGCATAATTTACACTTATCGACTTCATTAATATGTGAAAGACTGATGAATTGAAAAGTTTTCATTTAAACTACCATATATAAAATCACATCTCAATAGATTAAGCATTATGAGTTAGTTGATTAGTTTCAATATCTTGATAAACTAATAGTTGAACCAAAGTCATTACAAACGTATTAGAATAGGTTACAAGACAAAGTGTGGACTCTCCCCATGCATTGTTTACAAGTCCAAGACAAGACATTTCACATTTTTTTGGGGGGGAGAGGGGAGAGAAAGTGACACACTATCCAATATTAGTTATGTAAAAGACTTGTGTTTAGTTTGTAATAACTTGAGTTCTCTACTTCTGTGAACGCGAGTTTACTCAATGTGCAATTAGAGCTTTTAATTAACAGGTGCAGTTAAAAAAATTGAAACTTATTTCTCAAAAAAAAGAAAAAAAAAATGAAATTGAGCCCGGTTGGATACAGAAACAGAAAGGCATTTACTTGCACATAAAATTGCAAGGTTATGAGCATGTAAGCTCTGAAAATATACTGTGATGCACCTAACATATGGTTCAATAGTACAGTATTTTCCTCTGCAGGTTTAAGTTTTCAGGAACATTTTCCTGAACTCATCGTTGGATTTTGGCTCTTCATCTCCTCCTTCCTCTACTTTCTCAGATTTTGATTTATCTGGAGCAGTCCAACCCAGCACTTTCACAGCTCTTGGCATCGCAAATATATTCTTCCCCTTGACCTCGACGTTATCATCCCTGTGCCTTTCACCAGCAGATTAAGTCTGTAATTTGCTGCTCTCTTTGCGATCTTTGGGAGAATCTTCTGAAACACAATTTCCAAAAATATTTAGGAATTACTTTTACAATTGAAAAATGCATCTGGATAACAAGGCTGAATCACGCGAGTAAAAGCACGGAGTACACAATCATCAGAGTTTTGCCAAGTACATGCAACAACTTTTTTAACAGTAGCGAGAAGATTTTTTTTTTTATTATTTTAAAATCCACTAATTTTTACGAGTGCTAGGCAAGCAGAGGATGCTCAATGTGTAAAAATTCAATAGTTCACAACAATATAGTCAGATTGGCAGCATATCATCAAACAGTAAAGACACACACACGCACACACACACACACACACAAAAAAAGAGGCACAGATAGAGAAAGAGTAAACAAACTAAATAATCTACCATGTTCAAGTTTGATACCTTGTCTAGCAGCTCCCTTGTTCCTCCTCTGCTGGGGATCTGACTTTGCAATGCTCAGCCTCTTCCCCAGTAGTGTCTGCTTGTTCTTTGCCACAGCTGCAGCAAGGTGTGAATCATCCAAGAAGTCCACATAAGCCAATCCCTACACGAAATAAAAATCAAATTATGAGCTTGGTGAAGAGCTCTTCTGCTAGGACAAATGCAGGTGAAAAGGCTGAAAGAAAAATGCAACGAGGAAGCGGACGTAATGAAATGTAAGTGATCTTCCAAGTTAATATTTTGGCTGCACAGTAATCACAGCTAGCAAAACTAATAGCCAATTGCCAACATAAACCAGGCAAGGGAAACCTGGAAATAAAAGTGAGAGGAGTTCGTGCAACTTTCTTTGCATATAATAGTGCCAAAAAGCACCCATATGTTATCTAAGCATTTGAGCCAAAAAGAATCCCTTAATTGTAGCTAGGTATGCAATATGCTCAATGTTGAAGATGCCCAGTGCATCAAGATAAGCAATATTTTTTTTTGTAGTTGGTAAGCAATATGCTCAATGTCAAACTCGCCCAGTGCATTGAGACGAGCACAATTTTTTCTGAAGCTGTAAGCTTCCTGTGACATTAAAACTAAATATAGTAGTCTTTATTTCTAATCAATAAAGTTATTTGTCCTCTATGCTTTTCCAACAAGACAAAGTGCACGATATTCAATAACAGAAATACCCAATCTTTAAACTGCATGCGAGATCTGCTAACACAATTGCTTAAATTAGCATCAAACATCTGAAATAGAATGAATGAACGCCAACATTTACATATACAAAATTGAGGAAATACCCTTGATTTTTTGGTGAACTTGTCTCTCAATATTCGAATTGCAACCACTCCACCAACACCACTGAAGAAATTGCGGAGATCATCATCGCTTGCCTGCAGGAGTTATCACTGACCAATAAGTTTACGTATAAGTAGTTGCCGACAGGTGTTATCATTGACCTTTATGGAACAGGAAACTGGTTTTTGATTGTGCTCTAGCGGGCAAGTTCCATATTAAGTGAGAATCCAAAACTTGCCTCCAAGCTAAGGTTTGATATAAAGACAGTGCATTGGTCATTGTAAAATTTGGGCTTCTCATGGGACCTCTTTCCAGTCTCTTTCTCATTTGTCCTCTCTAGCGTGCTATTCTGGCCTCCAACAGCTTCCACTTCACCAGGTTCAGTTGATTCCTTTGCTTGACCTTTATGGAATTTGTTGCTTATCTTCAGGTTCTGAGTGATATCTTTGCGGCGTTTTGCTGGAGACTGATCATCAGCTGAGCTGGAAATTAGTTTTCTCTTTTCACGGGCACTCTTTTCAGTGGAAATCTCTCCCTTAACTGTAGATGGAGCGGTACTTTTGATCTCCTCCTGTAAACTGAATAGCTGTAGTTCTTCTAGACGAGGAGCCACCTGAAGTGGAGGAGTGGGTGAACACATCCAACAAAGAGCAGAGAGATAAATTTCTCTGTTCAAGGCACTCAAGAAAACAAATAATGCTGAGCTACCAACAAACAATACTATCACCAGATATCTCTATAAATAAAATGACACCAAATCAACCTTACACTTCCAGGATAAATGCCATGCTGAAGACCACAAAGTAATCAAGCACTGAAACTCTGCCTTCAAAACACAAGAATGACTTTTTGAAGCATCAACCACACAATCAGCGCACAAACTTTCCATATTTCATAAACACCACATAAATTTTCTTTTACTAAATGAAGGAAAATTTATTAATTGCCACTTAAGACACCAATAAACTATATTAAAGATAAAATTTATATGATATAAGATCTTGAATTATACAGTTGACTGATCTGATGTCCATGTTTCTGCGTAATCCTCCATTAATTCATTACTCATAGAAAGCGCAAATTTAAAGGGTCGAAATTGGATATTATCAGAGCCATGTTGGAAAATTCACCTTAAAACAAGTAATTAGCCTACAAACACATTTTGCTCTGCCTCAAAAGTAGTAAATCTTTTGCCTTCCCTCTCACATTTCTGTGACAGTGATACTCTAGAAAAATGCTGGTCAAACTACAAACGTGAATTTTAGTTTATCCCTTAAGACCTATCAAACTTATGCTTAATGCATCAGGAGCACTATCAGTGGATCCCTTATGGTAAAATGTACCTGTGGATTTAATGGAAGATCAAACAACTCCATTTATCTACTTTACCAATAGTCCCTCCTCTGAATTTTAAAAGTTCATATATCCACCCTTTAAATCTCATTTTCCTGTTTCTATTTCCCATATTAGCATGTGTATCGTGTGCATATACCTAATCCTTAATCCAAAAAAGAATATAAGAAAATTAAATGTGAAACTGCATTTCTCACTCATACATGTAGGAGTAAAATGAGAGGAAGCTAACACAGAGGCCTATGTTCACAATTATTATAAAATAGCCAATGAACGTTAAAAGATAGATACCCGACTAACAACAGTTGATGGAACAATTTTGTTAATGTTAATGAAGGCATGGCACGGACTCCTTAAAATAACACATTCGGCCAGAATATACTTGAAACAACAGATAAAAAATGTTAAGTCCAGTTTACTACAATGATTTGACACATAAGACCCATGCTAAGTACCACGAATAACCTGTGATCAAATTGCAAATAACATTTAGCAAAGCAGAAATTGTCTGGATGCATGAAGTTGCAGATGAACCCAAAACAGACGGCAAAACTGTGATATGAAACCTATTGAAAATGTGTAATGGATAAAAAATATACCCAGAGCTAAGAGAAATCTCGTCTTTAGCCCACTCCTGCCACATATCAGGAGTCAAAGGAAACAAAGCACTCATCGCCTCCCTTGCCTGCCTCAGCTTGTCTAGCTCTCCCTGCTTCCTCAAAGCCCTAATATACTACACAACCAAAAACAAAGTTCCAAATCTTCTCTTTAGTTAAGCTCTAAAGAAAAATCCATGTAATACGGGACTGAATACCATGAATTAGACTGAAAAACATATACACAACTATATAGATACATATATATATACACTTGGGAGCGCGCACACACTCAATAAAGAAGAGCAAACCCATACGAATAAGAGAAATAGGAAGTTAAGAGTTCAGCTCGAGAAATCCTATGGGAAATTCTAATTAATGCAATAAGTACGTACCAAAGTCACTAACTGTTAGAAATGAGAGAATATCTCTGAAATTTCATTGATTCTTTTTTTTCAACTAATTACAATTAATGGGTCATGTGCTTAATTGTTATTGAATTGACAGCTGTGCTATTCAGCACATGGCTCCACATGGGCGATGTGCTTAATTCTTACTGACTTGACACCTGTCAATTATCTAACTAACTACACCTAAGGTAGATACATCAGATAGCACATTTAGATTACAAGTAGATACACTAACAGTCCCCCTCAAGCTGAGCTTGGGACTGCCAAGGGAAGCTTGCTTTTGAGATGACTGTGTTTGTGGGGAGGGAGTGACTTGGTAAGAATATCAGCCACTTGATCTTCAGTAGGAATGTAGGTCAAGTGAAGTACTTTAGAAACCACCTGACTTCTAACAAAATGATAGTCTATCTCTATATGTTTAGTTCTTCCATGAAAAACAGGGTTGGAAGCTAAAGCCATAGCAGATAGACTATCACAATATAGCACAGGAATAGATTTAGGAATTGACAGATCTTGTAGCAGATATGATAACCACTTAATTTCAGCAGTAGCATGAGCTAGAGCCCTGTATTCAGCCTCTGTGGAGGACCTGGATACAGTTGGTTGCTTTTTAGAATTCCATGATATGAGATTAGACCCCAGAAAAAGTGCATAGCCTGAGGTAGATTTCCTGTCAGTGGGATCCCCTGCCCAGTCAGAGTCTGAGTAGCCATAAAGTTGAGTAGAACCCTTTCTGAAAACCAGACCCTGTGCGATAGTGCCCTTGACATATCTTAGAGCTCTTTTTAAGGCAGCAAAGTCTGCATTACTTGGAGAATGCATGTGTTGACAAAGGGAGTTGACTGAAAATTGTATATCAGGTCTGGTCATAGCCTTGATGATGAATGTTATTTCTTCTGCTATAAGCGCGTTGTGTGGCTGGTGGGTTTTGCCTCTGTTGATTAAAATCTGGAGCAGTGTTGTTACCATGGCTCAAACTAGCCTTGACGATGGTGATGATGATGATGACGACAACGATGATGATGAGTGTTGTTGTGAGGAGTGAATCTTGGTTGCCGAGGCACGTTGTCATGTTGCTGCAGAATGAATATCTCTACCGAATACCTATAAATAGATGAGTAGAAGATGTATATCGCATCATAGTGTAAATGCTATATTTATATAGTCTTTTTTGAACTGCCTTGGTGACCAAGTTGTTCTACGAGTAGGGTTTAATGCAACGAGCAAAATTTAGGAAAGTAGAAACTGTACAATTTTTTAACGGCTAGTTTTTCTTTCAGGTATTAAGATACTAATTATGACATATTTTTCGGACTTGTGGTCCAGCCCACTACCTAGAAACTTCGAAATAGTGAGGTTTTACTTATTTAGGGAGGATGATGATGCTTAATTTATGATATCAGAGAAAGAGAAGGGGTTTGGTTGGTATGTCATTGAGTCTGTGGAGGAAACTATAGGAACAATAGTGAATGTAAAAATTGCACAATATTTTGATTTGCTACTTTTTTATCCTGTTCATTAATGGCTTTTTTTTATTAAAAAAAAAAAAAAAAACATTGAGCAGGATGATTGGCTTCCTGCAGGTAACCTTTTCAATCAGATATCAAGTTTTTAAATAGACTATTTGGGACAACATTAATTCTGCACTCAACCGAAACCCATTGTTCAAAACATAAGTATAAACTTTCTCTCCTGCCTCAAGTGCCCCTATTTTTGCGCAAGCAGAGAGCACGGAAACAAGAGTCAAATCATTAGGCCGCACACCCTCCCCCTCCTCCTCTACCATCCCAAAAAACACCTCCAACGCCTTTCCGTGCATTCCATTCCAAAGCAACACACTTTCAAGCTTAATTCTCTCGCCACTTTCATGCCCCCATAATCCATCCAAGACAGATTTAAGCATTGCAACCAGGGGTAAATCCATAATTTTGCTCAGTGGAAGCTAAAAACACAATTGAATATTCATATAGGAATAACTTTTTCCAGAAGGGGGTAAATTGATTTTTAACGTAAAAATACTTTCAAAGTACACATATTTTAAAACAATACAACTCTAACTCACTTTTTTTTTTAATAACTCCCTTCTTAGGGCTAGTAGAGCTACAGTCCCACTAACAACCCCTACTGACCCCCAAGTAAATCCGTCTATGAATGCAACCTTTGGACGTCTATGAAAAGACGCTCTTTTAAAATGCAAGGTTTTAAGCAAAAAATAGTTGCCATAAGAAACGCGTCAACTCTAAGGGAGCGTTTGGTTCACGGATAGATTTTTCATTCCGGATATTCCTAGGAATGTCATTCCTGAGAATGTGGTTAAAAGTGTTTGGTTTGTTAAAAATATTAATGGGAATATTTTGTCAAGTTTCTAGGAATATTATTTTATTATGTTTGGTTTAGACTCAATATTTTTAGGAGTGTTGAACAATTTTTCAATAATGCCCCTAACTCAAAAAAACAAGAATATCAAACAAAGTGTACAAATATAGATACATTTTGCATACTTTTACTAATACGCGAGTAAAAAATATTTAACGTATTAATACAACGTAAACAAATTTATTTTTATAATTTATAAATTTTAACTTAACACATCAACATTAGAAAATTAAATTTATTATATTTTAAAAAAATTAAAAATTATTTATTTTATTTGAATTTCTTTAATTTTTATATTTATTTAATTTAAAATTTTAAAATCTACAATCTAGCATTAAAAATAATTTTAAATATAAAATTCTAATGTAACTTAGAAAATTGATAATTTTTATTTATTTTATTTTATTTTTTATTTTTATTGTTACTCTTTTATTTATTCTAATTTTTTTTATGTAGTTTTATTTTATTTTATTCTCACTAATTTTATTTTATTTTATCTTATTTTATTTTGTTTATTTTATTTTATTATTCTATTTTATCATTTACTTTTTTATTTTTATTTTTATTCTATTTCATTTTAGTTTTGTTTTATTTAATTTTATTTAAATTTTTTTTTACTTTTTATCTTATTCTTTTATTTTATTATAATTTATTTTTTATTTTTTATTTTATTTATTTATCTTATTTTAGTTAATTTTCTTATTTTTTATTTTATTTTTTACATTATTTTATTTTATCTTATTTTCTTTACTTCTCTTTTTTAGTTTTTTTTTAATTTATTTTTTATTATTTTATTTTTTTCATTATTTTATTATTTTTATTTTATTTTTTTCATTATTTTATTGTATTTATTTTTATTTTGTATTTTCAAAGATGAGTATTTGAGTCTTTTATTTTTCTCAAATGTATTCCTACAACTTAATATTCCAACCCCTCACATGGGAATAAAAATTGACCAAATTATGAGAATATTGCATTTTCAGGAATATTTTTTATTCTGCGAACCAAATATGAAAATATCATATTCCAAACTTCACATTCTCAAGAATCTTGTAACATTCTACGAACCAAACGCCCCTTAAAAGTATCTAGTACCCAACAAAATAGAGAAATATCTAAAATGTCATTCGAAAGTTAATACATAAACTCCAAGTTTCATAGCATCCAAGGAAATAATATCCATACCACGAACACTACAAGTTTTTCCATGTTTATCGTGAAGAAAACAAATGTGCAAAACAGATTGGCTCGCCAATTATGGGATTACTCAAGATTTGGACCGTCATTCTTTGGACCATCTCTCACATTAACTTTTAGTTCTTGTTGAGAAGGATAGAGTGTGCGAATCCACCATCAGGACCACCTAAGGATTAAAATATGTAGCACTTGTGATAAGAAGTTAAATAAGGAACAACTGAAAAAATGTATCACTACTTGATCTTTGTATCGATTAATTAAATATTGTAGGAAATCTATCACCATCACACTCAAGCCCATAGAGCTTTGTCAAAACATTATAATGGGTTTGTAATACATATAACATCATGTCCAAGTTCAAATTTGGTGAAATTGAAATTTTATATATCGAAGATTTTCATTGAAATTGAATATTCACATTAACATTGTACCTAAAATTATAATTTTACAATGGAATAAACAAGGAATAATGCAAAAATAAAATAAAATCCAACTACTCTAACAATCCTAGTCTAATATAAGTATTGTCGCTCTACAGATAGGGCAAACATTATTTTGCAGGAGCTACATCTTTATGCAATCGGCATGGTATTGATCATGCCCACATCGGAGAGTTGCTAATTCATCATTATTTTCAAACTCATCTTGACAAACAACACATATATCATCACCTTCTTCCTCATTCCCTTCTCGCTGATGCTTTGAGATTGTCTCCGCCTGCAGATATTGTATTTCATCATCATCATCAAATAGCTCTCTAACTTTGTCGACGTCTACGATAATTGTTTATTCTACAGGCCACATCGTACGATGAAAATTGTTCAATACTAATGTTTCTTCCTCTAATGGATCATGCCTAGTGAAGTGGTTCTTTATATGGTTAACAATTTGATCACCATTTATGTACAGATCATTATTATGTGTTGGAATGGATGGCATGTATAATCCTCGTTGCAGAGAATACAAGTGATCATGGCCATGGACCGCCATTGGTGAGCCGCCATAGACGAAAGGAGTGCCTCGAGGCATGGAATGATCATAGCCTTGATGAAGATGATGATGAATGTTATTTCTTCTGCTATAAGCGCGTTGTGTGACTGGTGGGTTTTGTCTTTGTTGATCAAAATCTGGAGCAGTGTTGTTACCATGTCTCAAACCAGCGTGATGATGATCATGGCCTTGACGACGATGATGATGATGAGTGTTGTTGTGAGGAGTGAATCTTGGTCGTCGAGGCACGTTGTCATGTTGTTGCAGAATGAATATCTCTATTGAATACTATATAGTAAATAGATGAGTAGAAGATGTATATCGTATCATAGTGTAAATACTATATTTATAGAGTATTTTTTGAACTGCCTTGGTCACCAAGTTGTTCTACGAGTGGGGTTTAATGCAACAAGCATTTTTAAAAGTAGAAATTGGATAATCTCTTAACGACTAGCTTTTCTTTCAGGTATTAGGATACTAGTTACTACATATATATTTCTTGGACTTAGAACTAGTGTAAAAAATTAATAATTTTCATAATCTCCTACTATAGAGGCAACCCTATTTGTACGACATTCTTTTACCAACAAATCGATCAGGAACAAAGTGAAATGAAAAAAAAAGTCTTCATTGTAGCAATTGCGCGAGCGCGGATATCGACAACATAGTATAGCAAAGTTATCAGTCTCAAAACTGACAGAAGACAAGTCGCAATATTGAGTAATAGAACAAGCATCCCAAAAAGTAAGCACCTCCTATAAAGGGTTAGCAGCATTGCATCTTCGAGCCAAGCTATATATTACCAAAGAACCTTGATGATCTCCAAAGCTTGCCGATAGACATACAATACGTTGTTGTTGCTCAAAAGACATATGAATGAATATTGCAATATTTTTAGGAACTTGGAGTCGGTGGAGACAGGAGAGGAGACCAATAAGAGTTTGGTCATGGGAGACACAATTCAATTGATGGCTTGAAGTATATATGAGTGTTGTTAGAAGCACACTGATAATATATATATATATATATATATATATATATATATATATATATATATATATATATATATAGCAATATACTCAGCACAACAATACGCAACCACTAAAATTGCAGAATTAACGAAATTTCCCACATCGGAGACCAACTGATATAACATACAATATTTATAACGGACATCAAGATCGACGGGCACGACCTTGTTCCGAGGCTTGTGTTTTGTCTTTCAATTTCCTATATTTGATGGTTAGCTCATGACCATTTGAACTGAGCTTATTGTAAAAGCTCTCTCGTCCTGGTGGACGAATAGCGACATTAATGGGCATGGGTCTCAACTCTAAACCTTTTGCAGACCCGATGGAAAAAAATTGTCTTAAAAAATATTATGTAGTAGTAGCCCTTTTTTTCCCTTTGAAAAGAATTATAGTATGTATTACTTTTATATTTATCAACTCAAGATTTTTATACTTTTATATTGACACATCAAGAGGAACTCGAATCATATAGGTAAATGTCTCCATATTTCTGGAGGAGGTATTACATTTCTTAGAGTTTCTTGTTTTTCAACTTTTACCTAAAGCAATTGCAGAAATAAGTCAAACAAGTTTTTTTCAAGTTTTAAACTCAGAGAAAACAATTTTAATTGTTAAAAAACTAGGTCAAATAGAGCCTAAGAACATCATAATTGTCACGCCCCAAATCCAGTCTTAGGTAAACCAGTTCAGGACGCAACGACACACGAACATTATAACGGTTGTAATATGAAAATCTAATAAGAAACAGAAAATACCCAGACATATTTATATAAAGTCTATATCCAAGTAGACACAAAACTCAAACCAGGTTCTCAACGAGCATACATAAAATCCAAACGTGATCATGAATCCAACCATGACCACTTACATATACAATCAAAAGAAGCTAGACTTCAAAATAGACAAGTTATTAAGTATTCCAAATATAAACTAAACATAACCTCTTACAACAAACTACTAAAACCATTAAACAATGTTTCAACTCAAACACAAGCTAAGCATGGATTTTATTCCACGGTTCTCCAACAGTTTCCTCATGCACATAATCATCGTCATGTACACCTATAGCATGCATCACAGAGGGGTGAGCTTATTTATAACAAAGCTCAGTGGGGAGGGGAAACAGTTAAGGGGACTTTTAAAGCCATAACCTGTAAATCAGTTAATCACGTTAGAACAACATATAACTTGAGCATTAAAGCCATAAACCACATTATAAGGATACTGTTCATTGTTTGTTGATGCCGTCACTTATAGCCCCTTCACGAACTCATCACATTCACTTTTCACATTTCTTTATCACTCCCGCATATTGGTACTCCGGATGTACCCACCTAGATACCCCACTCTTCATGGCCTTACTCCAACCATGTGAGAATGGTGTCAGACTGTGATAGTCGTGCAATTACCCGCAAGCCCTATGCCACCCGGCACGACACGACGCTACCAAGCTTCGGATGTACCCACCTAGACACCCCAGTCCTCATGGCCCAACCCGACCACGTGAGAATGGTGTCATACTATGGTAGTCGTGCAATTACCCGTAAGCCCTATGCCACCCGGCATGACACGACGCTACCAAGCTCCGCATAAGGTTGACCTTTGCATATGGGTATCCACCCGATCGCATAATATCACATAAGGGTATCCACATAACATCACATAAGGGTATCCACCTAATCGCATAATATCACATAAGGGTATTCACCCGATCACATTCACATTCGCATAAGGGTATCCACCCAACACATTCACATTCGCATAAGGGTATCCACCCAACGCATTTGTATAAGGGAATACACCCAACGCATTCGCATAAGGGAATACACCTAACGCTTCCACATAAGGGACTACGCCCAACGCTTTCACATAAGGGACTATGCCCAACGCTTTCACATAAGGGACTATGCCCAACGCTTTCACATAAGGGACTATGCCCAACGCTTTCACATAAGGGACTATGCCCAACGCTTTCACATAAGGGACTACGCCCAACGCTTTCACATAAGGGTGTCAACCCAACAATATAAGGTTATTCACCTAACGCTTTGCATCACATAGCATCAAAGACATTCATACGTTCGCATTAACCATTTAACACATATTCATGACCAATAAAGGAGATCAACAAAGTAGGTTGAACTCCCGAGCATATTCACGTATCATGTTCATTTGACAAACTCCCAACCATATATCCGAGCAATCATGCCACATTTAGCATGTATCAATACACTCACATTTAAAGACAACACATTCTTTAATTCAACCAAACATCATTAAACATATATCCAACACATTAGTACCAACATTCATCTATCAAAGAACACGATCTTTACAACATATTAACATCACCTAAGTACATAAAAACATGACATTTACACATTAACACCAATTAAACCTTGAAAGAATATAATAATTACAAATCAACTATTTCTAACAAGATTAAACCTTCCTATGAATCTCTACAACACATAACTTCAACACAATCAATATAGAAACTAAGTATAATGCATTATGAACACATTATAACAACAAAACCAAGCATTAAACAAGCTAAACAAACAAATCTATAAAATTACATAGTTGCTGGAATTTTATGAAATTAATCAAAATAAACTCCTAAATTCACCAAACTCTCACTAAAGCCATGAAATCATATACCAATCACATATATATATATATAACCATAAACACTAAATCTAACTCAAATTCTCAACTTCTAATTAATAGAGTTAACACATATTCACCTATTTCATCTCCAATAAATTCATATATATGTATTAAGCTCTCAAATACTACTACAACATATAATCATCCATACAAGCATTTATAACACACTTATACATGATTTCCACATATCAAAGTAAGCATATACAAACAAAAACTTAAAATCTCCACCTTTAGCTAAAGCACTTCTAATTCCTAATTCAGCAGAAGCTTAAATTAATCAAATTGTATGTCTATGTTAATAATCTCTAAATACCTTGTTTTCTATCTAGAAACAAATCTTATCGAATGTAGATAGTTCTAGGTTCAAACAGAACTCAATTCCGAGTTAAATTCATTGAGTTATAGCCAATTTAGTGCAAGTACTACCAACTATCCAGTTGCAATGTTTTTCTGCCACATCTCGGAAATGGAAAAATTGGAAGGTCTAAACGTTGGAATCTGACTTTCTGTAAAACACAAAGTTTGTTCCTAACTGCCTAATCTAGCTGCTATAAAAATTTTGTTTGATTCCGAGGTCATTTACTATTTTTAAAATGTAAAAGAAGTTAGAGGTAGTGAGCTGTCCAATAAATGATGATAGCTTTCA
Organism: Ehretia macrophylla; assembly: GCA_037974665.1. Classification (NCBI taxonomy): domain Eukaryota; kingdom Viridiplantae; phylum Streptophyta; class Magnoliopsida; order Boraginales; family Ehretiaceae; genus Ehretia; species Ehretia macrophylla. The sequence goes on from CM075766.1 coordinate 54,950,821, forward strand.
TGGCAAATTCACTTCCTATCTTGCTTCTACAACATCACAAACCTCAAATACAAGCATAAACAAGATCACACAATACTACAAAAACCTAGATCTATAAACCCTAGCATTTATCTTCAAAAATACAAAATAAATACAAGATATAACAACAAGAACACAACAAACCCAAAAGTCTACTCCTAACACCTATATCTAGCATTATGAATCAAGATAATAACATTTCTTCAAACTAAATTTAATTTCAGAATTTAAATCATGAAAGCACATAACCTCCCTCACCTTAAATTAGCAACTAAGGCAAGAAATGAAGATGAAATAGCCAGGAGCAACTTTTCTATGGATCAAACTTTGCTCAAATCCACCAAGAAATGAAGAATCAAGCTTGAAATGAATTTTTTCTTCTCTTTTCTCTTATGGCAGAATTTTGTAGGTGATCTAGGTGTTGTGTGTGTTTTTTTCTGCAAAATGAAACTTGGTTGTAATAAATAGGCTAAGTCCAATGGTCAACTAACTAAATAAGAAAAGTCAAATAACACTTGTTGTGTCAAACCCGTGTATACAAATTAGTTTTAACACTTTTTACTAAAACGATCATAACTTATGCTAGAGAACTCCGATTTGCGAACGGTTTGAAGCGTTAGAAAATAGACTCGTCGAGCTTTCTAACCATATATAATTTGCCACCTAACTCTTTCCAAATTATGCAGTGAATATGTTTTATTTTGCAAGAATGATGTTAGGTTGATATTTAAAGACCAAGTCAAAGTTGGTGTTTTACAAAATGTCTTTTGTATTTGTATGTATTTTAGTATGCATACATGTATGTAATAAAAATATCTAATGTATTTATACATATTCAAATACGTATACATATATGTATCATATAAGTATAATGTATAAAATAATTTAGTGGTTAAATGAAGTCAAATATGAAAAGTCAAAAAGTCAAAGTTATCATACTAAGTTTATTCTAATAGGTTTATATGTATTCATGTATGTATTATATGTATATAAGAGTAAGACTAAGTCAAATACGGTGGTCTTAGTAAAAATATGACTATATATATTCATACGTATACAATTTAAATGCAAATTCGTTGTAGTAAAATTGTTAAACACATAATTAGCACAAAATACTATTAAATAATGTTTAAAACAAATAAATGCACATATAATGAAATGCTCGGGTCTCACAATAATTATCCTTGAAATAGAACTATAATAATCATCAAAGCTTTCGGCACACAATAAAAATAAATAAATAAAAAGATGGGAGGAAAAAATTGTTCTAAAAAATATTGTGTAATAAAATTTTGAAAAAGATTATAGTATGTATTACTGAAAGTTGTTTTGGAGCTCAATTTCCTAATTTTCGTACTTCATCTATTTTTTTTAATACAATTTGAAGATTAAAAGAAATATATTTTGTCAAAATTATTTTTGTAACCAATAGTTTCGGTGAAAAGTTATCGTAGTCAGATGTCAATCAATTCGATGATGGAGTAGGTCTAGAACGAAGAGACCTATAAATATGTATTCTCCTATCAACTAAAATGATAGCGAAAGAGTATCGGGAATATGTAAGAATATTTGAGGTTGACATTTTCTCAGGCTAGAGGTGAATGAAAAATTCATGTTCAAGATTGACGTTATTTTATTGATTTATTGAGAAATCGACTTCTCATTTACGAAAGAGGAAACCATTTAGCCCTTATATAAGAATTAATGCTCAAATGCATTAACATGCATTTGAACTTTCAAGGACAACTTGGCTAATCAAATGCATTGGAATATAAGATCAACATGGCTGTTCAAATGCATTTGCAATCATATGCATTAAGGAGTTTCAATGAAGCATGCGTTTTCATTACCTCAACGTGTATATTTGAATTGAATGATGATTGGGTCCTTGCCCATTCTCATATTCAAAACTCATCTGGATGCCCTTTGACTTATGTTAAAGATCTGATTTTTTATGGTACCAACTCCTGGTCACTTCACAAATGTCACCTTGCTAGAAAAATCTTGAGCATTTCCCATATGTGGTTTCTTGCTATTTCCCATATGCAAAGGTCAAAACCTATTGGTATTTATAGAAAAATCTTGGTATTATACCCATATGCAAAGGTCAACCTTATGCGGAGCTTGGTAGCGTCGTGTCATGCCGGGTGGCATAGGGCTTACGGGTAATTGCACGACTACCATAGTCTGACACCATTCTCACGTGGTCGGGTTGGGCCATGAGGACTGGGGTGTCTAGGTGGGTACATCCGAAGCTTGGTAGCGTCGTGTCGTGCTGAGGGGCATAGGGTTTGCGGGTAATTGCACGACTACCACAGTCTGACACCATTCTCACATGGTTGGAGTAAGGCCATGAGGAGTGGGGTATCTAGGTGGGTACATCCGGAGTACCAATATGCGGGAGTGATAAGGAAATGTGAAAAGTGAACGTGATGAGTTTGTGAAGGGGCTATAAGTGACGACATCAACAAACAATGAACATTATCCTTATAACGTGGTTTATGGCTTTAATGCTCAAGTTATATGTTGTTCTAACGTGATTAACTGATTTACAGGTTATGGCTTTAAAAGTCCCCTTAACTGTTTTCCCTCCCCATTGAGCTTTATTATAAATAAGCTCACCCCTCTGTGATGCATGCTATAGGTGTACATGACGATGATTATGTGCATGAGAAAACTGTTAGAGAACCGTGGAATACAATCCATGCTTAGCTTGTGTTTGAGTTGAAACATTGTTTATTGGTTTTAGTAGTTTGTTGTAAGAGGTTATGTTTAGTTTATATTTGGAATACTTAATAACTTGTCTATTTTGAAGTCTAGCTTCTTTTGATTGTATATGTAAGTGATCATGGTTGGATTCATGATCACGTTTGGATTTTATGTATGCTCGTTGAGAACCTGGTTTGAGTATTGTGTCTACTTGGATATAGACTTTATATAAATATGTCTGGGTATTTTCTGTTTCTTATTAGATGTTCATATTACAACCGTTATAATGTCCGTGTGTCGTTGCGTCCTGAACTGGTTTACCTAAGACTGGATTTGGGGCGTGACAATTATGATGTTCTTAGGCTCTGTTTGACCTAGTTTTTTAACAATTAAAATTGTTTCCTCTGAGTTTAAAACTTGAAAAAAACTTGTTTGACTTATTTCTGCAATTGCTTTAGGTAAAAGTTGAAAAACAAGAAACTCTAAGAAATGTAATACCTCCTCCAGAAATATGGAGACATTTACCTATATGATTCGAGTTCCTCTTGATATGTCAATATAAAAGTATAAAAATATTGAGTTGATAAATATAAAAGTAATACATACTATAATTCTTTTCAAAGGAAAAAAAAGGGCTACTACTACTTAATATTTTTTAAGACAATTTTTTTCCCTCGGGTCTACAAAAGGTTTAGAGTTGAGACCCATGCCCATTAATGTCGCTACTCGTCCACCAGGACGAGAGAGCTTTTACAATAAGCTCAGTTCAGATGGTCATGAGCTAACCATCAAATATAGGAAATTGAAAGACAAAACACGAGCCTCGGAACAAGGTCGTGCCCGTCGATCTTGATGTCCGTTATAAATATAATATGTTATATCAGTTGGTCTCCGATGTGGGAAATTTCGTTAATTCTGCAATTTTAGTGGTTGCGTATTGTTGTGCTGAGTATATTGCTATATATATATATATATATATATATTATCAGTGTGCTTCTAACAACACTCATATATACTTCAAGCCATCAATTGAATTGTGTCTCCCATGACCAAACTCTTATTGGTCTCCTCTCCTGTCTCCACCGACTCCAAGTTCCTAAAAATAATGTAATATTCATTCATATGTCTTTTGAGCAACAACAACGTATTGTATGTCTATCGGCAATCTTTGGAGATCATCAAGGTTCTTTGGTAATATATAGCTTGGCTCGAAGATGCAATGCTGCTAACCCTTTACAGGAGGTGCTTACTTTTTGGGATGCTTGTTCTATTACTCAATATTGCGACTTGTCTTCTGTCAGTTTTGAGACTGATAACTTTGCTATACTATGTTGTCGATATCCACGCTCGCGCAATTGCTACAATGAAGACTTTTTTTTCATTTCACTTTGTTCCTGATCGATTTGTTGGTAAAAGAATGTCGTACAAATAGGGTTGCCTCTATAGTAGGAGATTATGGAAATTATTAATTTTTTACACTGGTTCTAAGTCCAAGAAATATATATGTAGTAACTAGTATCCTAATACCTGAAAGAAAAGCTAGTCGTTAAGAGATTGTCCAATTTCTACTTTCCAAAATGCTTGTTGCATTAAACCCCACTTGTAGAACAACTTGGTGACCAAGGCAGTTCAAAAAACACTCTATAAATATAGTATTTACACTATGATACGATATACATCTTCTACTCATCTATTTACTATATAGTATTCAATAGAGATATTCATTCTGCAACAACATGACAACGTGCCTCGACGACCAAGATTCACTCCTCACAACAACACTCATCATCATCATTGTCGTCAAGGCCATGATCATCATCACGCTGGTTTGAGACATGGTAACAACACTGCTCCAGATTTTGATCAACAAAGACAAAACCCACCAGTCACACAACGCGCTTATAGCAGAAGAAATAACATTCATCATCATCTTCATCAAGGCTATGATCATTCCATGCCTTGAGGTACTCCTTTCGTCTATAGCGGCTCACCAATGGCGGTCCATGGCCATGATCACTTGTATTCTCTGCAACGAGGATTATACATGCCGTCCATTCCAACACATAATAATGATATGTACATAAATGGTGATCAAATTGTTAACCATATAAAGAACCATTTCACTAGGCATGATCCATTAGAGGAAGAAACATTAGTATTGAACAATTTTCATAGTACGATGTGGCCTGTAGAATAAACAATTATCGTAGACGTCGACGAAGTTAGAGAGCTATTTGATGATGATGATGAAATACAATATCTGCAGGCGGAGACAATCTCAAAGCATCAGCGAGAAGGGAATAAAGAAGAAGGTGATGATATATGTGTTGTTTGTCAAGATGAGTTTGAAAATAATGATGAATTAGCAACTCTCCGATGTGGGCATGATCAATACCATGCCGATTGCATAAAGAAGTGGCTCCTGCAAAATAATGTTTGCCCTATCTGTAGAGCGACAACACTTATATTAGACCAGGATTGTTAGAGTAGTTGGATTTTATTTTATTTTTGTATTATTCCTAGTTTTATCCATTGTAAAATTATAATTTTAGGTACAATGTTAATGTGAATATTCAATTTCAATGAAAATCTTCGATATATAAAATTTCAATTTCACCAAATTTGAACTTGGACATGATGTTATATGTATTACAAACTCATTATAATGTTTTGACAAGGCTCTATGGGCTTGAGTGTGATGGTGATAGATTTCCTACAATATTTAATTAATCGATACAAAGATCAAGTAGTGATACATTTTTTCAGTTGTTCCTTATTTAACTTCTTATCACAAGTGCTACATATTTTAATCATTAGGTGGTCCTGATGGTGGATTCGCACACTCTATCCTTCTCAACAAGAACTAAAAGTTAATGTGAGAGATGGTCCAAAGAATGACGGTCCAAATTTTGAGTAATCCCATAATTGGCGAGCCAATCTGTTCTGCACATTTGTTTGCTTCACGATAAACATGGAAAAACTTGTAGTGTTCGTGGTATGGATATTATTTCCTTGGATGCTATGAAACTTGGAGTTTATGTATTAACTTTCGAATGACATTTTAGATAATTCCTCTATTTTGTTGGGTACTAGATACTTTTAAGGGGCGTTTGGTTCGTAGAATGTTACAAGATTCTTGAGAATGTGAAGTTTGGAATATAATATTTTCATATTTGGTTCGTGGAATAAAAAAATATTCCTGAAAATGCAATATTCTCATAATTTGATCAATTTTTATTCCCATGTGAGGGGTTGGAATATTAAGTTGTAGGAATACATTTGAGAAAAATAAAAGACTCAAATACTCATCTTTGAAAATACAAAATAAAAATAAATACAATAAAATAATGAAAAAAATAAAATAAAAATAATAAAATAATGAAAAAAATAAAATAATAAAAAATAAATTAAAAAAAACTAAAAAAGAGAAGTAAAGAAAATAAGATAAAATAAAATAATGTAAAAAATAAAATAAAAAATAAGAAAATTAATTAAAATAAGATAAATAAATAAAATTAAAAATTAAAAATAAATTATAATAAAATAAAAGAATAAGATAAAAAGTAAAAACAAAAATTTAATAAAATTAAATAAAACAAAACTAAAATGAAATACAATAAAAATAAAAATAAAAAAGTAAATGATAAAATAGAATAATAAAATAAAATAAACAAAATAAAATAAGATAAAATAAAATAAAATTAGTGAGAATAAAATAAAATAAAACTACATAAAAAAAATTATAATAAATAATAAAAATAAAAAATAAAATGAAATAACTAAAAATTATCAATTTTCTAAGTTACACTAGAATTTTATATTTAAAATTATTTTAATGCTAAATTGTAGATTTTAAAATTTTAAATTAAATAAATATAAAAATTAAAGAAATTCAAATAAAATAAATAATTTTTAATTTTTTTAAAATATAATAAATTTAATTTTCTAATTTTATTGTGTTAAGTTAAAATTTATAAATTATAAAAATAAATTTGTTTACGTTGTATTAATACGTTAAATATTTTTTACTCGCATATTAGTAAAAGTATGCAAAATGTATCTATATTTGTACACTTTGTTTGATATTCTTGTTTTTTTGAGTTAGGGGCATTATTGAAAAATTGTTCAACACTCCTAAAAATATTGAGTCTAAACCAAACATAATAAAATAATATTCCTAGAAACTTGACAAAATATTCCCATTAATATTTTTAACAAACCAAACACTTTTAACCACATTCTCAGGAATGACATTCCTAGGAATATCCGGAATGAAAAATCTATCCGTGAACCAAACGCTCCCTTAGAGTTGACGCGTTTCTTATGGCAACTATTTTTTGCTTAAAACCTTGCATTTTAAAAGAGCGTCTTTTCATAGACGTCCAAAGGTTGCATTCATAGACGGATTTACTTGGGGGTCAGTAGGGGTTGTTAGTGGGACTGTAGCTCTACTAGCCCTAAGAAGGGAGTTATTAAAAAAAAGTGAGTTAGAGTTGTATTGTTTTAAAATATGTGTACTTTGAAAGTATTTTTACGTTAAAAATCAATTTACCCCCTTCTGGAAAAAGTTATTCCTATATGAATATTCAATTGTGTTTTTAGCTTCCACTGAGCAAAATTATGGATTTACCCCTGGTTGCAATGCTTAAATCTGTCTTGGATGGATTATGGGGGCAGGAAAGTGGCAAGAGAATTAAGCTTGAAAGTGTGTTGCTTTGGAATGGAATGCACGGAAAGGCGTTGGAGGTGTTTTTTGGGATGGTGGAGGAGGAGGGGGAGGGTGTGTGGCCTAACAATTTGACTCTTGTTTCTGTGCTCTCTGCTTGCGCAAAAATAGGGGCACTTGAGGCAGGAGAGAAAGTTTATACTTATGTTTTGAACAATGGGTTTCGGTTGAGTGCAGAATTAATGTGGTCCCAAATAGTCTGTTTAAAAACTTGATATCTGATTGAAAAGGTTACCTGCAGGAAGCCAATCATCCTGCTCAAGGTTTTTTTTTTTTTTTAAAAAAAAAAAAGCCATTAGTGAACAAGATAAAAAAGTAGCAAATCAAAATATTGTGCAATTTTTACATTCACTATTGTTCCTACAGTTTCCTCCACAGACTCAATGACATACCAACCAAACCCCTTCTCTTTCTTTGATATCATAAATTAAGCATCATCATCCTCCCTAAATAAGTAAAACCTCACTATTTCAAAGTTTCTAGGTATTGGGCTGGACCACAAGTCCGAAAAATATGTCATAATTAGTATCCTAATACCTGAAAGAAAAACTAGCCGTTAAAAAATTGTACAGTTTCTACTTTCCTAAATTTTGCTCGTTGCATTAAACCCTACTCGTAGAAAAACTTGGTCACCAAGGCAGTTCAAAAAAGACTCTTTAATTATAGCATTTACACTATGATGCGATATACATCTTCTACTCATCTATTTATAGGTATTCGATAGAGATATTCATTATGCAGCAACATGACAACGTGCCTCGACGACCAAGATTCACTCCTCACAACAACACTCATTATCATCGTCGTCATCATCATTATCATCACCATCATCAAGGCTAGTTTGAGCCATGGTAACAACACTGCTCCAGATTTTAATCAACAGAGGCAAAACCCACCAGCCATACAAGGCGCTTATAGCAGAAGAAATAACATTCATCATCAAGGCTATGATCATTCCGTATAGTATAAAAAGCAGGGGAGTCTGAAGATAAGTTTGCTGAGCGGCTTGAAGAATAGGATAGCAAAAATCATCAAATTATTACTTGGTTTCGTAATACCTCGGTTACCTCCATCAGTCTTCAGTTTGGACGCTTCGACACAGCAAAGGCAGTCTGGGACTTTCTTTCAAAAAGATATTCTGCTGCAGATGGGGCCCATCAATACCAGTTAGCCATTGCTCTTCACTACATGCGGCAAGAAACCGGGCAATCTATTAATAACTTTCTGTCACAGATGCACGCTATTTCGGATCAACTTACCGCCTCGGAGCCAAGTTGGGCTTGTAACGAAGATGCTATTAAATTTGAAACTTGGAGAGATCATAGCCATCTTGTGCAGTTTCTCATGGCCCTTCATGATGATTTTGAACCTGTTCGTGCATCCTTGCTTCATCACAGCCCATTTCCTACACTTGACCAAGCTGTTCAAGAGCTTATCTCAAAAGAAACTTAGCTTCACTCTAGTAAATCTCGGTCTTCTGATATTGTACTTGTTACCCCTAATCATGCTCCAAAAAAGAATCAAGCCTCTTAAGAATGCAAATATTGTCATCTTCTTGGTCATGTGGTTCTGAACTGCCTAAATCGGACTTGTCCCTTTTGTAAGAAAACTGGTCCTGGTCATTATCAGAGTGACTGCTTTAGCAATCCTAACATAAATTCCCAAGGAAATCGACCAAAAGGTGGTCCTTTCAAAGCCCTAAGTACTTCAACCACTTCTGTTGCCACCACTACTGCAGGATATTCTCCCACTCCTCACCACGACCCATCTTCTTCATCCATCTCAGTTGCTAACCTTCAGGATATCCTTAAACAGGTTTTAACTAGTTATACTCCTTCCACTGCACTCTCAGCTGCATCTGGTAAGTCCTCATGGTATTTCGATTTTGTCTGTTCTAACCATATGACATTTGATGCCCATAGTCTTACCAATAAACTCATTAACTCCTCTGTCCCTTCCATTTATACTGCTGATGGCACTTCTATGCCTGTCAGTCATATAGGATCTGTCTCTACGTCTTATGCTTCCTTTCCAGATACTTACATTGTCCCTAACCTTACCCTTAACCTTATTTTTGTTGGTCAATTATGTGAGCTTGGTCTAATCGTCACCTTTTCTATGTCTGGTTGTCGTGTGCAGGATCCTCAAACGGGATAGGTTCTTGGGATAGGCTGTAAAGTTGGGAGACTGTTTGAGCTTGTTCATCTCTGTCTTCCGCCTCATCTTCGCACTGCTGCATCAGTCACCACCTCCCCAGCCTCTTCTTCTCTTCATTTATGGCATTCTAGATTAGGTCATGCCTCTATCGGCAAACTTAAACATTTGGCCTCTAGAGGCTCCTTAGGACAAGTTTCTCTGGATACTTTTGATTGCTTATCTTGTCAACTTGGCAAACAATCTGCTTTACCATTTAATAATAGTGACTCTTTATCTTCAGCCTGTTTTGATTTAATCCACTCTGACATTTGGGGACCCTCTCTTACACCCACCATGGGGGGGATCTCGGTACTTTGTGATCTTTGTTGATGACTATTCTCGCTTTACATGGCTATATCTCATGCATCATAAATCTGAGTTGCCTCGTATTTATTCTGAATTTACTGCTATAGTTTACACTCAATTCTCACAACGTATTAAGATCCTCCGTGCAGATAATGCAATGGAATATAAAGAGTCCTCTATTCTAGCTCTTCTTCGTCAACATGGCACTATTTCACATCGATCTTGTCCCTACACCTCTCAACAAAATGGGCGGGCTGAACGTAAACATAGACATATCCTTGATATCACTCGCACATTTCTCATCTCTACTTCTTGTCCTGAGCGCTTCTGGGGGGAAGCTGCTCTTACTGCTGTCCACACCATCAACCGCCTCCCATCTCCTATAATCCATAATCTTACTCCGTATGAACGTCTATATGGTCATCCACCTATTTATGATCATCTTCGTGTCTTTGGATGTTCATGTTTTGTCTTGCTTCCCCCACATGAGCGTACTAAACTTGAGCCTCGATCCCGCCTATGTTGTTTCTTGGGTTATGGTATTGAACATAAGGGTTATCGGTGTTAAGATCCAATCTCAAAACGCATTCGTATCTCTCGTCATGTAATATTTTGGGAAAATAAGATGTTTGCCTCAATATCCTCATTTTCTCTCCCGCATGCTCCTTCTACCCCATATTTCACCGATTCTTCTCTCTCTTTATTTCCTTATGATGACAGTGACACAGGTCCAGACACAAGTACAGATGCAAGCACTCAGTCCGCACCCGATACGGCTCTTCCTGAAGAGACTATCCCCTCTGATGAGTCCTTGCCCGATGACGAGTCTTGTCCTGAGTCTTCTCTACGTCGCTCTACCAGGGTAAGATCTGTTCCTCCCCGTCTCCTTGATTATCATTGTTTCGCCTCTATTCTTTCACTTCATGAGCCTCAAACCTATCGTGAGGCGAGTTCTGACCCTTTATGGCAGCAAGCTATGGTTGATGAATTGCAGGCCTTGGAAGATAAACATACCTGGGATTTGGTCGATCTACCTTCCGGGAAAAATGCTATGGGTTGCAAATGGGTGTACAAAATTAAGACTCGGTCTGATGGTTCCGTTGAAAGGTATAAGGCTCGTTTAGTAGCCAAGGGTTTTACTCAAGAGTATGGTATTGATTATGAGGAAACATTTGCCCCTGTTGCTCGTCTCACTTCTATTCGGACACTCATTGCTGTTGCGGCTGTTAAACAGTAGAAGTTATTTCAAGTGGATGTTAAAAATGCATTTCTTAATGGGGATCTTACAGAGGAAGTTTTCATGAAACCTCCTCCAGGGTATCATCATCCACCTCATAAGGTGTGCCGGCTCCGTTGTGCTCTCTATGGTCTCAAACAAGCTCTGTGTGCCTGGTTCTCAAAGTTTAGCTCAGTTATCACAGATTTTGGTTTCATCTCTAGTAACCATGATTCTGCACTTTTCATTCATCATTCTAGTTCTGGTATGATTTTGTTGCTCCTATATGTCGATGATATGATTATTACTGGCGATGACTTGACTGGTATTTCAGATCTCAAGCAGTTTCTGAATTAACATTTTGAGATGAAAGATCTTGGCATTCTTAGTTATTTCTTGGGCATTGAAATCTCCTCCGATTCGAGTGGATATTATCTTTCTCAGGCCAAGTATTCCACTGATCTTCTTGCTCGTGCAGGTCTCACAGACAGTAAGACTGCTTCTACTCCTCTGGATCCTAATATTCGCCTCACTCCTATGGATGGGACACCTCTTCCAGATGCATCTCTGTACCGTCAGTTGGTTGGCAGTCTTATTTATCTCACAGTTACTCGACCTGATATTGCATATGCCGTTCATTTGGTCAGTCAGTTTATGTCTGCTCCTCGTACTTCTCATTATGCTGCAGTCCTTCGTATACTTCGTTACTTGAAAGGCACCTTATTCCATGGTCTCTTCTTCTCTGTCAACTCCTCCTTAGTTCTCCATGGATATTCTGATGCCGATTGGGCTGGTGATCCTACCGATCGTCGCTCTGTGACAGGGTACTTCTTCCTTCTTGGTGACTCTCTCCTTTCTTGGCGCAGTAAAAAGCAAATTGTTGTTGCTCGTTCTAGTACTGAAGCTGAATATCGTGCTCTTGCGGATGCTACTCAAGAGGTTATTTGGCTTCGGTGGCTTCTTGTTGATATGGGTGTTTCTCAACCTCAGGGTACAGTACTTCATTGTGATAATCAGAGTGCCATCCAGATTGCTCACAATGATATTTTTAACGAGTGCACTCCCCACATCGAGTGTGATTGCCATTTCATTCGTCAACATGTTGTTCAGGGCACTACGAAACTTCACTACACGCCTTCTGCTGCCCAGCTTGCAGATCTCTTTACTAAAGCTCATCCCCCGGTCCGTCCTCAGGATTTGATCTCCAATCTCAAGCTCGTGTCATTCACACCACCTTGAGTTTGAGGGGGATGTTAACATTGTTGTACAGTTATACTATTCGATTGTACTACTATTGTATTACTACTTACCATATATAGTTGTCTTGGGCACCAAGTAGTCTTAAGCCTATATATAGGCAAGTTGTATACCTTTGTAATACACCTTTCTGATAAATCATATACAAGCTTCGTGCTCTATTATGTCTTGTTTCTATTTCGACACTTGTTCTGCTTTGTAGAAAAAGAGAATTTGTGCTTGTATGGATTTCCAAGTGAGCAGTGGGAAGTCAATTTGCCTGCTGAAGAAGTACCTCCAGAGCTCCCAGAGCCTGCTCTTGGCATCAACTTTGCTAGAGACGGAATGCAAGAAAGGGACTGGTTATCTTTAGTTTCTGTCCACAGTGATGTATGGTTGCTTTCTGTTGCCTTCTATTTTGGTGCTAGATTAGGATTTGATAAGGCTGACAGGTAAATCATGCAGACACACCATATGTACAGGTTTCAAAATTTGGTAATTTAGAAAAAAAAATGGAAGAAATAAATAAAGAAAACCAAAAAGGAAAAAAAAAAGCTCTTAAAGACCATGTAAGAGTTTCTTTGTAATTTTATGCAGCTTGATCCTTCGAGTTCTAATTATTTTTTGTGTCACTTCAGAGATCTATAGTCTAAGCATGTAAAGACTTGGGAGAACTTGTTCGATCATATAAATGGAAAACATGTTACGTTCTAATGTACTCTTCATTTTTCAGAAATAAACTAGTTTCTCTTGTAATTGCTCCGAATTTATCCTCATTTCCTTCACGTTGTCATTTCTTATTCTTGGATGTTTCTGTCCTATATCTGACATTTAAATAGGATTAATTTAGAAACGACGAAGAATCTAAAGTTCAACCTAGATCCAACTATAACTATTTGTGAAAAGGAATAGTGGTCACTGTTTTTGCAGTACTAGCACCTTTATATCAGTTTCCTTCTCATGCCTTTTCTAATTCAGGATTGTTTCTTTATGTACTTCAAAGAATTGTACTCATTTTATCAAAGTTATTTCATTCTTCTCTCTTAAGTATCTATACATTTTGTTAACAGGAAGAGGCTTTTCAACATGATTAATGATCTTCCTACAATATTTGAAGTTGTGACTGGTACTGCGAAGAAACAACAAAAAGTAAAATCTTCAATCTCAAATCACAATAGCAACAAATCCAAGTCAAACTCGAAATTGGTAAAAAGGGACTCTTTTATGTACATTATATTTTAAGTCACAAGAATAATCCCTAGTTATTTACTCTCTTATAATTGTATTGTATAGATTGCTCCCACTCTCGATGGCCCCTGTTGTTGGGAAGAAGGGGAGTGGGGTGGTGGTATAATGCGTTAGACAAGGATCACGGGGGTGGAGGTCGTGAGTTGTGGCAGTATTTTTTCCTTCTCTGTACTGCGTTAGAGTTTTTCACCAGAGTCTGAGATCATGGTTTTCTCCCTTCTTTGTTCTTTAACTTTTTGGCGCCCAAAACCACTCCCCCCCCCCCCCCCCAAAAAAAAAAAAGAAAAGGAGGAAAAGAAAAATAATTAGATTTGTACTTAATGATATGCACAAACTCTTGCTACCGTATTTGCTTCTTGTTGGTTTATCATTCCTTTTTGGTGACAAAGCAGCTGGTATCCGAATCTCAGGGAAAGCATTCAAAGTCACAGCCAAAGGAAGAAGAGGAAATCTTGGACGAGGAACACGAGGAAGAGCATGGTGAGACTTTGTGTGGGGCCTGTGGAGAGAACTATGCATCAGATGAGTTCTGGATTTGTTGTGACATATATGAAAAGTGGTTCCATGGCAAGTGTGTGAAGATTACCCCTGCTAGGGCCGAGCCTATCAAGCAATATAAGTGCCTATCCTGCAGCAACAAGAGAGCTCGCACTTGATGTCACATGTCAGTTATCTAGATCTGTACTATCGTTGTACTCTTCTAACCATCTTGTTAATTAGGTCACTCTTTGTTTAAGCACTATATTAGCGATAACTTGTGAATGGTAACTTTGCTCGGGGGGATCACGCTTTCGGTATATTACCATTAATTTGTAGTTTGGCAAAAGTAGATCCCCAGTTTTATTTTAATTATTATTCTCCTTTTAATTCAGTAGGCATTGGAGTCACTTCTGTGTGAACATGTCTCTTTCTTCCCTCAATTTACACTCTTCCTCATTTAGGGGTTATGGAAAATAGTTGAAAGGTCATGAATGCTCAGCTTCTGATCATTAAAAGCTATTGTTGTAGGCAGATTCTCCAAAATGTAAGCCGATTTGGACCGATCATGAATTAGTGATGTGTCCTCCACATACACGTGGAACCCACGCTTTTAAAAAGAGGCAGACGTTTTGAAAAGCTTTCCATTGTTGCAACTGAGATCATTGAATGTCTATTCTTGAAATGTGTCTTGTGTGTAGGTTCCACGTTCACGTGGAGGATACATCACTATTTTCATTATTATTAGCCGGGTGGTAGTTGAGGTGTATATTTATTTGAAGTTTGTGAAAGTGGTGATGAAGGTAGATAAATTCGCTGATAATAACTAATGGATTATTAAGGATGAGTTTATTCCCAATTTAAGTTTTTGAGCAAAATGCATACACCCATTGATGTTGTCTTACAAGTCATGAAGTTTCAAAATCAATCATTTGGGATTATATAATTTATAAAGCACATGGATACAAGATTCTCACCAGTTAACCATTTTTTTTTGTCATAATCCAATTAACCATTGGAACAAGACAATTACATGTAGTTGGAGTATTCCATTATCACTCAAAACGCACACTTGTCTCCTTATATTAAGATACTAGTTGCAGTTGCCCGTGCAAATGCACAAGCTACGCCCAACGAAATTATTAAGATATATATATTGTGAGTTACACAAATATAAGTTAACATCCTATACAGAATTCCATGCATGAAATAGGGAAAAAAGAAAAATAAAGCTTAGAGATTGCTGAAACTCTAAATTGATAACTGGGCACCAAAATTTCTTTACATTAAGAAATATCTGATAATTCAGATTCTAAATATCATAACTAAGATTTGTCACTAGCTTTCATATCAAACTCAACTTTGGTCCTGTAGATGTATAATGACTGTTACACAATCAAGGCGACAAACAAAGTTCAAATAAATACAGAAGAGATCAATTTTGTGAAAAAAATAGCAAAAGACATTAGTTCATCACATTCTTTTACTTCTCAAAAAAAGTAAAAGACATTAGCCACATGGAAAAGAGATCGAAAAATTCAGTAATTACATTGATTAAAGTTAATTTCTTTAAAAATTTATTAAACTAATCAAATTATGTGAGTTTTTATGAGATCTACGGCAATTGACTTCCCAAGGAAAGTTGAAATGGACAGAACTTGGGCTTCCTTTCCATCCATACTTCAGCAAATATGCTGCTTTCTTGAGTGTAGTTATGGCCTACATATACGCAAAAGACATTTTGTGAGCTTTGAACCTCTACTCAAAAGGCATAATTCAAAACTTTTCAATACTAATTGGCTATAGTACCTTGTATCAATGTCACATAGTGCAATTGTAATCAAAATATTGATACCTAGTCGACTTCTCTTTCAGCAAGAATAGGCCTGTACCAATCAGTTATTCAAGTTGCAATGTGATTTTACACAATGGTACCACAATTGAACCAAATAGCTAGAAGCCATTATTTTGATGCTACAACTCTACCCCATATAAAACCATCATCACTAATACCACCAAAAAATAACAACAACAACAATAACAACTAATTTCACTCTCTTATCCCTCACTTCCAACTTCAAATTAGACACGAAAATTTGTCATCTACCCCATTGCAAAATTTTCACCATGTATACCACTTCAAAACCCAAAATCTCCATCTCAATTAACTGTATCAAAAGAACCGCTATTGGCCATTTTCAGATCAGACATCAAAATCCATTAACATAATCACAAAACGCTTCAAACTTTCTGCTATTGAAACAGCTAAAACCACTTGAAACCAAATCAAACCAAAGAAATTCTTATCCCACTAATGGGTCGGCTATATAAATCTGATGGCGCTATTCGGTGTACTCAAACACGAGATCCTTGTCCAGTCTAAAACATAGAAAGTTACAGTTTAATAAACAAAACAAAAAGAATTCGAGTAAAATCATTACTCAAATTGATAGTATTAAATAAAAGCCAAGATGAAGTATCAATCTACCTTATCAATCTTATCAAAAGTGTCAACACGTCAAGGAAGCCAACCACCAATTGGTTCCCCAAGATGAGCTAACATCCATGACGGCCACGTAGCAGCAATCTGCTCCCCATGTTTCTGCTTAGCAATATTACCAAACCTTGGATTTGACTTGACTTTTTCGTATCCCAAAGAATGAACTATATATACATAATAGAGAACCCAAGTCATTTTCAACCAATCAAAAATCCAACGAAGAACCAAGGTTTTGTGGGACGAGATATTACACTTAATGATTATATACCAAGCATTTTAACAGGAAAGAAAATGTTTCCTGAGGCTAAATTATAATGAGACATGGCATAATAAAATATGCTAGTCACATAAATAAATGATGGAATGCAACACTTTATCTTCATAGGTTTCATTTCATCTAGAGCAGCAACGATACCTATTTTTTGCTATGAATACATTTTAAATATCAGTCAACAACAATTTTACCATTATAGTATCCCTCGCTTTGTACACATTACTATATGTTCCTTGCCTAATCTGAAACATTTTGATATTTTGTTGGTGTTGACGATGAATAATTTGGAGGTCTTATCTTGTCAACAACTTACACTTTTGCTTTCCAACTGTGTGTGCTTGGACTAATCTTCAAAATTTGAGTAAAGAGTTCCATTTTGGTTGAATCCTATAATAAGAAATTAATTAGCATAAGAATTAAACTTAAATATAGAATCTAAATAATGATTTTGCTTATATAAGTAGGTTCTTTCAAGTAAGGAGGAAAAAATTATTTTTAACTTGAAGCAAGTGCCAAAACTTCATTGTAAATAACAGTTTTTGTTTCGTCATCAGTCATGTTGTCAACTGTAGGTGGTTTTATCAAAATTTTAACAGCATCCCTTTTTTTTGACTCTAGATAATGCAACATATAGTTGGCCATGAGAAAAAACAGGCTCTCGAAGATATATACTAACAAAATATAATGTTTGACCTTGTGCTTTATTTATTGTCATGGCAAAACAAAGTCTAATAGGAAATTGTGTTCTCTTAAATGCAACTGGACACTTCTCATCTTGTTGTGGTTCTAAAGGTATTCTTGGTATAAATACATGTTTTCCTCGCATTTCTCCAGAAGCTATAAATGCACTGATTATATCATTTTGAAAACTATGACAAATTAATCTCGTACCATTACAAAGACCCTCATGAGGATTCACATTTCTCAAAAGAATGATAGGACAATTCCTTTTAAGCACTAAACGATAAGGGGGAAGAACTGTTGGTGTCAAACTATGGATAAAATCTTGATATTGTAATTGTTCGTTTACATTTATAGTCTCATCAAAACTCAAGTATATTGTCTTATTACCTAGAAATTGCTTAATTAAAATATCATTGATTTCATCAACTATATCATTCTTTGTGGTCAATATTGCCCTATTAATGGCATCAAAGGGATTATTGGCAAAAGAGTCAAAATTAGGAAAAATATATCGAAATAAAACATGTAGAGAATCATCATCATTTTGAAATGGTACAATAAAATATCTAGGAAATTTTACAATATTTTCATAAATTGTATTTTCTTTTCCATCTCCAATTTTCATAAGATATTCACAAAATACAAGATCATATTTTGCTCATATATTTTTTGTTAATTTGAACTTCTCAAGTTTCTGCCACAATGCTAATTTGACAAAGCTATCATTTATGAAATATTCTTTCTTTCCTTTTTTTACTACAGGTAAAGTGTAACGACCCGACTCCCCACGTGGAGTCCACGCGGAGTCTCACTGAGCCGTCACTACCACGATATTATCCGCTATTGGCAGTCCCTGGCCCGCAGGCATAGGGCCCTCACGGCTTTGTTTCTCCCATGGTCTCCTACGGGAAAAGGCCTCGTCACGATGTAACGATATTGTCTGCTTTGCGAGCTGCCACAAGGGCCACACTCACTCACGGTTTTGTTCCCAGCCAGCCAACCAATACCGCAAGACCATAACGGGTACCAATACGGCAAGCAACTGCACTGGAAGGCCTCGTGGTTGATACAAGGACCCAAGCCCTTATATTCAGCTCTCTCACTTCTAAATCTTCCAATGTGGGATTGTGTTACCACATTCCACCCCCCTTAAGAGGCCCCGCGCCCTCGCGGGCCCGAGTACAAAGGAACACTGGCTCTGATACCATTTGTAATGACCCGACTCCCCACGTGGAGCCCACGCGGAGTCTCACCGAGCTGTCACTACGACGATATTGTCCACTATTGGCAATCCCTGGCCCGCAGGCACAGGGCCCTCACGACTTTGTTTCTCCCATGGTCTCCCACGAGAAAAGGCCTCGTCACGATGTAACGATATTGTCCGCTTTGCGCAGCTGCCACGAGGGCCACACTCACTCACGGTTTTGTTCCCAGCCAGTCGACCAATACCGCAAGACCACAACGGGTACCAATACGGCAAGCAACTGCACTGGAAGGCCTCATGGCTGATACAAGGACCCAAGCCCTTATATCCAGCTCTCTCACTTCCAAATCTTCCGATGTGGGATTGTGTTACCATATAAAGTTTGTCTGAAGTCACCACCAAAAACAATTACTTTTCCTCCAAATTTTTTTGATGTATCCATTAAATCTTGTAAAGTTTGATCAAATGCTTCAATTTCATACTTATTAGTCATAGAAGCTTTGTCCCATATAATTAACTTTGACATTATAATTAATTTCCCTATAACACTTTGTTTTGTAATTTTGCAAGCCATTCTATCATTGGGATCAATTGGAATTTTAAATCTTGAATGGGCGGTTCGGCCTCCTGGCAGTATTGATGCTGTAATTCCTGATGTTGCAGTAGCAAGAACAATATGCCCCATTGATCTTACAATAGTTAAAAGTGCTTTATACAAGAAAGTTTTTCCAGTACCACCTAGCCCATCTACAAAAAATGCACCACCATGTTTAGAAGAAATTCTTTTTGTTACTTTATTAAATATGAATTGTTGTTCACTATTGAGTTTTGAAACAAATAACAGATCTTCTTCAGTAATTTGAATATTTTTTTCTACTTCTATTTCCTTGACTTCTCTTTCTACCTGAGAAAATTGTATCTTATACGGAACTAAATGAAAATCATTGATATTTTCCCCAATGGATTCAAGTACATCATTTAATTTTCAAAAACTTTGTGTCTAATTTCATGTTTTGTTAAATTGGGTTTATGTCTTTCAAAATCTTCTGACATTGCATGTTTGTATTTTTCCCATAATGCTTTGGGATTTTTAGGAAGACAATAAACCAAAAGTGTTGCAAAAAGTCTTCTTAAACTTGCTGGCATTTCAAATAAAGATGCCTCTTGTAAAGATTTATCTAAAGAATCACCTGCTTCCAAACATCCTCTTAATTCACAAGCTTGTCTATATGATGTTACTATGTTTCCATTTACAAATTTTAAATCTTCAAAACTTTTTGGGGCTCTAACATTTTGTAAAAGTAGTCGTAAGTAATATCTTTCTCCTTGAATTGGATGAACCGACACTAATCTACCGATTACATATTTCTTTTGTCTTCTAACCAACTTCATTTCACTATTTATCCATACAAAATATTTTGGAAATTCAACATATAACAAATTTAATTTTTTTGTTTCTTCATCTGTTCTATTTATATAAAAGAATTCTGTTAACATTGTTTTTGAATAGAATTTGTTATTAAGGATTTTTTATAAATTGGCAATTTCTGTAAATGATATAGATTGTTAATTCTCGATATGAATAGGTAAGCTGATTACTGATGGATGCATTTCATTTAAGGAAAATCTAAAAATTCTTCATGCAGTTTCAGGTGGATAAATCCATCTTGTTGATTGGAACTCTTTTATTTCATCAATCTTATTTGAAGAATCATCAGAACAAATATAGAAATTAACTCTATCATGACCTTTGTATATGTATTTCATGGCTTTAATTGTTGAACAAATCTCAACATTTATGTGACAATCATACTTAGTAAGAAGATATGGATTATAAGGGACAACCCACCTATTGTCCAAAATTTGACCTCTAACTTTTACAGTCTTACCATCGTTTCTTCTCGTATGAATTGGGTATGTGTTATTCCCTATTTTGGTTTCATCACAAAAATTATTGGGATATTTATTTTTACACTTTCCATTATTCTTCATACAAGAATTTTCAGGATTTTTTTCACCACAAGGTCCATGCATCATATGTTTAACCACAAGAGTATGCAAGAATGGATATTTTTCAAAATCAGGCAACTCAGCACTAACTACGTTATCAAAAGATTCAGTAGTATAAAGCTTTGAATTTTTCTTCAAAATTATCAAAAAGTGAGCATGTGGCAATCCCCGTTTTTGAAATTCTATCACATAGGTGATGGCAGCAGCTTTCCCAAAAAAAATTCTTTTTGAAATATCATTTTTTAATTCTTCTAGTTTGGCATGAAAGATACGAGATACCAAATCAGGACGATTTTGAGCTTGCTCACTTGGTAATAAATTTTGACTGATTTCTATCCAAGAAGGATTGCAAGTCAATGTTAGAAAAATATTAGGTTTACCAAATCGTTGTACCAATGACATTGCATCCATATATATTTTTCTCATAGCTCGTGGTCCACCAATGAAAGTTACTGGTAATAAGACTTTTGTTCCAACTCTAGATCCTTGCAAATTACCACTGGCAACAGCATCCATAATTCCTTGGTAGTAATCACACCTAAGTTTGTCTTGATTATTTCTAAAAAAATCAAGCCTTTGTGTTTCTATCTTAATGTACATGTCAACTATAGATTGTTGAAATAATCTTCCAGTGTGAATTATTAATGTTTTATCATTTTCTCTAATTTGAAACTTGTAAGCATAATAGTATCGACAAGAGATGTATGACCTTTTTATTTTTCTAGAATTTGAAACTAAATAGTTGTAAGAACGGGAAAAGAAGAGAAAAACAAACAAAAAAAAAGAATGAAAGAATTAGTATATACTCATTTTATTTAAATAATGTAATTTTGTGTGAAAAAATTTACTTACCTTGATCTTCTACATTGAGCAAATGTTTTGCTGATTTCGTGTAAACAAGGTTTACAATTGATTATCCTGGACAAATATTTGAAGAATTGATTTTATGGATTGTTCTCGGTAATTTCTCTATCCCTCTATGTCAGCCTGTGTCACCCTTAGGAAAAATCAAAGAATATTGAAGTGGATCATAAGAACCAAAATAGTATTTGACTTGTTGATTTTCACATGATTTAGTATAGACCTTAATATTTCGTCATTCACTATAGTCAATGTCATTTTGTTCAATCCAAATTGCAGCTACTTGAGAAGCTGTTGGGGCATTGTAAATTCGGTGATCCATTCCTGTATTTGATCTAATAAAAATTCTATAGTCGTCAAGATTTCGCAGAGATTTTAAATTTTTAAAAAATTTGGAATATGGATTCATATCTAAAATTTTGATGATGGACCTAATAATTTGTTCATCCAACTTATCTGATGTTTCCAACCTTTTTTTAATCTCATCTTCAGTATCAAAGAATTAAAGTTGTAAATTTGATGGCTTTGAAGTGCCTGAATCAATAGGAGACATGTAATGATGCACTTGGCCATTCACTCTAAAAGTATAGACTCCTTTATTGCACTTTGCTAATTCTTTGTCAAATTTTGCTCTAAAGGACGTAAAACAAAAGGTATTGTTATATGATCTTATGAACTTTCTAAATTGTTTAGCTTTGTCAGAATTTTCTAGAAAGAGATTAGATAATTATTTTGGCATTTCATTTCCTACTAATGTAATTGTCCATTGAGGCAGCAAAAACCATTTGGTTCAAACTCAAATCTTTTTGCATTAGAAAAATTGCAATTTTGAACATTTTTTTAAATATAAGGTTCAGTTGGTAATTGTTCAAACAAATTAGAATTCCTAGCAAAGCTTTTCTCCTGTGAACCTAATAGACACAAAAAGTTGGTTTAAGTATAATATAAATCAAAGACATGTTAGCAAAAGAAGAAAAAATTGTAAAGGTAGTCAAAGTATAAAAATAACCTTAGACAGTGAAGCCAACTTCGTTAGATAAATTACTAATATTAGTTTGTTGTGAAGTTGACCCTAAATTCAAAAGTTTTACGTTAAAAATAAGGAAAATAATATCTTATAAAATGATAAATATATCATAGTGAAAAGGAATTCTCACCCTTTTCAAAGATTATAAAACTTGACACATGTTGTTTGTCTTTTGCATCAAAAGTTTGAGGAAAACTATTTATTCCTGGACATGATTAAAATTTATAGTAATAAACTTATTATGTGATTATTTGATGGTGATAAAGGTAAATTTTAATACCTGATTGTTGATTATCTTGTGATGGCTCCCTTATAACTATTCCCTTTTGATTTTCATGACGAGTTTGAAAAAAAAATGTATGTTTAATATTATTTTTACTAATTTTATTATAAAAGTTAAATCTAAAAATTTGAAATGAAACTTACATGTTGGATTTTAGTTGCACTATCTGATTTAAAACCTGGGACTAAATAAAAACGATGAGGAATTTTTAGTAAATAAGAAATAACAATGTCCGATTTCTTAATATAGGAGAAAATAATAAGCAAAAGAAAAAGAATTATATACCGTCTTTCAAACATAAAGAATAGCCCTTCTGAAGTCGTGCTTGTTTGTTTTTTGCACTTTGTTGCAAATAAAGCTCACACTTTTTTTTTCTGTTGATAGTGAAGCATATCTTTCTCGCTTTCTTTTATTGATGTTATCTTTTTGTTTGCGTGACAGTTCAGAGTAACGTTTTCTCTTGAGTCGTGAGGAAGTTAAATCTCTTTCTTCGTTGTTCATTGTGGTTATCCATTCAAGAAAGTTAAAAAACTATGAATTATAAGGAGGTCATAAGAACAGGTAACATCTTTGAAAACAACATTATATTAAACGAGATAATAATTACTGATATAAAGCAAACAAACTCTTCTAGCAATATAAGAGAGTCATGAATAACAAAGATAGATAATCAAAAGATAGATAATCAAAAGATATATATATGGAACGAATATTGAAAATTAGAAAATATAAGGAATTCACCAACAGTAGATAATAAGAAGAAAGATATAGGAAAAGAAGAGTACACATCATAGACATGGCAATCCAAAATATACAAATAAATGAAAATGTAGATTTAAACATGAGGAATGAAATATAGCTTTTGTACCAAAATAGTTACCTTGTTTGTCTTGTGATGAACAAACTCTAGAGCTGAATACAGTTTAATTACTTATGTTGAATCTTTGAGTACCTCAATTGCCAACGTATCTGCAATATTAAGGATGCAAATAAGAAAGATAGGTTAAAACACAAATAAGTAAAATTGAGAATCTTTAATTTAACAGATTTAATACAAACTCAAGTCCCTAAATATGACAGACGATAAGTTGAGAACCATGACTTATATTGACAACCATGACTTATCAACACCTAATGAAATGTGATTACATGAATACACATGCTCCCTGCATTGTTCTCAAAACATAAATCTCATAATTTGCATTTCAAATGATAATGAACACCTTCAGATGACGCAGAGAAATCTGAACATGGAATTATACTACTTTTTTTAATTGTTATGATGGTACGTATGTCGTATAAATCAGTAATTGAGTTTCGAAATTTAGGTATTTCAATGTGTAAGAGGAATATTTAACAGAGTAATCGTTAGTTACACTTTTTAAAAATAAAAGTTATAACGAATACTCTTATCAATTTTATTATCCAAATTTAAACCCTACGCATTATTATTCCTACTTTTTACACCTCTTTTAATCTCTGCAATCAAACAACTATGAACTATTACATTTAATGCAACAAAATATTTAAATTCTAAAAAAAGAAAGGAAATAATTTACTAAAGGCTAACCTTTTAGTTTTGAGCCTTGATATACTTGTTCACGCTAGGCACTAATCTGTGTTCACAAAACAAATGACAAACGAAATAAATATCCATAACACATCATATATTAATTAAAACATATGTAATACACCCTAACACAAAAGGGAGTGGAATGTAAGAGGATGTCATACCTCTCTTCTTGAATTTGAGTTGGTAATGGTTGAAGTAAGCTTTTGTCTTCTGAGCTTCGACGAAGGCCTATAACAAAAGATAGATACACAAAATCAGATAATGCACGTCGTAGATAACATAAACGGAATTCACCCATCTCATTTAAGCTTGAACTTACATTCAAAAGAAATTTTTAGCCCAAGACTTTGTACACTCAAATCTCAAACTCTACAAGGTTTATTTTTAGAAAATTTTTACCCCAAAAATAATTAAACATATTCTTGTTTGCATGTCTATCAAAATCGACTCAGCCTCCACTTAGAAATTTTTTTGTATATATGCACATTCTTAACCTCCACTGACTAAATATTCTAATCACTCTTGGGTACGCAAATACCTGACAGGCGGGCATACACACACCCACACCCCAACTCCTTCAAGCAATAGTCTGAGAAAACACAACAACATTTGTAAAGCACTTAAAACAACAAATAAATAAGTTACTGAAGATGCATACTTAATAAAGCTCTGAAAATATACCTGAAAACAAAATGAAGTTTTCACTGCTTCAAAACTCTACTATCAATGCTCCTGTAGCCCAAAAAAATCAAAAAAAGAAATTAAAAAAAATAAAAAGAATAAGATAATATCAAAGATTGAAAAAAAAAAACATAAACCCATCACTAGATCACATCACCTAGCTTCAACGTGTTCTCTTGCCCACAATCTGCAGCATCCATTAAATCCCCAATTAAAAAGGCTAAATTTTTTAATAATAAGTAAAAATAATCTTTAAATCTTTAAAAATTACAATTAAATATGAAATAGATCACCTGTAAAGATCCGAGCTAAAATCATCTATAAGTATCACAAGATTGTAAACATAACTCTAGATTTAAATCGATCAAAGTTTATTAAAAAGTACCTATTGATGGAAAAAGCAATAGCGAACTTTTGCTTTTGATTTTGCTTACAGAAGAGTGTGAACAAAAGGGTGTTGAAGAAAATGAAAGAAAAGTTACTGAAGAGAGAAAACGCTTGAGCTTTTTTTGGCCAAGAATGATCTAGCCAAGAACGATCTAGAAGTCCAATCAGGTAAAAGTTTCGGTCGTCATTGCTTTAGAAATCTTGTACCATGTGCTAACAATATTACACATTTTCTCTGTCAATGACCAAAATGTCCAGGAACAAAATCGTCCAAGAAAATATATTTGTTGGTTGTCATGCATAAAAAGTATTGTACTATGTGTAGATAATATTATACAATTTATTCGATGACGATATTGCTCTTAATGGAGTCTTACATCATTCCTGACATAAACACGCTACAAGGAAAAAAGAAGAGGAAAACAAAGGAATTTTCATATGATCGCACTCAAAATCTTGGACCAGCACACTACGTCACGAAAATGATGTCAGGATCACAGCAACACTCGTCTACGAGACAACAGCAACACAGGGCTGCAAGGCTGCAAAGTACACCAGAAAAGGACATATCTGAGAACTCCATCAATTTGTGGTTTAAGAATACAACAATCAGTAACAGAAAGATTATTTGCGACACGTTATGAACGAGATCTCACAAACATCTAATACATACCATCCCTCGAGAAATCCCGGTTTCCTCCTGGGTGGAGCAGCAGCATACTGAGGTGGTGCCATAACAGGAGGGCCTTGATAATAACCTGTCACAAACAGCCACAACATGTTAGTTAGTAGTTTTATGCCGTGTACGAAACTTTTACTATGGGAATAGATAACGGCAACTAATGCATCAAAAGATTAAAAATCATGAGATCCAAAATAATTTTCAACGGCATAACAAAGTAGTGGGACTTGATTTAAACATCATATCATGTCCTATACCTTGAGCAGGATATGGATAAGCGTACTTTGGAGGCTCACTCATGTCTGAAACAGAAACACAAAAGTAGCACGAGGGGGAGGACTAGGCGATTTGATTGGAGGATTATCTGAAGGGTGTTTGGGTCTGTTCTGTTCTGGTCTTTATATGATGTTGTGTTCCAGTAGAGATTAATGAGAGTATGGAATCGTATTCCTAATGTTCAAAAGACAATAACTTTAGATGGAGACAGAAGAAATCTCTGGAAAGATGGCTACAATTTTTCAAACCTTGATGAAGCCACATTAATGCCGGACATGGGCTTGGTATAGGGCCACGTACGCCGTGTTTACATGTGGCATCGGACAAAGTAGAAGTTGTTTTCTAGCATGTCAAATACTTGACTTCGAAGCATTTCAGATTTATTGGGAAAAAAAGAAAAGAAAAAGAAGCATTTCACATTTTCTTGAACAGGTTAGGGGGGCACTTAGAAGCATATTTCGGGCACATGCGGAGAGCAGAGATTAGTGGAGTAAGGATCTATTTATAACGTTATTAAGTTACAAGTTAAATGTAACTAGAGAATGATCTTAATAGTTTATGATCGTTGGATCTCGTTTTGCAACTTGTAACTTTTCTCTCCTCCGTTACGGGAATAATTATCGGGTAGAGCATGTATATTGTGAGACAAATTGGTGTGTCAATTGGTTAACGACTTACAGTCTTTTGTAACTATATGAATCGTCTGCCATTGCTCATCTTCCTCACAAGTTGCGTCTGCTTGTTGAGAAAGACAAGAGAGGCATCTCATCCCTTAGGATAATTGTTTAGTTTTCTTTCACCTTACCCTCCTCCGCGGCAGCCAAAAAAAAGGCTTTGTACGCCGAACACAATCCAATGTTGTGTTTCATGAGTTCCATACAATTTCCTTTTTTTTTTCTTATAACATACAGGCTGCTAGCCTTTTCTGATTTTCCCCCTGCCTCCCATTTTACTGTTTTTCTTCCTTTTGGTGTAGTAAGTTAAATGTACAATATTCTTAGATTTGTTAACTTAATCAATTGATTCATGATCTTAGTTTATTTAAAATCTCAATTTGTCTTCTTAATTTTCATATTTGTAGCAATATTCAGTCCAATTGTCTAAAATTTTATTCCACTTTTACAAATTCATTTGCATTTACTTACTTCATGTTTAATAGGGTGAATAGCTCCAGACCCTCCTGTAATCTATCGAAAGTGCACATGACCCTCCTAAGGTCTCAAAACTTCCTCCAGATCCCCTACGGCCTATCATATGGTGCACACACACCCCCAACCCAGGTTTCCATCAAAGTGAGTAACAGAATATGATAAATAACTTATATGTCCTTATTTTTAAGTTAGCCAAAAAAGAAATTATCCATTATATATCACTAATAATACATATATGTATACATATATATATATATATATGTATACATATATATATATATATATCTCCTTTCTCTGCCGCAAGCAGCGGATTAGACCTCGCTTTGACAACCACCACCGTAGGCCAAGCCGGCGAGTAGTTGAGAAAATGAGCGACACTCGTCGTCCGAACTCATTCTCCGCAAAAAAGCTTGAAATTAAGTCATCGATTCGCTTATACTTTGTCTTTTTTGGATCATAAGTCATCGTCTTCACCGACGATGACGATGATTATGTCTTTTTTGGATTATAAGTCATCGTCTTCACCGACGATGACGATGATGATGTTGCAGCTTGTTTGAATTGCAGTTGGAGCTTGACCCAAATATTCGAGATTTAAGCTCCACAAAATTTGGATTAAATCATTGCAGTTGCCGCTTGTTTGAATTGCACCGAAGGCTGTAGGGTTTTTTTTTTGGGGGGGCGGGGGGTGGGGGTGTTGGGTGTTGGGGAAGATGGTACTGTTTTAATTTTTTTATTGTTTTAATTTTTTTTTTTGGTTAAAAGGATATTTTGGTCCATTAACATATTTATTTTATTTTTAAAATTATTAAAAACTAATTTAAGTTGTAATGTATGTGCGTGTATTACATATTCTGTTAAAAGTGACGGAATAATAGACGGAGGGGGGTCGTACGCAATAGATGGTAGACCACAGGGGTGTATGAAAGAGGTTTTGAGACCTCATAAAAGTCATGTGCACTTTCGATGGACCACAGAAGAGTCTGGAGCTATTCACCCTATTTAATACTTACGAGAAAAAAATGAAGAGTAGATCAAAATCGTATATAATTGATATGATTTTCAACGTAAATTTTCAACGTAAAACAATCATATCCTTTAACCTATTTCTCTTCACGATTCTAATTGCCCTTCTTCAATCGTTTGGTTTTTTTTTTTTTTTTTTGGGTAAAGTTCAATCGTTTGGTATGAAAACCACAAAATAGTAGCAAAATTATGACAGGAATAAAAATACTATATTTCAATTACTCACATAATCAGTAAATCTATACGAGTCAATGGTCTTATGAAATTCGCTTTACAGCTTTACATATGTGATATTACAAGCTCAATTGAAACTGCAATTTCTAGCTGACGAAGATGATGGAGGGATCACAGCAGCACTCGTCTAAGAGGCAACAGCAACACAAGGCTGCAAGACTGCAAGCAGCAGAAAAGAAAAAAAAAATTTAAGTTAAATTGGTATGTCATAAACACAAAAGTGACTGATAATATGAAATCAAAGACTTCGAAAATTGAAATAAAAAAGAAAAAAAAATTTGAAGGGATTTTAAGTACGTACTATCCCTCAAGAAATCATGGCTCCCTCTTAGGTGGTGGAGCAGCAGTATACTGAGTTGGTGCCATCACCGGAGGACCTTGGTAGTAACCTGATTCGAACCTAGGACGTAAATAAGACTATTCACATTATCAGTCACAACGAGCAATATATATATAAGATTGACACTATTTTTTTTTATCTTGAATACATTGGAGAACAAATTCGTGGTTTGAATTAAAATTTCTGATTATAATAGATCGCTAAATTATTTCACCCAACTCTTAGGCGAGATTGACACAATATTAAGTTAACATGTTTTTCAAACTTTATACGTATATCTAAGTGTTTATTAAAATTAATTGTTTTTTGATAAAGTATATACTGTATTGGAATTGCACAAATCGAGCTTGAGTGTCTGAATTTGCTACAGACTATTACGTCATAATTTCTTTTAGATACGATAAAGTTCGCAACACATCTGTGACCGGACCCAGTGACCACACTAGATATGAGGAGATTCAAAAATATTCGCAGATTGAAAAGAACAATATTGATCTGAGAAGAAACAAGCAAAGAAATATGAGCATGAAGATCTAGTATTAAATTACGCAGGAGGATTAATAGATAATATATAGTAATCAACGAGAGCTCGATTCATTATTGCAAGTGAAATGTCTTACAGTGATAACAGAATCTATTGAGAAAAAAAAAAAAGATGACTGAATCAAGACCCAATACAACATGAAACTGAAAACAGCAAAAACCTCAAAACTAAACTGATCAGCAAAAGTGATCTGAAACCCCATAGAATATAGATCACTCCGATTTGATCTTTTTAGGAACAACAACAGTGAGGACTCCATCAGCCATGGCAGCCTTAATCAGGTCCATGTTGGCTCCTTCCGGCAGGTTGAAGCAGTGGTGGAAGTTGCCAAAACTCCTCTCCATGCGGTGCCACACGTAACTATTCTCTTGCTCCTCCTCCTCCTCCTTCCGCTCACCACTGATCAGAAGAACTCCGTCTTCTTGGACGTCCACCTTCACTTGTTCCTTCTTCAGCCCAGGAACATCAACCCTGATAATGTGGGCTTTTCGACTCTCCTTCCAGTTGACTTCACCAATGGAAAATTGGCTTGTCTCGTAGACAGGTCGGCATAATGCATGGAAGCCCACTGGAAGGAAATTACCAGCGGCAGGTTGGCGTAAGCCGCTGATGCTTTCACGTCCGAAGGATATGGGGATATGTGACATTTTTTGATTTGGTTTGCTAAGAGTAAGACTGAAAAAGGGTATGGAAATGATGGTATGATTCTTTTGTGGTTGTAGCTAAGCAGATGTGATTAATTTATAAGATACGAAAGGGGCAGACTTGTCAAATAGATAAATTATTATAAACTAATTCAAGTTGTAATGCATGTGTGTGTATTACACATTCTGTTAAAAGTGACGGAATAATAGACGAAGGGGGGTCGTACGCACCAGATGGTAGACCATAGGGGGATGTGAAGAAGGTTTTGAGACATCAGGGAGGTCATGTGCACTTTCGATGGACCACAGGAGGGTATAGAGCTATTCACCATGTTTAATACTTACGAGGAAAAAATAGGGAGTAGATCAAAATCGTATATAGTTGATATGATTTTTAACGTAAACAATCGTATCCTTTAACCTATTGCTCTCACGATTCTAATTGTCCTTCTTCAATCATTTGTTTTTTTTTTTTTTTTGGGTAAAGTTCAATCGTCTGGTATGAAAACCACAAAATAGTAGCATAACAATGACAGGAATAAAAATACTAATGTATCGGTAAAAATAGTATATTTCAATTACTCACATAATCAGTAAATCTATACGAGTCAATGGTCTTATGAAATTCGCTTTACAGCTTTACATATGTGATATTACAAGCTCAATTGAAACTGCAATTTCTAGCTGACGAAGATGATGGAGGGATCACAGCAGCACTCGTCTAAGAGGCAACAGCAACACAAGGCTGCAAGACTGCAAGCAGCAGAAAAGAAAAAAAAAATTTAAGTTAAATTGGTATGTCATAAACACAAAAGTGACTGATAATATGAAATCAAAGACTTCGAAAATTGAAATAAAAAAGAAAAAAAAATTTGAAGGGATTTTAAGTACGTACTATCCCTCAAGAAATCATGGCTCCCTCTTAGGTGGTGGAGCAGCAGTATACTGAGTTGGTGCCATCACCGGAGGACGTAAATAAGACCATTCACATTATCAGTCACAACGAGCAATATATATATAAGATTGACACTATTTTTTTTTATCTTGAATACATTGGAGAACAAATTCGTGGTTTGAATTAAAATTTCTGATTATAATAGATCGCTAAATTATTTCACCCAACTCTTAGGCGAGATTGACACAATATTAAGTTAACATGTTTTTCAAACTTTATACGTATATCTAAGTGTTTATTAAAATTAATTGTTTTTTGATAAAGTATATATTGTATTGGAATTTCTTTTATTAAACGAATGCACAATCCGAACTAGTGTCTGGATCCACTACAGACTATTACGTCATAATAGATACGACAAAGTTGGCATCACATCTGTGGCCGGACCCAGTGACCACACTAGGATACGAGGAGATTCAAAAGTATTCGCAGGTTGAAAAGAACAATATTGATTTGAGAAGAAACAAGCAAAGAAATATGAGCATGAAGATCTAGTATTAAATTACGCAGGAGGATTAATAGATAATATATAGTAATCAACGAGAGCTCGATTCATTATTGCAAGTGAAATGTCTTACAGTGATAACAGAATCTATTGAGAAAAAAAAAAAAGATGACTGAATCAAGACCCAATACAACATGAAACTGAAAACAGCAAAAACCTCAAAACTAAACTGATCAGCAAAAGTGATCTGAAACCCCATAGAATATAGATCACTCCGATTTGATCTTTTTAGGAACAACAACAGTGAGGACTCCGTCAGCCATGGCAGCCTTAATCAGGTCCATGTTGGCTCCTTCCGGCAGGTTGAAGCAGTGGTGGAAGTTGCCAAAACTCCTCTCCATGCGGTGCCACACGTAACTATTCTCTTGCTCCTCCTCCTCCTCCTTCCGCTCACCACTGATCAGAAGAACTCCGTCTTCTTGGACGTCCACCTTCACTTGTTCCTTCTTCAGCCCAGGAACATCAACCCTGATAATGTGGGCTTTTCGACTCTCCTTCCAGTTGACTTCACCAATGGAAAATTGGCTTGTCTCGTAGACAGGTCGGCATAATGCATGGAAGCCCACTGGAAGGAAATTACCAGCGGCAGGTTGGCGTAAGCCGCTGATGCTTTCACGTCCGAAGGATATGGGGATATGTGACATTTTTTGATTTGGTTTGCTAAGAGTAAGACTGAAAAAGGGTATGGAAATGATGGTATGATTCTTTTGTGGTTGTAGCTAAGCAGATGTGATTAATTTATAAGATACGAAAGGGGCAGACTTGTCAAATAGATAAACGCTAGATTATTTATTGACAGGTGGATCTAGACTAACAATTGGACAGCAACGTCCAAAGTAGAGAAATTTTGGAAATGGCGCTAATGCTAATACAGGGAATGATGATTGGGTCCTTGCCCATTCTCATATTCAAAACTCAACTGGCTGCCCTTTGACTTGTGTTAAAGATCTGATTTTTTATGGTACCAACTCCTGGTCACTTCACAAATGTCACCTTGCTAGAAAAATCTTGACCATTTCCCTTCCCCACGTGCGCTCCCGGATGACAGAATTATTT
This sequence comes from Ehretia macrophylla, assembly GCA_037974665.1. NCBI lineage: Eukaryota > Viridiplantae > Streptophyta > Magnoliopsida > Boraginales > Ehretiaceae > Ehretia > Ehretia macrophylla. The sequence continues at coordinate 54,983,850 of CM075766.1, forward strand.
GGCCTTTTTGTCCTAATGGTCCTTATTTTAATAAGGGTCATTCTTCGGCCCATCTGTCAATTTAAATAAAATTGATACGTTGATTTTAAAAAGTTGAACATTAATAGTTGATGTTTACTCTTTTATTTAAATAATTTTTTAAATTTAGGATTTCAATTACCAAGTTATCCTTATTTGTTTGTCAGCTCTCAAATCCATTCAAATACGTAAAAGTCTATTTTATCCTTTTATTAGAATGACCTTTTTAACCTCTGATCATTTTCGAAAAAATTCAAACTCATACCCACTTTAGTCTCCTGTTCATCTTCTTTAGAAAAAAAAAAGAAAAAATATAATGTTTTTTTTATCTTCTTTAACCATCAGTTCAACACCTTCATCAAGCATCACCATCATTGTCGTGAAGTTCAGGCCGTTTGTTTCACTGAATAAACGTGAGTTTTTTTGTTTATGATTTCGTTTTTTTCTTTGTTTTTTTATTATGATTTTGATTTTTATCTTTTTTTATTTTTTTAATGATTTGCATTTTATGTTTGTTTTATTGTTAATTTTTATGATAATATATTTGTTCATTTCACAAAAAAAAAAGTAAATCCATTTGTGTCACACCCAAAAAAATGATTTTTATATTTTTTTCTTTTTTCATCATTGTTTTTTATGATATTCGCTTTTATCTTTGTTAATATTTGGATTTTTTTTTGTATCTTTATCTTTGTTTGCGTATTTTTCTTTTTATCTTTAGTTATTATGTTTGATTTCGGTTAAAAAGAATGTGAGTCAATAGTATATCCTTTTGGAGTTTTTCCATTTGTTTTTATCCTCAGGGTAATCATATAATACTCTTATTTGGGTTTTTGGCATTTGTGAATTATAATACTGAAAAGGGACATATTTCTCATTTGAAAATTTTCACTTTACATATTATTTAGTATATTTCTAGCACCAGCCATGTTGGTTGTCTTTCAACCCAACTTAAGTGATGATATTCTTCATTTTATTGTTTTCAAAGCTAGTCTTATAGACCCTGAATCAAAGATCAAATCTCAGAATGAAGATAATGATAGTTCATGCAATTGGGTTGATATTAAATCTGATCCTAGTTTCGATTGGATTACAAAACTTGTTCTTGTTGATTTTTCACTTTCTGGGCATATTGGTCGAAGCCTTGTGAGATTACAATACTTGCAAGTATTTTCACTGTCAAAGAACAACTTCACAGGGAATATTAACCTCGTACTTTTCAGGGTTGATCATAGATGAACATTTTAAAAAATGTAGCTCTTTCTTTATAGGAAATTTGACTTGCCAAGAACAACCTCACTGGTTTAATCCCTGATTATTTGAGTTCATGCTCAATGTTGAAGAAAGTAAATTTCTCTTGGAATCTACGTGCTTTCGGGTTAATTGTATTATGGATTATGGTCTTTAAGTGCTTTGTGATCACTTGATTTGACCAACAATTTGTTGGAAGGTGAGATTTCCTCAGGTATTAGAAACTTGTATGATACGAGAGACATTAATACAAGTATGAATAAGTTATATACGATCACTTGATTTGACCAACAATTCTTTTTTAAAAGATTGCAAGTTTTTTTATGTGTCAAATTTTTTTATGATATGAGAGACATTAATACAAGTTTTTTTATATGTCAAATGTTGCATAGACTTTCTGTTAGAAGAGCAAGAAACTAGTCAAAATCCCCTACTTCTTCTAATGGAGTTAAAAGACTTACATCTTACTTGCCAGCTTTCAAGGCGTGGGGAGATCGGAGTATAAGCATCAAACATCAAGAGAAAGCTTAATAGGTTCAAGAGGATGTGCTCCAGTTCAAGAGGGACATCCATGGTTTGACAAATGAATGTTCATATGATGACAAATGTGCTCGGTTTCAGTTTTGCTTAATTTATAGATGTTCCTAAATTTATCAATAGCTCACTCTGTTGTAGACCTTTGTCTTTTTTTTTCTTTTTTTTTTTCTGTTTCTATGGAATCAAGGGCAAAGCTAATTTTAAGTATTTTGTTGTGGTTCATGTGAATAGGTATATGTGTTGTGTAATTGTGGGTTGTAACTATTTTTGTTATTAATAATGTAACTTTTGAAGAAATAGAGAATATTTAAATTTAATGCTTGAGACTTAAAAAATAAAATGAAAAATAAAAAAGTAATAGAACTAATATTTTATTAGTATGTTAGTTCAAATAATGAGTGTTGTTTGATTGAAATTAAAATAAAGAGCGCTTAGAAATAGGTCGTCACATGTTCACTCTCTATTTACCTTATTATCAATCATCGAGATAAAAACTTTGTCATATAAAATGATGATCTCACAAACATCTTCATATCATGGTGAAATACTTCCATATAGTATTACCAACATCTCCATATCATGGTGAAATACTTCTACATCTATACCCTGTTGATCATAGACAAAAATGTCCTCAGCACCCATAATATTAAATCTATAAACTTATTCTGAATTAAATATACATAGATATAGCATTAAATATCAAATATCAAATATATATATATTCATATATATGTATATATATATATATATATATATATATATATATATATATATATATGTGTCTAGAATCATTTGATATATATTCATATATATGTATATATATCTAGAATCATTTGATCGACGATCAATGTGATTGAAAATTCATAATAGGGTAAGATGAGCTTGATAAATCATTATCATTGTATGGACCAAATACTCTCCCTTCTCCCCCGCAGTATCCTAGCCCACCATTGAAATATACATAGTCTCTCGACAAAATATTACACATTAAGCATAAGAATACCTATATAGTTGCATATGGGATCTTTACATAACAAAAATAGCATAAATACTATTTTTTGCTTGAAAAAAAAAACCGATGATGATATTTGATTCACTAAATTGTTATTGAGGTAGTTCAGTGCTTTCCTCCTTTATGATCATGTCGAAATACACACACATATATATGTTTTAATATTATATATCTACTACTAAATAATATGGAACAACAATATATAACCGTAATTATAATACTTAAAAAATTGTGATAATATAACCTGAAATTGGAGTAATATATCTCTTCTTTCTCTTCATATATTCAAAATACTACAAGTTATAGAGAAAGCTTTTTATTAATGAAAGTATGTGGAAATTAGAAGTAAAGCTTTATGAGCTTTTAAACTTTATATGATGTTTTTCTAGCTTACTTAAATAGTTTGATGATATGATTTGACGACTAATATAATCAATCATAATAAGCATAAGCAAACTCTACTAATAAGATACATTCCCTACAAATTCGTAATGATACTCTACAAAATGATTATTTGTAAATATCAATGAGAATATTCGTAAATCCCTACTTTGATTATTAGATACTTACAAGCATATTTTGTAGATCCAACTTTGAATACACTTACAAATTCATAATAACAATCTACAAAATGATTATCTATAAACATTAACGAGAAAGCTTTATATTCATAGATACCTACATGGACATTTGTAAATTTTACTTTGGATATTCTCTACAATTTTATAATGACATTCTACAAAATGATTATTTATAGATATAAACAAAAGATCTATATTCATATTCATAGATATCTATACTCACCATTCATAGATCTATCTTTAGTTTCATATCCATAGATAATACTTTGGTTATAGATTCTTAAGAAACAAAAAATCTTGCACTAAATGCTACAAATAAGAACTTTGGGAATTTTACGTTACTTTTGTCTTTATGCACATTATACATCAGCCCATAAAGATAATTCTCCATATCTATATTGGGGTACTATGGTAACCTTGCAACTATTTTGTATGACCTACACCTGACGTGTTAAAATTTGGTGGGCTCTTAACACTACATCTTTCACTATTCAACGAATTGTAACGTGAGGACTTTAAGGTCATTTAATCATTTTCACTCACTTTTTGAACAACAGCATTAAAGTCTATTTCGCTTACTTGGCAGGGCATGATTGGTTGGTCAGAGACTAACGTGCACTTAGACGTTTTAAATAGTTTTCCATCTGGTGTTAATGGTCCTTATTCTGTTAAAAGTTGTTACTATAGTGCACTTAATTTTAGGCACTATTTGGCCTAGCTTTTAGATAGTCAAAAGCGCTTCCTGTGAGTTTAGAAGCTGAACTAACTTGTTTGGCCAATTTTTAAAAGTTCTTTTAGGTAAAAGCTAAAGTTAAAAAAAGTTAAAAATTAAGAAGCTCCAAATTTGAGATTTTCAAAAAAGGCTTTTGCGAAGTTATTTTACATAATACGAGAAGCTGTTTTTCATTTCTTTTTTCTCAAATATACCCCTTTATATTTTTAAAGTCCGATATTACCCTCAAAATTTTTAAAAGCTTAACGTTGTGTAATACAGGCCAAACAGTCAACGGCTTTTGTTCAACATCACTTCTTACAAAAGCTCTATTATAAAAGCTCTACAGGTCAAAAACTAAAATTTCACAATTAGGCCAAACAAAGCCTTATTCATAGAGGGGTCAACTTTAAAGTAAGGCATACTCAATGGAGGCTTCAAAATACAATAATTACAACTTTTTGGCAAATATAGAGACTTTAGAAGAAAAAAGCAACACTAACGGTACATATAGAGCCCCAAATCTAGATTTTTGATGCAAAGTTATCATGTTTTAACAAATTTAGAGTCCGAGGTCTATTTTGTTCAACAAATTTGTTGAACAAAATGGAGCCCCAAGAAAAAGACAAAAAAAATTAGAGCCCACATGGGCACTTTCAAATCAGATTTGACCACATGGGTTTCTTCAACAAATCAGATTTGACATCTGACTGACAACTTTAACTAAAAAATAAAAAAAAAATTGGCAACTTAGGCTCAAAAAAATGGAAGGGATGATGGATCCCACTATAGATTTTTAAATTTAGAGCCCCCATTAGTGAAGAATTTTTCTTAGAACCCCTAAAAAACACATAGGGCTCTAAATTTATTTTTAAAGCCCCTCAATTTAGAGCCTCCATTGAGGATGGCCTAAGCTTGTCTCATTCCATGCCTAAGCCATTATATAGAGCAATTTGGGGATGTAAGATTCCCCAAAAAATTAATTGTTTTCTTTGGAAGGCGTGTAACAATGCATTTCCCTCAAATGCCAATCTTTTTTTCTAGGCATTGTTCCCCATCCCCCTTTTTCCCTATTTGCCACTCGGACATTGAGACTACTAAACACATTTTGTTGTTATGTCCTTAGAGTCATATGTGTTGATTTGGTTCACTATTACAAATGGTTACTAATGCTCTTTCTATTAATAGGTTTGACATATGGCTTTGGGATTTTCTCCAATCTTGTAAGAAGGACGTTGCTCATTATGAATATGTTTTTTCTCTGGTTGCCTTCTTATGCTGGAACATTTGGATTGGCAGGAATAAGCGCAAATTCAAAAACAAGTTTCCTGATCCTGCATATACTATTTCCATTTCCCTTCGCCAGGCCCAAGAACAAAGAACTATGCTTCAATATGACTTACAACTCGAGATTTCACCTCATCAGCCTGCGGCTACCTTCTGGATTGCACCCTCCCCTGGATTTGTTACCCTTAATTGTGATGCTTCTTTCATAGACTGTGAAAAACCTGCTAGGCTTGCGGTATTGTGTAGGAACCAGTTTGGCTCACTCATTGGTGGCACTGTCAAAAAATGCCTTTGCCAGTCTACAGTCCAAGCGGAAGCCTTAGCTTTTTTTTAAGCTTGTCATCTCGCCAGTGTCATAGGGTTTAACAGGTTTGTCATTGAATCGGATTGCAAAGTTGTTGTTGACTCTATTACCCCAGTGGATCGTGCTAATTGGAGAATTGACAACATTCTTAGAGATGCCATTAGATTGTACTCTTTTCCTGACCATTGTACGGTTAAACTTATTGATAGTGTTAGGATCTGGTTTTTATTTTATTATTGTTGGAGATTGTTAGGATCTGATTTTTATTTTATTATTGTTGGCTGTGTTTTGCAAAAATGTGGATATTGATTGTGGCAGTGTGATATTGCAGGCATCTTTGAAGCAGTCGAAATTAGGAGAGCTTTCAGTTCTGATGAGTTCTATTCCTAGCAGTATTCTTGAAGAGTCCATATGCTTATGAAGATATCTTGGAGATAAAGTGATAATGTGATAAAGTCAAGATTATCAAGAACTCTTGAGCTAATTGGATTATCTTGAAGACTCTTCTGCGTATACTCAACATCCCAAGCAAAGCCTTCAAATAGGCGTCTCATTTCTCAGTTGAAGGTGTAGCCAACAGTGAGCAGAAAATATAAAACTGAACGTGAGTTAGCTATAGGTTTGCCTGTGTCAAGTCGTGTTGCAACAAGTTGTGAAACAGAGTCAGCTGGATGTTTTAGTTAAGTGTTGCAACACAGTCAGTTTTGAGTCTAATGTTTTGATCAATCCATCTAGAATTTCAAGACTCTTTTATTTATGTTTTAGTATACATTCTTCGAGAGAAGAAGGTGTATTCTCGGGAGAGAACTTTTGTAAGTCGAGGAGAGCTCGCCAAACTAGAAAATCTATTAAGGGAGTCTTACACCTAGGCAGCAAGAGTTAAGAGGGAGTCTTCAATTGCGTAAGTTTTCATTGGTGTCTGTAATCTCTTGAAACTTAGTGGATTGATTTGTTGGTCAGGGGATGGCCACGTGGACGTAAACCAAGTTGGTTGAACCACGTTAAAATTTATGTGTTCTTACTTTTGTTGCAACAAATTTACTTTCTTGCAAATTTACTTAGTTGATTTGTTTTATTATCAAATTGATTAAAGAGGCCAGAAACTATCAAGTGGCATCAAGAACAGGTTATTGAACTAACTCAGTTAGATCTTTGGGAAAGTTTTTTTTTTCTGGCTATTTTGTAGATATGGACACATTTCGGGATGGAAGTTCAATTACCAAACCATCACTATTGGATGGATCAAATTACTCATATTGGAAGGCTCGAATGAGAACATTCATCAAATCCATTGATGAAAGATCTTGGAGGGCAGTTGTCATGGGTTGGACGTATCCTACAATGAAAAATGAGGATAAATGGACCGCAAATGAAGATCGTTTGGCTAACAATAATTCTAAGGCTTTAAATGCGATTTTTAATGTTGTAGATCTAAATCAATTTAAACTGATTTCAACTTCTGAAATTGCTAAAGATGCTTGGACTATTTTATAGATTTCATATGAAGGCACACCAGCCGCCAAAGTGTCCAAGCTTCAAATTCTTGCAACAAGATTTGAGGAATTGACGATGCAAGAGGATGAGACTATTTTTTATTTCAATGGCAGGTTGTGTGACATTGCAAATGAGGCATTTGCACTAGGTGAAAAATATTCAAATTCAAAGCTTGTGAGGAAGGTGTTGCGATCACTTCCCGAAAGATTTGCCATCAAGGTTGCTGCCATCGAAGAAGCAAAAAATGTTGATGACATGAAGTTAGATGAATTAATGGGTTCACTTCAGACATTTGATATAAAATTTAAACAGAAAAGAAAGGAGAAAAATATTACATTCCAAGTTGAGGTTCAAAGTCAAAACTCTTACTATGATGAAGATGCAGAAATTACTGAATCTTTAGCATTGCTCACGAAGAATTTCAATAAAGTGCTGAAAAAATGGAAGAAATAGAGAAGTGGATATAGGCCAGCAACTTTTGAAAGGAAGCAGACTGTTACAACAAATCCTGAGACATTCAGAAGGCAAAATGGAAAATCGTTCGAGGAGAAAAAGAAAAATAAAGGCATTCAGTGCAGGGAGTGCGAATGATTTGGTCATGTACAGGCTGAATGTGCAAATACCTTGAAGAAAAAGAACAAGGCCATGAACACCACTTAGAGTGATGAAGATTCAGATGATGTTTCTGAAGGTGATGAAGGATACATTAGCAACTATGTTGCATTCACTGTTGCAATAGGACAGAATGGCGAAAAGACTGTTTCAGCTAATGTCGCACCATCTGTTGCAACAACATCCACAACAGAACATGTATTATTAGATGACAGCAGCACGAATTCTGAAACAGAGAGTGATGATGATCTGGATGAAGAAGGAATCATGAAAACATACAAGGAGATGTATGAAAAATAGCTGATTGTATGCAAGAAGAATCAAGAGCTAGAGGAAAAGTTCAATGGATTGGAGGAACAAAAAGCTGATTTGACAAGATCAGTGACAAACCATCAGATCCAAGCAGCCGAGAGTCAACAGAAGATTGAAGAGTTGCAACTGGAGTTGAAACAAACTCAGCGGAATATAAAAATGCTGAATTCAGGAACTTTGAAGCTTGATCATATGTTGTCAATTTAAAAGCCAAATGGAGATCATACTAGACTTGGGTTTCAAGAAGGTCTTTCAACTGGAAAAACTATCTTTGTCAAAGAATCTAAGGAGCCGAAGCTGGAACTGCATGTTGCAACATCCCCTGCGACAAAGACAAAAATTTCATAAGGAAAGCAAAGGAGATTTGTTCCAATCTGTCATTACTGCGGCGTTCTTGGACACATCAGGCAACGATGCTATAGGTATATTGATGATCTAAAAAGAGGTATGTTTGTCAATCCCTTCTTTTATGATAAGCGTAGGAAATTATCAAAAGTAAGGGTGGATTTGTCGCAACAAAACTTGAAACAGATCTGGGTAAAAAAATCTGACACATTTGATGCATCCAAAAATTTGTGCTTAAGGTTAAAAACAGAGAAAAGTTGCAGCATAGGGAAGGTTGTTAGAATAAAAAATGGTCATGGTAGGGAATTTGATAACTTTGCATTTTCTGAATTTTGCACTGCACAATGAATATCACATGAGTTTTCAACACACACAAAAAAAAGGTGTAGTTGAAACAAAAAAGATTGTTTTCTCGCGTAGTAACGCGCTAGCGCGCTTTCCATTTTCTCGCTTACTCGGTTCCACTTCATTCAAATCCGTCTCGGCTCCCTCGCGAAGATAGTTCCCCTCTTCTATTCTAGACGGGATTTATTATATTAATTATATTAATTATATTAATAAGAAATAGAGTCTCACTCAATATTCAAAGGATCTTTCATTGATCAGAAGGTGTTGAGAGACAACTCCCCAAACCATAAAGAACTGGACGCCCCTCCGTATTCCAATCCTCAAGGCGCGATAGACCCGATGAAAGCCCACAGGAACAGACCCACGAAGGGGATTGGCAATGGAGAGTTCAACTCTACCTAAGCTACTTTTCTACCCGAGTAACTAGTTAAAAGAGAGATTGCCGATACTTCTCGATTGGTAAAGGGTGAATAGGAGAGAAAGTGCTTTTATCTTTACTAATATTTGTTCTAGAATATGTTGCAGCAGAACATCAACTAGCAGACATTTTCACTAAAGCACTTGACTCTGTGAAATTTGAAGTTTTGAGAAAAGTTATTGGTATTTGTACCAATTAATGTTGGCACATGCATTAAAACATAAAAGTGATCAGTCTCAAGAGATGTGAAAGTTTAATAATTAAATCAACTTGAGATTTATTATTTGAACCATACTTCTTGTGCACACTATATTTTGATTTGATTGAGAAACTAATTTTAATGGTTTGCAAGTGCAGGAGTTTAAACTTTCTCGTGACATTGGATTTAAAGAGAAGTCTCTTTATCAATTTCTGTACTTTATTCACTTATGAAAAGAAAAGAAAAAAAAAAGAAAAAAAAAAGAAACAACAAACAAATGCGAAAAAAATGGTGAAGATTGGAAAAAGCTACCTAGACCAGATTGAAGGTTCTAGAATGAAAGCTACCAAGTCTAATATTCATTTGAAAAACAAAAAAATTTTCAATGCGATTAGACGATCAGGTTGTTTGAACATGTTGTTTTAAATTCTAAATCTTGCAAAGCCTGTTTCTGAAGAATTTCAAGAAAGATCTTTATATAGCTTTTACACACACACATGGTTCAAGTTATAAATTCTTGTATGATTTAAGTACTGAATAAATCTAATTTCTTGTTGATGACATCACAATTAATGTGGATTGTATGTGACATTCATTGTTTTGTGTTTGAGAAATAATTCATAAGTTTGAGTGCTTAAGTGGCTGATTGGTGAAGTAATGTTATAACATGGACTGAAATAATTTTTTCAACTAAGCTTGTGCCGGAAGGGAAAAAAAAAATTTATTTCATGTCAATTCTGTTTGTTGACATGGCAGATATATGTTGACGTTGGTAAACTGAAAAGTTGTGACCATTCAAGAGCGTTTAAGTTCCAATAAACTTGTGGCATTGTTGTATATTAATCTAGGCTTCTAATCATTGAAAAACTCTCTCTTTTATAAAGTTTGCTCATCTAAGGTTTCTTTTGTCTCATGCGGATTTTTTTTTTCTCATCTATTTTATACTCACCACTTCATCTTCTTGAGAAATTGGTAGGGCATTGTTCTGAAGGGTCAATATAAATTAGATATTCAGGGAGAGCCTCGAGCTGAAGGTATGTTGGACCAACTTCTGCAACAGCTTCTGATGTGTTGTTGCAACAGGTGCAGAAACATCAGAGTGAAGTCTATGAGCTCTGCAACGACTTTACTTGATTTCATCTCTAAATTCGCTGTTTGAATGTTAATTTGTTTGATGATTGTTGCTCTGATATTTTACTGGTTTTGGTTTTGCTCTGATACTTAGCTATGTTTAAATTCTACTACTTTGCTCTGGGTTCATATTTCTGTTTGATGGTTTATATTATGCTTCTATTGCTCTGATACTCTATTCCACTACTTTGGTTTCTTTTGTCAAAGGGGGAGAACACAAGACAATGGTTTACTTTATGCATGATTTGATTATTGTTTGGTTACCTTGCTAAGGGGGAGATTGTTTACATTGCTTTTTTTGATGTTAACCATTGCTTGTGAATTTTTGCCAAAACAAAACCAAAGGGGGAGATTGTTAGGATCTGATTTTTATTTTATTATTGTTGAAGATTGTTAGGATCTGATTTTTATTTTATTATTGTTGGTTGTGTTTTGCAAAAATGTGGATATTGCTTGTGGTAGTGTGATATTACAGGCATCTTTGAAGCATTCGAAATTAGGAGAGCTTTCAGTTCTGATGAGTTATATTCCTAGCAGTATTCTTGAAGAGTCCATGTGCTTATGAAGATATCTTGAAGATAAAGTGATAATGTGATAAAGTCAAGATTATCAAAAACTCTTGAACTAATTGGATTATCTTGAAGACTCTTCTGCGTATACTCAACATCCCAAGCAAATCCTTCAAATAGGCGTCTCATTTCTCAGTTGAAGGTGTAGCTAACAGTGAGCAGAAAATATAAAGCTGAACGTGAGTTAGCTATAGGTTTGCCTGTGTCAAGTCGTGTTGCAACAAGTTGTGAAACAGAGTCAGCTGGATGTTTTAGTTAAGTGTTGCAACACAGTCAGTTTTGAGTCTAATGTTTTGATCAATCCATCTAGAATTTCAAGACTCTTTTATTTATGTTTTAGTATACATTCTTTGGGAGAAGAAGGTGTGTTCTCGGGAGAGAACTTTTGTAAGTCGAGGGGAGCACGCCAAACTAGAGAATCTACTAAGGGAGTCTTACACCTAGGCGACAAAGGTTAAGAGGGAGTCTTCAATTGCGTAAGTTTCTATTGGTGTCTGTAATCTCTTGAAATTTAGTAAATTAGTTTGTTGGTCAGGGGATGGCCACGTGGACGTAGACCAAGTTGGTTGAACCACATTAAAATTTATGTGTTCTTACTTTTATTGCAACAAATTTACTTTCTTGCAAATTTACTTAGTTGATTTGTTTAATTATCAAATTAATTAAATAGCCAGAAAACTAACAGATAGGAATGCAAACAATGCAGCCAACTGGCTTGCGAACCAGGCTAGAAATGAATTTTTGCCTTTTGATTGGGTTGCAAACCCACCTTTTGATTTGCAAAATTTACTCCATTTGGCCCGCTGTAACTCCATCCCTTTATTTGGGATTGGTTAACTCTCATTTTATTTTAACATCAAGTTTCATTTTGACCACAAAAAAAAAAGTAGAGAGCTTTTGGCGGCGAGAACCAGAAGTGGCATATCTCAGTGCGACTTCTATTTAGTCAAAATAAAATTGGCCGGTAAAGCCCATACATATTTTACAGTGATCTATTTCAGTGGTGTGATATGCAAGGTACAGAGTTTGTTTAAATTATAAGGTACAGTTCTTAGGCTAGACCCTCTCCCCCATCCACAATACTAATAGTCTATAAAAAGGCTATTAGGGTTGGCTTGCACCATTGAAAGTCACCATACAGAAGTTAAAGAGGGAGAGGAAACTCCTAGTCTAGACGTATCTACCATAACACGTCATCCAATGTTTTTTCACAAGATTATAGTTTCACAAAGGTAGTTTTAATGGATTCATGTAAAGGTACGCTTTCGATTGAATTAACTTAATAGTATTAATTAATTGTTGCAGTATTTTATTTTTTGATATTAGATCCTATAAAATCTAATAAGTAGTATCAGAACCGTTAATATCATAAATAAAACAAAACATGTGCAAAAGAATTTTATTTTTATATGGTTAATAAACATGTCTGTCTTCGGATTGATTTGTTTCTTCAATAGTGAACATCCCAAATTGTTTGACGTGAATCGTGGGGTCTATTAGTTCATACCAGCACCATTATATGTAATTGTCAAATTAAAACTAATTTTTTTTATACGTGATGCATTTAGCCATGGATTTGGGTCAGTTAACCAATGATTCTTAGTAGTAAGTTACAGTAAGCAAATTTATACGATCAATTTAGTTAAATCACGTCACTGCAGATTCTTTTTCTTGTTTTGTGTAAATTGGAGATGTACGCTCCATATTTATTTTATCAATTTATTCATAATAGACTTATAGTTGATGTCTTTGGATCAATATTGCGTTGCGTGCTAGTTGTTTATGTGCCTAGTATAATGTTGACGCTTTTTTAACAATTAAGGCTCCGTTTGTTTGTCGTAAAATATTTTTTCAAAAAATATTTTTTAGATCTTATAGTGTTTGGTAATACTAAAAAATTAATCAATCGTAAAATATTTTTCGGTCAACAATTGCGACTACTTTTTCTTAATTTTATGGTGTTTGATAACACCAAAAAATTAGTCAACCGTAAAATGTGTTCCGGTCAACAATTACAGCTAGTATAAAATTCTGTAAAATGTTTTCATTTCCTTTAGGAGAAGAAAACATTTTACGAAACTCACGGTACATTCAAACACTAGAAAATATTTTTCAATATTCTATTTTTCAGGAAAATATTTTCCCCCAACAAATTATTTTATGATAAACAAATGGAGCCCTATAAAATATTTTATTTTCTAAGAAAATATTTTTTACAAAAAATATTTAACACAAGTAAGTAATTTTACGACAAACAAACGGAGCCTAAGTAGCGATAAAGCAAACCCGTTGAGCATCATATTTTTTCACTATGAGAGAGGTTTGAGGTCTATTGTTCGTTCAATGCAATGACCACAGTTTAATTTGTGATGCACTGACTTGTGCCTTTTTCGGTAAAATTATTCCATTGATTAACATACGGTCTCTGCCCCACATGTTGTTTCTTATAAATAATTTAGTAATCAATATAGTTGTTGTGAATTTCTTATAAGTTCAAGTAATTTGCATTTTAAATCTTAAAGTATTGTGACTATTTTGGTCGCAAGTGGCTTTTTTGGAAGGCTTCTTGAGTTGATCTCCCTCATGAATAATCTTAATCATGAATTCCAGCAATAAATAAGTTGTTTTGAGCTAATTGATTACTAATATAATGCTAAATGTGATTGCTCGCATAAAAGGTGATGTTGTCAGTCAATTTACACAATTTTATATTACAAGTTTTTATTAAGAAGGACCTTCTGAATATTGAAAAAGTGTTTTTCCCTTTTTCCAAAGAGTGTTTGCTTGCATAAGGTGCAATTCCATGAAATATTAATGCATTGAAAATGAAAGGTTGCCTACTCTTGTAGGACAACGTATGTATAAGTTTCATAATATCACATTGGGCAATAGCATTCACACTGGATATTTCTTTGTCATCTCGTCTCTTGTCCTTTTGTCATAAAATTCTCTGCACCAAATGAATTACGAGATGGCAAAGAAATATTCAGTGGGAAATGTCTTGTTTTTGTTTTTACTAAATATGATTTGATTATACAATAGAATCGTATAGTTTCCAGTTGTTTTGTTAAATATGACAAGATCTAGGTAATTAGAAGATTTAATGTATTTAATATTTTGATAAAATAATTTCTAATCATAGTTACAAAGATAGTGTAAAAAAATTAGTATAGAACGTATATTATATTTGATGACATATAATATTAATTGGAATTTACATTATGAAAAATGAAAGCATGTTCCTTGGCCTCGTCATTCGCTCACCTCACAGTTCACCCTCGTAACTGTCATTCCAGCTGATTTTTAGGTCTGATGCTAACTTCTGTTTTTTTTTTTTGAAGAACTTTTGTTCTGTTGGAGTTGGTTAATACTCTCTTGATCTTGTAATTATCTTTTTATTAAATGAATACTCTTTAATACGTCAAGTGGACGTCAGTCACCAAAGCTCCAATGGTAAATTATGTCATTGGTTTTTAATATTGTTGCATTTTTTTAATCAATCTTTATTATTTTAAAAAATTTATACTAGTCCATATTTTTTCACAATTTTATTCAAACAAGTCTGCTATTAAAAAATTCTTTAGTTTTAACAGATTTATTATTCCATATAAGGGTAAATTTGTTTTTTAGATTCTTTCCTTTTTCTTCTAATTTTTCTTCATCTTTCATCAAACTCAGTTCTCTCTCACACACACACAAACCCACAATTATCTCTCTTACACACACACATTTCTTTCTTTTATTACAAACACACACGTTTCTCTAACAATTTCGAGTTTAAGTAATTAATTATTGTTCACAAACCTTATTTTTATCGTACAGAATTAAAATAATCGAATTGCACACATATTAATGTGTCTGCATGAGATCACACAATAAAGAAAAATACTACAAGTTTATCGTTGTAAATAAAAAACTCTTTATTATATTCCAGCCTTTATATCCTCACCAGCATTACTTTTCTCAACACAATCCATGAGGTTTAGTGCGAACCTGAGAGATATTCTATAGTATTTTGTTCGTCCAAGAATCTGACTTGTCTTTTTTTTTTTTCTTCAATTATGTGTATTATTTATATGGAAAACCAAATTATTAACCCCCGAAGAAAATGTTAATATTTTGTATCATTAAAATAAAATTCTAAATCCGCCAATTGACATTCCTATTTATAGAAAGAAACTAATAACTAAAACAGGGATTTCAAAAAATTAAGGATGTGAAGAGGAAATACCACAAAAAGTAAGATAAGAATCAGGAAATGTCTAAAATTTTCTTTTACGACATAAAAATACATAACAAAATCAGCCACAAAACATATTGTTAGGTTGGCTATGCTACACGGATATGAAACGCTATTTGCAAGGATAATTTGCGAGAAATTCATTCTAAGATAATAATATTAATTTTTCATTTTTACTGGGTCCAGTAATGTCCAACAAATCCCAAAACGAGCTGCAGCAATTATGCGTTACCTTAAAAAAGGCCAACTCAGAAGCCCGTAGATTTTTTTTTTAATTCAAAACAAGTTCTAAAATTTTTTATATCTTAAATATGTTACACGCTCCAAAAATTAATCTCGAGATTTTCGCACCTAAACCGATAATCATACCACTAGCCCCTAGAAAAATTTGATACAAAAGATCACAACAAGCATCAGTTAACCGTTGTTATTTCTTTCTTTTTTGTTGGAAATATGAATTCATTCATTAATTCATTGAAAGCTACATTGCAAACTTCATGCAACTGGAAAAGGGCATGGGTTGTACTTGATGTACCTTAGTCCTTTCTCAAACCGCATTGTAGAAAATGATTAGACAAAGCCACCATATTTTTATCGTTCAAATACTTATTCTATGTAAAATGTTATATATCATCATATTTTTATCGTCCAAATACTTGTTCTATGTATATGCTTAGAACAGTTAAACTAACATTGACAAAATGGTGGGAATGGCAATGTCTTTTGGGGTCGAATTTTTTTTTTTATAGTATTTTTTACGTTGTATTTTTTAAATTAGTAGGAAAAAGACATAATTTTTACAGTAAAAAAATATATATATATCAAAACAAGTATAACATTAAGTATCTCAAAGTTATAGGATAAAGTACATAAGACCCCATATACTTTTAAAAAGGTACATACTAACCCCCTGTACTTTTAAAACTACCAAACACATCTCTTATAGTTTTTAAAACATAGCATACATGCTCCCATTCCACTTTTCTGTTAAAGTTTTTAATGAAATTTATAAAAAAACCTAAACGTCCTTAATTCTTTTTCTTTTTTGTCTTTTCTCCTCTTTTCTTTTATTTATTTATATATAAATGCATATATATATACAAATATTTGTATAATAAATATATATAATTAGACCCAAAAGAAAATTTGATATTATGGCAGCAGTATGAAATGTGGGAAGATTCACGAGAGAATATCTCGCTTTGTCAAGGGAACAGTGTGAAATGTTGTGAAATGTATTAATATTATTATTTACATTGCTTACTTGCTAAGTGACTTAGATGTGACAGTTCTTCTATTTGGTAATTGTAGGGATCCTAAAAATGGAGAGTTGTTGGGAGGCTTCCATTGATTTTTCGAATTATGCTGAGGTTACCAAGATGTCCTCTGTTTCTCTTCCTCTCAAGAATTATATATATATATATATATACACACACACAGCAAACCAGAAAAAAAGTATATATATAGGGGTGGGGGGCTGATGGGGTTAGGAGGTGTTGGGGACCATAACAATTGACATCTTTTAAATTTTTTTTATTTTTTTTTTATTTTTTTTGTTGTAAGGCGGGTGTAGTGAGAGAATTAAAATAAAAATATTTAATAAGGGTATTATTATTTAAATAATGATTTATTTGTAGGAAAAAAATGACCAGTTGTATGAAAAGTGAGTATAACGTATTCTCAGTCAAAATAGACGAATTTTTTGACAGAGGGGCTATTACGCTTAGTTTAACGAACCACATAAGAAGTGTTTGGTAGTTTTAAAAGCATAAAGGGGATAATATGTACCTTTTTAAAAGCATATGAGGGACATGTGCATTTCACCCTATTTATTTATCTAATAGAAAAATAAAATCAAAATAAGCAGTAATAGACACACATGGCAAAATAAAAAAATAACTATAGTGACTTAAATTCACACCTTTAACACATTTATATTGTGACTAACCGCTAAACTAACTCTATATTTTTGATAAATTTTATATTTTTTTAACTTTTTATTTAAGTAGATAAATCTGTTTTTTCAAAAAAAAAATAATTAAAAAATGTAACGTGATGATAAAATCTACATCTCTTAGCATCCAGCTCAAAGGAGACCCTTTTTTCTTTTTCCTTTTTTGGTCAAAAAAAGAGACTCTTTGAAAGTCCAGGGAAATGGCCATCAGAATCACAAATTTTTAACTGAACAATTTATTTAAAAGTTTAAATTATTAAATATAAATTAATTGTATTATTTGTTATATTTAATATACTCCTTCAATAGCAGATAGAGTTAATTTTTTTTAACTTGTACTTAAATAATTTTAATATTTTTAAATGAGTAATGATATATAAATTTTGAACGAGAATCTTTTGACTCTTTTTTTCTTTTTTTATTTTATTTATGAAAATTGCTTTTCTCAGTGACGTGAGATATTCCCTTTTCACTATTTTCTTTTTTCTGGAAAGAGCTACTTACAATTAATATAATATTCGATAACATAGTAATATGATGATCACATTAATTTATTAAATTTCACTTGGCCACGGCATTAATATATTCGTTTTATAATATCCAATTGTGTGTGTGGATCAAATGGGAGTTGTTTTCGACTTGGATCATCGGCAATTGTGATGGTAGATCACTTCAAGCGATTGGCATTAAGCTTTTTTTTTTGTTTTCTTCCATCTACCATTTTTGGAGGCAGAAGAACAAATGTATCTTTCAACAAGAAATTTCTTACAGAAGAACAAATTTTTAGTAAAATCAAGTTCGATGCTAAATACAAATTGTATTTAGGAAAAAAATAAAAAATAACTTTTTGAATATAGCTATTTATGAAGCGTGAAAATTAGATCCAAGCTTCTCTGTAAAGTTGGTGCAGGACACCATATTTTGTACATTGTAAATATTTTTGATTAATGAAACTCTCTTGTCTGCCTATTAAAAAAAAAAAAAATTATTTGCGCGGATCATTGTATCTTCATCCATGAGGCCACTCCAAGCATAAGGCTCCGACAAAAAATGAGATTAATGTGATAATCGTAATGTCATTAATGGACCTAGAGTATGTGTTCACGTTTACAAAAAAAAAAAAAAGATTGTGTTCACTTGATGTGAGAGTAGAGGGGAGATGACCAACTATATAATGATAGTTTATAATAGGGTTTATAACTTATTAGGTCCCTTATATTTTTTGTTATTATCTAGTTGGACTCTCATTTTTAAAATGATCATATGTCAGTCCTTTATCTTTTAAAATTATGTTATTGTTGGTCATTCCGTCAAAATTTTAACAGATTGATCACATGCACGACACGTGAGCCTTTTTATCAAGGGCAGTGTCGTCTTTTGAGGGCAAAATCGTCTTCTTACCATGATATACCTTAGCCAACTCCATGTTTAACCCCAAATCTCTTTGACCCGATTATAACTAAAAACCCTAATATCCCAACTAACCCCAAAGCTCTCCACAATCTCGCTTCCTTCAAACTTTGCCTGCACCATGTTTTGATCAAGTTTCTTCTTTTTATCACTTGCTTCAAACTTTGCATGCACCATATCTTGATCAGGTTGCTTCTTTACATCGGTTACCACTTCCTTGCTCATCTTCCTCTGGCTTCTCCCAAGAAGCCACCAGGATGGCTTCTTGAATCAACGAAAATATATCAACTTCTTGCGCAAGATCATACTTAGCTCGAAATATGTTGTCGAGAGTTAAACCCCTTCTCTACATAGCACCACACTGAAACTTTGAGATTGAAATTGAGAAGAAAAGCGAATTGCTAATGAAGAACGAGACAAGAAAAGAGTGCTTAAGAATAACAAATACAATTGTTTTTCTCAACAAAAGACGCTGCCACCTCTTGCCTCTGTTGTACTGTTATTTAATGTAGTAGTAAAAACTGGTGTGTAATCCTTGTCATACAAGGATTAGCGACTCAACCCCACGAAAATCCTTATCTGAGGTTTCAGTTTGCTGTTTGGAAATAATAGCTTGTTTTCTGGTTTTAAGAGCAAGAAACGAGCGAATATGGAGAAGAATGAGTAGACGACGACCAAGGGATTTAGGGCTAATGATTTAGGGATTTAGGGCTAAACAATTTAGGAATTTAAGGATTTAATTTTTGGATTTTAAATCGGGTATTGGGTAAAAATTAGAGAAAATATACTGACTACGTTAAAAAGACAAAACTACCCTTGATAAAATGGCTCACATGTCGTGCATGTGATCAATTCGTTAAAATTTTGACAGAAGGACCGACAGTGGCACAATTTTAAAAGATAAAGAATTGACATATGATCGTTTTAAAAATAAGGGACCAACTAAACAATAGCGAAAAAAATAAAAGACCTGATAGGTCATAAACCCATTACAATATTGTTTACCATCTCATTAGTCCTATTGTTGTCACTCAATTATATATTCTAATTGAGATGCCTCAAGTTGTTAAATCATATGAGAATAATAAAGCAATTTATTTAGCTTTCCATCATAATTCGGCATTAACTAACTTGAATATACTTGGCAAACTTGAGGACTACTGTTTAGGAAAATATTTAACTAATGTGCATCTTTTGCAATAATAGGGATTAATTTGAATAAGTATGATAATATTGGGAACTAGATGCACAATTAACTCAATTACGCACCTATTATTGAACTTTTTTGAATTCATTTTATTTTACTTACTTTATTAGTTTTTTCAGTTGATTTGAACATTTTTAACAAAGAAATATTATCATTTGCCATACCATTTATATGGTATAAATTAACGTAAATTGCGCTAAGGACACTAAACTCGCAAAAAGCTTCAATGCCCCCACTAAACTTTTTCTTTTTGTTCCAAATTGATTATTGAACAAATTCTTTGATTTCAATTTAATCACTCTATTTATATTTTCCAATTATTTTGATAAATTTTCATTTTTAGTAGCCCAAAATTATTATTTGTCACATCTCTAACCTTTCCACAGATTCAGCTATAGCCTAGCTATTATTAGTCAGTGTTGTGACCTGTATTCTCTGCAAATTCAGTAACGAACTCAAACATCCAAACTCAAAAGATGCACTTGTGCAGTATAAAAGATCAAAGTGTACTATAATACAAAGGGCTAAATTGAAATCAACAATATCGAGCATCCAACTCAGTTGTTAAGGGAGGGAAAAAAAAAAAAAAAACTCAACTTTTTATCGACTCATTTGCAGATGATCAATTTGTTCAATTTCAGAATGTGCATAGGTACACTTGCAGGTGATCAATTTGTTCAAATCTAGAATGTGCAGACACACCTTCACAACAACGTGACTCAACCACTTATTGTTAATTTGTTCAATCAATTATGGTGTTTTTTTTTATTTTTCTTTAAGGGAAGCTAAGTCATTTAATATCATTGAGAATGTCATATACAAAACTTGAACTCGAAACTTCTAGCATCTAAATCAAGAATCTTACAACTGGACCAAATGGCTTAGTGGCACTGGCAGTTATGGTGGTTTGGAATCAAGTTGTTCAAGTTTACCATTTTGTTAATTGTATTTTAAAAAAGAAAATACACTTCATTAATACAACAGAACTGTTACAAGCAACATAATAGGTACCATGCAAAACCTCACTAACCAGGCCCAAGACAAAAGAAGTTGTAAATGCAAAAGATACAATACAAAAAAGAAGAGAAGCCCACGATAATCACACTGACCCAAACAAACAGGCCTACCAAAAATCCAGACCCTTGCAACACTTTCAAAATGGCAAGCAACGCTATGTCGCGTCGAAGCATCAACTTCAACCGGGCCGTCAATGAAAATTATGAAAAGACCAGTCAGGATTGGGCCTGAGAGATTCAAATTGGTTATTATTATTATTAATTAATAACTTAAAATAATTAATGATTTAATTAATTCCAGCAGTAAAGAATCTCCCCAATCTACGCGTCGAGGCTTTTAGCCGGTTCAGTAATGAGATGACTTTATTGTTGATGAATAAAATCATGGGTTTTTAACACATTTTCATGTCACTGCTGAATGCGATTTAATAAAAAAGTGAAGTTTAATAAAAGAAAAAAATATTTATATAATTTTAGGGGACATCTTCTGATGTATTTATATTTTTGGACCTATTTCTTTGCTTTTTAGAATTGATTATACACATTTATTATAATATTTGATCACTTTAGTTGTGTTTTTGTGCATGTAGGAATTTACTCATGAAAGAGCGCATTAGAGTAATTTTGAAAGAGAATTGGATGGAGAGAAAAGAGGGAGATTTGTTGTTGAATGATGAAGCAGCAATGGAAGAGTTCAAATAGAAAAATAATAATAATAAAAAAAGGGTCAAAGTCCGTTGACCAAGACATTAGTCAATGCCTTGGCCAACAGGCTTTCACGTGATCAAACAAGTCCAAGCTTGGACTTTGTCACATAAAAAATATAAAAAAAATAGAGGTCCAATTTCACATTGCCAATTTCGGCCGTGAGACCTAAAGCCCAATGGAGTAGGGGCGGTGCAATTGTTTATATAAGAAGACAGGCACGGCTTTTTGAAAAGAAAAAAAAAAAAAAGAAGAAGAAACAGAGGTACGAACAGGAGAAAGCAAGTCAGCGAGTTTGGTTTAATTCCTTTCGTCAAGTCTAGGTTCTATCATTCAATTGGGACTTAGATTAAATAATGTTGACATATTTAAATTATCTATGAGAAAGTTTATAACAATTTTTTTTTTATAATTTTGATTTAAATTCATTAAACATGTGCAACTAAATTATTGTTTAGGGTAGAATTACTATGCAATAGTTTAATTTTATGATCTTGGACTTAGTTTGAATATTTTGATGTCATTTTATATATTTGATTTATATGCTTTATTATTTATCCTATTATCTCATTATGCTTGTAGTAAGTGTTTTATAAGAATTCACATGGTAGATCAAATATATAAATTGGGCTTTATTACGAAAATTATAGGTTGTACCGTAGATTTTCACATTTAATTAATTAACTCGTAAACCTAAAATTTTAAGACAAATTTATACTCTGACTAAATAAGGGACCTGGAGATAGCGTTACACCTCTAAACTAAGACTGACTCGTTAATTAATTAGACATAGGTGACTAATTAGACTTGTAGTCTAATCTGACATCAAAATATGAAATCCTAAGTTCAAGCTTAGAATTAAAGTTTTACATAGGAATCCGATTCCTAAACATTTCTCAGTTGTGATCAAACCTCAATCTTAGCTCTCATATTTAATTTTAGTTTTATTTTATTTTTATTAGCTTTAATTGAAACTTCAATTTGTTATTTAATTTACTGCAATCACTTAGGCAATTTACCCACACTTTTCCATAGAACTTTTAAATCACCTCCCAGTAGATTCGACCTCGCACTAAGCACGCTACACTACAATCACTTGTGCACTTGCGAGTAAAACTTGACTTAGAAGTGATCTTAACTTTTATATTCTAAGCTAAGCACCCATCAATCTTCATTTTAGAAAATTGTCTAGAAAACAAATTTTGAAGCATCAACCACAGAATCAGCGCACAAACTTTCCATATTTCATAAACACCACATAAATGTTCTTTTACTAAAAGAGCCAATGAACGTTAAAAGATAGATACCCGACTAACAACAGTTGAATGAACAATTTTGTTAATGTTAATGAAGGCATGGCATGGACTCCTTAAAATAACACATTCGGCCAGAATATACTTGAAACAACAGATAGAAAATGTAACGTCCAGCTTACTACAATGATTTGACACATAAGACCCATGCTAAGTACCATGAATAACCTGTGATCAAATTACGAATAACATGAGCAAAGCAGAAATTATCTGGATGCATGAAGTTGCAGATGAACCCAAAACAGACGGCAAAACTGTGATATGAAACCTATTGAAAATGTGTAATGGATAAAAAATATACCCAGAGCTAAGAGAAATCTCGTCTTTAGCCCACTCCTGCCACATATCAGGAGTCAAAGGAAACAAAGCACTCATCGCCTCCCTTGCCTGCCTCAGCTTGTCTAGCTCTCCCTGCTTCCTCAAAGCCCTAATATACTACACAACCAAAAACAAAGTTCCAAATCTTCTCTTTAGTTAAGCTCTAAAGAAAAATCCATGTAATACGGGACTGAATACCATGAATTAAACTGAAAAACATATGCACATCTACATGGATACATATATACGCTTGGGAGCCTGAACACACCCAAACCCAATAAAGAAGAGCAAACACATATGAATAAAAGGAATAGGAAGTTATTAGAGTTGAGATCGAAAAATCCTATGGGGAATTCTAATTAATGCGATAAGTACGTACCAAAGTCACTAACACGTCTGAACATAATGGAAAGGGAAACCATTAACTATTTGGATTCTGTTTCAAATGCAAGAGTATTAAAATCTATTATTGTGCTTAACATTTCAAATGAAATAAAATGTCTCGGACTTCCTTCAATCAAAATAATAATAATAATAATAATGGATAAAAGTGATGAACATTTTAATCTCAACCACTCATTTTAAATTTATTTTAACAATTTTTTTCGCAACTGAAATTCTAAATAGATTGTCAAGATTTAAAAATACTAAATTTCATAATCAATAACAAACATCTAATATATAAAAGAATAAGTAAACGAGTGAATTCATCGCATTGCTTGAACAAAACAAAAAAAAAGAATTATATTCAACACATTGAGAAAAAGAGATTCAGCTCTTGCAGTTTTTTAATTAGGTTCATTTTTTCTCCTCTTGTTAAGTCCCACAAATTTGACACTATTAATTACTTGATAAAGCTATTTTAAAGGGACCAGAGGGGTGTTTTAACCCTTAAAATTATTTTGCAATAATACGCCACTAAGTCTCCTGACCAACGAGGAAAAAAAAAAAGACTAACAGCTAATTGGTTGGTCATGACCAAGGATAGTATATACACATTGCAGAGGATAGTTTATGAAAAGTCATCTTTAGAAATCAGCCGGTGGGGCCAGATCTAATAAACAACACTTTGCTGCATGGAACTGCAAGCATCACCTACCGACAGCCCACCTTTCGCTTTCCAGTTGCTTCTCTAAAAGGAAATTCAACAAAAATATTAGCAGATTGAAAAGAACACGTTTCTTTAGTACTGTATATCCATTAATAGCTGTAGTTTAAGAAAAAACAAATATTTGCAGAAGGAACTATGTCATGTAGGCATTTTATGTCAATTTTATTTTTCGTTTTATTTTTCAAAGTATTCTTTTTTTTGCGTTGTTGGAAACTTGTTTATAGGCAATTCTTAATTTGATAACTGATAAGGAAACGAGGCTATTTTTGGTGGGCTTTGATGTTACGAGTATGAGATCTATTTATAATTTTTTTTTTTTGAGAGATCCATTTATAACATACGAAAAGGGCATTGTCAAATAATTAAATCACAAAAGACAAGAATCCTCCGTGTGGGACCCCAAGGGTTGTAATGGTGGTAGTAGTTTAATTCTTTTGTCAAAAGGTCTTGAGTTCGAGTATGATTATTATTGTTAAAATTTATATTTTGATTTACTTGATACATGTTTTGGTTTGAGTCACTTTATCTTGAGGGTTTTGATTTACATTCAGTCGTTAAGTCAATGAGGGGAATTTGGTTTGTTCCATCTGATGTTAGCAGGTGGTGACTAATTCAATTTATATCACGTAGGCTAATTTTTTTTTTTTTTTGTGTTAAAAAATTCATCCGATATCTTGTACGTTATTTGAGTGGAATGTTTTTTTCAAATTAACAAAAAAAATCATCCGTGTGGGCCAGTACATTCATCTGAGGCTACAAATATCCTCTGGACGCATATCCCATTGCTCTCTAGAAGCTTTTTCGATGATCAGGTGTATTACATCAGCAAACTCGGATTATTCTAGGTTTACATGAATTTGACCACAAAAAAGAAAAAGCTTTACTTGAAGAGCATGAGCAGAGCAATCTATCCACTATACGAATGCCTTATTGCCCAATAGATTACTTTAAATTTTATATGGAATAATATATTAAAACAACTAATCTTAGGTATTACATTTCATTAATTATATGTTCTCATATGACTGCTAATTAATGTATGATCTATTAGTTGAAAGATTAAACTAATTTATGTACTTTAACTATCTTGTTGATTATGACAAAGAAAAAAGAAGTATCTTGTCGATGATTCACATCGAAAACATTTGACATATTCTAGCAGCACGTAACTGTATCATTAGTTTTGTAATTAATAGTCACAAAATTAGTAATAACTTGAGTTTAAAATTTTATATAATAATTTTGCAACGTAACTCATAAATTATTCATGCCAGAATAATTGTCATTCTCGATATAATATACACATTCATCTTATACTTTGATTTTTCTTACTCTTTTTTTTTTTCTGGTAGTAAAAGTTTTGTTTATTCTTTTTGGTCAAATTGTTTATTCCGCTCGCGTAAGAAAAGACTTGGACCGAAGCTACATTCTTGTGCGCATCTGCACGCGTTTGAATGGCCACGTGTTGCAGTACTGTATGAAATGTTAAAAGTTTGAACATTATATAAGTTCTCTTCCTTATATGCAAGTTGTCAATCTTTATATATGGCCATTTAAAAAATTCTGCCGTTTGTTAACATGCTCCAATCTAAACCACATTCTGTGTGATATGTGCGCGCATGTTTGGTGGGGGCTGGTGTTGGGAGCCAACTCCCATGACCTTGAATGTGGAAAGAGTTGAAACCAAATCATATAAAGCGTGGCTCTTAGAGTCAGGGACAATACTAGGGGAACCAGAGCTGGAAGTGTCCTTGACCTCCTCAAGATTTAGAAAAAATAAAATAAAATCATATGTATTTTTTTTATTTACATATATATAGTATTTTAAATAATTAAAACATTCAGCCCCCTATATTTTTATTTATTTATTTATTTTTTTTGATTGAATTTGACATGCCAACTTCAAATGTTGATCTAAAATTGAGTTTTGCGTGCAATACAAGTGAAAGAAACAAGATATATTCGTGCGTAAGTATACAAGACGCATTTGGACGCTTGTCCTATCCGCATAGATCCTTCTATGATCTTTCTAAAATCTTTAGTTGTTTGCACCCTCACGTGCTACACGAAGATTTTTTCACCGACCAGAAGCTAGTGGCTGCTGGCGGAAGGTATTAAGGTTGTGGAGGTAGGGTATCCTAATGGTCTAACATGCACCGAGAAAACTAACTCCTTTCTTCATCTGTAAAGTAATTAACTTTACTGAAAGTTCAATTTAACTCCCTAAACAATTTAAGTTGCATGATTTATTGATTTAGTTTGATGATCAGGGTTTGAAGAAGTAAAAAATGGAAGGGTTAAGAGTTTGACCTGAGAAGAAATAAGAGCAAATGCAAGCAAGCATATAAGCGCTTCAAATACACAAGAACCCCATGATCAGCAGCGAGAGAACAGCTCAGACCTTAAAATCCAAAACTGAGAAAAATTCTGAAACCTATATATATATATATATCTCACTCCCACTTGATCTTTCTGCCAGAAAGCTTGACGGCGCCGACGGCATGCTTGATCGTCTCCTCAGGAACAGTTTCAGGCACCATATCCTTAGCATCTTCGACCACAGCCTTGCCCTTGCCCTTGCCCTCGTCAGCAGTGGACTTACCACTCAACGCACCGTTTTGGTCCATCTGGACATCGTCAGAGATCTTAATGACCCTATCCTCCACTTTAGGAACAGTAACAGTGAGCAGGCCATCTTCCATGGTAGCCTTAATCTGGTCCATCTTGGCATTTTCCGGCAACTTCAAGCGGCGGAGGAACTTGCCAGAGCTCCTCTCCATGCGGTGCCACATGTAATTGTTCTCTTCCTTGATGTCCTTGATTAGCTCACCACCGATCAGAAGAATTCTGCCTTCTTGGGCCACAACCTTCACTTGTTCCTTCTTCAACCCAGGAACATCAACCTTGATTATGTGAGCCTCTGGAGTCTCTTTCCAGTCCATTTTAACGGTAGCAAACTGGATCGTCTCGCCGACTGGTGTGGAGAGTGTAGTGATGGCCACTGGGAAGGAATCTGCAGATGTGTCGGAAAAGACCAGGCCACTTTGGTTGAAGGCAATGTTGCCTTGACCATTGAAGGATATTAGAATCTCTGACATTTTGATATCTAAACGAAACTAGGCATTTTGGGATGGCAACTTCCTTATTTATAGTGCACCCCGAAGACCAAATTTGTTTGTCAACTAGAAAGGCCAGCAGATCAAGTCATACAAAGACAAGAAAGATTCGCATTCCACTTCAAATAGAGTCTCGACGCGTGTCCCAAGATATCTACAAAACTGAGATTAGGTGCATTACATCAGCGAAGGTGTTTTTGTTTTTTCTTTTTTTTTATTCAAAATAAGATATAATACGTTAATATTATATTACTTGCAACAATGTTGCATACAACTAGAATTGATTTGGAACTTCTCACATATAAAGCTATATTGTTCCAGTGGTAAGATGTTTTTGTTTTTTGGACAAAGCAAAGATGTTTTGACACCTTGGTTTTATGTGAGTGTACTCATAATCTTAAAATTTTTACTTTTGCAGACACTTAATTTCGAGTCTTTTTTTCATACCAAAAAAAAAAAAGGTATTTCGAACATTTTCTTTTGTTATTCCGGTTTGGGAAGTTGAAGTATTCATTTATTTGAAAAATATTTAATATCACTTTATTTTTATTATTTATTTATTATTTTTATGTATATATTTAGTTCACATTTCATAAAAAGACAAATGAATAATAAAAAGCAAGCAACCCTTTTTGTAGATCATCCATGGTGCGAATGGCTTAAAATGTTGCCCAATAGGTTCCTATAGCTGTCAGATGGGATACTTGTATGTATTTTAAAATTATTAATCTTTGTATTACATTTCATTATGTTGTCATATGACTGCTGGTGTATGACAAAACTCATTTATGTAGTTTTTTCTCATCTCCACTTGCAAATTACTTGTTATAATGAACTAACAACTTCCGTGTTGACCAAGAAAAAAAACGTTAACACCAACTAACAAGTTCAGCGAGCACTACTTCTCCTTTCTTCTCCTTCCCACATTTGAGCATTGCATTCCAAAATGCATTTGCGTGATAAATATTTCTTTTCAAAATTAATTGGTAATAGATATAACAGCGTACGAATTTGTATATTGGTATTGGGATTTGTGATTTATTTATTTGAGACAATCAATATTCTTTAATATCTCTTTCACATGTGACCTATAGTTAATTATTGAAGGTGCAATGACTGAGTCGAAGAAGTAGCAAATTAGGAAAAGCTTGAGCGCACCAAAATCGACGTCTGAAATGAGAATGAATCCAATGCTGATGGAGAAATCCTTAAAATGGGTTGGTTTGATTCCATTCAAAATGGATTTTGCTTGTAATTTATAGTTAGTCATGGAAATGCCACGGGGTATGACAACATCTCCGAAACAAGAGATCAAAGTGATTGTTATGGCAAAAATTGAGCTTGGATTCATGGTTCAACCACTGCGGGTCACCTAACCCCGTTAGGCGCAATGATTGGGCCAAGGCCCATACACTTCACCAATGGCCACTCCCAAAGGGATCCGTTAAAAGGTCCTGGGCCTATGGCTAAACCCGGGTGGTGAAATTATTTTGGGTGCAATTCAAACTCTATCGGACGATAACATATAAACAATCAAGAAGACACCTTATAAAATTGACTGAACTACTAGTAGCAAATAACGGTTGACAAACTTGTGATAAAGATCATTTATATCTTGCGTTGTTTATTTTTTAATTGGATCAATTGTAGTTTCAATCTATCCCGAAACAGTGATTTATAAAGTTCTGTTGTTTGTTAAATTAGTCATTAGGAATAAGAAATGTCACGATATTCAACTATACTATCGTGGACTTATTCGCAAATAGTTCTTGTGTGGATCCAACTTTGACCACTCACTAGTCAAAAACAGCTGTTAATGACAGTTTTTTTTTTTTTCTTTCTTTTTATCGGATAAAGCTTTCATTTAATTAAAAGATAATTACAAGATGAAGAGAAACCAACCCCCAACACAACCGAAGGTAGCATCACATCTAATAATGCTAGACAAATCAGCTGGAATAATAGTTACGAGGTGAAGTTTTCTTTAATTTTTTATATCAATGATTTGACTCATTTACCATATTATTATTCATAATTTTACATAATGTACACTTCGATTAATATTATATGTCATCAAATACTAATCTTTCTACACTACCCTTGTAACTATGATTAGAAAATATTTTACCAAAATATAAAATACATTAAATCTTCTAATTACTTAGATCTTGACATATTAACAAAACAAATGAAAACTATATGATTCTATTGTATAATCAAACCATATTTAATTAAACAAAAACAAAACCTGACTATTTTAAGCAATACGACTAGTTACCGCACTATTATTCATCCACAATTTTACACGCATCTGAATTGTGGAATACTACTATGTTACATTATTATATGTAGATGTATATATATACACGATGGTTTAATTTAAAATACTTGTATATAATTTAGGACCGAAAATTTAAAGGCTTCTTTTTCTTTTAGAATCGTATTGCTTCTTGGAGTCAAGCTATCATCTCACTTCTTGTTTTTGTTTTGTTAAATATGGTTTGATTATATATACAATTGAAACGCGTGGCTGTTATTGTTTTGCTAAATATGATAAAATTTGAGTAATTAGAAGATTTGATGTACTTCATAATTTGGTATTTAATATTTTTCTAACCAGTGACTAAACCTACATGGACGACTTCTAGTTAGTCAAAATAAAGAAATAGTTTAGTAGCCGAATTTTACGTACCCCTAAGAAAATAAAATCACAGAAGGGAAAGAATCATTGTGTGTTTTACTTCAGCAAAAGAGCTATATAATCCATTGTGTGAATCAAATATTGCCCAATAGGTTCCTATATGATTGCTAATATTTTTAGACTTGGTATTTAATATTCATAGGTTTCCTATTTGGCACACAAGGCATAGACTTGCAAAATGCATTTTGTCGAAAAATGCTATATACCATTATATTTTTATCGTTAAAATACTTATTCTATGTGTATGCTTAATATTTTTTTTTTTATCGGAATGTGTATGCACAGTTGGCAACTAGCTTTAGAACTTCTTTTACTTGAGGGAGTTTTAATGATATGAAGAGATATTGGGTGTAAAATTATATTATATTTCTCTTGTTTCTTCCTGGAGAAGAAAAGTTCATGCACATGGACCAAATTAAGGAAAACTAAGGCCGGCCAAGTCACCACGTTGATCTCTGATCTATTACAGTACTACAAACACCTCAAGAAAGTTCAACGTCAAAACAATCAAAAATCAACTGCAATGGTGGGAATGCCTATGACTTTTGGGGAACAAATCCTCTCGTCTTTTGTATTTACTGCTTAAAAAATGTAACGTGGATGAATGAAAACTCAAAGGAGACCCTTTTTTTTTTTTCTTTTCTTTTCTTTTTCCTTTTTTGGTCAAAAAAAGAGACTCTTTGAAAGTCCAGGAAATGGCCAGCAGGATCACAAATTGTTATCTGATCATCTTATTTAAAAAGTTAAACCGTTAAATATAAATTAATTGTATTATTTGTTATATTCAACACGTCCCGCAATACAGATAGAGTTAGATTTTTACTCTTATATTTAAACAATTTAAATATTTTTAAATGAGTGACGATAAATTTTAATCCAAGACATTCGACACTTTTTTTCTTATTTATTTATTTATTTATTTATGAAAACTACTTTTCTCTGTGACATGAGAGATTCCCTTTCCGTTATTTTCTTTCTTCTGGAAAGAGCTACTTATATTTCACAACTAATATAATATTCGATAACATAGTAATATGATGCTCACATTAATTTATTAAATTTCACTTGGCCACGGCATTAATATCTTCGTTTATAATGTCCAATTGTGTGTGTGGATCAAATGGGGGAGTGGTTTTCGACTTGGATCATCGGCAATTGTGATGGTAGACCACTTCAAGCGACTGGCATTAAGTTTTTTTTTTTTTTTTTTGTGCTTTTATCTATCACTTTTAGAGGGAACAAACATATCTTTAATAAGAAACTCTTACGAAAGAATAAATTTTTAGCAAAATCTAGTTTGATGTTAAATATAAATTGTACTTAGGGAAAAAATATAAAAACAACTTTTTGAATAGAGCAATTTGTGAAGCTTGAAACTTAGATCCAAGCTCTCCTGTATAGTTGGTGCAGGACACTATATTTTGTACACTGTAAATATTTTTTATTAATAGAACTCTCTTGCTTGCCTATTAAAAAGAAAAAAATTATTTGTGTGGATCATTGTATCTTCATCCATGAGGCCACACCAAGCATGAGGCTCCGACAAAAAACGAGATTAATGTGATAATTGTAATGTCATTAATGGACCTAATGCGTGTGTTTACGTCCCAAAAAAGAAAAAAAAAGAAAAAAAATTGTGTTCACGTGACGTGAGAGTAGAGGGGAGATGACCAACTATATAATGATAATTTACAATATTGTTTATCATCTCATTAGTCCTATTGTTGTCACTCAATTCTAATTGAAGATGCCTCAAGTTGTTAAATCATGTAAGAATAATAAAGCAATTTATTTAGCTTTCATCAATATTGACCTTAATTCGGCATTAACTAACTTGAATATACTTGGCAAACTTGAGGACTACTGTTTAGGTAAATATTTAACTAATGTGCATCTCTCATATATAGTAATAGGAATTAATTTGAATAAATATGATAACATTGGGAACTAGATGCACAATTAACTCAATTACGCACCTATAATTAATTTTGGGACCTCTCACATATAAAGCGAGATTGCTCCGGTTGGTAAGTTGTTTTCATTTTTCGGACAAAGCAAAGATGTTTTAACACCTTGATTTTATGTGAGTGTACACCAAACCTTAAAATTTTTACTTTTCCTTTTGGGTTTGAGTCTTTCTTTCAAACCAGAAAAAAAGGCCTTTTAAAAAAACTGGATTTTGTGATGGATCATCGTCAAACCGTCGCAGATATGGCGACGGCACAGAGAAGGAGAAGGTTGACGCTAATTTTGTGACGGAACAGTGACGGTTTGGTGAGGGACAAAAATAACCGTCACCAAGCCCTCACTAACAATGACGGCTTTGTGAGACGTCTCCAATTTGATGACAGCCAAGCTACGACCGTCACTAATTTGGTGACGGCTCAGCAACAAGTTTCTCCCGTTCCGACATGTAGAGACAGTACAGCGACAGTATGGTGACAGTCCCTCACCGTGCCGTCGTCATAAAGTTAGGCCGACTCAATTTCCTATTTTTTTTTTTTAACGAACAAGGTTTTCAAACACTGAGTAACAATGATGTGTTAAAATTTTACATAAGCAGTTCCAGTTACTAATGTATTATTCACTTCAAGTACTGACATTATTTGATATAGTAATAAAATACTATGTTTGTGTAGATATTTACTACAATATGAGAGAAATTTGATAATGTAATTGGCAATCAACAAGATTTTATTTCATACCATTCGATAACTAGGGATAAGATTAACAGACGGTTCACTTTAGTCATCACCATACAAAAATTTATAACAAGATACACACACATATCCATATCATATATTACATATTTTTAGACCTTAACTACTAGTTTTTTATATAAATTTTTCACTCGAACAACTTCGGCAGAAAGATGCAATACATTTGATCCACATTCCTTTGATGGTGTTGAGCCATTGAAATGTATCCATCTTCTTTTGGTGGTTCATTTAGATCAAATCGACCTTCAACTCTGCTACTGCTTGCCTTCGATTCATCACATTTCTTTGTGTGTTCCTCCTTTTTAACAGTAACCCACTGACCTTGAACTTCCTTACTCACGTTTATAAGATGTTTGATTCACCGAGATTATTCTTATGTATAAGATGTGAGACAACAAACGAGATTGTTGATGATTTATATAGAACTGAAAGTTGTGAAAATTTGGCGACGGCACGGTGAGGGGTCTTCTCCAAATTATTGGTGCTAAGTTCACGTGCCTTCCCAAACATTGGCGACGACAGGTGAGGGCTCGGTGAAGGCACAGTGAGGGCACGGTGAGGGCACGGTGAGGAGGTAATCATCAAGTTATTGGAGCATTCACTATTTTCTAAATTAGAGACGGGAAACGATGTCTGTCTCCCAGCCCGTCTCCAAAAAGAGTCCCCTGATATGGGCCTCTTATATTGGAGATGGGCATAGAGACAGGCATCAGCCTGTCTCTATGTTGGAGATGGGCTGATTCCCGTCTCCAAAAAGAGGCCCACGATGTGGGCCTCTTTTAATTGGGCGACGACCCTAGTTCACACCGGCCCATCGCCCAATTGAAATATAGTAATCGAGGGCACACCCCCCTCCCCTCTGTTGCCTCTTTTTTTTTGCAAAGAAAAAACAACAACACCCCCCACCCTCCCCCTCACGCCCCTCCCCCCTCCACACCTTCCCACCTCTCTATAGACCCATCTTATTGAGGTAATAATTTATTTTTTTGGCTATTTATATATGTGATATGTGTATGTATGTATATGTAAATATATGGTTATGTATGTATAGATCTAGCTATAACTACCACCCCGTATGATGCTATGTACTCTCTCAACACTTTACCCTCTCCCCCAACTCACAAATAATTTATTTTTGTGAGATTATTTATATATACATATGTAAATGTAGGTATATAAATGTATATTTTATGCATTTATTTGTTGTTATGAATATGTTAATTAATAATGCACCTAACCTAAATATGTTAATTTAGTTTTTTTTTTTTGGTATTTTCGGATTTTTTTTATTTGTATTTACTAATTTTTTTTATAATTACTATTTTTTTGAAAAATTTTTTTGTTATCTATAAATTTTTTTTGTTATAATTTTTATTAGGAAGTATGTTTTTTTAACATATTTAGGTTATTTGTTAATTTTTTAAATTTTCAATTTTTTTATTGTTATAATTTTCGGATATCTTTTTTTTTGTTTTTTAATTGTCTATTCTTTTTATTATTATTATTATTTCATTTTTTTTAATTGGTGCTTGTTTTTTTACATATTTAGGATATATTTTTATTTTAATTTCTTTTTATTTATTTTTTCCGGGGATTTTTTTTTTTTGTTTTTGGTTTTCAAATTCGGGTAATCGTAAACCATATAATTCTAAATATAATGTCACGTCCGAGCCCATATAAACTATTAAAAAATTTTATTTAATTATTCTAACCTCATATTTGTTGAGTTATGACATATTTATGTTGCATAACTTCGTACATTGTACTTTGGGCCATTTTGCATAGTGCATTATATGTTGAGGGGATTTATATGAATGTGTTTGATTAATTTTTATAATGTATTGTTGTTGTGGAAATATTTTGAGTGTAGGTTATCAGATTATTAACAGTATAGAGGAGACTCTGTTCATTTGTCGCATCCGGACTTTAGTGATTTTAGGTGATATATTTTTAAACTATGGATTTTTTTTTTAATCTTAACAATTTGTGGTCCATAATTTTAAATTCGGATAATCGTCAACCATAAAATTAAAAATTCCAATGTCACGTTCGAGCCCAGAGCCCCTATTAACATGTTTTATTGAATGATTCTAATTTCATATTTGTCGAGTTGTCACTTATTTATGTTGAGTAACCTTGGCAATTATACTTTGGGCCATTTTGCGTAACCGTGAACATTGTACTTTGTATACGAACATTTTGAGTAATTTAAAA
Organism: Ehretia macrophylla; assembly: GCA_037974665.1. NCBI lineage: Eukaryota > Viridiplantae > Streptophyta > Magnoliopsida > Boraginales > Ehretiaceae > Ehretia > Ehretia macrophylla. The sequence continues at coordinate 55,019,005 of CM075766.1, forward strand.
AATGTATTGTTGTTGTGAAAATATTTTGAGTGCATATATCGAATTATTCACGGTACACAGGAAACTATGTCCGTTTGTCACGTCCTGACTTTACCTCTATATTGGGGTTTGTGCATAGGTTGTCATCCAATATTTTCAACAAGGTATATTATTCTTATATTTTTTGTGTAAATATTTTTTAGAAGTCTGCTAATATGGAAAATTTTTCAGGATTTTGTAGAATTTTCAAAGTGGACTTCTTCTATCAGGATTTAAAGGTTCGTATTCGTCTATTTATTTGAATAATATTTGTCAAATATAATTTCATGTATGTTTTAAGTTGCACAATTTTTTACATATATCATTCTCTTCATTGAATAAGATGTTCTTGAATTAGTTTGTTGTGTATATTTTTCATGTTGTCAAACTCATGCATGATAATTCTCACTCATAGAATTATCTAGCTCTTTGATCTAAAAATGTATTACGTAATTTTATGTTATGCAATAACATTTACCAAATTGCTCAGTGCATCATTTCATGGAGTCAAATCGTGAATGGATATATCAAAAATGGATTGACGGTAATCTTAATGAGGATTTTATCCAAGGTGTTTCGAATTTTGTATCATTCGCAAGCAACCAACATTATTATATGGATGACAACAAGATTAGATGTCCATGTGTAAGATGCCGGAACTTAAAATTCCAAACAACAGGAACTGTGGTAGATCATCTGTATTAGAAGAGTTTTATGTCTTTTTACTATCAATGGATTGCACAAGGAAAACATGTGTTTAACAATTATGTTCCAAGTATACAAACTTGGGCATATAATCAAGAGCAACATGAGGGTGAAACAAATAATTACAGAACATTGATTTTTGATGTTGCCGGTCCGCAGTTCACCAACGATCACAATGTTGAGGTTAATGAAGAACCTAACATGGAAGCACATGAATTTTTTGAGTTGTTGAATGCCGCTAATAGGCCATTGTTTGATGGTTGTGCGAAACTTACTCAATTGTCAACCGTGGCTCGATACATGAATATGAAGTCCGAGCATAATATGAGCACCTCCGTTCATTGCAAAATTAATGAAAGTGTTGCCCGAGAATCATAACTTGCCTGAAAACCTTTATAAATTTAAACAACTAATGAAACCATTAGGGTTGGGATATCAGAAGATTGATGTTTGCGTAAATGGATGCACCTTATTTTACAAGGATCGGAGTCTCATGGAAAATTGTCCGCAGTGTGCCACGCACGGTTCAAGGATATATCTGGTGGTAGAAAATGGGGTAAGGCTATTTCCTATAAACAGTTAAGATATTTTCCTCTAACACCAAGGTTCAAAAAATTATACATGTCAAATGCTACAGCAAAATACATGACGTGGCACAAAAATCACAATGTCGAGGCTGGAAAAATTTGTCATCCACCAGATGTCCAAGCTTGGAAATTTTTCGCTTGCGTGTATCCAGATTTCGCTTCAAAAGCAAGAAATGTTCAGCTAGGCCTTTATTTAGATGGTTTTAACCCATACAGCTCAAATGCGCAACCTTATTCTTGTTGGCCAGTGATAATTACCCCATACAATCTTCCACCATGGATGTGCATGAAGGAACCCATAATGTTTTTTATACTATTCATTCCAGGTCCCAAGAATCCCGGTAAGAATATTGATGTCTACCTAGAGCCTTTGATCGATGAATTGACAACTCTTTGGTCGGACGGGACATTATGTTATGATATTTCAACGAAGACTAATTTTTGTTTGAGGGCAGTCTTGATGTGGACAATAAATGACTTCCCGGCTTATGTCATGTTGTCAGGTTGGAGCACACATGGAAGGTTATCGTGTCCTATTTGCATGGAAAAGACAAGAGTTTTTCGCTTACCAGCGGAGAAGAAGCCTTCATTCTTTGATTGTCATCAACAATTCTTACCACATAATAGCTCATTAAGACGTGACAGGAAAATTTATATAAAGGATAGGCAAGAGATATCTACACCTCCACCACGATTATCTGGGTAATAAATTTTGGAACAGGTGAAAATTTTCTCGTCAATCCAAGAGAGATCTTGCAAGAAGCTACATGGATTTGGTATCAAGCATAATTGGATGAAAAGAAGTATATTTTGGAATTTGCCATACTGGAAGATGCACCTTATTCGTCACAACTTAGATGTGATGCATATTGAGAAATTTTTTTTCGACAATGTCTTCAATACTATCATGGCTGTTAAGGGTAAGACTAAAGACAACTTTCAAGCTCATAAATACATGTCCACTTTTTGCAATCATCCACAATTGTGCGATGATAATTCAAACAAGATCAGTGTATACACACTCCTTAGAGAAAAAAGAAAAGTGCTCATACAATGGGTTGTAGGCATAAAATTTCCCGATGGTTATGCTTCTAATTTATCAAATTGTGTCGACATGAAAGATTTGAAAATGTCACACATGAAGAGCCATGATTGTCATATCTTTATGGAAAGACTGCTTCCCATTACATTACGTGAGCTAATGCCGAAACTAGCTTCGGAGACATTTGTTGAGCTAAGCTTATTTTGTAGCAATCTATATTGTTCAATTCTGCAAAGAACCGAATTGGAAAGGATGCAATATAATATAGTCATGACGCTGTGCAAATTGGATAAGATGTTGCCTCCTGCATTTTTTGACTAAATGGAACACTTACCTGTCCATTTGGTTTACGAAGTGATATGCCGTGGACCTGTTTAATATCGGTAGATGTATCATTTTGAAAGGTTTTTGCAAAGTCTAAAGAGGATAGTTAAGAATAAAACACGTGTGGAATGATCTATTTGCATAGCTTATCACGTCCTAGAGACTTCAACTTTCTATTCATATTATTTTGAACAACACGTGTCAACTAAAAGTAGAAGGTTAGGTCGAAACAACCAGTATAACGAGATGGACTATCCTGAGGGTTGCTTATCTATATTTACTTGTCAGGGTTGTCCAATTGGGACGGATGTAGAGGTCTCCCTACCAGAAGATGATCTCTAGTTGGCGCACTTGTATGTACTCATGAATTGCCCAGAGGTGCAGCCATATATCAGGTATGTTTGCAACGATTACGTATGCAATGTCATCTGTTGGGATTATCACACACAAAATTTTAATGGGAAGCTTTAAAAATTTGTGCAGATTGTTTGAGGAATACTTGGAACAACAAAATGACCCTGTGAACCAAAGAGATAGACAGTTGCTGTTTGACAGATCTTTTCCGAGATGGTTATATGGCCAGGTCAGAACACATTTTTCAATTGTCGCATATTCATTAAGGGCACTGGCCATATGAGTATTAACCAAATGTAATCATGAATATTCTAGTTAAGAGATAGGTATGATGTAGACGAGTGTGTGAAATATCTCTCCAAATGGCCACATAGAAAGTCTCGCAGATGGTGTAGATATATGGTAAACGGATACAGGTTCTCTACACTCAAATATGGCTCTTCAAAGTCCACAAACAATAGTGGAGTGTTCGTAAGAGGTACCGGCGATGGTATAGCTACTATGGTGTTCTGAAGGACATTATTGAACTTGAATATCCTAATCCAACGATGCAACATACAAGAGTTGTTCTTTTTAAGTGCGAATGGTATGATACCACTAATGATAGAGGTGTGAAGTCCAATCACAGGACCGGTTTGGTTGAGGTGAACGTGAAAAAAAGATATCCAAGTATGAACCGTTTGTCTTCGCAGGTCAATCCCAACAAATGTACTATTCTGTATATCCAAGGGCCAAGAGAGAGCGAATTGATTGGGTTGCCGTCGTTAAAATTCGTCCAAGACATTTATATGACATGGACAGACAGGAAATAAATGTGGATGATACTATAAGTTTTTAATCGGATCACATGAATGTTCCAACAGTGGAACCGAATGATTTGGATTCTAATTCACATATTAATTATTCAGTTATAGACACTAAAATAACAAGAGAAGACCTTAATGTCGAACATGGAGATGTAGAAACATATGTAAATGACGAAGAAGATGAGCATGATGACGATGATGACGATGATGATGATGATGATGATGATGATAATGATGATGATGATGATGAAAATGATGACGATGATGATGATGATGGTGATGACGAGGAGAAGAAAGAGGATGATGATGATGACAATGATGACAGTGGCAATGAGAAAAATGATGATTAAAATAAAACACATAGGTTAGGTCTCGAAGAATGTTCATGATTTTTTTCCAAATTATTGTTCAGTGAATCCATATATTGTTTGTTATTTATGACAGTTTTCGTAGAAGTATGCATAGGTACATTTTTACATCTATATATGTTTATTTATATATTCTAATAGTAGTGTGTTGAAATAGGCAATGGGAGGCGATGAAGATCCAAATCGAAAGGGAAAAAACAACTGAAGCAAAACAGCTTGTTTGGGAAAAGGAGGCCCACTACTCATACACCGGCCACGGTGCCAGAGACTCAGCAATTCTCTCTGGCCAGCTATAATGATACTTTGACATTGGGTGGTCGTGGATTAACAGGTACGCAGCATGTTAGTGGTCGTGCATCCACATCGGCACATACAGCTGCTGTTTGTGGAGCTGACAATGTCCCATTGGTATATGGTTGTGGTTCATCTAATTCATCAGTGGGAATGCAACATCAGATCCCAGACGATGTGCATCCCCAACCACAGCAGCCATATGTACAGAGCCCGTCAACCAATCATAATGAACAACATTGTTCATCATCTGGATTGCCAAAGGAATTAGAGGACTTATGCGTAGATGGGAATGACGCTTCAATGCCAGGTGGTGCATCATTTTTTAATATGCCCCAGTCTTCGTATGTTGTTGAGAGACAGGCTGCAGGCATCGAAGATTGGCAATTTTATGAATTCTAGTCTCTAGCCGATTATACGGTATGGAAAAATGACAAGTGACGATGTGTGGAGGTCGTAGGAAACGGGTATATATTACTTTAAATTATGAAGTTTAAATCTTATACTTTTTTTCCAAGATATAACATATTTTGATGATGTAATGTTGTATAGATGGGATCCATATAATACTGTCAAAGGGGTTTTAAGAGCTCTACATGCCGGGTATGTAGAGTCATGGTTGACATACATGTAGGTCCCAAGTCATACAAGAAGACTATGGTTTGAATATTTCAGGGTATGAAATGTTAACACAATATATATTATACAGTGAGCCCAATAAATGTTGAATTATATGGATCCTAATATTAATATTTTCAGAGGGAGTATAAGTGGCTTCCAATTGATGAAGCTGCAGTTTGGCGCAAGTTTGAATCTACTGCAAGATGCCGAATTTCGGATTTGACAAATAAAGGACGGACAAGAACGAAGAAGCCAGATTTCATACCACTTGCTGTATGGGACCAAATGCTGGAGTTTTGGCAAAGACCAGAGTGGCAAGAAATATCGAAGAGAAATTCAAACAACCAAAAGACCAATCCATCTACTCACCATCTGGGTTCAATCCTAACCCATGAGGCAGCTAGAAGAATGATATTGATTTAGTAATACAATCTTGGTTAATTTTATATGTTATGCAAACGAATAAAAATATATGTGAAATACACATTCGGTTGTAGGTTGATTTGGTGAATTGCTATTGTAGGAAAAAGAACTAGGGAAGACAGTGACTTATGAGGAGGTTTTCCAAAAGGCTCATCGCAAGGGGGCAGACGGACCGTACGCAGACTCTCGGGCCGAGTAGACTATGGTATGTATTATTCATGTAATTTCTGGTGGAGTTAGCAATGCATAAGGTTTATGTTGAAAACAAATTGGGATTTATGATTAATGAAAAAAAGGTGTGTTGATTTTGCGAAGTATTTAAAAATGTTAAAGTTAATATGTCAAAGGGAAAACATAATTTTAGTGATGTGCGAGTACAAATGTAGCTATGATTTTAACAAACATTTCACAAATGGAACATGATTACTTGTTGTACCCACATGTGTTGTACAATGTTTGAAAATGTCTCCTTAGTGTTGTAGTAGCCTTGATTAATATGTTGATGATAAGTGTGGTAATGAACAAGCTTGGACACATGTAGATTATGTTGGCTTTATTCCATAACAGGTTTTTGGAAAAAATCCGAAATACAGAGGAGACTCTGCCTGTTTTTTTATTGAGATGTAAATGCATTCTAATAAGATGTAATTCCTTAATATTGTGTGTTTGAATATTAATTTTGTGTTGAGCCATCGAAATTAATGTTTGTGCAACAAATCAGAGGTAGTAATACTAACATGTTAATCCCATTTTTGTAGGCTCGTTACGACGAAATGCTTCAAATGGTAAGGAATGCATCGGAATCAGACTTCAACCCCACATCTGTGGATCATAACATAGTATTTTTACAGGCTTTAGGACCACCACGCAAAGGTCGGATATATGGGGTAGGTTCTCAGGTTTCAGTTGAATTTGTCACGAACACTGCAACTCAACATCGGCGTGTTATCACAGAGGAACAACTGGCTGATGCCGTTATGAGAGCCACATTGACTTTGAACGAAATAGTAGCAAGTCAGGGGGAGATAATCAGTCAACTTCAGCAACAACTAAAGAAGCAGAACGAAATGTTGGAAGTCCTCTACGCAAAAGTCTGTGGTGAACCTGAAGAGCAACATTCTTCATCTTTACATAGTGATGAAAATGGAGAATAATTTGTTATAATGTTACACCAGTAGTTTGATGTTTAAAACACTACCATTTACAGGACATGCCTTTTTGTAACAGTGTAAAATAGCAGTATGTATTTTAATTAAATATTGCATATCGGATTTACGACATTATATGAAATGAATTTCACATATCAAACAGGTTCAATTTGGGATTCTCTTAAAAAATTTGAAGGAATTGTGACTCGTTAAATTAGATGGAATAGTTAAGTTAGTGAGAGCTTAGTGAAGGTTTGGGTTAGTGACGGATTGGCGAGGGGAAAGGTTGGTGAGGGCTTAGCGACGACAATTTTGGTGACGGCTTGGTGAAGGGAACGATTTGACGAGTGCTCGGTGACAACAATCATTGGTGACGGGTGGGTGAGAGGAAAGATTGACGAGAGCTTAGCAATAGGGAATTTAGTGACAGTTTTGGGATGACTCCAGTTGATGAGGGCTCGGTGACGGCAAACTGTAGTAACGGCCTGGATACGGGAAATAATGATGACGGCTTGGTGACGGAGGATTTGGAGAGGGGATGGAGATAGTTTGGTAACCGTCGCCAATTTAATGACGGTTTGGTGAGGGGAACCATTTTGGCGAGAACCTCGTGTCTGACGGACAATTCCCCTCACCGTGTCGTCGCAAATTCCAAATTGACAACGGCACAGTAAGGGAAACCGTCTCTCGCAAAATCCAGTATTTTTTTGTAGTGAGGGTATTTAAAGCATTTCCTTTTGTTACAAAACTGGACTGCGAAGTTGAAGTATTCATTTATTCGAAAAATGTTTGATATCACTCTATTTATATCATTCATTTATCATCTTCTATATATATATTTTGTTGGCATGTCAGAATAAGAGAAAAATATTTTTTTAAAAAAGTTAGTTACTTTTTCATGACAACTAAACATACATAAAAAAAACAAAGGTAATAAATAAATGATAAAAAAGGAATGACATTGTTGCTCAAGTCAGTTTTAACATTCTTTACTCCTCTTTCATCAAAATTTTAGTTGAACACGGTTTAGTGCCCTTTCGTTTTTAAGCGAATGGCTTAAAATGTTACCCAATAGCTTCCTATAGATGTTAGATGGAGTACTTGTATTACATTTCATTATGTTCTCATATGACTACCGATGTATGATATAACTAGTTTATGTACTTTTAACTATCTTGTTGATGATGCACATCTAAAATGTTTGGAATTCAGCAGCACACGGCTGAAAGCTGAGTTTTATCACCTCATTTGTTTTAAGAATAATGGAGTTGACTCGTGTGCCACAATGTCAATTCGCAATTCTCATTTTTTTTTGCCCACTCACACAATTCAATGTCAGTTTTAAATTCTCAATTATTGTCGGGTGACATGTGAGGGTGGTTGTTGGAATATATATATATTTTTTATATAGAAAAAATACAAATTTAAGACTACACATAAGATCTTAAACTACGTTATCTAGTACCCGTTAATTTTAGAATGAAAATTTCAGGCTAACCATGCATCCTTGAGGATATTGACCTTTAGGTTTTCAGTTGAAAATCTGCAGCCATGGAACTAGTTTCTCTCCTCTCCACTTCCAAATTACTTGTTATAATGAACTAATAACTTACGTGTTGATCAAGAAAAAAAAATAAAGAAATAGATAACACCAGCTAACAACTTCAGTGAGTACTACTTTAGTTTCCTTTCTTCTCCTTCCCACAGTTGGACATTAAGTTCCAAAATGCATTTGCTTGATAAATATTTCATTTTAAAATCAATTGGTATTAGGTATAGTAGCGTACGAATTTATATATCAGTCTTGAAACTTGTGATTTATTCATTTGAAACAATTGATATTCTCCAATATCTCCATAATTAATTATTGAAGGTACAATGACCTAACCAAGGAAGTAGCAAATTTGGAAAAGTTAAGCGCACCAAAGTCGATGTCTGAAATGAAAATGAATCTAACGCAGATAAAGAAGATTAGACCAAATTTTACCTTCGATACCATAATTAAATAAATTTGATGTTCTATACTAAACTCAATAGGTGTCAAGTTAATTAATTAACATATAAACTTACATACTGATTTTGAAAGTCGCGCTATATTCATATAATACGATTTGTATTCTCTAACAGTGCGAATATACACACATTAAAATCATAAATAGTTCCATTGTCTGTCTTTTTCCAGTTATTATAGATACTGTTATATAGACGGTGAGTGGAACAAATGGACATATAAGATACGAGTTGCTCTTCTTCATCAACCACTTTCTTTTTCTTTTTCTTTTTATTTATTTATTTGGAGTTTAGATTAAATTGATTGGTGGTGTTGATTCCTCGAATGAAGACAATCTAGTACCGTACTAAAAACACCTCAAGAAGTTAAACGTCAAAGCATTGAAAAATCAACTGCTATTCTTCTGTTATCAACTGGTTTGTTGTCCGAAACTCAATACTAACAAAGTGGTGGGATGATTCATGCCAGCCACACAAGATGTTTATTTCTCACCATCATTGGGGTATATTCATATTCAAATATTCAATGCTAATTAATACCATTTTGCAATTAATTGTTATACTATCTAGCAAGTGATAGTTAATATTCGGACATTGCTTATATATTACTTGTCATTCAACTTTGTGTTTTATTTTATTTTATTAAGAATTTGAGAAACTCTTACCTTATAAAGAGGAGAAGTATTATTTGAAAAAGGTGTAATATAAACTAATCAAAAAGGTGTAAATTAATGAAAAGTCTATGTCTCTTAATATAAATTACTCAAAAGGATATAAATTGATAAAATAAAAACCTATGTCTTTTGTATTTACTTCTTAAAAAGTGTAACTTGGTGATTAAAAATCTCTATATATATCTCTTAGCATCCAGCTCAAAAGAGACCCTTTTTTTTTTTGGTCAAAAAAAGAGAACCTTCGAAAGTCAAGGGAGATGGCCATCACGATCACAATCCAATATAACTTCGGACTTTAAGTTTGTCCAAAACACGCAATCTGCATATCAACTTTGAAAGCACTTGTTGACCACCCCTTTGATTCCCATTTTAAATGCAAATTTATCGAAATTTTTTTCATTTTAAGTGATATAACTACTCATGGGCCTCCCTTAAATCAAAACCCCGTAACCAGTGGCGGAGGGAGGTAGGCATGAGTGTAGGCTCATGCCTACACTAAAATTATTTTTAAAGTCAGGGGTATTTTAGTAATTTTACTGTTTTTTTTTTTTTTAAACAGCTGGCTGCAGCTGCACTTTCTCTTTATTTGGTTGCTTTTTTTAAATTGTTGTCTGCACACTTTATCTTTCTTTGGTTGCTTTTATATTTCTTTCGTCTTTAACTTAGTTTATGTCTAGAAGCAACAAAGAAGAAAAAACAAAAGCTGCACAACTTTGGCCACTACTCACATACATACATACATCCTGCATCCAAATATTTTTTTGAACAACCAGATCATGGCCACTGGATAATTGCTGTTCTTCATTAAGGTATTTTTTATATTTTTTTTATTTCTCTTAGCTCCATTTAAGATCTTTTATTTTTTTTTTAATTACACTTTTTTCTATCAGCAAATGAGCAAATAGTGTTTTAATGTTTTTGATTATATATATAGTGTAATAGTGATGCAGATGCTTAAAATTAATAACGATATAAGTAATCAGGGAGTAACAACAATTAATTCATGTTTGTATAGAATGGGATAATTTTTTATTTTTTAAAGTATTTTGTGGGTTTGATTTCAATTGGTTGAAATTTGGTTTATTGGAAGGGGAAAGAATTTGGTCTATGGTTCTAAACAATTAATTGCAGATTGAACTGCTTAATTGAGGAAAATGAATTTTAATATAAAAGATAGAGCCTTTATTGTTGGCTGAATTTTTGTTGTTGTAAAACTATATTAATATGGTGATTCTATGCTTTGTATTTTTTTAGTTGATACTTGGTAGATATGCAAGCAGAAGCAGTGAACTAGCAATTTAGACATTGGATGAGATTTTTTTTTTGTTATGTGACTTGTTAATTATTTTTCTCCTTCTGAAGTTAGGTAGATCTACTCTACTTGTTAGAAAATGGAAATTTTGTAGATGTGACCTCAAATCAACACATTAAGTCCAATAGAGAGAGATGTATTTCATGACGTCGACAATGAGCTGATTATTCAACGATTTCAAATTATGTCGAGTCGCCGAGGACAATTATAAAAGGTACTTTTTGTATTACTATAGTCTTTTCTTTTTCTCTCATTAATATGTTATAGCATTATCGTACGAGAAGAGTCATGTCTTGAAGACTATGTATATGTTTTTGTGCTTACATTTTTATACTTGTTATAATTTGTACAAGTTAAATATTATTTTATGTATAAATAAGTATCTTAACATTTTATTACGGATTATATTACTGTTATAGGTGGAGCTAGACACCGGGTGCCTACACTGACTACCGGTGCCTGGCTCCGCCACTGCCCGTAACTGTCATTAATAACAGCTTTTGACTGGAGAGGGATAAAAATTGGTCACATACAAGAACTATTTGAGAACTAGTCCAGGATGTATTAGATACTTGCACAGTATATTCATCGGGTTCTACTTTCCTCCACAATACTTTTATCTAAAATTAATTTCATGTAATTGAGATATATGTATTGCTTAAAATTGTAACAAAAATACTATAGAACGGCCAGATCCTATTCAGCCATGCATCACTCTAATAGTTTAACCCAGTACGTTCTTACCATCCTTTGTATTTGTTCAACTTTCGGCCTCATTTATGAATAAGACTTACCTAGTTTTGAGCCATATATAGGAAGCACATTAATTGCATTACAAGCCGAAGCATGTTGCACCATAAATTCAGTTTATATTCGGGTAAAATATGAAACACCCGTTGTGTTAGTCTAGATGTGCATACTAAACTGTGTTAAATTATAGTAAAACCACTTTAAAGTTAATATTTCATAAATTAATAATCTCTTTTAAATGATAAAATCGTTTGGTTTCATCATGGGACCAATGTGCTCAGGGGCGGAGCCAGAACCTGAAAGTTGGGGGGGCCGAATTTTTTTATTTTGTACAGTATTTTTTATACAGTATTTTTGAGCCAGTAAAAAAAAGATTCAAAAAATATTTTTCCAATGTAATTCAATATAATAAAAGATATATAAGAAAACTAACAAACAAAAGATATAGTGTTTTTTATTATTATTATTGATATGTAGAAATTTTTATAATTTTTTTGGTATAACAAAAGCTAAAATTCACTAACAAAAAATTATTACACCTCACTGAAATTTATCCACTAAAATTATATATTATTACAGAAAATTTATAGTTAAAATAAAATTAATCAAATAAATGAAAAGTATTTCAATCAAATTGCTTACCTTAGGCACTTTTGGTGTTTTGAATTAATTTCATTTCACCCACATCCGCTATAAAAAAAAATAACAAAACAAATTATACATTCATAAAATTATGCAGCCAAAAAAAATAATAAATAAGTATAATATTATTATTATTTATTTGTATGATATATTACCTTAGTTTTGCGTGACTATGTTGTTGTATGTTTTATTATACAATACTAAAGAATTTAAGATAGTTAGAACTTAAGAAGAGGGATTAGAGAATAGAGATGGAAGAAGAAGTGATGAAGCAAAAGAGAATGAGTTTCGGCAAGAATAATAAAAGAAAGAAGTTATTTGTTTTCAATTAAATTGAATTTAATCATAGCAAGAGACAAAAAGTAATAAAGAGACCCACTTTATCCTTTTTTTAAGGAAAAACTTTAGACTCATGCCCCCCTTGGCCCCCCCCGTCCCACCGCCCCTGAATGTGCTAATGTAACCATCTCTATAAAATTATAAAGATAATACATTTGAAATAATTTCCTTGTACTTTGTAGGTATCTAATATTTTATGAAGTAATAATTAGGTAAAAAATACCTAATAAATTGACTATGAGATTTTCTCAAAATTTGAATAATGAGTATTTTTTATTTATTTATGAAAGTTAAAATCTAGCTCAATCTTATCTCAAATACATTTCAAGTGTTTGTTTTGATTTAACTCATATTGTATGCACTTGTCTTAACGCATAGTTCAATGGACAGTACTTAATTGGCTACTTTGATTTTTAATTTGGTCAATAAATTGAATTCCTCGAACCTTGTTAAGTGAATAACTACAACTTGTTTACTGTGAGGCCCAAAAAAAGAACACTAAAGAAATATTTATAAATTAATAATTATTAATTTATGGTAAATTGATATTTATCTATATTAATAGTCTTTAAATAGTTCTAAAATTATTAATTAAAAATAGACTATACTATAATTTTGATAAATATTCATTTTTAGTGGTACAAAATTATTATTTAATTTGTCACACGGTGATAAAGACGTCAATTCTTTTCACCTAAACACATACTAAAGTGAACTACATCCATCCACTTGTTCTGCATCGTAGTTGGATAGATTTCTCGGTATATATATATATTCAATATCATGGGTCCACATTAACATGTTTTTCAAACCTGATGTGTTTATTAAAAGTAATTGTTTTTGAGAAAGTATATACTGTATTGGAATTTTACAAGAAGCAGAGTAGGCAAAGACCATCTGAAATGTAAATTGCCATATATCAAGTTGATATCTCATACTTGCCCAAAACCTTCAATTAATGAAACATGACATTGAAAAATAGTGGCCATTTCTAGACCTCTAATACATACAAAGATTAAGGACATCATATTTATTTTTGTATTCTTATTAGAAATCAACGACCGAATAAACTTATACTTATTGCCTTAAATATCAAAGATTAAGGACATCATATTTATTTTCCTTTTGCTTCTTCTTGACTCTGATAAAGATTTAGCCACTATTGCACCCCGTTAGAGCTTCAAATAGTAAGGCCACATATATTATATTCGTGAAGCTCTAATAAATCAATAAACAACTAGCTAAAAGTAATGGCTTGTTCCTAGCATAATCATTGTGCCATTTCTATTTATAAAATGAATTAAAAAAGGAAAAATAACAAAACTAAAGATATACAAAAGAAATGACGCAGTATAGCAAACCCCTTTGATGTGGACAAGTGTAGTTATTCGTTAAGTGAAAAAGACATGAATAAATTAGGAGTTGAAGCAAGTCTTCACATAAGCTAATAAATGTGTAAATTAACTCGCGAACTTTGGTCAACAACAAGTTCACTCTTGGAGTATGACAAAAAGAATGAAACATCATCTAGATTTATGAATCTTTAATTCTTGGTTATGCTACACGGATATTATACCTGCTTTGCAAAGGATAAATTATCAAAGATCAATTTAAGAAATTATTGTTTTATTTTTCACATTATTTAGAATGTCTTTGCGGATAATTTTTAAGAAAACGCAAGCTCTTAAGTCTTAATGGGGGGTAAACGTCAACACTATTACGTCATAATTTCTTTTTTGGTTGAATAGTTGAATATTTGAATATAATATAAAGTCATAATAGATATGAAAAAAGTAGGCAAGAAATCTGTGGCCGGACCCAGTGACCACACTAGATACGAGGAGATTCAAAAATATTCGCAGGTTGAAAAGAACAATATTGATTTGAGAAGAAACAAGCAAAGAAATATGAGCATGAAGATCTAGTATTAAATTACGCAGGATTATTAATAGATAATATATAGTACTCTACGAGATAGAGCTCCTCAATCCATGATTATTAAAAACGTGAAAACTGTTACAAAAGAAGACGCCTGCATGCTGATTTAATCTAGACTCTAGACCCAAGACACCATGAAACGAAACTTGTAAACCGCGCGCAGAAAAATCTCAAAACGGAGCGAAATTCTGAAACCCCATAGATCAATCCGATTTGATCTTTTTAGGAACAACAACAGTGAGCACGCCATCCGCCATGGTAGCCTTAATCAGATCCATGTTGGCTTCTTCAGGCAGGTTGAAGCGGCGGTGGAAGTTGCCAAAATTCCTCTCCATGCGGTGGCACACGTAACTATTCTCCTCCTCCTCCTCCTCCCTCCACGCACCACCGATCAGAAGAACTCCGCCTTCTTGGAGCTCCACCTTCACTTCCTCCTTCTCCAGCCCAGGAACATCAACCCTGATAATGTGGGCTTTTCGAGTCTCCTTCCAGTCAACTTCACCCATGGCAAATTGGCTTGTGTGGTAGACTGGTGACATAATACATGGATGATGAGTCTATTTATAGCAAAACGAAAGGGGCCTACTTGTCGAATAAATAAACGCAAGATTAATTATTGACAAGTGGATGTACATAGTTTGTTGGAACTTAGGTCCCAACTTTTGGTGGGACCTTTTGGAGGCGAGAGCCTGAAGTGACATTGTCACCAGTAATAATTATTAATTTATGGTAAATTCATATTTATCTATATTAATAGTCTTTAAATAGTTCTAAAATTATTAATTTAAAATAGAGTATACTATAATTTTGATAAATATTCATTTTTAGTGGTACAAGTTGGCCTAAGCCGCTGATGCTTTCACATCCGAAGGATTTTGGGATCTGTGACTTTTTTTTTTTTTGGTTTGGTAAGAGTAAGATTGGCTCCAACACTTTCTCTAAAATAATTTTTTAGTTATTTTAAGAAGGTAAATGTTTAAATTATACTCCAATAACTTTCTTATGAGGGACTTCCTAAAATTGGGAGTCTCTTTTTTTTTTTTTTTTACTTGGCTTTTTACATGTAGTGGCTCTCTATATCTGTAAAATTTGAAAGATCATTTTTTATAATTGTGAAATTAAATTAATTTTATTTCTAACTTATTATAATTTTTACGAAATTTTAAATTTTAATGACAATTTTTTAGTTGAATCGATACCGATTTTTTTGAAAAAATAAAAATAAAAATAAAATAAAAAAATAATATTAATTTAAGATATAATAAGATAATAAAAATTAAAATAGAATGTCATCATTAACAAATAAAAAATAAAAAATCAAATAATATGTATAATCAAAATACAGATATATTATATTAAAATAAAATAAAGAGCCTATAAAATAGAAAGCCTCTAAAATACGGATATTTTAGTTTTTTTACTTTAATATATACCTAAAAAAATTTAATTAAAAAGAAAAAAATAATAATATGTATAATGAAAAAAAAATATTATAAACTTTGATAGAAAATAATGATTAGTAATTAAATAGTATATCATCATTAAAAATAAAAAATGTAAATAAAAAAATTAAAATGTTGTGTTTGATCTAAAATAGAGATATATTAGAGTAAAAATAAATAAAAAGTCCCTAAAATAGAGAAATTGTTGGAGTTAAACTGAAATAGGGAGTTCCTAAATAAATTTGTTAACATTTTTAGAGACTCTGTACTTTTTAGAGACCCGAATCCACTTTTGATGATTTTAATCTCTACTTTATAAAATTTTATTTTACCAAATAAACTATATTATATAATAATTATACGATAGTAGAGTCTCTACTAAAGACAACCTTAACTTGCTTCAGTCTAAACCACATTCTTTTGAATGACAAAAAAAAAAAAAAAAAAAACCACATTCTTTGGCTCGCGCTGGTGTTGGGTGTTGTGTTTGACCCATTCTTTTACTTTCACGCGAAGAAAACTTATTTATTTTGGTATAATTATTGAACGCTAAAATCATAATTCAAATGTTTAACTAGTTCTTGTCTTTTTTTTCTTTTAATTCATGCGAGCCAAAGGTTTTTTTTTTTTTTTTAATTCAAAAAGATCTAAGATCACGTAACGAGTGAGACTCAAGATCACGACCTCTGGTATATATAATAAATTACATATCACTTGACCAAAATCTTAAAGATATTTTACATCCCTTGAAATATTACACACAATAATAAATTTCGGAACCTCTCACATTTAAAACGAGAAATTTATAACTAGACCAAATAGTCAATGGTCAAATGATAACTATTTCAATTAAGTCGTTTGTTATTTTTCTGTATAATGCATGTTGGATCTATTTTCCTTCTTGAAAAATGACTTCGTTTAGACTATAATGTATTTAAATTAAGTAGTAGTTTAGTTATAATATATTGTACTATGTCATAATCAAAAATATAATTTTAAGCATAAAGTCAATTATTTTTATTTATAATTTATATAAAAAAATTGATGCATAAATAAGGGTTTCGGATCCCCTGACACTGACGCTATAGTGCCCTCGACTTCAATATCTGCTTTCGTCACTAATTATTTATAATTTAGTATTTAATATTTTTTAATCAAATTATAAAATACATCAAATCTTCTAATTACTTAAATTTTACCATATTTAACAAAACAATAATAGCCATACGTTTCAATTGTATAATCAAACAATTTAACAAAACAAAAATAAGAAGTGAGTACTGATGATAGCTCGAGTCCAAGAAGCAATACGATTCCAAAAGAAAAGACGAAAAAAAGCCTTTGACTTTTCGGTCCTAAATTATATACAAGTATTTTAAATTAAACCTTATTGAGGCGGAGGCAAGTAAGAGTCAGTAAAGGTTGCAGTTCCCAACCTCCACTGATTTATAAAAATGTTAAGATTTTTATGTATTTTTTAAAAAAAAAAAAAAAATATCTATGTATTTTTAGTTAAAAATAATAGTTAACTCTATTGAAAAATAAAAGTACTCGTATAGTTTAAAAATTATGAATTTTAGTCTCTAATGACTCATAAAAACGTTAAAATTTCTATTTTTTGAAAAAAAATTAAATATTTATGTATTTTTAATTAAAAAAATTAATTAACTCCTCTAAAAAAAAAATACTCATATAATTTAAAAATTATAAATTTTAACTTTCACTAACAAAATTTTTTAGCTCCGTCTCTAGTTATCGTATACATCTACATATATTGTAACATAGTAATACTCTTGTCCCAAAAAAAAAAAAACACATTGTAGTACTCCAAATTAAAGATGAATTGGAGATGTAACTTTACGTACTCCAATTTTTTAAGTTAACAGAAACGGGAATATGGGCAGATAGAAAGCAGGACTATATTTTTTGGGATGAGTTGATCTTCCATCCATGTGCGGCTAATCTGTCGCAAATGATGGAGATCATTGATTTTTTGAATAATGTATTCAACCGTGAGATATTTACTTAGTTTTTAAAAAAAAATATTATTAGATGTAATAGCCAAATTACTCTTAGTTATATTAAATAGACATGTATAAATATAATATGTTCCAATTGAATGATATAGGAACTCAGTTAGCGTAATCTGATTATTAGATTATCGAGTATAACTCAATCATCAACTGGTAAATTTGTGAGTGCAGCGATGTATCACTACACATGCACCATATTAAATTCTAGAGTAGTAAAAATTGTTACGGTCTAATCGTACGTATTTACGGTCATTAATATATTATATGCAATATGATTTTAGAGCAGTGAAAAGTGATATAGTCTAATTGTATATATTCACGACATTTAATATTTTGCATGCAATATATTCTAAAGTTGAGTAAAAATAAAAATATTAAATTTCATATGAAACCCACTTTTGTCAATTTGCCCATTTCCAACTGCGGTAAATTTGCTGCTGATGGATGGAAGAGCTTTTGGGATTATGTAAGTTGAAGAATAATAGTGAGGTGACTAGTTATATGGCTTAAAGTAGTCACGTCTTGTTTTTGTTTTTCTAAATATGGTTTGATTATACAATGGAATCGTATAGTTTCCAGTTGTTTTGTTAAATATGACAAAATCTAGGTAATTAGAAGATTTAATGTATTTAATCTTTTGGTAAAATAATTTCTAATCATAGTTACAAGGATGGTGTAAAAAGATTACTATAGACATATGTTATATTTAATGACATGTAATATTACTCGGAAGGTACATTATGTAAAATTAAAGCATGTTGTTTTGGCCTTGTCATTTGCTCACTTCATCCTCGTAACAGTCGTTCCAGCTGATTTGTCATTATTAGGTCTGATGCTAACTTCTATTTGTTTGTTTTTTATTTCTTTGGAAAGGACTTCTGTTATGTTGCAGTTGGTTAAATTATCTTTTTATTAAATGAAAGCCTTATCCGATTACAAAAAAAGAAAAAAAGAAAAAAACTGTCATTAGCAGCTGTTTTTGACTAGTGAGTGGTCAAAGTTGGACCCACACAAAAACAATTTGGAATACTCTTTAAAACCTCCCAGTCACGTCAGTCACCAAAGTCTCCAATGGAAATTATGTCATTGGTTCTTAATATTGTCGTATTTTTTAAATCAATCTTTATTGTTTTAAAAAATTTATACTAGTCCATATTTTTTCACAAACTTATTCAAACAAGGCCTGCTATTAAAAAATTCTTTAGTTTTAACAGATTTATTATTCTATATAAGGGTAAATTTGTTTTTTAGATTCTTTCCTTTTTCTTCTAATTTTTCTTCATCTTTCATCAAATTCACAATTATCTCTCACACACACAAACCCACAATTATCTCTCTCATCACACACACACATTTCTTTCTTTTATTACCAGCACACACGTTTCTCTAACAATTTCAAGTAATTAATTATTGTTCACAAGCCTTATTTTAATCATACAGAATTAAAATAATCGGATTGCCGACATATTAATGCGTCTGTATGAGATCACACTATAAAGAAAAATGCTACAAGTTCATCGTTGTAAATAAAAAAACTCTTTATTATATTCTAGCCTTCATATCCTCACCAGCATTGCTTTTCTCAACACCTCATACTCAAAACAAGCCTTAAAGTTCTCTACTTCTGCACTCAGGTCAACTCCACTTGCTTTTTTTTATTTAGGAGACTTTGAGCATGTTCTTATCCCTTATTTTCATTTTACTAAAACAACTCTCTTATATTTAATCTATTTGTTATTTTAAGAAATATTTAGTTCAATTTTAATTCAGTAACTTCTCAATTTTAGTCATTTGACCATTGGGAGACGTGAGTAATGTGATAGGCTTAGTTAGGTCTTTTTTCTCCCATATGTGGATATATAAATTGTGTTTGGAACACATGTAAAATTAAAATTAATACTTATATTTTACGTAAATACGCTTCTTTTATTCTATTCAACAAATTTAAAAAACATGAATTTACAAATTCTACATTTTGAGCAGTGATTTTGGTAAAATATAAGAAAATTCATGATTTAAAAATTTTAAATTTTAAATTTTCTAAAAAGGTGCTTCAAAAACCAAAAATTAAATTTGAAAATAAATTCCACATTAATTTTATAAAATTAATTTGTCTCAAACAATCTGTTAAAGTCATTTCTAATTCTATGTTTAATTTTGAATATTCTCATTAGCATCTTTCCATACACATTTAGGCCGGACGATTTTTTTTTTTTGGTCATAAGGGCGGCCGATTTCCACTCGCTTCACTTTGTCAATTCCGTAATCTATCCTGCAGCGGGGTAGCTTGTGACCCCGCAGCACTTTTCTTTGTTTTTTTTTTCTTTGGTCTGTCCAGCAGCAGCACTTTTCACTATCTCTTCTCTCATGCATCTCGGCGTCAGCCCATTAATCGTCATTGGGTGGGGCCTACCTATAGTATGGGTAGGGAGGCCAGATTCCAGATGCATGACCAGGATATTCCTTTCCAGCCCCTCAACTTATCCATGACAACATAATATTCTATGATATCCACATTAAGATATTAAATATGTCACATGACTATGTGATTTGATTATTCCATAAAATATAATATCATTTTCAAATAAGAGTCACATGTAGAGATTCAATGAAATTTTTAAAAAAAATAATAAAAATTAAATTAATTTTTTTTAAAAATAATAAAGGTTAAATTGACTAAATTTGAATAATAAAAATTATTTTAAATAATTTTTATAAATATTAAAGATCACTATAAATTTTTTAAAATATTAAAAACTCTATTAGAAAAATATGTAAACAATACGGACTAAGTATGAAATTTACCCATTTGATTCACTTGGCCTGGGCATTAAATCAATATTTTTGGTCCAAGTAGTCTTCGCTTTATAATGTCAAATTGTGTGGATTTCGAGTTTCATGGTCAGCCGCTGGTTGCGTCTAGGGATGGCAATGGGTAGGATTTAAATTCAAATTTGACGGGTATCCGACTTAATTATAAACCCGTTTATCAAACCGATGGAGTATCCGTTAGAGTTTGATTTTTACAAATGATTATCGACGGGTAGTCCGATAGGGTTTGGTAATAGTAATTTTAAAAAATTCGAAACCCGAGAACCCGATTAGTAATTTAGTAAAAATAAATTAATAAAAATATTTATATATTTACATACATTTACAAATAATATATTATTTAAGAAAAAATATAATTTTAATATTGGTCCAAGAATAATAGTTGTGGGCTATAGCTCAAATCTTATTATCAGTTATTAACCCTCATAGTTTAGGTTTACATATTCTTTTATCTAATTCAAATAACACAACCACTTAATTGCTGAATAATTCAAACGAGAATAATAATTTACAATTGTGACAAATACTTTTTTTTTTCCTCAGGTTATTTCGTATTATTATGGAAGGATGATAACTTCTCAGCATAAAGATTTTGTTGAATGTTTCTAGTAAGTTTAAATTTATTTTTAGACAAGGACTTTAATTTTTTTTTAATCCATTGCGATTTGTCATTATTTTAGGACTTCTTTTCATTTCTTTTAAAAACCTTTTAAGTTTTTTTTTTTTAAAAATATATATTTTTTTATTCATTAACAGGTCGGGTCAGGTACCCTCGGGTTTTTAAATATTTAACTGGTTCGGATTTGGTAAGTAAAATATAAACTCGACAAGTTACCGTCATGTGTTTGGTAAAATATAATTTAAACGGGTTCGGGTTCGGGTTTGGTTTTATAAATTTTAGTGGATATTCGACCCGTTGCCATTCCTACTTGCGTCCAGTCCTGCAAATATATACACGTGTGGCATAGCCTGTTTAATTCTTCGTTGACCTATAACTCCTAGATTAACGGACCTAGTGGCATAGCCGGTCTTAACATATGCTTTTATCTAATTTCGGAAAAAAACTCAATTTAGTTTCTAAGATTTAGCATAAAAACCAAACAAGTCTCTGTGCTTTGTAAAAATATGATTTTACAGGGACCTATTTGGTCTTTATGTTAAACCTCAAAGACTAAATTGGTTTTTTCCCATATAATTTCTAAGGATTTTTTTTTGTTGCCTCATATGGGGCCATGAATAAAAAGTTGACTCTACTTGCATGAAGTTTACATCTTTGTAAGTTATGTTTCATATGAATAACATTCCTACGCTAAATTTGTCAATTTCTCTAGATGTAGAGAACTTGTTCAAAATCTCTACATATTGGGAAAAAAAAAAGGAAAACTATTGGAGTTGACCTTATGGCTGTTTAGATGAGGGATTGGGGATGGGGGTGTTTTTATGCTTGAATTAAAATAATATATTTAATTAAAACAAGAAAATATTTTGGAATAAAATAAAAAATAGAGAATCTATAAAATAGGAAAGTTGTTGCAGTGAAACTAAAATATGAATTCTCTAAAAACATAGATTGAGTAAATGTAGAGAAACTGTTGAAGTGAAATTGAAATAGAGAATCTTTATATGTAAAAAAATTGTTCAAAATCTATATATGTAGGGAAAAAAAATAAGAAAGTTATTGGAGTTGACTTTATTCAGCTTATAAATTCTTGAGGCATTGACATGATAAGTGTTTCTTCTAAGTTTGCATGGTAGGTTTGAATAACAGCTCGGGTGGGAGGTAGGGGTAACAGCTGGGAGGTTGGGGAGAGGGGGTAAGGGTGTCGTGCTAGGGGGTAGGGGTGACGAGCTAGGTGGGAGGTGGGGGGTGGGGAGTGGGTAACTGGCTAGGGGGTGGGGTGGGATGGGTGGTGTTAGGGAAGATGACTATTTTTATTTTTTATTTTTTAAATAGGGTAATTTGGTAAATTTTTATAATTATTTAATGGATAAATTCATTAAAAATTAATAAAAAATCTCACTTAATGCGTGTAAAATATAATCTCCGTTAAATTTAACGGATTTTTTAACGGCACCGGAATATTGTACATTTTTTAAAAATCACAAAAATTAGTTCATTGGATTTTTGAACTATAATGTGTGTTGTGCACTTTTGCTAAATTACAAGGGGGTATGGTGCACTTCATCATATACATACATAAACCTAAATTATATACAAGTATTTTAATTTAAACCTTATCATATACATACATATAATGTAACATAGTAGTTGAGAGGGTTGAATTAGTCCTTCACCTCAAGCTCAGTAGTGTCTTGCTGAATAAGGTAAAGAAACATGAGAATGAAGACCCGTATTTTCCCTCAGACGTGAAAATGAGTTAGTTTGTCCTATCTCAATTAATCACTAGTAGTTAAGAGCAATTAATGAGAGTGAATTATCTTCATTCGAAGCATTCAACGGACTATTTACCCTTTGAATAAAGCTATTATTCAATGAGTAATACATTTATATCACATCTGATATTAATATGAGATTAGGAAGCAGTTTGCGGGTTGGATCCACCCACTCCAGGTCGGTCGGTTATGTACACCCATATTAATAGTATTCCACAATTCAGATGCGTGTAAAATTGTGGATGAATTGGGGATGCATTTTTTGAAGTTAACAAAAACAGGATAATGGGCAGATAGAAAGCAGGACTATATTTTTGGGATTATGCGAGTTGAAGAATAATAGTGAGCAACTAGTCGTATTGCTTAAAATAGTCAGGTTTTGTTTTTGTTTTACTAAATATGCTTTGATTATACAGTAGAATTGTATAATTTTTATTTGTTTTACTAAATATGACAAGATTTAAGTAATCAAAAGACTTAATATATTTAATATTTTTGTAAAATACTTTCTAATCATAGGTACAAGGTTAGTGTAAAAAGATTAGCATAATCCGTACATTATATTTGATTACACATAATATTAGTCAGAATGTACAATATATAAAATTATAAATAATAATATTGTAAATGATCAGCCAAATCCTTGGATGTCAAAAATTAGAACATGTTCCATGGCCTTATCATTCATTCACCCTCGTAATTGTCATTAACAGCTGTTTTTGACTAGAGAGGGATCAAAGTTGGACACATACAAAGAACTCTTTGAGAATAAGTCCACGAAGTATCATTGAATTTCTCGTGACATTTATTATTCCTAATAATTAATTTTACAAAAGGATAATTGTGGAGTGCAGATAATATATATATATATATATATATATGAGAGAGAGAGAGTGTGAACCTTTAGCCCATATTATTTCACAAACTTATTCATACAAGTCTTGCGATTAAAAAAATTCTTTAGTTTTAACAGATTTATTATTTTATGTAAGGTAAATTTATCTTTTTGATTCTTTCCTTTTTCTTCTAATTTTTCTTCATCTTCATCAAACCCACAATTATCTCTCTCACACACAAAGACACGTCTCTCTCACTCTCTCTCACACACAAACCTAGACACGTCTCTCTCTCACACACATTTCTTTCTTTTTTTACAAACACACACGTTTCTCTCTTAACAATTTCGAGTTTAAATAATTTTTTTTTTTTGTTGGTAAGTTCAAGTAATTAATTATTGTTCACAAATCTTATTTTGATCGTACAGAATAAAAAAGATGGGATTGCCGACATATTAAATGTGTCGTATTGCTAACATATTAAAATGTGTCCGCATGAGATCACACAATAAAGAAAAATGGTACATGTTCATCTTTGTAAATAAAGACTCTTTATTATATTCCAGCCTTTATATCCTCGCCAGCATTGCTTTTCTCAACACCCCATACTCAAAACAAGCCTCAACGTTCTCCAGTTCTGCACTTAGGTCAACTCCACTTGCTTTTTTTTATTTAGGGGACTTTGAGCATGTTCTTATCCCTTATTTTAATTTTACTAAAACAACTCTCTTATATTTAATCTATTTCTTATTTTAAAAAATCTTTAGTTCAATTTTAATCCAGTAACTTCCCAATTTTAGTCATTTGACTGTTGGGAAACGTGGGTAATGGGGTAGGCTTAGTTAGGTCTTTTTCCTCCCATATTTGGATATATAAATTGTGTTTGAAACACATATAAAATTAAAATTAATACTTATATTTTACATAAATGTACTTTTTTTTAATTCTATTCAAATTAGCCTTGTCATATAAAGGTTATCATCACATCCATTATTGCTATTATCATAAAATTGTCTAAAAAAGTAAAAAAAGGACAGAGTGAAATTTTTAGTAAAATTAAATATAACAAAAGAATCATAACTTTAACCACCAGTTCAAAATTATAAAATAAACATACATTTCACATGACAAAAGAGACTTAAGTTCAACCATACATTTAATATGAAAAAATAATTTGAAGAGAAAGTGGGGGAGTGGTGTTAGTTTTTATTTTTTTTCTTTGTATTTTATCCAAACTTCATCTCTTAAACATAAGATCAATTTTGTACTCAAAATATAAGCAATAGATTTAAAAAACAATAATTTACAAATTCTAGCTTTTGAGCAATGATTTGGGTTTAGTATAAGAAAATTTAGGATTTGAAAGTTTTAGATTTTCAATTTTTTAAAAATGTACTTCAAAAATCAAAAATTAAATTTGAAAATAAATTCCACATTAATTTTATAAAATTAATTTGTCCCAAACAATCTATTAAAGTAATTTCTAATTCTATTTTTAATTTTGAATTATTCTCATTAGCATCTTTCCATACACATTGAGGCCGGCCGATTTTTTTTTTTGGTCATAAGGGCGGCCGATTTCTATTGTTGTCACTCGCTTCACGTTGTCAATCCCGTAATGAGTAAGCTATTTTGCAGCGGGTTAGCTTGTGACCCAGCAGCACTTTTTTTTTTTGGTCTGTCCAGCCGCACTTTTCACCATCTCTTCTCTTAGGATCTCTTCAATGAGCATTATTATTCACAAAAACTTATATTTTTTGGTAATTTTTAGATATTTGAGTCTTTATTTTTACTCAAATCTCCAATGAAACCACTATTTTTTAGAAATTTGAGTTAAAATAGAGATCTAATTTATTTTTTTGACAATAAATTTAGAGACCTAAAAAGTGATTGAATTTTTATTTTAACTAAAATATCTAAAAAGTGGTGGACCTTATTAGAAATTTGAATAAACATAGAAATCCGCATCTCTAAAAATTATTAAAATAATAAATTTTTTGTGAATAATAGTATCCATTGAAAATATCTTTATGCATCTCAACGTCAGCGCATTAACTATGATTGGGTGGGGCCTACCTATAGTATTGGTAGGCAGGCCAGATTCCAGATGCATGACCAGGATACTCCTTTCCAGTCCCTCAACTTATCCATGACAACATAATATTCTATGATATCCACATTAATATACTAAATATGTCACATGACTATGAGTTTGATTTGGGTAAATTTCACACTTAATTCTTATTATTTATATATTTTTTAAATTAGTCTTTAATATTTTACATAAATTATATTAATTTTTAATATTTACAAAGTGATTTAAAATACTTTCTATTATTTAAAATTAATCGATTTAATTCTTATTATTTTTCATAAAATATAATATCATTTTCAAATAAGAGTCACCTGCAGAGATTTAATAAATTTTTTTTAAAAATAATAGAGATTAAATTTATTTTTAAAAAAATAAAAAAGACTAAATTAATTAAATTTAAATAATTATTATATATATATTAAAAATTACTATAATTTTTTTAAAATATTAAAAACTTTATTAAAAAAATATATAAATAATACGGATTAAATATGAAATTTACCCGTTTGATTCACTGGGCCCGGGCATTAAATCAATATTTTTGGTCAAAGTAGTCTGCGCTTTATAATGTCAAATTCTGTGGATTTCGAGTTCCATGGTCCGCCACTGGTTGCGTCCAGTCCTGCACATATATACACGTGTGGTGTAGCCTGTTTAATTATTCGTTGACCCTTAATTCCTAGATTAACGGACCTAGTGGCGTAGCCGGTCCTAACATATGCTTTTATATAATTTCGGAAAAAAATCAATTTAATTTATGAGATTTAATATAAAAATTCAATAAGTCATTGTATTTTAGAAAAATATAATTTTTAATGAACTTATTTAGTCTTTATACTAAACTTCAGGACTAAATTAACTTTTCCCCATATAATTTCTAAGGATTTTTCTTCATTGCCTCATATGAGGCCATGGAATAAAAAGTTGGGTCTACATGCATGAAATTTACATCTTTGTAAGTTATGTTTCATATGAATAACATTCTTATGCTAAATTTGTCAAATTCTAAAAAAGATTATTTTATTATGATTGATTTAATGTCAATATTTCTAGGATTTTTTATTAATTTTTCAACACTACCCATAACTCAGAAAAACAAAAATATCATACAATATGGATAAATAACGTTACATTTTTATACTTTTGCTAATATTTGAGTAAAATTTATAAATTTAAATTCCTTTTTTTAAAAGATTTTGAAATTTTAAAATTTAGAATTTAGCAATAAAATATTATTTTAAATATAAATTTAAATTATAAAACTTTAGTTTAACTTAAAAAATTAATATTTTTTTATTAATTTCATTTTTAATTCTATGTTTTCCGACCAAAAAAAATTCTATGTTTAATTGTCAATTATTCTCATTTCCATCTTTCCTACCGCAGACTTTGCGTCATTTCTATTTATAAAAATAAACAATTAAATGAAAGGAGGATTACAGAAGAATAAAGCACATAATTAAAACAATGTTATCCCTATCTTCTTTCTGATTGAAAAGTTTTCATTTAAACTACCATATATAAAATTACATCTCGGTAGATTAAACATTCTGAGTTAGTTGATTAGTTTTAAGCTAATAGCTGAACCAAAGTCTTTACAAACGTATTAGAATAGGTTATAAGACAAAGTGTAGACTCTCCCCTTGCATTGTTTGCGAGTCCTAGACAAGACATTTCGCTTTTTTTTGGGGGAGAAGGGGGAGAGATAGTGACACACTATCCCATATTGGTTATGTAAAAAGACTTGTGTTCAGTTTATAATAACTTGAGTTCTCTACTTCTGTGAACACAGGTTTAGTCCATGTGCAATTAGAGCTTTTAATTAACAGGTGCAGTTAAAAAAATTGAAACTTATTTCTCAAAAAAAAAAAAAAAAAATGAAACTGAGCCTGGTTGGATACAGAAACAGAAAGGCATTTACTTGCACATAAAATTGCAAGGTTACGAGCATGCAAGCTCTGAAAATATACTGTGATGCACCTAACATATGGTTCAATTGGATTTTGGCTCTTCATCTCCTCCTTCCTCTACTTTCTCAGATTTTGATTTATCTGGAGCAGTCCAACCCAGCACTTTCACAGCTCTTGGCACCGCAAATATATTCTTCCCCTTGACCTCGACGTTATCATCCCTATGCCTTTCACCAGCAGATTGAGTGTGTAATTTGCTGCTCTCTTTGCGATCTTTGGGAGAATCTTCTCAAACACAACTTCTGAAAAAATTTAGGAATTACTTTTACAATTGAAAAATGCATCTGGATAACAAGGCTGAATCGCGCGGTTAAAAGCACGGAGTACACAATCATCAGAATTTTGCCAAGTACATGCAACAACTTTTTTAACAGTAGCGAGAAGATTTTTTTTTTTAACAGTAATCACAGATAGCAAAAGTTTAATAACCAACTGCCAACATAAACCAAGCATGGGAAACCTGGAAATAAAAGTGCAAGGAGTTCGTGCAACTTTCTTCGCATATAATATTGCCAAAAAGCACCCGTATGTTATCTAAGCATTTCAGCCAAAAAGAATCTCTTAATTGTAGCTAGGTATGCAATCTGCTCAATGTTGAAGATGCCCAGTGCATCAAGATAAGCAATAATTTTTATTGTAGTTGGTAAGCAATGTGCTCAATGTCAAACTTGCAAAGTGCATTGAGACGAGCACAATTTTTTCTGAAGCTGTAAGCTTCCTGTGACATTAAAACTAAATATAGTAGTCTTTATTTCTAATCAATAAACTTATTTGTCCTCTATGCTTTTCCAACAAGACAAAGTGCATGATATTCAATAACAGAAATACCCAATCTTTAAACTGCATGCAAGATCTGCTTATACAATTGCTCAAATTAGCATCAAACATCTGAAATAGAATGAATGAAAGCCAATGTTTACATATACAAAATTGAGGAAATACCCTTGATTTTTTGGTGAACATGTCTCTCAATATTCAAATTGCAACCACTCCATCACTGAAGAAACTGCAGATATCATCATCGCTTGCCTGCCGGAGTTATCATTGACCAATAAGTTTGTTGCCGACAGGAGTTATCGTTGACCTTTATGGAACAGGAAACTGGTTTTTGATTGTGCTCTAGTGGCAAATTCCGTATTAAGTGAGAATCTGAAACTTGCCTGCAAGCTAAGGTTTGGTATAAAGACGGTGCATTGGTCATTGTAATATTTGGGCTTCTGATGAGACCTCTTTCCGGTCTCTTTCTCATTTGTCCTCAATAGCATGCTATTCTGGCCTCCAACAGCTTCCACTTCACCAGGTTCAGTTGATTCCTTTGCTTGACCTTTGTGGAATTTGTTGCTTATCTTCAGGTTCTGAGTGATATCTTTGCGGCGTTTTGCTGGAGACTGATTGTCAGCTGAGCTAGAAATTAGCTTTCTCTTTTCACGGGCATTCTTTTCAGTGGAAATCTCTCCCTCAACTGTAGATGGAGCGGTACTTTTGATCTCCTCCTGTAACCTGAATAGCTGTAGTTCTTCTAGACGAGGAGCCACCTGAAGCGGAGGAATGGGTGAACACATCCAACAAAGATCAGAGAGAAAAATTTCTCTGTTCAAGGCACTCAAGAAAACAAATAATGCTGAGCTACCAACAAACAATACTATCACCTGATATCTCTATAAATAAAATGACACCAAATCAACCTTACACTTCCAGGAGAAATGCCATGCTGAAGACCACAAAGTAATCAAGCACTGAAACCCTGCCTTCAAAACACAAGAATGACTTTTTGAAGCATCAACCACACAATCGGCGCACAAACTTTCCATATTTCATAAACACCACATAAATTTTCTTTTACTAAATAACGGAAAATTTATTAATTGCCACTTAAGACACCAATAAACTATATTAAAGATAAAACTTATATGATATAAGATCTTGAATTATACAGTTGACTGATCTGATGTCCATGTTTCAGCAAGAAACCTGATTTTCCTGCGTAATCCTCCATTAATTCATTACTCATAGAAAGCGCAAATTTAAAGGGTCGAAATTGGATATTATCAGAACCATGTTGGAAAATTCACGTTAAAACAAGTAATTAGCCTACAAAGACATGGTGCTCTGCCTCAAAAGTAGTAATCTTTTGCCTTCCCTCTCACATTTCTGTGACAGTGATACTCTAGAAATATGCTGGTCAAACTACAACCATGAATTTTAGTTCATCCTTTAAGACCTATCAAACTTATGCTCAATGCATCTGGAGCACTATCAGTGGATCCCTTATGGTAAAATGTACTTGTGGATTTAATGGAAGATCAAACAACTCCATTTATCTACTTTACCAATTGTCCCTCCTCTGAATTTTAAAAGTTCATACATCCACCCTTTAAATCTCATTTTCCTGTTTCTATTTCCCATATTAGTGTGTGTATCACGTGCATATACCTAATCCATAATCAAAAAAGAATATAAGAAAATTAAATGTGAAACTGCATTTCTCACTCATAAATGTAGGAGTAAAACGAGAGGAAGCTAGCACAGAGGCCTATGTTCACAATTATTATAAAATAGCCAATGAACGTTAAAAGATAGATACCCGACTAACAACAGTTGATTGAACAATTTTGTTAATGTTAATGAAGGCATGGCACGGACTCCTTAAAATAACACATTCAGCCAGAAAATACTAGAAACAACAGATAGAAAATGTTAAGTCCAGTTTATTACAATGATTTGACACATAAGACCCATGCTAAGTACCACGAAGAACCTGTGATCAAATTACGAATAACATGTAGCAAAGCAGAAATTGTCTGGATGCATGAAGTTGCAGATGAACCCAGAACAGACGGCAAAGCTGTGATATGAAACCGATTGAAAATGTGTAATGGATAAAACATATACCCAGAGCTAAGAGAAATCTCGTCTTTAGCCCACTCCTGACACATATCAGGAGTCAAAGGAAACAAAGCACTCATCGCCTCCCTTGCCTGCCACAGCTTGTCTAGCTCTCCTTGCTTCCTTAAAGCCCTAATATACTACACAACCAAAACAAAGTTCCAAATCTTCTCTTCAGTTAAGCTCTAAAGAAAAATCCATGCAATACGGGACTGAATATCATGAATTAAACTGAAAAACATATGCACATCCACATGGATACATATATACGCTTGGGAGCCTGCACACACCCAATAAAGAAGAGCAAACACATATGAATAAGAGGAATAGGAAGTTATTAGAGTTGAGATCGAGAAATCCTATGGGGAATTCTAATTAATGCGATAAGTACGCACCAAAGTCCCTAACACGACTGAACATAATTCTTCTTTTATTTTAATTACCATGGGGAATTAAACTAAATATACAAAATCAATTTCCTATCCTCCTTACCAATAATTATCAAGATAGAAAAAGAAATATTCAAGTTTTTACATATCATATTCTTCAATTGAGAAGTGGAAAATATATAAATGCGCATGTTAATTATTAGGTCATTAACAGATAAACGAATTTGTGCATAATGATGAAATACATGTCAAATATACATAAAATCAAGAAAAAATTGCAACATATGCAAATGAAAATCTAAAAAAAAAAAAGAAAAAAAAAAATCAAATTTTTTACATAAAAATGCTTCAATGGAGAATGCGCACTAGGTATAATAAATACGCAAGTTAATCAAAAGCTGTTAAGCAATTACATGTGCATAATGTCGATAAAAAACCAAAAACTACACGCAAAATTAATTCAAAAAATGCAATACATATATGTAAGTAATAAGTGAAAAGAAATATATATGTAATGTGTGTGAGATAAAGGGAGGAAGGACTTGGACATGAGCATCGTAGTTGGAGGGATTATTAGAGAGGTCGTTTTCAAGGGATTGAATTTGGAGGTGAATTTGAGCTTCGTAGTCTTCTGAGTCAGATGAGTCAGACTCAGAATCGGAATCGTTTCTAGGGATTTCAGCGTTGGGCATGGGGGCGTCTTACCCCCCGTTGGTGGCTTCCTCAGTTAAAGGTGAGGTGGCGTCTAGGGAGGGGCGGAGCTAGGAATTTTCTTCAGTGAGGGCTGTAACAGATAATTTAGCAAGTCGAAACTATGCGAATAATTTTTAATAAAAAACATATAATAATAAAATGATATATCATAAAAAGTTCAAAAATATTTATATACATGTCATAATTCTCTTTACAAAAATAATGTTTTCATGACTACAACTACTCTCTACGAGTCTTCATATTTTGAAAGCGTTGCAAAACTTTTTCTCTATCAACACTTCGAAGTACATCTTTCTCGATATATGTTACTAGACAATCATTCCTCAAAGAATCCGCCATTCGCTTCCGTAGTCAACTTTTCACAATATTCATTGAAGAAAATGCCCTTTCAACTGTAGCTGTAGCAATGGGTAATGTCAAAGCCAAGGTTAAAAGCATATAAACTAAGGGATACACGAGATTCCTTTTTGTTTCCACCATTTTCTTTGCAAGATCTTCAATCCCTTTAAGTTTCAAGAATTCGATGTTAGATTTTATGTCAACAATAAAAGTCTCAAGTTGATTGTCAAGTGCAAGACGCTCCACTTCTGAGAAGTCATAAGGATAAAGTTCAGCAAGACGAATCAACTTTCGTTTATCAAATGCAAAAAAAGAATCAGCGGGATTCAAGCATGCAACACAAAGAAGCAACTCCATATTCACCTCATTGAAACGATGATTAAGTTCTTGAAGTTGCATATCAATAACTGTGTAAAAGAGCTCAACTCGATAATGATGCAAATTTTGTATTTGAGGAGCATTACGCCGAGGCCGACCTTCAATTGTGAAAATGTCATCCATATGTAGAATCCTAATTTCATTTTTTTTCACAAAATGAAGAAACCTCTTCAAGCAAAGAATTCCACCCATCATCTCTCATTTGTTGCAAACGTTGCTTGGACATTTTAACCAAATTCATAGCATTAACTATGTCTTGATCTTTCCTCTGCAATGCTTGAGACAACTCATTTGTAATCCCCAAAATATTTTTCATTAAATGTAAGATGAATACAAATTCAAATGATTGTATACAACCACGAAGACGATATGCTTCACCTATTTGTTGCGCACTTGTACCGTCCTCCACAATAAATTCAAGAACATCAATTACGGAACCAAACATTGCAATCAATCTCATCAATGTGCCATAATGTGAACCCCAACGTGTATCACCGGCTCTTTGGAGGCTAGTTTCTTGAAGCAAACCTCGGCCACTTAGAATTTCCCCTCTTGTTAATTCTTCAATAACTTTATCAAGTTGTTTCTCTTTAAGAATTTCACATCTTTTGCATGAGCCCCCAACAACATTTATCAAAGTTGAAGTAGTATTGAAAAAGGAAGATATTTGAGCATGTTTATTGGCCACAGCAACAAGTGCTAATTGAAGTTGATGAGCAAAACAATGAATATAATAAGCCGACCCATTTTCTTTCATAATCAACGTTTTTAAACCATTGAACTCACCTTTCATATTACTGGCTCCATCATATCCTTGACCACGCACACGTGATATGCTCAATCCATGTCTTGATAATAAAGCTTCAATAGCACTTTTGAGTGTTAAAGCTGTGGTATCTTTGACATGTGTTATTCCAAGAAAACACTCAATAACACTTCCATGGTTGTCTACATAGCGAAGAGCAAGTGCCATTTGTTCTTTCATTGATACATCTCGCGACTCATCTACTATAATAGCAAACAATTTATCTCCAAGATCATTGATGATGACACTAGTGGTTTCACTAGCCAAAGAATTTGCAATTTCTTTTTGTGTATCAGGTGATGTAACCTTGTTATTTCTGGGAGCATTGTCCAAAACTACCTTTTCTATTTCCTTGTCATGATCGGCTGCAAAGTGTAGAAGCTCAAGAAAGTTTCCTTGATTGTTTGATTTCTCAGACTCATCATGTCCACGAAAAGCCAATCCTTGATGTAGAAGAAAAGTAATACAATCCACTGATGCATTTAGACGAATACGATAATCCTTTCGAGCTTGATCACTTTGTTTAACAAATACACTCTCAATGTGATGACTTTGTTTCATCAAATTTTCGCACTTTCTAAAAGCTTCATTGTGGGCACTACTAACATTCCCAACATGAACATCAAGCCTTTCTCTCTTTTTCCAATTTGTAAATCCTTCCATAACAAAGCAATCACCCCCTGCTTGCTCTCCAAAATCCGGTCTATAAAGATAACAACACAAACAAAAAACTGCATCTTTCACAATACTATACTCCAACCAATTTTTGTAGTTCTTGTACCAATTTATCGAAAAGCGGTGCCATTGATTACCAAATTTTCTTTTCGGAAAATTATGGTCATGAGGTTGGAATGGACCTTTCAACAAATAGGCTCTTCGAATTTTATCTTGCTCATTAGGATGAAAATCTGAAATTTTTTTTCTTAACCCGGGATCTGAAGGAAGTTCATCTACGTTTATGTCTATTTGCCTTAACCCGGGATTTGAAGGAAGCTCGTCTACGTTTATGTCTATTCGCCTTTTTTTTATAGAGTTTTGCAAATCATTAGTAGATTCGATACAAACCCCTTCACTAGTAGCACCTTCTTCTACAATGATCTTCCTTTTGAAATATCTTTCCATCTAATGAATAATAAATAAGTCTTAGTTACTTAATTACTTAATGAGTAAAAAAAAATTAATTACGTAGTAACAAAAATTTCAGTTAAACATATGTTGTCAATAATGCCAATCTAATGTATACAAAAAAAAAATCAAATATGCACCAATCACCATATTCATATTATATGAAATCAAAATTTATATATTCATATATGAAATCAAGCATGATTCATGAAGAAATAATCACCTAAATAATAGAACACAATCTAATAGTTGTGACACTGACATATGAAATAAGTTAAAAATTAACAAATAAACTATAAACTAACTTAGATAAAAATTAATAAAGAATATAAATTATCAATGTAGATTAAAGTACCTTGAAAGCTTGGACTACACCAATATTTGGGATGTGAAGATTGAAGATTGAAAAATGGAAGCACCTATCTCACTTGCATTTGCTCTTGAATCTTGATTTCTCTTGGCTAAAATGTAAATTATATAAAGTTTTAATATTTACTTGAGCAAACTATCGCATATTCGCATTCCTTACCTGACGTCGGTCCAAGCAGTAGGCAAGCATGAAGCAGAAGCTCATCCACGGTCCAAGGCTCCAAGCAGGCAAGCATGAAACATGTTACATAAGCATTCTTGGTCCAAAGGCAAGCATGAAGCAGAAAAGGTTTTCCATTTTTTCACGTTTCCTTAGCTGATGGTTTAAGCATGAAATGAATCCATGGTTTTGAACTTTTGGTAAATGGTATTTGGTAAGAAAGAATGGTAATGGGTATTGGGTTGTCTACTTGTCTTGTCAAGTTGAAATGCCATTCTGACCACAAAAAAAAAAAAAAAAGTTTGATATGTAATAAATTATATACTATA
Source organism: Ehretia macrophylla (assembly GCA_037974665.1). Lineage (NCBI taxonomy): Eukaryota > Viridiplantae > Streptophyta > Magnoliopsida > Boraginales > Ehretiaceae > Ehretia > Ehretia macrophylla. Next base: position 55,054,453 of record CM075766.1, read on the forward strand.
TATTATATATTAATGCAAAAAGTAAGAGGTTGACTCTAATATCTTTTTTCTTTTTATTTTTAATTTTTTTGTCTTATATTTGTTGTTGATTCGTAAAATCTTGAACGAAAAATAAAATAAATTAAATTCTTAAAATTTATAAAAATTAAATAATTTTAAAAACTAAAATTAATTAAATGTTCAGTGGGGGCTAACTTATTTTTTTACTTAAAATTACATATCCGTATAAAAAAATTCGCGAGCCCAGTGGGGGCTGCAGCCCCCACTAGCCCCATTGTGGCTCCGCCAGTGCGTCTAAGGTTTGATCCTCCGCCATTTTATTGAGGGTTTTGGTGCCTTCCAATACTGAAGTAAGCCAAGGAGAAGATGGAACGCTGTGTGTGTGTTGGGGGGGATGGGGTTTTCGCGTTTTACTGGTGGGCTCGACGTGGTTTCAGTGGTTCGTGAAAATTAATTTCCTTTTTCAAATTATTCAATAAAAAGACAAATATAAAACAAAACATGGCCTACAAAGAATTGGGCCTGGTCTAAGCCCAATTTCTCCACAACTGGTTAAACCCACCCCAGTTCATATTCGCTGACAGCTGCTTCCCTTGTGGCGGCCTAACACCGCGGTCGACCAAGCCCACTATACAAATGTGGGGAAGTTGATGACGTGGAAAATTACGACCCAACGGCAAAATAATGAAAAGAGACACCATTTGGATTCTGTTTCAAATGCGAAAATCTCAAAATTTATTTTTGTACGTAACATTTTAAATGAAATAAAATGTTTTAGGTTCATTTCAATCAAAATAATAATAATAATAATGAATAAAAGAGACGAACATTTTGATCTCAAAAAACATAAGCTACAAAAGCTTAATTACCAGCAATATACATTGTACGTATAACGCTGCATGATGAACGACAGCAAACTTTTAAGTATGTATACAGGGCTTTCAAACCCTTATTTAGTGGTTCTCTTGTTTGCTTATTTTCTTATCTACAAAATTTAGTCTTTTTAAATTTATTTTAACATTTTTTTCGCATCTAAAATTCAAAATAGATGATCAAGATTTAAAAATATTAAATTTTATAATCAATAATACACATTATTTCGTATATAAAAGAATAAGTAGACAAGTGAATTCAACACATTACTTAAACCAAAAAAAAAAAAAGAATTATATTCAACACATTGGGAAAAAGAGGTCCATTTTTTCTCCTCTTGTGAAGTCCCTCAAGTTTGACACTATAAGTTACTTTATGATCGGGTAGTAATAATTAAAAAACCAAAAAGACTTAAAGAGCTAATAGGTTGGTTATGACCAAGGATTGTATATATACACACATTGCAACCGGTGGGGCCAGATCTAATAAACAACACTTTGCTGCATGGAACTGCAAGCAATCACCCTACCCACAGCTCACCTTGAGCTTTCCAGTTGCTTCACTAAAAGTCTAAAAGGAGATTCAACAAAAATATTAGCAGATTGAAAATTAAGAACACGTTTTATAGTACGTACTCTATATCCGTTAATAGATGTAGGTTAAGAAAAAAACAATTATTTGAAGAAGGAACTATGCCATATAGGCATTTTATGTCAATTTTATTTTTCGTTTTGTTTTTCTAAATTTTTTTTTTTTTTGCGTCGTTGGAAACCTGTTTATGGGCAATCCTTAATTTGGTATTTGGTAAGGAAACGAGGCTATTTTTGGTTGGCTTTGATGTTACGAGTATAATATCGATTTATAACTTCCTCTTTTTTGTTAGAAAGATGGATTTATAACATACGAAAATGGCATTGTAAAATAATTAAATCACAAAAAGACAAGAATCATCCGTGTGGGATTTTCAGGGTCGTCCGGGTGGTAATGGTCTAACTCTTTTGTCATGAGGTCTTGGTTCGACTATGGCTACTACCGATAGGTTTATACCTTAATTCATTTGATACATACTTTAAGTCGGACAACTGTACCTCCAGAATTTTAGTTTATATTTAATTACAGTATTAAGCCAACGAGATGAATCCAATGTATCTTATTCAATATCAATAAAGGATGACTAATTCAATCTATATCCGTGAGTTGATTAAATGAGATGCTTCTCGTTGCTCTCTATAAGCTTTTTCGATGACTAAGTGTATTACATCAGCAAACTCGGATTATTCTAGGTTTACTTGAATTTGACCACAAAAAAGAAAAAGCTTTACTTGAAGAGCATGAGCAATCTATCCACTGTTGTCTTTGACAAAAAAAAAAAACAAAAAAAATCTATCCACTGTGTGAATGCCCAATAGGTTCCAAAAATCCTTAGCTGTTTGCACCCCACACGCTACATGAAGATTTTTCAACCTGTTCAGTGTATTTTTTTTTGTCGGATTTCAGTGTATATGCTGAAATGATCTTTTTATGCAAAGGATAATTTATGAAAAATCATCTTTAAATATATATCTTTTATTTTTCACCAGGTCTAAAAGAAAACAAGAAATCATGGCTACATCTTACAATTTTGATGTGTGAGTTTACACAACAAGTGCAAATTGATGAATGCAAGGAAATATATCTTAACTATATAATAAAAGAATATGCATGGGCAAAGTCGTCTGCACATGTACATTTGTAGCTCATCTTATGCAGTAAGTATATTGTACAATATGCTAATAATTTTGTTAATTTCTTTTTATGACCATAATGCCTTTGGGACAAAGTTGACAACTCATGCATATTTGGGGCTCATGAATGCAGTAAAAGGATTATACCATGTCTTAATAATTTTGTACTTCCTTTAGTGGTATCCGACAACTTTTCTTGGTCTTTTCTTATCTTCACTCGTTTCTCTCTCACAAACACACGATAGTTTCTCTAGAATTTTCCTCAATCTGTTTCTCTCTTTTCTCTTCTACATACACAAACTCACATTTTTACTATATTTGAATCCAAATCTCCGCACGCGTCACAACACACGGTATCACCCTCTTCTCACTTGTTGTTGTTGTTCTTCTTCTTCCAGCTTTTGATATGTTTTTTGTTTTATCAAGGTGTGGTTTTGGTTTTGGTGTTAACAAAAAAGTTTTAGCTTTTAAAAAGAAGAATTGTGTCTTTTTTCATTTTTTTTTTTGTTTTTGAATTTTAGTTTTTTGTTGGTGATTATGCACAAAATTATACACTGTCATAACCAAGTTGTTGCACATCTTCCAGCCTTCTTGTTCGTATATGCTTCCTCAATTTGAGTGTGAACCCAGATGGGATATTGCTTTTGTCTTTGCAAAACAGTGAAAGAGTACACAAAATTACGGATTATTCCTCTTTTCCTTTCTTCTACTTCACACCCTTTCTTTCGATTCAAAATAATTATTTCTTAAATATAGCTTTTACGTTGTTTGGGGCTTTCTTTTTATATATTAATAGGTACTAAGGTTGTGGATGCAATATATTTTTGGGTGTGTAAGAAACACTGAGTTTTTTTTGTTTGTATTCTTGATTTGTTTGATGTATACATTGTTTTCTATTTTTTTCAAAATTTTTAAAATTTTGGATGCAATATCTTCTTTTGCATGTAAGAAAAAATGTGTCTTTTTTTATATTTTTGTTTCTGAATTTAAGTTTTTTGTTGGTGATTTGTTTTGTAAATACAGGTTGGTGTCGGGTGTGAAGAAGTATATCAATGCTGAAAAGTAAAAGTTTTGTGTTCAGTAAATTGTTTCTTTTCCTTTTTTTCGGATTTGTATGGTTTGTTGCATTAAATGTAATAGTTCATGGTTGTATGTGTAAACCTGAATTCCATTTGATATTCTATGGTTTACTTTGTAGCTCTTGGCAGCAATTAATTGCCTGATTAGGTTTACATTGTTCCGTTGAATTCTTACATTATGTGCATTTTAATTGCTTATGGTATTTTGTGGTTGCAGACTTAAATTATGAGCTGTCATATGCTGTTAATGGTCACCATAGACAATGCCCCTGCTGATAATTTTCTTTATGCTTAGAATGATAAAAGTGATTATGACTGGTATTGCAAATGTTTCTAATCAGTGATACTTTTAAATTTTGCAATCATTTTTGTGATTGACGTGTTTCTCTATTCGTAAATAGAACGGAACATGCCACTTAGTGATATTGTATTTGATACTCAAGAGATATTTTAGTACGTCTATGTTCAAGAATTTGCTAATACATCGAAGCTAGCAGACACTAGCTATTGATCTTGCCCTTCACAAATTGTTGATTCATCATCTATAAGTTTATCCCATAGGTCTTTAACTTCATCTCAAAGGAATTATTTCTCAGGGAAAAAAAAAATCTTCAGCCTAAAGCAATTGAGACATTAATATAATTGTCTATCCATTTAAGATGTTCTCACACTATATTATAGTTTCTCTTTTATGTAATATTGTTATTATTTAGTATTAAAGAAGCCTAAGCAAAAACATTTTCGAATGGATTTTCACTATGAAGGATTTACTTATCTTTCTGAAGAAAGAGGCCTGAGTTATGACTAGAACTTGAAGCCTAGAATACCACTGTTAAAATACTCTTCAATCCACAACTCTTTGCCTGCCCAGAAATGGCAGGTTCTATCTTCTTTGGCTCTTTTGAAAGCTAACGTGAGACCTAAGATGTTCTTAGCCATACATCGAAATGCAGTTGGAAAAGTGGAATATGTTATTGCAGGAAAATTATGCTTTGAATTGATGTTTGTTCTTTTAGACTTCAAGAAGTATACCTATTACAGTAATTTAAAAAAACAAGGTTAGATGATATGTTATTTAGGCCTATGTTTGTAGCTGCGTCACTATTGTTTTCCTTTGTCATATGAATTCATTTTTTGTTTAATGTTACGGAAATATGATCCAAACTTTTGGAAATGAGGGCATACCTTGATATAACAAATCTGTGCACACAAGGAGCATAACTGGCAAAGAAGTAAGTTCAAATGACAACTGCCTCTTCCTGCTGGAAGGGCTTTGCATGAAATCAAACTACCCCCCGCCCAAATCAAATGGAAAATGTATTACTTAGATGAAAAAAAGACTGGATTTTTATGATGAAATTTGCAAATTGGTAAAAAGTTGTCTAGAGTTTTGGCTGGATTTTCTCTTTCCCCTTCTTCACTATTTATCTTTATCATGCGAGTTCATTCTTTCATATTCTGATAAAGTTAAATGGCTTTCATATAATTCTTTGGGTTTGGAATTAAGGGAACAAAGGAAGTAAGAGGTTATAAAGCTCAAATTTTGTTATTTTTTAGCTTTTTGCAGAAATAATAAATAAGTCTTCAGCTTTTAGTACTTTGGTATTTTTAATGGATTATGTTTGGGTTTATTTATATTTTTCTTCTTACTCATAGGTTTTCAGTGTTCTTTTGGTAAAGAAAAATTTTCAACTTCTATGAAGCGAGTCTTGTGTAAAGTTATTGTCATGTCACTCTGTGACCATTTGAATGGTGTAACAGTTTGTTTTCGTTATGCAAGATCAGTGTGCATACAATAGAATCGAAGTGATTCCTCTCTTTCCCCTGACCCTGCAGAGCAGGAGTATCATTCCCTTTGTCTTTTATGTTTATCTTTTCTCACCGAATAAATACCGTGAATTGGTGACATAAAGTTTTAACAGACTGTTCTTTGGTTTCATGGTAGTGATTGCATATTGGTCAATTTTTCTCTAGCTTCTATGTTTGAAGATTACATTATCATTCTTTATATTTTAAAGGGTTACTGATGTAATTTGCTATACTAATAGGTTGGGGAAAGGCATTGTGAAGGCTGTGAAGAAAAGGCTGCAGCACAAGAACTCCAAAGTTCAACTACTTACTTTGACAGTAAATCATTTTCTATTACTTCTCCATTTGTTAAGTTCGAAAGTTAACAAATTGTTGAGAATAATAAGCTTCACTTGCTTTATGTCACGATGGTTTGCTAACTCTACTTCTTCATGATTTCTTAACACTTTGCATGTGACTGCTTTAGCTACTAGAGACGATAGTGACTGGTGATTGTGTGCATTTCCAAATTGCTGGAAGAAATATACTTCAGGAGATGATCAAAATCATTAAAAAAAAGGTATTTTCCTTTCCGTGTCACATTTCATGATATTCATGCATGATTCAATTTTTTTTAACCATACAACTGCTATCCCTAAAGGGCAGTGACTTGTTTGCCAATATTTTTACACGAAAATCTAGATACCTTTGTAGACAGGTATGCATGTGAGAGATAAAATTATGACCTTGTTATTTGGGGTCACTGGATGAAAATATTTCCAATATTACTGGGCTTATGATGAATAAAGAGTACGTTTTTTGCTTCTTCAATGTATGCACCATATGATGTTTCCCTGAAGGTCTTATGATAACGGTGTCTTTTGTGTGGCTATTGTTAATGGAAAAGTATTGTTGTTGTTGGTTGCAATAATGTGTTTCAATAAGAATACAATTACAGTACACCATGACATGGTCATGGGATTTAGTGTTTTCACGGTTGCTTAGATGGTTTTAGTTTGTTCTATGATTGTAATGAGTTATGGTATGGTCATGAGATTTACTATTTCTTTGTTGCTTACATCCTCTTACTATCATGTGCAGTAAGTATATGCAGGACATAAAAATATGGAATGGTCCATATTTGAAACTACAATCATCTTTATTTATTGTATTTCTCATGTCCTATTGCCTGCAACTATAGACAAGTACAAGAACAACAAAGAGTAGAATTCCATCTTTAATGACTTTATTGCATTGCTTCTTATTCACGTATAGTTGGAAGCAATAGCCTTTTGTGTTGTGTATAGTGGTTCATAAAACTATTCTTTTCTTTTCTTTATACTTGTGGCAGCGATCAGGTGTAGAATTTCCGCAGCGGTCACATGATACGTTCCCAATATTTACCCCTCCTGTGACTCATCCTACACCAAGACAACCACAGGCAGGTTATGGAATACCAAACAATTCTTTAGTAAGGATTGATGAAGCGATGGCCACAGAGACAGAAAACCTGAGGTGAGAACTAGACTGCGGTTTGTTTTCGACTTATGGTCTTCTTGATGTATGTAGTTCTAGAGTAAGTCTCACCTTATCTTGGGACATCACTCTATGATCTCACCTAACTTTGTGTTTTCTCATGTAGCTTATCAAGCATAAATTCAATGCGTGATATTGCGGATCTCTTGGCAGAGATGTTACGATCTTTGAATTCAAATGATCGCTTGGTATATATATCTGTCAGTATTTTGGCTATGATGATGCATTGCTAGGGAAGCTTCTGACTATTGGTTAGTTATTCTCCTCGGTTGTAAAAGACGAAGTGATAGTTCATCTTCTTTAGTAATGTAGTGCAAACCAAAAGAAGTTGATACATAGTTTAACTACCACAGGGTATGTACAATATGTACAAGTTAGTTTGAGGATTTTTACCTCCTTTTATGGTTCAAATCAATTGATATAGCGTTTTATTGTGCATATGCTATGTGCTTGATAAATTCTTTTGTTACATAATTGCTCATTTGTGTTGTAGAGATAAAGAATTTCTTGTGCAGGGTCTTGAATTAAATGATAACCTGCAAAGCCTACTAGCTAAACACAACGCTATTGCTTCTGGTTCTCCTTTGCCAGTTCGAATAGCCCATGTTACACCTTAGTCATTTGAAAAACATGACACCAGTCCTAAACTTGATGATGCTAGAAAACATGGCTTCTATTGTATATTTGATCCTTTGCATTCCTTTTTAGTATACATTTTATGTTTTCTCTCAGCTTTGGAAGTCTCGAGTAAGTTAGTTTTCATGAAATGAGCCTGAGCTATGAATTATCAATATTTTGTGAGGAGTACTTTGAAGTGTTTACTACTAAATTATCAATATATTTTGTGCCAGTATTTTGGAAATTATAGAAGCCTGGATAATATGTCTTGTGTTAATACGTCTAAATTTGTAGCTATGCGGACAAATTAGTTATTGTTCCTGTTTCTAATTGAAGTTTTTACATTCACGATGTAGTTCTTGAAGTTCCATCCTTTTCTTTTAGAATGCTTTTTCCGTATGGTTTTAGAAATTTCTTGTGATTTCCAGTACTCCTATGTATTGGCACTACATGATTCTGCCCATTATTGTTGTTGGATTGTTGTTTTAAGCTTGCTCACTATGATGACATGACTTGGAATGCTTCTATTTATAGATCAAGATTAGTGTCTCCTGCATTGGATTATCTGTTATCTTATCTTTGCGTTAAGTAAAACAATGTTAGTAGGACATTGTCTCTGGAGACAGAAATTTGAGACATAACATTACTTATTTGCAAATGCTGACATAAAACTCTAAGCAGCTATAAATTGTGCTTATCATTTGCTGTTGAGCTCTTTGTTAAATGGGTAATTAATAGAATCTTCCTCGCTATTGATCAATTATACAAGTTCATGAGGGAAGGCACCAATTGAAGTGCGGGAGCGTATGAAAAATACTGGACTTCAGGTAGCTATTATTTTGGCAGTGCTTCTGCAGTTAAAGATTGCACTTTGTTTATGGCTTTACTATGAACATCAACTACCCTAGCATGTCTATCCCTTTTTGAAGAATACAGAGAAGTAGAAGTATCATAACAAGTTTATTAACTATATTAGAATTTTTATATGTAACACTGTTTAATTTAATTCATTGATACAAGTTGATTTTCATTGTAAATAATTTTATTTATAATATGATTTTAATATAATTGGGCTCGGTCGTACATATGCACGGGACAACCCTAACTAGTGCATCTATATATAACATTTTTGAAGCATTGAAGCTATCGAATATTTTATTAGGCAGATGTCGTATAACGTAGGAAGTATGTTCGTTTTGATAATCTACGTGTAGTGTGCAGGTGGGCGGTAGATGGGCATTGGTTGACTTCTTTTATTGGTTGGGACCTCGTGTAAAATATCAAGTGGTAGTTAGGTTTGTATATAAGTTTGAATTCATTACAAAAATATTTAATAGTAATAAATTATTTATGATAAAATAATTTAAACAATTCATAATAATTTATAATTATTAATTTTTTTATTACATTATATGTTACGAGAAAAATTAAATTTTCGTATGCGGTATAGTAATTGGTGGGTGACTTCAGAAGATAGTGTTTTAAAATTAATTTAGTAAGTTTAAATAATTATTTAAATTAATTATTTGGAATTAAGTGTATATTTGATTCCAAAATAGTTCTTTGCAAGTGTTTGATGCGGATTTCATTTGCATGTCTAGCTTATCAAGCCCACGACATAACACCATATGTGAAGTCTAGCTCTTGATTTTAGTATAAAATAAACGTCAAATGAAAAATAAAAAAAGAATTAGTGACAGTTGTCTCCCCTTCTCTCTATCTAATGTATGTATATACATATATATATACACTTTTTTTTTTTCAAAGTAACGTCTGTCTGTTTCTCTCTATTTATTTATTTATATTTTCTTGAAGTGTCATTTTTTTGTCTCTTATTGAAGTGTCATTTGAAAGTGATAGATATGTTGTATTATACTATCTTAAGATACGTTGTTTTTTTGCTAAAATTGTGTTGTTCCATAAAGGGTAAATTACGACGTCTTTTAAGTTAATCGTGTTTAATAATTTATTTTTGGATCTTCAAAAGTGCATCTTTTGGACTTTGACATATATAATTAGGGATTAGTGATGTCGCTACTCTTTTTTGCACTTTTAGTGGTGCGATCGCATGAAATATACGTGAAAACTTCAAAATTACAACAGTTAGGATAATCACAAAAAATAACAAAATTATAACTAAAATTATTTAACAAATCAATAACTATAATTCTAACAAAAAATGTAATGGTTTTTAAAACCACTAATCATAATTGTAATTGTTAAGAATTTAAAAAATCATAGTTAACTGTAATAGTAACTATAACTGTAACCGTTTAATTAAAAAAAATAGTTAAAAAAAACCTTAAAAAATGTAAATAAAAAAAATTAATTTAAATGTAAAGAAACATAAAAATAAAAGAATTCAAACCAATGATAAAATTTGAAATAAATTACGTAATGATTTTATGAGCAAAAATTAAAATTAAGAAGTTGTGCGAAAAAATAAAAATAAAAATCATTCTCAAGTAGAGTTGACAATTTTTATGAGTACAAGTATTAGAGTAATAGGCTTAACCCATCTCTTTTAATTGAGCTTAGTTTATTTTTTTTAATTGTGTTTAGTTCAAATTATTATTATTTTAATTACCAATTTTAGTTAGTTTTCTATTATTTTAAGTGTATATATATTAGATTTTTTTATTAAATTAATAATTGATTTTTGACTTTCAATTTTTTTTTAAATTTAAAATCAAAACCTATCGATTTACCCATCGGTTATCTCTTTAAAAAAATAAACCCTAATGAATATCTCCTTGGTTTTCATTATTGAATTTTTATCGGCCGAAAACCTGTCAATTTCAAATTTAAATTTTAACCATTATTGGTAGCGAATCTTTACTCATTGAAATATGCTAGTTCAAAGACCTATATATATAGATTGGCTGGTTTCAATCTCCTATACATATTTTATATTTTATCTGATAGGAAAAAATGGAGGGAGTATAGGGATTAAAGTAAATTGATAGTAATGAAGTCTTTCAAAATAATTGTTTGAGAGTATTCATGAGATGATAAAATGTTTGACTAAATAATGTCTTTCTTACCCTCATCTGGTTGGATTTGAAATTAGTTAGACATTAGATCTAATTGAAATTGATTTTAACAAACATAGTTTTTTAATTGATTCAAATCTAAACACAAATAAATCTCTCAACTACGTCCCCAAGTACTTCACGGTTGAAAATCTCTTTTCCTACATATGATAGGAGATATAGACACTTGACAATTGTATCTTATCTTGAAGAAAAATGAAAACACAATTGATGAAACAAATAAGGATATCTGTTAAGTTAACAATATAGTGTTAAGTGGTCAAAAATTTTATAATAGTGGACTTAATAGGAGAATTAGAATTGCTTGGAACATTGACCACTCAGTTCTCAAATGATTATTTTGGGATAAGACTGACTTTTTTATAATTATGTGTACAAAAGTTTGCACTTAATAGATCATTTGTTTGATTAGAAAAAAAAAAAAAGAAAAAAAAAACGTTACATTGTAGGGTGAGCTCCAAAGTTCACAAGTTAAGGTCCAGTCCTCCGTGAACCTTTTGAACGTAAGGGGAGTAGAATACCCTGTCTGGTTCAGCCGTGGCCCACGTTGCTCTAGAGATTAAATGGCGACTCCGTGGGTCGAAAGTATCGTTGTACACGTCTCTCATTTTCATGGTCAAGAAATTAGAAAATTGAAAAATCTTATTTGTTTCTTTTTCAGTTTTTAATAATGAATTTATGATCCCACTTGAAAGAGACATGATTTAAGTCTTAATAGGTTACTTGACTAATTAAAATTGAAATATGAGCAAGTTTTTCGTCCACATCCTAAGTGTTCCACCACTAAATTAAGGGATTTTTTTTGCCTAACTTTTAAAGACTTAAAAACTCTTTCAGTAAGTTAGAAGTTAAATCTAACTTGTTTTGCCTATTGCTAAAAAAAATTTTTAAGTAAAAATTGAAACCAAAAAAAGTTAAAAAAATAAGAAGCTTCAAATTAGAGTTTTTCAAAAAATAATTTTGCGAAATTATTTTGTCATAATGCGAGAAATTATTTTTCTTTTTATTTCTCAAATATAGCTCTTCATATTTTTTAAAGCCTAATATTGCTTACCTTCAAAATTTCTAAAAACCTAACATTGTTTAACATAGACCAAATAATAACAGCTTTTGTTCAATATATAACACTTCTAATTAAAACTCTATTACTGAAAACTTTACAATTAGGTCAAACAAACAGAGCCTACATTCATTGTGAAGAGAATCTTATATGTTTTGATTAGATTCTAGCTAGAGGTAGATAATTGATGAAAAGGTCCGGTACAAGTTTCTGCTGATATGCTACACACTGAATTTGAGTGCATTGAAATCCAAGGAATTAAATCCGGGAGGCATCAAGTTTCTGCTGATATGTTTCTACAATAATCTTGCCATTTTCGATACGGATAACGGATAATGCTCTACTATAATTTAGTCATTGCCTTAATTTTTGTTTTGCCAAAATCATTGCCTTCATTAAAATGGTAACTTTTTGTTGTAATTAAGGATCCAAACTATGTAAGCAAAGATTATTTCTCTTTCAATAGTCTCGATTTCACCAAAGAACTTTACACCCCGAATTTAATTTTTCACTAACTGTATTAATAATTTACAAATGTTGAATTTCGCGTATAACATTATATATAACATTACGAGCAGCTCCATACTCGTTTCTTCTAGCTACATGGACTGGAAGGATCTGTCTTTGATATCGAGCGCGATTGGCAGCGATCATGTTCCTCCACAGACCCCTGAATAATTGCTGGAAAATCACAACGCTTTCCTGAAAATGCCGTCGTCTAAGCTCCTCCATGATTCTGAAGTAGATGTAATGTAGCAACTCGGCTACTACAAGAACAAAATACAACAAATATGGAACAAAAGTAGCCGAGTTTGCGGACCCGACTGCTGCTAATGATGCCACGGTTAGGTGCTCGAAAAACCAAGTACAAATACGAAAAATGTTCGTACAAGTTGAAGAGAATCGGCGCGAAGAAAGTCTTAGCTTAGCAGCATAAGCATAGCAATATGCCAGAAAACTAGTGATAGCAACATACATGGATATGGGATGCGTTTCAAATGGTGTCTTGTCTTTGCCTTGATACTTCAGCTGCATAAAGCTTATCAGCACTGGAGCAGCAAAGAAGAGAATCGCGTGGGGAGAATTGGCAGCGCCGCGTTCTGGGACGAAGCTGTTGCGAATCCTACTGACGAAGGCAAGAGCACCTGACAGCCTTGAGAAGCTTGGTCCTGCTCGATGAAGAGACAGGGCTGCTGTTCTTGTGGTGTTAGGCGTTGAATTGTGATCAAGTTGAAAGTTGGTGAGATTGCTTCTAGTGGAAAAGTTAGAATGTTTAATTTGCTTATAGTAGACAAGTTAGAAAGAATAGACTATAAAGTTTTTTTTTTTTTTTTTTTTTTTTCTCTAAGAGCATATTCAAAATTTTTATCTAATAAAGGCTAAAAATATATAGTTTAACACACACACACACACACACATATATATATGGTCAGGCTTTATCTTCTAGCTGCGAAGACATATAAATATTTTTTTTGCCTTAGACGAGATAAAAGGCCTCAAACTTGATATTTGAGAGGAGATGTCTTTAGGAGTAGCTAAAGAAAGTGTCTAAACGCATCAGGAACCATGGTTGGTCATCGGGGACTTCAATTGGTCCTTTATTTCTCCTCTTTCACTAGTGAGTGGTGATTTTTCTTTTTTGCCATACATGAGATCCTGATTGTTTTCTTCCCAGTGTTGTTGCCTGCTGGGGGAAGAAACAAAAGTAGGGCTTATTTCCAAGACCGAAGAAGGTCAAACTCTAGGCGGGTTGTCAAGTTTCACCTACGCTACGGTTTCACAAGATTAAGCCTTAGTTGTTCAACCGAAGTTAAGGAGTTCCAGAGTATGAGGGAATGAACTTTCATTCCTGACATCATGTTTTAGTTTGGCTTCGGTAACTTATCTGGACTCACTACATCAAAACTGGTCGTTAGAAATTTCTGCAATTACTATATGCAACATGAGATTTACAAAGGGATTGCTTTTAGTTTGTTTTCAACTCAAGGATTTTAATAAGAGCCATTAGGCGAAAGGCACCGCAAAAGGTCTTCCAATTCAAAGCAGTCAATTGAAGCGGTAAAGGTAGGTCAGAAAGGATAGAACTGTTTGATGGCATATCATTGTTAAGAGCGAGAAAGTATGAGTCTATAATAGAGCATATGATCTTTAAACACAACAAACCCTAATCCGAATTCTCCACCTTCATTCTCTCCAGAAGTTGCATTCCAAATCAAAGTTGGCACTCCTAAAAATGCCAAAATCTTTTCGGAAATGAAGAAGCCAAAGAGGGAACATAAAAAGAAAAGGATATGTATGTATGTATATTTCAGTGAAAACTAAATTAATTTTTCAACATGTATATACCTTTAATAAACATTTGAAGCAAGTAGGGGTTGTAGCCCTCATGCACTAAGATATGGCTCCACCTATGTCACTCTTCTTCTTTTTTTTTTTTTTAATATGCTAAGTATTTATATAGGATGTAATACATAGGTAAAGAAAATTGTTTGATATATAGCACTCTCGCTTAGAATTTAACAGTAAGGCTAGATATTATCTTATTTTTATCACTCAAATATCACCTCCTATGTGTATGCCTAGTTGACATGCTAACTTAAGCATTTTTTTTTAATTATATCTCTTCTTTTAACATGCCACTATTTATATACGTAAGAAATGATATTTGAGTGATAAGAATAGTGTGACATATATAGTATTACTCAAAATTTAAGGACTATAGTTTTGTCTCCGAATTTTTATATACTACTAAGTCTTTGAGTTTGTTTATGTTCCACCAGTGTACAATTGTTTCAATATTCATAGTGAATCAGTGAGTTAATACTCCACTCGTGTAGAAGTGTGTCAAAGAATGGGTTTGTATAGTCTAATGAGTGTGTGGGTCAATTTTATCATTTGGTACTGTTAAGGTAGGAATTAAGTTGAACACTGATATTGGGCTTGGATTCTACTTTCGTGCCTAACAGTTGATTAATTCTTGATGGATTACCTGCAATACAAAGGACCTATGGTGGTGCCTAGATTCCCACTCTGATGCTTAAGTGAGTAATGGGAAAACAGAGCTCAGGTAGAGCTTGGATAGACAATAAAATAATGTAAATTGCTCAGTGAGAATTTGTTACCCCATTTGTTTATTGTTGATACCTATTTATAAGTAGAGTTGGGCTTATAATGCTTGTGAGATGGATGTGGAATTGACCCACGATGGATGTGGGGGCTGCTCCCCACGATTTCCGAGCTCTTAGGAGCATATTTGTTGAGTTAGTTGTGATAGCCTTTGAATGGGTCAACCATGTTTCAAGCTATTGACTTGGTCATATCGAGTGGACCTCAGCCCAGCTGGCTGCTCTTGGGCCGCTGTTTGGACTAAGTCCTTATTTTATTTCTGGGCTTTTATTCTATGGCCCATCAGGTACACCCCTTCACATTTTTAAGAAAAGAAGGCCATTGGAAAAATAAAAAATTGCCAACATGGCATTGACGTGGTTTTGGTGTGCTAGCTGATAGGACAAACACGTGATAGCTGATGAACTGTGACTAGATAATGATATGGCAAATGGAGTGTGTGTTGATGTAGCTGGTAGGTGTGCTAAACTTGCTAGCGTGGATATATGCCATGTATGATTAGGGCTAGCATGGCACAATAAGGAAAAAAGCTAGCGCTAGAATTTGCGTAACCAAGATGTAGATATTACCTGCACAATGAGAGCCTATATATTGGTGACCAAGAAACTTATAAGAAAACTAAATTAATTAGGTAATTTTCTAAGTCTAGACTGTTGTCTAAACTAATACACGATTGTTAGTTCCCGATATTGCTAATGTGTTTGGACAAAATAATGATAATTTGATCTTCGTTAGAAGGGGCAGATGTAGACTATTTTATAAGTATGAACTAAAAAGAATTAAGTAGGGTTAGTGACAAAATAAAAGAAGGACTAAATAATTTTACAGACTAAAAATACTTAAAATATTGAAAAATTTTATACATTTTTTTTCTGAAAGCAACTATATATATGAATTCCCACCAGTTCACTAGTTAAAGTACTAATTAAATATACTTTAACAATCACATTGCCATTTATAGGATTTTGGTGACTTGATTTTCAAATTCTAGAAGAAAAAAATGTGCAAATCTTACAAAGCAACCGACTTTATTATTAATGAGGCCCCCCCAAAAAAAATACATGTTAAAACTAACGGTGGTTAACGATTCACATCTTAGTAAACCATCAAGTCCATAATTTTTTGTATCTTATTGAAAAATATATAACGTGATGAATTAGAATCTGTCTCTTAACCTAAACTGCTCAAAAAGATGTACAATTAATGACGAATAAAAGCCTATGTCTCTTATACGAACTGCTCAAAAAGATGTAACGTGTTGAGTAAAAATCTCTATCTCTGTTGCATAAACGTCATACAGTAAAAAAAAAGAAAGAAAACTAAACCACCACAACAAGATGATTTTGAACAATCTTCTTAAGACAACAGTCTATTACTTAACCAAAACAAATGAATAGAACTGGTTCTGGTATCCATATGTAATGCATGATCAAAATTTGCCACTACTATCAGTCAATCTATAAAAAGAAAATGAACATGAATCCTAACAGTAGCACAAAATAACGGTCATAACTCACAAGTATATCGACCTGACTCCTAAAAAAAATCAACTTAAAAGAAAATATAAGATCAATGGACTTGTCATGCATGTTTATGTTCCACTGGATGCAAGATAATTTCGAATCCACGAGCTGAATTCCTGTCCCTTACAGAAAGAGCCAAGATATCAGCACAAGAGACTGTATGACGGCACTCTTTCTCCAGTGCAGACTTAATCAAGAACACCATGATCAGCAACGAGAGAACAGCTGAGACCTTTATTATATATATATATATATATCACTCCCATTTGATCTTTCTGCCAGAAAGCTTGACGGCGACGACGACATGCTTCACCGTTTCCTCAGGCACCACATCCTTAGGCTCTTCGAGCACAGCCTTGCCCTTGTCAGCAGTGGACTTACCCCTCAACGCACCGTTTTGATCCATCTGGACATCATCAGAGATCTTAATGACCCTATCTTCCATTTTAGGAACAGTAACAGTGAGCAGGCCATCCTCCAAGGTAGCCTTAATCTGGTCCATCTTGGCATTTTCCGGCAACTTCAACCTGCGGTAGAACTTGCCAGAGCTCCTTTCCATGCATTGCCACATGCAACTGTTCTGTTCCTCGATGTCCCTGACCAGCTCACCACTGATCAGCAGAATTCTTCCTTCTTGGGCCACAACTTTCACTTGTTCCTTCTTCAACCCAGGAACATCAACCTTGATAATGTGCACCTCTGGAGTCTCTTTCCAGTCCATTTTAATGGTAGCAAACCGGATCGTCTCGCCGATTGGTGTGGTGTGGGTTGGTGCAGTGATGGACACTGGGAATGAATCTGCAGATGGGTCGGAAGAGTCCAGGCCACTTAGGTTGAAGGCAATGTTGCCTTGACCATTGAAGGATGTTTGAATCTCTGACATTTTGATAAACGAAAATAGGTATTTTGAGATGGCTTCAATTAAAAGCGCAACTTACTTATTTATAGTGCAACCGAAAATAAAATTTGTCAACTTGAACAGTGTGTTTGGATTGAGGAGGAAAAATTTAATAAAGGAGAGGAGAGAAGAGAATAGAATTATAAAGAAGAGGAAGAGATTAAATTATGTTTGGATTGAATAATTTTAGAAAAAGAGAATATTATAAAAGAGTAAAGATTTCTTTTATTTAGATTAGGAAAAAAATAAAAAAAATAAATAAATTTTATGTGTAAAATGACTTTTATAAATAAAACTTACTCTTCTTTTCTTTTATTTTATCCAAAATTAAAAAAAATAAAAATAAAAACTTGAAAGAGGTTGCTTCAACCTCTTAGCCTTCTTTTCCCTTAAAAAACTTTCAAAACAAATAAAAATGTGAACTTTCAGACCCGAAAGGCCAGCCGATCAAGTCACAGAAAAACAAGAAAGGTTCATGTTCCACTTCAAATAGAGTCTCGACGTGTGTCCCAATATATCTAGAAACTTGTTGATAATTAGGTGATGCATTGCATCTGCGAAGGTGTTTTTGCTTTTTCTTGCAATAATATTATATTACAATTAGAATTGATTTGGAGCCTCTCACATATAAAGCGAGATTACTCCAATAGTAAAATATTTTTGTTTTTTAAACAAAGCAAAGATGTTTTAACACCTTGATTTTATGTGAGTGTACCCCTAATTTTTAAATTTTTACTTTTGCACTTGACTTCGTCTCTTTCCTTCAAATAAATAAAAATAAAAATAAAAACAAAAGGTTATTTTGAGCATTTTCTTTTGTAAATCCGGTTTGGAAAGTTAAAGTATTTATTTATTCGAGAAAGAAAAAATCTCATATTTAGTCTTTATTATTTGTAAAAAAAAATTAATTTAGTCCCTATTATTTAAAATGGCTCAATTTAGTTCCTATTGTTTTCCTAAAAATTTTAATTTCATCCATATTATTTAAAATTTCTCAATTTCATCCTTATTGCTTTTCAAAAAGATTCAATTTCGTCCTTATTGTTTTCAAAAAATTTTAAATTTATCCCTATTATTTTTCAAAAAAATTCAATTTAGTCCTTAAATAATAGAGACGGATTTGAAACTTTAAGAAAATAATAGGGACGAAATTAAAACTTTTAAAAATAATAGGGGTGAAATTAAAAAATTTTAAAAAATAATAGACACTAAATTGAAACATTTTAAACAATAGGGACAAAATTAAAACTTGTGGTGAAACAATAGGGACTAAATTGAAACATTTTAAATAATAAAGACTAAATTGATATATTTTACAAACAATAGGGATCAAATGTAGAATTTTCCCATTCGATAATGCTAAGAGGGGGTGAATTAGATTATATAGGTAATGCTACTAATTTTTCGATTAGATAATATATTAACAATAATTAATCAAAAATAGTCTTAAACAAATATGCACTCTAGCAATATAAAATGTGAGTGAGACAATTTATCAAACACTTAGTGTGCAGAAAATAATGCAAAGAGAGAGTTGAGAGAAAGAGATTGCAAATCATAATTTAGCGTGGTTCGTCCCTCGCATAAGTCCACGACCTAAGCTTCCAACTTAGAATTTCAACAATCTTCACTATGGTGACTCTTCAAATGTTGGTGAGTCCACAAACCAACTACAATGGTAATTCAAGCTTTTACAATAGAAAAATTTATTATCAATACAAAGCTTCAACCTCAACACCTTTAACAAGGAATTCCTTCATTTCAAAGTGTTTAACTCTATCTTTTGATAAGTGTTTGAGATCAACAATAAAACCTCTCTTTAAAGGTAGATGAATACAATGAATGCTTCTCTAAAATATTGCTTACAAATTCTTGCTCAAGTATAGCACAATGATGATTCACAAACAAAATTGATATAAGAAATCAAGATTAAGTGCTTTGAAAGTTTTCAGTTGAGAGACATTAATAGAGGCTGAAATGTGTGCCATAAATGCTCTCCAACGTTCATAAAACGGCTATATTTTAAAACAGCGTTTTGGCCCGACCGGTTGACCCCTGCTCCACCGGTCGACTGGTTGAGAGACCCTCGTCCAGTGGAGAGGTCTCGGGCGGACAACTCCTTGAGCACCAGTCGACCGGTTGCCATAGGGTCGTCTGGTTGGCTCAAGGCTGCCAGGAATTTGAAATGTTTCTTTTATGCTTCTTTTATAAAATCTTTTTCAAATGTTTCAAAAACGATTTTTAAGAATCATCTTTGAGCATATACTATTTGCAAGACCCGAACCCTGGTCAAGTCCCAACCTGTACCCTTTATGACTTGCGTCTCCATCCTTATAATTTCATCTTTATTCTTTGAATCTTTTTCTTGAGTTGATGGATGATCTTCTTTCTTCTTCAGCTTGATAAACTTGGAATCAGAGTCAATTTTGATTCATCTTGACTTATGCACACTTAAACAAACTCATTAAACATATTTATGATTTATTATCATCAAAACCAAGATTTAGAAGCCCTTTAGGCTAATAATCTCCCTTTTTTTGATGATAACAAGACTTATCTCAAATAATAAAAATGTAAACATAAATGAGTTTGAGAGACCATTTTTAAGTTTGCTTGAAACTTTAAAGTTTGTAAAACTCTCCTCCTCAGCTTGTGCATTTCCTAGCTAAGGTTGAGTTTTTGCTCCTCCTCAATGTATGAGTTTGTTTTAAGGTTTATCATTTTATTTCTACATTTTTTCTCCCCTTTTTTGTCATTAGCAAAACAAAGAAAAACAATTACTTCTACATTCCATCTCCCCCTATATGGCATTAGCACACAAAGTAATGCAAGATATAGCAATTGAAACCAAAAGAACAAGATAATGGAAGTAGATTGGAAGAACACCGAAAATTTGAAACATTGAAAGAATTAAAGTGCATGAAAAGTCTTAGTTGGGAAAGGAAAATAAAGCAACTAAGGGTTAAGGGAAAAGGAAAAAACGTCCTAAGCATCTCAAGGCATCCTTCCTAGTCTTTAATAAACTTCTCATACAGCTTCTTAAGCATGGTCTTCATACCTTCATCTCGGTGTTTACTTGAGCAAAGCCAGCGCCAACATCCAAAGATAATTTATCAACGCGCGAGGTCAAGTTTTCAAGCTTGGTATTGACTTCTTCAAGAGTAGTTTGGCGAGATCTTCTTCTTGTAGAAGAACTTGCACCTCCAATGTCAGCCTGGGAAGTTCCAAAGTCTGCATCTCTTCCTTCGTTATCTCCTTCATCACTCTCGCTTGTGGCTTCACTTTCATCTCCCTCCTCCCCAAGGTCATAATTTTCTAGATCATCAACTGTTTTAGATTGACTCTTACGGAATTGACGTTACTCAATATAGACAATGTCGTTATTGACACGAGCCATATATTTTCTGTCAAGGCAATGCTTATCCAGAGGGTAGGTGGAAACATTTAAAGATTCAAATGGACCAACCCGAGGAATATCCTTTAGACGGAAGAGATGACACAAAATCATCCCATAGGGCATAGATTTCTTCTTGAAGGCTAGCATGTGACTAAGCATAATGTGTGGGAGGTTGAGTTTTACTTTCTTGTAAAGGAGGTGCATTACATAGCTCGTGAAGGATGGAATTGACCCGTCTTTCACAATGTGAGGCATGATGACTTGATTCAAAATATAGAGAAGCAGTCTTTTCTCAACACAAATGTGATCTCTTTTGGGCATAAATGTTTCAGACCTTCCCGAGCCTTCCCACAATGTAACAATCATCTCCGTTGATGTGGTGTCGTGTAGCCCTTTTGGTAAGTTAGTCAAGGAATAAATTGCTAGGCCACTAGTTGGAATGCCAAGCAAGTTAGCCAAATCCCGTTCTCTCACAAATATGTTAACTCCATTTACCCCACTTTTTAGCCCACGCATACCCTCATGTTCACCTTCCACCAAATATGCATAAAATTCAGGAATCCACATATCACAATTGATGTCCTTGAGTCCAAACAGAGGAAGCCATCTTTGATGTCTAAGAAATTTATATGGACGAGTGTGGTCCAAAAAGTCTGGAGGATCAAGAATCTTACCCCAAAGAATCTCCTTCTTAGAGAAATCATCTAGTGCTATGATATATGCGAAATCCCACGGATCAATGGCATGAGGCCTAAACTCGGTCCTTCTTTTCTTGGATGCTTGCCTTGATGATGATGCCATGAGTAGAAGTAAGAATTTCAAGAAAGAGAAGAAAAACATGGTTGGAGAATTTTGTCAAACACTTGGTAGGAAATAAAATTTTGACAAAAAGTTTATGAAGATTTGAATAGATAGAAGATTACTGGAGTAAATTTTAGGATTTGAAAGCTTTGATCTTCCGTTTGTAGTAAAAGGATAAGATTTGAATATAGAGAAGATTACCGGTCGACCCGTTGAGAGACCCTTGTTTGGTGAAGAGGTCTTGGACGGATGATCGCTTGAGCACCGGTCAACCGGTTGCCATAGGGTCGTCCGGTTGTCTCAGGGCTGCTAAGAATTTGAAATGTTTCTTTTATGTGTCTTTTATAAAACCTTTTTCAAATGTTTCAAAAACGATTTTTAAGAATCATTTTAGAGCATACATTATTTGCAAGACCCGAACCCTGGTCAAGTCCCAACCGGTACCCCTTATTACTTCCGTCTCCATCCTTATAACTCCATCTTCATTCTTTGAATCTTTTTCTTGAGTTGATAGATGATCTTCTTTCTTCTTCAGTTATAAACTTGGAATCGGAGTCAATCTTTTCATCTTGACTTATGCACACTTAAACAAACTTATTAAACATATTTATGGTTTGTTATCATTAAAATCAAGATTTAAAAGCCCTTTAAACTAACAATTTTTATTATTTATTTATCACTTTTATTTATAAGTTTAGTTGGCATCCCACAAGAAGATAAATGAATAATAAAAAGCAAGAAACCCTTTTTGTAGATCATCCATGGTGCGAATGGCTTAAAATGTTGCCCAATAGGTTCCTATAGCTGTTAGATGAGATACTTGTATGTAGTTTAAAATTGTTAACCTTTGTATTACATTTCATTATGTTGTCATATGACTGTTGGTGTATGACAAAACTAATTTCTATACTTTTAACTATCTTATAGATGATGCACATCTAAATCATTTGGAATTCAGCAGCAGACGTTTGTAACTTGATTTTTTCACTTTATTTATTTTAAAAATCATGAAGCTGACTCGTAGGCCTCAATTTCAACTCTCAGTTCTTATTTTTTCTTGCTTACTCATTAGTTCTCGATTCTCAATTATCGTCGGGTCACACGCGATAGTGGTTATTGAAATATATTTTTTTTACATAAAAAAATCATAAATTTCAAGACCACCATATAAAATCTCGAATTACTCTATCTAATACCAATTAATTTTAAAATGAAATCTCAAGCTACCTATGTATTTTTGAGGATATTGACATTTAGGTTTTCAGTTGATAATCTGCTGCCATATAACTAGTTTCTCTCATCTCCACTTGCAAATTACTTGTTATAATGAACTAACAACTTCCGTGTTGATCAAGAAGAGAAAAGTTAACACCAACTAACAACTTCAGTGAGTACTACTTCTCCTTTCTTCTCCTTCCCACAGTTGGACATTGCATTCCAAAATGCATTTGCGTCATAAATATTTTATTTTAAAATTAATTGGTATTATAGCGTAAGAATTTGTATATTGGTCTTGGAACTTGTGATTTATTTATTTGGGACAATCGATATTTTCCAATATTTCTTTCACATGTGACCATAATTAATTATTAAAGGTGCAATGACCTAGTTGAGGAAGTAATGAATTAGGAAAAGCTGAGCGCACCAAAGTCTGAAATGAGAATTAATCCAGTGTAGATGGAGAAATCCTTAAAATGGGTTGGTTTGGTTCCATTCAAAATGGGTTTTGCTTGGAATTTCTAGTTGTTCATGGAATTGTCGCAGGGTATGACGATAACTCCGAAACAAGAGATTAAAGTGATTGTTATTGTAAAAATTTAAGTTTGGACTCCTATGGTTCAAACCACTACGGATCACCTAACCCCGTCCGGCGCGCGACGATTGGGCCAAGGCCCATACACATCACCAATGGCCACTCCCAAAGGGATCCGTTAAAAGGTCCTGGCTTATGACTAAACCCTTACTTTGGATGTGACTCAAACTCTATACGATTAAGAAGACACCTTGATTGACTGAACTAACTAAGTGCACTTATTCTCAAATAATTCTTGTGTGGATCCAACTTTGACCACTCACTGTCGAAAACAGCTGTTAATGACATTTTTTTTTCTTTTTATCGGATAAAGCTTTCATTTAATAAAAAGATAATTATAAAACAGCTGTTAATGACATGTTACAAGATGAAGAGAAATCAACCCCCAAGGCCCCATCACAACAGAAGTTAGCATCAGACCTGATAATGATAGACAAATTCGCTGGAATGACTGTTACGAGGTGAAGTGAGCCAATGACAAGGCCATGGAACATTCTTTATTTTTTTTATATCAATGATTTGACTTATTTACAATATTATTATTTATAATTCTACGTAATGTCATTTTGGTTAATATTATATGTCATCAAATACTAATCTTTCTGCACTATTCTTGTAACTATGATCGTAAAGTATTTTATCAAAATATTAAATACATTAAATCTTCTAATTACTTAGATCTTGTCATATTTAACAAAACAAATGAAAAATATATGATTCTATTGTATAAGCAAACCATATTTAGTAAAACAAAAACAAGACGTAACTATTTTAAACCATACGACTAGTTACATCACTATAATTCATCCACAATTCTACATGCATCTGAATTGTGGAGTACTACTATGTTACATTATATGTAGATGTATACGATAGGGTTTAATTTAAAATACTTGTATATAATTTAGGACCAAAAAGTTAAAGGCTTCTTTTTCTTTTTTCTTTTAGAATCGTATTGCTTCTTGGAGTCAAGCTATCATCTCACTTCTTGTTTTTGTTTTGTTAAATATGGTTTGATTATACAACATTTGAAACGTATGGCTGTTATTGTTTTGCTAAATATGGTAAAATTTGAGTAATTAGAAGATTTGATGTACTTTATAATTTGGTATTTAATATTTTTCTGAAACCTCCATGGACGACTTCTAGTTAGTCAAAATTAATAAATAGTTTAGTAGCCGAATTTTACGTACCCCTAAGAAATTAAAATCACAAAAGGGAAAGAATCATCGCGTGTATTACTTCAGCAAAAGAGCAATATAATCTACTGTGTGAATCAAATATTGCCCAATAGGTTCCTATATGATTGCTAATATTTTTAGACACGCATAGGTTTCCTATTTGGCACACAAGGCATAGACTTGCAAAATACATTTTATGTCAGAAAAATACTATATACCACTATAGTTTTTAACTTTCAAATACCTATTCTATATGTATGTTTAAACTTTTTTATTAAAATACTGTGTATGCATAGTTGGCAACTAGCTTTAAAACTTTCGAAGAGTTCGTGCACATCCCAAGCAAGAAAAGAGTTGGACCAAATTAAGAAAAATGGTAAACTTTTTTTTTTTTTTTGGTCAAAAGAAAAATGGTAAACTAAAGCCGGCCAAGTTACCACGTTGATCTCTCATCTCTCTATATCAATAATGAGGACATGATGAAGTCAGCCGTTGAAATGCATGCATTAATGAACTGCAATGGTGGGAATGTTGATTCCTCTTGAAGACAATCGCAACATAGGTGGGACCACTCTATTACAGTACTACTAACAACAACCTCAAGAAAGTTCAACGTCAAAACAATCAAAAATCAACTGCAATGGTGGGAATGTCCACGACGTTTGGGGATCAAATCCTCTCATGTCTTTTGGATTTGCTGCTTGAAAAATGTCACGTCATGATTGCAAACCTGTATCTCTTAGCATCCAGCCCAAAGGAAACCCTTTTTTTCCTTTTCTTTTCTTTTCTTTCAAGATCTCAATCCGTAAAGTCGTCATCTTATTTAAAAATTTAAATTGTTAGATAGAGATTACTTCTATTATTTGTTATATTTAACATGTCTCTACAACGCAACTGCAATTAGTTTTTTTAATCTTTTATTTAAACAGTTTTAATATTTTTAAATGAGTAACGGTGACACTTTTTTTTTTTTATTTATAAAAATTGCTTTTCTCTGTGACATGAGAGATTCCCTTTCCACTATTTTCTTTCTTCTTAAAAGAGCCGCTTATATATATATATATATATTTATATATTATGTTGAAGAAGTTACAATCAGTTAAACTGAAATGTGCTAAAACAAAGAGAAACCTCATTTGTCCTTCTTTACAAGTACTTGTAATTGGCTTGGGAAAACTTCTAAAGTAGGAGAGCACAAAAGTTGGAAGCCATAGCTACTTATATTTCACAACTAATATAATATTCGATAACATAGTAATATGATGCTCACATTAATTTATTATATTTCACTTGGCCACGGCATTAATATATTCGTTTTATAATGTCCAATTGTGTGTGTGGATCAAATGGGAGTTGTTTCCGACTTGGATCGTCGGCAATTGTGATGGTAGATCACTTCAAGCGACTGACATTAAGCTTTTTTATGTGCTTCTACCTATCACTTTTAAAGGGAGAGGAACAAACATATCTTTCAACAAAATAACTCTTACGGAAGAATAATTTTTTGATAAAATCGAGTTCGATATTAAATACAAATTGTACTTAGAGAAAAAATATAAAAAAAACTTTTTGAATAGAATTATTTGTAAAGCTTGAAACTTAGATCCAAGCTTCCTTGTATAATTGATGCAAGACACTATATTTTGTACATTGTAAATATTTTTGATTAATAAAACTCTCTTGCTTGCCTAGTAAAAAAAAAAATATATGTGTGTGGATCATTGTATCTTCATCCATGAGGCTTCGACAAAAAAAGAGATTAATGTGATCATTGTAATGTCATTAACAGACTTAGTGCGTGTGTTCACGTCCCGGAAAAAAAAGAAAAAAAGATTGTGTTCACGTGATGTGAGAGTAGAGGGGAGATGTCCAACTCTATAAGGATAAATTATGATATTGTTTATCATCTCATTAGTCCTATTGTTGTCACTCAATTCTAACTGAAGATGCCTCAAGTTGTTAAATCATGTAAGAATAATAAAGCAATTTATTTAGCTTTCCATCAATATTGACCCTAATTCGGCATTAACTAACTTGAATATACTTGGCAAACTTGAGGACTACTGTTTAGGAAAATATTTAACTAATGTGCATTTTTTTATAGTAATAGGGATTAATTTGAATAAGTATGATAATATTAGGAAGTAGATGCACAATCTCTATTTTTCCCCCCGGGAATCTTTAGAATTATTTGACCTAATCGTACCACGTAATCCTTTAAAAATTAACCCAATTACGCACCTATTATTGAACTTTTTTGAATTCATTTTATTTTACTACTTTAGTAGTTTTTTCAGTTGATTTGAACGGCTTTTCATTTTTAACTAAGAAATATTGTCATTTGCCATACCATTTATATGATATAAACTAAAGTACATTGCGCTAGGGACACTAAACTTGCAAAAAGCTTCAATGCCCCCACTAAACTTTTTCTTTTTGTTCCAAATTGATTATTGAACAAATTCTTTGATTTCAATTTAATCACTCTATTTATATTTTCCAATTATTTTGATAAATTTTCATTTTTAGTAGCCCAAAATTATTATTTGCCACATCTCTGACCTTCCTCAGATTCAACTATAACTTAGCTATTATTAGTCCGTGTTGTGACCTGTAGTCCCTGCAAATTCAGTAACATACCCAAACATCCAAACTCAGACGATGCATTCGAGTAGTGTGAGAGGTCAGAGTGTGCTATAATATAAAAAATATCTAATATAATTTTTTTTTAAAAAGAACTAAAAAAAAGAAATAAAATATATGCACTCCCTCAACTCTATATGGGTCCGCCCCGGCTACTACAATCTGCTTCCCTCTTCTTTATTAGTACTGCTGCTTTAAAAAGAAGAAAGCTTGACCAACGAGACATTCTAAATCTTCTGCTTATTTTTTCTCGTTTAACGTGAGATAATAGTTGAGTGGTACTTAAAATGAAAATTTATCTTATATAGATATTTAATTGAAAAGCTAAAAGAAATGAGAAATAAATAAAAAAGAATTGCTATCTACATGACAAAATGCAAATTGATAATGAAATAAAAGGATATATAACAATGCTAGACAAATGTAATCTATAATATTACTTTGCCTTCATCGAATTGGCAGACTTTGACCTTCTTTCCTTCAATTATCAAAGAGCATTCTTTATTTCCATTACCACATTATTGATATGATATGTACAGGGGTGAGGCAGGGCTTAAAACCCACAATCACCCAAATCTTTTTTAAAAAAGTATGTATATTTTTAAAATTGTGTTAGTTTGAAAAATAAATTTAACTTCTACTAAAAGTTATTATTTGTATATAAATTATGTTATACCCCTAAATAAATAATAATTCTAAATCAGTTCCTATGTCATACTCACCCAAACTCTACAAATAGTGAAGTTTAATAGAAGCCATATAAACTTATTCATAATATTGAAATTGATTTTTAAAAAAAATAAAAAAATTTCGAAAATAAATAAGTTTTCTTCAAGTGAAAGTAAAAGAATGGGTCAAACACAACACCCAACACCAGCGCGAGGCCCCCAAGCACGAATACACGCGCACATACACAAAAGAATGTGGTTTTTTTTTCTGTTTTTTTGTCATTCAAAAAAATGTGGTATATATATATTTATATATCTATTCATAGAGATAGTTTTACCAACTTCTCCTTTATTACATTTGAAGTAGAAGTATGTTTAAAAGCTGATCTCACCTGTTTGACTTATTTCTTAAAGTATTTTTAGATAAAAATTAAAAAATAAAAAGCTCCAAATTAGAGTTTTTCAAAATATATTTTTTGCAAAGTTATTTTTATATAATGCGGGGAGCTATTTTTTTTTCTCAAATATATCCCTTCATATTTTTTAAAATAAAATATTACCTTCAAATTTTCTAAAAGTTTAATATTGCCCAAACAGTTAACGACTTTTGTTCAACAACACTTTTAACCAAAGGTCTACAACTCAAAAGTTAAAATTTTACAGTTTACCCAAACGAAACCTTTGTATATATCATGGGCATTTTATGTAAATATTGATTAGTAAAAAAAGGACTAAACATAAGAGTAAATTATGTCATTAGTTCTTAATATTGTCGCATTTTTTATATCAATCTTTATTGTTTTAAAAAATTCATACTAGTCCATATTATTTCACAAACTTATTCAAACAAGTCTTGGTATTAGAAAAATTCCTTAGTTTTAACAGATTTATTATTCAATGTAAGGGTAAATTTCTCTTTTATATTCTTCCTTTTTCTTTTAATTTTTTCATCTTCATCAAACTCACAATTATCTGTCTCTCTCACACACAAACACACACGTTTCTCTTTCACACACACATTTCTTTCTTATATTACAAACGCACACATTTCTCTCTAACAATTTCGAGTTTAAGTAATTAATTATTGTTCATCAACCTTATTTTGATCGTACATAATTAAAATAATCGGATCACCGACATATTAATGTGTCTGTATGAGATCAGACAATAAATAAAAATGCTACAAATTCATCGTTGTAAATAAAAACTCTTTATTATATTCCAGCCTTAATTTGTAGCCTTAATATCCTCATCTGTATTGCTTTACTCAACACCCCATACTCAAAACAAGCCTTAACGTTCCCCAGTTCCGCATTTAGTTCAACTCCACTAGCTTTTTTTATTTTATTTTATTTATATGTAGGAGATTTCGAGCATGTTCTTACATTTAAAGATTATTTATTTTAATTTTACTAAAATAATTCCCTTACAATTGATCTAGGGTAAATGACACTAGAGGTCTTATATGTTTTGGGGTTAGGATAGTTTGGTCTCATATCTTTCAAAACGAGCTTTTTAGTTCTACATGTATGGAAATATTGACACCGTTAATCTGGAGATTTTTTTATGTTAAAAAATTAATATTTTTTGCACGTGATACTCACATGTTATGTTTTTTTTTTTGGAGATGTTTGAAGCAATGACCAAAAAAGCGTGGATTATTGTACTTCCAATTTGGCCCTCAATTTTATTATTTTTTTCTTACACGACACGAGAGTATCACATGCAAAAAACGTTAGTTTTTTAATAGAAAAAGCTCATCAGGTAAACAATGTCAATATTTCCATATATTTAAGATCAAAAAGCTCATTTTGAAATATATATATAGGATCAAAATGTCCCAACTTCAAAAGATATGAAACCTTTAGTGTCATTTACCCATTAATCTATCTCTTATTTTATGAAATCTTTATTTCAATTTTAATCTAATAATTTCCCGATTTTAGTCATTTAACTTTTGGGAGAGATGGGTAATGGGATAGGCTTAGGTCTTTTTTCTCCCATATTTGGAAAAGCTAAAAATGAGTCTAAGGATCTGAAATGTTATTGGAGCTCATTGCAGCAACACTTTACCTACATATAGAGTAAAAAAAAAAATTCTTATAAATAGGACCTTCTACGTTTCAAATAGTTACACACTCCATGAGGTTTAGTGTGAACCTGAGAAATATTCTATAGTATTTTGTTCGGCCAAGAATCTGACTCGTCTTTTTTTTTTTTTCAATTATGTATATTTTTTATATGAAAATCAAGTTATTAATCCCTGAAGAAAATGCTAATATTTTGTACCATTAAAATAAATTCTAAATCCGCCGACATTCCTATTTATAGAAATAAACTAATAACTAAAACAAGGATTTCAAAAAGTTAAGGATGTGTAGAGGAAATACGACAAAAAGTAAGATAAGAATCAAACGTAGGAAATGTCTAAAATTTTCCTCTACGACACAAAAATACATGACAAAATTAGCCACAACACATATTGTTAGATTGGCTATGCTACATGGATATGAAACGCGATTTGCAAGGATAATTTGCCAGAAATTCATTCTAAGATAATAATATTAATTTTTCATTTTTACTGGGTCCAATAATGTCCAACAAATCCCAATACGAGCTGCACCAATTATGCGTTACCTCAGAAAAGCCCAACTCAGAAGCTCGTATAAATTTTTTTTTTTTTTAATGCAAAGAGAGATCTAAGTGAATTTTTTATATCTTAAATATGTTATATGCTCCAAAAATCTCGATATTTTCACATCTAAACCAATAATCATACCACTAGCCCCTAAAAAAATTTGATACAAAAGGATCACAACAAGCATCAGTTACTTAAACGTTGCTTTTTCTTTATGTTTTGTTGGAAATATGAATTCATTCATTAATTCATTGAAAGCTACATTGCAAACTTCATGCAACTGGAAAAGGGCATGGGTTGTAGTTGATGTACCTTAGTTCTTTCAAAAACCACATTGTAGAAAATGATTAGACAAAGGGCTAAATTGAAATCAACAATATCGTGCATTCAACTCAGTTGTTAAGGAAAATAAAAAAAAATCAGTTGTTAAGGATTACTTTTTATCGACTCAGTTGTAAATAATCAATTTGTTCAATTTCAGAAGGTGCATAAGTACACCTGCAGTTGATCAATTTGTTCAAATCCAAAATGTATAGATACACCCTCACAATAACGTGACTCAACCATTTATTGTTAATTTGTTCAATCAGTTATGGTGTTTTTTTTTTCTTTTGATTTAAGAAAAATTAAGTCATTTAACATCATTGAGGATGTTATATACAAAATTTGAACTCGAAACCTCTAACATCTAAACTAAGAATTTTACAACTGGACCAAATGGCTTAGTGGCACTGGCAGTTATGGTGGTTTGGAATCAAGTTATTAAGTTTACCATTTTGTAAATTGTATTTTTTTTAAAAAAATACACTTCATTAATACAACACAACTGTTACAAGCAACATAATAGGTACCATGCAAAACCTCACTAACCAGGCCCAAGACAAAAGAAGTTGTAAATACAAAAGATGCAATACAAAAAAGAAGAGAAGCCCACAATAATCAAACTGACCCAAACAAACTGGCCTACCAAAAATCCAGATCCTTGCAACAGTTTCAAAATGGCAAGCGACCGAAGCATCGACTTCAACCGGGACGTCAATGAAAATTATGAAAAGACCAGTCAGGATAGGGCCTGAGAGACTCAAATTGATTACTATTATTAATCAATAACTTAAAATAATTAATGATTTAATTAATTCCAGCAGTAAAGAATCTCCCCAATCGACGTGTTGAAAGAAAAAAAAAATCGACGTGTCAAGGCTTTTAGCCTGACTTTATAAAATATGGATTTTTAACACATTTTGATGTCACTGCTGAATGAGATTTAATAAAAAAGTGCAGTTCAATAAAAGAAAAAAATATTTATAAAATTTTAGAGGACATCTTCATTTTAAAAATTGTCTAGAAACCAATTTTATTTTAACAAATATTTTATTATTTTGTTATTAAAAATTATTTTTGAAAACTGTTATACAAGATATAAAAAAAACCAAAAATACTCGACTATTATTAATCAACTTTATTTTGGTCGCACAAGATTTTTGATAATCAGATTGGTGACATGTCAAAGTCTCTTGCATGAGATCACACAATAAACAAAAACACTGCTACAACAACGTAGTGTTCAGTCCTTTTAACAACACACTCTATTCTCTATTACATGATCACCTTAAACATCTTTAAGAGACAGAAAATTAACTAAGAAAACAAAAACTCTTCATTGCATCTCAGCCTTTGTAGCCTTAATATCCTCACCATCATTACTTTTCTCAGCAATGCTAATCAACTTAGGTTGCCTTTTCTTCTCCTCAGCCAATTTAGGCACCGTGATCTTCAACACTCCATTCTCCAAATGAGCCTTAACGTTCTCCAAATCCGCACTCAAAGGCAACCTAAACTGCCTCCAGAACTTGCACGTTGTCATCCTCTCAGCCTTGTGCCATTTCTCACCTTCAACTTCCTCTTCCATTTTCCGTTCACCGCTGATTCTCAAAACCCTATTCTCTTCAACGTCAATCTTTACGTCTTCTTTCTTCATCCCAGGTACGTCTAGTTTTATTACGTGTGATATTGGTGTTTTTTCCAATCTGCGCGTGCCAGAGCTAATGTTTCGACACCTCTTGGGATGGTATTAAGTGGGGTTTGTTCGACGATCTTGAATGGGTCTTCAGGTGGTACCATCATGTCTGCCCATAATGAACGTGTGAAAAATGGAACAAATGCATCAGCTTGTTTTTGTGGTGGAAGAATTGCCAATGCTAGCAGAAGGGTGCTAAACAGTTGGCCAAGCCTTGCTTTCTCCATCATAGAGTTTTCGGAGACGAAAGTAGATGAATTTTAGACAAACAAGGCTTCGTTGAAAGATGTGTGTTGGAGATGTGATAAAGGGTTTGTGTTTTAGTGTGTGTGTGTGTCCGTCGCTCGAGGTTGTGTGTTCATTTGTGTGTTGGTTTCGAGTTTATATAGTGTGTGACGTGGTTCTGAATTGTTCAGTTGTCGGTTGCTAAAAAATCTTGTTTTGGTGATGGTGTGTGGATAGGCTCTACAAGTTTCTGGATTGGGAAAGAAAATTTTAATTTCTGGAATGTTCACCAGAAGAACGTAAGGCACTTTAATCTCGGATCAAAAACGAATCCTGATTGAAGATGATGACGTGGCTCATGGTCACTTGGCCAATGAAAATTTGCCATATCAGCTATTTCATGTTGAGGATACTTCTTGTCAACTACAATTAAAACTGAATCCGTGTTCTAAATCGCTCACAATCTTTTGCTAGATTTGCATCATGACGTGGCTCATGGTCACTAGGCTAATGAAAGTTTGCCACGTCTGGTATTTCATATTTTGCACTTAAAAAAAAATAAAAATTAAATCTGTGGAAACAAATAGAAATCGGAAATCTAAAGGGCCGAAATTGGATATTATCAGAACCATGTTGGAAAATTCCACATTAGAAAAAGTAATTAGCCTACAAACACATTATGATCTGCCACAAAAATATCAATCTTTTGCCTTGCCTCTCGCATTTCTGTGACAGTGATACTCTAGAAAATGTTTGTCAAACTACAAATCATGAGTTTTAGTTTATGCATAAGATCAGCCACTTTCTGGCCACATACGGCAGAGATAATTATCAAGAAGCTTTTAAGACCTATCAAACATATGCTTCAATGCATCAGGAGTACTATCAGTGGATAATGACCTTTCCCTTATAGTAAATGTACCAGTGGATTTAACAGAAGATCAAACAATTCTATTTATCTACTTTACCAATTGTTCCTCCTCTGAATTTTAAAAGTACAATATATCCACCCTTTAAATCTCATTTTCCTGTCTCCATTTCCCATACGAGTGTGTGTATCCCGTGCATATACCTAATCCTTAATCCCGAAAAAGAATATAAGAAAATTAAGCATGAAACTGCATTTCTCACTCATAAATGTTGAAGAAGGAAAACAAGAAGAAGTTAACACAGAGGCCAATGTTCACAATGGTTATAAAATAGTTTCCACCGATGACCTTTAAAAGATAGATACCAGAGTTACAACAGTTGATTGAACAACTTTGATAATGCTGATGAAGACAGGGCAAGGACAGGCCAAGCAGAATGCACTACAACAAGGGAAAAGAACTCCTTAAAATAACACATTCGGCCAGAATATATTTTTAAAAAAAACAGATAAATAATGTTAAGTCCAGTTTGCCACAATGATTTGACACGTAAGACCCATGCTAAGAACCACGAATAACCTGTGCTCAAATTGCAAATAACATGTAGCAAAGCAGAAATTGTCTGGATGCATGAAGTTGCAGATGAACCCAGAACAAACGGCATAACAGTGATATGAAACCGATTGCAAATGTAATAAATAAAAAAAATATACCCAGAGCTAAGAGAAAGCTCGTCTTTAGCCCACCCCTGCCACATATCAGGAGTCAAAGGAAACAAAGCACTCATCGCCTCCCTTGCCTGCCACAGCTTGTCCAGCTCTCCTTGCTTCCTTAAATCCCTAATATACTACACAACCAAAACAAAAAACCAAATCTTCTCTTTAGTTAAGCTCTAAAGAAAAATCCATGTAATACAGGACTGAATACCATGAATTAGACTGAAAAACATATACACATCTACATAGATACATATATATATACACTTGGGAGGGCGCACACACTCAATAAAGAAGAGCAAACACATACGAATAAGAGAAATAGGAAGTTAGAGTTCAGCTCGAGAAATCCTATGGGGAATTCTAATTAATGCAATAAGTAAGTACCAAAGTCACTAATACGTCTGAACATAATTCTTATTTTACATTAATTACCATGGTGAATTAAACTAAATATACAAAATCAATTCCCTATCCTCCTTACCAATAATTTTTCAAAATAGAAAAGAAATTTTCAAGTATTCACATATCATATGCTTCAATTGAGAAAGTGGAAACGATATAAACATGTCAAAACATACGTAAAATTAAGTAAAAATTGCAACATATGTAAATGAAAATCTAAAAAAAAATCAATTTTTGTTTACATATAAATGCTTCACTGGAGAAAGTGCACTAGGTATACGTACGCAAGTTAATCAAAAGCTGCAATTACCTGTGCATCATGTCAATTTTTTTTTTTTTTTGGTAATATTCATCATGTCAATAAAAAACCAAAAAGTACACGCAAAATTAAGTAAAAAAATGCAATATATATACATTTATGTGATATGTGTGTACAGAGCAAGAGATGAAGTACTTGGACATGAGCATCGTAATTGTAGGGATTATTAGAGAGGTCGTTTTCAAGGGAATGAATTTGGAGGTGAATTTGAGCTTCGTCGTCTTCTGAGTTGGATGGGTCAGACTCAGAATCGGAATCGTTTCTAGGGATTTCAGGGTCGGGCATGGGGTGGTCTTCGCCGCCGTTGGTGGCTTCTTCTGTTAAAGCTGAGGTGGCGTCTAAGGTTTGATCCTCCGCCATTTTTATTGAGGCTTTTGGAGCTTTTGAATATTGAAGTAAGCAAAGGAGAAGATGGAACGCTGTGTGTGTGTGTGTGCGCGCGCGCACGTGTGCGGGGGTGGTTTTCGCGTTTTACACTGGTGGGCTCGACGTCGTTTCGGTGGTTCATGAAAATTAATTTTCTTTTTCAAATTATTCAATTAAAAAAGACAAATATAAAACAAAGTATGGCCTATAAAGAATTGGGCCTGCCAAACGTCTCCACAACGGGCTCAACCCACACCAGCTCATATTCGCTGACAACTTCCCTTGTGGCGGCCTAACACCACCATCGACCAAGCCCACTAGACAAGGGTGGGGAAGCTGATGACGTGGAAAATTACGACCCAACTCGGGATAAGACAGAGTGTAATAAAATAGTAATAATAATTAATTATAATGAGAAAAGTAACAATAGAGAATTGTTGTGATTAAAGATTTCAGGTTCTCGAACCTATTCCTTCTATTCAAATATTGCTTGGTCTTTTTTTTTTAATCCACACCCCATGAGATTTCTTGTAAAACAAAAAAAATTATATAAATTATATATATATATATATATATATCAATCATACTAGGGATGATATTGAAGACTAAACACCCTTCTTCACTTTGTAAGTAATAAATTATCCAGTGAGATTAAATTTTATTTCTCCATAATTAATTAATTAAGTAATAAAACGCGACGTCACATTTGACTTTGGCAAAGGACAAAACGCGCCGTCACATCCAAAGTCAAGAAATATTCTCTGGTGGTTACCATTACCTACCACCAAATGCTTTCGCCAAAAGAAGATTCAAAAAGACTCGCAGATTGAAAAGAACAATATTGATCTGAGAAGAAACAAACAAAGAAATATGAGCATGAAGATCTAGTATTAAATTACGCAGGATTAATTAACAGATATATATATATATAGTACTCTACGAGAGCTCAATCCATGATTATTAAAAACGTGAATTCACTGTTACAAAAGAAGACGTCGACGCCTGCATGCTGATTTAATCTAGACTCTTGACCCAACTCCCAAGACACCATGCACGAAACTTGTAAACCGCGCGCAGAAAAATCTCAAAAAAAAAAAAAGATAACTAGAATCTAGACCCAAGATAACATGAAACTAAAAACAGCAAAAACTTCAAAATTAAACTGATCGGCAAGAGTGATGTGAAACCCCATAGAATATAGATCACTCCGATTTTATCTTTTTAGGAACAACAACAGTGAGCACGCCATCCGCCATGGTAGCCTTAATCAGGTCCATGTTGGCTCCTTCCGGCAGGTTGAAGCCGCGGTGGAAGTTGCCAAAACTCCTCTCCATGCGGTGCCACACGTAACTATTCTCCTCCTCCTGATCCTCCTCCTTCCGCTCACCACTGATCAGAAGAACTCCGCCTTCTTGGACCTCCACCTTCACTTCTTCCTTCTTCAGCCCAGGAACATCAACCCTGATAATGTGGGCTTTTCGAGTCTCCTTCCAGTCAACTTCACCCATGGCAAATTGGCTTGTCTCGTAGACTGGTTGGTATAATGCATGGATGGCCACTGGACGGAAATTATTCCCGGATGGGTCGGAGAGGTATGCAACAAGTTGGCCGGAGCCGCTGCTGCTTTGACCTCTGAAGGATATTGGAATCTCTGACATTTTTTCTGATTTGGTTTGGTAAGAGTAAGACTGAAAATGGAATGAGGGTAGTTTTGTTTGGCTATGATGCGCTGATCGTATGCGATCGATACCCATATTTATAGATACTGAAGGGGCTCATACGGGAACCTTTCTGACACCACAAATAAGTTATAAATTTTTTTTGGCATTGAGAAAGAATTTTTTTGGTCTTTTAACTTTTGAAAAATAATTATTTGGTCCATTTTAATGTTAATTTTTTGTTATTTTTTTATTTTGCTCTTAAATTATTTTCTCTCTCTTACATGACATTAAAGACGTATTTAGAATATTACCAAAAATAAAAATAAAAAAATTACTAAAAAATTCACAAAATAAGATTAAAGACATGTTTGGGATATTTTTTACATGACTATTTTGAGTTATTAAGTTAAAAATAAGAGATATTATTGTGAGTCAAAAATAACTATTCGTGAACAGTTATTAACATAAAAAATTATAACTTATTTTTGCGAATAGTTATTTTTAACCTACAATAATATCTCATATTTTTTAACTTGACAATTGTTCCTTTTATTTATTATCTAATTGTGGTTGATGATGATGTTTAAGAAATTTTGTATAAATTATATTTTTTTGTTTTGGTTTGAACAAGTATATTTTGTAAATTTTTTGATGATTTTTTTTAATTTTTTATAATATATTAAATGTGTCTTTAATGTAATGTAAGAGAGAAAAAATAGGTCTAAAAATAAAATAAAATAATTACAAAAATTACAAGAGAAGAACTCATAAAAGAGACCAAAAAAAGCAAATGAAGTCCAAATGCTGGGCCCACATGTATGGTACCCACCTTATTTATCTCACAATCGCCGCACAGAGACCAAAAAAAGCAATTGACGTCCAAATGCTGGGTAAAAGAGACCAAAAAAGCAAATGACGAAAAAGCAAATGACGCCAGGAGAAGAACTCATAAAAGAGACCAAAAAAGCAAATGACGAAAAAGCAAATGAACTCATAAAAGAGACCAAATGACGTCCAAATGCTGGGCGAAGTCCAAATGCAACCACCACTTGTGCAGGATTTTTGCGAACGTATTCTTTATGCGAGATATTTAACACGTTAGCTATATCATTATATGGGTTGATGCACACAGAAAATTCTGATCTGTCAATTTCCCCGGTGAAAATAAATTAATAAAATCAATGATATAAAAGATCTATCAGCAAATTTCAAACATCTCACTTAGTGAATAATTAATTAGTGTTTTAACTATTATTAGTCATTTAAAAGTCGACAACAATAAATTGACATTATATATTTTTAACCATTAGATAGAATATGAAAACAAAGAAAAAAGCAAATATAGAGTTGAAAAAATGAAAAAGAAAAAAAGAACGTCAAGTATCAAAATTGTTATTCATTAAGAGTTTTTGTTCTTCAGCAAAAATAGTGGATGAGAATGATTGAGAGAGTTGGATAGAGTGAGAAAGATAGAGATGAAATTTATTTTTTTAGTGAAAAATTGAAAGCGGGAAAGTGAAGGAGAGATGAAAAAATGTAAGAGAGAAAAAGAGAGGAAGAAAAGATTGAAAAGTATTTTTAAATTAAATTTTTTTAAAAAAATATTAATTTAAATTAATGATGAGATAGTTTATAATAATATATATAATTAAATTTTTTTTCATAATATTATGAGGAAAAGGCAATATAGTTTGATTGTACAATTGAAACGCATGGCTGTCATTGCCTTGCTAAATATCACTAATCATCAGAAAAATGGGAAGAGTCGCCTGCGTCACCTTTTTCCACATTGGTCTTGTATCACGCGCTACTAGACTCCGTTGTCCACTACTCCATTCAACGACCAGGAACTTTGTCCATTTTTCTAATGATTAGTGGACAACCTAGTCTAGTAGTATGACATAAATGTAAGCTCAAGGGCATTTTTAATTGAGATTTTAATTTTATTTTTTTTTAAAATTTAGGTGTTTTAAATTTATTTTTAGAGTTTTTAAATTTAAAAAGTAACATTAATAATGATAAAAATATATAGGGATCGATTATGCAATTAAAGAACTTTTGAGGACCAGACCTCACAATTACCACATTCATGCTTCAGTCTTTTTTTTTGTCAAGATCGATTATGCAATTACATAAATTTTGAGGACCAGACCTCACAATTACCATATTCATGCTTCAGTTCTTTTTCTTTTCTCGGGATCGATTATGCAATTACAGAAATTTTGAGGACCATAACTCATAATTACCACATTCATGCTTCAGTTTTTTTTTTTTTTTTGTCAACACATTCACGCTTAGTCTAAACCACATTCACGCTTGGGTCTATACCACATTCATGCTTGGGGCTTTGGGCTAAACGACATTCTTTTGAATGACAAAAAAAAAAAAACCACATTCTTTTGTGTATGTTTGTGTGTGTTCGTGTTGGGGGGCTGGGCCGAGGGGGGAGGGACTTCGGGCTTCAGTGTTTTTTTTTTTTTTTTTGTCAACACATCGGGATTGATTATGCAATTACATAAATTTTAAGGGCCAGACCTCACAATTACCACTTCATGCTTCAGTCTTTTTCTTTTCACGGGATCGATTATGCAATTACAGAAATTTTGAGGACCAGACCTCACAATTACCACATTCATGCTTCAGCCTTTTTTTTTTTTTTTTGTCAACACATTCACGCTTAGTCTAAACCACATTCACGCTTGGGTCTATATCACATTCATGCTTCGGGCTTCGGGCTTCGGGCTAAACGACATTCTTTTGAATGACAAAAAAAAAAAAAAAAACCACATTCTTTTGTGCGTTTTCGTGCTGGGGGGCTGGGCCCGGGGGGGGGGGGGGGGGGGGGGGGGGGGGGGGGGGGGTTCTTTTACTTTACGCAGAAGAAAACTTATTTATTTTGGTATAATTATTAAAGACTAAAACCATAATTCAAATGTTTAACTATTTCTTTTTTTTTCTTTTAATTTATGCAAGCATAAGGCTTTAAAAAAAAAAAAAATCAAAAAGACTGTATAACGTAACGAGTGAAACTCAAGACCACGACCTCTCACATATACAATAAATTACATATCACTTGACCAAAACCCTAATAATATTTTACATCTCTTAAAATGTTAAACACAAAAATGAATCTCGAGACATCTCTCATCTAAAACAAGAATCATATAACTAGACCAAATAGTCAATGGTCAAATGATAACTATTTCAATCAAGTCTTTTGTTATTTTTCTGTATAATGCATGTTGGATATATTTTCCTTCTTGAATTGAATCAGGGGTAGTGGCCATGCCTTAAAAGACTCTGTTTAGACTATAAT
The DNA here is from genome assembly GCA_037974665.1 of Ehretia macrophylla. Lineage (NCBI taxonomy): Eukaryota > Viridiplantae > Streptophyta > Magnoliopsida > Boraginales > Ehretiaceae > Ehretia > Ehretia macrophylla. The sequence goes on from CM075766.1 coordinate 55,094,766, forward strand.
GTATTTAAATTAAGTACTAGTTTAGTTATAATATATTGCACTATATCATAATCAAAAATATGATTTTAAGCATAAAAACCAACTATTTTTATTTATAATTTATATAAAAAAAAATTGATGAATGTCTACCTGCTTTCATCACTGATTAAAAAATATTAAATACCAAATTATGAAGTAATCAAATCTTCTAATTACTTGAATTTTACCATATTTAGCAAAAAGGTGATGTTGTTAGTCAATTTACCCAACTTTATGTCACAGTTTTTGGTTAAGAGTGATTGCTTGCATAAGGTGCAATTCCATGTAATATAATTATCTGTGTAATATCAATTTAGGCAACAACATTCACACTGGATATTTCTTTGTCATCTCGTCTCTTGTCCTTTTCTCATAAAAGTCTCCGCACCAAATGTATTTATGGTTGTTATTACGAGATGATAAAGAAATATCCAGTGGAAAATGTCTTGTTTTTGTTTTATTACATATGGTTTGATTATACAATAGAATCATATAGTTTTCATATTTAATATTTTGGTAAAATAATTTCTAATCATAGTTATAAGAATAGTGTAAAAAAATTAGTATAGATGTACATTATATTTGATCACATATAATATTAATCAGAATGTACATTATGTAAAATTAAAGTATGTTCCATGGCCTTATCATTCGCTCACTTCACAGTTCACCCTCGTGTCTGTCATTCCAGCTGATTTCATTATTAGGTCTGATGCTAACTTCTGGTTTTTTTTTTTTTTTTAAAGAACTTCTGTGCTGTTGAACTTGGTTATTACTCTCTTGATCTTGTAATTATCTTTTTATTAAATAAAACCTTTATCCGCAAAAGAAAAAAAAAAAAAAACTGTCAATAACAGTTTTTTTTGACTAGTGAGTGGTCAAAGTTGGACCCACACAAGGACAATTTGGAATACACTTTAAAATGTCCAACTGGATGGCAACGGGGAACCTTATTTTGAAAGATTTTCATATTTTTTTGTATGCTTTTTTTTATTTTTTATTAGAGGTTGGTGGGGCCTTGAGTTAGTAGACTATTAGCAAAAAAATATATATATAACAGCAAACGTGAGGATTTGAACTCGATTCATTCAAATAAACATACTTGTATCGACTCAATTGCAAGTAATCAATTTGTTCAAATCCATAATGTGCATAGGTATACCCGCAGGTGATCAATTTGTTCAAATCCAGAATATACAAGCACACCCTCACAACAACGTGGCTCAACCACTTATTGCTAATTTGTTCAATCAGTTATGGTATTTTTTTTTTCTTTTGATTTAAGGTAAACTAAGTCATTTAACATCATTGAAGATATTTTATACGAAACTTAAATTCGAAACCTCTAGCATTTAAACCAAGAATCTTACAACTGGACCAAATAGCTTAGTGGCACTGGCAATTATGGTGGTTTGGAATCAAGTTGTTCAAGTTTACCATTTTGTTAATTGTATTTTTTTTTTTTTAAATACACTTCATTAATACAATACAAGTGTTACAATCAACATAATAGGCACATGCAAAACCTCACTAACCAGGCCCAAGACAAAAGAAGTTGTAAATGCAAAAGATGCGATACAAAAAAGAAGAGAAGCCCACAATAATCACACTGACCCAAACAAACTGGCCTACCAAAATTCCAGACCCTTGCAACAGTGTCAAAATGGCAAGCGACGCTATGTCGCGTCGAAGCATCCACTTCAACCGGGCCGTCAATGAAAATTATGAAAAGACCAGTCAGAATTGGGCCTGAGAGATTCAAATTGATTATTATTATTAATTAATAACTTAAAATAATTAATGATTTAATTAATTCCAGCAATAAAGAATCTCCCCAATCGACGTGTCGAGGCTTTTAGCCATTTCAGTAATGAGATGACTTTATCGTTGATGAATAAAATCATGGATTTTTAACACATTTTGATGTCACTGCTGAATGCGATTTAATAAAAAAATGAAGTTCAATAAAAGAAAAAAATTGTTTATATAATTTCAGGGGACATCTTCATTTTTAAAAAATTGTCTAGAAAACAATTTCATTCTAACAAAATTTCTATTACTTTGTTATTAAAAATTATTTGTAAAAACTGTTATACAAGATTTAAAAAAAAAAAACCAAAAATACTCAACTATTATTAATCAACTTTATTTTGGTGGCACAAGATTTTTCGTAATCAGATTGGTGACATGTCAAAGTCTGTTGCATGAGATCACACAATAAACAAAAACACTACTACAACAATCGTAGTGTTCAATCCTTTTAAACACACACTCTATTCTCTTATTATATGATCACCTTAAACATCTTTAAGAGACAGAAAATTAACTAAGAAAACATAAACTCTTCATTACATCTCAGCCTTTGTAGCCTTAATATCCTCACCATCATTGCTTTTCTCAGCAATGCTAATCAACTTAGGTTGCCTAGGATGTGTGGCTCGAACTTGTGTTCATTTGCGTGCTGGTTTCGAGTTTATAGAGTGTGTGAGGTGGTTCTGGATTATTCAGTTGTTGTCGGTTGCTTAAAAATCTTGTTTTGGGGATGGTGTGTGCTGTTTGTAGATAGGCTCTACAAGTTTCTGGATTAGGAAAGGAATTTTTAATTTTTGGAATGTTCACCAGAAGAACGAATCCTGACTGAAGATGATGACGTGGCTCATGGTCACTTGGCTAATGAAAATTTGCCATAGAACTAGAACCAAATCTACTTTTTCCTTTGAAGCATCAATCACACAATGAGCGCACAAACTTTCCATATTTCATAACTACCCAAATAAATGCTCCTTTTCTTAATAAAGAAAAATTTATTAATTTCCACTTAAGACACCAATAAACTATATAAAAAACAAACCTTATTTTGATCATACAGAATAAAAATAATTGGATTGCCCGACATATTAAATGTGTCTGCATGAGATCACACAATAAAGAAAAATGGTACATGTTCATCTTTGTAAATAAAAACTCTTTTTCCAGCCTTTGTAGCCTCATATCCTCACCAGCATTGCTTTTCTTAACACCCCATAAACGTTCTCTACTTCTGTACTTAGGTCAACTCCAATTTTTTATTTTTTTTTTATATTTATTTAGTGGACTTCGAGCATGTTCTTATCCCTTATTTTAATTTTACTAAAACAACTCTCGTATATTTAATATATTTCTTATTTTTGGGAATGTTTAGTTCAATTTTAATCCAGTAATTTCCCAATTTTATTCATTTGACTATTGGGAGACATGGTTAAAAGTATAGGCTTAGCTAGGTCTATTTTCTCCCATATTTGGATATATAAATTATGCTTGAAACACATGTAAAATTAAAATTAATACTTATATTTTACATAAATGCTTTTCTTTTATTCTATTCAAATTAGGCTTGTCATATAAAGGTTATCATCACATCCATTATTGTTATTATCATAAAATTGTCTAAAAGAGTAAAAAAAAGACAGAAAAATTTCAGTAAAATTAAACATAACAAAACAATCATAACTTTCACCATCAGATCAAGATTACAAAATAAACTTACATTTCACATGACAAAATAGACTTAAGTTCAACCATACATTTAATATGAAAAAATTATTTGAAGAGAAAGGGTGAGAGAGTTGTTAGTTTTTTTTTTTTTTTCCTTTGTATTTTAGCCAAACTTCATATCTTAAACATAAGATCAATTTTGCACTCAAAAGATAAGTAACAGATTTGAAAAACATGAATTTACAAATTTTACCTTTTGAACAATGATTTGGGTTTAGTATAAGAAAATTTAGGATTTGAAAGTTTTAGATTTTTAATTTTCTAAAAAGGTGCTTCAAAAATCAAAAATTAAATTTGGAAATAAATTTCACATTAATTTTATAAAATTAATTTGTCCCAAACAATCTGTTAAAGTAATTTCTAATTCTATGTTTAATTTTGAATATTCTCATTAGCATCTTTCCATACACATTGAGGCCGGCCGATTTTATTTTCTTTCTTTTTTTTTTGGTCATAAGGGCGGCCGATTTCTATTGTTGTCACTCGCTTCACGTTGTCAATCCCGTAATGATTAAGCTATCTTGCAGCGGGTTAGCTTGTGCCCCAGCAGCACTTTTTTTTTTTTTTTTTTGTACTGTTAAAAAACAAAAATTATCTTTTTTTTTTTTTTAATTCGATCTCCAGTGAATTTCGCCGTCTGAGTCCAGCCGCACTTTTCACCATCTCTTCCTTTATGGATCTCGGCGTCAGCCCATTAACTGTCATTGTGTGGGGCCTACCTATACTACTGGTAGGCACGCCAGATTCCAGATGCTTCACCAGGATACTTCTTTTCAGTCCCTCAACTAAACCGTGACAACTTAATATTCTATTATATCCACATTAATATATTAAATATGTCACATGACTATGTGATTTGATTCACGATAAATTTCACAGTTAGTTTTTATTATTTATATATTTTTTAAGTTAAATTTTAATATTTTATAAAAATTATATTAATTTTTAATTTTTATAAAGTGATTTAAAATAATTTTAATTATTTAAAATTTTAATTTATTTTTTATTATTTCTCATAAAATATAATTTAATTCTCAAATAAAATTCACGTGCAAAGACTCAATGTAATTTTTTTTAAAATAATATTAATTAAATTAATTTTTTTTTAAAAATAATAAGAACTAAATTAATTAAATTTAATCAATAAAAATGATTTTAAATAATATTTGTAAATATTAAAAAATATTATAATTTTTTTAAAATATTAAAAAAATATGTAAATAATAGGGAGGAAGTATAAAATTTACTCCTTTGATTCACTTGGCCTGGGCATTAAATCAATATTTTTGGTCAAAGTAGTCTTCGCTTTATAATGTCAAATTGTGTGGATTTCGAGTTTCATGGTCAGCCACTGGTTGCGTCCAGTCCTGCAAATATATACACGTGTGGTGTAGCCTGTTTAATTATTCGTTGACCCTTAATTCCTAGATTAACGGACCTAGTGGCGTAGCCGGTCTTAACATATGCTTTGATATCGTTTCTAAGGATTTTTATTCGTTTCTAAGGATTTTTCTTCGCTGTCTCATATGGGGCCACATAATAAAAAGTTGATTTTACGTGTGTGAAATCTACATTTTTATAAGTTTTGTTTCATATAAATGACATTTTCAATAATGTTATTTTGGGAATATTATTAAACTTATTTGGTACAGTAAAAATATTTTAAAAAATATTGTCAAATTTTTAAAAATATTATATTTTTTATGTTTGATTTAAAGTCAATATTTCTAGTAATTTTGATCAATTTTTCAACACTACCCATAATTAAGAAAAACAAAAATATCATACAATGTGTATAAATAACGCTACAATTTTTATACTTTTTCTAATGTTCGAGCAAAATTTATAAACTTAAATTCATTGTTTTATAAGATTTTGAAATTTTAAAATTTAGAAATAAGCAATAAAAAATAATTTTAAAAATAAATTTAAATTATAAAACTTTAGTCTAACTTAAAAAATATAAATTAATATTTTTTATTAATTTCATTTTTAATTCTATGTTTTCCGACCAAAAAAAAATTCTATGTCTAATAGTCGATTATTCTCATTTCCATCTTTCCTAGCGTAGACTTTGCGTCATTTCTATTTATATAAAATAAACAATTAAATGAAAGGAGGATTACAGAAGAATAAAGCACATTATTAAAACAATGTTATCCATATCTTCTTTGTTCTGAGAAATGTCTTTTATCTTTTCCCAAATTAGCCCAAATCCAAATACAATTTGGTCTTTTTACCAAATTTTCATATTCAGAATCAAACTAGAAAGATTATTGCATTAGTTCGGATTGATAAATCTATCTCTTGCATAATTTACACTTGTCAACTTCATTAATATGTGAAAGAATGACTAATTAAAAAATTTTCATTTAAACTACCATATATAAAATCACATTTCGACAGATTAAGCATTCTAAATTAGTTGATTAGTTTCAATATCTTGATAAGCTAATAGTTGAACCAAAATCATTACAAACGTATTAGAATAGGTTACAAGACAAAGTGTAGACTCTCCCCTTGCATTGTTTGCGAGTCCTAGACAAGACATTTCGCATTTTTTTTGGGGGGGAAGGGGGAGAGATAGTGACACACTATCCCATATTGGTTATGTAAAAAGACTTGAGTTCTTTACTTCTATGAACACAGGTTTAGTCCATTTGCAATTAGAGCTTTTAATTAACAGGTGCAATTAAAAAAATTGAAACTTATTTCTCAAAAAAAAAAAATGAAACTCAGCCTGGTTGGATACAGAAACAGAAAAGCATTTACTTGCACATAAAATTGCAAGGTTATGAGCATGCAAGCTCTGAAAATATACTGTGATGCACCTAACATATGGTTCAATTGGATTTTGGCTCTTCATCTCCTCCTTCCTCTACTTTCTCAGATTTTGATTTATCTGGAGCAGTACAACCCAGCACTTTCACAGCTCTTGGCACCGCAAATATATTCTTCCTCTTGACCTCGACGTTATCATCCCTATGCCTTTCACCAGCATATTGAGTGTGTAATTTGCTGCTCTCTTTGCGATCTTTGGGAGAATCTTCTGAAACACAACTTCTGAAAAAATTTAGGAATTACTTTTACAATTGAAAAATGCATCTGGATAACAAGGCTGAATCGCGCGGTTAAAGGCACGGAGTACACAATCATCAGAATTTTGCCAAGTACATGCAACAACTTTTTTAACAGTAGCAAGAAGATTTTTTTTTTTTTTTTTAATCCACTAATTTTTACGAGTGCTAGGCAGGCAGAGGATGCTCAATGTGCACAAACTTCAATAGTTCACAACAACATAGTCAGATTGGCAGCATATCATCAAACAGTAAAGACACACACACACACACATGCAAAAAGAGGCACAGATAGAGAAAGAGTAAACAAATTAGAGAATATACCATGTTCCAGTTTGGTACTTTTGACTAGCAGCTCCCTTGTTCCTCCTCTGCTGGGGATCTGACTTTGCAATGCTCAGCCTCTTCCCCAGTAGTGTCTGCTTGATCTTTGCCACAGCTGCAGCAAGGTGTGAATCATCCGAAAAGTCCACATAAGCCAATCCCTTCACGAAATAAAAATCAAATTATGAGCTTGGTGAAGAGATCTTCTGCTAGGACAAATGCAGGTGAAAAGGCTAAAACACAGAAAAATGCAACGAGGACGAAGACGTAATGAAATGTAAGTGATCTTGAAGTTAATATTTTGGCTGCACAGTAATCACAGATAGCAAAACTTTAATAACCAACTGCCAACATAAACCAAGCATGGGAAACCTGGAAATAAAAGTGTGAGGAGTTCGTGCAACTTTCTTCGCATATAATAGTGCCAAAAAGCACCCGTATGTTATCTAAGCATTTCAGCCAAAAAGAAATCTCTTAATTGTAGCTAGGTATGCAATCTGTTCAATGTTGAAGATGCCCAGTGCAGCAAGATAAGCAATAATTTTTATTGTAGTTGGTAAGCAATATGCTCAATGTCAAACTCGCAAAGTGCATTGAGACGAGCACAATTTTTTCTGAAGCTGTAAGCTTCCTGTGACATTAAAACTAAATATAGTAGTCTTTATTTCTAATCAATAAACTTCTTTGTCCTCTATGCTTTTTCAACAAGACAAAGTGCATGATATTCAATAACAGAAATACCCAATCTTTAAACTGCATGCGAGATCTGCTTATACAATTGCTCAAATTAGCATCAAACATCTGAAATAGAATGAATGAAAGCCAACGTTTACATATACAAAATTGAGGAAATACCCTTGATTTTTTGGTGAACATGTCTCTCAATATTCGAATTGCAACCACTCCACCAACATCACTGAAGAAACTGCAGAGATCATCATCGCTTGCCTGCAGGAGTTATCATTGACCAATAAGTTTACGTAGAAGTTGTTGCCAACAGGAGTTATCGTTGACCTTTATGGAACAGGAAACTGGTTTTTGATTGTGCTCTAGTGGCAAATTCCATATTAAGTGAGAATCTGAAACTTGCCTGCAAGCTAAGGTTTGGTATAAAGACAGTGCATTGGTCATTGTAATACTTGGGCTTCTGATGAGACCTCTTTCCGGTCTCTTTCTCATTTGTCCTCGATAGCATGCTATTCTGGCCTCCAACAGCTTCCAGTTCACCAGGTTCAGTTGATTCCTTATCTTGACCTTTATGGAATTTGTTGCTTATCTTCAGGTTCTGAGTGATATCTTTGCGGCGTTTGGCTGGAGACTGATTGTCAGCTGAGCTAAAAATTAGCTTTTTCTTTTCACGGGCATTCCTTTCAGTGGAAATCTCTCCCTTAACTGTAGATGGAGCGGTACTTTTGATCTCCTCCTGTAAACTGAATAGCTGTAGTTCTTCTAGACGAGGAGCCACCTGAAGTGGAGGAGTGGGTGAACACATCCAACAAAGAGCAGAGAGATAAATTTCTCTGTTCAAGGCACTCAAGAAAACAAATAATGCTGAGCTACCAACAAACAATACTATCACCAGATATCTCTATAAATAAAATGACACCAAATCAACCTTACACTTCCAGGATAAATGCCATGCTGAAGACCACAAAGTAATCAAGCACTGAAACTCTGCCTTCAAAACACAAGAATGACTTTTTGAAGCATCAACCACACAATCAGCGCACAAACTTTCCATATTTCATAAACACCACATAAATTTTCTTTTACTAAATGAAGGAAAATTTATTAATTGCCACTTAAGACACCAATAAACTATATTAAAGATAAAATTTATATGATATAAGATCTTGAATTATACAGTTGACTGATCTGATGTCCATGTTTCTGCGTAATCCTCCATTAATTCATTACTCATAGAAAGCGCAAATTTAAAGGGTTGAAATTGGATATTATCAGAACCATGTTAGAAAATTCACCTTAAAATAAGTAATTAGCCTACAAACACATTGTGCTCTGCCTCAAAAGTAGTAATCTTTTGCCTTCCCTCTCACATTTCTGTGACAGTGATACTCTAGAAAAATGCTGGTCAAACTACAAACATGAATTTTAGTTTATCCTTTAAGACCTATCAAACTTATGCTTAATGCATCAGGAGCACTATCAGTGGATCCCTTATGGTAAAATGTACCTGTGGATTTAATGGAAGATCAAACAACTCCATTTATCTACTCTACCAATTGTCCCTCCTCTGAATTTTAAAAGTTCATATATCCACCCTTTAAATCTCATTTTCCTGTTTCTATTTCCCATATTAGCATGTGTATCATGTGCATATACCTAATACTTAATCCAAAAAAGAATATAAGAAAATTAAATGTGAAATTGCATTTCTCACTGATAAATGTAGGAGTAAAACGAGAGGAAGCTAGCACAGAGGCCTATGTTCACAATTATTATAAAATAGCCAATGAACGTTAAAAGATAGATACCCGACTAACAACAGTTGATTGAACAATTTTGTTAATGTTAATGAAGGCATGACACGGACTCCTTAAAATAACACACTCGGCCAGAATATACTAGAAACAACAGATAGAAAATGTTAAGTCCAGTTTACTACAATGATTTGACACATAAGACCCATGCTAAGTACCATGAATAACCTGTGATCAAATTACGAATAACATGTAGCAAAGCAGAAATTATCTGGATGCATGAAGTTGCAGATGAACCCAGAACAGACGGCAAAGCTGTGATATGAAACCGATTGAAAATGTGTAATGGATAAAACATATACCCAGAGCTAAGAGAAATCTCGTCTTTAGCCCACTCCTGCCACATATCAGGAGTCAAAGGAAACAAAGCATTCATCGCCTCCCTTGCCTGCCACAGCTTGTCTAGCTCTCCCTGCTTCCTTAAAGCCCTAATATACTACACAACCAAAACAAAGTTCCAAATCTTCTCTTCAGTTAAGCTCTAAAGAAAAATCCATGCAATACGGGACTGAATATCATGAATTAAACTGAAAAACATATGCACATCTACATGGTTACATATATACACTTGGGAGCCTGCACACACCCAATAAAGAAGAGCAAACACATATGAATAAGAGGAATAGGAAGTTATTAGAGTTGAGCTCGAGAAATTGGAAGAAAGTGGAAAATATATAAATGCGCATGTTAATCATTAATAGATGAACGACTTTTGTGCATAATGATGAAAAACATGTCAAAATACAAGTAAAATTAAGTAAAAATTGCAACATATGTAAATGAAAATCTAAAACAAAAAAAAAAGAAAGAAAAATTCAAAATCTTTACATATTAAATGCTTCAATGGAGAAAGTACACAAGATGTAATAAATACGCAAGCTAATCAAAAGCTGTTAAGCAATTACATGTGCATAATGTCGATAAAAAAACAAAAACTACACGCAAAATTAATTCAAAAAATGCAATATATATGTAATTAATAAGTGAAAAGAAATATATATGTAATATGTGTGTGAGAGAAAGAGAGGAAGTACTTGGACATGAGCATCGTAATTGTAGGGATTATTAGAGAGGTCGTTTTCAAGGGATTGAATTTGGAGGTGAATTTAAGTTTCGTCGTCTTCTGAGTCAGACGAGTCAGACTCAGAATCGGAATCGTTTCTGGGGATTTCAGCGTCGGGCATGGGGTAGTCTTCGCCGACATTGGTGGCTTCCTCTGTTAAAGCTGAGGTGGCGTCTACGGTTTGATCCGACGCCATTTTATTGAGGGTTTTGGTGCTTTCCAATACTGAAGTAAGCAAAGGAGAAGATGGAACGCTGTGTGTCTCGACGTCATTTCAGTGGTTCGTGAAAATTAATTTCCTTTTTCAAATTATTCAATAAAAAGACAAAATATAAAACAAAATATGGCCAATAGAGAATTGGGCCTGGTCTAAGCCCAACTTCTCCACAACGGGCTCAACCCACACCAGTTCATATTCGCTGACAGCTGCTTCCATAGTGGCGGCCCAACACCGCCATCAACCAAGCCCAGTAGACAAAGGTGGGGAAGCTGGTGACGTGGAAAATTACGACCCAACGGCGAAATAATGGAAAGAGGCACCACTAGCTATTTGGATTCTGTTTCAAATGCGAAAATTTCAAAATTTATTTTTATACGTAACATTTTATATGAAATAAAATGTTTTAAGCTCCCTTCCATCAAAATAATAATAATAATAATGGATAAAAGAGACGAACATTTTGATCTCAAAACACTTGAGCTACAAAAGCTCAATTACCAGCAATATACATTGTACGTATAACGCTCCATGATGAACGACAGCAAACTTTTAAGTATGTATACAGGGCTTTCAAACCCTTATTTAGTGGTTCTCTTGTCTGCTTATTTTCTTATCTACAAAATTTAGTCTTTTTAAAAATTTTTTAACAATTTTTTTTGCAACTAAAATTCAAAATAAATGGTCGAAATTTAAAAATACTAAATTTTATAATTTTATACACATTATCTAGTATATAAAAGAATAAATAGATGAGTGAATTCAACACATTACTTGAACAAAAAAAAGAATTATATTCAGCACATTGAGAAAAAGAGGTCCATTTTTTATCCTCTTGTTAAGTCCCACTATTAGTTACTTTATGATCGGGTAGTAATAATTAAAAAACCAAAAAGACTTGAGAGCTAATTGGTTGGTCATGACCAAGGATTGTATGTATATGCACATTGCAACCGGTGGGGTCGGATCTAATAAACAACGCTTTGCTACATGTAACTGCAAGCATCACCTAGCCACCGCCCACCTTTCGCTTTCCAGTTGCTTGGCTAAAAGTCTAAAAGGAGATTCAACAAAAATATTAGCAGATTGAAAAGAACACGTTTTTTTAGTACTATATATCCATTAATAGCTGTAGTTTAAAAAAAAACAATTATTTGCAGAAGGAACTATGCCATATAGGCATTTTATGTCAATTTTATTTTTCGTTTTGTTTTTCTAAATTTTTTTTTTTTTTGCGTCGTTGGAAACCTGTTTATGGGCAATCCTTAATTTGGTATCTGGTATGGAAACAAGGCCATTTTTGGTTGGCTTTGATGTTACGAGTATGAGATCGATTTATAACTTATTTTTCTATTGGAAAGATGGATTTATAACATATGAAAAGAGCATTGTCAAATAATTAAATCACAAAAAGACAAGAATCATCCGTGTGGGATCTCCAGGGTCGCCCTAGTGATAGTGGTCTAACTCTTTTGTTATGAGGCCTTGATTCGAATATGGCTACTACCGTTAGGTTTATACCTGAACTCATCTGATACATACCTTAGGTCGGACAACTGTATCCTCAGAATTTTAGTTTATATTCAACTACAGTATTAAGCCAACGAGATGAATCCGATGTATCTTATTCAATATCAATAAGTGATGACTAATTCAATCTATATTCGTGAGTTGATTGAATGAGATGCTTCTCGTTGCTCTCTATAAGCTTTTTCGATGACTAGGTGTATTACATCAGCAAACTCGGATTATTCTAGGTTTACGTGAATTTGACCACAAAAAAGAAAAAGCTTTACTTGAAGAGCATGAGCAATCTATCCACTGTGTCTTTGACAAAAAAAATAAAAAAATCTATCCACTGTGTGAATGCCCAATAGGTTCCAAAAATCCTTAGCTGTTTGCACTCCACGCGCTACATGAAGATTTTTCAACCTGTTAAGTGTATTTTTTTTAATTTTTTTTTTGTCGGATTTCAGTGTATATGCTGAAATGATCTTTTTATGCAAAGGATAATTTATGAAAAATCATCTTTAAATATATATCTTTTATTTTTCACCAGGTCTAAAAGAAAACAAGAAATCACGGTTACATCTTACAATTTTGATGTTTGAGTTTACACAACAAGTGCAAATTGATATGTCGAGGTCGGATTCTCGCAGTTGAATTGGTCGGCTACGCTTACCGAGCTGAACTTTCAGGTTGGCCTCCGAGTTGAACGTTTCAGGTCGGCTACCTGATCTGCACAAGGAAAAAGAAGGAAAATGAGGGGTGATGACCCGGATTTTCCCCTCGGGCATGCGAATGATTAGTATGTCCGAGCTGGCAAGGTAGTTGAGAGCATTTAATGACGAGTTACCTCCAAAATGAAAAGGGTGGAGCTCTATTTATACTAAATTAAGGTATGACAGCATTTAATGCGATGCAACTTTATGTCCCATCAGTGCTTTATATCCCATCGGAACAGCTGGCACTGAGGTCGGGTTTTTCCGAGGTCGGGTCAGCATTCTGGTTGGGCATTTAGCTGAATGCTCTAGGCTCGGCTCAGATTAGCCCGTCTCAGCTCGGCGTGGGTTACTCACCCCAGCTCGGTGACCCCTCGTCAATCCCCCCCCAAGTCGAGATCGAGGGGGTGAGATCTAGAATTGGGTGTTTTTCCCGAGCTGGAGGTGCCCAACCCCGAGAGAGTAGGGATGGCCACGTCAGCGGTGCATGCCCTTAAGATGGCTGACACGTCACCTGGCGGTTCTGACAGGACGCGAGGTTTGGGCTTCCCGAGGCGATTTTCAAAAGCGCCTATAAATAGGGCTTTGACATCCGAGATTCATTTCACACTTCGCTTACAACCTTCAAGAGTTTTAGGTCGGACACCAGAGTGGTTGGACGCATTTAGCTCGGAAAGAACCTTCTCAGGACTTTCAGCTCGTAGCCAGCTAGGTCGGTCACATTCCGCAGTCAAGAGCAGTAGGTACGTCCCGACTCCCTTTAGTCATTCTTGTACATTTATATTTAGTCTGTAGACAGGATGGGGAGGTCGGAGTCAGAAGATTCCCAGGCAATGGAGGTAAGGTCCTATGGTGGGGATGAGAGTCCGTCGAGCTCGGAATCTACTTCAAATAGAGACCAAGGTGGAGAGAGCACCAGTGCGTCTTCGGGGTCAACTCGAAAATCTGGGCCCGGGGAGAGCGACGATGATTGCCAAGTCATCGGGGTCAAACTGGCGCAAGAGGAGGCCGAGGCGGATCCTTTGGCCGATCTGGGAGACTTGGAAGATAGGGAGGATGAGGAGCCGCTAAATCAACTGGAAGGCGTCGAGATGCCTCAAGAGTTCCTAGTTGGGGTTTCGGCCATCGAGCCGATCGAAGCAGTACCGGTTAGTGCTGTTCGACCTCGGAGCTCGGCCACAGCCAGTTCTTCTTCAACGCAGGGGAAGAGGATTGAGCAGCTGTTCGCCTGTTGCAAGTGTGAGTGCCATTCCACAGTGCAAATGGCCAACGCCAGGCTGAGAAACTGGTTAGTAGATCGTTATCACAAGCTGAAGGTTCCAGGTCGGCACGAATCGGCTTGCTACCCTCCAGTCGACCACTTCACCATATACGATCTTGCATTCGACGTCATCCAGCTCCCTCTCCCCGATTTTGTTGTCGACATCTTGAACTATTTCGAGCTCAGCCCAGGTCAGATGTCACCGAATGGTTGGGCCGTGATGGTGGCCTTCTATGTGTTCTGCCTGGAGAAGAAAGTGGAGCCGACCCTGCGCAGGTTCAGGCATTTCTTTGTGTGCAAACCCAACCCGAAGCAGCCAGGGTGGTTCCACTTCGCAGCTCGGGTCGGCAACTCCATATTCACCAAGTGGCACTCTTCTAACAAAGGCTGGCATAATGAATATTATTGGGTGCAGCTGGCTGTGAACTCTGGGTGCAGGTTGGACTGGATTCCAAGTTTGAGGAAGACCGTCAATGATGACCCCAAGCTCTCAGAGAAGGAACTTGAGGAAGTTGCGATGCTCAAACCCGCGCCCGGGACGTAGATAGATATTGACAGCGTGCTTAAATGGGAGCGGATCTGGGATTCCAAGTTGTTTGGTAAGGAACCCGACCTCTCGAGGGATCATCCCAACCTGCTTCCTGAGCCTGAAGGGGATGCGGGGTCTAGCTCAGAAGAGGGTCCGTTTGTAGGATCGGTGCCTGACCTCCCGATTGTCCTGTCTGCTAGTCTTTTTAGGTCAGCCTCCGGCTCTTTTTCACTTTTTTCCTATACGTTTTGCAGATATGGCAGACATGAGAAAGCTCGCGTACGCCCAGGTGCGAAAGAAGAGCGAGGTTAGCGGCGAGGCTTCAGCTCGGTCCGGCTTAGGAGGTGCCACTCAGGGTCAGAGGCAGCGGCCTAGTGGCCAAGTGCGAGAGGTCGGCTCCGAGGTCTCCTCCAAAGGGGCTTCGGGGTCCCCTTTGCCCAAGAGATCGAGCTCGGGAGTAGCGATCCCGGAGCGCTCTTCATCCCGACTTGAGAGTAGAAAGCAGCCTCGGGCCGAATACTCCGGAAAGGGTAAGGCCGCGGAGGTGAGCCCTCCTAGCAAGGACTTCATGGAGGCGTCCAAGGTGGCCCGTGACCTCAAGCTGGCGACGGTCCCCACAGAGCAGCTCTCGCTCGACTTGAGGACGGCCATAGTCACGGTGAGTCTCATCCAATCTTCTGGTAAGGTTATTTTTTAGCTCGGCTAATCGTTTCACTTTCTTCTAAACAGGCCGAGTCCTACATCCTTTCAGCTCCCACCTTTCTTGTCAGGGCCCAGACTCACTGCGTTGAGCTTGAGCAGCGATATGTGGATGCCCAGGCCGAGCTTGAGACTGTGAAGGAGGAGGCCGCTCAGAGGCACAAGGCGGACACAACGAAGATCGACCGCCTAAAGAAAGAGCTTGACCTGGAAAAGATCCGGCGTGAAGCCGCGGCCAAGGACGTCGAGCGGTACAAGCTGGAGAAACGTGAGGCCGACGCGAAGCTCCGGGATCTGGTGGACCGGGTCGGCGCCGAAGGAGAGAAGGCAGTGGAAGCCTTCAAGTCTAGTGATGCGGCCGTTGATTGGTTGGCCATGGAAAACGGGGCCATGGCAAAATATGCCGAGATGGAATTCTACTTCCGGGGTCAAGTCGCAGCTCGAGAGAGAGCGAAGACCTTCTTCCCGGCCACCAAGAACAATTACATCTAAATCTTGGAGGTTCTGCCGCCGGAGTTTTGGGAGATTCCGGAGCTTCCATCCGACCTGACTAGATAAAGAACTTGGAGATAGCATTACTCTAAACTAGGACTGACTAATTAGACTTGTAGTCTAATAGAAATCCAATCCCTAAACCTTTCCCAGTTGTGATCAAACCTCAATCTTAACTCTCATATTTAATTTTAGTTTTATTTTATTTTTATTAGCTTTAATTGAAACTTCAATTCGTTATTTAATTTACTGCAATCACTTAGGTAATTTACCCACACTTTTCCATTGAACTTTCAAATCACCTCCTTATGGATTCGACCTCGCACTAAGCACACTACACTACAATCACTCATGCACTTGTGAGTAAAACTTGGCTTAAAAGTGATCTTAACTTTTATACCCTAAGTTGATCACCCGTCATCTTCGTTTTAAAATATTGTCTAGAAAACAATTTTTGAAGCATCAACCACACATGCAGCGCACAAACTTTCCATATTCCATAAACACCACATAAATGTTCTTTTACTAAATAAAGGATAATTTATTAATTGCCACTTAAGACACCAATAAACTATATCAAAGATAAAATTTATATGATATAAGATTTTGAATTATACAATTGACTGATCTGATGTCCATGTTTCTGCGCAAGAAACCTGATTTTCCTGCGTAATCCTCCATTAATTCATTACTCATAGAAAGCGCAAATTTAAAGGGTCGAAATTGGATATTATCAGAACCATGTTGGAAAATTCACATTAAAACAAGTAATTAGCCTACAAACACATTTTGCTCTGCCTCAAAAGTAGTAAATCTTTTGCCTTCCCTCTCACATTTCTGTGACAGTGATACTCTAGAAAAATGCTGGTCAAACTACAAACGTGAATTTTAGTTTAATCCTTTTAAGACCTATCAAACTGATGCTCAATGCATCAGGAGCACTATCAGTGGATCCCTTATGGTAAAATGTACCTGTGGATTTAATGGAAGATCAAACAACTCCATTTATCTACTTTACCAATTGTCCCTCCTCTGAATTTTAAAAGTTCATATATCCACCCTTTAAATCTCATTTTCCTGTTTCTATTTCCCATATTAGTGTGTGTATCGCGTGCATATACCTAATCCTTAATCCAAAAAAGAATATAAGAAAATTAAATGTGAAACTGCATTTCTCACTGATAAATGTAGGAGTAAAACGAGAGGAAGCTAGCACAGAGGCCTATGTTCACAATTATTATAAAATAGCCAATGAACGTTAAAAGATAGATACCCGACTAACAACAGTTGATTGAACAATTTTGTTAATGTTAATGAAGGCATGACACGGACTCCTTAAAATAACACACTCGGCCAGAATATACTAGAAACAACAGATAGAAAATGTTAAGTCCAGTTTACTACAATGATTTGACACATAAGACCCATGCTAAGTACCATGAATAACCTGTGATCAAATTACGAATAACATGTAGCAAAGCAGAAATTATCTGGATGCATGAAGTTGCAGATGAACCCAGAACAGACGGCAAAGCTGTGATATGAAACCGATTGAAAATGTGTAATGGATAAAACATATACCCAGAGCTAAGAGAAATCTCGTCTTTAGCCCACTCCTGCCACATATCAGGAGTCAAAGGAAACAAAGCACTCATCGCCTCCCTTGCCTGCCACAGCTTGTCTAGCTCTCCCTGCTTCCTTAAAGCCCTAATATACTACACAACCAAAACAAAGTTCCAAATCTTCTCTTCAGTTAAGCTCTAAAGAAAAATCCATGCAATACGGGACTGAATATCATGAATTAAACTGAAAAACATATGCACATCTACATGGATACATATATACACTTGGGAGCCTGCACACACCCAATAAAGAAGAGCAAACACATACGAATAAGAGGAATAGGAAGTTATTAGAGTTATGCTCGAGAAATCCTATGGGGAATTCTAATTAATGCGATAAGTAAGTACCAAGGTCACTAACACGTCTGAACATAATTCTTCTTTTACTTTAATTACCATGGTGAATTAAACTAAATATACAAAATCAATTTCCTATCCTCCTTACCAATAATTATCAAAATAGAAAAGAAATTTTCAAGTATTCACATATCATATGCTTCAATGAGAAAATGCAAACAATATAAATGTGCATGTCAATCATAAACAGAGAAACAAATTATGTGCATAATAATGAAAACCACGTCAATACGTAAAATTAAGTAAAAATTGCATCATATGTAAATGAACATCTAAAAAAAACAAAGAAAATTTCAATTTTTTTACATATAAATGCTTCAATGGAGAAAGTACACAAGATATAATAAATGCGCAAGTTAATCAAAAGCTGTTAAGCAATTACATGTGCATAATGTCGATAAAAAACCAAAAACTACACGCAAAATTAATTCAAAAAATGCAATATATATATGTAAGTAATAAGTGAAAAGAAATATATATGTAATGAGTGTGAGATAAAGAGAGGAAGTACTTGGACATGAGCATCGTAATTGTAGGGATTATTAGAGAGGTCGTTTTCAAGGGATTGAATTTGGAGGTGAATTTAAGTTTCGTCGTCTTCTGAGTCAGACAAGTCAGACTCAGAATCGGAATCGTTTCTGGGGATTTCAGCGTCGGGCATGGGTTGGTCTTCGCCGCCATTGGTGGCTTCCTCTGTTAAAGCTGAGGTGGCGTCTAGGGTTTGATCCGACGCCATTTTATTGAGGGTTTTGGTGCTTTCCAATACTGAAGTAAGCAAAGGAGAAGATGGAACGCTGTGTGTCTCGACGTCGTTTCAGTGTTTCGTGAAAATTAATTTCCTTTTTCAAATTATTCAATAAAAAGACAAATATAAAACAAAATATGGCCAATAGAGAATTGGGCCTGGTCTAAGCCCAACGTCTCCACAACGGGCTCAACCCACACCAGTTCATATTCGCTGACAGCTGCTTCGGCCTAACACTGCCATCGACCAAGCCCACTAGACAAATGGGGAAGCTGGTGACGTGGAAAATTACGACCCAACGGCGAAATAATGGAAAGAGACACCGCTAGCTATTTGAATTCTCGTTTCAAATGCGAAAATTTCAAAATTTTATTTATGTAACCTCCCAAATGAAATAAAATAGATTGGGCTGCCTTCAATCAAAATAATAATAATGGATAAAAGAGATGAACATTTTGATCTCAAAACACATGAGCTACGAAAACTCAATTATCAGCAATATACATTGTACGTATAACGCTGCATGATGAACGACAGCAAACTTATAAGTATGTATACAGGGCTTTGAAACCCCTATTTAGTGGGTTCTCTTCTCTACTTATATTTTTATCTACAAAATTTAGTTTTTTTAAATTTCAATCACTGAGTTTAAATTTATTTTAATAATTTTTTTTGTAATTGAAATTCAAAATAAATGGTCGAAATTTAAAAATACTAAATTTCATAATCAATAGTACACATTATTTAGTATATAAAAGAATAAGTAGACAAGTGAATTCAACACATTACTTAAAACAAAAACAAAAAAAAGAATTATATTCAACACATTGGGAAAAAGAGGTCCATTTTTTCTCCTCTTGTGAAGTCCCACAAGTTTGACACTATAAGTTACTTTATGATCGGGTAGTAATAATTAAAAAACCAAAAAGACTTAAAGAGCTAATTGGTTGGTTATGACCAAGGATTGTATATACACATTGCGACCGGCGGGGCCAGAACTAATAAACAACACTTTGCTGCATGGAACTGCAAGCAATCACCCTACCCACAGCTCACCTTTCGCTTTCCAGTTGCTTAACTAAAAGTCTAAAAGGAGATTCAACAAAAATATTAACAGATTGAAAAGAACACGTTTTTTAGTACTCTATATCCATTAATAGCTGTAGTTTAAGAAAAAAACAATTATTTGCAGAAGGAACTATTCCATATAGGCATTTTATATCAATTTTATTTTTCGTTTTGTTTTTCTAAGTATTTTTTTTTTCGCGTCGTTGGAAACCTATTTATGGGCAATCCTTAATTTGGTATCTGGTATGGAAACAAGGCCATTTTTGGTTGGCTTTGATGTTACGAGTATGAGATCGATTTATAACTTATTTTTCTGTTGGAAAGATGGATTTATAACATATGAAAAGAGCATTGTCAAATAATTAAATCACGAAAAGACAAGAATCATCCGTGTGGGATCTCCAGGGTCGCCCTAGTGATAGTGGTCTAACTCTTTTGTTATGAGGCCTTGATTCGAATATGGCTACTACCGTTAGGTTTATATCTGAACTCATCTGATACATGTCTTAGGTCGGACAATTATATCCTCAGAATTTTAGTTTATATTCAACTACAGTATTAAGCCAACGAGATGAATCCAATGTATCTTATTCAATATCAATAAGTGATGACTAATTCAATCTATATTCGTGAGTTGATTGAATGAGATGCTTCTTGTTGCTCTCTATAAGCTTTTTCGATGACTAGGTGTATTACATCAGCAAACTCGGATTATTCTAGGTTTACGTGAATTTGACCACAAAAAAGAAAAAGCTTTACTTGAAGAGCATGAGCAATCTATCCACTGTGTCTTTGACAAAAAAAATAAAAAAATCTATCCACTGTGTGAATGCCCAATAGGTTCCAAAAATCCTTAGCTGTTTGCACCCCGCGCTACATGAAGATTTTTCAACCTGTTCAATGTATTTTTTTAAAATTTTTTTTTGTCGGATTTCAGTGTATATGCTGAAATGATCTTTTTATGCAAAGGATAATTTATGAAAAATCATCTTTAAATATATATCTTTTATTTTTCACCAGGTCTAAAAGAAAACAAGAAATCACGGCTACATCTTACAATTTTGATGTGTGAGTTTACATAACAAGTGCAAATTGATGTGTCGAGGTCAGATTCTCGCAGTTGAGTTGGTCGGCCACGTTTGTCAAGCTGAACTTTCAGGTTGGCCTCCGAGTTGAACGTTTCAAGTCAGCTACCTGACCTGCACAAGGAAAAGGAAGGAAAAGGCGGGGTGATGACCCGGATTTTCCCATCGGGCGTGCGAATGATTAGTATGTCCGAGCTGGCAAGGTAGTTGAGAGCATTTAATGACGAGTTACCTCTAAAATGAAGAGGGTGGAGCTCTATTTATACTAAATTCAGGTCTGACAACATTTAATGCGGTGCAGCTTTATGTCCCATCGGAACAGCTGGCACTGAGGTCGGGGTTTTCCGGGGTCGGGTCAGCATTTCGGTTGGACATTTAGCTGAATGCGCTGGGCTCGGCTCAAATTAGCCCGTCTCAGCTCGGCGTAGGTAACTCACCCCAACTCGGTGACCTCTCGTCAATCCCTCCCCAAATTCGAGATCAAGGGGGTGAGATCTAAGGTCGATCCCAATCTCAGCACATTTGCCTCGAAAGTATGCACTGTCGAATTGCTTGCCGTGGTCAGTAATGATGACCTTTGGTACCCCAAATCAGCAAATGATATTTTTTCATACAAAATCCCAAGCTGCCTTTTCTGTTATTCTAGCAACACCTTTAGCCTTAGGCCATTTGGTGAAGTAGTCTACTACTACGAAGGCGTACTTCTTTTGGCCAACACTCGTTGGCAACGGGCCGATGATATCTAGACCCCACTGATAGAATTGCCAAGGGCTTATCATTACCGAGAGGTCTACTGCTGGCTTCCTCTGTACGTTAGCGAACCTTTGGCAGGTGTCGCACCTTTTTATATACTCTTTGGCATCTTGTTCTAAGGTTGTCCAGAAATAGCCTTGCCTCAATGCCTTTCGAGCCAGAGCTTTGCCTCCCAAGTGGTTTTCATATACCCCTTCATGGATCTCACGGAGTACATAGTTTCCCTCCTCGGGTCCAACACATTTTGAGAGAGGCCAAGTGTAGGCCTTCTTATAGAGTTGCCTGGCAATTATGACAAACCTTGAGGCCTGTTTCGTGAGTTTTTGAGCAACTTTTTCATCCTCCGGGGTCATACCCCCTCCAAGTAGTCCATGATTGGTTTGGTCCAATCTGGGCTTAAATTGAGCTCGGCTACAGCTTGCAACCCCAACTGAATGCTTGGTTCGGACGCTTCTTCCACATGCACCAGAGCAGGTCGGCTTTCACCCGGGGCCAACCTGGACAGGGCGTCGGCCTTCATATTCTCCTCCCTCGAAATTTGCTGTATCGTGAACCTCTTGAGTTCTGAGGTCAAATTCTTGACTCTGTTGAGGTAGGCTAGCATGGTACTGTCCTTGGCTTCGAACTCTCCCGATATCTAACTAGAAACCAATTAAGAGTCGGTGCTCAGGTCGACTGTCTGTGCCCCGAGCTGAGCTGCGATTTTCAATCCCGCAATCACCGCTTCATACTCTGCTTCATTGTTGGACGTCGAAAAGGTGAACTTGAGGGAGTATTGGTGCTCATGCTGGTTTGGGTCGAGGATGACCACCCTAGCTCCGCTACCAGACTTCCCTGAGGCCCCATCCATATGGACCTTCCACACGTCCTCCGGGTCATGCTCGGGTCGGCTAGTGCATTCCACCACAAAGTCCGCGATGGCTTGGGCTTTGATGGCTATTCTGGGCTGGTAAATGATGTCAAATTGGCTTAGCTCAACTGCCTATTTCAGCAGCCTGCCCAACGCCTCCGGCTTGTGCATGATGGACTTGAGTGGGGCGTCCATCATGAACTTAATCGGATGAGCGTCAAAGTATGGCTTCAACTTTCTTGCCGCTGTGATGAGCGCGAGGGCAAATTTCTCCAAGGAGGAGTACCTCACCTCGGCCCCTTGCAGGGTTTTGCTGACATAATAGACCGGTTTCTGTTCCTTCTCTTCTTCTCGGACTAGTGTCGCTGCCACTGCTGTCCCCGAGCATGCTAGGTATAGTACCAGCCTCTCCCCCACCTCAGGTCGGGATAGCAGGGGTGGCGAAGTTAGATACCTTTTTAGTTCTTGGAAGGCGTTCTGGCATTCCGTAGTCTATTCAAAGTTCTTAGGGTTCCTCAATATTTTAAACAGGGGAGCACACTTGTCGGCCGACCTGGACATGAATCTGCTGAGTGCCGCGACCTTGCCTGTCAACACTTGGACGTCTTTCTCGCAGGTCAGCGGTGCCAAGTCAAGTATCGCCTGAACCTTCTCCGGATTGGCTTCTATTCCACGGACTGTGACCATGAAGCTCAGAAACTTTTCTGCCTTGACGCCGAATGCGCACTTTTCAGGGTTCAGCTTTATCCCAAAGTGCCCCATTACGGCGAAGGCTTCAACCAGGTCGGCTACATGATCTTCCGCCCTTCTGCACTTGACCAACATGTCATCTACATAGATCTCCATATTTCGGCCAATCTGATTTTTGAAAACCTTGTTCACCATTCGAGTGTAGGTGGCTCCAGCATTCTTGAGGCCAAAAGGCATGACCTCATAGCAGTACAGACTTTTATCGGTGGTGAAGGAAGTTTTCTCTTTGTCTCCGAGAGCCATCTTGATTTGGTTGTAGCCTTTGAAGGCATCCATGAAGGAGAATAGCTCGAACTCGGAGGTGGCATCCACCATTTGATCAATCCGAGGTAGGGGAAAGTAGTCCTTATGGCAGGCTTTATTGAGGTCGGTAAAATCAATACACAATCTCCATCCTCCTGAGGACTTGGTTACCAGCACCACGTTGGATAGCCAGGTTGGGTACTGGATTTCCTTTATGTGGCCGGCGTCTACCAATTGGTCTACCTCTTCTGCTATGATTTGTTGCTTATCATAATGGAAGTGCCTGCGCTTTTGCTTCACCGGATAGTGATTCAGGTCGGCATTCAGTTGATGCTCAATCACTCCCGGGTCAATACCTGTCATGTCAGAGGCAGACCACGAAAATATGTGTTCATTTTTTAGGAGAAATTGGCTTATACATTTCTTGAGGTCAGCAGAGATTTCACTTCTAATTTTTGCTCTCTTTGTTTCATCAGAGAGTTCCACCTCCTGAAGTTCTTCAGTCGGGCTGCCTCTCTTTGCATCCCTCTTCTCTTCGGGCAAATCTGGTCCCCAGCCAACCTGATATTTGGGTCGGAGAGAGTTTTCATAACACTCCCGGGTTGAGAGCTGGGCTCCGCGGATTGTGGCCGTGCCGGCCGGGGTCGGAAATTTTAGGGCTTGGTGGTAAATGGAAGGGACGGCCCTGAAATGGTTGAGTGCCACCCGACCTAAAATTCCATTGTACGTGGAGTTGCAATCCATCACAATGAAGTTGGCTTGCATTGAAACCCGCTTATCTTCGTCTTCCAGCTTCAGCGGAAGGTTAATGACTCCCTCAGCTCGGTGTGCTTGCCTGGTGAAACCAGCCAAAGTGCCCCTCAAGGGCCTGAGTCGGCTCCTGTCCAACCCCATTTGTTCAAAAGCGCTGAGGAATAAGACTTCCGCCGAGCTCCCGGTGTCCACCATCAGCCTCTTTACGGTGAAGTTGGCTATTTCAGCGCTGATCACCAGTAGGTCATCATGGGGTAATATTACCCCTTCCAAGTCTTTCATGGAAAATGTGAGCTCCTCAACCCCCGGGGTCAGGCCCTGCACTAGTCCATACTCTCTCCCAGCCCGAACGTAACCCTTCCTGCCTGCCGAGGTCTCGCCTCCCGATGCCAGTCCTCCCGCAATGGTTTCGATCACAGCTAGATGTCCGCCCCCAGCCTGGCGCTTGGGAGGGCTCCTCTCTCCATCTCTTTGATCATGGTTCCGGGTTGGCTGCGGGTCAACGTACCTTCGGAGGTGACCTCGGGCTATCAGTGCCTCAATCTCCTGCTTCAAGTCTTTGTACTCTTCAGTGGTATGGCCGTAGTCCATATGGTAGCGGCAATACTTGGTTCTATTGCGCTTCTTGGGTCGGCCTTTCATCCTCGGAGCTGGAGACATGTGGTTCTGATGTTGGATCTCCATCAGGATCTGCTCCCTTATGGTGTTGAGGGGAGTAAATATAGTGAACCGGGGGTTCTGCTTTGGCTGCTGGGGCTGCTTGCCTTGGTCGTTTTGGACTTTACCCCCAGGTTGGGCTCGGGAGGTCTCTCCCTTCATGCTAGCTTTTTTTTTCTTGTCATCATCCCTCTTTGTCTGATGGATTTCTTCCGAGTGTATGTACCCTTCTGCTCGTACCATCAGCTCGGATACAGTATCCACGGGGTCGATTACCAATGAGAATGTAAGAGGGCCCGACCTAAGCCCACTCTGGTAAGCCATCAACGCCATGGAGTCCTCTAGGTTGGGGATTTGGAGGGACTCTTCATTGAATCTGGCTGTGTAAGCCCTCAAACTTTTCCCTCTATGTTACTTTACCAGCAACAACGTAGAAGTGTGGCGGGTGGCGCGCCGGCTCCCTGCTAAGCGGGAGAGGAAAGCCTCAGCCAGCTGATGGAAACTTGCAATTGAACAGGGACGAAGCTTCTGGAATCAAACAAAGGCATTGCCAACCAGGCTGGTCAGGAATATCTTGGTCTTCATGAGGTCGGACATGTCATGCAGGGTCATGTGGTGATCGAAGTTGAGTAGGTGGCTGGCTGGGTCTCCATCTCCATTATAGACGGCCAGGTTGGGCATCCGGTTGCCGGTAGGTAGTGGCGTGGCTAGTACCTCGGGTGAGAGTAGGCTTACACCGAGATGGTTGATGACCTTGGCTATGGCGGCCGCAATCTTGGCCTGCTCGGGGTCAGCTTGAGCCGCCCTTTGACCTCTCGCCTCGCCGGGTCTCGCCACCGGCTCTAGAAAGCCCTCTTGGTCCTGCGTCCGCTTTGGCCTTGGGTCTGGGATGCGAAACTGTAGATGCGAGGGCCGCAACATAGCTTCTTGCGAAGCCAGGGAACCCTCAGCTAGCCGGGCTACCTGCTCTTTAAGTTCCT
Source organism: Ehretia macrophylla (assembly GCA_037974665.1). Classification (NCBI taxonomy): domain Eukaryota; kingdom Viridiplantae; phylum Streptophyta; class Magnoliopsida; order Boraginales; family Ehretiaceae; genus Ehretia; species Ehretia macrophylla. Next base: position 55,120,566 of record CM075766.1, read on the forward strand.
CAAACATCCTCAGCATCATTTTTATCTCCGGTGATAGGTTGGAATTGAGATCTCCATCTACCGCGGGGTTGGTTTGAGTGGCTAAGTGTATACGTTGGCTCGTCTCAACGTCGGCTGGGATTGGGTTTTGGCTAGGCACCTGCGTGGTTTCGAGGTCCCAATCCGAGTTAGGCGAATCCTCTACCGGTGCGTTGTGGCTTCTCGTTTGTACCATAGTAGTTTCTCAGTGAGTGGTGAAGGAGAGTGATAGAAAGAACTCTTCCCACAGACAGCGTCAAACTGTCGAGGTTAGATTCTCGTAGTTGAGTTGGTCAGCCACGCTTGGCGAGCTGAACTTTCAAGTTGGCCTCCGAGTTGAACATTTCAGTTCGGCTACCTGACCTGCACAAGGAAAAGGAAGGAAAAGGCGGGGTGATGACCCGGATTTTTCCCTCGAACGTGCGAATGATTAGTATATCCGAGCTGGCAAGGTAGCTGAGAGTATTTAATGACGAGTTACCTCCAAAATGAAGAGGGTTGAGCTCTATTTATATTAAATTCAGGTCTGACAACATTTAATGCGGTGCACCTTTATGTCCCATCAGTGCTTTATGTCCCATCGGAATAGCTGACACTGAGGTCGGGTTTTTCCGGGGTCGTGTCAGCATTCCGGTTGGGCATTTAGCTGAATGCGCTGGGCTCGGCTCAGATTAGCCCGTCTCAGCTCGGCGTGGGTTACTCACCCCAGCTCGGTGACCCCTCGTCAGATGAATGCAAGGAAATATATCTTAACTATATAATAAAAGAATATGCATGGGCAAAGTCGTCTGCACAGGTACATTTGTAGCTCATCTTATGCATTAAGTATATTGTACAATATGCTAATAATTTTGTTCATTTCTTTTTATGACCATAATGCCCTTGGGACAAAGTTGACAACTCATGCATATTTGGGGCTCATGAATGCAGTAAAAGGATTATACCATGTCTTAATAATTTTGTACTTCCTTTAGTGGTATCTGACAACTTTTCTTGGCCTTTTCTTATCTTCACTCGTTTCTCTCTTACAAACACACGATAGTTTCTCTAGAATTTTCCTCAATCTGTTTCTCTCTTTTCTCTTCTACATACACAAACTCACATTTTTACTATATTTGAATCCAAATCTCCGCACGCGTCACAACACACGGTATCACCCTCTTCTCATTTGTTGTTGTTGTTCTTCTTCTTCCAGCTTTTGATCTGTTTTTTGTTTTATCAAGGTGTGGTTTTGGTTTTGGTGTTAACAAATAAGTTTTAGCTTTTTAAAAGAAGAATTGTGTCTTTTTTTCATTTTCTTTTTTGTTTATGAATTTTAGTTTTTTGTTGGTGATTATGCAAAAAATTATACATTGTCATAACCAAGTTGTTGCACATCTTCCAGCCTTCTTGTTTGTATATGCTTCCTCAATTTGAGTGTGAACCCAGATGGAATATTGTTTTTGCCTCTGCAAAACAGTGAAAGAGTACACAAAATTACGGATTATTCCTCTTTTCATTTCTTCTACTTCACACCCTTTCTTTCGATTCAAAATAATTATTTCTTAAATATAGCTTTTATGTTGTTTGGGGCTTTCTTTTTATATATTAATAGGTACTAAGGTTGTGGATGCAAGATATTTTTGGATGTGTAAGAAATACTGAGTTTTTTTTGTTTGTATTCTTGATTTGTTTGATGTATACATTGTTTTCTATTTTTTTCAAAATTTTTGAAATTCTGGATGCAATATCTTCTTTTGCATGTAAGAAAAAATGTGTCTTTTTTTATTTTTTTGTTTCGGAATTTAAGTTTTTTGTTGGTGATTTGTTTTGTGAACACAGGTTGGTGTCAGGTGTGAAGAAGTATATCAACGCTGAAAAGTAAAAGGTTTATGTTCAGTGAATTGTTTCTTTTCCTTTTTTCGGATTTGAATGTTTTGTTGCACTAAATGTAATAGTTCATAGTTGTATGTGTAAACCTGAATTCCATTTGATATTCTATGGTTTACTTTGTAGCACTTGGCAGCAAATTAATTGCCTGATTAGGTTTACATTGTTCCGTTGAATTCTTACATTATGTGCATTTTAATTGCTTATGGTATTTTGTGGTTGCAGACTTGAATCATGAGCTGTCATATGTTGTTAATGGTCAACATAGACAATGCCCCTGCTGATAATTTTCTTTATGCTTAGAATGATAAAAGTGATTATGACTGGTATTGCAAATGTTTCTAATCAGTGATACTTCTAAATTTTGCAATCATTTTTGTGATTGACGTGTTTCTCTACTCGTAAATAGAACGGAACATGCCATTTAGTGATATTGTATTTGATACTCAAGAGATATTTTAGTACGTCTGTGTTCAAGAATTTTCTAATACATTGAAGCTAGCAGACACTAACTATTGATCTTGCCTTTCACAAATTGTTGATTCATCATCTATAAGTTTATCCCATAGGTCTTTAACTTCATCTCAAAGGAATTATTTCTCAAGAAAAAAAAATCTTCATCCTAAAGCAATTGAGACATTAATATAATGGTCTATCCATTTCAAATGTTCTCACACTATATTATAGTTTCTCTTTTCTGTAATATCATTCTTATTTAGTATTAAAGAAGCCTAAGCAAAAATATTTTCGAATGGATTTTTACTATGAAGGATTTACTTATCTTTCTGAAGAAAGAGGTCTGAGTTATGACCAGAACTTGAGGCCTAGAATACCACTGTTAAAATACTCTTCAATCCACAACTCTTTGCCTCCCCAGAAATGGCAGGTTCTGTCTTCTTTGGATCTTTTGAAAGCTAACATGAGACCTAAGATGTTCTTAGCCACACATCGAAATGCAGTTGGAAAAGTGGAATATGTTATTGCAGGAAAATTATGCTTTGAATTGATGTTTGTTCTTTTAGACTTCAAGAAGTATACCTATTACAGTAATTTAAAAAAACAAGGTTAGATGATATGTTATTTAGGCCTATGTTTGTAGCTGCGTCACTGTTGTTTTCCTTTGTCATATGAATTCATTTTTTGTTTAATGTTCCAGAAATATGATCCAAACTTTTGGAAATGAGGGCATACCTTGATATAACAAATCTGTGCACACAAGGAGCATAACTGGCAAAGAAGTAAGTTCAAATGACAACTGCCTCTTCTTGCTGTGAGGGCTTTGCACGAAATCAAACTACCCCCCGCCCAAATCAAATGGAAAATTTATTACTTAGATGAGAAAAAGACTGGATATTTATGATGAAAGTTGCAAATTGGTGAAAAGTTGTCTAGAGTTTTGGGTGGATTTTCTCTTTCCCCTTCTTCACCATTTATCTTTATCATGCGAGTTCATTCTTCCATATTCTGATAAAGTTAAATGGCTTTCATATAATTCTTTGGGTTTGGAAGTAAGGGAACAAAGGAAGTGAGAGGTTATAAAGCTCAAATTTTGTTGTTTTTTAGCTTTTTGCAGAAATAATAAATAAGTCTTCAGCTTTTAGTGCTTTGGTATTTTTAATGGATTAAGTTTGGGTTTATTTATATTTTTCTTCTTACTCATAGGTTTTCAGTGTTCTTTCGGTAAAGAAAAATTTTCAACTTCTATGAAGCGAGTCTTGTGTAAAGTTATTGCCATGTCACTCTGTGACCATTTGAATGGTGTAACAGTTTGTTTTCGTTATGCAAGATCAGTGTGCATACAATAGAATCGAAGTGATTCCTCTCTTTCCCTTGACCCTACAGAGCAGGAGTATCATTCCCTTTGTCTTTTATGTTTATCTTTTCTCACCAAATAAATACCGTGAATTGGTGACATAAAGTTTTAACAGACTGTTCTTTCGTTTCATGGTAGTGATTGCATATTGGTCAATTTTTCTCTAGCTTCTATGTTTGAAGATTACATTATCATTCTTTATATTTTAAAGGGTTACTGATGTAATTTGTTATACTAATAGGTTAGGAAAAGACATTGTGAAGGCTATGAAGAAAAGGCTGCAGCACAAGAACTCCAAAGTTCAACTACTTACTTTGACGGTAAATCATTTTCTGTTACTTCTCCATTTGTTAAGTTGGAAAGTTAACAAATTGTTGAGAATAATGAGCTTCACTTGCTTTATGTCACGATGGTCTGCTAACTCTACTTCTTCATGATTTCTTAACACTTTGCATGTGATTGCTTTAGCTACTGGAGACGATAGTGACTGGTGATTGTGTGCATTTCCAAATTGCTGGAAGAAATATACTTTAGGAGATGATCAAAATCATTAAAAAAAAGGTATTTTCCTCTCCGTGTCACATTTCATGATATTCATGCATGATTCAATTTTTTTTAACCATACAATTGCTATCCCTAAAGGGCAGTGATTTGTTTGCCAATATTTTTACACGAAAATCTGGATACCTTTGTAGACAGATATGCATGTGAGAGATAAAATTCTGACCTTGTTATTTGGGGTCACTGGATGAAAATATTTCCAATATTACTGGGCTTATGATGAATACAGAGTACGTTTTTTTGCTTCTTCAATGTTTGCACCATATGATGTTTCCCTGATGGTCTTATGATAACGGTGTCTTTTGTTTGGCTATTGTTGATGGAAAAGTATTATTGTTGTTGGTTGCAATAATGTGTTTCAATAAGAATACAATTACAGTACACCATGACATGGTCATGGGATTTGGTGTTTTCACGGTTGCTTAGATGGTCTTAATTTGTTCTATGATTGTAATGAGTTATGGTATGGTCATGAGATATACTATTTCTTTGTTGCTTACATCCTCTTACTGTCATGTGCAGTAAGTATATGCATGACATAAAAATATGGAATGGTCCATATTTGGAACTACAATCATCTTTATTTATTGTATTTCTCTTGTCCTATTGTCTGCAACTATAGACAAGTACAAGAACAACAAAAAGTGGAATTCCATCTTTAATGACGTTATTGCATTGTTTCTTATTCACGTATAGTTGGAAGCAATAGCCTTTTGTGTTGTGTATAGTGGTTCATAAAACTATTCTTTTCTTTTCTCTGTACTTGTGGTAGCGATCAGGTGTAGAATTTCCACAGCGGTCACATGATACGTTCCCAAGATTTACCCCGCATGTGACTCATCCTACACCAAGACAACTACAGCCAGGTTATGGAATACCAAACAATTCTTTAGTAAGGCTTGATGAAGCCATGGCCATAGAGACAGAAAACCTAAGGTGAGAACTGGACTACGGTTTGTTTTCGACTTATGGTCTTCTTGGTGTATGTAGTTCTAGAGTAAGTCTCACTTTATCTTGGGACATCACTCTATGATCTCACCTAACTTGTGTTTTCTCATGTAGCTTATCAAGCATAAATTCAATGCGTGATATTGAGGATCTCTTGGCAGAGATGTTACAAGCTTTGAATTCAAATGATCGCTTGCTATATATATCTGTCAGTATTTTGGCTATGATGATGCATTGCTAGGGAAGCTTATGACTATTGGTTTAGTTATTCTCCTAGGTTGTAAAGGACGAAGTGATAGTTCATCTTCTTTAGTAATGTAGTGCAAACCAAAAGAAGTTGATGCATAGTTTAACTACCACAGGGTATGTACAATATGTACAAGTTAGTTTGAGGATTTTTACCTCCTTTTATGGTTCAAATCAATTGATATAGCGTTTTATTGTGCATATGCTATGTGCTTGATAGATTCTTTTGTTACATAATTGCTCATTTGTGTTGTAGAGATAAAGAATTTCTTGTGTAGGGTCTTGAATTAAATGATAACCTGCAAAGCCTACTAGCTAAACACAACACTATTGCTTCTAGTTCTCCTTTGCTAGTTCGAATAGCCCATGTTACACCTTAGTCATCTGAAAAACATGATACGAGTCCTAAACTTGATGAAGCTAGAAAACATGGCTTCTATTGTATATTTGATCCTTTGCATTCCTTTTTAGTATACATTTTATGTTTTCTCTCAGCTTTGGAAGTCTCGAGTAAGTTAGTTTTCGTGAAATGAGCCTGAGCTATGAATTATCAATATTTTGTGAGGAGTACTTTGAAGTGTTTACTACTAAATTATCAATATATTTTGTGCCAGTGTGAAACCCCACTTTTCTGCTTTACCTCGATTTGCGTGCCTTTGCCTCGATTTGCGTGAATTAACATGTCTATGTGCTATATGGCTTATAATATGGTGATTTTGGTATTAATACTCCTAATACGTGCTAAATGTGCATTCATGAAATTTTCATAAAAAACGGAGTCAGAAATTTTATCGTCGATTTTCAGTGAATAGTATTTTCGAAACACGTCCGCTAAAATTTTGAAACTGGTCTTTTTAACCCTTCTAGACCTAGACCACGGACTTTAATAGACCTGTGCTTGATTAAAACAGTTTTAAAATCGGCTTAGGAATTTATTAGGGTTTTTACACCGACTTTTGCGAAAATCGAGTTTTAAACCGACTCGGGTGAAATTGTTTGATTGTAAAACTTCTTGTCACCTAAAAATAATCTACTTGAACTATCTTGAGTGTTGAATAATTGTTTTGAACTTTGGTGATCAATAAAATGCATTTAAAGTCAAGAAAACACTAAAAATAATTAGTTTCCACTTTGACTTTTTTTTATTTATTTGACCTTTGCTTAATATATGATCAACACACATTAAAAACAAAGCAAAACACCACCAAAAACACACACAAAACCGTGGCTCCTTGGAGGAGAAAGATAAAGGCATTTTCAAAGCATTTTTCTCACAGATTTTGCGTTTCAAAGCCGAATTTAGTGATTCAAAGCTTGAAATTGATTGTTTGGCATCCATTCTACACATTTCTTGCATCAAAACACATCAAAGGTGAGAGAAAAATTCTAGATCTCAAAACTTGTCTTTTGCATTTTTGCATATAAATGAAGATTGAACCGTTAGAATTGTAATCTGATGTTAGATTATTGCTCCTTGCATGCTAGGGATCGTTTAGTGGTAATACTACGAGTTTCTGTCGGATGTAGCATAATTTTTATTTTTCGGGTATTAAATTTTGATTAAATTGTTCAATGTTGAATTAATTGAGTTGTGATGATCGAAATCGATTGCCGTCGATTTCTAAATACTTGATAATTACGTGTTAGCGCTGTTGTAATGCCGAATTTTCGATTACATTGCTCGTGGGAAAGTCCGGAAAATCCAGCCAAGATATCCTAGGGTTTTAGGGTTATCGGGCATGATTTGGAGGTGTTATGGTGGATTTCCGAAAGTGCTAATGTAGTTGGTTGAATGGGTGAGTGTTTGAAACTGATTTGGGGTTGTTTGGATTAGTAGAATGTAAGATATGATTATTTGAAGTTTAGGTTATCTTTCTTTAAATTATTGAATTGAGCCTTAGTTGATCGGGTGTGGTTTCAGTGATTGAATTGTGAGTTGTTGATGGGTAAACTAGGGTTTGATTGTGTGTTTAATGCATGTCCGATTGGATGGCCTACTTTGTCATCTAACTTAGTTAATTGTTGTTAAATTGATTATTGATATGATTATTGATGATGATAATATGATGATTGATGATTATTGATTGATTATTGAGTATGGGAATCGGGCACTTTCGTTGCTGATCTCTCAGAATATTGATTGATTATTGAGTACGGGAATCGGGCACTTTCGTTGCTGATCTCTCGGAATATTGATGATTGATGTTTATATTTATTGCTGAGTCTCTGGTATATGTGTGCCACCTCTAGGGCAGCATTGGGCTGTTGGGTTGATAACGGAATGACTATCAGAGACTGCCTCCAGCTCGCATGACGGAGGTGTCATAGAGGGAGAGGTTATTGGGGGTACCCTGGGTGCATGAGTAATGGGGAGTTATAAGAAGAATGGTTGAGATCGTGATGGCGTTTGGAGCTACACCAACTAGAGAGAGTATCCCTTATTGAATGGTCATATAGTTATGTGATGATAGTATTATTTATGTTATTGTGTGTTTACTGACTCAAAGGATTATTCCAAGGAGTTTAGTAGACCTTGCTCGAGATCTATCAGATCCTCACTGGGCTTATTTTATATAAGCTCACTCTCTATTATTGCATGCATACAGGTGTACTTTTGCAGGATTACGGGTACGTGCCTCCTGAAGAGGAGAATGTGGAAAACGTGCCTTACGTGGATGAGTCCTATGTTCTAGAGTCTTATCCATGATGTCGTACATGTTTTATTATCTTGTAAATTAACTTAGTAGACTTTTATCTGCTTTGTAGTTTATAATGTATAAGATGTTGATAAGTTAATGAATTAGTTGATGTTGTCTTAGTAGCTTTTCTTTTGTTTATGATTAGGTTGCTAGATTGGCTCAATATGTTTTGTATTGTATATTAAGGGTTCATGTATTATGTTGGAACAGAGGCGTATAACGAGGAATGATTATTGTACAATATGGTTATGATGTATGTTGTAGTTTATTGAGGAGTTGTTTGTTGTACGGTTTGTGGAGTTGATGTATGCTGTTCTATTGAGGTTGGTTTAGAGCCTCGGTGTCCTATTTACTGTCGTTATACTGCCAAAATTCTGTTGCGTCCTGACTGATTATAGGAGGGGTCGAGTTGGGGCGTGACAGCCAGTATTTTGGAAAGTATAGAAGCTTGGATAATATGTCTTGTGTTAATACGTCTAAATTTGTAGCTATGCGAGACAAATCAGTTATTGTTCCTGTTTCTAATTAAAGTTTTTACATTCACGATATAGTTCTTGAAGTTCTATCCTTTTCTTTTAGAATACTCTTTCTGTATGGTTTTAGAAATTTCTTGTAATTTCCAGTACTCCTATGTATTGGCACCACCTGATTCTGCCCATTATTGTTGTTGGATTGTTGTTTTAAGCTTGCTCACTATGATGGCATGACTTGGAATGCTTCTATTTATAGATCAAGATTAGTGTCTCGTGCACTGGATTATCTGTTATCTTATCTTTGCGTTAAGTAAAGCAATGTTAGTAGAACATTGTCTCTGGAGACAGAAATTTGAGACATAACATTACTTATTTGCAAATGCTGACATAAAACTCTAAGCAGCTATAAATTGTGCTTACATTTGCTGTTTGAGCTCTTTGTTAAATGGGTAATTAATAGAATCTTCCTCGCTGTTGATCAATTATACAAGTTCATGAGGGAAGGCACCAATTGAAGTGCGGGAGCTTATGAAAAATACTGGACTTCAGGTAGCTTTTATTTTTGCCAGTGCTTCTACAGTTAAAGATTGCACTTTGTTTATGGCTTTACTATGAACGTCAACTACCCTCGCATGTCTATCTCTTTTTGAAGAATACAGAGTGGTAGAAGTATCATAACAAGTTGATTAACTATATTAGAATTTTTATATGTAATACTGTTTAATCTTATTCATTGATACAAGTTGATTTTTATTGTAAATAATTTTATTTATAATATGATTTTAATATATATTGGGCTTGGCCCGTGCATATGCACGGGACAGCCCTAACTAGTGCATGTATGTATAACATTTTTGAAGCATTGAAGCTATCGAATATTTTATTAGGCAGATGTCGTATAACGTAGGAAGTATGTTCGTTTTGATAATCTACGTGTGGTGTGCAGGTGGGAGGTAGATACGCATTGGTTGATCTTCTTTATTGGTTGGGCCTTCGTGTAAAATATCAAGTGGTAGTTAGGTTTGTATATAAGTTTGAATTCATTATAAAAAATATTTAATAGTAATAAATTATTCATGATAAAATAATTTAAACAATTTATAATAATTTATAATTATTAATTTTTTTATTACATTATATGTTACGAGAAAAATTAAATTTTCGTATGCGGTATAGTAATTGGTGGGTGACTTCAGAAGATAGTGTTTTAAAATTAATTTAGTAAGTTTAAATAATTATTTAAATTAATTATTTGGAATTAAGTGTATATTTGATTCCAAATAGTTCTTTGCAAGTGTTTGATGCGGATTTCATTTGCATGTCTAGCTTATCAAGCCCACGACATAAGGGCAAGCTCAATGGGGGGCTTTAAAATGTAAATATTTCTATTTTTGGATATTTTTATACTTTTTTAGAGTCTCATACCCTAAAAAGTAGCACTATTCATGAAAAAAGGACGTGGGGTCCACCACTTTTGGGTTAAAAAATACCAAAATAGTGTTCTGGGCTCCAAAATATTCAGCAAAAAGTACAAAATGCCCAAAAATAGAAAGGTTTATATTTTAGAGCCCCCTATTGAGGATAGCCTAACACCATATTGTTGAACATTTTGGAACTCGGATCACTATTTTGGTATCTTTTAACTCAAAAGTGGTGGACCCCACGTCCTTTTCTATGAATAGTGATACTTTTTAGGGTATGAAGCTCTAAAAAGTACAAAAATGCCTAAAAATAAAAAGGTTTACATTTTAGAGCCCTCCATTAAAGATAACCTAACACCATATGTGAAGTCTAGCTCTTGATGTTAGTATAAAATAAACGTCAAATGAAAAATAAAAAAAGAATTAGTGACAGTTGTCTCCCCTTCTCTCTATCTAATGTATGTATATATATATATATATACACTTTTTTTTTTCAAAGTAACTTCTATCTGTTTCTCTCTATTTATTTATTTATATTTTCTTGAAGTGTCATTTTTTTGTCTCTTATTGAAGTGTCATTTGAAAGTGATAGATATGTTGTATTATACTATCTTAAGATACGTTGTTTTTTTGCTAAAATTGTGTTGTTCCATAAAGGGTAAATTACGACGTCTTTTAAGTTAATCGTGTTTAATAATTTATTTTTGGATCTTCAAAAGTGCATCTTTTGGACTTTGACATATATAATTAATGATTAGTGATGTCGCTACTCTGTTTTGCACTTTTAGTGGTGCGATCACATGAAATATACGTGAAAACTTCAAAATGATAACAATTAAGATAATTGCGAAAAATAATAAAATTATAACTAAAATTATTTAACAAATCAATAACTATAGTTCTAACAAAAAATTTAATAGTTTTTAAAACCACTAATCATAATTGTAATTGTTAAGAATTTAAAAAATCACAGTTAACTGTAATCGTAATTATAACTGTAACCGTTTAATTAAAAAAAATAGTTTTAAAAAAAATCTTAAAAAATGTAAATAAAAAAAAATTAATTTAAATGTAAAGAAACAAAAAATAAAAGAATTCAAAAAATATTATATTTTTTTATTAAATTAATAATTGAGATTTGAGTTTTAATTTTTTTTTAAGTTTAAAATCAAAACCTATTGATTTACTCATCGGTTATCTCTTAAAAAAAATAAACTCTAATGAATATCTCATTGGTTTTATTTTTATTGGCCAAAAACCTACTAATTTTAAATTTAAATTTTAACCATTATCATTCCTAAATTTGAGGGCTAAAATTCTACTTTATTGGTAGCAAATCTTTACTCATTGAAATATGCTAGTTCAAAGACCTATATATATAGATTGGATGGTTTCAATCTCCTATACATATTTTATATTTTATCTAATAGGAAAGAATGGAGGGAGTATAGGGATTGAAGTAAATTGAGAGTATTCAAGTCTTTCAAAGTAAATGGAGAAAAAAAAAAGTTTGAATGGAGAAAAAAAAAAGGAAAAGGAAAATATATGCAAGTAACCTGGTAAGGTAGGGCGAATCCTCCTCATGAGATGATAAAATGTTTGACTAAATAATGTCTTTCTTAACTTCATCTAGTTGGATTTGAAATTAGTTAGACATTAGACCTAATTGAAATTGACTCTAACAAACATAGTTTTTTAATTGATTTAAATCCAAACACAAATAAATCTCTCAATTACGTCCCCAAGTACTTCACGGTTGAAAATCTCTTTTCCTACATATGATAGGAGATATAGACACTTGACAATTGTATCTTATCTTGAAGAAAAATGAAAACACAACTGATAGAACAAATAAGGGTGTCTGTTAAGTTAACAATAGAGTGTTAAGTGGTTGAAAATTTTATAATAGTGGACTTAATAGGAGAATTAGAATTGCTTGAAACATTGACCACTCAGTTCTCAAATAATTATTTTGGGATAAGACTGAATTTTTTATAATTATGTGTACAAAAGTTTGCACTTAATAGATCACTTGTTTGATTAGAAAAAAGAAAAAAAGAAAAAAAAACGTTACATTGTAGGGTGAGCTCCAAAGTTCACAAGTTAAGGTCCAGTCCATTCTCTCCGTGAACCTTTTGAACGTAAGGGGAGTAGAATACCTTGTCCAGTTCAGCTGTGGCCCACGTTGCTCTAGAGATTAAATGGCGACTCCATGGGTCGAAAGTATCATTGTACACGTCTCTCATTTTCATGGTCAAGAAATTAGAAAACTGAAAAATCTTATTTGTTTCTTTTTCAGTTTTTAATAATGAATTTATGATCCCACTTGAAAAAAACATGCTTTAAGTCTTAATAGGTTACTTGGCTAATTAAAATAAAAATATGAGCAAGTTTTTTGTCCAAATCCTAAGTGTTCCACCATTAAATTAAGAGATTTTTTTTGCCTAACTTTTAAATACTTAAAAACTCTTTTAGTGAGTTAGAAGTTAAATCTAACCTGTTTTGCCTATTGCTAAAAAAAAATTTAAGTAAAAATTAAAACAAAAAAAAGTTAAAAAACAAGAAGCTTCAAATTAGAGCTTTTCAAAAAATAATTTTGCGAACTGTTTTGTCATAATATGAGAAATTATTTTTCTTTTTATTTCTCAAATATAGCTCTTCATATTTTTTAAAGCCCATTATTACTTACCTTCAAATTTTCTAAAAACCTAACATTGTTTAACATAGACCAAATAATAATAGCTTTTGTTCAATATATAACACTTCTAACTAAAACTCTATTACTAAAAACTTTACAATTGGGTCAAACAGAACCTACATTCATTGGGAAGAGAATCTTATATGTTTTGATTAGATTCTAGCTAGAGGTAGATAATTGATGAAAAGGTCCGGTACAAGTTTCTGCTGATATGCTACACACTGAATTTGAGTGCATTGAAATCCAAGGAATTAAATCCGGGAGGCATCAAGTTTCTGCTGACATGTTTCTACAGTAATCTTACCATTTTCGATACGGATTAACGGATAATGCACTACTATAATTTAGTCATTGCCTTAATTTTTGTTTTGCCAAAATCACTGCCTTCATTAAAATGGTAACTTTTTGTTGTAATTAAGGATCCAAACTATGTAAGCAAAGATTATGTCTCTTTCAATAGCCTCGATTTCACCAAAGAACTTTACACCCCCACTTTATTTTTTCACTAACTATATTAATAATTTATAAATGTTGAATTTCGTGTATAACATTATATATAACATTACGAGTAGCTCCATACTCGTTTCTTCTAGCTACATGGACTGGAAGAATCTGTCTTTGATATCGAGCGCGATTGGCAGCGATCAAGTTCCTCCATAGACCCCTGAATAATTGCTGGAAAATCACAACCCTTTCCTGAAAATGCCGTCGTCTAAGCTCCTTCATGATTTTGAAGTAGATGTAATGTAGCAACTCGTCTACTACAAGAACAAAATACAACAAATATGGAACAAAAGTAGCCGAGTTTGCGGACACGACTGCTGCTAATGATGCCACGGTTAGGTGCTCGAAAAACCAAGTACAAATACGAAAAATGTTCGTACAAGTTGAAGAGAATCGGCGCGAAGAAAGTCTTAGCTTAGCAGCATAAGCATAGCAATATGCCAGAAAACTAGTGATAGCAACATACATGGATATGTGATGCGTTTCAAATGGTGTCTTGTCTTTGCCTTGATACTTCAGCTGCATAAAGCTTATCAGCACTGGAGCAGCAAAGAAGAGAATCGCGTGGGAAGAATTGGCAGCGCCGCGTTCTGGGACGAAGCTGTTGCGAATCCTACTGACGAAGGCAAGAGCACCTGACAGCCTCGAGAAGCTTGGTCCTGCTCGATGAAGAGACATGCCTGCTAATCTTGTGGTGTTAGCCATTGAATTGTGATCAAGTTGAAAGTTGCTGAGAGATTGCTTCTAGTGGAAAAGTTAGAATGTTTAATTTGCTTATAGTAGACAAGTTACAAAGAATAGACTTATAAAGGTTTTCACATCAATTGTTATTGTCAACTTGTGTGAAGATAAAAGAACACTGTGGCGCAACGATGCATGGTCCTGGGATATTGGAAGAGGGTCAAGAGAGTCCAAAGAGTTTTTTTGGGTCAATTTAGAATGGTGGATGGCCTGGTTGGGCAAAACTGTAAGGTAACAGTAATTGACTTTCGTGGTCAGGGTTGATGCAACGCGCATGTCGAAACATTGTAGAAAAGTTCATTACAATATTACTTTATCACCTCTTATATAGATATTGAGTTAATAATGCTAAGATACAATTTTTTTTTCTCTAAGAGCATATTCAAAATTTTTATCTAATAAAGGCTAAAAATATATAGTTTAACACACACACACACACACACACACAGACACATACAGACACACACACACATATATATATATATATATATATATTCCTGATGCGTTTAGACACTTTTTTTAGCTGCTCCTAAAGACATCTCCTCTCAGTTATCAAGTTTGAAGCCTTTTATCTCGTATATAGCTGCGAAGACATAAAATATATATATATATATATATATGGTCAGGCTTTATCTTCTAGCTGCGAAGACATATAAATATTTTTTTTGCCTTAGACGAGATAAAAGGCCTCAAACTTGATATTTGAGAGGAGATGTCTTTAGGAGTAGCTAAAGAAAGTGTCTAAACGCATCAGGAACCATGGTTGGTCATCGGGGACTTCAATTGGTCCTTTATTTCTCCTCTTTCACTAGTGAGTGGTGGTTTTTCTTTTTTGCCATACATGAGATCCTGATCGTCTTCCTCCCAGTGTTGTTGCTTGTTAGGGGAAGAAACAAAAGTAAGGCTTATTTCCAAGACCGAAGAAGGAGTTGTCAGGTTTCACATACACTACGGTTTCACAAGATTAAGCCTTAGTTGTTCAATCGAAGTTAAGGAGTTCCAGAGTACGAGGGAATGGACTTTCATTCCCGACATCATGTTTTAGTTTGGCTTCGGTAACTTATCTGGACTCACTACATCAAAACTGGTCGTTAGAAATTTCTGCAATTACTATATGCAACATGAGATTCGCAAAGGGATTGCTTTTAGTTTGTTTTCAACTCAAGGATTTTAATAAGAGCCATTAGGCGAAAGGCACCGCAAAAGGTCTTCCAATTCAAAGCAGTCAATTGAAGCGGTAAAGGTAGGTCAGAAAGGATAGAACTGTTTGATGGCATATCATTGTTAAGAGCGAGAAAGTATGAGTCTATAATAGAGCATATGATCTTTAAACACAACAAACCCTAATCCGAATTCTCCACCTTCATTCTCTCCAGAAGTTGCATTCCAAATGAAAGTTGGCACTCCTAAAAATGCCAAAATCTTTTCAGAAATGAAGAAGCCAAAGAAGGAACAGAAAAAGAAAAGAAGTGTATATATATATATATATATATATATATATATGTATATTTTCAGCGAAAACTAAATTAATTTTTCAACATGTAAATACCTTATACTTTTAATAAACATTTGAAGCAAGTAGAGGTTGTAGCCCTCATGCACTAAGATATGGCTCCACCTATGTCACTCTTCTTCTTTTTTTTTTTTTTAATATGCTAAGTATTTATATAGGATGTAATACATAGGTAAAGAAAATAGTTTGATATATAGCACTCTCGCTTAGAATTTAACAGTAAGGCTATATATTATTTTATTTTTATCACTCAAATATCACCTCCTCTGTGTATGCCTAATTGGCATACTAACTTAAGCATTTTTTTTAAATTATATTCTTCTTCTAACATGCCACTATTTATATACGTAAGAAATGACATATATACTATTACTCAGAATTTAAGGACTATAGTTGTGTCTTCGAATTTTTATATACTACTAAGTCTTTGAATTTGTTTATGTTCCACCAGTGTACAATTTTTTCAATATTCATAGTGAATCAGTAAGTTAATACTCCACCCGTGTAGAAGTGTTTCAAAGAATGGGTTTGTATAGTCTATGAGTGTGTGGGTCAATTTTATCATTTGGTACTGTTAAGGTCGGAATTGAGTTGGACACTGATATTGGGCTTGGATTCTACTTTCGTGCCAATAGTTGATTAATTCTCAATGGATTACCTGCAATACAAAGGACCTATGGTGGTGCCTAGATTCCCACTATGATGCTTAAGTGAGTAATGGGAAAAGAGAGCTAAGGTAGAGCTTGGACAGACAGTAAAATAATTTAAATTGCTCAGTGAGAATTCGTTACCCCTTTTGTTTATTGTTGATACCTATTTATAGGTAGAGCTGGGCTTATAATGCTTTTGAGAGGGATGTGGAATTGACCCACGATGGATGTGGGGGCTGCTCCCCACGATTTCCGAGCTCTTAGAAGCATACTTGTTGAGTTAGTTGTGATAGCCTTTGAATGGGTCAACCATGTTTCAAGCTATTGACTTGGTCATATCGAGTGGACCTCAGCCCAGCTGGCTGCTCTTGGGCCGCTGTTTGGACTAAGTCCTTATTTTATTTCTGGGCTTTTATTCTATGGCCCATCAGGTACACCCCTTCACATTTTTAAGAAATGAAGGCCACTGGAAAAATAAAAAATTGCTAACATGGCATTGACGTGGTTTTGGTGTGCTAGTTGATAGGACAAACACGTGATAGATGATGAACTGTGACTAGATAATGAAGTGGCAAATGGAGTGTGTGTTGATGTGGCTAGCAGGTGTGCTAAACTTGCTAGCGTGGCACAATAGGGAAAAAAGCTAGCGCTAGAATTTGTGTAACCAAGATGTAGATATTACCTGCACAATGAGAGCCTATATATTGGTGACCAATAAACTTATAAGAAAACTAAATTAATTAGGTAATTTTCTAAGACTAGACTGTTGTCTAAACTAATACACGATTGTTAATTCCCGATATTGCTAATGTGTTTGAACAAAATAATGATAATTTGATCTTCGTTAGAAGGGGCAGATGTAGACTATTTTATAAGTGTGAACTAAAAGGAATTAAGTAGGGTTAGTGACAAAATAAAGTAGGGACTAAATAATTTTATAGACTAAAAATATTTAAAATATTCAGAGATTTTATACATTTTTTTTTCTGAAAACAACTATTTATATGAATTCGCACCAGTTCACTAGTTAAAGTACTAATTAAACATACTTTAACAATCACATTGCTATTTATAGGATTTTGATGACTTGATGTTCAAATTCTAGAAGAAAAAAATGTGCAAATCTTTCAAAGCAACCAACTTTATTACTAATGGACTCCCTAAAAAAAAAATACATGTTAACACTAACCGTGGTTAACGATTCACATCTTAGTAAACCATCAAGGCCATAATTTTTTGATATTATTCAAAAATATATATATAACGTGATGAATTAAAGTCTGTCTCTTAACCTAAACTGCTCAAAAAGATGTACAATTATTGACGAATAAAATTCTATGTCTCTTATATGAACTGCTCAAAAAGATGTAACTTGATGAGTTAAAATCTCTATCTCTGTTGCATAAACGTCATACAGTAAAAAAAAAAACTAAACCACCACAACAAGATGATTTTGAACAATCTTCTTAAGACAACAGTCTATTACTTAACCAAAACAAATGAATAGAACTGATTCTGGTACCCATACATGATCAAAATTTACCACTACGATCAGTCAATATATAAAAAGAAAATGAACATAAAATCCTAACAGCAGCACAAAATAACGATCACAACTCACAAGTATATCAACCTGACTCCTAAAAAAAAATCAACTCAAAAGAAAACATAAGATCAATGGACTTGTCATGTTTATGTTCCACTGGATGCAAGATGACTTCGAATCCACGAGCTGAATTCCTGTCCTTTACAGAAAGAGCCAAGATATCAGCACAAGAGATTGTATGAGGGCACTCTTTCTCCAGTGCAGACTTAATCAAGAACACCATGATCAGCAACGAGAGAACAACTGAGACCTATAATATATATATCACTCCCATTTGATCTTTCTGCCAGAAAACTTGACGGCGCCGACGACATGCTTCACCGTTTCCTCAGGCACCACATCCTTAGGCTCTTCGACCACAGCCTTGCCCTTGTCAGCAGTGGACTTACCCCTCAACGCACCGTTTTGATCCATCTAGACATTGTCAGAGATCTTAATGACCCTATCTTCCATTTTAGGAACAGTAACAGTGAGCAGGCCATCCTCCAAGGTAGCCTTAATCTGGTCCATCTTGGCATTTTCTGTTAGAATCTAAAAGTTTGAATGGAAATGATATTATATTCTATAATAATAACTTGTATCAGATGTTGTGCCCCATGCATGTATTAATTTTTTTTTTTTGTGCACCATGGCTTTATCAAACTTTGTGTAACATGCTTGCTAAGTTTTGTGTGCAAAGATGCCTTATCTGCTATAAAGTGCGTGTACACTTGCATGCTTGCTAGAATTTTTGTGCATTTATTTATATATATATTGGTGGGTAATGATGACTCCCACTATAAAGTTTGTCTATATATTTGTGTGTGTTTTGTTGGCATTGAGAATGAAAAAGAACAGAGAGGTAAAGAACGAAAAATAATTTCATTTTATCATTGTGTCCAATAGAGAGAGTTTGTCATATTCAGTTTAATAGTTTCGTAGTTTGGTGTGCTCCTACTACGAAGAAAATATCGTTGTATCCTGGGAGACTTGCGTTAATCAACCGAAAGCACCGTAGCGGGACGTTAAAGTCTTAAGGACATCGAGTCTAACTCGAGCCTCGATATCATCTATTTGGTTTATTTCTACATCCTTAAATTTTAATATTGTTAATTTTATATTCTGATATTTTAATCTTTATTGCACATCTTGTATTTATATTTACAACACTTCTCTCATTTTAATTGTCCAACAATCTTAAGACTTTAACGGTATAATTTGTTTAATTTGATTCTGTGAAGTAAAACAAACTGGAAAATAAATTACATTTCCATATACCTCTTAATTTTCTGAAGTTAATGATGAAAATTTCATCAAATTTGGACTTAAAATGAGAAAGATATAAATTTTTTAAGGACCTAATCTTAAATTGTTCAATACCGATTGCACGTTTCTTTGTTATCGTTTTCTTGCTATTACTGCATATGCAGTACGAGAAATCATGCAGTGACTTTATATTATAATATATATTATTTGTATATTAACTAATATATATTATTATATTATATTAAATCATTATAATATAGTATATTAGTTTATATTATATTATATTAATTATAAATTTTAATGCAGTAGCTTTAGTTGCAGCTTTGTATTATAATATTTATTATGCTTTAGTTGCAACTTTGTATTATAATATTTATTATTATATTAGTTGTTGTAGCTTTTAATGTAGTAACATTATAATATATATTTTTTATTTGAGAAGCAAAAATTCTAATTATTCTTCTTACTGCTACAAAGGTTTGATCCCAGGACCTCAAGACTACTAATCAGAAGAGTCTACCACTGAACCAAATGTTATTTGTTGTTTCTTAAATGACAAAATAATTTATTAGTCCACTGTTCTTTAATTGATTCGAGAAAAGACAATTTGAATAATTGTTTTACTTATTTTGTTTGGACTATTTACTTGACAGTCTAATATAAGTATATATATACATATAGTAGACTGTGTGATTTTAATATTTCTTTTATTTTTGTATCAGAAATATTATTTCCTTAATTGTTACTTTAAAATTAATTTTGGTATTAAGTTATTTTGCGACTAACTTGATTTTTGTGTTTGTATTTGGGTGTATAAACAGGGATTTGGACTTAATATAAATAATATTAATTATGAATACCGAAACTGGAAATATGAATTATGGACAATCTTTTGGACCTAACAACCCAAATATGCCCTTGACTGGAAGTGGATCAACCGGTGGATCTACAGGACATGAGAATGTACCTTTGGCTAGGCCATCGGTGACTGTTGCTTCGGCTGTGCCATTTGTGGCGTCAACTCCTGTTGGACATGGCGAGAGGCCAGAAAAGTTCAACGGGAGGGATTTTAAGAGGTGGCAACAGAAAATGTTATTCTACTTGACCACCTTGAATCTTGCTCGATTTTTGAAAGAGGATGCACCACAGTTGGGTGACGATCCTGATATGCAGACTGTTGCTGCTGTTGATGCTTGGAAGCATGCAGACTTCCTTTGCAAAAACTATATCCTCAATGGGTTGGACAACGCATTGTATAACGTCTACAGCCCAATGACAACTGCTAAGGCACTGTGGGAATCTTTAGAGAAGAAGTATAAAACGGAGGATGCGGGCACAAAGAAATTCGTTGTGGCCAGATTCCTTGACTTCAAAATGGTAGATTCCAAGCCTCTGATGCCGCAAGTAGATGAGTATCAGGTACTCATTCATGAGTGTCATGCAGAAGGTATAAATATGGGAGAACGTTTTGAATTTGGTGCACTTATTGAGAAGTTGCCTCCTAACTTGAAAGACTTCAAGAGTTATTTAAGGCATAAGCGAAAGGAGATGACTCTTGAAGATCTAGTTCTGAGATTGAGGATTGAAGCAGACAACCGCAAATCTGAAAAAAGAGTTGGTTTTCCGGCTTTGGAATCAAAGGTTAATGTGGTTGAGCATAGTCCGAGCAACAAAAAGAGAAAATTCTCCAACCAAAGTCAAAAAGGGGGAGAACATAAGAAGCAGCAGTTCGGTGGGAATTGCTTTGTCTGTGATAAGCCGGGGCACAAGGCAAGAGACTGTAGGCACCGCAAGAACCGGGGCAATCTGAAGAAGAGGAAAGCTCAGGCAAATGCTGTGGAAGACCTGGGCAATGATCTCTCTGACATTAATCTGTCAGCTGTCGTGTCAGAAGTCAATCTGGTGGGGAATCCAAAGCAATGGTGGGTGGACACTGGGGCCACTAAGCATGTTTGCTATGATAGGAGAATGTTCACTACCTATCAAAATGTTTTTGAAACCCTTTACATGGGTAACTCCGCCACTTCGAAGGTGGAAGGAACTGGAAAGGTAATCTTGAAGTTTACCTCTGGAAATGAGCTGACACTCAACAATGTGCTGCATGTCCCAGACATCCGAAAGAATTTGGTTTCTGGATCCTTGTTGAGTAAGAACGGATTCAAATTGGTGTTTGAGTCTGATCAATTTGTGTTAACCAAATTTGGAATGTTTGTAAGCAAAGGCTATGAGTGTGATGGCTTATTTAAGCTCAATGTAATGACTATTGCCCCAACTGTTGTAAAGGCTAATGAGCCTACTAAATTTGGTATGAATAAGAATAAGTCTGTTGCTTATGTCTTGGATTCTCCTAATTTATGGCATGATAGATTAGGACATGTGAATTTTGATTCTGTGCGAAAATTAATCAATTTAGGTCTAATACCTAAAGCTGATTGGAACATAAATAAAAAATGTGAAGTATGCGTAGAATCAAAATTAACGAGAACTTCCTTTAAATCAGTAGAAAGGAGTTCAGAACCTCTGGATTTAATTCACAGTGATATTTGTGATTTAAAATTTGTACAAACTAGAGGTGGAAAAAAGTATTTTATTACTTTTATTGATGATTGCACAAGATATTGTTATGTTTATCTACTCAGAGGCAAAGATGAGGCTCTGGAAGTATTTAAACTATACAAAAATGAGGTAGAAAATCAACTCGGCAAAAAGATTAAGATGTTGAGAAGCGATAGAGGAGGAGAATATGTATATTCCTTTGAGGAATACTGTGCTGAACATGAAATTGTTCATCAAACGACAGCTCCTTACTCTCCTCAACAGAATGGTATTGCTGAACGCAAAAACCGAACTCTTAAAGAGATGATGAATGCTTTGTTGATTAATTCGGGTTTACCTCAGAACTTGTGGGGGGAGGCAGTGTTAACTGCGAACCATATTCTTAATAAGGTACCCCACAAGAAATTAAGCAAGACACCTTATGAGTTGTGGAAAGTTCGACCACCTTCCTACAATTACTTAAGAGTGTGGGGGTGTCTAGCTAAGGTAGGAGTTCCAGCTCCTAAAATGGTCAAAATAGGACCAAAGACTGTGGATTGTATCTTCATTGGATATGCACACAACAGTGCTGCATACAGGTTTCTTGTGTATAAGTCAGAAATAACTGATATACATGTGAATACAGTTATTGAATCAAGGAATGCAGAATTTTTCGAAGAAAAATTTCCTTGTAAAAATACGCAAGAATTAAGTTTTACGAAAATAGAGTCTTGACGCGTGTCCCAAGATATCTAGAAACTTGATGATAATTAGGTGATGCATTGCATCTGCGAAGGTGTTTTTGCTTTTTCTTGCAATAATATTATATTACAATTAGAATTGATTTAGAGCCTCTCACATATAAAGCGAGATTACTCTAATAGAAAAATGTTTTTGTTTTTTAAACAAAGCAAAGATGTTTAAACACCTTGATTTTATGTGAGTTATAAGCGAGATTACTCTAATAGTAAAATGTTTTTGTTTTTTAAACAAAGCAAAAATGTTTTGACACCTCGATTTTATGTGAGTGCACCTCTAATATTAAAATTTTCACTTTTGCACTTGGTTTTGAGTCTTTCCTTCAAACCAATAAAAATAAAAAGCAAAAGGGTGTTTCGAGCATTTTGTTTTGTTACAAATCCGGTTTGGGAAGTTGAACTATTCATTTATTCAAGAAATGAAAAATCTCACATTTAGTTCCTATTGTTTGTAAAAAAATTTAATTTAGTCCCTATTATTTAAAATGACTCAATTTAATTCTTATTGTTTCCCTAAAAATTTTAATTTCATACATATTATTTAAAATTTCTCAATTTCATCCTTATTGTTTTTCAAAAAGATTCAATTTCGTCCTTATTGTTTTTAAAAAATTTCAAATTTGTCCCTATTGTTTTTCCAAAAAATTCAATTTAGTCCTTAAATAATAGAGAAAGATTTGAAACTTTAAGAAAACAATAGGGACGAAATTGAAACTT
This sequence comes from Ehretia macrophylla, assembly GCA_037974665.1. Classification (NCBI taxonomy): domain Eukaryota; kingdom Viridiplantae; phylum Streptophyta; class Magnoliopsida; order Boraginales; family Ehretiaceae; genus Ehretia; species Ehretia macrophylla. The sequence goes on from CM075766.1 coordinate 55,143,581, forward strand.
TTAAAAATAATAGGGATGAAATTAAAATTTTTTAAAAAATAATAGAGACTAAATTGAGATATTTTAAACAATAGGGACAAAATTAAAACTTGTGGTGAAACAATAGGGACTAAATTGAGACATTTTAAATAATAAGGACTAAATTGAGACATTTTGCAAACAATAGGAACTAAATGTAGAATTTTCCCATTCGATAAATATTCAATATCACTCTATTTTTGTTGTCCCGTAATTGAACCTAAGAGGGGGGTGAATTAGATTATATAGGTAATGCTACTACTTTTTCGATTAGATAATATACTAACAATAATTAATCAAAAATAATCTTAAACAAATATGCACTCTAACAATATAAAATGTGAGTTAGACAATTTATCAAACACTTAGTGTGAAGAAAATAATGCAAAGAGAGAGTTGAGAGAAAGAGATTGCAAATCATGATTTAGCGTGGTTCGTCCCCCGTCTAAGTCCACGACCTAAGCTTCCCACTTAGAATTTCAACAATCTTCACTATGGTGACTCTTCAAATGTTGGTGAGTCCACAAACCAACTACAATGGTAATTCAAACTTTTACAATAGAAAAATTTATTCTCAATACAAAGCTTCAACCCCAACACCTTGGACAAGGAATTCCTTCTTTCAAAGTGTTTAACTCTATCTTTTGGTAAGTGTTTGAGATCAACAATAAAAGCTCTTTTTAAGGGTAGATGAATACAATGAATGCTTCTCTAAAATATTGCTCACAAATTCTTGTTTAAGTATAGCACAATGATGATTCACAAATAAAATTGATATAAGAAATCAAGATTAAATGCTTTGAATCAATGCTTTGAAAGTTTTCAGTTGAGAGACATTAATAGAGGCTGAAATGTGTGTCATAAATGCTCCCCAACGTTCATAAAACGGCTATATTTTAAAACAGCGTTTTGGCTCGACCGGTTGACCCCTGCTCCACCAGTCGACTGGTTGAAAGACCCTCATCCAGTGGAGAGGTCTCGGGCGGACAACCCCTTGAGCACCAGTCGACCGGTTGCCATAGGGTCGTCTGGTTGGCTCAGGGCTGCCAGGAATTTGAAATGTTTTTTTTATGCTTCTTTTATAAAACCTTTTTCAAATGTTTTAAAAACGATTTTTAAGAATCATCTTTGAGCATATACTATTTGTAAGACTCGAACCCTGGTCAAGTCCCAACCGGTACCCTTTATGACTTCTGTCTCCATCCTTATAATTCCATCTTTATTCTTTGAATCTTTTTCTTGAGTTGATGGATGATATTCTTTCTTCTTCAGCTTGATAAACTTGGAATCGGAGTCAATTTTGATTCATCTTGACTTATGCACACTTAAACAAACTCATTAAATATATTTATGATTTATTATCATCAAAACCAAGATTTAGAAGCCCTTTAGGCTAATAATCTCCCTTTTTTTTATGATGACAAGACTTATCTCAAATAATAACAATGTAAACATAAATGAGTTTAAGAGAGCATTTTTAAGTTTGCTTGAAACTTTAAAGTTTGTAAAACTCTCCTCCTCTGCTTGTGCATTTCCTAGCTAAGTTTGAGTTGTTGCTCCTCCTCAATGTATGAGTTTGTTTTAAGATTTATCATTTTATTTCTACATTTTTTCTCCCTTTTTTTGTCATTAGCAAAACAAAGAAAAGCAATTACTTCTACATTTCATCTCCCTCTATATGACATTAGCACACAAAGTAATGCAAGATATAGCAATTGAAACCAAAAGAACAAGATAATGGAAGTAGATTGGAAGAACACTGAAAATTTGAAACATTGAAACAATTAAAGTGCATGAAAAGTCTTAGTTGGGAAAGGAAAATGAAGCAACTAGGGATTAAGGGAAAAGGAAAAAACATCCTAAGCATCTCAAGGCATCCTTCCTAGTCTTTAATAAACTTCTCATATAGCTTCTTAAGCATGGTTTTCATACCCTTCATCTCTGTATTTACTTGAGCAAAGCCAGCACCAACACCCAAAGATAATTTATCAACGCGCGAGGTCAAGTTGTCAAGCTTGGTATTGACTTCTTCAAGAGTAGCTTGGCGAGATCTTCTTCTTGTAGAAGAACTTGCACCTCCAATGTTAGCTTGGGAAGTTCCAATGTCTGCATTTCTTCCTTCGTTATCTCCTTTATCACTCTTGCTTGCGGGTTCACTTTTATCTCCCTCCTCCCCAAGGTCATAATATTCTAGATCATCAACTGCTTTAGATTGACTCTTACAGAATTGACGTTGCTTAATATAGACGATATCGTTATTGACACGAGCCATATATTGTCTGTCAAGGCAATGCTTATCCAGAGGGTAGGTGGAAATATTTAAAGGTTCAAATGGACCAACCCGAGAAATATCCTTTAGACGGAAGAGGTGACACAAAATCATCCCATAGAGCATAGATTTCTTCTTGAAGGCTAGTATATGACTAAGCATACTGTGTGGGAGGTTGAGTTTTACCTTATTGTAAAGGAGATGCATCACATAGCCCGTGAAGGATGGAATTGACCCGTCTTTCACAATGCGAGGCATGATGACTTGATTCAAAATATAGAGAAGTAGTCTTTTCTCAACACAAATGTGATCTCTTTTGGGCATAAATGTTTCAAACCTTCCCGAGCCTTCCCACAATGTAGTAATCATCTCCGTTGAGGCGGTGTCGTGTAGCCCATTTGGTAAGTTAGTCAAGGAATAAATTGCTAGGCCACTAGTTGGAATGTCAAGCAAGTTAGCCAAATCTCGTTCTCCCACAAATATGTTAACTCCATTTACCCGACTTTTTAGCCCACGCACACCCTCATGTTCACATTCCACCAAATATGCATAAAATTCAGGAATTCACATATCACAATTGATGTCTTCGAGTCCAAACAGAGGAAGCCATCTTTGATGTCTAAGCAATTTATGTGGACAAGTGTGGTCCAAAAAGTCTGGAGGATCAATAATCTTATCCCAAAGAATCTCCTTCTTAGAGAAATCACCTATTGCTATGATATATGCGAGATCCCATGGATCAATGGCATGAGGCCTAAAATCGGTCCTTCTTTTCTTGGATGCTTGCCTTGATGATGATGCCATGAGTAGAAGTAAGAATTTCAAGAAAGAGAGGAAAATCTTGGTTGGAGACTTTTGTCAAACACTTGGTAGGCAATAAAATTTTGACAAAAATTTTATGAAGATTTGAATAGATAGAAGATTACTGGAGTAAATTTTAGGATTTGAAAGCTTTGATCTTCCGTTTGTAGTAAAAGGATGAGATTTCAATATAGAGAAGATTACTGGTCGACCCGTTGAGAGACCCTCGTCCGGTGAAGAGGTCTTGGGCGGATGACCGCTTGAGCACCGGTCAACTAGTTGTCATAGGGTCGTCCGGTTGGCTCAGAGCTGCCAGGAATTTGAAATGTTTCTTTTATGCGTCTTTTATAAAACCTTTTTCAAATGTTTCAAAAACGATTTTTAAGAATCACTTTAGAGCATACACTATTTACAAGACCCGAACCCTAGTCAAGTCCCAACCGGTACCCCTTATTACTTCCATCTCCATCCTTATAACTTCATATTCATTCTTTGAATCTTTTTCTTGAGTTGATAGATGATCTTCTTTCTTCTTTAGTTATAAACTTGGAATCGGAGTCAATATTTTCATCTTGACTTATGCATACTTAAACAAACTTATTAGACATATTTATGGTTTGTTATCATTAAAATCAAGATTTAGAAACCTTTTAAATTAACAATTTTTATTATTCATTTATCACTTTTATTTATATGTTTAGTTGGCATCCCACAAGAAGATAAATGAATAATAAAAAGCAAGCAACCCTTTTTGTAGATCATCCATGGTGCGAATGGCTTAAAATGTTGCCCAATAGGTTCCTATAGCTGTTAGATAAGATACTTGTATGTGGTTTTAAATTGTTAACCTTTGTATTACGTTTCATTATGTTGTCATATGACTGCTAGTGTATGACAAAACTAATTTGTGTACTTTTAACTATCTTATAGACGATGCACATCTAAATCATTTGGAATTCAGCAGCAGACGTATGTAACTTGATTTTTTCACTTCATTTATTTTAAAAATCATGAAGCTGACTCGTAGGCCTCAATTTCAGCTCTCAGTTCTTATTTTTTCTTGCTTACTCATTAATTCTCAATTCTCAATTATTGTCGGGTCACACGCGATAGTGGTTATTGAAATATATTTTTTTTACATAAAAAAATCATAAATTTCAAGACCACCGTATAAAATCTCGAATTACTCTATCTAATACCAATTAATTTTAAAATGAAATCTCAAGCTACCTTTGTATTTTTGAGGATATTGACATTTAGGTTTTCAGTTGAAAATCTGTTGCCGTATAACTAGTTTCTCTCATTTTCACTTGCAAATTACTTGTTATAATGAACTAACAACTTCCGTGTTGATCACGAAGAAAAAAGTTGACAACAATTAACAACTTCAGTGAGTACTACTTCTCATTTCTTCTCCTTCCCACAGTTGGACCTTGCATTCCAAAATGCATTTGCGCGATAAATCTTTTATTTTAAAATTAATTGGTATTATAGCATAAGAATTTGTATATTGGTCTTGGAACTTGTGATTTATTTATTTGGGACAATCGATATTTTCCAATATTTCTTTCACATGTGACCATAATTAATTATTAAAGGTGCAATGACCTAGTTGAGGAAGTAATGAATTAGGAAAAGCTGAGCGCACCAAAGTCTGAAATGAGAATTAATCCAGTGTAGATGGAGAAATCCTTAAAATGGGTTGGTTTGGTTCCATTCAAAATGGGTTTTGCTTGGAATTTCTAGTTGTTCATGGAATTGTCGCAGGGTATGACGATAACTCCGAAACAAGAGATTAAAGTGATTGTTATTGTAAAAATTTAAGTTTGGACTCCTATGATTTAACTACTATGGATCACCTAACCCCGTTTGGCGCGCGACGAGTGGGCCAAGGCCCATACACATCACCAATGGCCACTCCCAAAGGCAGCCATTAAAAGGTCCTGGCTCCTGGCTAAACCCTTATTTTGGATATGACTCGAACTCTACGATTAAGAAGACACCTTGATTGACTGAACTGACTAAGTGCACTTATTCTCAAATAATTCTTGTGTGGATCCAACTTTGACCACTCACTGTCGAAAACAGCTGTTAATGACATTTTTTTTTTCTTTTTATCGGATAAAGCTTTCATTTAATAAAAAGATAATTATAAAACAGCTGTTAATAACATGTTACAAGATGAAGAGAAACCAACCCCCAACACAACAGAAGTTAGCATCAGACCTGATAATGCTAGACAAATCCGCTGGAATGACTGTTACGAGGTGAAGTGAGCCAATGACAAGGCCATGGAAAATTCTTTATTTTTTTTATATCAATGATTTGACTCATTTACCATATTATTATTCATAATTTTACATAATGTACACTTCGATTAATATTATATGTCATCAAATACTAATCTTTCTGCATTATTCTTGTAACTATGATGGTAAAGTATTTTATCAAAATATTAAATACATTAAATCTTCTAATTACTGAGATCTTGTCATATTTAACAAAACAAATGAAAAATATATGATTCTATTTTATAATCAAACCATATTTAGTAAAACAAAAACAAGACGTAACTATTTTAAACCATACGACTAGTTACATCACTATAATTCATCCACAATTCTACATGAATTGTGGAGTACTACTATGTTACATTATATGTAGATGTATACGATAGGGTTTAATTTAAAATACTTGTATATAATTTAGGACCACAAAGCTAAAGGCTTTTTTTTATTTTTTCTTTTAGAATCGTATTGCTTCTTGGAGTCAAGCTATCATCGATCTCACTTCTTGTTTTTGTTTTGTTAAATATGGTTTGATTATACAATATTTGAAACGTATGGCTGTTATTGTTTTGCTAAATATGGTAAAATTTGAGTAATTAGAAGGTTTGATGTACTTTATAATTTGGTATTTAATATTTTTCTGAAACCTACATGGACGACTTCTAGTTAGTTAAAATAAATAAATAGTTTAGTAGCCGAATTTTACGTACCCCTAAGAAATTAAAATCACAGAAGGGAAAGAATCATCGTGTGTATTACTTCAGCAAAAGAGCAATATAATCCATTGTGTGAATCAAATATTGCCCAATAGGTTCCTCTATGATTGCGAATATTTTTAGACACGCATAGGTTTCCTATTTGGCACACAAGGCATAGACTTGCATAATACGTTTTTATGTTAGAAAAATATTATATACCACTATAGTTTTTAACTTTCAAATACCTATTCTATATGTATGTTTAATTTTTTATATTAAAATACTGTATAGGCATAGTTGACAACTAGTTTTAAAACTTTCGAAGAGTTCGTGCACATCCCAAGCAAGAAAAGACTTGGACCAAATTAAGGAAAAGGGTAAACTAAGGCCGGCCAAGTCACCACGTTGATCTCTCATCTCTCTATATCAATAATGAGGACATGATGAAGTCAGCCGTTGAAATCCATGCATTAACTGCAATGGTGGGAATGTTGATTCCTCTTGAAGACAATCGCAGCATAGATGGGACCACTCTAGTACAGTACTACTTACAACCTCAAGAAAGTTCAACGTCAAAACAATCAAAAATCAACTGCAATGGTGGGAATGTCCACGACGTTTGGGGATCAAATCCTCTCATGTCTTTTGTATTTGCTGCTTAAAAAATGTAACGTCATGATTGAAAACCTGTATCTCTTAGCATCCAACTCAAAGGAGACCCTTTTTTTCCTTTTCTTTTCATTTCTTTCAAGATCACAATCTGTAAAGTCATCATTTTATTTAAAAATTTAAATTGTTAAATAGAGATTAATTCTATTATTTGTTATATTCAATACGTCTCTACAACGCAGATGCAATTAGTTTTTTTAATTTTATATTTAAATAATTTTAATATTTTTAAATGAGTAATGGCGACATTTTTTTTTTTTTTTAATAAAAACTGCTTTTCTCTGTGACATGAGAGATTCCCTTTCCACTATTTTCTTTCTTCTGGAAAGAGCCGCTTATATATATATATATATATATATATATATATATATTATGTTGAGGAAGTTACAATCAGTTAAACTGAAATGTGCTAAAATAAAGAGAAACCTCATTTGTCCTTCTGCACAAGTACCTGTAATTAGTTTGGAAGAACTTTTCTAAAGTATGAGAGCACAAAAGTTGGAAGCCATAGGTACTTATTTTTCACAACTAATATAATATTCGATAACATAGTAATATGATGCTCACATTAATTTATCAAATTTCACTTGGCCACGGCATTAATATACTCGTTTTATAATGTCCAATTGTGTGTGTGGATCAAATGGGAGTTGTTTTCGACTTGGATCATCGGCAATTGTGATGGTAGATCACTTCAAGCGATTGACATTAAGTTTTTTTTATGTGCTTCTATCTATCACTTTTAGAGGGGGAGGAACAAACATATCTTTCAATAAATAACTTTTACGGAAGAATAATTTTTTTTAGTAAAATCAAGTTTGATATTAAATACAAATTGTACTTAGGAAAAAAATATAAAAAAAACTTTTCGAATAGACTTATTTGTAAAGTTTGAAACTTAGATCCAAGCTTCCTTGTATAGTTGGTGCAAGACACCATATTTTGTACATTGTAAATATTTTTGATTAATAAAACTCTCTTGCTTGCCTAGTAAAAAAAAAAATATATGTGTGTGGATCATTGTATCTTCATCCATGAGGCTTCGACAAAAAAAGAGATTAATGTGATCATTGTAATGTCATTAACAGACTTAGTGCGTGTGTTCACGTCCCGGAAAAAAAAGAAAAAAAGATTGTGTTCACGTGATGTGAGAGTAGAGGGGAGATGTCCAACTCTATAAGGATAAATTATGATATTGTTTATCATCTCATTAGTCCTATTGTTGTCACTCAATTCTAACTGAAGATGCCTCAAGTTGTTAAATCATGTAAGAATAATAAAGCAATTTATTTAGCTTTCCATCAATATTGACCCTAATTAGGCATTAACTAAATTGAATATACTTGGCAAACTTGAGGACTACTGTTTAGGAAAATATTTAACTAATGTGCATTTTTTTTTATAGTAATAGGGATTAATTTGAATAAGTATGATAATATTGGGAAGTAGATGCACAATTAACCCAATTACGCACCTATTATTGAACTTTTTCGAATTCATTTTATTTTACTTACTTTATTAGTTTTTTCAGTTGATTTGAATGGCTTTCATTTTTAACTAAGAAATATTGTCATTTGCCATACCATTTATATGATATAACTAAAGTAAATTCCGCTAAGGACGCTAAACTTGCAAAAAGCTTCAATGCCCCCACTAAACTTTTTCTTTTTGTTCCAAATTGATTATTGAACAAATTCTTTGATTTCAATTTAATCACTCTATTTATATTTTCCAATTAATTTTGATAAATTTTCATTTTTAGTAGCCCAAAATTATTATTTGCCACATCTCTTACCTTTCTTCAGATTCAGCTATAGTCTAGCTATAATTAGTCAGTGTTGTGACCTGTATTCCTTGCAAATTCAATAACGGATCCAAACACCCGAACTCAGAGGACGCACTTGTATATTGTGAGAGGTTAGGGTGTGCTATAATATAAAAAATGTCTAATATAAAAGTTTTTTAAAAAAAGAACTAAAAATATATATATATATATATATATGCACTCCCTCAACTTTATAGAGGTCGGCTCCGACTACTACAATCTGCTTCCCTCTTCTTTATTAGTACTGCTGCTTTAAAAAGAAGAAATCTTGGCCAACGGGATATTCTAAATCTTCTGCTTCTTTGTTATCGTTTTACGTGAGATAATAGTTGAGTGGTACTTAAAATGGAAACTTATCACCAGTTATATAGATATTTAATTAAAAAGCTAAAAGAAGTGAGAAATAAATAAATAAAAATTGTTATCTACATAATTACAAAATGCAAATTGATAATGAAATAAAAGGATATGTGACAATGCTAGACAAATGTAATCTATAACATTACTTTGCCTTCATTGAATCGGTAGACTTTGACCTTCTTTCCTTCAATTATCAAAGAGCATTCTTCATTTCCATTACCATATTATTGATATGATATGTACTGGGGTGAGGCAGGGCTTAAAACCCACAATCCCCCAAATCTTTTTTAAAAAGTATGTATATTTTTAAAATTGTGTCAGTTTAAAAAATAAATTTCACTTCTACTAAAAGTTATTATTTGTATATAAATTATGTTATACCCCTAAATAAATAATAATTCTAAATCAATTCCTATGTCATATTCACCCAAACTCTACAAATAGTGAAGTTTGATAGAAGCCACATAAACTTATTCATAATAGTGAAATTGATTTTTTTTTTTTTTAAATCAAAACTAAATAAGTTTTCTTCGCGTGAAAGTAAAAGAATGGGTCAAACACAACACCCAACACCAGCCCGAGGCCCCCAAGCTCGAATACACACACACACATACACAAAAGAATGTGGGTTTTTTTTCTCTGTTTTTTTGTCATTCAAAAAATGTGGTTTATTTATATATCTATTCATAGAGATAGTTTTACCAACTTCTCCTTTATTACATTTGAAGCAGAAGTATGTTTAAAAGTTGATCTTACTTGTTTGACTTATTTATTAAAGTATTTTTAAATAAAAGTTGAAGATAAAAAAAAGTTAAAAAATAAGACGTTCCAAATTAGAGTTTTTCAAAATAGATTTTTTTGCGAAGTTGTATTTATATAATGCGGGAATATATTTTCTTTTTCTTTCTCAAATATATCCGTTCATATTTTTTAAAGTAGAATATTACCTTTAAATTTTTTAAAAGCTCAATATTGTCCAATATATACCAAACAGTCAACGCTTTTATTCAACATCACTTTTAACCAAATGTCTACAGCTCAAAAGTTAAAATTTTACAGTTTACCCAAACGAAACCTTTGTATATATCATGGGCATTTTATGTAAATATTGATTAGTAAAAAAAGGACTAAACATAGGAGCAAATTATATCATTGGTTCTTAATATCGTCGCATTTTTTAAATCAGTCTTTATTGTTCTAAAAAATTCATGTTAATCTATATTATTTCACAAACTTATTCAAACTAGTCCCTGCCATTAAAAAATCTTTAGTTTTGACAGATTTATTATTCTATGTAAGGGTAAATTTGTCTTTTTGATTCTTTCATTTTTCTTCTAATTTTTTATTTCTCTCTCACACATACACAAACACACACATTTCTCTCTCGCACATACACAAACACACACGTTTCTCTCTCACACACACATTTCTTTCTTATATACAAATACACAAATTTCTCTCTAACAATTTCGGGTTTAAGTAATTAATTATTGTTCACAAACCTTATTTTAATCGTACAAAATTAAAATAATCGGATCGCCGACATATTAATGTGTCTGCATGAGATCACACAATAAATAAAAAAGCTACAAATTCATCGAAACTCTTTATTATATTCCAGCCTTTGTAGCCTTTATATCCTCATCAGTTTTGCTTTTCTCAACACCACATACTCGAAACAAGCCTTAACGTTCTCCAGTTCTGCACTTAGGGAACTCCACTAGCTTTTTTTATTTTATTTTTTTATATGTAAAGAATTTCGAGCATGTTTTTACATTCAAAGATCCCTCACTTTAATTTTATTAAAATAACTTCCTTACAATTGATCTAGGGTAAATGACAGTAGAGGTCTTATATCTTTTGAGGTTAGGACAACTTGGTTCCATATCTTTCAAAATGAGTCTTTTAGTTCTACATGTATGGAAACATTGACACCGTTGACCTGGAGAGTTTTTTTTGTTAAAAAATTAATATTTTTTGCACGTGTTATGTATATATATATATATTTTTTTTTTGAGATGTTTGAAGCAATGACCATAAAAGCTTGGATTATTGTGCTTCCAATTTTGCCCTCAATTTATTTTTTTTTTTTACACAACACAAGGGTATCACATGCAAAAAAATTAGTTTTTTAATAGAAATAGCTTGTTAGGTCAACAATGTCAATGTTTCCATATATTTAAGATCAAAAAGCTCATTTTGAAAGATATAGGATCAAAATGTCCCAACTCCAAAAGATATGAAACCCTTAGTATCATTTATCCTTTAATCTATCTCTTATTTTACAGAATCTTTATTTTAATTTTAATCTAATAACTTCCCAATTTTAGTCATTTAACTTTTGGGAGAGATGAGTAATGGGATAAGCTTAGGTCTTTTTTCTCCCATATTTGGAAACGCTAAAAATGGGTCTAAGCAACACTTTACCTACATATAGAGTAAAAATAAAAATAAAAATAATCTTATAAATAGGACCTTCTACGTTTCAAATACTTACACACTTCATAAGGTTTAGTGTGAACCTGATAAATATTCTATAGTATTTTGTTCGGCCAAGAATCTGACTCGTCTATTTTTTTTTTCAATTATGTATATTTTTTATATGAAAAATAAAGTTATTAATCCCCGAAGAAAATGCTAATATTTTGTACCATCAAAATGAAATTCTAAATCGGCCTATTGACATTCCTATTTATAGAAAGAAACTAATAACTAAAACAAGGATTTCAAAAAATTGAGGATGTGTAGAGGAAATATGCCAAAAAGTAAGATAAGAATCAAAAGTAGGAAATGTCTAAGATTTTCTTTTACGACATAAAAATACATGACAAAATTAGCCACAACACATATTGTTAGATTGGCTATGCTACACGGATATGAAATGCGATTTGCAAGGATAATTTGCGAGAAATTCATTCTAAGATAATAATATTAATTTTTCAATTTTATTAGGTCCAGTAATGTCCAACAAATCCCAATACCAGCTGCAGCAATTATGCGTTGCCTCATAAAAGTCCAATCAGAAGCCCGTATTTTTATTATTATTATTTTTAATTCAAAGCGAGATCTAAATAAATTTTTTACATCTCAAATACGTTACAAGCTTCAAAAATTAATCTCGAGATTTTCACATCTAAACCGATAATCATACCACTAATCCCTAGAAAAATTTGATACAAAAGGATCACAACAAGCATCAGTTACTTAACCGTTGCTTTTTCTTTCTTTTTTGTTGGAAATATGAATTCATTCATTAATTCATTGAAAGCTACATTGCAAACTTCATGCAACTGGAAAAGGGCATGGGTTGTAGTTGATGTACCTTAGTCCTTTCTCAAACCACATTGTAGAAAATGATTAGACAAAGGGCTAAATTGAAATCAACAATATCAAGCATTCAACTCAGTTGTTAAGGAAAAAAAAAACCCAATTGTTAAGGATTATTTTTTATCGACTCAGTTGCAGGTGATCAATTTGTTCAAATCCATAATGTGCATAGGTATACCCGCAGGTGATCAATTTGTTCAAATCCAGAATGTGCAGGCACACCCTCACAACAACATGGCTCAACCACTTATTGTTAATTTGTTCAATCAGTTATGGTGTTTTTTTTCTTTTGATTTAAGGGAAGCTAAGTCATTTAACATAATTGAGGATGTTATATACGAAACTTGAACTCGAAACCTAACATCTAAACCAAGAATCTTACAACTGGACCAAATAGCTTAGTGATACTGGCAGTTATGGTGGTTTGGAATCAAATTCAAGTTTACCATTTTGTTAATTGTATTTCAAAAAAAAAAATACACTTCATTAATACAACACAATTGTTACAAACAACATGATAGGTACATGCATAACCTCACTAACCAGGCCCAAGACAAAAGAAGTTGTAAATGCAAAAGATGCAATACAAAAAAGAAGAGAAGCCCACGATAATCACACTGACCCAAACAAACAGGCCTACAAAAAATCCAGTCCCTTGCAATAGTTTCAAAATGGCACGCGACGCTATGTCGGGTCGAAGCATCAACTTCAACCGGGCCGTCAATGAAAATTATGAAAAGACCAGTCAGGATTAGGCATGAGCTATTCAAATTAATTATTATTATTATTAATCAATAACTTAAAATAATTAATGATTTAATTAATTTCAGCAATAAAGAATCTCCCCAATCGACGTGTCAAAAAAAAAAAAAAAAATTCGACGTGTCGTCGCTTTTAGCCTGACTTTATAAAACCTTAGATTTTTAACACATTTTGATGTCACTGCTGAATGCGATTTAATAAAATAGTGAAGTTCAATAAAAAAAATATATATTTATATAATTTTAAGGGACATCTTCATTTTAAAAAATTGTCTATAAAATTATTTTATTCTAACAATTTTTTTATTATTTTGTTATTAAAAATTATTTTTAAAATCTGTTATACAAAATTTAAAAAAAAACCAAAAATACTCGACTATTATTAATCAACTTTATTTTGGTCGCACAAGATTTTTCATTATCAGATTGGTGATCACATATCAAAGTCTCTTGCATGAGATCACACAATAAACAAAAATACTACTACAACAACGTAGTGTTCAATCCTTTTAACAACACACTCTATTATCTATTACATGAAAATTAACTAAGAAAACAAAAACTCTTCATTACATCTCAGCATTTGTAGCCTAAATATCCTCACCAGCATTGTTTTTCTCAGCAATGTTAATCAACTTAGGTTGTCTTTTCTTCTCCTCAGACAATTTAGGCACTATGATATTCAACACCCCATTCTCCAAATGAGCCTTAACCTTCTCCAAATCCGCACTCAAAGGCAACCTAAACTGCCTCCAAAACTTGCCTGTCGTCGTCCTCTCAGCCCTGTGCCATTTCTCACCTTCAACTTCCTCTTCCGCTTTCCTTTCACCGCTGATTCTCACAACCCTGTTATCTTCAACCTCAATCTTAACATCTTCTTTCGTCATCCCAGGTACGTCTAGTGTTATTACGTGTGATGTTGGTGTTTCTTTCCAATCTGCGCGTGCCAGAGCCAATGTTTCGACGCCTCTTGGGATGGTACCGAGTGGGGTTTGTTCAAGGATTCTGAATGGGTATTCGGGTGGTACCATCATGTCCGCCCATAATGAACGTGTGTATGGAACAAATGCATCGGCTTATGGTGGTGCGAGAATTGTTAATGTTAGCAGAAGGCTGCTTAACAGGCCGAGCTTTGCTTTATCCATCATAGTATTTTCGGACACGAAGAGAGATGAATTTAGATAAGTGTGTGAGAGCTGTGATAAGGGTTGTGTTTTTTTTTTTGTGTGTTGAAGGGTGGTGTTGATCTGTTTGCTGAATTTTGAGTTTATGTAGGTAGGAGCAGAAGGGGGTGTGAGGTTGTTCTGGTTGGTTCAGTTGTTGTCGGTTGCTTAAAAATCTTGTTTTGGTGATGGTGTGTGATGTTTCTGGATAGGCTCTACAAGTTTCTGAATCAGGGAAATGAATTTTTAATTTCTGGAATGTTCTCACCAGCTCACTTTTTTTTTTTTTTTTCTCTTTTTCTACAAGAGGCTTAGCCAATTATAATAGAATTTATCTTGAAAATATCTCATTTCGTCGATCTTTTTTAATAAGGTAACAACCCTAAAAAATTAAAAAAGACTGAAATTAATCAATCAATTAATACAATAATTACTCTCTCTATAAATATAATCCACTAAATACCCTTCATGTCGTCTAAAAGATCTGTCAACAATCTTCAATTATTTCACCCACTCTTAAATTTACTATTAATCTTTTGCTAGATTTGCATCGTGAGTCATGACGTGGCTCATGGTCACTTGGCTAATGACAGTTTGCCATGTCAACTATTTCATATTTTGGATCCCTATTTTGAATTTGAATCTTTCTCGTGACAAATAATGTTATAAAAAAAATTTAAAAATTTTAAATTATACAAATTATTTTATTATAATTTAATCCTTAAATCTTTCTTCTAACCATTATAAACATGATCAAAATCTACCTTTACCCATGATCATCTTGTGCTAGTTTTTCTTTTTTTGTCGAATCTTGTGCTAGTTTTTCAAGAATGAATATATGTATACAAAGCACATAAAATTTGTAAAGTAGAACTAAAAAGCCAATACAATATATTTTTGAAGATATCAACAAAATAAATAGTTTAGACAAATATTCCATACATATAAGTGAGAGGACAATTAAATACCGGACAAATTTAAAAAGTTTAAATATAAACTCTTTTACATACTTCATATAAAAGATGATTCGAAATTCAAAAACCACACCAGAATATATATTTTCACTTTGTTCAATTGATAGCATAAATGTTAAGATACATTATACGCTGGAGAATTGTATTCATTAAATCCGACACACACTACTAGAAAAATGCAAACGGGCGACAAATTTTAACGACAGAAAATATTCAATCACTAATATGTGATGAATTAGCAATGACTTTGCAACAGAAAACTTTATAATTAAATTTTGTCACTAATCCTTTGCAAAATCGTGACAAATTAGTGACAGCCGATAAATTTCCGACGATAGAATGATGGAATATAGAGTTTCCCTCGCTAAATCCGTCATTAATTAGCAATGGCTTTAGCGAGGGACTCTCACACTTTTCTCGCTAAATCAGACACTAATACTAATTAGCGACAGAAAAGGTCTGTCTCTCTTCTCTATTTTTAGAAGAGGAGCAATATTGATCTCCTACCTCAAAACAAAGCGAGCTGATTTCAAAGTTGCGAGACAATGAATTAGCCAACAAAAAATTGGCAATATAACATGTTAATTACCCACAATCTTTTTGAATTTAACGATGCAATCCAACGAGCGCTCAAAATCATTATCTTCCAAGGCCAATGTGAAGCGACAGTAACCAGGGATTCCCGTCCATGAAGCGCTGTTGATGCATAAACCGGTGCTTCTGAGCATGGCTTCCCTGATATTTGACTCATCAAGCTTGGCTTCCCAAGTCGCGGAGTCTTTGTTGATCTTAATGGTCTTTCCGAGGTAGCAGGACGGCTTTGCCACCATTGACACGCCCGCCTGAGCTTCAAGCACCTCCCAACCACATTTTTCGAGGGCCTGAGAGTGAGACGCGTAAATAACAAAAGCAAGGGTCTCAAATAAGATAACCCCAAAGCAACTAGCAATTTGAAAGCCCCTGAACATAGATCAAATAGATAGAAACTAGTGATAACCCTGATGGAAAGATGATAAAAATCATGGACAGCTCGGCTTTCCTTAGCAGCTAACACGCATTTGGCCCATACCGATTAACTATTATAGTCAGAAAATAACTAGTTTGATATCATTTTTGAGCTGTAATAACAACCTCACTTCAACGCTATAGATTAGAAAATTTAAAACGATATAGCGTTGAGATAGCAGTTTGAGCTAATGCAAGCAAAATGCAACACAAATTAAGGAAACAAAAAGAGAGAATTGTGTCTGGAACAGACAGCTTCTACAGAGACAATTCTTACCTCTTTCAGACATCTACTTCCCAAGAGTTTTTCCTGCTCCGAGACAGCACCCATAAAGTCTCCTGCCTTCTGCTCTCTGGCGTCCAACAGTTTCTTCACAGTATACTTTATAATGCTATGAGGTTTGTTCAAACCAGAAAAGCTATGAAATGCATCCACCAGAGAAGAATTGTTTAACAGCAGAAATCCGAAAGTAAGTCCTCCAGTAAGCATCTTCAGAAACAAGCCACCAAGCAAAGAAATGCAGAAAGATGGGTTGCTAGAAGGAGCGAGTTCTGCTAAAGTGGCCCCTAGGTCCCAGCCACCCCATCCCTTAGGGTTAAATTCCACTCCCGAGAATGAAGTATCGATTAAGACTCTTGCCCCAAACTTTGCAGAGACGGATAATACCTTCTTCATTTCTTCATTGCTGTAAAGCAAACCAGTGGGATTGACAGTTGGTCCAGAAAGAATGCCAATATCAATGGTTCAAGGAATCCCTTGCGAATCGTAAATTATTCAATGCATTCCCACATACAACCTCAGATTTTGCTTCCTAGGTAAAGATTTAATGACCCAGACCAACCACTAGCATATTAAAGCGCTGAGCCTAATCAACTGGCCAAACTTCTTAAACCTGTTTAACAATAGCAAAGAACAAAGTCTTTATAAATCAAATTACAAATCCATTTTTTTTTTTTGCTAAATCAAATTACAAATCCTTTACAGATCAAATGTGGAGCTGGAAATTACAATTTCCCCATCATCCTTAGAAAGTGATGGCTACTGTGAAATGGGATGATATGAAAGATACAAGACAGAGTGAATAGCATAATGTTTTTAAAAAGGGTAATGCTCCTCCTCTTTTTCTTCCTTGTTCAACCAATCACACAAGAATTGTGTAGTCATGATGGAACTCCAAGACAGAAATGTAATCCTCACTAATTGCTGTAGAAAATTCAAACTAGAACGTAAAGCAAGCAGTATCAAGTTGTCATCTTTACCAACAATTCTTATAGCTGAAATGATAGGACCACGGATGACATTGCGTACCTTTTGTACAGCTAGATCAAAATCTTCAAGCGAACCATATTCTCTCTCGAAGCGCACCCATGCATGGCATATGTCCTGAATGATTGTGTTTTTTAGGTAAGGAAGGTATCATCTAAAACCATAGTTCGAAAAAATATTCAAGCCAAACATTTGCATATGAATAGAAACCTTCTAAGAACCATGAAATTGACAAATTATGTCATAGTATATTGAGTGAGAGAAGAGAGAGAGAGTTTGAAGAATTGTGATTTCATTTCATAAGAATGACTAAGTACTGTGAATGTGCTATTTATACAGTTTATAGAGAAGGTTCTTCTCTTGATAGTTAATAACATGGCAGCACATATGTGCCATGTGCTGAATCCTAACTTACTACAGCTAAGTTACAGCTGTCACCTTAACTTACTATCTAGTTAGTAAAGCTATCTATTGCTAGGCTAAGCTATACATAACATGATACAGAAGCATATCCTAGCATTGAGAAATAAGAGGATATAGAACAAAGAAATGGATATAGAGAATGGTAGTTGAATGTAATATGCCCAGTTTAAATAGAACTTTGAAATTTCCTTGATAATTAAATGAAACGACTACATTAAAGCCAGCAAACATTGATCTAAACACCAAATGATACTATGGTCATGAACTATCATTTACTTCCCCTAATCTATACATTTACTTGCCCCTAATCTTGAATGCTTAGAGTTTTCTAATGTTCCACAATGACATCTACCTCAAACAATATGTCATAACCCAGGTATATAATATAAGAGCATTTGCAAGCTTTACATTCAAGCACTAGAAGTTAAGCAAGATGCTAATTCCAAGAAGCAAGCGCTGAAAAAAGGGCTGCGCAAGACTACAGGTATCTTCTTCAAGACCAAAACAGTATCATTAAAACAGAAATATACCTCTGAGCCCGTCCCCGGAAATCTTTTACTATAGCATCTCTTATAAAGTGATCTAGCTTCATTTAGATGGCCCATTCCAATTTCCATTGCTATATAACCTTGCCAGGTTTCGATCATAGATCCACTGGAATAACAATTATCAGTGAAGTTAACATATTGAGTATAGATAATACAGTGAGACAAAAATAATAATAATAATAATAGATAATACTGCAAACAATCAGAATGAAGCAAACCTAATTTTAAGCAAGCTCTCCCAAACACCGCGTGCTGCAACTAGATCCCTCCCCAGGTCTGACTCTAAATGAGACCAGTAACCATACATTCGTAGTAAACTCTCTGTATTCTTCAGGTGTGGTAACAGGTAGTCCACTGCACGCTGGAAATACCAAAAAAAGCATAAGTCCACACTAGTTTCCAGCAGGGGTGACGAGTTTACCAATTCTCAAACATTTAACTAAAACTTTATCCAAGATCTATACAAGATGAACACATATCTACACAATTTGGAAAAAGACAAAAAATAAAAAAAATAAAAAAATAATAGCCAACAGCATTGCCATAGCCAAAAGAACTGTTTCGTAATGTCTATCCAGGATCTATCAAATAAAAATAAGCTTTCTCTATATCATTCATATAATTAGTCAAGCCAAACTCATTGCACCACTTCGAAATTCTGTTATTCTTAAGCAGCTGAACTCATTGCACTTCGAAAATCTATTATTTTTAAGCAGTTCAGTCTACACACATCCCTTTTAGGGCACCGAATCTTTTGCCAAGAACAAAACTAAAGGGGAGAGCAGCTATAGAAACAATCAATAAAGAAGCCACTAAAATTCAAAGGCTAAATAAATACTAAATGAGGATGTAATCTAAAGAGTTGTATCTTATAAGCTACAAAAAACATCAAGAAAATATCCAAAAGAACCCGATGAGTGGTATACCCACGTTACACCAATTTCTAGAAAATAGTGCTTTTATATTTATAGCTATAAAAGGATGTTTTCCTCTTCTCCGCGAATTCCTTTAGGAAACGCCTGGGAGTGCGCAAATGTTATCACAACATGCAGATTTAGTTGTTTAAAAGTGATTGACACTAACTTGAGTAATTATGCAAGTTTGGTTCACCACTTTGTGGAAAACGGGAACAGAATCATTACTTATTTTACGTATATCGCTATCACCCACAGCACAAGAACCACCAAAATGCTTGATATCGCGACTGGAAAAGCTTTGGTACTAGAAGAAGTAACCAAGCACAAGCAACACAACATCCCAATTAAGTTTCGCATGAACTTCAAGCGACATGTCTGCACCAAAAATTTTGAGCAGAAAAAGAATAAATCAAATAAGAAAAGAATATAATTCTGAAGACTGGCAACTCAAACCTGGAATGTATCTCTGATTACAGCATAATCCAAGGCCTCCTCTTTTCCAGCAACAGACATTCGCCGCCTTAAGCCATCAACTCTAGTCAGAAATATATCTAGGTACTGAAATAAGAATTCCATATTTAGGCGTCATTTACTTGAGAATAACGGAACCCCCATTCTGAGACCAATTTTCTTTTATAAAAAAAATCCATGTGAAAAGGAAAAAACGCTTGTACCTCATCATAGCTTGAAAAAGAGCACAGCAGTGACTTCTCAAAAACCTGCAAGTATAATTCTGTAAGTGAGAAATCCTCATAATAGGCCAAAATCAGTAACCAAAGAGATGATTAAAGAGGCAATGAGAAGAGGATTTAAACACCGTCCAATGTATTAAGTTAAGCCTCCCGATCTTATTTAGCGCTTGTGTATTACTGACAAGTTCAACTAAAGTGACTATAGAGAGAAGTTCTTGTTTTTCAGGGGTTAGTATTTCTGTGTATGAGTTAAAATCCTAATCCAGGCACCCGATGGTAACAACAGGAGTGCCAGTTGCCTGCCCTACATCCCTTAGTTTTGTGAGAAACATCTGAAGCCGCTCCTGGTCCTTAATGTCCTAATTCAACATAAAACAGACAGGCGTTCATTGCCAACTTAATCATTCTCAAGTAAGCCCTTGACATCCAAATTAAACCTTCATTCATTACAATCCCCAGCATGAACAGTCAGTAAACATCTTAAAATTCATTTTTCTTTTAGGCTTCGTTTGTTTGCCGTAAAATAACTTGTTTGTAGAAAATATTTTCAAAGAAAAATATTTTCCTAGAAAATAAAATATTTTTTAGTGTTTGGGCTCTGTTTGTTTGCCGTAAAATAACTTGCTTATGGCAAATGTTTTCAGAGAAAAATATTTTCCTGGAAAATAGAATATTTTCTGGTATTTGGAAAATGTAAAATGTAAAATGTTTTCATCTCCCAAAGGAGACGAAAATATTTTCCCAAACTTTGTTCTAGCCGTAATATTTGATTGGAAAATATTTTTTAGTTGACCAATTTTCCGGTGTTACCAAACACCGAAAAATTGAAAAAATATAGCCACCATTTTTTACTGGAAAACATTTTCCAGTTGACCAATTTTCCGGTGTTACCAAACACCTGAAAATTGGGAAAATATTTTACGGCAAACAAACTGAGCCTTATTTTCAAAAACATCTCCATCCACCGCCCAAAACCCCCTGCACCTTTCATGTTCCTCAGCCAAACAGAAATAGTAGAAAGACATTCTTACAATCATCGGAAAGCATTGAAAGACCCAATAGGAAAAGAAATTGTTTACCATGACAAAGTTCCCATATTAAAACCATATACAGGACAAAAACCACGACAGGTTTGCTAAGATGCCATATGATTGACTATCCCAGGAACAAGATACAGATCCCAATTCCAATGAATAATGCTCAAACAAGTATAAATTCATATGTCAAAATTTTGAATCACAAGATAATAGACATTGTTTTCCCGTATACATGAGCCGAAATAATTTTATAATCTTATTGGAGCAATCGACCTGACGACATCAAGAGAAGCATGCCTCAAAAGGAAACAAAGGGAACATACAGTGGATATTTCTTCCTTAGAAGCACGGCCTCGTTCAAGGCATAGCAAGTAGCGAACCCATAATTCCCCAACCCAGGGACAATTCCTTGTGGCCCTGTAATAGACATCCCTCACAATCTTTGATGCCTGAAATAAAAGTTATCTTGCTTACATTGAAGAGATCGTAATGAGACAAGAGAAAGAAATCACTAGAACAAAAGAAAAACCTTGAATATTTTGTCCAGGTAGCGCGTATACTCAAGCCATAGATCACTAGATATAGGAAATTCTGTTATAGCACGTTCAAACAAAATCTGAACCCGGGCTGGATCCCCAGATGACTGCTCAAACTTTAAGTAAGTCTGCATCACCGCAGGCACCAAATCATCATTAGTAAAGTTTATGATATCAATAGGAAACATACTAAGAAGAGTGATTTGATACAGTGGCTTTCAACACGCATTTCAAATCTTGAAAGCTCCTCATATTCTTCCATGCTTCTTCCGATGTTGTAAAGACAGCATGCTCTATTATATATTGAGTGGAGATGAAGAGATTTTCTTATAAAGAAAACATTCCAGAAGGTTCCTCAAATACTTTTATATTAAAAAATATAGATCTGAAAGAAAAGTCATCTCAAACAGTCCAGAAGGTTCCTCAAATACTTTTATATTAAAAAATATAGATCTGAAAGAAAAGTCATTTCACTTCACCATTTTGTAAAAGTCATGCAAAAGAGGGAACACAATCTTAGTCTGAGCATGATTAGATATTCAGCTTGCACATGTCATTGTAAATGCAATGCAAAAAGACTATTTCAGACGTCTTGTACAAGTCTCCCCATAGTGCATCTAAAAAAGCAAGAAATGTGTCACACTATCATGGCATCAGATTCGTACTATTTAAGTCATACAGACAGCTAATTAAGCTTTCATTGTAACCACATACATTGCTTATGTATTTTAACAAAAAGACATATCTAGGGCAGCTAATAGAAGTGCACTTATTTCCTTGTCATCAGAGGAGGAGGGAAGAGGAGAAGTGGGGGCGTGGGGTTGGTTTTGGATGTGAAGAGTTAAGAAGATATGTACCATATATTGCTGAAGTTTTTCTAAGTCAGCTAAATCCTTTCTAGAAATTTGTTCTTCAAGAAGCATGCGGGCATTCAGCATCTCTAATGCCTTTTGATAAGCAGCAACAACATTAGAAGGAAGGCCATCCAAATCACCAGAGCTGTCATCAACAGTCCCTTGTTCTGTTTCCCAAGCCTTGTAAATGAGAAGAGTAGACCTTATATTACCAAGGGGGACCGACAACTGTCGGTGGAAGAGATTTCGGACGCGCTGGACCTGCTTTTCTCTCAACTGCATAGTGAACCAAACTATAAATATTAATGAAAATAAATTGAAAAACAAATGACAATAAAATCAGTCCACAAACAGAAACAACAAACAAACGTTGACAGGAATATTATGAAAGCAACACAAATGTCACATCACATCAAGTAGCCCAGACCACAAACAAGCATCTCACTACACATAAGAGACAGAGTAATTTTATTTTTATATCTGGAGGAATTGAATAAGAGTCGGCCAGAACACGTACATACACCTAAAATGATTTTCTACAAAAAAGTGAACTGAGAATTTTGATGCACATGTGCAACCAACCAAAAGGAGAAGGTTCAATCACATCAACCTAATGCAACCCATTGCAAAGTTTGAAAATCAACATACAAGCTTTCCAAAGTACATTAAAACACACAGAAGAAAAGTTTAGCTTCAACAAATTGGTCTACAATACTCATTATGAAGTTTGTTAAAGGACTTAGGAACCGACCCACAAGCTTTAAATCAGTGAAATACAGAAAGAGAAAAGGAAATAGCGACTGAGCTTCTAACCTCATTGTCAGTTTCATGAAAAGTGAGAATAATAGCTTGGTCAAAGTCCCGATACATTTCCCATATTCTGTTAACTTCAGCAACATGCAACCCGGCAGCAGTGATAGCACGCTCAAAGAGATTCCTAGCTTTTGATATACCAGAAGTGGAACATTGTTTTACAGCTGGATCATACTCTTGAACAAAATTGAGGTAGTCACACCACAGAGCAATGGACTACAAAAAAGGTCAAACAATGAACATTTTTTATCTTAGAGAAACTGGCCAATTTACTGCAAATACAGATAATAATTTGTTCTTGGCAGTTCGCACTTAGACTTCAGAAAAACTAGTATTACCTTCTAGTGGAAAAGGGGACTGGCTTAACTATAAGAGGTTCAACGCATCCACAAGAATGCAAATTTAGACAAATTCCTAGGATCAGATAGAATTTAGTTATTCAGAAAACAATATGCTGAAAGTTCACCGGTCACAATATTACTCTTTCTTTCATATCTATTTTCAATTGATTAATTAATTCCTCATTTCTGTGTCGTCCTTCAATACATATTCACTGCGGTTTGCTGCAATTTAACTGCTTTCATGCACAAGGCCGATTCACATAACTGAATCGAATGGTTCTCCCCTTGAATAGAACCAAATGGTGTGACTTGAATCGCAAATCATATGATTTTGAAAACTATGGCTAATGCTTCCGTAAAATGTAAACTAACAGGAGAAGTAGTAAAACAGTGATTAAGATAAGGATTGAAACTAACCAGATAATCTGAGATCCCTCGCTCGTAAAGTTTCTCAACTGCAGAATAAGCATCGGGTCTGCATAAAAAAATTATAAAAGAGAATATGTATTAATATAAACAAAAAAAAAGACAATAGGAATTAATGTAAACAAACAAAGTCAAATGAAGTCCAATGAAGTCAATAACAAATGAAAGAGCATACAAACATGATTAATTTGAAAACAATGTTGTTAAGAAGATAAAGTAGCAATTCAAAGGAAATGTTGCTGCAATCCACATTAAACATAATGCTAAAAACTGCAATCAGAAATGGAGAAGCCATGAAATATTCGATATGAAATCCATTTCGTTATGGGCATTAAGGACCTGAAAGAAATCCAAATGCTTGATGTATAGAGAAGAAATTGTCAAAAGAATTTCCACATTTAACCACTATGAACAATCTGCATACCCTTCAAGTACCAAACTCTGCCTTCAAAACACGAGAAGGTCCTTTGAAGCATCAATCACACAATAAGCGTTCCAAACTTTCCATATTTCATAAATACACAAATAAACGTTCCTTTTCTTAATAAAGAAAAATTTATTAGTTTCCACTTAAGACGCCAATAAATTATATCAAAAACAAAACTTATATAATATAAGGTTTTAAATTATACAGTTGACTGATCTGATGTCCATGTTTCAGCAAGAAACCTGATTTTCCTTCAGAATCCTCCATTAATTGATTACTCAAAAACAGAAATCTAAAGTGTTGGATATTATCAGAACCATGTTGAAAAATTCCACATTAGAAAAAGTAATTAGCCTACAAACACATTATGCTCTGCCACAAAAATATCAATCTTTTGCCTTCCCTCTCACATTTCTGTGACAGTGATACTCTAGAAAATGTTTGTCAAACTACAAAGCATGAGTTTTAGTTTATGCATAAGATCAGCCACATACGGCAGAGATAATAATCATGAAGCTTTTACGACCTATGCTCAATGCATCAGGAGCACTATCAGTGGATAATGACCTTTCCCTTATAGTAAATGTACCAGTGGATTTAACAGAAGATCAAACAACTCTATTTATCTACTATACCAATTGTTCCTCCTCTGAATTTAAAAGTACAATATATCCACCCTTTAAATCTCATTTTCCTGTTTCTATTTCCCATATGAGTGTGTGTATCCCGTGCATATACCTAATCCTTAATCCTGAAAAAGAATATAAGAAGACTAAACGTGAAACTGCACTTCTCACTCATAAATGTTGAAGGAGGCAAACGAGAGGAAGTTAACACAGAGGCCAATGTTCACAATGATTATATAATAGTTTCCACTGATAACCTTTAAAAGATAGATACCAGACTTACAACAGTTAATTGAACAACTTTGATAATGCTGATGAAGACATGGCAAGGACAGGCAAGACAGAATGCACTACAACAAGGGAAAACGAATCCTTAAATTAACACATTCGGCTAGAATATACTAAAAACAAGAGATAAAACATGTCAAGTCCAGTTTACTACAATGATTTGACACATAAGACCCATGCTAAGTATCACGAATAACCTGTGATCAAATTGCAAATAACATGTAGCAAAGCAGAAATTGTCTGGATGCATGAAATTGCAGATGAACCCAGAACAGATGGCATAACTGTTATATGAAACCGATTGCAAATTTCATAGATAAAAAATATACCCAGAGCTAAGAGAAAGCTCGTCTTTAGCCCACTCCTGCCACATATCAGGAGTCAAAGGAAACAAAGCACTCATCGCCTCCCTTGCCTGCCTCTGCTTGTCTAGCTCTCCTTGCTTCCTCAAAGCCCTAATATACCATGTAATACGGGACTGAATACCAACAGTTATACCCAAAAACATATACATAGATACATATATGTACACTTAGGAGAGTGCGCACACTCAATAAAGAAGACCAGCACATCAGAAGAGGAATATGAGGTTAGAGTTGAACTCGAGAAATCCTAGGGAATTCAAATCAATGTGCTAATGATGCGGAAAATGATTCAAAGGAGTTGATGAAAAAAATTGACAAAATCAAACTCAAGAAGAAGAACAAATAAACCTTCATATTTTTTCTTATGTTATGAATAGTATCATTCAGTTTATTTTATCCGATATAGGAAGTTTAGCAAATTTTAAAGCCTAAAAGTTTTTATAAATAGATAGCTCTACAAGCTCATTAGACACACCCCAATTAATATAAAGTTAGTATTGTATACTTCTTCTCTAGCATTCTAAAGTTGTAATATTTAAAGTTTTTATTGTATCAATGACGTTTTGTTAGAACGAATCTAGTGTTTCGCTTCCGTTCTGCTTCAGTTGGCACCAGAGCTAAGTTTGAGAGTCCTAGTTTAGAGGGTTGTAGTTATAATTGAGCCGTATGCTCTGCACTTGCCACTAATAGTGGACCCTGTGCATCAAAAAGCTTGATTGGTCGATTGAATCGTATGCTCTGCACTTGCCACGTATAGTGGATCCTGTGCATCAGAAAATTTGACCGATTAAATTACAAACCTATAATCCGGAGAAAATGGCGGCCAAGAACAACAATAGCGGTGGAGATAGTGGCAACGTTGACATCAACATTGCTAGTAGCAGCCATAGCAGGGGCGAATGCGGCCATCCTATTGACGGTGATCAAGGGATAGTGGCCCTTTGGGCGGCAATACAAGCTCAAGAAGAAAAGGTGACCCGTGAACTCCGAGAGATTCGCGACATCCTTTCCAACTTGAGCCTAAACGCCAACAGGGCTCGTGACGATGGTGGGATCAACCATGCCAGAGAAGATGTTCGTGGCCAACCTATCAATCAACACGACCTTGCAATTCATCATAGGCAACCAGCCTATGAAGATGAATCCGATGAAGAGCTCCTAAACTACCGAGAAATCAACCAAACACAACCACGAACTAGAAATCAATCACAACATCCTCATCAACGTGGTTTTGCTCGACATCGCAGACCACCAACATATGAAGAGGAATCTGACAGTGACGGAAAAATAAATCAAAGGCATCAACATACACCCAGGAAAGGACAAAGCTTTGACGAATATCGTCCGAAATCCAACATTCCTAACTTCAACGGCGATCTTAATATTGAAGCATTTCTTGATTGGTGCTATGAAGTTGAAAAATTCTTTGACATGATGGATGTACCGGAAGACAAACAAGGAAAACTAGTCGCCTACAAATTAAAGGATGGTGCAGCTGCTTGTGGGACACCTTGCAAAACAATAGAAGGCGACGAGGAAAGGCACCCGTTCGGACTTAGAGAAAGATGAAACAACAATTGAAAGGAAGATTTCTTCCTCTAGATTATGAACAATACTTGTTCTAACAATACCAAAACTGCAGCTAGGGTCATCGATCTGTGAGAGAATACACTGATGAATTTTTGCGCCTTACTGCTAGGTGCAATATATCAGAGTTGGAGGAACAACAAGCATCACGATACCTCAATGGCTTGAAATTTGCAATCCGGGAAAGGATGACATTAGCTCCAATATGGAACGTTGATGAAGGTTACAACATGGCATTAAAGGCAGAAATGCTTTTGGCTCGTCCTTCCACTCGACAAGCTCCTTTTGTACCAGTCCGTTCGAATCCTGACAGAGGCAAACAAGTTACAAAAGATGCAACTCGTCCTTCTACTCACAATACAGGCATTAGCAATCAAGGGGTGGCCAAATCAATCAGACAGGTGTCGAATACCACCCGACCCAATAATCCATATGCTAGGCCAACAATTAGAAAATGCTTCAAATGTGGAGAACCTGGTCATCATTCCAATGAATGTCGAGCTCGCAAGTCTATCAATCTAGCATACTATGATAATGAATATGATGAAGAAGTTGAGTACAATAATGGTGATGACTTGGATGATGCTGAAATTGCAGACGAAGAAGAAGAACAAATGACGTGTATCATTCAACGATTATTGTATACCCCAAAACAAGAAGACTCATCCCAGTGCAAACGCATCTTTCATTCAAAATGCAGTATTCAAGAAAAGGTATGCAACCTTATTATTGACAACGGGAGCTGGGAGAATATTGTTTCAAGAACTTTGGTGAATCACTTGAAGCTGCCCACAGAACCTCATCCAACACCGTACGAGATTGGGTGGGTCAAGAAGGGACCTTCAATAAAGGTCACAGAGGTGTGCAGAGTTCTTATTTCTATCAGAAAATCTTACCAAGATGAAATCATGTGTGACGTAATTGACATGGATGCCTGCCATATTCTACTTGGGCGACCGTGGCAATATGACGTTGATGCAACTCATCGAGGAAGAACAACTATATACTTTTTCTTGTGGAATGGAAAGAAAATAGCAATCCTCCCAACCAACTTAGATCGACCCAAAACTTCTAAAGTGGAGGGAAAATCTTTCCTTATTATGGCAGATTCCGCAAAGGAGTTGTTCAAAGAATCAAAAGAAACCGGAGAAGCTTTTGCTCTTGTAGTCAAAGGAGAGGAATCGCATGGAGGAGAAGTCTCAGATGAGGTATAACACATCTTGGAGGAATTTAAAAAAATCATTCCGGATGAATTACCTGATGGACTTCCACCAATGAGAGACATCCAGCATCACATTGACTTAGTCCCTGGAACAAGTTTGCCGAATCTACCTCATTACCGAATGAGCCCAAAGGAGAATGAGATACTAAAGGAGAAGGTAGAATAATTAATGCGCAAGGGACATATTAGAGAAAGTATGAGTCTGTGTGCAGTACCAGCTTTGTTAAAACCCAAGAAGGATAGAAGCTGGAGAATGTGTATGGATAGTCAAGCCGTTTCCCTATACCTCGACTAGAGGATATGTTGGATCAATTACAAGGGTCAATAATCTTCTCGAAGATTGACTTGCGCAGCGGCTATTACCAAATCTGTATAAGGCTGGGAGATGAATGGAAAACTGCTTTCAAAACACGGGAAGACTTATACGAATGGTTAGTCATGCCATTGGGACTATCCAACGTACCAAGTACATTCATGCGCCTTATAAATCAAGTCCTCAAGCCATTTATCGGAAGGTTTGTCGTGCTTTATTTCGATGACATTTTGATCTATAGCCACAACAAAAAAGAGCATGTGGACCACATACGTCAGATTATGAAAGTCCTTCAAGACAACAAGCTATTTGTCAACTTAAAAAAATGAAGTTTTATGACAAATCGCTTAGTTTTCTTGGGCTTCATTGTAAGTGCTGAAGGAATCCATGTTGATGATGAGAAAGTTCGAGCAATCAGAAACTGGCCGACTCCAAAGACAGTCACTAAAGTTAGAAGATTTCATGGTTTAGCCACATTTTACAGGAGGTTCATCAAGAATTTTAGCAGTATCGTTGCTCCTATCACTGATTGCGTAAAGAAAGGGAAATTCCAGTGAAGCGAGGTCGCTGACAAAAGTTTTGCACAAATCAAAGAAAAGTTGACAACTGCACATGTCTTGGTGTTGCCAAATTTCGATAAAGTTTTTGAAGTGGAATGTGATGCAAGCGGAATTGGCATTGGGGCAGTATTATCTCAAGAAGGTAGACCTGTTGCATTCTACAGTGAAAAGCTTAGCGAGACACGACAAAAATGGTCAACCTATGAGCAGGAGTTTTATGTTGTGCTTCAAGCTTTACGACATTGGGAGTATTACTTAATTTCACGTGAATTTGTAATATATTCTGATCATGAAGCCTTAAAACATTTCAAGAATAAAAAACATTTGAACAAGATGCATGCAAGGTGGGCTTTGTATATGGAGCAATTTCTTTATGTTATTAAACATAAATCAGGAGCTTCCAACCGTGTTGCCAATGCCTCGAGTAGAAGGGCAACTTCGCTGGTTACTTTAAGTGGCGAAGTTGTAGGGTTTGAATGTCTAAAGGATCTCTACCCAGAGGATGAAGATTTTAATGAAGTTTGGCATAAACACTTGTCAAAGCAACCACCTGGAGATTTCCACGTCCATGATGATTACCTATTCAAAGGTAACAGACTTTGCATCCCGAGGACATCCTTAAGGGATAAAATCATTCGAGACTTGCATGGAGAAGGACTCGGTGGACATCTTGGACGAGATAAGACTATTGCAAGTGTGGAGGAAATATATTTCTGGCCACAAATCAAAAAAGATGTGGGAAAGTTTGTGAGACAATGTCCAATTTGTCAAACTGCAAAGGGTCAGACACAAAACACGGGACTCTATATGTCGTTGCCTATACCATAAGATATTTGGAAAAAGTTGTCTATGGATTTCGTCTTGGGATTGCCAAGAACCCAAAGAGGAGTAGACTCTGTATTTGTGATCATGGATAAATTTTCAAAGATGACGCATTCATCCCTTGTAGGAAGACTTCAGATGCAATGCACATTGCAAGACTATTCTTCCAAGAGATTGTGCGACTACATGGAGTCCCAAAATCCATCACTTCTGATAGAGATTCTAAATTTATATCTCACTTCTGGCTCACATTATGAAAGCGCTTCGATGCAAGTTTGAAGTTCAGCAGCACAGCTCATCCTTAAACTGATGGTCAAACCGAGGCAACCAACAAAACCTTGGGAAATTTGATTCGTTGTATTTGTCAAGATAAGCCGAGACAATGAGATTTTGCATTTGCACAAGCTGAGTTTGCCTATTATAGTGTAATCCACAGCTCAACTGGAGTATCACCATTTTTTATTGTCTACAAGAAGGTACCAAAGCATGCTCTAGACTTGGTTAAATTGCCGAAATTCTGTGATAAGAGCGTTGCAGCAAACAAAATGGTGGAACAAATGCAATCTATTTAAGAAGAGGTGAAACAGAAATTGGAAGCCTCAAATGCCAAATACAAGGCTGCAGCTGATAAGCATAAAAGGGTGAAGGTATTTAAAAAAGGGGATATGATCATGATCTACTTGAGGAAAGAAAGAATTCTAGTGGGTACCTACAACAAGCTAAATCCGAAGAAGTATGGTCCCTACCAAATTTTGAAGAAGATCAATGACAATGCTTATGTGGTTGATCTTCCGGAAGATTAGGGAATTTCATCAACCTTCAATGTTGTTGATTTATATGATTACTATCCACAAGAAGGTTCTTTATATCCGGACATTAACTCGAGGGCGAGTTTTTCTCAAGTGGAGGAGATTGATACGGAACATGATTCAAAGGAGTTAATGAAAAAGATTGACAAAATCAAACCCAAGAAGAAGAACAAATAAACCTTCATATTTTTTCTTATGTTATGAATAGTGTTTTTTTGTTATGAATAGTACCATTCAGTTTGAACCTAAGAACTCCTATAAATAGATAGCTCTCCAAACTCATTAGACACACCTCAATCAATACAAAACTAGTATTGTATACTTCCTCTCTAGCATTCTAGAGTTGTAATATTTAAAATTTTCCTTGTATCAATGACGTTTTGCTAGAACGAATCTAATATTTTGCTTACGTTCTGCGTCAAATAAGTAAGTATCAAAGTCACTAATACGTCTCAATATAATTCTTCTTTTACTTTAACTACCATAGTGAATTAAACTAAATATACAAAATCAATTTCCTATCCTCCTAACCAATAATTTTCAAAATAGAAAAAGAAATAGTCAAGTATTTCATATGCTTCAATTGAGAAAGTGGAAACGATATAAACATGTCAAAATATACGTAAAATTAAGTAAAAATTGCAACATATGTAAATCAAAATCTAAAAAAAAGAAAAAATCAATTTTTTTACATATAAATGCTTCAACGGAGAAAGTGCACTAGGTATAAATACCCAAGTTAATCAAAAGCTGCAATTACATGTGCATAATGTCGATAAAAAACCAAAAACTACACGCAAAATTAAGTCAAAAAATGCAACATATTATAAATAAAAGCACAAAAACGTGACTGAGTATAATACATATATGTGATATATGTATAAAGAGCAAGAGATGAAGTGTGAGGCCCAACCTCGATTTGCGTGCGATACCTCATTTCGTGTGCCTAGCCTAGATTTGCATGCCTTGACCTAGGTTTAAGAATCGTGTTTCGTTTTGTGTGCCTTGCATTGAATTACGTGCATACATTTAAGGTTGCGTGTATTTGCTTGAGAAATGTGCATTCGTCTCGTAGTTCATGCCTTATCTCGTAGTGCGTGCTCTAAACCTAGGAAAGCGTGCCCACATGCTAATCAAGAAAGCATCTTACACGAAGCACTAAATCATTAATTAATCCTACAAACTCCACTAACTAATATTAAAATGCTAAGTCAACTCACTAGAAGACAAAATCTCACAAAAAGCTAGACATTCTTATTCTTTATTACTTATTCTTTTGCATATTCCAAGCACTCAATTAAATAATGCTCAAAACATGACAAAAAATTCAGAATTGAGCTTGCCTTGGCCGACCATATAGGAGCTTTTGTCATGCTTGCATAATTCAAAAAAATCATTCCTAGACAAGCTTATGACACAATGCATAAAAAAATGAAATGAAACACACCTTCCTAGCTTCACTTTCTCGACCAAAGCACTCCATGCTCCTTCACATTTCTAGATTGCACAAGGACTAAGAGAATTTCAGATTTTTCAAGGCCCTAGGCCGACACACTCACACACAAACACTTCATACCTCACAAACATCTCAATTCCTCTATTTCTCTCATTTTCTCTCACTCTCTCTCTCTCTCGGCCTTGGCTGCAATTGTAGACTCCATAGCTTAAGCTCATAATCTTAAGGTTCTTCAAGACATACAAGATACTAGAAAGCTCGACCAAGCAAGCTAGAAGCAAAGAAACATGCATGCAAGCTCATTCGGCCCTTAGGTATGTTTGATAGCTCCTATTTCATTTTCTTTTTGTTCTAGCCACTTGCACATACTAAGAACATGGTTACTAAGCTAGGAATTGTAGAATCTCAAGTTGTCTCTCGGCTAAGCAAGGAAAAAGGACGACCTTGTGCATCATCAAGAGTTTTGTGCATCTTCATTGTTGTCTTGCTAAGGTAAGGGCTAAAACTCTCTTGAAAAGCTGCCAAAAACCACATGCATGCCTTTAAATGTCTATTTTTACCTCTGTACTTGTGATATATGTGTGTACATGAGCTTTTGTAAACATGCATGGCAAGATATTTGGCTAGAATGTGAAGATAGGTGAAATCGGGTGAAATCGCGTAAATGGACAGTCTTCTGACTTTTTGGAGCGAAGTGATTTTGACCAGGTAAATGATGTTGAAAATGTGTGAAAATTGGTAGGTCATTAGTTTTGCCAGTTCTGAACATTTTTCGCAGAAATAGGCCAAAGCCAATTTTGAATCTAAGGTCTCCAAAATGGAAAAACATCGAAAGGTGTCCAAATCTGGAAAATCTAGGAAAATGAAGCAGGTTTTGGCAGATTCACTGTCCTTGTAGAACGAACAAGTTTTTACTTAGTAAATGATGTCTAAAATGCATGAAATTTAGTATACTACTAGATTTTTCAGTTCTGGACATTTTTGTCAGAAATAGACTAAGGCTAAATGTGACCCTAAGGTCCTCAAAAATGACAAGTATTAAAATGTGTGCAAATCTGGACAGTTTCGCGTAGTCTCACGGTTTTGGCTATAACTCTTGAATCCGAACTCCAAATGATGCGAGGTTTGTTTTTGAATTTAGTTTACTCCTTAAGCTTTAATTTGACTTTTTTCACTGGAATTGGAGATTTTTTGCTTCTCTCAATGATTGTGAGAATACAGACCAATGCAGTGAGGTTTTCATCTAGTGATATGCTTTGAAAATTATTGTAACTTCTCTTGTTGTATTAAATCCTTGGGATTGTGGCACTTGGATGTTGTGTCGACTGTTTTGAATGCTTGAGGGTGTTTTAATTAATCGATGCATGGCTTGAGTTTAATTACGTGACAACTTAGGGCTTAATCGAACGGGTGAGCATGAATTGAAACCCTAATGACTAGGAAAACTCGCTAAGTGTTGATCCTATGGATATCGTGTTTAATTGTGTGATTAGTAGGCTTCCCGTAGTTGCCCTTATAGCCCTAAATGTGGTTCCGATGATTACATGTTGACAAGTAGGCCTTTCTTGCACCCGGTCCCACGTAGACGTCGTTGCATGTTGTATGACCTTATTATTTGATTACATGAACTTTGAAATGAGTTATATGACTTGATTTACATGCGTTATATGGCTGCCCGTTTAATATTCATATAACTCTATGTGCTTTACAAGTGAAATTACCTGTCATATCATGCCTTGCGTGTTTACTTGTCAATGTGCAATCCTATGACTGCTCGGAGGCAACCTACTTTGTTGTCCTCCTAATGTGTTATATTAAATGTCATAAATGTGCATTGCATACAAGATTGCAACATTTCATTATGGCGTGGTAGCGTTTCATGCACGCCGGGCGGTATCGGGGCTTGTCGGTGCAACCATGACTACCATTGTCCAATTCCCTCTCTCGCTTGGGGGCTAGACTTCCTCGGAGAGTTGGGTCGTAAGATTTCGGGGTACATCCGGAGTACACCCATTTGGCGTGATAAGTGGATGATTGAAGCCGACCGCAACAATTGTTATCAGAATGAACTGAGAGCAAAAGCTCACCGTATCCTTTTCACTATGTGTATAAGTACTCTCGCTTGGTTCCTAAAGGACCTTGGGAAGGAAAGATGGGTAATTGTGTTCTTTTACTCTTATTTTACGTTATGAACTTACTTGTGATATATGTCATGCTTGCAAAAAAAAAAAAGAGTTTTCATAAGTTGAACCGGAAAAGGAGTTTCAAAACTTATTTCTCGTTCCCCCTCGCTGAGTTCATAAGGACTCACCCTCTTTTATCATCTTAAGTGAAGAAGACCAGGAACAGGTACCCGAGGATAACGTGCCTATTGATGATTCCTTGGAATGAATGCTTGCCCTACGCGCCTTACTTGACTATGGCCATTTTGTGAACGATATGTTGCTTGAAGATTATTTCTTATGTTGCTTGTTGTTGTATTGTAAATGACCCCTGTTGTAATTTGGGGTCTAATTTTGGGTTGTACTGATCATAACTAGTTAGACACTTCTATGGTCGTTTTTGCTCTTGCTACTAGTTAGTATCTATCACAGGCTTTTGAAGTATCAGGTAAAGGATTAAGTAAAATGAATCTATCCAATCTTAAGCAGGTACTCATTGTTAAGCTAAGATCAACAGGTACTTTTGTAACAAGGATTGACAAACAAACGGGACATAGTTATCATGCTAGGTTGTTAATCAAACGAGACTTTGAGATAACTAGTAGCCATTTCGATTGGTGATAAATAGTAATCTTAGTTGGAAATGAAATTGAGATTGACGTTTTGAGGCCTTAGAGAATTAAGTCAAACTAAAAAGCCCAATTACTGCCGTTATGCTGCCAGTTTTTCGGAGAATTTGTGGAGTTTAGGCTAAACGTTAAGTGTTAAACTTTCATGAACGATTAAGTACGTGAAATGACTTGAATGTTTAGATCACACCCTAGTCTAAACTTTATAGGTCGGGTTGAGGCGTGACATGAAGTACTTGGACATGAGCATCGTAATTGTAGGGATTATTAGAGAGGTCGTTTTCAAGGGATTGAATTTGGAGGTGAAGTTGAGCTTCGTCGTCTTCCGAGTCGGACGAGTCAGACTCAGAATCGGAATCGTTTTTAGGGATTTCAGCGTCGGGCATGGGGTGGTCTTCGCCGCCGTTGGTGGCTTCTTTTGTTAAAGCTGAGGTAGCGTCTAGGGTTTGATCCTCCGCCATTTTTATTCAGGATTTTGGTGCTTCTCGATACTGAAGTAAGAAAGGAGAAGACAAGAAGAAGAGACGGTCGACGTCGTTTTGGTGGCTTGTGTATCGTAATATATCTCAGCTTTCGCCGTGAAAATCAATTTTCTTTTTCAATCGAATACAAAACAAAATATGGGCCTATAAATAATTGGGCCTGGTCCAAGCCCAACTTCCTCACAATGGGCTCAACCCACACCAGCTCATATTCGCTCACAGCTTCTCTTCTGGCGGCCTAACACCGCCTCGGCCAAGCCCACTGGACAAAGGTGGGGAAGCTGATGATTGGGAAAATTACGACCCAACGGCGTAGATGATATTGAAGTAGGAGGCCTTGTTACTGTGGATAAGATATAGTAGTGATAATATAACAAAAATAGTAATGAGAAAAGTAAAAACGCGTTTTGAGTGTAATAGTCGCGTAACGACTTATTATTGTTAAAATTTTTAAATTTAAACTTTTGTTTTTCCATTACAAGTAATCTGTGTTTCTTGAATAATATGAAACGTATGGTGAAAAGCGCCATATAAAGGGAAAAAAAAAAGTAAGTAACAACAATAATAGTGATGATATTGGGAAACACTCTTCACTTTGTAAGTTAGTAATTAAACTCCATTTTACGAGCTACTTCTAGGGGTGAGAAAATATCTATAAACTGGGTGTTAAGGAAATAATCTGAGATCTATGATGACAAAGTTATATGCGGTGTGAATTTAGAATTTTTATTTAGTAGAGACTAAAAATACGTAATTAAAAATTCATATATGAACAATCTTTTAAGTAGAGACAAAATAGATTTTTTTAGCCTAAAAATACTTTAGAAGTATACACATCTCTAACTTGTTTCTTAATAGCTCTACTCTTACAGCTTGTTTGGATTTGTAATATTAAAGGAAATGAAAGGTTATGGAGGGATTATTCAATCCTTTCTCTTGTTTGGATTGCAATTTTAGAGAAAGAAAAATTATAAAAGGGTTCCAAAATCCCTCCATTTCCTTTAATGAAAATGATTTTACTTTTTTGGAGGAAAAAAAAAATAAAGTTGTAAAAAGTTAGTTTTGTCCCTATATATCTCATTGTTATAAAAATAAAAAAATAAAAAGGTACTTCAGTAATTTCACATTTAAAATTAACTTTTCCTTTCCTTCATTTCCTTTTCCAATCCAAACAAAATTTCATAACATCCTTTCATTTCCTTTTTCTATTATTCTTTTTTTTGCAAATCCAAATGTTCATTTCATTTCCTTTACTTTCCTTCCTTTCCTTTCCCTCTTATCCAAAGAGGAGGTTAGAGTCCTGGTGATCCTAAAGGAAATTCAAAGTTATTTTTAATCCCACTTTCTCTTTTACCTATTTCTTTTTACTTCTTTTCCTTTTCTTCACAAATTCTACCTTATTCTTCTCAGGTTGACTTTTCTTTTTCTTTCTTTTGTCTTTTTTTTTTTTTTTCCTTTCTTCTTGCTTTACGTTTTCTTTCTTTCTTTCTTTAGTAATTACATAGCTAATCCACCGCCATTTTATCAGAACGCATAAACTATATAAGAAAGATCAATTATAAGCAACATAAATTGTATAAAAATATATATAGACACTGTATGATGAACGACAGCAAGATTAGTACACCACGAAACTAAACATCAAGGCATGCATGCGGCTCAAATGGTAACTGTAGTCATTGTAACGACCCGTAAATTAGGGACCATTAGGTTGTTTTTTTTTTTTTATGCGGTAGTTTTGTTATTTAGAAATTTCATGGCTGAATTTTAGGGAAGAAAAAAATAAGGATGCCACTAAACTACCTAGTGGGCCACTCTTAATTTTAATTAAAAACTAATTGTTGATTAGAACAAATCTAAAAAAGTGTTAGTGTGTTGCAACTTAACCAACTTATAGGCAAATAACGTGTAGTTCGTTAGCCAGAGAACACTTTTATCCTCGCAGTAACGTTCCAGTAATAAAGTGACATGAGTTTTTCATGCATATTCTTGTTTGTAGGAAGGAGTCGATGATCGGCTATCTGAATCACCCGTTGTACGATGAAAGTTTAAAGTAGCCTTTCGTGGTTTGGAGATGTGTCTGCAACTAGGGGTATCGACAGTCTCCTATTAAGAATTTGGTACGTTAGTTTGGAGGGCGACAAATTATGGGCGAGTATTGAGTGTGTTCGTTTTTTTTTCTTTGCGATGTTGGGGCCTCGGTGCTTGAAAAGGGTAAATTGTGCAAACAGTCTCTATTATTTATAAATTTTTTCAAGTTAGTCTTTAATATTTTTTTAAAAAATATATTGTTTATAAAAGTGA
Organism: Ehretia macrophylla; assembly: GCA_037974665.1. NCBI lineage: Eukaryota > Viridiplantae > Streptophyta > Magnoliopsida > Boraginales > Ehretiaceae > Ehretia > Ehretia macrophylla. The sequence goes on from CM075766.1 coordinate 55,181,645, forward strand.
TTCAAAATGGTTCTTATTGTTCAAAACTAATCAATTTAGTGACTAACTTGGATTTTTTTAAGAAAATAATAGGGAGTAAATTGAATTTTTTTAAAAATAATAAGAAGCAACTTAGCTAGTATTGAACAATAGGGACCATTTTGAATTATTTTTGTAAATATTAAGGACTTCTATAAATCTTTTAAAATATTAAGATGTCATTGAAAAACTATGTAACCAATAGGGATTAAATGTGAAATTTACCATGCTTGAAAAACTTGAAGAAACTTAAGACTTGTTTAAAAGTTTTGCTCGACTTTTATATAGTGAAAAAGGTAAGTAGGAAACCGTATTTTTCCTTGGCCCCTTTGAGTGTTTATGAAAAATAAATACATATATTATTATGATTATACTTTTGATGGCTACGAATTTAATTAGTAATCTATGATTTCTTATGATGATTGCCATTTATGAAAATTTCATTAAAGGTATGTTTAAAGAATTAAATCTATTTGATAACACCGAATTTGCTAAGGTAAAAAAAAAAAGAGAGAGAGAGAATTTTTTTTATATACCAACAGTGACCACGTCACAGTTCAAAAGAGTGACTTTCTTATGTATATATATTTTGTTCCAACAATAAGTCAACGTTTGATATATTTTGTTTAGAATGTCTTTTAAAAGTGCTTCTTTGATGCTTATAGGTGCTGTTATTAGTTTATCAATTGCCCTTTGTACTACTTTTATTTAATCAAATTTTTGGGACTAAATGTTGTAGTGTTATTAGATCTGATTTCAACAGTACTAACCACTATTTGGGCCATTATTATTGTGTTATTACTTTATTAAAAATTAATAAGCTTATATATCTTCTTGGTTACTGTTGTAAATTACGTTGTTTTCGAAAGCATAAGAATCTAAACTAGGGACCCCATTTTTTTTTTTTTTGCTAGGTTCTAGGGACCCGAATTTTTGCACACCAAAATTATGACATTCTCAAAACAAAGCAACTGCATAAATATTTTCATATTTTATGCTTGACTTTATATTTTGGTATTTATGCATGACTCCATAACTTCGTATTTATATATTACATTTTAGAGATAAATAGTTTTTGGGCTGTTACATCACATACTTTGGGGCCGTGCCTTTGTACGCCCTCAGTTGTGGGATTTGTACATCACTCTTTGGGTAGTCACTATTATTTCGTTGGGACTCCCGCTTATTTTTTGTGATATATGCAACGATAAACTACTCTTTGTCTTCGACCTGTGCTACTAGGATTGTAGCCTTTGTTGCTAACCTCTTTGAATTTCGACTGTGTTATTATGGCGTACCTTGAGTCATTCCATTCTTTGTATATTTTGGAAAAAAAAAAAGAAACCATATGTACTTTCCATTTTCGATAAGTAAGTATTCTTATTGGATTTCGATAAGTGATGATTCGGCTCATATTTTCGATAAATGATTTTCTCTCACTTTGTTACGTTTTATCGAAGTCTTTCACAACCAAATTTATGCTTCTTATATATATGTCATTATTTCATTTATTAACATTTTGTGTTTTCAAATGATAATTATTTGGATAAAAGTATATTCTCATGTTATTTTTGGGGGTCACACTATTTACTGAGATTTTTATCTCACTTTATCGTTCATCTTTCTTTGAAAATTAAGTTTTCACAAAGGATAAATTTCAATCTTAGTCCCTATTGTTTACACTTTTTTTTAAGTTGATCCTTAATATTTTTAAAAAATTATATTAGTCCATAATGTTTATAAAGTGATTTAAAATGGTCTATATTATTCAAAATTAGTCAATTTAATCCCTATTGTTTCTATATTATTCAAAACTAGTCAATTTAGTCCCTATTATTTTTCTATAAAATTTAATTTAATCCCCAAATAGGAGTCATGTGCAATGATCGAATTGAATTTTTTTTTCAAACAATAGGGATTAAATTATTTTAAAAAAAAATAATAATAAGGACCAAAATGACTAGATTTGAACAATAGGAACTATTTTGAATAATTTTGATAAATATTAGAGATCACTATGAATCCTTAAATTAGACACTACATTGAAAAAACATGTAAACAGAAAAAAGAATTAAAAAAATCTTTCCTCTATTCTGTATCAGAATTCTCCCCTAACGAGATTGGATCATTTCCAGATGATTAATTCAATGATTATCGTTGGTTGCCCAAAAAATGAAAAGGGAACATCTTTTTCAAACATCCAGCATCCAAATTTCTACTCCAACTTCCATTACATTCGAATCAATTTATCATTTTTATCAATAAGTTTATGAGACAAACAAGAATTTGAAAGGAAGGAAAAGAAAACCGCTATGAGACAAACAAGAATTTAAAATTTCTACTCCAACTTTCATTATATTCGAATCAAAACTGAACAAACGAATTAACCAATTAGTTATGGTGTTTTTATTATTATTTTTTAAAAAATCAAGAGAGACCTAAACAATTTTACAATTCTTAGGATGTTATATAAGAGAGTTGATCTCGAGACCTCTTACACCTAAAACGATTAATATGGTGATTTTGAATCAATTTGTTCAATTTTATCCATTTTTTTTATAAAAAAATTAGAAATTACATACAACACAACGGTTACAAGCAACACAAATAGCTACATAACCTCACTAAGGCCATCTCCAACAGGATATGTAAAAAATACTTTACCCTACATATAGAGAACAAGATGGAGATGTTTACAGGTTCTTTGTAGAGAATCCTTACATTCAATTTTCAGCATTTCCACATGTGGAGATGTTGAACAAATGCCTTAAACCATTCTGAAAACCAACTGTCAGTAAAAAAAAAAAAATGAATCAAAAAAAAAAAACATGTCTCCAACGGTCAGAAATCTGACCGTTGGAGGCACACATGATTTGTGTTTATATAAACACAGGACATGTATGCTTCAATCACACATTAATTTGAACCAAAAATTTCAAATCAAAAAAAAAAAATACACCCAGATCTAGAGCTACGAAAAAAAATCAGCCACAAAAGCAGAAACCAAAAACCACAGGTAATCTTTTTTTTAACAAAAAAAGTGACAAAAGAAGTTTTACCTCAAAAAAAAACTTTTGCATCCAAATTTTTTTTTTTAAAATTTCACGAAAAAGAAGAGCAAACTTGTGGCTTGCTGTGGTGTTGGCCGCGTGGTGGCTTGCCGTGGTGGTGACATGGTGGCTGTTGGGTGGTGATTTGATATGGTGGTCGCGTGGTGATGGCACGACGTGGTGGTGGCAGTGGCTGTTGGGTGATTTGTCAATAGGGAAGGGGAAGGGTGGGTTGTGAGAGGTTGGCACATGGTTTGGGTGGAGAAGATCGATGGTTTTTTGGAGAGGGTAGGCGGCTAATTGAAAAAAAAAAATGGGGAAGGGTTTGTTATAATTTAGGGTTTTAATTTTTGTTTAATTATAATTTAAATTATCTATTATTATTAATTACAATTTGATATAGATCATTTTTTTTAATTGTAACTTAGTTTATCTAAGTTTATTAATTACAGTTTGGCATGAATAGTTACATTTCACTTTTATTTCTACTTTGTTTAGTTCTAGATTATAAAATTTTATTAATTACAATTTGTCTTTGGTTTAATTATATCATATTGATTTAATTATATTTTATCTTACAATTTTTATTTTTCTTTTAGATGGATTCACAGCGCAATCTGTATTATACAAATTTGTTTAACGAAAATTTGGATTTTGGCGACAACTTCCCATTAGGCTCGCCCGAGCAGAGCACTGAACATCCGGTTGAACCGACTCCCTCGTCGCCATTCTTGACATATGAACCCGTGAAAAAGAAATCATCTCGCCTCCATAACTTCTCAGCCCAAGAAGATTGTCTACTTATTTCAGCATGGTTAAACATTAGCTTGGATGCGTTACATGGCACCGATCAAAGCAAAAACACATATTGGCGTAGAATTTACGAGTATTTCCACGCTCACAAAACATTTGAATCTGAACGTAGCCAAAATCCTTTCACACATCGTTGGTCGGGTATTAACCTTGCTACAAACAAATTATGTGGATGTTATGCTTAAATCGAATCCAGACATCAGAGTGGCAAAACTGAACAAGATAAGGTGACGAAAATATTCAAAATGCAATAGAATTTGTATTTTTAAAAAAAATTCAACTAACTTGTTTAATTACATGATACAGATCCAGGATGCCAAATTGTTATACCAAGTATGCCATAACTCTACTTTTCAATTTGAACATTGTTGGAATCTACTAAGGTATCAGCAGAAATGGATACAAGAAGGTGAAAAGAAAAAAATGAAAAAAGCAAAAAAAAGTAAAGATGGTAGTCCAAGTGCCTCTTCTCCATCAACTCCGTATTCAGTAAATTTGGAAGAAGATAATAGTCCATGTGATACCTTTAACCCCATGAAGAGACTACCAGGTAGAAACGAACAGAAAGAGAGTCCAAAGAAATAAATTACAATCCATGTGATACCTTTAGTTGTAACTTTGTTTATCTAATTTTATATTAGCGACTAGAAATAAATTACGTCATGAAAAAGAAAGAAATACAAAAATATTGGAAAAGTTTTTTTTTAAAAAAAACAAATATAAAAACAAATATTAGTAATAAAAAATAAAAATACATCATATACAATTACAAAATTCAAATAAAAAATGTAAAATTGATACAAATTTAAATTAAAAATAATATGTAGGGGAGATTTTGGAGTAAAACAAAAATAAAGATTCTCTAAAATAGAGAAGCTGATGGAGTGACACTGAAATAAGGATTCTCTAAAATCAGAATGTAGGGAAACTGTTGGAGTTAAACTGAAATAGAAAATCCCTACATGTAGAGAAATTACCAAAATTCCCTACATGTAGGGAGAAGAATTAAAAAGTTGTTGAAGATGGCCTAACCAGGCCCAAGACAAAGGAAGTTGTAATAAAAAAAGATGCAATACAGAAAAGAAGTCGACGATAATCATACTGGCTCAAACAAAAAGGACTACCAAAAATCCAAACCCTTTGCAACAGTTGCAAAATGACACACCGAGCTATGTCGCGCTGAAGCATCAACTTTTTTCTTTTTTCCCCCTTTAACCTCTCACTGCATGAAATTTGAACCCTGTTTTGAAACTCAAGCTGAACCAAACCGAACGACAAATAGAATGAAAAGACCAAAAGACCAAAAGACCAAAATCCGAACCGAACGACAAACAGAACCAAAAGACCAAAAGACCAAAAGACCAAAAGTTGAACCGACCGAACGAAAGCCGAAGTCGAAGCCGAACCCACAAAACCGAATCGAAATATCAACGTTAACAGGGCTTAACAGGGCGGTCGATGAGAATTGTGAATCACTACTACATCAACATGCTTAGGAAAATAGCCATGGAAAAACTAGTTGCACAAATTTTTCACAAAGCCGAGAAAAGAACCGAAGAAACTCTACTCAAACAACAAACATTTACAACACAGTCCACAGTCCACAGTCCACACTCAACACTCAACATTCCACACTCCACACAACTAAAATGAGTTTAACAAGACTCATCACCCAGTCAGGATTGGCCCTCAGAGATTCAAAACCCAAATGGTCTAGAGATTCGATCGACCATCCTATCATCTCTTTAAGACATTGGAACAAAATTGGGTACAAGAAAACAAGGTAACCAAGTATATTTGGTAACATAACGCTGAGATCCCAAGAAAAAAATGTCCTCCAACAGTGGTCAAAGAGAAATATCAAGTATTTTATGTTACAATATAAAAATACCTGACAAAATGAACAACAAAACATATAATTAAAAGACTAGTCATGCGATATAGATATGAAATGCAATTTGCGCATGATGATTTCTGAAAATCATCCTAAAAGATAAAATTCTTCTTTATTTTTTGCATTGTTGAAAATGTGTTAAACGCCAATTCTTTGGGAATTTGTCATGATCCATGCGGGTCCAGTTGTGTACAGTGAAACTTATTTCTAGATCAATCCGCAACATATCATTCTAATAAAGGTATTTTGAATCTAAGTCGACCGATAATCAAAGCCAGACAATAAGCTAAAACAATAGACTTCGTGTGGCTATACAAGCCCAATCCACAACTTAGAGAAAAAATCACGTTACCCCCCTGTGTTACGGGAAACTATCACGCTACCTCCCTATGTTTCAAAAACTATCAAAATACCCCTCGTATTTTTTTAAACTCATCACCCTACCCTCATCCGTCTATTTTAAACTAACACCGTTAGGAAAATAGATAAAGTAAATATAGCTTTGTAATATAGAGAATACATATATACTAAATAAAAAATAAAAAAATAAATTAAGAAAAAAAAATCATCTTCAACCACCCTTATCCCCGTCACCCCCATCCCCCATCCGAATGTCAACTAATGCAAATATTTTGGAGATAAAAGCAATTCCTTTGCAGAGTTCTAAGGGATCATTCTTCTAACATCAAAAAATCGATTTTGTAGAGAAAATTTATACATTCTTAGCTGCAAGATAATCAACCCTATGCCATACATATTTCTCTTTTTTTTTGGTCTTATCGTAAATATATGTATGTGTGTGCATGTGTGTGTATATATATATATATATATACACAAATAATTTTTGTATAGTAATTTGTTCATTGGATAAAATTCATGATCGATCACCAAGGAATCAATTGTCAAAGTCTCGTCTGCATACAAAGAACCAAAGCTACCGTAATTATAAAATGGATGAAACTATTTGTCTTCTTTTTCGTTCTCTGTTTTTTTTTTTTTGAACATATTTATTTATTTCTTTTGGTCTTATACATATATAGGGGATGGGGGTAGGGGATGGGGGTAGGGGGTTGACGGGGATGAGGGTGGTTGGGGGCTGAAGGGGGTGAGGCTAAGGAGGGGTGAGGGGGCTAACAGGGGTAGGTGGCAAATGGGTGGAGGGGTTGACGGGAATGGTCGTAGGGGTCGGGAGGGGGTGGTTGACGGGGTTTGTGAAGGGTGGAAGGTGGAGGGCTGACAGGTGGGTGGGGGTTGGGAAAGATGATATTTTTTTAATTTTTTTTTTATATATGTGTATATATTTGAATTTGTGTGTATATATAAATATTTTAAGTTTAAGGGTTTTTTGGTCAATTTATGGCTTATATAAAGCTAAAAAACTCGCCAAGTTATTGTTTACTCGCGTGAATTGCACGTTTAACGGCAAAACTAACATAATGTAAACAGAGGAGGGCGGGGATAAGTTTAAAAAAACACGGGGAGGTTTTTGATAATTTTTGAAACACAATAAGATAACGTGATAGTTTTACATATCATGGGAGAACGTGATTTTTGAATTCTTAATTTTACCAGAAAAGACACTGACAGGGGGGTAGCATGATAGAAATGAAGAAACTCATAATCTATATCAAACTTCTTGCTTTAATTACCCAAAAGTTGACTGGAATTAGCAGACTCTGACATTATAATTACCAATTTTGAAATCTTAATTTTACCAAAAAAGACATTCAAACGTTAATCAAAGACTAGGATTTTTTGTAAAACAGTCTAAAAAGAATAAAAAATGAGAGATTATGGATGGAAAAATTGAATTCATTAAGCGCTATGCCCGAGAGATTATGGATGTGGTGAATAATAGAGAGGCTGTTAGACGTCGGACCTCCTATCGTAGGGTCAAGATTGGCTTGATTAAACCTCCGGTGAACGGTTATAAACTTAATGTGGATGGTTGTTCGAAGGGTAACTCGAGGTTCGCAGCATCAGGGGTATTATTCGCAAGCATACTGGTTATTGGTTCGCGGGATATGTGGCTAGTTTGGGGATTACGTCGAACAACATGGCCGAGCTCACTGTGTGAAACCCCACATTCTTGCTTATCTCGTTTTACGTGCTTTACCTCGTTTTGCGTGCATATGATCTGTTTATGTGCTATAGGACCTAGAAAGTTATAATTTTGATTTCAATACTCCTAATACGTGCTAAATGTGCATTCATGAAATTTTTATCAAAAACGGAGTCAGAAATTTTATCGTCGATTTTCAGTGAATAGTGTTTTCGAAACACGTCCGCTATAATTTTGAAACTGGTCTTTTTAACCCTTCTAGACCTAGTCCACGGACTTTAATAGACCTGTGTTTGATGAAAACGGTTTTAAAATCGGCTTAAGAATTTATTAGGGTTTTTACACCGACTTTTGCGAAAATCGAGTTTTAAGCCGACTCGGGTGAAATTATTGGATTGTAAAACTTCTTGTCACCTAAAAATAACTCACTTGAGATATCTTGGGGGTTGCATAATTATTTTTAACTTGGTGAGCAATAAAATGCAATTAAAGTCATTAAAAACACAAAAATACCTATTAAAATAACTTTGACTTTAATTAATTAATTGACCATATAAGCTAATGTCCTCAACACACACTCACACAACACAAAAACACCATCACACACACACACATTGCCGAGAGAAAAGAGGGAGAAAAGAGAAGAGAAAAACTCAAGCTTTCAATCCAATTTTTCAAAGAAAAATCTAGTTTTTGTCCGTGAAACTTCGCACCGACTTGGATTCTGCTTGTTGGGCACGCATAGCACGCATTCCTAGGCTTATATCGCATCTAAGGTGAGAGAAAAATTCTAGATCTCAAAATGTCATTTTTGTGTTTTTGCGTATAAATGAAGATTGAACCGTTAGAATTGAAATATGATGTTAGATTATTGCTCCTTGCATGCTAGGGATCATTATATACTAATACTACGAGTTTCTGTCGGATATAGCATAATTTTTATTTTTCGGGTATTTAATTTTGAATAAAATGTTCAAAGTTGATTTAATTGAGTTGTGTTGATCGAAATCGATTGCCGTCGATTTCTAAATACTTGATAATTACGTATTAGCGCTGTTGTAATGCCGAATTTTCGATTACATTGTTTGTGTGAAAATCCGGAAAATCCAGCCATGACATCTTAGGATTTTAGGGTTATCGGGCATGATTTAGAGGTGTTATGGTGGATTTCCGAGAGGGCTAATGTAGTAGGTTGAATGGGTGAGTGATAGGAACTGATTTGGCAATGTTTGGATTAGTAGATTGTAAGTTATGAATTTTAGAAGTTTAGGTTGTCATTCTTTAATTTCTTGAACGATGCCTTAGATGGTTGGGTAGTGTTCGAGTGATGAATGGTGAGTTGTTGTTGAGTAATTTAGAGTTTAATTATGTATATTATGCATGTCCGGTTAGATGGCCTACTTTGTCATCTAACTACGTTGTTTGTTGTTTAATTTAATATTGATGTTTTTTTGATGTTAATGTTTGTTTATTATTGAATGCGGGACTCTGCCACTCTTGTTGCTGATCTCCCAATTGATTGATTGATTGATGTTTGATTGATGATTGATGATTATGGAGTCTTGGTATGTGTGTGCCACCTCTCGGGCAGCGTCGGGCTGTCGGGTTGATAACGGCATGACTGCCATAGGCTACCCCCAGCTCGCATGACGGAGGTGTCATGGAGGGAGGGGCTAGTGAGGTACCTCGGGTGCGTGAGTAATGGGGAGTTATAAGAAGAACGGTTGAGATCGTGATGGCGTTTGGAGCTACACCAAATAGAGTATCCTTATTGATTGGTTATATAGTTATGTGATGATAGCATTATTTATGTTGTTGTGTGATGATAGCATTATTTATGTTGTTGTGTGTTTACTTGCTCAAAGGACTAAATCCAAGGAGCGTAGTGAATACTGTCGAGATCTATCGGATCCTCACTGGGCTTATGTATATAAGCTCACTCTCTATTATTGCATGTTTTCAGGTGTACTTTCACAAGATTTCGGGTACGTGCCTCCTGAAGAGGAGAATGTGGAAAACGTGCCTTTCGTGGATGAGTCATATGTCCCTGAGTCTTATCCATGATTCTATGTTGTTAAACGTCATGTATATTAGCTTAATAGACTTTTATATGCTTTACGGTTCTTAGTGTAATAGTTGTTGAAAAGATGATGATCCAAATGATGTTAATATTTAGTGGCTTTCTTTTGTCTATGGTTAAGTTGTAGTTGTGTCTCAACTTACTTTTGAAATGTATGATAAAGTTGAGGTATTGTATGTCATGTTGGAACGGAGGCGTATAACGAAGATGTTTTATTGTATATTATGGTTGTGTTGTATGTTATCGTTTGTATTGAGGAATTATTGGATGTATGATGTTTAATGAGGTTGGTTTAGAACCTCGGAAATCTGTTTACTGTCGTTATGCCGCCGAAATTCCGTTGCGTCCTGACTGATCGTAGGTGGAGTCGAGTTGGGGGGTGACACACTGCTTTGTTCGAAGGAATGCGTTTGGCGATGAGTTTGGGTATTAAGCATCTAGCTATTGAAACTGATTCTCAAGTTGTTTTAACCCCGATTCAAGGTGAAACTCATCCTTGTAGTTCTCTGGGTCCTTTGGTGCAGTAGTCTTCTGGGTCCTTTGGTGCAGAAGTATAAGGACATCTTGCAAAGAGAGAATGGATTACGCGTGAGTCATGTTTTTGGTGAGACAAATATGTATGCGGATTGACTTGCGAATTATGATTTGCTCCAACCAATTGACAGTCTTGTGCTGGATTCTCCACCAAATGAACTCACTAGACTCATTATCAGGGATCGCAAGGGAGTGGCTACTCCCAAAGTTGTTCCATTTTAGTTGGTTGTGACTCCTCCCAAGTAAACAAAAGGGTAAATTTCACAATTAATTCCTATTGTTTGCTATTTTTTCAAATTGATCCTTAATATTTTAAAAGATTCATAGATGTCCCTAATATTTACAAAGTGATTCAAAATAGTTCTTATTGTTTAAAATTAATCAATTTAATCCATATTATTTTCCATAAAATTTCATTTAGTCCCCAAATAAAGATAACATGCATGGATTGAATTGAATTTATTTAAAAAATAATAGGGATTAAATTAAATTTTTTACAAAATAATAGGGATCAAATTGACTAAATTTGAACAATAAAAACTATTTTAAATATTTTTTGTAAACATTAAAAAACCCCATAAATCTTTTAAAATATTAAAGATTATATTGAAAAAATATTTAAACAATAAGGATTAATTGTGAAATTTACCCTTTAAAAAAAACAAGATGAGGGCTTTCCAATTTTGCTATGAGGAATTGGGCCTGGTCCAAGTGTAAATAATGTTTATTGGCCCGCCATGTACAATAACAATTGGAAACCCTACTTCTCTAACCACAGCTCCCTCAAAGAAGCCGCCGCCGCCACCATCACCATCACCACTAACCAGAAATGGCCACGGCCGCTCAAAGTCCTTGAGAAACGAGAAAATAAAGAACAACAATAAAATCAATTAATAGCAATATTACTGAGAATTTTAAGGCACTAAACACCCTTCTTTATTAAATGGGAACCACTTAAGAATTTTACAACCTGATGATCAATATGAGGTTCGACTCTAATGTTTTTAAGAGAAGAGATTGATACGATGAAAAATACACATATAAGAAGTTTGAAACTACTCAAAGCAGATCATAGATCAATCCATCTTGATAATTTTCAGGCAGCGAGAATTTTCACCGGAAATCTCGATGCGCTTGACATCCTTAGCCGCATCTTCAAGCACAGCCTTGCCCTTATCAGCAGTGGACTTAGCCCTCAACACAGTATCGTTTTGGTCCATAAGAGAATCGTCAGAAATCTCAATGACCTTGACCTCCTCCTTGGGAACAGTAACAGTGAGCACACCATTTCTCATGCTAGCCTCGGTCAGGTCCATCTTGGCATTTTCCGGCAGTTTGAAGAGGCGGTGGAACTTGCCAGACCTCCTCTCCATGCGGTGGGTCATGAAATACTTTTCCTTCTCCTTCTCCCCCACCTCCTCCTCCTCCTCCTCCTCCTCCTCGCATCTCCGTTCCCCATAGATCTGAAGAATTCTGCCGGTTTCAACCTCAACCTTCACTTCTTCCCTCCTCACCCCAGGAAGATCGATCTTGATAACGTGGGCCTCTGGATTCTCTATCCAGTCCACTCTAGCGTCAGCAAACTCAGGGGAAACCGTTTCTTGATCACCGAGCTCTTCTTGAGAGATCATACCATCAAAACGTTCGAATACTTGGGGGAAGGGTGTAAAAACGTCGGTAGGCCGCAAACTACTTTGGTGCTTGTTTACACACGCCAAGGTACATATGTTTCCAATCTGGCGCGTTGAAATTTGGCTTCTTTTGTTTTTGCTTTTAGGATCAAGGGTTTTGGTTGGTAATGAAGAAAAGGGAATAGAGAGAGAGTTGGTTTTGTAATGAAGAAGACACAGCTTTGAAGACTTGACAAAAAAAAAAAAAAAAAGGCTTTGAAGACACGCTTTAATTTGGGGTATTTTTGGTGGAGACCCCCCTTCAAAATAGAGACAGACCCTTCTGTTAGGGGTTTGTTACATTTTCTGTTAAAAAAATATAAAATGACTATTATACCCTTTGTTTTATTTTTTTTTTCCTTTTCTGCCTTTACCTTTTTCCTTTCTATCTCATCTCTTTTTGGCTTTTCCCTCTCTCTCCTTCCCCAGGGAAGGGCTGATGGTTCATAATAGAAAACGAGAGGCATCGATCTTTCAAAAAATTTCAATCTCTCTCCTGCTCATTCTTGCACTAGACATTTGCATGCAACCAATTTCCCTGCTATGGCTGCTAATCTAAATACCCAATCGGGTTGCCAATCCAATATGCGAGTCAAATCTTCTCATTTATCTCATAAAAATAGCTTAGAAAGATATTGTTAAAGAATAGAAATATCATCACAGCCTCATGCATTTAACAGCCTCCACGACTAAAGCAACAAGAGCAGCAGAGCAAAAGAAAAAGAAAGATATGAAGCTGAAGGCCACCCACAGAGAAAAAGATCTTAACAACCATAAGATCTACAATAATAATTAATCATATATGAAGAAAAAAAAAAGAAGGAATCATCTCAGCCTTATGCATTTAACCACCAGCATGACAAAAGCATCAAGAGCAGCATACTAAAAGAAAAAGAAAGACAAATATGAAGCTGAAGGCCACACACACACACACACACACACAAAGATCTTAGCCGTAAGATCTAGAATAAAATTAATCACATACATAAAAAATAAATATAAAAATAAAAATAATCACAGCCTCATGCATTTAACCACCACCACGAAGAAAGCATTAAGATCGGCATGGCAAAAGAAAAAGATAGATAGATATGAAGATGAAGGCCACGCACACAGATCTTAAGCATAAGATATAGAATAAATGGTAAAAAAAGGGATGAATGGAAAGGAAATTGACAAGGGCAGAAAAGGAAAAAAGAAATCAAACAAAGGGCATAATAGTCATTTTATGCTCTTTCAACGGAAAATGTGACAAACCCCTTCTCTCACTTTAAAAAAAATAAGAGGTCTAAGCTATATTTATCTTTTGATGAAGGGGTCTCAGCCAAAAGTACCCCTTTAATTTATGGGTAGAGTAAATTTGATACTTAGTCCTTGTTGTTTATATATTTTTTCAATATAGTTTTTAATGTTTCAAAAGATTTATTGTGATATATAATATTTTAAAAAATTTATTGTGGTCTCTAATATTTATAAAAATTATTTTATGTTATTTAAATTTAACCAATTTGATTCTTATTATTTTTTTAAAATTATATTTTAATCCCTATTATTTTCTAAAAGAAATTCAATTTGTAAATGGCTTTTATTTGGTGATTAAATTAAATTTTATGGATAATACTAGGGAATAAATTGGTTAATTTTAAATAATAAAAACTATTTTGAATCACTTTGTAAAAATTAACGATTATACATGATTTTTTTTAACTTTAAGGATCAACAGGAAAAAAGTGTAAAAATAGAAACTAAGTGTGAAATTTATCCATAAGGATAATTTTAATTGAGACCCGTTCTGTTAGGGATTAATCTAATTTTTAGTTAAAGTAGCACAAAATGTCTTTTGTGCCCTTTATTTACTTATTTTTCTTTATCCTTTTATTTCTCGTTAAAGTAGCATAAAGTGATGAAACTGAAAAGTGCGCCTTGCAGCTATTGTCGTCGCGCCTGATGAACATGAAACGCAAAAGAAAAAAGAAGATGACAAAAAAGGACGGAAAAGGAAAGAGAAAAAGTTGAAGGGTATAAAAGACATTCCATGTTGTTTTAAGGGTAAATACTATTTTTAGCCCCTTATCTTTGATTTCGTTGACACTTTAGTCCCTTATCTTCAAAAGTTCCCTATTTCAGTATTTTATCTTTTTAAAATAAGACACCGTTAGTCCTTATCGCTGATTTTGTTTAAAAAAAAATGATGAAAAAAATACGTGTTCAGCACATGGGAGTAAAATATCCCTACTTTTAGGGATAAAAGCATCTTTTGCTTATTTTACTTTTTTATCTTTTTTTTTTCTTCATCTTCTTCATCTATCCTCCACCACTAACACCCAACACCCAACACCCACCACCACCGCTCTTCACATATATATATGCACATATCTATACGTATACATATATGTATACACATGTATATATACATATTCATCCAAAGCTAACCTAACACAACAAAAAAAGCAAGCACACACACACAGAGAAAAGTTGTCAAAAAATATATAAAATTAAAAATCAAATTTTTATCATTCTTCCTTCACATACACAATCAACCCACAAAAAAACCACAAAAAGGGAAACAAAAAGACAAAAAATAAAAATAAAAACCCATTTGCGAAAAATTGAAAATTTGCAAGAATGAGCTAAAAAAAGGGAAAATAAAGAGGACTTACCAATGAGGCAATGATTGTTTGTAGAACATTGCTGGGACAAAATATTACATGGAGCTTAGCTGAATCTACAAGTTTGCATGATTAAAAAAATTTAGAGAGAGAGAGAGAGAAGGGGGTGGTGTTGTCTTGTTGTTGGTGTTGGTGTTGGTATGAGTGTTCGGTGGTGGTAATAGTGGTACTGGTGGTGGCTGTTGGTGTTGGCATTGGTGTGGGTGTTCGGTGGTATTGGTGTGGTTGGTATTGGTAGTGTTAGCGGTAGGGTGGTGGTAAGTGTTGGGTGTTGGTGAACTGATCAAAATACCCCTGTAATGTGGGGAAAAAATTAGCCATGTGCCGAACACGTGCTTTTTTCGTAATTTTTTTAACGAAATTAGCGACAAAGACTAACGGTATCCTATTTTGAAAAGATAAAGGACTTCAATGGGGCACTTTTGAAGAGAAGAGACTAAATTGTTAATGAGGTCAAAGATAAGGGACTAAAAGTGATATTTATCCTTGTTTTAACTAAAAATTGGATGAATTCCTAACATAATGAATCCCTTCCTTATGTTTCAATAATAAAAGGGTTTGAGCCACATTTTTTTTTTCTAAGTCAACAATATCATTTCATTTCACTTCTCAAAAACCATCATGGCAAAGCCATTTACATATATAACTTTTTACAAAAAATAATTTGAAACTAAGCTAGTATACCACTAATATTCTATTTATTACAAATCAGTATGTTAGTTCTACTAGCATTATACTTTTTTCCTACCATCATCTTCATTCTTGTGTCTGCAATGATGTTGCTTGTAATTCGGTCCTCTGTATGGACATTGTCACGCCCCAACCCGGCCTATAAAGGTTAGACTAGGGTGTGATCTAACATTCAAGTCATGTCTCGTACTTAACCGTTTGTGAAGATTTCACACTTAATGTTTTAGCCTAAACTCCAAAATTTTTCGGAAACCGGCAACATGACAGCTGTAATTGGGCTATTTGGTTTGACCTAATTTTCTAAACGCCTCGAATTTTCCAATCTCAATTTCATTTCCAACTAAGATTACTATTTACCATCAATTGAAATGCCTATTGGTTATCTCGAAGTCTCGTTTGATTAATAACCTAGTATGATACTATGTCTCGTCTGTTTATTAATCCTCGTTACAAAAGTACCTGTTGATCTTAGCTTGATAATAAGTACCTGCTTAGATTGGATAGGTTCATTTACTTAGTCCTTATCTGATACTTCATGACCCTATGATAGATACTAGTCAATGACAATAGCAAAAGACCATAGTAGTGTCTGTCTAGTTGATATCAGTACAAACCAAAATTATACCCCAAATTACAACGGGGATCTTTTACATTACACATCAAGCAACATAAAAAAAGAAATAGTCTTCAAGTAGCATAGTTCACAAATAGTCATAATCACGCAAGGCACATAGGACAGACAATCACTCCAAGGAATCATCGTTAGACACATCGTCCTCAGGTACCTGTTATTGATCTTCTTCACCTGAGATGATAAAAAAGGGTGAGTCCTTATGAACTCAGCGAGGGGGAACGAGAAATAGATTTTGAAACTCATTTTCCGGTTCAACTTCTGAAAGTCCTTTTGCAAGCATGAATATAATACAATTAAGTACATAACAATAATATAAAGTAAACGAACACAATTACCAGTCTTTCCTCCCCGAGGTTCTCCAGGAACCAAGCGAGAGTACTTATACATATAGTAAAAAGATACGGTGAGCTTTCGCTCGCAGTGGTTGCGGCCGACTTCAAATCATCCCCTTAACACGCCAAGTGGGTATACTCCGGATGTACCCCGAAATCTTACGACCCAACTCTCCGAGGAAGTCTAGCCCTCAAGCGAGATAGGGAATTGGACTATGGTAGTCACGGGTGCACCGGCAAGCCCGATGCCGCCCGGTGTGCGTGATCGCTACCATGCCAGAATGAAAGGTTGCAACCTTGTATGCAATGCACATTTATGACATTTAATATATCACATTAGGAGGACAACAAAGTAGGTTGCCTCCGGACAGTCATAAGATTGCATATTCACAAGTAAACAAGCGAGGCACGAATAGACAAGTAATTTCACTTGAAAAGCATATGGAATTATATGAACATTAAATGGGCAGCCATGTAACTCACGTAAATCAGGTCATATAACTCATTTCAACGTCCACGAAATCAAATAATAAGGTTATTCAACATGCAACAACAATCTACGTGGTTCGGATGCAAGAAAGGCCTATTTGTCAACATGCGACGAATCAAAATCACATTTAGGGCTATAAGGCAACTACGGGCAGCCTACTAAACATATAATTACACTCAATATTCAAAGGATCAACACTTAGCAAGTTTTCCTAGTCACTAGAGTTTCCATTTCATGCTTACCCGTGCGATTAATTCCCAAGTCAACTCAAAGTCAATCTCAAGTCATACATCAATTAATTCAACATCCCCAAGTACTCAAAACAGTCCACACAACATCTCAACGCCACAATCCCAAGCATTTAATTCAACAAGAGAAGTTACAACAATATTTCTAAGCATAACACTAAGTGAAACCCTTACTGCAATAGGCTGTTTTCTCACAATCATTAAGACAAGCAAACAATCTCCAATTCCAGTGAATAAGATGTCAAATTAAAGCTTAAGAAGTGAACTAAAATCAAAAACAAACTTTGCATCATTTGGAGTTCGAGATCAACAGTTATGA
Organism: Ehretia macrophylla; assembly: GCA_037974665.1. NCBI lineage: Eukaryota > Viridiplantae > Streptophyta > Magnoliopsida > Boraginales > Ehretiaceae > Ehretia > Ehretia macrophylla. Next base: position 55,199,148 of record CM075766.1, read on the forward strand.
CCAAAACAGTGGGATTGCACAAAACTGTCCAGATTTGCACACATTTCGATAATTGTCATTTTTGAGGTCCTTAGGGTCAGATTTAGCTTTAGTCCATTTCTAACAAAAATGTCCAGAACTGAAACATCTAGCAGCACACCAAATTTCATGCATTTTGGACATCATTTAATAAGTCAAATCTGGTTCGTTCTACAAGGTCAGTGCATCTGCCAAAACCTGCTTCATTTTTCTAGATTTTCAGATTCTGATATATTTTAATGATTTGCCATTTTGAGGACCTTAGAGTCGAAATTAGCTTTGCCCTATTTCTGCGAAAAATGTTCAAAACTGTCAAAACTAGTCACCTACCAATTTTCATACATTTTGAACATCATTTGCCTAGCCAAACTCACCTCGAAACAACAGGTTAGAGAGCTGTCACATAATCCGATTTCACCTATCATCACTTTCAAGCCAAAATCTTGCCATGCATGGTTGAAGAAGCTTATGGACACACATATAACTCAAGTACAGAAGCAAAGACATACATTTAAGAGCATGCATGTGGATTTTTGAAGGATTTTCAAAGGTTTTAGCTCTCACCTTAGCAAATCAACAAGAAGATGCACAAAACTTGTTGAAGCACAAATTTCTTCTTCTTCTTTCCCTAGCCGAGATTCCAACTTGGTTTTCTCTATTTTTCCTAGCTTAGTGACCAAGCTCTTAGTACATGCATGTGGTTAGAACAAGAAGAAAAGAAATGGAAGCTCAGAAACTTGCCTAGGGCCGAAATGAAGAGTCAAAAACTTGCATGTGAGTTTTCTTGCATCCTAGCTATCTTGGTTGAGTTCCTTTGCTTGTGGCTTGCCTTGATTAACCATAGGATGATGAAGATGAGCTAGGAGGTGAAGAGATTCAGCCAAGGCCGAGAGAGAGAGAAGAATGAGAGGGAGAGAGAGAGAGAAGTGTGAGGAAGAAATAAGGAAAATGACAAGAAATGACAAAAAAATGATGGCTTTGCAAATCTTGAAGCAAGTGGTCGGTCTAGGGCTTGATAATTCAGCTTTTTTTGTGTCTTCAAGAGCATATTTGAAATTCCTAGTATGGGCAAAGAGGGTTTGGTCGAGCAAGGTGGAGTTTTTGAGGAGGTTTGAGCAATTTTTTATGCAATTGTGTCATAGGATTGTCATAAGTTGTCTAGAATCAATTTGAATTGAGCAAACATGCACAAATACCACCTAGTGGTCGGCCAAGGCTATAAAAATTCTGATTTTTTTTGTCATCTATTGGAGTATTATTTAATTGGGTGTTGGAAGTGTAAAAAGAATAAGGAATAAAGAATGAAGAATGCTTAGTGTTTAGTGAATTTTTGTCTTATAGTGAGTTGATTTAGGATTATAATATTGATAGTGGAGTTTGTAGGATTATTTGATAGTCTAGTGCTTTGTGTAAGATGCTTTATTGATTAGCGTGAGGGCACGTTTTCTTAGGTCTAGGGCACGCACTACGAGATAGGACACAAACTACGAAATGAACGCACGTTTTCCAAGTAAATGCACGCAACCCTAAATGAATGCACATAATTCAATGCATGGCACATAAAACGAACACAATTCTCAATCCTAGGTCAAGGTTCGCAAATCAAGATTAGGGCGCACGAAACGAGGTATCGCACACAAATCGAGGTCTTGCAAGTAATTCAAGGCCAGGACACGTATATCTAGGTATGCGGTACACCGAGGATTAGGACACACAATTCTAAGTCAAGGCACGTATGACGAAGCATGTACAAAAATCAAGACAGGGCACGCAATCCAAGATCAGTCATATAACTCTAGGTCTAAGGCACGTAAATCGAGGTAACACATGTTATTCGGCGTCAGGCCTTACAGACATCATTCCCAAAGATTCTTTGATTCTGCTCTTGCCAAATATGGTAAAACTTGCATTAAAAAGTAGCTTGAAAAGTGTAGCTTTGAGAGAGTTATTGTTTGTCCCTTATGTAAAAACCAAGTGTAATTTTTTCCCATTACACACTATTCATTGCAATTCTCACTTTCCTCAGACAGTTACGCCAAATCCTCCTACTCAATGAGCATTCAAAGAATATGTAATCCCTTGTCTCCGTCACCATGTTGTACAGAATACACCTGCTATAAAGATTCATGCCCCAACTAACCAATCTGTATCTTGTAGCCAAACGGTCCAGTATCGAGAGCCACATTTACTGATTATGAAAAGGGGTCTCAGTCAAAATTACCCATGTAATGTAGGAGAGGGCCTATTTGTCAAATGAATTGTTTTGGGTAGAAGTGAAGAAACATCGTACAAAGACAAGAAACACGCATGTGAGGTGGTACATTCGTCCGAGGGCTCAAATAGCATCGAGACGTGTGTCCGCTATGAAAGCTCTCTAGAGTCGGGGTAGGTGATTGCATGCATTACGTAGCAAAGTCGCCGTATTCCAACTCATTTGAAGTTTGACCAAAAGAAAAAAAAAAAAAAAAAAGCTCACTTGAACAACTTGAGCATTTTTTAGTTCGACCAAAGTTGAAAATTACACAATTCAGCGTGAAACTCCTTTTTTTTATTTTCTTTAATCTTTATCAATTAATGACATAATTAAGTTCAGAGACTACAAAAACTCATGAGTTCCCAACAATTTATCGATCGACACACATATTAACCTCTATGCATACTAATTTAATATATAAAGTTATCTATTACGTAATTTCATAAAAAGTTATGAGTTCTGCAATCTTGTTTGCAACAATCGCCAAATTTATTATATAACTCAATATTCAGGTTAGGAGAACCCTCCAATTCTGAATTCCCTTTTGAACACCCCATTGACATTCATGGCCTCATCGGACAATTCCAGTGAATTCGCACTCTTCCCTTTTGAACACCACATTATTCGAGGGTCTGAGATGTTGGTAACGTGAATGGAAAGTAACGGAAAGAATGAATGCTTAACGGACAATTTGCATGCTAATGATGTGGCTGAATTTTTAATGGCTGCTTAATTTTCACTTTAAAAGGAATTCAATGACCAAGTTGTCGATTATATATTTGTCCTATTTGTTGAAACCAAGGTATCGGATTAGGATTTTCTACTTTGTTAAGGTTCTGGCTAATTAGGTTAAAAAAATAAAATTAGAAGACATTTGCTAAAAGATTATTAGAAAACAGTTTCTTGTTTTCTTCTTTCTTTTTTGGTTTCATATAGGACAAATAATCCCTATTATTTATAAATTTTAAACAAATAATCTCAACTATTTGTAAAAGTCTCACTATTAGTCCTCATTATTTTCAAAAATTTTACCATTAGTCCCTATTATTTACAAAGTCTCACTATTAGTCTATATTGTTTAAAAAGTATTTCATTTAATCCCTAATGTTAACTACCCGTTAAAAAATTTAACAGATTTCAAGGGTATAATAGTCCTTTTATATTTTTTTTAGATAATATATTATTTTATTATTTTTTTTTCCATCTACTCCCCCACCCGCGCCACCCACCCCCAACCCACTAGGCACCCCTCACCCGCCACCCCAACCCCCACCTGTCACCCCCATCCCTATTCCTACCCCATTCCCATTCCCATTCCTATCTCCACCCCTCACCGCCAGCCCCATCCCCATCCCCATCCCCACTCATCGTGTGTGTGCATAGTATGTTTGAGTGTTTGTGCATTTATGTGTATGTGTGCGCGTGCGTGTGCATGTGCTGTGTTGTATGTCTTTATGTATGTTTGTGCGTGTGTGCATTATGTGGTTGGCCGTTGGTGGTGGAAAGGTGAGTAAAAAGGGTGGTGGTGGTTAGGTGGTGGTAGGGTGTGTTTGGTGGTAGAAGGTTGACGGAGAAGAAGAGGAGAAAAAAAAAAAACTAATTAAACAATAAGGATACTTATGTAATTTTTTAATTAAACCAAGGGTAATTAAATCATTTAACACTAACAGTTATTTTTTTCTATTAGATTTTTAACAGTCAATTGACGGTAGGCACCAATAGTGAGATATTTATAAATATTGGGGACTAATAATAAAACTTTTACAAACAATAGGGACTAATTGTGTAATTTTTGAAACAATTGAGACTAGCAGTGAAACTTTTACAAATAATAAAAACTAATCATGTGACTTTTAAAATAATAAGAATTATTTATCTAAAACTTATAAACAATAGGGACTATTTATCCAATTTGTCCTTTCATATACATGTGAGAGTTCTACAATTTAAAGTTTGCCAGTTCTTCAAATTTAGAGTGCTCTAATTACAAGAAATTTAGATTGTTATATCCTGAAGGACTTACGCCAAATACCATAAGCACCGTAACAGAACGATAAAAGTCTCAAAAAAATTAAATCCAACTCAAGCCTCGATTTCATTTGTCTCTGGTTTGTCTTTTCCATTAATACTCTTCTACCATAAATTTTCAATTTAGAATTAACTTTTGCCATTAGATTATGAATAAGTATGTATTCCATTTGAGTTAATTTATTCCTTCAACGCAAGTTATGTGCAGCGCTATAAATTCCTAACATGAGACGCGTAAATAACGAACGCATAGACACATGGCGTAAGACAAATAGATCTAAAGCAAGGGTGTCAAAGATTTCCCCAATGCAACTACCAATTTGAATGTCCCTGAACATATCGAATAGATAGAAACTAGTGATAACCCCTGATGGAAAGATGATAAAAATCATGGACAGCTCGGCCTTTCTTCAGGAAAACACGTACTTGGAAGCAACAACTGAAAGATACAATATAAAAGATCTACACTTGACTTTGTCAACGATTTCAATATTTAAATCCATGTTCGCGCCTTTGCGGCTAACAAGGATTTGGCCCATACCGATTAACTATTATAGTCAGAAAATAACTAGTTTGCTATCATTTTGAACTGTAATAACAACCTTATTCAATGCTATAAATAACAAAATTTATAACGATATAGCATTGAGATAGCAGTTTGAGTTAATGCAAGCAAAAAGTAACACAAATCAAGGAAACAAAAAGAAAGATAATTGTGTCTGGAACAGACAGCTTCTACAGAGACAATTCTTACCTCTTTTAGACGCTTACATCTACTTCCCGAGAGTTTTTCCTGCTCCAAGACAGCACCCATAAAGTCCCCTGCCTTCTGCTCTCTGGCGTCCAACAGTTTCTTCACAGTATACTTCATAGTGCTATGAGGTTAGTTCAAACCAGAAAACCTATAAAATACATCCACCAGAGAAGAATCGTTTAATAGCAGAAATACAAAAGTACGTCCTCCAGTAAGCATCTTCAGAAACAAGCCACCAAGCGAAGAAATGCAGAAAGATTGATTGCTAGGTGTGAGTTCTGCTAAAGTGGCCCCTAGGTCCCAGCCACCCCCCATCCCTTAGGGTTAAATTCTACCCCAGAGAATGAAGTATCTATTAAGACTCTTGCCCAAACTTTGCACAAACAGATAATACTTTTTTTCATTTCTTCATTGCTGTAAAGAAAACCAGCGGGATTGACGATCCAGAAATATATATCCAAGGTTTCTTCACCGTCTCCAATACTCCACAAAGAGTTTTTTCTGTTAACTTAAAAATATTCATGGCAATTCAAAGAAAAGTTCTCTTCTATAATGTAGAGAGAAGTAAAACCAATCAGTGATCTTGCAATCCTATTGAGTCATGCATGCCTTTCTCTAAGGTGCCCCAATCCCAGAGGCTGCACTATATGTATTGCATGACTCAATGCAGATAAGCCTCCTCTCAGAACTACCATGGAAGAAAACGGAAACAGCACCCTCAGAAGCAACTGATGGTCTTTATTTTACTGTCATGTATATTATATAATTAAAGATTTTATCCATGAATTCCGTCCGTTCAGTAATCAATTCTCTTGAAACACAAAATACTTTGAATCACTGTACTTGCACAAGCAAATTCTTTTGGGTACATGAACATGCAGACCACCCTATAGCCTGGTGATTAGCATTCCTTTTCGCAAAAGGAAAAATGTCTTAATCATCAGTACACAGTTTGGTTTTTAAAAGGCTTAACAAATAAGGATGCTACACGTGCCCGCGGGTATAATTTCCTACATAAAACATTAGCCGTGTGTAGTTCTACATGTGTCTAAAGATTATTCATCTAGACAAATAGGTATGTGCAACTTTTTGCGTTCCATAAATCTTCATAGTTATATCTGATTCTCGATAAGTAAAGAGATATATGACCATAACTAGGTATTTCAAGGGCATTTCGAGAAGATATTTCATGTTTATAAGTGGTCCCCACCAAAATAACTGAGTGGTTGCATTTATATGGATACTGGCTTGCACTAAGAAATCAATTCACCATATTTTAGGAAACGATGGTTAATTTCTAAGACGCTTAGGAATTTATGCAGTTTTTCCATCACCAATGACAAAGGCCCAGAAAATATTTACACCAAATCAAAGAGAAGAGACTCAAAATTGGGGCCGAGGACAATTGTCAGTTGTGTGAAAAAAGATTTCAAACACTAAGTTTCACAAGATTTGGCACTTCAAGACCTCTCGTGAGCTTAGCGCCAAAGAGTAATGTGTTCCTACATTGACAGCAAATATGCACAAATACTTATCTCCAAAGAAACAGAATAAGATATGCGAAAGACAAATAGATCAAAGCCATTTCATTTGGGTTTGCCTTCTCTCCTCCTCTCTGAAGAAGAAACTCAACGAATCAAATGTGCAGAACATGTTTATTGAGATGCTATTGGATAGGTATCCAGGAAGAATCCAAAGAAAACTAACTACTTCTCAAGTTTTGAAGTGTAAAAATAGTTGTGGCAATTCAAAGAAAAGTTGTCTTCTATATTGTAGAGAGAGGTAGACCAATCAGTGATCTTGCAATCCTGTGAGTCATTCATGCCTTTCTCTAAGGTGCCCCAGTCCAAGAGGTTGCAACTGGGAAGTCCACGTAGATCGTTATATGTATACTATATATATTGCATGACTCACACAGCAGATAAGCTTCCTCACAGAACTACCACAGAAGAAAATGGAAATGGCACCCTCAGAAGCTACTTAATGAAGTTACTATACTGGATGTCTTTATTTTACTGTCATGTATTTTATGATTAAAAGTTTTTATCCATGAATATTCCATCCTTTGGGTAATCAATTCTCTTAAAACACAAATACTTTGAATCACTGTCCTTGCATGAGCAAATTCTTTTTAAACATGCTGACCACCCTATAGCCTGGTGATTAGCATTCCATTTATCAAAAGGAAAAAAGTTTTAAACACCAGCACACAGTTTGGTTTTAAAAGGCTTAATAAATAAGGATGCTACACGTGGCCCATGGGTATAACTTTCTACATAAAACATTAGCCGTGTGTTGTTCTACATGTGTCTAAAGATTATTCATGTAGACAAATAGGTAGACACATTTTTTTTTTTTTTTGTGTTGCGTCAATCTTCATATTTATATCTGATTTTCTATATCTCAAGAGATAGTGCCAATAATTAGGTATTTCAACGGCATTTCAAGAAGATATTCGTAATCATGTTTATAAGTGGTCACCACTAAAATATGTAATTGGTTGCATTTATATGATAATGGCTGATAATGTATAGACAGGGCTATAGTTGTAACTCTGCAAAGTACTTAAGTAAGCTCTGCAGAGATAGGTCAGGTATAGACCTTAACAGAATCAGATAGTTATGAGAAAATATCTCATAACTAAACTGATTCAGTTAGTTAGAAAAGCCAACTGTGTACAGCTGGCATATCTAACTAATACTAGCTACGACTGACCTATGATGCTTATAAATAGCATTCAGATGTACTGAAAATGATTTAAGCAATAAAAGATTACTTTTCTAAAATTCTTCAATGTTATTCTCTCTCTCTACTTTTTCATGGTTATCAGAGCCAAAGATCCTCCTGTGATCTAGAATCCACCATTTTTTTCTTTGCAAGCAAGCTTTCAAAGTCTGTATTTTCTCATATTAGAGAGTGCGACTCCATTACAGTAACAATTTGGAGCTTCGCAGCTGCAATTTGAACTCTTCTCTCTATCTACACAGCTAGGGTTTGATCTTTTTGAGGAGTCATACCTGAAATCTGCAATACAGCTTCTTGCGACTCCATTGGAGCACTCCCTGAAGCTTCACTGACACAATTCATACTCTTCTCAACAGGCTAGGGTTTGTAAATCTGTATTTTTCCTAATTCTCTCAAAATTAGGGTTTTCTTCACTGTTCAAGTCTCATAATATGGCTAATTCTTCTAGTGATGATCTTCCTTTTGGTCTCAAATTGTTCATTCAGAATTTAAACTCACTAGTTAAAATTCAGCTTGACAACTCTAACTACTTAGTATGGAAAGCTCAACTCAAAGCTGTTTTGCAAGCCTATGATCTGTTAGAGTATGTTGATGGTACTATTCCATGTCCACCTAAGATGATTGATGGTCCTACTGAAGAACCTACATTGAATTCTGAGTACACTGCTTGGAAACTGGTAGACAAACATCTTAAGCCTTGCTTGATTGCATCCATTTCTGCTACAGTTTTACCTCAAGTTTTTCATCTCACATCAGCTCCTGTCATATGGCAAACTCTAGAACAGAGGTTCAATAGTCACAGTAGGGCTCATGTTCATCATTTGAAGCAGAAACTTCATTCCCTGAGCAAAGGTACTCAGTCTATGCAGGCCTACCTGGACTATGTTAAATCCATATCAGATAGTTTGATCTCTGCATCTTCCCCTGTTGAGGAAGAGGACTTAATTCTCTATATACTGAAAGGCTTACCAATGGAATATGAGACTTTTAGGTCCAACATGAGACTCAGAACCACTACTCTTACTCTGAGTGAACTGGTTAGTCTACTGCTCACAGAAGAGCTGAATATTCAGCTCCTGAAATCCACTTCTCTCTCTTCCTCATCATCCCCAGAGTTTGCCTCTTCTTTGTATACTGCAACTTCCAGTTATCAAGATCATTCTCACAGAGGCAGGGGCAGAACTAATAGAGGTGGCAGAGGAGCTAAAGGACAGAGAAATAACAGTTCAGGCCACTCTTCTTTCACTCAGAAAAACAACAGTCAATACACAACTGGTTCCTCTGCTATTACTCAAATCTGCGGGAAACCTAATCACTCAGCCCTCGCATGCTGGCACAGATTTGATGCCTTGAACTATGCTTGTCCTAAACAAGAGAAGAAGGTTATGGCAGCCACTACAGGGCCCTCAGCTCCTCCTGAAAATCAGTGGTTTCTGGACTCTGGAGCTAATACTCATGTTACTCATGAGTTGGGACACCTGACCAATGCTCAACCCTATCAGGGTGCAGACACTGTAGCCGTAGGTAATGGTACTACACTATCTATTCACAGCATAGGCAGTAGCACTATTCCTATCTCTGATTCTTCTCTTTCTCTATCTTCTGTGCTTTATATTCCTCATATTTCATCCAATTTATTATCTGTTTCTAAACTCACTCAAGAAAATAATTGCACACTTGCTTTTACTTCAAAGGGAGTCACTATAGTGGACAATGCTACCAAGAAAGCTTTGTTCCAGGCCCCCTGTAAGCAAGGACTTTACCCTCTTCCTTGCAGTCCTCTTCCAGTCTTTTCCCCTGCAAGGAAAATCCTTACTTGCACTACCAGGACTGTCTCTCAACCCACCAGTTTCCAGTGGCATCTACGGCTGGGACATCCTTCAAATCCTGCAGCCCAACTTCTGTCATCTGCTTTACATGTAACTCTACCTAAGACTACTTTAGACTGTAGCTCTTGTTCAGTAGCAAAAGTTCATAAACTGCCCTTTTCATTGTCAAGTACTGTTACTGATTTACCTTTTCAATTGGTGCACTCTGATGTTTGGGGCCCTGCTCCCACTGATTCATGTATGAAATACAAATATTATATTGTCTTCCTAGATGATTTTTCTAGATTTTCCAGGGTGTATCCAATGAAAGCAAAATCTGATGCCTATTCTGCCTTACTCAGTTTTACTGCCTATGTTCACAACCATTTCAATACTACCATTAAAACACTCAGAACCGACAATGGTACTGAGTATCTAAGTCACAATTTCAGTCACTATCTTAGGCAGCATGGCATTATACACCAAACATCCTGTCCCTACACACCAGAACAAAATGGAAAATCCGAAAGAAAACATATGCATCTGGTAGAAACTGCAATTGCACTTCTAACTCACTCTAAGCTTCCTTCTACATATTGGTTGGAAGCAGTGGACACAGCAAATTATCTGATCAATAGACTCCCAACCCCTGTGTTACATAATCAGTCCCCTTTTGAAATTCTATATAATACAAAACCAGACTACTCCCACTTAAGAGTTTTTGGCTGTTTGTGTTATCCCTGGTTGAGACCTTACACTAAGAACAAACTTGAACCTAGGTCTACTCAGTGTGTCTTCCTAGGGTACTGTCCCACCACTAAAGGGTATAGATGCCTGGATATAGCTACACAAAAGTTCTATGTTTCCAGGCATGTAGGTTTGTGGAGCATATTTTTCCTTTCTCTCAAATATCTCTTCAGGGTTCTTCTCCTAATTCATTATCCCCTGAAGCTGCTCCTTCTCGTCCTTCCTTTTTCAATATACCCTCTACCTCTAGTCCTATCCTTCTTCCTCAGACTGCTCTTACAATAACTATGACTGACTCTTCACAACTTCCTCAAAAGTTACCATCTGTTAGTCCTTTCTTACAGTCAAATAACTCAGTTCCTGATCAAGTGTCTTCTCAGTCTTCAGCAGAACCAAATCAGTCCTCTAGTCATCAACAATCAGTTTCTATTTCTTCATCCCCTAATAACTTCCCAATAAATTCATCTACTTCTTCTCCAACAGAGTCATTTACAAATATGGTCCCTGCTTCTCTGCATCCCATGTTAACTAGATCTAAGACTGGCTGCTTGCCTCATCCTATCTATCAACTTCATAACCTTATTCACAGTCCTCCTACCACATAATCAGTCACCTACAAAGAGGCTTCCAAATATCATCATTGGAAGCAGGCCATGAAAGAGGAATACCAAGCTCTTTTAGCCCAAAACACATGGGTCCTTGTCCCTCTACCCTCAAATAGAAAGCCTGTAGGATGTAAATGGGTCTACGAAATAAAAACACATTCAGATGGCTCAGTGGCTAAATACAAAGCCCGACTAGTAGCTAAAGGCTATAGGCAAGAGCAAGGCATAGATTAAACTGAGACATTCAGCCCAGTTGTTAAAGCCCAAACAATAAGGGTAGTTATTTCTTTAGCTCTTCATCATCAGTGGCCATTACAACAGTTAGATGTGTCAAATGCATTTCTACATGGTGTGCTAAATGAAGAAATCTATATGTCACAGCCACAAGGCTTCTCAGATCCTCAACATCCTACCTATGTTTGCAAATTACAGAAATCTCTATATGGTTTGAAACAGGCCCCAAGGGCCTGGTATCATCGATTGTCCTATTTTCTTTTAGACTTAGGTTTTGAGTGTAGTAAAGCAGATACTTCCTTGTTCATTCAGAAAACTACTTCTCATCTTCTCATTTTGTTAGTTTATGTTGATGATATAATCCTCACAGGTTCCTCAACTCATGCCATTACTCAATTAATTACTACCATGAACAGCAGGTTTGCAATGAAAGACCTGGGTAGTCTTTCTTACTTCTTAGGTATAGAAGTCACACCTAGGAGTCCTTCTCTACTTCTTCATCAAACTAAGTATGCCCTAGAACTTTTACAAAAGGCAGGTCTTAGTGACTGCAAACCTGCTGAGACTCGCACTTATTCAAAACACTTCACTGCATCTTCTAGTTCTTCTAATTCTGCTATGCCTTATGCTAATCCAACACATTATAGAAGTATAGTAGGTGCATTACAGTATCTTACTCACACTAGGCCTGATTTGTAATATGCTGTGAATAGCTTGTGTCAACATATGCACTATCCTACTACTACTGATTATGCAGCCCTCAAACGAGCACTCAGGTATCTAAAAGGCACAGTTCATCATGGAGTGTTGTTTCAGCCTGGTTCTCTACATATTCAAGCTTATTCAGACAGTGATTGGGCTAGTGATTCACTGGACAGAAGATCTACCACTGGTTATCAAGTTTTTCTAGGCCCTAATGCAGTCTCTTGGTGTTCAAAGAAGCAGGCTACTGTGGCCAGGTCATCTACTGAGCCAGAGTATAGGGCAATGGCCCATACTGCTGCTGAAATCAAATGGATAACTTTCCTGTTACAAGATCTATCCATTCCAGTCAACCCCCCTGTCCTGCATTGTGACAATCATTCAGCATTGGCTCTGGCAGCAAATCCAGTCTTCCATGCCAGAACCAAGCATATTGAATTGGACTACCATTTTGTAAGAGAGCAAGTAGTGGCTAAAAAGTTGCAGGTTTCCTATATAGCCTCTACTGAGCAGTTGGCAGATATTTTTACAAAAGCACTCCCTGTCAGGCAGTACAAGTATCTTCTACACAAGCTACCCATGAGCAGTGCCCAGATTAGCTTGAGGGGGGGTGATAATGTATAGACAGGGCTATAGTTGTAACTCTGCAAAGTACTTAAGTAAGCTCTGCAGAGATAGGTCAGGTATAGACCTTAACAGAATCAGATAGTTATGAGAAAATATCTCATAACTAAACTGATTCAGTTAGTTAGAAAAGCCAACTGTGTACAGCTGGCATATCTAACTAATACTAGCTAGGACTGACCTATGATGCTTATAAATAGCATTCAGATGTACTGAAAATTATTTAAGCAATAACAGATTACTTTTCTAAAATTCTTCAATGTTATTCTCTCTCTCTACTTTTTCAATGGCTCGCACCAAGAAGTCAATTCACCACATTTAAGGAAAAGTTGTCTAATTTCTAAAAGACGCTTATGGATTTATGCAGTTTTTCCATCACCAATAACAAAGGTCTAGAAAATATTTACACCAAATCAATGAGAAGAGATACTCAAAATTGGGGCCGAGGACACATGTCAGTTCTGTGCAAAAAGATTTCAAACATTAAGTTTCAACAGATTTGGCACTTCAAGACCTCTCATGAGCTTAGCACGAGAGACTAACGTGTTCCTACGTTGACAGCAAATATGTACAAATACTTATCTCCAAAGAAACAGAATAAGATATGCGAACCTCTGGAAGTGGATGTTGATCAGGAAGCTGAAAGGCCAACAGCTCATGGAAAAGACAACCATAGTAGTATTGACTAATCAGAGCAGTGTTTCCTTGTGACAGTTCCACCGTCTTTGATAATGCCTTTAAAATAGTTTCCTCCTCTGATATCACAAAAGCTACTTCCAAATCTGAATAAACCTGGTCAAACGTATTGGATGGATATTGTTTGGTAAATGCACAACTATAACAAACATAGGACTAAATGACAATGGGATATTTGAACCTTCCTAAGGACTCTGTACTTAATGTATTGAAAGACAAATCTCAAATCGAGCAAAACGTAAGTTCCCTTGTTCATAATTTAAAGATTGTACCTGATTTTTTAGTAAGCCACAAACAATCGTGGCATGTGAGGGAAGAGGATTTCCAGCAAGGTACTTCAGAACTCCATTAGAACTGGGGAGACTAGACAACTCAAACTGGTCTGATATGCCTAAAAATAATCGGGATCCAATTTCTCTTGTAGTATCTAAAAGGTACTCAAAAGCAGAGCTAGTCACTAACTCAAACTGAGCCATTCGAGTAACTACGACCTGCAGCTTCAACTTCTTTATCAGCTCCACCATCAAATCTGACTGGTGTGGAGCTTCAATGACAGTGATTGTGTCCTCTGTATTATTATTAGCTTCTTTACCCTGCAATAAGAGCCGAATAGCTCACTAATAATTTCACTACACACAATTCAACACGCGATTAACATATAAATATCTTATAATTTCACTTTAAGTCTGGTGACATTGATCAACATGGAGTTTCCATGACATCATTGAACAAAATGGTGACACTGATAACATAGAAACTGAAACTGACATGTCAATTTTGTTTCTTCACCAATTATTGTTGTGTCCTACCTCAACTATTAGATAAATTGGATTTATCTACAGAACCAGGAAATATTGTGGCGAAAAGAGGTGTTGATAATATGCCATGCAAATCAGGTATTCCTAAATCCTAACTGAACTAGGACGATTGTTAAGTATCACTCTCCACAATCACACAAATCATAGAGCATCCATTAAACTGATCCAGTTAGACTTGCACATACAGATATATATCTTTTTTGTGCAGTACCTCTAATGTTTTGTAGATGTCCTGTCCTTATTTATCAATGTCTTCCTATATAGATGCTACTTGCAAATTATCAAAAAATTCATTACAAATTTGCACTGATGTACAAGAAGTATCAATAAAAGATATGATATCTTAAAAGACTGACTAAAGAGAAAACCAATAAACTAACAGACAGCGACTCCACAAGCTCCGTACCTCAATGTCCAATGATGTCAACCATTGCTGAGGAAGGTGTCGAGTTAGATGTTCATCGACAATTGCAAGACGTGGGGAGAACAATCGAATAACATTTACAATTGCCACGGCCCTCGAAGGAAATACAACAACATTCTTCCCCAAAACAAAAACAGTAAAAAATAAAAAGATGAGTATGTAAAGTTGTAAAGCAGCTTATATAACTAGAATCTCTTGCTTAATCATGAGGGGAAAAAAATCCAAATAGCAAAACTTTGAAGATGCTTCAGGATATAATCACAGGCACAACTGATGCATCTTATGACACAACAGCATATCTTTTACAAAATATAAATCATGTATAAACACTACTACAACAAATTATTTGCTACATAACTTACTAAAAATATGTGCTAGTTATCAAGCATGGAGATTTGAACTGAAGGAAAAATCCATATGGTACCTTGTCGAGCATTCATATCTTAGTTGAGTTAGATTCATCCACTACATGCATTATGCATTTGCCGCTGTTGCCACTGCTGCCCTATGGTGCTCATGTCCTTCAAAAACGAGCAAATAAACAACCAACAACAAAAGCAAATAATTGAACCAATCTAAATTGATGGGTCACTCTCTTTGATGAAACGCACGCTTATTTCCGAATTGATCAAATAGTATCCCCACACTAATAATACAGTGAGATTAATTAAGTACACAACAAGGTTTCATTTATATATAAACAAAATTTAGAACTGCTCAAAACTTGATCTTAGACCAATCCTTCTCGGCAATTTTCAGCTGGCCGGAGCTTTCGCCAGAACTCTTCATGCACTTGATATCCTTAACCGGCTCTTCCATCACGGCCTTGCCCTTGTCAGCAGCGGATTTAATCCTCACCACATCGTCAAGCACAGTCTTGTCTTTGTCACCGTCCTTAACAAGCACCACATCTTCAAGCATAGCCGTGAATTTCTCAAGAACGGACTCTAACGTTACACCACCGTTTTCGAACATACGAGGTTTGTAGTCTTCAAGCACAGCGTTGAATTTCTCAGGGATTGTAAGCCCACCTTTTTCTTTTGTTGGTTCGAATACAAGCCCAGCCTGGGATCTCTCAAGGGACTTATACAATACACCACCGTTTTCGAACATACGAGATTCGTCAAAGACATCAATGGGATTCACCTTCCAATCCTCCTTGGGGACAATAACAGTGAGCACCCCTCTGTGCATTCTGGCCTCAATCTTATTCAACTTGAGACTTCCCGGCAGCTTGTGTTGGCGGAGGAACTTTCCGGATCCCCGCTCCTTGATGTGGTACACGCCATTTATCTCCCCCGTGCTCCGTTCACCAGAGATCTGAAGAATGTTTCCTTCTGTAACGGTAATTACCAAGTCTTCTGGGCCCAACCCAGGAGTATCCAACCGGAAAACGTAGGCATGAGCAGTCTGAAACAAGTCCATTTTAGGGTAGTACCCATGATCTCCACTCACGATCTCTAGTTTCGTTTCCATTTTGCTAGGATTGCAATAAAGATCTTTCGATGTTATTTTGCTGGTTTGGTGGTGAAGAAGGAACCGCGAGCTTGGTTGCCTGTTTTGCTACCGAGTTGAGGCATTTATATTATCGGAACACGTGACCTAATTTCATCTCAAGACGTCATCATGGGAGGAGGCCCGGTGTTTCCATGGGGTATTTCGGTCATTACAAAAAAGAAAAATAAAAATTAAGAGCCATCTAACGTTTTTCTTTTTTCTTTTGACACTCCTACTTTATGGAGTTAAAGGTAAAACGATTATGACAATAAAAACTTACTTGACAAGAACATAATGTAAAAATGATTAGATAGATTCTTGGATTGAATCCAATTTTTTTTAATGTTTTATTGTCCTGCATTGGTATTGATGGCTTTGTGGTGTGAATCTGTAGGATAAAACGAAATCTCTTACTTTAATAGCACTTCAAAATGTAAGAACCACAAACCAGAATAAATGTAAAACTTCTTTCTCTCAATATGCTTCTTGACTTATGAAAATGATGAAAATAATGAATGAATCCATTTGGGCTGGCAGAACTCATTGCCATTTAAAAAGGCATGAAAAGAGCAACTGAAATGGACATTAGTCACGTGTGTATCAAGACAGATTCACAATTAATGTTGCATCTCTTGAAATGTCATACTAATAAGCACACTTCTATGAAGCTGATGGTGAATAAATGCAAGCAAATTCTTGCATTAAATAGCAACTTTATGAACAACATATCTATCATGACACTAATGTCTATGTAGATTGGATTGCTAATTTTGCTTTTAATCATCCCATGGACATACATGAACTGAATCAACTTCCGAATATGTTGATATCTCTCCTAGATTAAGATAAAAGAGGTGAAATATCCATTCGATGAAGTTTATAATTAATCGGCCTTTGGCCTCTATTAAAAACAAAAAAAAAAAAAAAAAGTTGGTACCTATTCAAACAGGTACATGCAAGTTCTGTTTAAAACCAACAAAAGACGGTTGAGATAAAACTGTCTGATAAGCAGCAAGCTAATGCCAAAAATGTGGAGGCTGTGATGGATATTTCTTTGGGCAATCAAATCGGGTAATTAGATCCAACCTGTATCCTGGTGGGGCAACATAAGGGCATATTTAATGGAATTTTTAAATGTAAAACTTTCATAATCTAGGTGTTTTTAGAGACTCCGGTCTCAAAAAATAATATTATTCATGACAAAAGTACGTGGGGTCCATCACTTTTGGTTTAAAATATATCAAAATAGAGATTCAGTCTCAATTTTCTTTCATAAATTTGTTAAAAAAATAAAGACTGGGTCTCTATATTGGCATTTTTTAAACCAAAAGTAGTGGACCTCACGTACTTTTGTCATGAATAGTATTACTTTTAGAGACTGGGGTCTCTAAAAATATCCAAATTAGAAAAAATTTGTATTTTAAAGACTCCATTAAGGATAGCTTAACAGTGGTTTGTAGCCATAGCGAGTGACGCGCTCTTACCAGATTAATTTGAGCCTCAATCCCTTATTTATTATTCTTTTTCTTTTTTTCTTTTGTTGTTTATTATTATTTTTATGAGCTTTTTCTTGGTGTTGGGTGGGGGGTGCTTTGGCGATGATGAATTTGAGATTTCTTTTTCAGGAGTTAAAAAAATAATATATTCTTTTTGCTATTTACCCTTTTTTTTAATTATTAATTTCAGTTAGGGTAACCGTGATTTTGTAATATTTATCAGTTTTAATTTTCATGAGCATTTTTTAAATCCGTTTGATTTCAGTTATAGGTTTTAATTATCGGGCTCAAATTCGATTTCTCCATTTCTTACAATCATCCAATCCGTTGTCATCTGTATGAATACTCTGAGTTCGTAGCTACTAACTACATCACTATAGTGCTCACACACTGACCTTTAGTGTTGGGCTTCGTCCCTAGTTATTATTGTTTTTCCCTTAATCAAAATACGTTTCAAATCATACAGAGTAACTAAAAAGACTCAAATTTATAATCTTTCACAAATATAACTAATTACATACCAATAGTCCAAAGCTCTAGTGGCCTGATTAAGTTTTTCACACAAAAGTAAACAAACACGCGTGTTAGATGATACATTCGGTGCAGGGCTCAAATAGCATCGACACGCGTGTCCAGGAACAAGCTCTCTAGAATCTTTGATTACGTGAATTACATTAGCAAAGGTGCCTAGTTTTGTTGGGCTGGCTAGAAGTGGAGGATGGTGATGCCCCATGTGTGTTATGAAACATCTTAATGAGGAATAATAATAATGGAATAGCATGCATATCTTTTAATGTAAATTATAAGGTCTCATTTAAATGTCAATAATTTGATAATTCTAATTTATTATAATTTCTCAAAACGTGCACAAAAAAAATTGAAACATATTATTTTGATATGTTCTACTATTAAACATTATTAAGACCGTCGTAATTTTCATACTTCATTCTTGTGAATTTATAATTTTCATTTCAAATCATGTACTTAATGTACTCTTTCACTTGGCAAACAAAATTCATAACATACTTTCATAGGCTTCCACTAAAATCTATTAATCTTTACTTTAGCCCCAAAAAAGTGTAAATTGACTTTTGGTTCTTGGGGTTGTGCTGCATGGCATTGTTGATCTAAATACTAAAATTGGCTTTTCGTTTGTTGGGGTTGGTGGGGAGGGGTTGGGGTTGCACGGTAGAACATGCATGTAGCTTTTGTTTCTGAAAAGAAAAAAAAATCAAATTACAAAACACCCTAATCTATTTGCCACCAAAAAAAAAAAAAAAAACCAATCCAACTACCCCATATGAATATTATATAAGTCATTGTTGCATTAACGGCGTCAACAAACTTGTTAGCGAACCACAGAGGCACAAACACCATCCAAAGTACAAAAATCGCATATTATTAAAGCACCAAAAAATAAATAAAAAATAAAAAACCCATAAAATCAAAAAGCTAATATAACAAATTTTACACAAAAGTACCCCAATAACAACAAAACAAGTGCATGTTGTATCAAACATAACCGAAGAAATAGGTTTACCGTACAAACACCATTATATAACGAAATAAGCTTGAATTTCACTTGAATCAGGCTTGATTTTGGCTTGGATTAAGGTTGATTTCATTGATTTTTTGTTTTTCCCTCAATGGCAAATGAAATGAGTGATGAGGCAGCTTCTTTGTAATTTAATATGAGGACATTTTGATCTTTTTCATGTTTAATAGATGTTAACGGAACTGGGTGCAGGGACAATGTGCAACATTTAGCAAAACACAAGTCCGATTTAGTTAATTAATTTAATGCAGGATCTATTAATTCATCTATTGAAAACACATGGATATTGTGTATTTTACCAGTTGATATTGTCATCTACAATGGAACTTTTCTTTTCTTTACTCAATTATAAAACTATGAATTATTCTCAAAATTTGAATCGTAGGCATTTTATGTAAATACTGATCAATGAAGAGCGAAAGAAATTAAACAGAAATCCCAGCGACAAGCTATAACAATTCGAGGTTAAGTAATTAATTTCACAAACCTTATTTTGATTGGACAAAATTAAAATAATCGGATTGCTGACATATTAATGTGTCTGCATGAGATCACACAATAAATAAAAATGCTACAAGTTCATCGCTGTCAACTTTTCTTAAGACAACGCTTTTTCTTTTTCTTTTCCTCCTTAAGATCAATTGACAACATTCTATTACATGACCTTAAAACAATAGAAGCCGAAAATGAACCAAGAACATAAAAACTCTTTATTACATTCCAGCCTTTGTAGCCTTTATATCCTGACCGGCATTGGTTTTCTCAGCAATGTCAATAAGCTTAGCATGCCTTTTCATTTTTCTTTCTTTTTTTTTTTCAGCCAATTTAGGCGCCCATACTTAAAATGAGCCTTAGCGTTTTCCACATCTGCACTTATAAGGCCAACACTTGAAACATTTTTCATATATTTAAAGACACCTTGTTTTAATTATACTCCAACTGCTTTTCCACGTTTAATCAATTCTTTATTTAAAAAATATATATATATTTTCGTTTCAATTGAATAACTTTACTATATTAGTCATTCAACAATTAGAAGAGTCCGAAGAGATAGGGAATGAAATAGGCAATTGTCGCTTCTTTCTAAAATGGAGATGCTTACGGAAAATGAGTTTAAAGTTTTCCTAAAATTAAGGGAATCACTTACAAAGACTATTGGAGCACATTCGCACCACCGTATTAATTCCCCACGTATAGGGTAAAGATGTGAGAAAAAAATCGAATTTTTAATTCATATCTTATTACATATAAAATAATTATAAACAAAATTTACCTTAGCATACCTTAAATCATTTTGGATAGATATACTATACATATAAGCTTACATATTAAAAACTTTTAATGGTATATAACTGGAATTACACACTCTATAACTAACTTGATTTTCTCTCCTTTTATCCTATACATTTTATGTTTGCCAATTGATAGGCAAACAAATTTATACAAATATCCATATTGATTATGGTTGAGTAGAGACATGGACAAGTGTCCTTTATTTAATACTCTTTCAATTAATTCCACCCAGACTTAATTTAAAATAACCCTTCTTTGTTGGGTATGTAATTAATGATACTGTGAGATTAATTTATTGCTCCAAAATTAAGGGTTAATTATGGGCGCAAATAATGAGTGAAATGGATAAGCGAAGAGTTTGATCTGACACAGAATAAGCGAATAAATGTGAGAAATCTCAATTCACCCATGTTTGGTTACAGTTCAATCTATGTACAAAGAAAATATGGAACTGCTCAAAAGCAGATCATAGATCAATCCATCTGGAAAATTTTCAGGCGGCGAGATTTTTCGCCAGAAATCTCGATGCGGTTGACATCCTCCGCCACCTCTTCAAGCACAGCCTTGCCCTTCTCAGCAGTGGAGTTAACCCTCAAACACAGTGCCGTTTCGGTCCATTTGATGAAGTCAGCTTCGGCCAGAAATAAAAAAACAAAAAAAGAAATAACTTGATCTTTAACAATTAGAGAAAAGAAAAACTTTAAGCAATCTGCAAGTAGGCGCACAATCGGCCCCGTTTTGTTGGGTTGGCTTTCCCTACTAGGGGAGGATGGTGAAACCCATGTGTGTTACTAAAAGCCCAAATGGCTTTACCAGAAGCTCTTGCAATATAGAAGAAAGAATCTGGGGAAGAGCTGTCTATTTGTCCTGACTCGGTCAGTTATGTGGGCTTCAGGGAAATTTTTTTTATGAGACATGTGATAAATTTGTCACAGTTAAATATTAAGTTATTATTTTATAAAATTAATCTACATTAGTTTGTATTGTACAGATATGTTATATTAGAATATCTGAAATTTTTCTTTTTACTAATTTGGCTTTAAAGAGTTTTAAATAAATTACTATGATGTCCCCACTTATGATAATTGGTTAACATTTGTCAACTAATTGAATCACTTTTTGTCTATGTGCATGTGACAAATTTACCACATGTCTCGTAGAAGAAGAACCCGGGCTTCAAAAGTGTTGCAGTACTTCATGTGAAAGCAATTTTCGGAGATTGTTTGAGATGTTATAAGGTGGTTTTAGAATTTTTAATTTTTTTATGTGGGATAAATATATATTTTAACACACTTCTTTACATGTGACTTGATTTAAGAGAAATTACACATAAAAAATTAAACACACACACACATGGAACACGTGACATATTGAAAATGTGTGAAATATGACACATAAAAAATTGAATATGTGTATACCTAATTTTGAGATGGGTCACTAGGGGTAGAGGTACCTAGGTGCCAGTGGGGGCTACAGCCTCCACTGGTCTAGAATAACGTTAAAAATTTTATGTATTTTTTAAAAAAAAATTAAATATCTATTTATTTTTAGTTAAAAAAAATTAATTAGCCCTTACTATAAAAAAAATGTATTCATATAATTGAAAAATTATTTATTGTAGCCCCCACTGACCCAGAATAATATTAAAAAATTTATGTGTTTTTTCAAAAAAAAATTTAAATATCTATGTATTTTTAGTTAAAAAAATTAATTAATCCCTATTGAAAAAAAATATATACTCATATAATTAAAAAAATTATTTATTTTAGCCCTCACTGAGAAGATTTTTTTGCTCCGCCCCTATGGGTCACACTTGAAAATTTGAATACATGTAGACCGAATTTTTGAGATAAGTCACGCATGGAAAATTAAACACACGTGGGACACGTGATAGATTAAAGATGCGTAAAATATGACACACACAAAAGATTGAACACAAGTGAAACTGATTTAAGATATGTCGCACGCGGATAAATATGACTGAACCAAGGGCCCAACTCTGATATCATGTTAAGAATTATAGATTTTCATCTTAAAATCGATTGTTGTCAAGTAGAATAGCCCAAAATTTTATAAAGTGGTCTTAAAATTTTTAATTTTTTGATGTGAAACAAATGTATATTCTAATACTAATAGCAAAGTGGCCCATTTTGGTGATTACCCGCGGTGTGAATGGCCTATAAATGCAACTTCAATCCTCTCCAATCGTTATAAAATTATGAAACATATTTAGCTGTAATAATTATGCGTACAATAAAAATAAAATGATCTTAATAGTTTACCATCACCCTAATCATGAGTGGGCCTGAGAGATTCAAAACCCAAATGGTCTAGAGATTCGGCATTAACCACCCTATCACCTCCATAGGACATTGGAACAAAATCGGCTACAAGAAATAAAGAAAATCAAGTAAAATCGTAACACACACTAAAATTTGACCACAAAATAAAAAAGGAAATCCCAAGATGAAAATGGTGTCCAATACTGGTCAAAGAGAAATATCAGGTATTTTCTGTTACAACATAAAAATACTTGACAAGATCAAGAACAAAACATCTGGTTAGATTGGTCATGCAATATACAGATACAAAATGCAATTTGCGCAGGATGATTTATGAAAATCAATCTAAAATATAAAATTCTTTTTAATTTTTCAAATACTTGAAAATGTCTTAAGGCCAATTCTTTGGGAATTTGACATGATCCACGCGGGTTCGGTGGTGTACAACGAAGACCATTTCTGAATCCAACTCCATTGGTAATTAGTGGCAGACAGTGAGCTTAAAGAGTAGGGACGTTGTGTAGCCTTACAAGCCCAATTCAGAGGCTTAAAGAGATATGGTAAAAATTATAGTCCATACAAATGAAGAAACTCAATCTATATAAAAATTTAAGCCTTAATTACTCAATAATTGAGTGAGATAATCAAATATTATCATATTATAATTAAAAATTTTAAATTCAATCCACGACTTTTACCTATGTTGTACCAATAATGACATCCAAGCTTTAATCAAATACTATGGTCTTGTTTGAAATGTTTTCAAAACAGTATTCTTTTTTATTTTTCTAAAAAAAATAAAAGAACTTGTCTCACATAAATTATTTTTCACCATTATATGCTTTCAAGAACAAAAAAATCTCCAACCATATTTTCAAATACTTGTCTCAAATTATTTCTCGCCATCCAATTAGCAACTTGGTTACCTGTCTTATTTATATGCTGAAATGTATAATGTCGGAATTTAGTTGCAATCAAGAGAATCTCATCAACCATAGTCTTGATAGTCCAGGGTGCATAGTGATTTAATTGCTTCGAGGACAGTCAATACATCATTTTAAAAAATGATGTAGCCAATGGCTAAATCTTAATAGCACTTCAAAATGTAAGAACCACAAACCAGAATAAATATAAAACTTCTTTATCTCAATATGCTTCTTGACTTATGAAAATGATGAAAATAATGAATGAATCCATTTGGGCTGGCAGAACTCACCGCCATTTAAAAAGGCATGAAAAGAGCAACTGAAATGGACATTAGTCACGTGTGTATCGAGATAGATTCACAATTAATGTTGCATCTCTTGAAATGTCATACTAATAAGCACACTTCTATGAAGCTGATGGTGAATAAATGCAAGCAAATTCTTGCATTAAATAGCAACTTTATGAACAACATATCTATCATGACACTAATGTCTATGTAGATTGGATTGCTAATTTTGCTTTTAATCATCCCATGGACATACATGAACTGAATCAACTTCCGAATATGTTGATATCTCTCCTAGATTAAGATAAAAGAGGTGAAATATCCATTCGATGAAGTTTATAATTAATCGGCCTTTGGCCTCTATTAAAAACAAAAAAAAAAAAAAAAAGTTGGTACCTATTCAAACAGGTACATGCAAGTTCTGTTTAAAACCAACAAAAGACGGTTGAGATAAAACTGTCTGATAAGCAGCAAGCTAATGCCAAAAATGTGGAGGCTGTGATGGATATTTCTTTGAGCAATCAAACCGGGTAATTAGATCCAACCTGTATCTTGGTGGGGCAACCTGAGGGCATCTTTAATGGAGTCTTCAATGTAAAATTTTCATAATCTAGGTATTTTCAGAGACTCCGGTCTCTAAAAATAATATTATTTATGGCAAAAGTACGTGAGGTCCACTACTTTTAGTTTAAAATATTCTCCTAAAAAATATTTTTTAAATTTTTTAATGTTTGATAATATTAAAAAATTAGTTAATCGAAAAATATTTTTTAATAAAAAATAGTGGGTTACTTTTTGGAGATTTTTTAGTATTTGATAATATTAAAAAATTGGTCAATTAAAAAATATTTTCCGGTAAAAAGGGCTACTTTTTGAAAAAATTTCGGTGTTTGGTAATATCAGAAAATTGGTCAACTGAAAAATATTTTCCAGTTAAAAATGACGGTTAATTCAAATTTTGAAAAAATATTTTCATGTTATTTGGGAGAGGAAAAACATTTTTCGGATCTTAATCATCCCTATTTTATGTGTATATATATATATTTTTTTATAAATTTCATGTCAAAATATTTTTATTGTATATTCAAACACTAAAAAATATTTTTCAGTATTATATTTTCTAAGAAAACATTTTTTCTTAATAAGTTATTTTACGGCAAACAAACGGAGCTCCTACAAATATTTTTTTACAAATAAATTATTTTACGATAAATAAACGGAGAAATATTTTTCACTGAAAATATTTTTTATAACTAAATTTTTTTTGACAAACAGACGGAGCACAGAAGAACGTAAGACACTTTGATCTCCAAGGGTCTGTTTGGAATGCTTCTCAAAAACAATTTTTTAGTTTTTAAAAACAAAAAAATCAAAAAAATTATTTGGATGGGATTGCTTTTGAAAAGTGTTCTCAAAAACTATTCACAAAAATCAATTTTTAAAAACCAAAAACACAAAACTCTTAAAACATGTTTTTGAGAGTGTTGAAAACAAAAACTCTCAAAAACACGGAAAAGGCTTTTCATTAATGGTGTTTTTGTAAATAAGACCAACTCCAATGGCAAAGCTCAAAAGCAATTTTACAAAATATCTCTCTCCTTTCTTTCTTCTTTCTTCACCCGCAAATCCTTACCAACAACAAAACAACTCCACGCCCACTTCACCACCACTGGTGAACAAAGCAACTCCACGCCCAAATCCTTACCGACAACAAAGCACCTGTTCGATCAAATGCCTCCATGAAAACTACACAATGACTTCAAGCTTTCTCTTCTTCTTCGGAAAAATCATTTTTTTCTCTCTCTCTCTACCTATACATACACCTATACACACGCCTATATGTATGTATATATTCGATTTTTGTATAGAATTTTTGGCGTATAAACTCGATAGCTTGAAGATTTTAAAGCGAAATTTTTGTTTAATTTTTTGAGAAATTGAATCCGAGCTTGTGCATGTAATGAGAGTCTTCGATTTTTTACTTTTTTATTTTTGAGTGAATTTGGAGGACATTTGGAGTACAAAATTGATAAAGGTGCAGCACAGTGAAGTAATTGTTAGGAAATTTTTAAGTGCCTTTCATATTTTGGACCATTTTTTTTTAAATTTAAATCTCTGAAAACAAATAAGGTTATGAAAATTCCTGAATTATACAATTTATTTGATTATAACTGTATCTTCAAATAAAAATTATTAAATCTTCTTTATAACGTAATATTATAGTTTGAACCAAATCTACTTTTTCCCCTTGATCATCTTGTGCTAGTTTTTTAAGAATGCATATATGCATACAATGCACATAAAATTTACAAAGTAGAAAAGTAGAAAGCCAATACAATATATTTTTGAAGATATCAACAAAACAAATAGTTTAGACAAATATTCCACACATATAAGTGGGAGGACAATTACATCCGGGACAAATTTAAAATGTTTAAATCTAAATTCTTTTACATACTTCATATAAAAGATGATTCAAAATTCAAAAACCACACCTGAATATATATATTTTCACTTTGTTCAATTGATAGCATAAATGTTAAGATGCATTATACGCAAGAGAATTGCATTCATTAAATCCGACACAGAAGAGAAGCAATATTGATCTCCTACCTCAAA
Source organism: Ehretia macrophylla (assembly GCA_037974665.1). Classification (NCBI taxonomy): domain Eukaryota; kingdom Viridiplantae; phylum Streptophyta; class Magnoliopsida; order Boraginales; family Ehretiaceae; genus Ehretia; species Ehretia macrophylla. The sequence goes on from CM075766.1 coordinate 55,225,560, forward strand.
ACAAAGCGAATTGATATCAGAGTACCAAAGTTGTGAGACACTGTAACACATGTTAATTACCCACAATCTCTTTGAATTTAACGATGGAATCCAACGCACGCTCGAAATCATTATCTTCCAAGGCCAATGTGAAGCGACAGAAACCAGGGATTCCCGTCCATGAAGCGCTGTTGATGCATAAACCGGTGCTTCTGAGCATGGCTTCCCTGATATTTGACTCATCAAGCTTGGCTTCCCAAGTTGCGGAGTCTTTGTTGATCTTAATGGTCTTTCCGAGGTAGCCAGATGGCTTTGCCACCATTGACACGCCTGCCTGAGCTTCGAGCACCTCCCAGCCACATTTTTCAAGGGTCTGAGAAACGTAGATAACAAAAGCATGGACACATTGCGTCAAATAAAAGTCAAGGACAGCTCGGCCTTTCTTCATGACAAAACATACTCGGAAGCAACAACAGAAAAATACAATATAAAAGATCTACACTTGACTATGTCAACGATTTCAAGATTTAATTCCATGTTTGAGCCTTTAGCAGCTAACAAGCATTTGGCCCATACCGATTAACTATTATAGTCAGAAAATAACTAGTTTGATATCATTTTTGAGCTGTAATAACAACCTCACTTCAACGCTATAGATAAGAAAATTTAAAACGACATAGCGTTGAGATACCAGTTTGAGCTAATGCAAGCAAAAAGTAACACAAATTAAGGAAACAAAAAGAAAGAATTGTGTCTGGAACAGACAGCTTCTACAGAGAATTCTTACCTCTTTCAGACGCTTACATCTACTTCCCAAGAGTTTTTCCTGCTCCGAGACAGCACCCGTAAAGTCTCCTGCCTTCTGCTCTCTGGCGTCCAACAGTTTCTTCACAGTATACTTTATAGTGCTATGAGGTTTGTTCAAACCAGAAAAGCTATGAAATGCATCCACCAGAGAAGAATCGTTTAACAGCAGAAATCCGAAAGTAAGTCCTCCAGTAAGCATCTTCAGAAACAAGCCACCAAGCAAAGAAATGCAGAAAGATGGGTTGCTAGAAGGAGTGAGTTCTGCTAAAGTGGCCCCTAGGTCCAAGCCACCCCATCCCTTAGGGTTAAATTCCACTCCTGAGAATGAAGTATCGATTAAGACTCTTGCCCCAAACTTTGCACAGACAGATAATACCTTTTGCATTTCTTCATTGCTGTAAAGCAAACCAGTGGGATTGACAGTTGGTCCAGAAATATATATCCAGGGTTTCTTCACTGTCTCCAATACTCCACAAAGAGTTTTTTCTGTTAACTTAAACCCGTCTTCAGCACTAGTAGGGATAGTGATGATATTTGCTTTCAAAAATTTCGCAGCAGACACATAGTTCCCATTCGAGCCAACAGGGAAACAAAAAGTTCCACCTTCTTGGATGCAGCAGAGGACCAGCTTATTGAAATGAGCTAGAGGACGATCTGCATTATATACTCTGTCTTAGTATCTGTTGGGACACCATAAGAGCTCCTGACAAATTGTCTAATGCTACTTGTTACATCAATCTCAGACTTGGAAATGTTCTGCCTTGCGAAACTCTCAAAGACAGCAGCCTTGGCCGGAGTTGGTATAGGCAAAATGCTTTGGTCCACGTCCATGTGAATCACAGTGCTGTCTGCCTCATTAATAGATAACTCAGCCTGACTAAGGACTGGTATGGCGGAACTTGAAAAGCCAATCATTTCATTTGGTCTTGCCTTCTCTCCTCCTCTCTGAAGAAGAAATTCAAAGAATCAAATAAGCAGAACATGTTATCAAGATGCTATTGGATAGGTTTCCCGGAAGAATCCAAAACAAACTAACTACTTTTCAAGTTTTGAAGTGTAAAAATATTAGTGGCAATTCAAAGAAAATTTATCTTCTATATTGTAGAGAGAAGTAGACCAATCAGTGATCTTGCAATCCTATGAGTCATGAATGCTCTTCTCTAAGGTGCCCCAATCCAAGAGGTTGCAACTGGGAAGTCCATGTAGACCGTTATATGTTATATGTATACTACATATATTGCATGACTCAGACAGCAGATAAGCCTCCTCTCAGAACTACCATGGAAGAAAATGGAAACGGCACCCTCAGAAGCTACTTAATGAAGTAACTACACTAGCTCTCTTTATTTTACTGTCATGTGTATTATGATTAAAGATTTTATCCATGAATATTCCATCCGTTGGGTAATCAATTATCTTGAAACACAAAATACTTTGAATCACTGTCCTTGCACGAGCAAATTCTTTTGGGGTACATAAACATGCAGACCACCCTATAGCCTGGTGATTAGCATTCCATTTATCAAAAGGAAAAAAGTTTTAATCATCAGTACACGGTTTGGTTTTAAAAGGCTTAATAAATAAGGATGCTACACGTGGCCCGTGGGTATAACTTTCTACATAAAACATAAGTCGTGTGTAGTTATACATGTGTCTAAAGATTATTCATGTAGACAAATAAGTATATGCATCTTTCTCTGTTCCGTAAATCTTTATATTTATATCTGATTCTCTATATGTCAAGAGATATATGCCCATAGTTAGGTATTTCAAAGGCTTTTCGAGAAGATATTCGTAATCATGTTTATAAGTGGTCACCACTAAAATATTTGAGTGGTTGCATTTATACGGATAATGGCTTGCACCAAGAAATCAATTCACCATATTTATGGAAAAGATGGTTAATTTCTAAAAGACGCTTATGGATTTATGCAGTTTTTCCATCACCAACAACAAAGGTCCAGAAAATATTTACACCAAATCAAAGAGAAGAGATACTCAAAATTGGGGCCGGGGACAAATGTCAGTTTTGTGCGAAAAGATTTCAAACATTAAGTTTCAAAAGATTTGGCACTTCAAGACCTCTCATGAGCTTAGCACCACAGAGTAATGTGTCCCTACATTGACAGCAAATAAAGAAACAGAATAAGATACACGAACCTCTGCAAGTGGATGTCGATCAGCAAGCTGAAAGGCCAACAGCTCATGGAAAAGACAACCATAGTAGTATTGACTAATCAGAGCAGTGTTTCCTTGTAACAGTTCCACCGTCTTTGATAATGCCTTTAAAATAGTTTCCTCCTCTGATATCACATAAGCTACTTCCAAATCTGAATAAACCTGGCAAAATGAATTGGATGGATATTGTTTCGTAAATACACACCTATGACAAACATAGGACTAAACTGACAGAATGGGATATATGAACCTTCCTAAGGACTCTGTAATTAATGTACTGAAAGACGAATCTTAAATCAAGCAAAACATAAGTTCCCTCGTTCATATTTTAAAGATTGTACCTGATTTTTGAGTAAGCCACAAACAATCGTGGCATGTGAGGGAAGAGGATTTCCAGCAAGGTACTTTAGAACTCCATTAGAACTGGGGAGACTAGACAACTCAAACTGGTCTGATATGTCTAAAAATAATCGGGATCCAATTTCTCTTGTAGTATCTAAAAGGTACTCAAAAGCAGAGCTAGTGACTGACTCAAACTGAGCCATTCCGGTAACTACGACCTGCGGCTTCAACTTCTTTATCAGCTCCACCATCAAATCTGACTGGCGTGGAGCTTCAATGACAGTGATTGTGTCCGCTGTATCATTATTAGCTTCTTTACCCTGCAATAAGAGCCAAATAGGTAATTAATAATTTCACTACACAGACTTCAAAACGCAATAAACATATAATTATCTTATAATTTCCCTTAAAGTCTGGTGACATTGATCAACATGGAGTTTCCATGATATCATTGAACAAAATGGTGACACTGATAAATAGAAACTGAAACTGAAACTGAAATGTCAATCACTGTTAGATAAATTGGAATTATCTATAAAAACCAGGAAATATTGTGGAGAAAAGAGGGTGCTGATGATATTCCATGCAAATCAGGCATTCCTAAATCCTAACTGAAGTACCGAACTAGGACGATTGTTACAAGTATCACTCTCCGCAATCACACAAATCATAGAGCGTCCATTAACATCCAGGCAGACCCGCACATACAGATAAATATATCTTTTGTGCAGTACCTATAACGTTTTGTAGATGCTCTCTCCTTATTTATCAATGTCTTCCTATTTAGATGCTACATGCAAATTATCAAAAAAATTCATTACAAATTTGCATTGATGATGTACAAGAAGTATTAGTAAAAGATATGATATTTTGAAAGACTGACTAAAGAGAAAAACAATAAATGAATAGACAGGGACTTCACAAGCTCCATACCTCAATGTCCAATGATGTCAACCATCGCCGAGGAAGGTGTCGAGTTAGACGTTCATCGACAATTGCAAGACGTGGAGAAAACAATCGAATAATATTTTCAATTGCCACGGCCCTTGAAGGAAATACAACAACATTCTTCCCCAAAACAACAACAGAAAAGGATAAAAAGATGAGTATGTAAATTTGTAAAGCAGCTTATATAACTAGAAATCTCATGCTTAATCATGAGAGGAAAAAAATCCCAATAGCAGAACTTGGAAGACTTTTCAGGATATAATCACGAGGCTCAACTGATGCATCTTATGACACATAACAGCGTATCTTTTACAAAGTGTAAAACATGTATAATTACTACAACAAATTATTTGCTACATAACTTACTAAAAATATGTACTAGTTATCAAGCTTGGAGATTTGAACTGAAGGAAAAATCCACATGGTAACTTGTCAAGTATTCATATCTTATTTGAGTTAGATTCATCCACTACACGCATAATGCATTAGCATGAGATTGAGGAATTGAGCAGCTACGCCTCTTTCAGGAGAGAAAGGCAGGCAAAACTATGTCAACGAACTATTTCAACGACAAAGATAACCATTTTCCTGTGTACAACGAATCCCATTTGCCAAATTACTTAGCATCCAGATCTAATTTATGGACTACAAGCATTGCATGTTATTGCCACTTGGCTGCATACTTGGTTAAGCCTCACTCAGTTAGAAACACGACTCACTATTAAAAGTGACTGATTATGCTGGTCTAGAATTCCTAAACCGTTGTTTAGAACATGGCTATGCTCTACAGTATCTGGGTCATACAAATGTAATGTAAAAGCAGGGTAGATTGAATCTCGAAAGTAAAGAAACTCAAGCTTAAATTCTTCTTACATCTGCAGTAAGTGGTATGTGATGGTATGTTTTCATAAAGCCTGCTATGAGATCACGAAATCGTCTGCTTCCAGCTGGTGGCTCATATGGGAAATAAGCATTCTCTTTCAGAACACTGGCAAGAAAAGCTAAAAACGGGATCTTCTCATCAGCAACAGAATCATCTTCAAAGTACAGATCCAAAGAACTGCTTATGTCGTGGAACCCATTTTTGAGAAACTCAAAAATCTTCTTGACCTGTCAATATAGCTGAATCAGTGACTCTCTTGTTTCCTCAAGATATACTTAGACATATGATGCTTGTCTGTCTGATAGATATTATACCTGATTTGGTTGTCGGAGTTGACAACTGTAAACTGATAAAGCATGAGAAATGCGACCGCCAGCTTTGCCGTAAGCCCATGCTGTTCGTGCACAAATCGGCTGGTCTCCAACAAGTCCCATGAAAAACTCAAAACGGTGTGGACTATTCTTTTCAATTTCAACCAAAGCTGAAATATCTGTGTCAGCAGCCTGCAAGAACAAGACTTCAGGAAGTCTGCGTTTTCTCTTAAAAGATAATACAGTTTGACCATATTTACATGTATGCACCTGAAGAACTTTAGTCTGCCAAAGCTTGGTAACACAGAGACCTCGGCGCTCAAATAGTCGCTGACAAACAGCTTGTCCAGGACGGCCTCCCATATTGAAGATCATAATTCCCATGGGTTTAATGACCTCAATTCCCTCCTCAACAGCCCTAGCAATCAGTCCCAGTCCAAACTGGTCCTCCACAAAACCCTACATGGGAGACAGAAAAGACTTAGGAGACCATGAGCAGAACTTTTCTCCAGTCAGAAGCAAGGGAGTCACTGGCTGCTGCATGTATGTTTAAGAAAGGATAACATGTTCATATTTAGATACATCACCCACGGTACCAAAAAATGCCAAGATGTTGGAATCAAACACATATATAGGAAACTGAGCCAGCAAACTTTCAATACATTGGAAAGGCTAATGCGACCTCAAGAATTGTTGATTTGCAAGATGCTACAGCACCTTAGCATTTAGATGGAACAAATAAATGTTATAGGACCGATAAGCCATATACAGTTATATCCCTATGAATAATTGGAATAGCAAGCATGGATAGTCGTTTATAAATATCCAATCAAGTTTTCTTGGTGGACCACCAAAAGTTTAATGCATTTATTGTTTGCCTTAAACATTTAACTTTCCCCTCTTTAGAGAATAAAATTTCCCATGGCCAGCATATGAAATCATGGGTAACTCCAACTGATACCAATTGGTTTAGCGCTGGAAATGTTTCTTATAGCCCTCTAAGAAGTTAAATCTACGAAATTGGATAACACAGTAAATATATACCAAGGGTCCTTTCTTTTCAGGGAATGGAGGGTGATGTGAAGGAAGGTATTACTAGATTGTATATACAGTTTGAATCATAAACTACTGTATAACCTTTATGTGATTATTTTCTTAATTCATTTTCATAATTACTGAGGCAAGATTTTTGTCACAATTTCCATAGGATCATAACTGAGAATACATCTTGATGTCAAAAGCAGAAGATTCCAGAGTATCTGTGTAAGACAATGAGATTCTGAATAAAATCTGTCAAATAATAGGTTTTACTGAATTTCAAATGATCTTGTAGCACATAGCAAACTATATCAAGCATCTGTTTCCAAATACAGTTTCATTTCCTTTTGAACATTCAAAGTATCTTAAAAACTAAGCACACAAGCCTTCCGATCCAAACATGCAAATGCAGGGCAAATTGCAATTCACAAAGTAAGGTCAATAACAGTTATCATCTCACCAACCTGGAGTGCACAGTAATTGCTCAAGTCATATAGAAATTCTTCGCTTGCATTCTCAGTAATCATCTTAGACATTGCATCTGGATTAGGGTTAAGAATCTGTATTTCCAACATGGAAGATCAGTACATAGTAATAAAACTAGCTGCCTCACTTTTCGAAGAAACACAGACAAAAAGATTCACTCGTGAAGATTAATTGGGAACTTAGAATGATTGAAAATGATACCTGTGGTATACATCCAACAATTCTTTCAAGTTCTATGTGATGATCTCTGCAGTAAGCTAGCAGGTCAGATTCATGAAACTCTACCCTATCAAGTAAAGTTTTCTTCTCCTCGTCATAAATTGGTTCACCATTGTCATCCAAAGCATTTAAATATAGATTTATCCAAGAAACCTTTACTGCTCGTGGATTTATATCAAGCCCATATACCTGTACAAAATAGCAATTGCCAACATCAAATATCTCCATATTTGATGTAGAAAGTTGACGTACAAAATTAGAAACTGTGAAGTAAGACAATTCCGCCATGCGCAAACATTAATAGACAGAGAAAACAATGCGCAGACCTTCAAAGGCAACCACTTATCAGCAATGGCAATGGATATCCATCCATTTCCACAACCTAGCTCAGCAACTGTCCTGTCCTTGAAGATGGAGTCTGGGTGTCTATTTAATCCCTCGTAAAAAGTAAATGACCAGTTCTCAGGAATAAAGATACTAGGTATTATTATCATAGTCAGTTTCTTTCTTTTCTGAAAACCTGCAAACAGCGAAGGAAAATGTCAAACCAGTAATTGCAACCAAGAAGGAAATAAAATAAATATAAAGAAAAAATCATACTAGTGAACAGTATTTAAACAAGCCTCCTCAAGCTGCAAAAAATTCAAAGGCATTGCATGTGCTTCTTCAGCTCTCCGTTTTTGAAAAGAACATATTAGGATATCAAGGACTATGGACAGATTGGTCTACACTGAAGCGCCAAAAGGGCTTCGGCAAAAATGCTGACTAGGATTGGAGTAGTTTAAGATGGCCGCGAGTAACACTCTTATAAATCATAGACATTATTAGAATAGTACAGTACCATTGTCTGAAAAACGCTGACCAGGATTGGAAAACATAGAGGCCCAGGTCCTTGAAGCACTAAATTCAAGATAACAGTTAGCCAGTTCTTATAAATCATATGCGTTATTAGATTATTACAGCATTACATTATTTAAGGTGCAATTTAAGCAAAACACTGTATATTGCACTTCACCGATAAAACTAAATTCAAACGTGTAATATCTCACAGAAAAATTAAAAAAAAAAAAGCGTCATTTTTGGATTTCTAACAATAATTTCAACAATAATAACAAAAATATCATCATCAAAATAATAATGACAATATTTGCAATAACAATAAGGGGTAAGGTGTTGTATGCTCATTGCTCCCGCTATGCGCAGTGTGGCACTTTAGAGTCAATTTACGGTTAAATTTTAGTTAAATACTATTATCATAACTCGAAAATCTCCGCAACGATGATAATTACGGAATTAATAGAAACCTCACTAAGCACATAAATAGACTAACATTAACCTTTTCTTCATCTACATTATACGCTTTGTAATATTAACTACACACACATACACACATATACATATATATATATATATTACCTTGGTATTGTTCGAGAAAAATATCTTGAATTTGGAAATGGTAAGTTTGGAGGCATTTGTCGATGGCTTCTTTAGTGCTGAATCGTTTCTGGAGATCCGATAAAAAGAGCCGAGTCTCCTTTCGGGTCTTCGGATCCTCGAGCCGCTCCAGCAGTGATCGCAACTCAGCGTAGGCCGCGTCGCCGGAAGGTTGGCATTTCTTCAGGAACTCGTCTACTGATCCACACGAACCTTTCGCCGCCATTATTATATAATATTGTGTATATGTTAAGTGTATGTATAGAGAGAGAAAGAGAGCAAGTTATTTGGAGCGAGAGAATTGGTTACAGAGTGCTGAAGAAGAGGGAACAGAAGCTCCTAGCTATATACGATACTGTGTGTGTGTGTGTTAAGTGTGTAAAGAATTTAAGGAAATAAGATAAAAGAAGAAGAAAATATTTTAATTAACAAGCTGGTTACGTGCAGCGGGAAGGTATTATCCTCGTTAGTCTAATGAAATTTACGGTTTTGTGTCTGGAATATTTGGGTGAAATAATTAGATGATAATTTGTTGTAATTAAAATTTTAAATTATAATTATAATTTTGACCTATATTATAACATACATTATCTGAATTGCCTAATAATAGTGAGACAAATCATATGGCGAGGGTATTAATGTTCTTATTAAATGTTAAAAACTCATGTATTTGTTTACTTAAAATTTAATGTCACGTTACATATTCATATGTAAAATTGAAAATCACAAGCGAGATAAAAGCTTGAAAAATAATTATGATGGAGTATATTCTAAATAATATTTGAATACATACTATCAATGTAAAGATCATATTACTTATCATGTTTTTATCAATATAAAACTTCACATGGCAGGCCATGTATAAAATTATAGAAAAAGAAATTTAGTATTGGAAACGGATTTGATGTAATGGGTGCTTATGGGGCGGTATTAAATTAAACATAAAACATGATGTTTGTAAAAATAAAAAACAAAAAACAAAACAAAATAGAATCTTTTGTGAAGTCAATATTTAATGGTTTCCAGTGATACAGAAATAAATAATATCGATCACAATTGATAAACCAAACGACATCTAATACAACTAAAAAAGAAAAAAAATGAAAACCTTAACCACATTATATATTATTTAAAGAAAACAAATGTCATAGAGTAATAAAACCAAATTGTTCACAACACGATAGATAAAAAGAAAGACAAAAAAGGAAAAGAAATTTAAAATCATTATGTTGTTTTAAAAAACAATTTACATATAATATATGTTATAAAATCAAATTGTACGTAAAAAGGAAGAAGAAAAAAAAAAAAAATGAGCCCATGTTGAGAATACTAAAAAGGTATGGGATGCTTATAAAGGTCTATATAGCTAGGCCAGAAAGAATAAAGTTATGACTTTAATAAAGTAATAAATTCTTAATTTTTTGTTGTCATAATGTTACTTAGTAGAGCACAAATGATTGAGAAAAAAGAAATAAAATTTATTATGTTATTTAAGTAAACAAGAAGTATGATTGCCATGCGATGTAGGGTATATGTTCTTAGTGATGGCAAATTGTGCGGTCATACAAGTTAAGCCAACTAACGTTTATTAGATTTAACACTTTTAGACACATTTTATCATCCTTATTAGGGATGGTAATAGATACGAATTTTGTAAATATTTATTTTAAATTTAAAAAAAGAGATAGAAGCGACAATAATAATAAAAGAAAGGAAAGTTACTTAGCAAAAAAAAAAAGGAGGAAAGACACAATAGAAGATGAAGTATTTGACATCTCTAATTGTAGTCAATTTTTTCTATTATAATTAGAGAGAATTTTCTATTATAATTAGAGAGAAATACTATAATAATTTTAGTATTTTAACTATGATTTTTTTTTTAAATATGTGTTCTCTTTTAAATTGTCACATCTTGTAATATATGTGTTTTTTTAGTGAGATTACTAATGTTTCTTAGGCTTCGTTTGTTTGTCGTAAAATATTTTTTCGAAAAATATTTTTCGGATTTTATAATGTTTGGTAATATAGAAAAATTGATCAACTGTAAAATATTTTTCCGTAAAAAATTACGGTTGTTTTTACTTAATTTTACGGTGTTTGGTAACACTGAAAAATTGATAAATAGTAAAATATTTTCCCATTAACAATTACGGTTAGTACAAAATTATATAAAATATTTTCATTTCTTTTGAAAAAAAAAATATTTTATGAAACTCATAGTACATCCAAACACTACAAAATATTTTTTAATATTTTATTTTTTTAAAAAATATTTTTTTATAAATAAATTATTTTACGGCAAACAAACAGAACCTCATAAAATTTTTTATTTTTTTTAAAAATATTTTATACAAATAAATTATTTTACGGCAAACAAACAAAGCTTTATTGGACTTGGAACTCGGACCCATCAGCTATCCCATGCATCTATGTTATGTGCGTAGGATTGCGTGCATGGCAGTTGTCTTAATATGGAAGCTGTCATATCTATTTCATTTTCCGAAGATGGAAAAAAATTTCGTCTGATATTTGAAAGGTCCGACAAATAGACTATACAATATCCTTATGTAACCAATCAAAAATTTTCCTTAACAACTTGCAACGTTTTCGAACTGCCGATTCTGAATAAACACGATAATAACACATGTCATTATACATGTGCATTTTGGTGGGGTGCATTGTCTTTTTTTTGTGGGTCTCTTCGTCTTTTGTGCATTTGTTAGGATGAAAGAAAATGATACAAATAGTGTTTATTATTTTTTAACAATTTTAAATCCGTCTCTATTATTTAAAATTAATTAATTTAATTTTTATTATTTAAAAAAATTGTCTATATTATTTAAAATTAATTAATTTAGTATTTATTATTTTTTTAAAAAAATTAATTTAATCCATATTATTTTTATAAAAAAATTAAATTAGTCCTCAACGTTCAAAAAAAATTATGACTAAACTGAAATTTTTTTGAAAATAATAAAGACTAAATTAGCTAATTTTGAACAATAGGAACGAATTTAAATTTTTTTAAAAAATAATAATGACTAAATTGATTAATTTTAAACAATATAGATAAATTTAAAATTTTAGAGAAATAATAAAGACCATTTGTGCAATTTTTCCTAAGAATAATCCAAAAATTAGGCCCATCACAAGCATTGGTTCGAGATAAATAATTTTTGTTTCTCTGCTTCCTTTTTTGGATTCCTTTCCATTTCCTTTCGGGGAGTGGATATTCTTTTATGCCTGTTAAGTTATAGATGAATATTTATTTTATGTTGAACAAGAGTTTGACTATTTACCATATTTTGGAAATTCACAATTTAAAATTGGCAGGCATATATTGGAAAACTCTAATTAATTTATAAAAATGTATAAAATTTTGTAGGAAATATTTTTCTTTTCGATTGTTAAATCTTCATTCTATATATAGAGATCAAATACAAGAGTTACCTATTCATCAAGATGCAAAATCAATAGCTAACGAGGAGACAAGATTAATGGGTACATGGTAAGCCAATGTGATCGCAGATTTCCAACACATGATTTGATTAATTAGACTATAGGCGAGCCAAATTTAACGTATCACAAAATATTTACCTTTTCTATTGTTATCTAATTTTCTAATCAGCTGAAATATTTTGTAAGGATTTTTCTTACCATAGAGAACATTAAAATAAAGACATAATGGACCCATAACCTTATTTTATATGACTCAGGTTCATGCATATAAGATCATGGGAACACTTTCTCTGAAAGCTAGCTAATAATAATCGACCCCAAGGACCAAATTATTATCCAACTTGTAATAATTTAAATCATTTAAATAATCTAAAATTAAAATATTTTGTAGGCCCAACCTCCATCAATGACAGTAGTAACATGACCCAATCAAAGCAAACAAAATCTTAAGTTACCAGATTCATTTCAGTAGGAAAATAACTTACGAACACGGCCCTTTTTGAATGGTTAAATTTAATGTTTTTAGACGGTCACACGTATTATTATTAATGAGACTCATATATTTTTTGTGCACCTTATAAATACTTTTTAAGTGCATCTAAAAATATTATTTTCATTAAATTACATATTTAATTCTTTAAAAAAAAAATTATACTTAGACCAATGACTAACGATTAACGATCTACTTGTCTATTAATGAATTGAATCGTCGGACGGCCAAAAATAAACTCTCCCTTTTTTAGTTGATCATGAGAGTTCCGAACTCTGGTAGCCGCCAGACATATGCGGGGGACAAAATTGTAACTCTTTTCCAGCTGTTTGAGACCAAATATTTATTTACTGGCCTCAAGTTGATGCAATCATATTGTTCTAACCACTTTGGTTGGTCAATTAGGCACGAACATGCTGAACATCATTGCTCGTTCTAATGATTAGATAGAACAGCCCCCACGTTAAGAGATAGATAGTTAATGTGTTGTGTATTGGCTCATAGATCATAGAAGGCTGATAAATGACGTTGTCTCAACTTTAACTGAAAAAGGGTCACCTTAATCCAAATCCTTTTGAGGAAATACTAATTAATCTCTAGGTTCTAAGTAAATTGAGGTTTGAAATTGAAACTAATATAAAAAGGGCAATAAAGGTAATCAAACCTAATGGGATATATATATGGTGATGTGTCAGCTATAATACAAAGTATATAAATTTTGTACCAAGTTAAGGTGAATCTAAATATATTTTTATTTAAGACAACTTCTTTGTTATAAAAAATAAAATAAGAAGTGAAACTTAGTGACAACAACTGCATGAGAAAGTTGTTACTAGAACTTTAGTCCAGTGATAAGAAGTATTCACGATATTAATTCTCCTTGATTACATTCTTACTATGTGTTGTACGGACTTAAACCTCCCTTAAATCCAAAAAAAAAAAAAATTGCATGAGAAAGCTTATTGGGAATGAACTTCTGTGGCCTTAGACCTTCCTTAAATTTAAAAAAAAAAAAAATTTGCATGAGAAAGCTTATTCAGAATGAACTTTTGTTTTTCTGGAAAATATAATACTGAAAATTTTGTAACCTTATACCTTCCTTAAATCTAAATAAATAAAAAACTGCATGAGAAAGCTTATTGGTAATGAACTTTTGTTTTATTGAAAAACAGAATACTGAAAAATATTTTATGGTATTTGAATATATAGTAAAAAATATTTTTTGATATGAAATTTTATAAAAAAATTATACACATATATGGCAGAGGGCGGAAGGAAGGGAGGGAGGGAGGGTGGATGGGTGGGGGTAGGGGGAAGGGGAAATAGGGAAGGGCGAAGGGGCTAGGGGTTGGGTGAGATGGGGTTCAAGTAGGTGAGTTATATAAAATATTTTTTCTCTCAAAGGATAAAAAAAATATTTTTAATTTTTTTGAACTAAAAATTTTTTTTAATTGAAAAATATATTCTGATTGACTAAATTTTTTGTATTACTAAACATAAAAAAATTCAAAAAATATGTTACAGGATAATATTTTATTGCAAACAAATGGAGCCATACTCCCAAGAAGCTTACTCCCGCATACCCAATAGGCCAGCATGTATTGGATCGGGCTGAGTTGCAAATAGTCAACAGCTCAATAGTGATATTGAAAAGAAAAAGAAAAAGAAAAAGAAAAAGAAAAAGAAAAAATAGTGATATTGAAAGAGAAAGTGATCTCCCAAAATTTTTGAAGCTTACACCCATCATCGAAACCAGGTAACTTTTCAACAATTCAACATTTTAACACCATGTTTTAATTTATCATGTAAAACTTTTACTCTTTCCTTTTAATGTGAATGCTAAACTTACAATTTATTTATCTATTTTAACTACCTTACGGTTTGACTTTGAAAATGCATGTACTAGATTGGATGAGTTTTGTTGTTGATGTGAAATAGATTCACTTTTGCTTTTATTTTATTTAAGTTCATATTATCTGGAAATTTTATGGATCAGGGTAAGAATTTGTTTTGCCTCCCTTTTGATTCAAAGAGAGATGTATCCATAGCCGTGAGACTCAAGTTCGAAACCTCTCACAAAACAATACAAGTGCCATGCTGTTAGACCAAAAGTTGTTTGGCAATCAGGGTAAGAATTTAATCTAGGAAGTTTGGCTAATTTTGCTTAAAGCTTAAGCTGGCATACGAAGCTCTCGCTATGGATGGGTTTGGGGAAGGATCAGTTTGAGGCCTATTATATGCAATCTTACCTTATGTTTTTACGAGTCTTGAATTGTTGATGGTGATAACTTCACAATTACATGAAGTCTCTCCCCTTTGGTCAAATTTGCTTAAAAATAGTTACAGAACTTGAACATAAAACGTGTTTTATTGACTCGATTATATACTACCCCAGGATTTTCAGAACAGTTCTGAGGGTTTGTTAAGCCTGCAAATTATGAATTGTTCCTCATCAGCTATCATGGATACTCTTAGTATGATCATTACATAATTCAAGAACATCAGCTGTTTTGGGCAGCTCTTGGAAAATGAAAAGTGTTTTTTTTCCCCTTCTTTTTCCCTCTTTTTATGTCCGGAATTTTAGAGAGGATCACAGTTTTGGAGGATAAGGCTTCACTGGAAGGTTTTTTTTAGTTTTTTACCCCCCACCCCTATGAGATTCTAACTTGGTCTACCAGCTGTCAGGAGGAGTAATCCACCACTAGATTACTCTTGAATCTCGACTTCACTGAAAGGTTTAAGCTTTGCTTCAGAACCAAACCTGTTTTACTAGAGAAGCATCAAAGAGGATCTAAGCAATGGCTATGTCCATCCGGGATTTAATATCATATCTTGACTTATTTGATGAATCTTTAGTAATGGCTGCACTTGATAAAAAAGAAAGGGAAAGTGGAATGAGAAAAGAATAAATTTTGACTTCAATTTGTAGTCGAACATATATCGAATGTATATTTGTTTTCTGTCTGGTCTGTTCTGGTCTTTGTGATACCACCATTGGAAGACTATATGGTTGATGATGCATTTAGTAATTTGCTTTGGTTAAGTCTAGTACTTCTAGCTGTCACTTAGCAATCTATTTAGTTATATATATCTTGAATTTTCCATGTTCTTGTTGAAAATTGACAGACTGATCTGACATCTATATATTTCTAGAGTTCATGGCTGCTGCAAGAACTGGAGAAGCATCCTCATCTAGGTCTCGAGGATCTTATCACGTGCTTTTGAGTTTCAGAGGCAAAGATACTTGTGAGACCTTTGTTGATCACCTATGTATAGCTTTGAAGCAAGCAGGAATTCACACGTTTAGGAATCGTGATAAACCAGGTCGAGGGAAGACTATTGGGATAGAAATGCGAAAGGCGGTCAAAGAGTCAAGACTTTCAATTATCATCTTCTCGGACCAGTATGCATCATCAAGATGGTGCCTTGATGAACTTGTGAATATCCTTGAACGGAGAAGAACTCTTGGTCACATGGTTCTTCCAGTCTTTTATAAAGTGGATCCATCCCACATCAGAAAACAGAAAGGGAGTTATTCTGACGCATTTCTTAAATACGAGGAACAGACCGTGGCATTGACAGGTGAAAAGAAAAAGGAGATCAAAACTAGGGTAGAAAGGTGGCGAGCATCCCTCACTGAGGTCGCAAATTTGTCAGGGATGGTCTTTGAGCAGGGGTAATCTCCTTGTGAGTTCTTCTTTCATCAGCATATAGTTCAATCGTATGCGAATTTGGATGTCACTTGGTGTATCTGCGTTGACAGATGTTTATATGTCCTTTTGATTGTTACTTTTATTTGTATGAGTCTGTTCGATATCTTTAAAGAGTTGCTGATAATATCTGAGCATTGATTTGAAATTATATTTAATGGAGTAGCTTTGTTATCATTTTAGGTTCTTTACAATATAAGATGACCATTTTTTAAAATTGTCTATGATTTTACGTGTTTACAATTGCGAAGATGATCCCAAGTTTGTTTACAATCTCATTACAAAACTGGTTTTCTCCCAGATCATGGCATTTTTACCATTCGTTATTTTATGTTTTACTGGCACTTCTGCGGGGATGAATTCAAGTTTGTTGAAGAAATTATTGAAAGGACTTGGAGTAGGTTGTGTGCCTCGGTTTTGAATGTGGCCCCACATCCAATTGGAATATATCACTGCATAAAAGGTATAAATTTGTGGTTGCAAGACAGCTCAGCTGGTGCTCACATTCTGATGATCTATGGAGAGAGTGGCATAGGGAAGACGACCATTGTGAAAACTCTCTATAGTTTATATTGTGAAAGATTTGAAGCAAGCAGCTTTATTGCAAATATAGGAGAGATTGCTGTAGAAAGCAATGACTTGGTTCAGTTGCAGAGGCTGTTTCTTTTAGAGATCTTGAAGTGGGAAGAACGAGAAGTATACAATATTGATGATGGAAGTTCTGAGATCAAGGAATCTTTATGGAGTAAAAAATTTCTTCTTGTTTTTGATGATGTGGATCAAGTGGAACACCTGAATGCTGTACTTGGTATGAGAGGCTGGTTTTCCTCAGGAACTAAAGTTATCATAACCACTAGAAACGAAGGATTGATATACAATGATAACATTTATGAAGTCTTGAAGGCTAAAAGAATGGATTATCATGAATCGCTTCAGTTGTTCAGCTGGCATGCCTTTGGGCATGATCATCCAAAGAAAAGTTACATGAACCAGTCTAAAAAGTTAGTTCACCACTGCCAGGGGCTTCCTTTAGCTCTTCAAGTTTTAGGATGTTCTCTGCGTGATGCAACAGTAGATCTATGGGAAAGTACATCAGAGAAGTTGGAAAAACTGTCCGACTCTCATATCCTTAAAGTTCTACAAATAAGCTACGAAACCTTGCAAGATGATCATGAGAAAAATCTATTCCTTGATATTGCTTGTTTCTTTGTTGGGAAGGACAAAGACTGCACGGTTGAAATTCTAGATGAATGTGGCTATTACACAACAGCCGGAATTCAGAATCTCGTCGATAGAGTTCTTCTTACAATCACTCAAGACAACAAGCTGATGATGCATCATTTGCTTCAAGAAGTGGGTAGGGAAGTTATCCGTCAAGAGTCACGTGGAGAACTTGGCAAAAGGAGCAGAATTTGGCATTTTGAGGATGCATTAACTGTCCTGCAAGAAGACATTGTAAAAGTCATCTTTATTATTGTAAAAGTCATCTTTATTATTTATCTATAAGCTTTTGTGCAGATAAGCTTACTTACTTTTATATCTTTCCAGGGTACAGAATGTACTGAAGGCGTGGCCCTTGAGTTGGATGTGTCAGGGAAGAGTAAAGTACAAAAAAGACAACAGAGCAGTTCAAGACGGCAATCAACAAGGATTATTGAGGGTAACTCCTCGAAGAGGCCTTGTCTAGGTTTCTTCTCTTGGCTTCCTGTAAATTTGTCCTCAGTGCCAGTGGGATTGCTTTCTCAATTAAGTGAAGGAGATCTGAGTATCTTTGCTTTCTCGAGGATGCATGAGTTGAGGCTACTTAAGCTGAAAAATGTGCATCTTTCTGGAAGCTACAATGGCTTTCCGAAGAAACTGAAATGGTTATGCTGGCATGGGTTTCTACTGAACTCCATACCCAGCGACTTTCCCCTAGAACACATGGCTGTTCTTGAAATGCAAAATAGCAACCTGATACGAGTATGGCAAGGAACCAAGGTTTGTTGTTCTTTACTTTTTCCATATTGTTTTTGTCAATCAAATCTCTTTGTGGAACTAATCTGATACTCCCTCCGCTTTCTTGTGTACCCATTTCTTTGACTTCTTCTCACCCTCCACGTTCCTGTTTTCCTCTTACAGTGTCTCAAATCATTGAAAGTTCTAGATCTCAGTCATTCACATGGTCTGACCAACACCCCTGACTTCTCAGGACTCACAAGTCTTGAAAGACTCATTCTCGAAGATTGCGTAAACCTGGTTAAGGTCCATGCATCCATTGGCAGCCTTCATAAACTTGTTCTTTTAGACCTAGGAGGCTGTGTGTCTCTCCGAAAGCTTCCAAGAACAATTGAAAAGCTAAAATCACTCAAAAAATTAATTCTTTTTGGTAGCTTGAAACTGAAGTTTTCCTTGTCATGGGGCAAGATGTTATCATTTATGCCAGCACATTTTGCAGAAGGAAGTGTCCGAGCTCAAGGACAGTCTATGGAAGGAAATTTAGAATTTTCAGATACGTTACTGGGTAAGACATTCCACTTATCAAAATTAGCAAGTTCGTTATTGGACTTTCTACCTTGTAACTTAGAAAGTCTTGATATTTCAGAGTGCAATCTGAAAGATAAAGCCATTCCAACTGATCTCGGTATTCTGTCCTCCCTTCTATACCTTAATCTAAGCAAAAATCCTATTTCAAAACTACCAGAGAGCATCAAAGGTCTAACGGCTCTGCAGTCCCTTAAACTAGTTGAGTGTTCTCAGCTCCAATCGCTTCCTGAGCTTCCTTCAAGTTTAAAGATGTTGGATGCCCGAAGTTGCAGATCACTGGAAAGAATAACAAACCTACCCAACTTTTTGAGGTCACTTGACCTACACTTGGAGGATTGTGGGAAACTGGTTGAGGTTGAGGAACTGTTCAAGTTAGAACCTATCAGAAATGCTGAAGAAATGCTCTCCACATGGGGCCTAATTGACTTGAATCACACGGAAGGGCTTGACGTAGAGTTATTCAACAGTCTGACATCTACAAAGTGCAAAGGTCCTCTTAAGGGGCTGCATGAATTTGGTATATTTAGCACTTTTCTTCCAGGTAGCAAAGTTCCAGGGGGGTTCAATGAAACTAGTTCTGGGCCTGCTATACTTTTTGATGTGCCTTCTCTTTCCCATCTCAGTAAATGCAGATTATATGTATGTGTGGTGTACACACAATCTGAAGAAGATTGTCAATCTGGTGCAGAAAATTACATTATAATTAGCAATAAGACGAAGAGAATTAAGTGGATATACAATCCATTATACTTTGCTGTCAAAGGATCTTATGATACAGTACTGTGGCTAAGCTGCTGGAAATTCGGGGCTCAGTTAGAGGGAGGAGATCAAGTGAGTATTTCCTTAAATATGAGGCATCATGTTAAGGAGTTTGGCGTCAAGGTGGTTTGCAATGAACAAGAAGAGGCGGATACCTATTTGAAGGCTGAAGAAGAAGACCTTGCCTGGCAGCCGCGATATCCTTCTACTCAGCATGTCATTGGCGGAGATTTGTCAGCATATGAACTTAACAAAGATGTCTACTTCCTCTCACACAATTGTTGATGTATCCTTCAAATGTTCTTGGACAAAGATGCTTGGTTGGGTATGTCCAGCCTCTTGCTTTGTCATGAACAAAATTTCTGTCATGCTATGGCAAGAGAATTTTACCTTAAAGAGAGATTTATCCCTAGCAAGAAAACTCTGCCTGTGTCGGTTAAGACCCCAGGCATTGCGGATCCTATATTAGGTAACCGTTTATGTTGGTTTTTTTCATATGGATTTGGGACATTATGATATTATCTTTGGAACGTTTTCTACTTGCAACACATTATATTTCGATATAAATGAGTGGTTCGTCAAATTTATATAACCAATCTTACTGAATGGAATAATCTTAAAAGAAAATACGTACAAGTGAACGATTACTATATAACATCTATAAAAATTGATATATAACTACATAAAATATCCAAACTTATAAACGACCCTCCTGTTGTTGAAGCATATAACGCTACCCATTTTTTTCTAAGAATATGCTGCCAATGCCTTCCAATTCTTGGTGGATTTGAGGAGACTGAATTGCTTTAGAAATCAAAGGCATGGGAAAAATTATAATTGGGTCTTTGATCCATACATTACTCATATCTCATCTTTTTAATTTACTAATCTCAATATCAATTTATGTATTAAAAAATTAACTATTTTATAATATCTTATATTACTTCACATAACACAATTAATTTAAAGAAAAATCTCATGATTCTTTCACTCATTTTAATGTCAGTCCACTAACACCAATTTCACTTAATTTTAAGATAAGAGCTTAGTAATTTTTTCTTTCACCTCATTGTGAGTTTACGTTCTTTTAATTATCTTTCACTCACCCTCCTAAAATATACAATTTCTCGTATAGACAAAGGGTCCACATGTTCCCACTTTTTGTAGTGATTTGTGCTTTTCATAGTGATATATATGCTCTGTACAATCTCCGAGTCAAGATTCTAATTTGTTTACATATTATTATATGAAAAGAAGAGTGACCCATAGTGGACTTTGAGTCACGAGGGTAGACTCAAACTGAAAGTGAACATTTTACCTAGTATCTATATATGCTGGGAAAATTATTCAGCAACATATGCTAAGTTCTATTACTTGTTTACGCGTTTTGAAGAATGATTTCTGTTATACCTTCAAATGATATGCAGCACTGATGCAGAATCGTGCGGGATTTCTTGAAATGGCTGATGTGAATATAGGAAAAAACTGGCGTGTTGGACCCCGATGTATTTACGATATCTTCCTCAGTTTCAGAGGTGAAGACACTCGCAAGAACTTCACAGACAGGCTCTACACAGCTCTGATTGACACCGGTCTTCGTACGTTTAGAGATGACAACGAGATAGAGCGAGGAGAAGACATCAAGTCTGAATTGGACAAAGCAATTCATCAGTCAAGGAGTTCAATAATCGTCTTATCTGAAAATTATGCTACTTCAAGTTGGTGCCTCGACGAACTTGTGATGATCTTGCAGAACAGGAAAAACAAAGGGCATGCTGTTTTGCCTATCTTCTATCACATTGATCCATCACAAGTCAGCAATCAAACGGGGAGTTTTGCGAGAGCTTTTGCAAGACATGAAAAGCGATTCGTGTTGGAATCCAATAGAGATGACAAAGAATGGATGGACAGGGTTGAAGGGTGGAGGGCTGCACTTAAGGAAGTTGCTGATATAGCGGGGATGGTATTGCAGAACCAATTTGAAAGGTAAGTTTCTGCAATGTCTTCTGCTACAGTTAATGAAATTCATCTTTCAAAGTTTTCTTGTATTCATTCAGTACCAGTCAAGATTATACTTCTGATTTTCTAAAGATAATCAAAAGTGAGAGAGAATTCTACTAAGCATGGACATGGACGGATGTATTCACGGATCAGCGGGGGCTGTAGCTTCCAGTGAGCCCGTGGGTGAAAAATCAATTTAGTCCCCACTGTACTAAAATGTGTGTTTTTAGCCCCTTTTTAATAAAAATCCTGAATCCGCCCTTGCTACTAAGCTTTGTCTTTTAATTGGCATTAACCTTGATGTATTATTGTCCATTCTAGAAAAAGTATAAGGTCACTTTCGGAGGAAGAATAGTAAATAATGCTTAAGATTGCCTCAGATCTGTTGGCATAAATGAGTATCATTTTTGCTATAACCTATTGTCTTTACTTCAAATAATGATGATATAACAGGGGAAATAGAAGTATTTGAAATGGAGTCTAACTTCCCAAGGTTCTCACTATCAAGAAGTATTCACTCGCTATAGAAGTATTATGTCAAAGAAGCTGGACATCTCTGTCTCTGCCCTTCCTCCTACCCTGCACCCCCTCCATCCTATAAGAAGAGGGAAAGGAAGCTTAATAGTTGTACGAATGCATAAAAATGAAATGGAAACAATTATTCACTTCCTTTCCCTTAAAAGAGGGGTATTTAGTTTCAAATCTTGATACAATTATACATAGTAGAAATCTGCTTTTATGTGTTGAGGTTTTGTGTAGTTTTGAAATGGCGGTGGACATGTTTTCAGTGGAGATGGTTATAGCAACTCTTAGGATGCAGACATCAATGGATACAATACTGCATCGAATCACCATGCAGTAGCTGACCAATAAGCATGATGATGACATTAGAGTATAATTCCAACACTAATGGATACCATATTGCTTTATTACTCTAAAAGCTTAGCATATGTAGATTCTAGAGCTTAGATTCAGCTGATAATGTGGATAACATCTGCAGTAACTTTTTAACAATAAGTTTGTTGTAGACTTTCAATTTATTTAACTATTTGAAAGATGAGTTTCGTTGATCATGATTGTAGGCATGAGGTCAAGTTTATTGAGAAAGTCACAAAAGTGATTGAGGATAAAGTGAATCGCTCAGTTCTAAGCGTTGCCCCGTACCTTATCGGAATAGATTCACGCGTCAAGGGCATTAACTTTTGGTTGCAAGATCAAGGAGCTGACCCTGGCATTTTGGCAATCTGTGGGATAGGTGGAATTGGGAAGACAACAATTGCCAAATATGTGTTCAACTTGAACTATGAAAAATTTGAAGCAAGCAGTTTCTTGGAAAATGTAAGAGAATTTTCTGAACATACTAGTGGATTACTTCAGTTGCAGAAACAATTTCTTTGTGATATTCTCAAGGGGAGGAAACCAGAAGTTCAGAATGTTGATGAGGGAATCAGTCAGATCAAAGCCGCAATGTCTGGTAAAAGAGTTCTTGTAGTTTTAGATGACGTTGATCAAGTTGATCAATTGGATGCTGTTCTTGGTCATGCAAATTGGTTGTCTCCAGGGAGTAAAATTATGATAACAACCAGGTATCCAATGCTGTTAGAGGAACAACACATCTACGCAATCCACAATGTTAAAAAATTGAACAAAGATGAGTCATGCGAGCTATTGAGTTGGCATGCTTTTGGGCAAGACCATCCAGAAAAAGATTACATGGATATCTCTGAAAGGATAGTTCAACACTGTGGAGGACTTCCTTTAGCTCTTCAAGTTTTAGGTTCTTCACTATCTGGCAAAAGTCTGGAGGTATGGGACAGCACATTGAAGAAACTAGAAGCAATCCCAAACAATCAAGTGGATAAAAAGCTTAGAATAAGTTATGATACGTTACAAGATGACCATGACAAAAACTTATTCCTCGAGATTGCTTGCTTCTTTGCTAGGAGGAACCAGGACTATGTGGCCATCATCCTTGATGAATGTGATTTCTTCACAAAAGTTGGAATTCAGAATTTGGCTGACAGATGCCTGTTAACAGTTGATGTAAATAACAAGCTGATGATGCATCATTTGATTAGAGACATGGGAAGAGAAATAATACGTCAAGAATCACCCAAGAATCCCGGCAAACGTACAAGACTTTGGCATTACAAGGATTCTTTGAGAGTTCTAAAAGAAAAAACTGTACAATCCAAGCTTCTTATAATTTCAATGTGATTCATTTGCATGATTTAACTAATGAGCTTACCTATCTAGTTGTTTGTTCTCTTAACAGGGTTCTGATACTGTACAAGGCGTCAGCCTTTCTGAGAAGAAAGACAAAATTCCTAAGAGATTCTCTGATAGGGATGCTGCAAATGAATGGCTTTTAGAAGTTTCTCGCAAAATAAGAATATCTCGTGAAGTCGCTCGTGCAGGCAATCCACCCGAACAGCATCACCCAAATGCTTTATCACGGTTTCCCATCAATTCTCCTTCAACAAAATCATCTTCCAAATCAAACAAATTGGAGATTGACACAGATGCATTTTCTAGGATGCACAAAGTAAGACTGCTTCGACTTGACAACATACGGCTTAATGGCCACTACAAGGAATTTCCAAAGAAGTTAAGGTGGCTTTCATGGCAAGGATTTCCATTTAAATATGTGCGTGATGATTTTCCTCTGGAAAGCCTGGTTGTTCTTGAGATGCGATATAGCAAATTGGAGAAATATTGGAATCAAAAAAGGGTATGATACTTATTTCTTTTATTGAGATACCTCGTTGTCATTCCTTCTTCAGTTTCATAATTTTGGAACTAAACTGACATATATTCAAAATAATCTCGAACTTCCCTTTATTCTGCAGGTACTCGGATCATTGAAAATCCTTGATCTCAGTCATTCTAATGGCCTTTGCAAAACTCCCAACTTTTCAAGACTTCCCAATCTTGTGAGGTTGATTCTAAAATATTGCAAAAGATTGGATCGCATTGATGAATCAGTAGGAGAGTTAAAGAGGCTTGTTATCTTGAACCTCCGAGGCTGTGAAAATCTGAAAAAGCTTCCAAGAAATATATGTCAGTTAAGTTCCCTCAGAAAGCTCATTTTATCTGGCTGTTCAAAACTTGATATGATGTCAGCTGATCTGGGAAAGCTCCGATCTTTAACTATCTTCTATGCAGATAGAACTGCTATTAAACAAGCAGCTTCATCCATGGGGAACAAGAATTCGTTAGTTTCTGTTTTTGAGTCTTTGGTGTCAAGACCAAGAAAAAGTCCCAAATCTTTCAGTTTTTCACTATCATCATTATGTTCACTGGTAACGTTAAGTCTTATGGACTGCAATCTATCTAGTGATGCTTTCCTACAGGGCCTAGCTAACCTATCCGTGCTGGAAAATTTGCATCTGAGCAAAAATCCAATCCATAGCCTGCCAGACAGCATCAAACATCTTTCAAGGCTTAAGTCACTTGAGTTAGAGCACTGCAACCAGCTTCTATCAGTTCCTGAGCTTCCAGCAAGTCTCACAACCCTGAGCATCTACAAATGCGGATCACTGCAGAAGTTGACAAACCTACCAAACTTGCTGAGATCACTGGATTTGCTTGTGTTTCACTGTCACAAGCTCCAGGCGGTGGAGGGATTATTCATGCTAAAACCCATTGAGGATTACTACACTGACATGGTCAGTGTTTTAGGCTTGTTCAACTTGGAATCATTGAATAAGGTTGAAGTGGATTTATATAACAACCTGACACTGATAAGGTTGAAACTTCCCATCCAGGTGCGCTCTCTCAGTCTGTGTCGGTGTGTGTTTTGTTTGTGTGTGTGTTTGGTGAACGTCTATATTCATGACTTTCTGGATTACTCAGGGCCTCTATGAATTTGGCATATTCAGCACTTATATTCCAAGTGAGAAGGTTCCAGGCTGGTACGCCTGTAAGACCAGAGGATCTGTAATATGTTTTCAAGTGCCTTCACTTCCTCATATGAAGATTCAAGGCTTGAATGTCTGTGTTGTATACGAAAATGCGGGAAAAGACTATAGGGAAGAAAGGAACAAGTTCTGGAACGAGTTTCACATCAGAATTGCAAATAAAACGAAGAACCTGAGGTGGACTTATAGTCCAACCTACACAGGACTTCCAGATCGTGGCAAATGTGTTACATGGTTAAGCCATTGGAAGATTGGAGATCATTTGGATGGAGATGATGCATTGAGCATTTCTATCACAACATGTAATGGATATCGACTGAAAGAGTTTGGTGTCCACATTGTGTACAAGAATACTGAGAAGGGTGATGACAATGAAGTCTACTCTTATTCTCAACATCAAATTGATGGTGTTGATCTATTTTCATATCAGGTTGCTAAAGGCTGTTATTTCCTCAATCTTCATGATTTTGACGTTAATCAAGATTGTTCTGTTGATAACGGATGGTATATCAATGGATGGTATGACTTTTTGTTTGGAGATTCTGTAGAAAATACAGAGGTTGATGATGGATGTCGCATTGAGGGATGCTATGAAGTGTTACACGGGAATTCTTCAGGGTCAGCAACAGAGATTCTCCCATGTTCGCTCTCAGACACTGGGTTGTAGACTGTTGAATTCCGACTTAGAGCTCCTTCCAGAGAAAGTGATCCAAATTTGAAGCAAGTATGAGTAAACAGATTATATTTCCATGGTTGTTTCACCCATCATCCAGCAATGGCCAACCATGGAAACTGTGGAAGGGTAGTTTGCGAATCATACCCTGAAAACAAGTGACCTAGTCTCGTGGCAGTTACCCTGCAAACCTCCTACATGCAAAGCACAAGAGTTACTTGACCCGTACTAGTATCGCAAATGGCCCCCGGCTTAGGCTCTTTCACACCCTCTTGTGAATTGTTTATAATGAATTGAGTTTTCTACCACTAGCAAGGGCTTAAACATTTAGACCTCAGAGAGAGATGGAAGCAGTTTCACAAATAGAAAGTGCATATTGAGTAACATAAACAGAGACATTGTATTCTCGAACTCATTACAAATTAATTTTTCAACTGATAAAAGGCAACAAGCCAGTGTGTAACATATGCCTTATTAAGTAGTGAAATCAGAAAACGCAGCTGCTGAAAATACATGATCATACTTCATTCCTTGCACAAAGCGCACATCTGCACAATCAAGAATTGGAAAATCAGTTCTCATAAACAAACGAAATTCGAGGTAGAAGAAGAACTAAGCCATCCACGACCATTCAGGAAAATATATATATAAAAAAAAAAATGAAGAAGAAGAAAGAAATTGTAAAGAGTCGTATCAAATAATATTTATTGCAGAGAAAGTTATGTTTCATTCATGTTCAGTGTATGTGCCAATAATAAGAAAAAATATTCTATCTCCAGACTGAAAATAGGAAAGATATTTAGAGGTACTAAACTCATTAGAGAAATTTGCTCTGCTTGTAATCTAGATGAGCGCATACTTTTCTGATTTTGTATCGTTCAATGTATAGAATCTACCTTATCAAGATTCAGGTCTTATTTATGTACTTCTCAAGTTTGGATTTTTGGTAGTTGAATCAACAGAAACTCTTGCTTACTTAGCAAAAAGAATGGCTATTCTATTCCAAACTTCTAAGATCTTATCAAAAAAAGAATAAAGGAGAAGAATCATCTCATTGAACATTGAACATCATTAGTCAGACACCAAAAGCTAACACCTTTGAAAATAGGGTTTCAACTTATCAAACATGACAAACATAAGAGATTAAAAGTGTTATTAATTCTTTATTTATTTATTTATTTTGGTATAATGGAGGTTGGAGCTATAGTTCAAATTCAGAACTTATGTGTACAACATGTCATTATGCTTGCATTTAATTTTTTTTCATGTAAAACTATTTTTGCATAGTGTAACATCTATATAACATCAATAAAAATAGTACCAGAGAAATCGAAGGCATAGGAAAAATTATAAACTTTGTCAAACCTTATTATTTTTAACATGGTATCAGAGTTAAGTTATTGATCCAATTATGTATGTCCACGTGTAATTCACATCTTTCTTCTATAACTCGCTAATTTCAATGTCAGCCACGTATTCAAAAGTTGATTAGCTCATAAGATCCCATATTACTCAATATATCACTAATTGATTTTTAAAAAATCTCACGATTCTTTCACTCATTTCAAACACTAATTGCGCTTAGAATAAAACTTCTTGATTTTTTCTTTCACCTCAATGTCCGTTCATGTTCTTTAATTATCTTTCACTCATTCTGTTAGAATATACAATCTTTTCATACGAAAAAAAAATCATAAATTTGTATTAAAAACAGGTCAAATGTGAGAGTCTCATATTAAAAAATTATAAATTTCATGATTACCTTATATTAAAAAACTTGACCCAGAGTGGACTTAGAGTGGATTTCGAGTCAGTAGGGTAGACTCAAACTGAAAGTGCAAATTTTAATTGGACAAAATCTATTTTAGTCCCTGAGATTTATTCTAAAAACCAATTTTATCCTTGAAATTTGCATAAAGACCATTTTCGTCCCTACTGTTTGTGGGTTGTTAATTGTCAACCTTTTGACCGCGTGAAATAATTTTCAAGCACCTGTCTTTTAAATTATTACTGATGTATAAATAAAAAGAATTAATATACCCACCAAATCTGCCATGCATGCATGCGGAGAAAAAAAAAAAATTCCCAACCCCAATCCCCCGGCTATATAAGGCGCCGTGGCCTTGTCTCGTGGCAGTTACCCTGCAAACCTTCTACATGCAGAGCACAAGAGTTACTTGACCCGTACTAGTATCGCAAATGGCCCCGGCTTAGGCTCTTTTACACCCTCGTGTGAATTGTTTATAATGAATTGAGTTCTCTACTATTAGCAATGACTTAAAAATTTAGACCTCAGAGAGATGGAAGCAATTTCACAAATAGAAAGTGCGTATTGAGTAACATAAACAGAGACAATGCATTCTCAAATTCATTACAAATCAAGTTTTCAACTGAGAAAAGGCAACACGCCAGTGTGTAACATATGCCTTATTAAGTAGTGAAATCATAAAAAGCAGCAGCTAAATACATGATCATACTTCATTCCTTGCACAAAGCGTACATCTGCACAATCAAGAATTGGAGAATAAGATCTCATAAACAAATGAAATTCGAGATAGAAGAAGAACTAAGCCATCCACAACCGTTCAGGAAAATATATATATATATAAAGAAGAAGAATAAAGAAATTGTAAACAGTCCTATAACAAAGAGAAAGTTATGTTTCATTCATGGTCAGTGCATTTGCCAATAATAAGAAAGACTATTCTATCTCCAGACTGAAAGGAAAGAAATTTAGAGCTACTAGACTCAGTAGAGAAATTTGCTCTGTTTGGAATCTAGACGAGCACATACTTTTATGATTTTGTATTGTACAATGTATAGAATCTACCTTATCAAGATTCAGGTCTTATTTATGTACTTCTCAAGTTTGGATTTTTGGTAGTTGAATCAACAGAAACTCTCGCTTACTTAGCAAAAACGAATGACTATTCTATTCCAAACTTCTAAGATCTTATCAAAAAAAGAAGAAAGGAGAAGAACGATTTCATTGAACATTGAACATCAATAGTTGAACACTAGTAAGTGTCTACTTTGATACAGTAGGTCATGAAACATAAGAGAGATAGGTTGTTTGCAGAATTTATGCTGCCGCAACGCTAATCCTTTCATGCAACTAGCAATGAGAAATAAAGAATAGAGTTTCGTAGCATTCACAAAAAGGAAGGGGGTAAAGGCCATCGTTGCATAATATATCTAGTCTGCAACATAAAGAAAATAAAAAAGGGCGTTCAGATAACTAATAATTTTATATGAATCGACATTCCACCCTTCCAGATTGAGCAACCTCTGTGAAAGCTACACATTTCGGTCATGTAAAGCAATAACATTTGGTCAGCAAGCTTAACGTGACCTACAATAACATCTATGTTTGTTGAGAAAGTGTCTTTGTTGGGAGCAACAATAGTTAGCACACTAAGAGGGAGAGGAGTTGATAAGGTGGTCTCCTGTTTTCTCATTGGGAAAAAATGTCTCTTCTGATTACACCAAGAGAAGAATGCTTTTATTGTAGTGGTCTGAGATTGTTGTTTGGTGGCAAATAAATAGAGATTGATCAACAAGCAAAGCATAGCCATGAGTCTCGAAAACAAGTTATACTGAGGCACTGGTCATGAAAGAAACAACAAAGATGAGACACTTTCTTTTGGGATGTTGGCTATTTCCATCAACATGCTCAATTCAACCCAACCTATATTACCTAGTAGATGACAGCTGAAGTTTGTCAAAAGGAAACGATAAACACATTTTCTTAACTGTTAAAATGTGGAAGCTCAGGGAGAAGACAATCTTTAAGATCAGCCTATTAATATAACTCTGAATGCAACAACTATTCTTCTTCAGAACAAGAGGAGCCTTTTAGAAGCAACCTTATCAGAGTGGGTGTATTGAATGTTTTCCTTCATGAGATCACTATAAGAAAACTACTCGGTGGTTGTTCTTCGTCAAATTGTGCTAGATTCTATAGTCTCCTTCATGAGACTTTCCAAATGCTGGTTGACCATACTTCCAGAGTTTCCAAAGTCATACCAGTTCACTTTGGGTAAGCAATCTCTTGAATACATATATATAAATACACACATA
The DNA here is from genome assembly GCA_037974665.1 of Ehretia macrophylla. Taxonomy (NCBI): domain Eukaryota; kingdom Viridiplantae; phylum Streptophyta; class Magnoliopsida; order Boraginales; family Ehretiaceae; genus Ehretia; species Ehretia macrophylla. The sequence goes on from CM075766.1 coordinate 55,255,803, forward strand.
AGCCTTTCCTAAACCTCGAGCATAGAGTGAGCTTCGCGCACCAGCTCCCCTCATTATATCCATCATAATGAAAAATCTAAACCCCCTAATTTCAGAGAAATACAAATATGAAAACCACTAACTGCAGACAAAATTAGGCATACCCATAATAATCTTTTTATTTTTATGCCGTATATTTATAACATATACACATAAGCAACACAAACCCATGTCATAACAATGAATAATATCCACATCTATGTATAAAAAATCCCTAATTTCACAGAAATAGAAAATACCCAAATGATTATATATACGTACATACGTAAATGAAGAAAAAGTGAGGACCTGAAAGGGGTTCAGTGAGAAGAAGCAGGTGAGGTGGAGTGAGAGTGAGAATGGGAATGAGAAGGTGCGTAGATCTTGTTGTAGACGGTCTCTCCGACGAGATAGATGCCGAAGGCGACGACTCCGATGCCGAGGCCAGGCACGGCGTGGCGGAGCTGGTTGCTAATCATCGGATGCTTCCTCCACCCATCCCTCCTCCTAAAGAACTCTCCTGTGTGCCCCATTCCTCCTATGCTGTGCTATCACTTCTCTGTTCTTTGCTCTTCTCTTGTCTTTGACAATGGTGACTGTGGAGGCCTTTGTATGTGTTGGTGTTGGGTTTTCTTTGGGCCCTTGGGTATGGGTCGGTTTAAGTTGGGCTATTACTACTTTTCTTTAATAACAAAATTTACAATATATGGTTCGCGATATTATACTTTCTTTTATTTGGGCTGCACTCTAATCTCGGTTTATATATATTTTTTTCTCTTTCTATTTCGGCTTCACAAAGGGTGAAATATGCACAAGCAAATTAAGACAGAAACTAACATATGAGTTAGTGGTGACGGAGTATTTAAGATATGAATAATTTTTACGGTCAATTTCAATATATCTCGTATTCGATTAACCATCTTTTGTATATATAAAGAATTAAGCGGCAACTAGTGCAACTAAAATAACTTCCCAAAGACCCCCGTGAAGCATGCCCAACGGTTGGTTTCTAAAATATTCCTCCAAGGCCAAGACACAATCTGACTAGATTCTTGTACATCTGTTTCTCCCTTATTACAAAGAGAGAGAGAAGAAACACAGAAACATGACAACTCTTCTTCACCTTCCCCTTCACCTCTCCACTTCTTCTTCTTCTTCTACACAATTCTTTCCAACCAAAACTAACCACCAAATACCCAACACATCATTACCTAACTGCTTCAAGAATTCATCTTTTTTAGTCAAACAGACAAACAATGCTAATTCTTTCAAGAGTCAAAGGTTTTCACAGTCAAGAATAAGTTGTTCCAACGAGGTGAAAATTGTCTACCTCCACATGTGTTCTATATATTTATTAATTTAGTTTTGTTTTTATAAATCATATATTTGTGTACATTAGCATATGTGGTTTGATGAATGAAAAAGATATTTGTTGATGTTGATATTTGCAGAGGGCTGATGTGGTGGTCAAAGAGAAGAGTGTTTCTGTGATTCTACTTGCTGGAGGAAAAGGCAAGAGAATGGGGGTAAGTTCTCACATCTGTCTCCTCAAGTTATGCATTTTTATATTTGAAATCTTGGATCTCTTTTATATGTCAAAATAGAGAAAAAGAAAAAAAGAAAAAGAAAAAGAAAAGGAAAAGAAGGCATACTTATTAGTTCTAACATTATTACTAATCATGCTCTTCTGTGAGTTGTGAGTGAAGGTACTATTCTTTGAGTAATCTTGATGGTAGATTGTTTTCAAGAAGAATTCCACAGTTTCAACTACCACAGCAGCAATTGCTTGATAGTGTTTGTACTTGAATGCATAATCGCATATGTTGCAAATGGACAAATCAATCGGGAACATCCTTTGATGCTCATGAATTTTGATGTTCCTCATTAGCGTGACATATAGAGTGATTATAAGTTAGTGTTGTGAATTTAAGTAATAACTCAGTTAATGATTTTGAACCAGTGGATTTGAGGCCCGAGACAGTTTCTTGGGCCTATGATACTAGTCTCGTTTGTAGGCCTGAGTTTTTGGGTTTGGGGTGTGACATTAGTATATTTGCATACAACTGGGTGATAGCCACACACCTTGCTTTGTTACCTCTTAATATATTTGTGTGTCTCTATTATGCTAATTTTTGGTACCTCTGTATATTCATCTTCTTCATTATGTACCATCCATTTCATCTGCCAGATGATGGTTTTTTATTTTTTGCGATTAGGCCAGCATGCCGAAGCAATATCTTCCACTCCTAGGCCAACCAATCGCCTTGTATAGGTAAAAACTGCAGCTGCTCAACTTGACTCAATTCATGGCAATCTTTATGATGACATATTGATCACAGCTAAATGTATCCGATGGCTTGTGCAATCTTTGTCCCTGCACATTTGACGACACTATGAAAATCAGTACAATTGAAGTTGATTTAGATGAATGTGACATTCACTAGTAGAATGAAGATCAATACTTGCTAAGAAATGTTATGGGTCCATAATATATTGCAAATTATGTGATTGATGTTATATTTGCTAGGGTTGTTATATACCAAAGTTGTCTAAACTAGAAGTTGCGAGTGCAATTTTGATTATAGTAGCTGGCAGTCTCCGACTGCTCCAAATTTCTTCTATCTAACTGTTGTCTGTCTTGCTGTTAGTTGCTAGTTGTGACAGGGAAGTTTCTTTAAGTATTAATACCATGAACATGTGAGCATCTCCATATTAAGCATTTTGATTACTAACACTAGATGACTCTACTGCACTACTTTTTCTTGGGGAATTACTGGAATTTCTAATTGTCTTATAATTTGACCATTTTGTTTATCCTCAGTTCTTAGTACTTACATTGACATGATAGAGCTTTTCGTTGTAAAGCATGAATAATGAAAGAATAAGCTCTTAAAGTACATATTTTGTCTCTCTGCTCCTTTTATTTCACTTTCCCTTCCTAATATCACAATGTTGGTTTTATGCAGTTTCTACACTGTCTCTCGCTTGCCTGAAGTGAAGGAGATTGTTGTCGTATGCGATCCTTCCTATCAGGACATTTTTGAAGGTGTGAAGCCATTCATATGCCTGTCAAGTGATAGGCATGCATGCATGTACCATCTGCTTTTATTTTCATCGCGAAATTTGTATTGGTTGCTAGTCAAACTAAGTGGTTGACTCTAGACAGATGCCAAAGTGAACATCCAAGTGGACTTGAAATTTGCATTGCCAGGAAAGGAGAGACAAGATTCTGTATATAGTGGACTTCAGGTATACATGCGGGTGTAATTGTTAGGCTGCCCATTGTTAACATAATTTAAATTCAAAGTTCGTTTTTTCTTGTTCGTATAGTGATAAGAATGTTATGCAATCTTGGACTGAAGATTAAATGCTAAAAGCCTAAAAGAGTTTCTTGGTTTGCCTGGAATAAGTCCACTTGCTCAGTTCTTTGGCTGTGAACATTTTCATTTTTAACTTTTACTGCTTTTGTCATATTGATCCCTGATAATGTTTGTTTAAACTTTGATCCATTACTCTTTTCAATTGAAGCTTTTCTAAATACCTTTCTACATTAATTTATGATTTTCAAGTAACACATCAGTCAATTATATGTAATTTGCACAAAGATGCATTTACATGCATATATGCTGCTTCTCGAGCTTTCACTTTGGCTACTCTTCTATACCTCGTAGGACACCAGGATGTAATACTGAATATCATGATTCATTTTCTTGATATTATCTGGTCATATGTTAACAGTTCTTTGTGATTACCACCAAGATGGCAACTTTCTATAGAATACTTGGATGTAATGATTACGGCTATTCTCATCATGGATAGTTTTTTTTTCTTGGATAGGCAGTTGATTTGAATTCGGAACTTGTTTGCATCCACGATTCTGCAAGACCACTAGTAACAGCTGGAGATGTAGAGAAGGTTTAGTTTTCTGAAGTTCTTTCTATCTCCATTCTCTTTTTATATTGCTTTACTTTCATTGAAAGTTGTTGATTTGGTGTAACAGTTACCTGGTCTTGAAGAATGCAACTGATATTCTTCAGATGATCTTAATCTTATAGCTTCAGATTTTCACAGCATAAAACTTGGCTGCTCAGAATTCTACTACCGGTTATTCATTCCAAGTAGTCAGAAATGTACGAAGTTCTAGAATGTTTTGTTTAATTCATCTCTTGGTGGTTCTGATACAGGTTCTGAAGGATGGTTGGCTGATTGGCGCAGCTGTACTTGGCGTTCCTGCTAAAGCTACAATTAAAGAGGTACGTGGTTGACCATTCAACTTGTCAGACTTTGTTGCTTTGGTAACAATTTAACATCTTTCTGTCAGTATTATCATTTCTTAAAATCATTTTCTGGAGAACCTTAGCTTAACTTTATTCAAACGTGACCCTCATTTTTCCTTGTTCTTTTTGCTATTGTTTTTGTTGTTCATGGGTGGGGAAGTGGTATAATATTTACTTTCAACATAAGAATGTTATGAACAATTTCACCTGCAGTCTCATTTGTTACTCCTACTAATCTAACTCTGAGAGATGGAATTTGTTCATTCGTCCTCTGAAAAGAGCTATAGAGATCAATGCTAGGAGAAACATCATAATGACACCTCTAAACCAAATCAAGAAGCATAATGGGAAGTCTGTTGCTATATCGTCAATTTTTTTTTTTATTTTACTTTGTTGACCTAAGTATTTGAATTACTGAAAGAGTATTTTATTCTTGCATCAATTTAAAGCTGTTCTTTTAACAAATGGGATTTTTTTTTTTTTTTTCATTTTCTTCATTATGCAGGCAAATGCTGAATCTTTTGTGGTGAAGACTCTGGACCGGAAAACACTATGGGAAATGCAAACCCCACAGGTCTACTACTGAAAGCATTCCCTTGATATTATATCTCGGAACTCTCTTGCATGCTTGTTTACACAGATATCTCTGAGTAATCAACTTTTCTTCTACAGGTCATCAAACCTGATTTGCTAAAGAAGGGTTTTGAGCTTGTGAATAGGTAATAGTATCGGATAAATTAATCTAATCTTCGTATGATAAAAATTTGATATTCATGACTACTTCACCTTTCAATAGGATGTCATTCTTTTCATTAGAAGAAGACAGGAGATGCTTATCGTAAAATTACAGTTAATTCTTCCCATACATCTGGAATCGAGGAAACAGTTGCAGATAAATGTCACTATACTCGGAAGAACGCCGTTCACAGACCAGAATATATCTCATTTGAACTAGCCTCCTTAAAAAGGAATCAGTTGAAATAGCAATCAAACTACTAGCAGTGACTGTGAAAAGGAAGTGTCATTGATCTATGAAGAAAATTGCTTAAAGTCCATTCTCCAACCTGCAAGTCAGAGAGTATGGAGTTGGCTCAGTTTAATTTCGAGTGTATAACATCTATGAGTTGCAAACGACAACGATCAACATGTTTCATGAAGTTCACCTAAGTCCTTTCTCTCTATAGAGAAATCTTCTAAGTTTCAATTTTATAGTAATCAGATCGTAGGTTACACGTGCTTCCAGCTTATCAATTAAATATATATATTTTATCATAGATACTGTTTCTGATAATATTTTTTAGTGAGATGGAGATTGTATCATTTTAAAGTTTCTTCATCTCTAATTCGGGCATCTTCTGAAAAATTGTCTGACTTTGAGTTTTTCTTATTTGTTTCTTCTGCAGAGAAGGTCTTGAAGTCACTGATGATGTATCCATTGTGGAGCACCTTAAACATCCTGTGTACATTACTGAAGGATCTTACACTAATATCAAGGTAGTAAAATCACTCCATGATCTCAGCTAGAATTGCTGTTATGCCTTTGTGTTGAAATGGGGGACTATTCCTTCCCCGTTTAATTAAAAAGTAGATAAGTCTCGAAACTCCCATGTAGATGATTATATTGTTACGAGGGGAATCAAATCCGATTCCGGCAGCCTTAAAATCTGACAATGTTTTGAAGTTTGTCCTGCACAAATCAAAAACTGAAATATGCCAATGGCTTTTTCCATTTGCAGGTCACAACCCCTGATGATTTGTTACTTGCAGAAAGAATATTGAGTACAACCGCAACAAAGCCATCCCAATGATCTTTTTGTCCGTGCTAAATCCTCTCCAGCACATTCTCTGGGAAGAATTTTGAATACTATCTGAGCAAAGTAAACCGAACATGATATTCTTTTTCTCATTTCTGTGAAATCCCATCATAGATATGGTACCATCATTTCTGTTAAACCCTCAATTAGCTTTGAAAGCAAATCGTAATTTAGATCACATAATGTTGGATGCAGCATTCTTATTGAACTTGCTCGTTCGACATGAAAAACTTGTCAGCTGTTTCTTCTACCTTGTTCTTTTGGAAATTTTAAACATTATGAACGACATACAAACAGCTGTTGGTCATCATCATTGCAGAAAACCAAACAAGTTCTGGGGTACAGATTTGAGAGTTATCAAAAAGCTGAGTAAAATGTTTCTGTTTACGTTTATCGATCCCACAAATTGGCTGGATCAAAATGAATGGGGAAGCTCAGCTGTAAAAACCTATACATTGTCTTCTCATAAATTCTCCTCCTATCCTTGAAAAATGGCTCAACTGAAGAAATAAATACATTATAATGTACTAAGAAGAACAAATGGGATTTCTTTGACTTCACACTCGATGCTTCTCTTTAGTTTCTGAATCTACTTCCCGACCTTCTTGGTTTAGCACACTCCCCAAACCACAAAAATCGCGCACTTCCGTGTGATCGCATAGGAGTCCCTTGTTTTACCTAGTATGTCAATTCATACTTGTCATCAATATTGAATTCTTGATCTATAACTGAATGAAGAAGACTAAAGGTAACAACATACCTTGGCTCTTTTATGAGGTTTGTGGTTATTCCAACAGAATAGGCCACTGCAACCACCAGCTCCTGGTCCTGATTCATATCCCCTATAGAGTTAAAAGTAAAAAAGAACTCAGTTATGATTGAACGTCGAAATAAAACAAAGAAAAAGTTTGTGAACTGTTTCTGAAACCTCTTTCATTCATGAATTTCTTTGTTTTTTCTCTTCTGCACAGATTAACTCGTACATAATTTTATGAGGTTGGTGGTAATTCCAACAGATTGGAGTACCGTGAAGTACCATTGATGAATCCGATATATCATCATATCAAATCAAAATGATACACGTGTTAGAATGAAAAAACTTACATGTTCTCTTTGCTGAAATTATCTGCAAAGCTGGTATCATGCAACAAGCTGGGTGATAAAGGGTAGTGATCCCTTTTACTAATCTGATCGTCCTGAAGGGCCTTTCCATCAGTAAACATCAAGTTTTTAATTTCATGATTCAATTCATCTTCCCAGTGCTGAGAGGGCAAATCCAGTGAATTCATTGATTCCATTTGATTTTGATGATAAATTCCATCTTGAGGTAGGATTTGATTTCTCTCGGGCTTCAAACGACTCAGGGACCCAGGAGTGCCTTTTTCCATTGCCTGTAACCATGCTGTTTCTAGTCTCTGCTCACGGATGATGGATTCTATCCTCTGCCCTGGGTTTTGCGACTTTCTCTCTTTTGAATCACCCAGGTTGGAATTCCCAGCCGTTGGTCCAGATGTTCCGGGTAGCTTGCCTTCAGGATCATTCAGTGGCTCCTGATGGGCATTCAAATCAGAATAAACATCTACTTTCGAGCAAATTGCTGTTTTTTCCCCATTCATGAAACTGGTATTCTCCATTTGCTTTCGACTCAAAGAATCTGGTAATGAATGTGTATTGTCACTGTTTACAGAAGTCTTCTCATCGGGCAACAAAATTATTCTTATCTCCACATTGCTCCGTAAAACAAATTCAAATGAGTTGGTGATACTGCTAAGAAACCTTTCGGCTCTGGTTTTAACGTCACTGTCCGCAAACGCAATGTAAGCAACAAAAACACCTGCAAACAGTTCGAACTTTCAGGGAAGAATGGGAAAAGGAAAAAAAGTTAAGACCCAAAATTAAGTTTTCTCCAGCACGGAGCATGACTAAAAACAGCAATTTTGAAATGCTATAACTTCGTTGACAGCACGAAAAGCATTGACCAGCAAAGTGCTGCCATTTTCATTGCTCAGTTCTTGCACCAGTAGTGGTTGGCTGGCTTCCCAAGCACAACCCGCACATGGTCCACCCAAACAGGCACTTCAGTTTCTTTCCTTTGAGTCTGTCTCAGGGCAACCTGTAACTTTTAGAGAAAAAGCTCCTCCACATAAACCCAACTCCAAACTCACCGTAAATGCCCAACAGCCCCCCTCCTCTCTTTTTGTTTCTCTCCCCTTTCCAGAACAAGGAATGGAAGAATCAAAGCCAGATCTCCGAATATAAATTCTACCTCCAACCCACCAGGGACAAATCTGGTCTATTCCCCTTCTGCCCCTCCCCCGCCGTCATTTTTTATTATATCTTATTGTTTTGGAGGACATAATTCTGGTTTTCCGAGTACCAGTTTCCATCCTTTCTTTTTCTTGATTTCCATTTTTTCCCAAAGAAAGAACTCAAACAGATCTTTTAAAGAAAAAAAATATAAGTAAAGGTAGAAGTAGCCTTTCAAACACCAATTTTCATAAAATATTGGTTTTTTTTTTTCTTCCTCTCTCTGAAATCCACTTTCTCACACCGACCGCCTTACTCACCAGCATCACCTTACGCCACCACCATAGCCACCATATTCTCAACTCCAGACCATTCCCCACCTACCCCACTATGACCACTCTCTCAATAAAGGCCATTCCCTCCCATGCTTCCCCCACCAAAAAAAAAAATTCCTCATAATTACAAAACCATCTTTCTCCTAAAATAACAAGAAGATAATCATAATGATTCAATGTATAGCAATATATATGGTTAGTGCAAAAGTGAAGCTTACCTTCGACTTGGGAGATTGACACAAGCTTTCCATATGTATGTAGCAGTTGCCTCAGTGTCCTAGAATGGCACTTCTCAATGCATCTCGTCCAGATATTTTCTAATATTCGTGAATCACTAGATGAGATCTTCTCAACTACAGAATCATCTTGAGAGGCACCAAATGTTTTGCCATCTATCACATGGCTTTGAGTAGGCCTGAAACTGATATCATCTGAATGCGTATGTAAAACTTCTTTGCTGGTTGATTTGTGGTAGGTGGCTTGTGGAAAAGATGTGGGAGAATCTGACGTCTGAGGTCCATGGTGGGCATCAGGTCTCTGCTTCATGGAAATACCTTCTCTAAATGTACTAGAAGGGTCCTCCTCAGTTGCCCTAGAGCTCTGCCTTCGACTGCTCCCGGACTGAATTGGATCAGGGGCAGGGAGTGAACCTAGCTGTAAAAGGGTTGCTGTGAACCATGTTGAACGTTCACTTGAAACCCTTAGTTGTTTCTCAGCCTCAGAGAGAAGCTTCAGGGCATGCTTTAATCTATCCAATTCCGTTTCAGTCACTAGAAAATGAAACCAATTATATCTAGCATTAATCAATAATAAAGACTATATCTGCAGAATTACTAAGATGGTTTTAAGACTATATCCGCAGAATTACTCATATGGTTTCTAGCACTTCATGAGAAGTATTGTACGCAAGAACTACCATCGTAAGTTGTAGCTTGCTCCATTTATTTCATGATCATGTTTCATAAAAGTTGGGTATCGTTTTAATTTCTTAACTCATGAACAAAAATGTACAAAATATGTGAGACAACGGAAATTTTAACATGCTTGGACAAGGCGGCAGGAGATGATATTGCAAGATGCCATCAAAATTGAATTATTGAAGCAGGGGTGCAACTACTATCCAGTGTTTCTCTCTTTAGAGCAAAAATTTGATATATTTTGGGACAATTATGAGATTATCACCAAGGGGATACAGGTTGCAAAATCATTATGTCAAATCGAAGGAACACAATAATAAAAGACAATAGAGTAGTGCAGCATCTTTCGTTCTGTTAACATGAAAAAACCATTTCTATTTCAGGAGGGAGATGATAATTATTGAAAACCATATAAACACAATCTGAAGCTATCAGAAGAAAAAGGAAACGTAGACTGTAATAATAGGACTTCTGCATAAAGAACAGCTACGCAAGGCAAACTTACAGTTCCCTGTGCCGAAGGATGAATCACTTTGTTTGGCATCAAAATTGGGACGAGTTCCTGCAATGATATCCATTATGATGGAGGCCAGTTGAGACATCAAAACTATTGGATCGACCCCCGAATCCAGCAATTCCCGGGCTCTTTTTACTGTTTCAGCAGTATCTGATGATATGGCTAACTCTAAGAGTTCCAGCAATTTTTCATCTGAAACTATGCCAACCTATAACAGGCAAAAGGACATTAAACAAATGGTTTTTCCCATTCAATTAAAAATCAAATCATTGGTGAACTGCATTTATCACTATAAAGTTCCAATAACTGCAATGTGCCTTTTCCATGCTTCAGTTGAAGAAGTCTATATACATGCAAAAGAGTGTATGTATAACCAGTTGGTCGATTATAAGTACTCTTCTATAGCATGCCAAGTCCAATAAAAGACAATTTCAATGCCACAAATATGTTATACCAGAGACGAAGTTTATTATGTCAAGATTATAATGACAAAAACTAGATGACTATTTCCTAGAATTTAGGATCATTAAAAGTTAGAGTAGTTTAGACTCACAAGTTCATTCACTAATGACATAGTGATTCTTTTTCCCAACAAACTCAACTGCTCCAACATAGTTTCTGCATCTCTAAGTGAACCGTCTGCATTCAAAGCAATTAAATCTAGTGCATCTGATTCAACATCTAGATTCTCATCCGTGGCAATCTTCCTCAATCTGGTCACGATATCACTATCTTGAATTTTGTTAAAGAGATACTTTTGACACCGGGACAATACAGTACGGGGTAGATTGTCATGATCAGTTGTTACTAATATGAATACAACACGTGGTAGCGGTTCCTCAAGAAACTTAAGGAATGCCAGCCATGTCTTTGACGGCAACAAGTGACACTCGTCAACCACAAAAACCTGATACCGCGAAAATGCCGATTGCGGGGCCACTGAAAGATTTTTCAAAAGATATTTAATTCTATCGATTCCCTTCTTGTTGGTGCCATCAACTTCTCTAATGTCTCCACTCTTTCCGGAGATGAAATCAGCACATTCTCTACAAACCCCACAAGGTTTAGTTTCTTCAGTAGCAAGGCAATTTAAAGCCGCTGCAAAAATCCTAGCAGTTGAAGTCTTTCCAGTCCCACGTGGACCTTGGAAAAGATAAACAGGGGCAATCCGTCCCCTTGAAATTGCATTGATAAGTGACTGAACCACAATATTCTGTCCAATCAATTCTTTGAAAAACATTGGCCTATACTTATGGCTCAGGCTCCTTATATTCTCTGGTGTACCATCCCCTTCTTCTTCCCCATTAACTGCTACAAGCTGTAAACCTTCTTGACTCCTACAACTTGTTGACCACCTCCTTCCATCCAACCGATTTACGGCCTCCAAATCAAGCTCCGTGAAATTAGTGGAGAGCTCATCATCACTATTGCCAGATCCCATAGAGGATCCTCCTTGGCCATCAGCACTGTTGGTCAGCAATGGGATAAGACCTTGGCCAGCATTCCTTGAACTGAGCTTCCTCCTGGTGTAGCCTAGTGATGACCCATGATGTCTTTTCTGATACATAGAGTCGCTTCCGCACAAAAGGCTGCTCCCTTTTCTCCTCAAGGTATCAGATAGAGATGGTGAGTAACAACTCCCACTCCCTCCTCTAGACTTTGGTGTCGATCTCCTCGACCAATAACAAGGAATCCCACATCCCTGCCGACCTGGCAAATCTAATGGATCATCAACATCATCGTCTCCATCATTCAAGGATGCCGTGGTGCCATCCCACGAGCCAACTGTACTTGGATATCTAAGATAATACTTCTTAAAGGAACTTGTGGACAATGCTGGAGTACTATATGTATAAGATGAATCCTCTTTTCTGCTATCCCTCAACAACCTAGCCGGCAAGCGACCCCTGTTCCTACTCTTTAACTTAGCAAGCAATGGAGAAACCACTGAACCCTTCCTCAACTCCTCTGAATTACAATAATCCTCGGTATCCTCAGACTGATCAAGTAAACTTGTAGAATCATCCCTTCCCAAACCCAAACCAGGCAGACCCTCCAACCCCCTTTTCGACCCCTTATTCAATTTAGCAATCTATTGCTGCAGTTTTTCATCATGGTGTCTCAAAATTGCATTAGTATAATTATTCCTCTTAGCCTTCTTGTTCACAGCACGTCTAATAGATAGCGTAAAATTAGCATGCATCTTTACAGTTAAAGATGAAGGAAGCATACCTATCACTCACATAAGTATCACTCTTCGAATCATTGCCAACATTTCGTGCATCACTTAAGACTATCACCATCCACACTCACACTCTCTTCTGCATTTGAAAACGACCCTGGAGCCTTCCCATTTTCGATATGTCTACTCTTTTCACTCTCTGATCTTTGCATCTTCCAATTATACAAGTACACTTTTTTCTCTTTCTCTCTAACCTTTCCATTCACATTGCCACCATTGTTCTCACCATTAGTATTATTATTAGCACTATTAACTTGTTGCTTGGGAAGATTTGTATTCTTGTACTGATTATGATGATGATGTTGATAGTAATGTAGCTTACTGGAGTTGGAAATCTGCACTGCAGATCTTGCAGAACTTAGTGGGGACCGCCATGTCGACGCGGTCCCGGGGTCTCTTAGCACTCTTGCTGCTTTCTTGATCTGTGTCAATTCTTTCCTCAAATGCAGATTGCTTGGATCAAATCCACCACCTCCACCACCACCTCCGCCGCCTGATGCCATTTTCTGCTCAAAAAACGATGAATTTATAACATATGAACTAGAACAAATAAAGACTCACATAAAAAGCTTCACATTGTATGCACACGCACACACACGCACACACAATAATTGAAAAATAAAAAGGGGTTGGCAACAAAAGTGGGTTGAATGAAATGTATTGGATAAAGGGTAGTGGAGAAGTTATCAGAAGAAAGAAGAAGACAAATGAAGAACTGCAGATCTGCAAGATTTTTATGCTTGTTACAGCTTAATAAATGGTGGGTAAGGGGTGTGAAGAATGGGCTAAAAAATGAAGATATGTAGAGCTGACTACACCTACTAACACACACACAAGTGTTACTATTATTAGGTTTTTTAGACTTTTGGAGATGTTTAGGTTGTTGCAAGATTGTTGCATGTGTTGGGATTATGTAAATCTTGATGTTTATAAGCAGAAGAAACATTTGATAGAATCGAAGAAAATGTATGTAGATGTGAAAAAGTGTTGGAAAATTTTCTTTCCTTTTTCCCTCCAAACGCGGCCAAGGTGTTGTAAAAAATTGTCCTATATCGAGTTAGATAAAATGATCAAATATCTCAAGAGTTAATACATGGTTAAGTTAATTTTTGTGGATGATATTTTTTTTATATGTATTATACAGGTTAGATCTCTTTTAGACAAAAAAATATATATATATAATATAAAATTTTGAATTTAAATCACGACTTTAATATCTTTTTAGAATCAAAAAAAGATTCTCTTGTAATATGTGGGGATTTTGTGTGTTGAGTTTGATTTACTTCCATTTATGTGTGGATCTTTTACACGTTTGGTTGTGACATTGAATGTGTACTTGAGGTTACATTGTTACCAGAAGTGAGTAATACAGTTGTTTTTTGAATTTTTGCAGAGCTTTTGCACAGAGGGAAAAGTTGGAAGCGTTTGCTTATTTAGTCTTTTCGATATTGGGATAATAATTGATGGTTTTTGGATCCTTTCCTCTTCATGTGCAAGCATGCGTGTTTTTTTTTTTTTTTTATCTTGATGTGAATCAAAGAGTGTGTAAACGTACTTAAATAAGTCATGGATGTATTAGAACAATGTCATTCATTCTTATTAAAATTCGTAGTTTTTATTAATTTGATGCACAAAATATTAGATTTGTCTTCAATATACAAGAAATTTTACATTAGTTTTTTTTTTTTCTAGTTTTCAATTCTTGGAACCAGCTCTAAATTAATTTGGAATACCAACATTAATCATAACGAATAAATACTAAAGAATAACTAAAAGAAAGTAAGTTTGTAAATGTTGTGTTCAGAGGGGTTAGATTTGGGGATTTCAGTTTTATTCCTTTAAAATTTAAGGAATTCAAATTAGAGTTAGTATCAAATGAATTTTTTTTTTTTCTCTTTTTTTTTTATTTTTTTATAGGTGGCGAGTTGTGATAAAGTATCACTATGCACAAGTTTTTTCTTTATTGAGCAATAAAATTAATTAAGATCATCTGAATCTTCGTATTAAGTACAAATGATAATTATGGTACTGATCTAACGATATCAAATCAACTTTCAATTCAACAAAATTAGGATATATTTATTTTAGGTTTGTTATGGTCCTTAGATTTTCCAAAAATTTCATAGTGTAGCATTGAATATTCATATTCATATGCTCTTTAAACGGGTTCACGTTTTGTTGTAATAATAATTATTCTTGCTTTAAAAGAGGTACCTAATCATTTACTCAGAAAGATTGGTGATTGGTCTCTCGTGATGAATCAGCGTAAATATCATTAGCTAAAATATAAAAGATTTTTCTTCAAACCGTGCAAAAATACTAACTATAAATGACTAAATATTTATAAATATCCAAAATAACATATAGTCTAAGTTCATACGTGAAAAAGAATGTTTTGTTTCCTTTCTACTCACCCCACTCGGACCCTATAGCGATCATCACTTGACAATCAGCTAGAGAAAGGTCAACTTTCAATCTTGAAATCTCTCGAAAAACCAATCATTCTATAGCTGTAAACAAATTCTTCCTCATAGTCAAGATCCACATCCACATGCCATGGGGTCAATGAAAAATGATGAACACAGCAGTAATCAATCATTACAATTAGTCTCCAACATGTTAATTCCAAGAGATTAGTCTAAATTTTGAGAAGCTGTTTAATTGATTCATGGTTTATGTTTCATCCTTCATTTCTTTTTTATTTGTTTCGTAATGTCTATTGATCAATTCGGATTCTTTCTTTTTCTCTTGATTCTTTTCTGATTGAGATGTGTAGGTATTTATTTCATGGATTAATAAAAATGTGCAAAAATTCTATTTGTTTCGGCTCTTCTGCGAGTCTCTTTTTTTTGTGTATAGCATTGCCACTCTATTTGGCAGCACCCACCTTGAGCTTAAATGAGTAAAAATGTTAATTTCTTTAGGATCAGTTTGATAAATATTATATTTGACTAATTTAAATTATACTTTATTCGAATAAAACCGTACATTTTACCCATTAATCTCCTAATGTGAATTCGAAGACCCATCCAAATTTAATGTTATATGCTTCTATGTGTCGTTTTCTTTCCTTTTCTCTTGAACACGTGATCCGCTGGTCAAATGAAAGGGATCAGTACAACTTATTGGACTTTGGATAACTTGCAGTAGATGTATATATTTTTATTTTCCTTAAAACATGCTCCACCACTGCTAAAAATGCCATGCGAGTCACAAGCAATCACAATAGATCTGTTCATACTGTCATTAAAGTTATTACGTTATAAGTTAAATTTAATAGTAAGTTAATGAATTGATTATGAAATTATTATAACGAAATAATGTTAAAAATTTACAATTATTAAATTTTGAGTTCACATTAAGAGCGTCAAATTTCTAAAATAATGACTTTATATCCAT